>OY992525.1:17527109-18993109 GCA_963921215.1 Scoparia ambigualis | reverse complement strand
ACAAAGCGTTTTTATATTTGTCCCACAATTGCCGGGGGTTGGAAAGTTCGCAGATGCTTATTATAATTGCAAAAAGCTCTCTCAACGTAGTCGCTGACCGGCACAACATGGCGTCCTCCATCGTTGCGTCCCAGTGGCCGTCGTCTTCAAGCAGCCCTATCGCCTCACATGCTTCTCGGAAAGTGGCCTTTTCCTGCCCATCGACGATTTTGAGCGCTTGAAAACTGGTCTGGCATCGGATTATAGTCGACAGCAACCGTACACAATAACACTCATAGTGTGTTATGTCGCTGGCCCCGGGCAATAAAGCGGTAATATAAAAAAACTAATTTTACAGGAGAAAATAAAAGAAGCTAATTTGTTTATAGTTCAGCGTACAGTGATCCAAAACAGGCGTTCAATATGTGAAATGAAAGCTATTTTTTTATTAATTAATTATTTTAATAATATTAGTAATGTTATAAATATTTAATGAAATAATTGAAAAAATGTATAATACAAATTATAGATTATCCGTTTCAATTGCAACATCAATAACGACTTTATAAACACACCGACTACTGAGATTCAGGAATGTAAGTATATAATACGACGTAATTTCCACTTCAGATCAGGAGCGTACCGGCCGATTACCACCTTCTTCAGGGAAATATTGTAGCCAAAGCTTAGCTGTATCATCCAATAATCGTTATTTTAGAATCCTATCAATGAAACATATTTATAAGTAACCACTGTAACAAACTGACGTTACATTGTAATTTATTTTTATTTTTAACCATTTAAGACAGTATTTTATGATATTTATTATTTTTTCAATGTAACTACTACCTACCTAATTTTTGTTTAACTAAATATAATAGCTGTATCATTCAATAACCGCTATTTTAGAATCCTATCAATGAAACATATTTTTATGTAGCCATAGACGCCTGGCAATAGACGCTGGTTCCGGCTAGTAGATTGAGCAGGGGGTCGAGTATGAGATTCCAGAATAAGGGTCCGCCAATTGAACCTTGGACGCAGCCCTTATTCGTCCCCTTACTATACTCTTCCCCCGCATACTTCACCGTTACCGTACGTTCTGCTAAATAGCTGTAGATCAGCCTCCGCAGATTGGTTGGACATCCCTTTTCTTCTAATTGAACTCGGATCTGTGGCCACCACGCATTGTCGAAGGCCCCCTCAATGTCCAGCAAGACCAGAGCCATAATCTTCTTCCCTTCCAGATTACGTTTGATCCGCTGGACCATGTCATAGAGGGCGTCCTCTGTACTGCGCTGTGGTACAAATCCGTACTGCGCGGGATTCAGTTTTGGCAGCACATGGCATCATACTCTTCTTATTAATAATTTCTCTAAGATTTTACCCAAAATTGCTAATAAGCCTATTGGACGATATGACTTGCGGTGTGTGTAGTTGTCTTTACCTGGTTTTCTGAGGAGGATTATAGTGGCTTCTTTCCAGGGTTTAGGGAAGTGGGAGAGCTCTAGGCATTTGTTGTACAACGCCAGGGACAAAGGGAAGTCGGTTTTTATTGCGGCCGCGCATATATCAGCAGTAAAGCCATCCTTACCCGGGGCTTTTTTGGGGTTGAACGAGGTCACTACGTGTCAAACTTTAGCCTCCACGAAAGGAGGGTCGCAAAAACCATTTTTACCGCCCTCATTCGTTTCGGCTGCCCTTCTTCGCGTTTCGTCATGGTTCTCGTTCTCCGCCGCTTCGGTATCCTCCGGGTAAATGCTGTCGGCCATTATACGGACCGACTCCCGTGGGCTGGTGTTCTTGCCGTCCCTGTCTATTGGTAGATCCTCATAGCTGCTCTTAGTTTTACCTATAACTCTATATATCCCCTCCCACGTCGTTTCCTTATCCTGTTTGCCACAAAACTCCTTCCAACTCTCGATCCTGGCCCTATCCATAGCTTCTTGGTATTTCATTTTCTCCGCCACATACTGTTCTACGACCCATGCCTTCCGGCTAGGAGCTGCCCATCTTATTCTGTTCTATTTCTTCTTATCTATTTTTATTCCTTTTTAGCTCCTCTACCTCCTCGGAAAATAAGTTTATTTTATAAAACGCGGTTAAATGTATTACTGTATCTCTTTATTTAGAAATTTAGTGTAAAGGTCTTCACCGGTGTTTTGTGTTATGTTTCTTAGAGTAATGCATTAATATACAACTTCGTCTTAAGTGAACTTTCCATGCAATAAAGCTGTTATTGTCATTTATTCTATAGAAATATTAATTGAAAAAATCTGAAAAAAATAGGAGTGATAGATTACGTAGAGAAACTAAAAATCAAATAACATTAAAAAGGGCGTAACCGGCGCTTACCGCTATATTGCCCGAGGCCAGCGATGTGTATGGTATAAATTCTACCCAAGGCATCTAAGGCTTTCACACCAGGCCAATCGTCGATGGGTGCGCCCTGCACGCGACGTTTCCATTATTTTCGTGACGCATTCCACGTGTAATACCTTGGCACTTCTACATAGAACAACGTCCGAGCAAACTCGTCTCCCTGGCACAGGCGGAAAATTGTGGTGAGGGTGGTAATAGGTGGTGTTGCAACACCGAGTTGCAAACGCGGTCTCGCAGGTTTGCCTCTGTAAAATACACGCGCTCGCTGTTTGGGAGGTGCACAGCAAGATGGGTCACTGTTGAGTGCCTTTCATGTAATGGTAAACCGAGTAGACTAGTCTTAATAATTACCGAGTGGACGAGTAGCTTTATGTTTAAAAGTTATAAAGATTAGTCAATAGACCACTAGCTTTATTTATTTGAATTCCGCGGGGATTGTACATATGGTCAAATCACTTCACGTACAAACAGGCGCCATCTACTTTGCTGAATACTAAACTTTAAGAATTTCAACACATATCATATTACTAGCATTAACAACTATCTACCTAAAAGTAACTCGTTGATGGGAAAACTGCATCTAGGTATCCAAACCTGTGATAAAATCAATAATGTGTACTTAAATAGTATCTACTTAAAGATATTTGATTAGTTCGCGTTGGCGCTAACTCATGCTTCAAATCTGTCACGCAAGAGGGTTCTCTTTCCAATATTATGAGATGACTCTTTGGGTAGCGAGCCGAGGAGAGTGGATTAATTTGTCAGTGATGTCTGCTATAAAGTGAGCCAATGTCTCTAATGTCTCGAATGAAGTGGGAAGCGAAAGGAGACGGGTCAGGTATGCTAGGGGGTGAGACAGGGGATAGGGGGTAGGGGAAGGGAAAAAGGGCGCGAAATTTGAATCGGGTTGGGCTAGGGAGCGGGACATTCAACGACGGTTGGTCAAATGGACAATCGAGACTTGCGGTAAAATGTCATTCGCGGTTGGCGTCCTAGCTTTTAAAGCGCGCTAAGTTTAAATTCGACCGGCGATATTAACTTGAATTGTTTTGTTAAATTGAAAGTGACTAATTAAGTAAAAAGCCAGAATTAACTGGATGTGCCATAGTAGAATTGTGCGCAAGCCGATTTAATACCAGTTGGAGGTTGTCTTCTGAGAGTGGAGTTGGCTAGACTGGCAGGGGACAGAATGCTAGTCGAAAGTTTACTATGGGATAGGTAGGCAACTGTAGTTAATTATTTATCAGGTTCAGTAGGTACTTATATTTTATTAGGTAGATAGGGATAAATAGTATGTACGTACTTAGCTCGACAGTTACCAGTAGGCTAGGTAGACACGCGAATCTAGGAGTCTAGACTGATTTCAAACATTAATTATAATAATAATTAAGTTATAGCAAATAGACGCAACTATAATGTGATGTTAGGTTACCAAATAATTACCCAGCCTAAGAGACAAGGGTGGAGGTTAATGATAAAAGTTAATAAACCTTAGTTCACTACCTAAAAGAAAAAGGTTGTTGAATAAGTTAATCATCTTATTATTAAACTAAAGATGTAATGTTCTGTTTAGGCAAAAAATCCAATATGTTAATATTGTTACATTATAAGATCTTTATAATAGGCACAATGATCAAGGAATGTAACTTACCTTTAAATGATAGCGACTTAAAGACAAAGGCTGTTTCATTGGATAATTAAGTTCATTAAGTCCAGAATGTGGTCTTTATTTGTTATTATGATTCAGTAAGACAGAGAGCTCCTAAAGTAATTACTATTGATTTATTTTTATAAAATTAATCTTTTGATTAATTTAATTTAAAACCCAAAATATAGTAAGTTTCAGAAATAAAATGAAATTAAATTTAAGAAGTTATGGAAATCCTCAGTTTAATAGAATTTGAAGCCAAAGGCTAATTATTATCAAAGAGAACATGTTGTATTCAATTTGCAGTATCAAAAGCATCCTAAGCATGTAATCTTTCAAAAGAGTAGCTTCTAAAATGAATTAAAAGTGAACTTGGAGTTAAAAAATAACCCAGTTCCACTAGGCTAAACTTTGTCTGAGGTGTTTGACCACATGTTTAGGAGCCAGGCAGGATAATGAGATGTACGATATGATAATAGCGGGGTGGGGCTATTATTCTAACCTGGAACCCACAATTGTGTAATAAAGCTAACTTATACTGCTTATACTTCTAAATATTACCTCTAATAATACTTGCGAGCTATGTTGTCCTTTCCTATTATCTTTGAGTGGTTTAGTATTCCATTCCCAACACTGTTGTGACGGATTTAGATTTTGGTTGCAGATGAAGACACTTAATAGGCTTAGGTATATCTAGGATGTTATGTATAGAGAGTTAGATTATTAGATTGGCAGGAAATAATTCAACACTGGGATTAGTCAACTACCTAAACTTCCACGGTAAAGACTTGAGTTACTATATGCAACGGTTCACAACGTAGCTTTCATTAGACGATCTGGCCAAACTAGAATCTTATTCTTTTATTACATCGCTTGACTGAAGTTTGTTACTTATTAGGTCTTGATTAAGGTTTCATTATCATTATAATCACTTTTTTGAATAATGGAATTATTTTACTTTATTTACTAATATAACCATTACATGATTTATTATTAAAGCTATTACCGAAATAACGAATTTATTGTAATCGACATCTTCTCAGTTCGTTGGCCGCATCCACATCAGTCTTGTCTCGGTAGGGCTGCTCCATCATCGAAGCCGAATAACTTGGCAATTGGTTTAAATTTATGTCTTGTGCCGCGAATGCACATGCTAGTGGCACGTATTATAGAGATGATGATTCTTGATCTTAGCCAACACATCACTACGCTAAAAGATCTATTCCAGCGGTCAGCGATTGATTTCTTAATTATTCATTATAATCACTTCATCAACTACACACTTTACAAAACCTTTAACTACGTTATACCACTAGTTATCGATCATATAGCCTTTAGTTAAGTATAATTTGTCACTTTGTATTTTGTAAAGTCTATTACATCATAAATCACACCAAAATTGATTGACTTTTTGTTTCTCGTAACAAGTGGGTTAAGGGATTAAAGCACACTATTCGTGTAAAATCTCTTTTCCTCCTCAGACCTCAGGGAGGAGGGAGGGAGACCTCAGGGAGAAGGTGTATCCGCAAGGACGTGAGGAGCAGATGAATTTAGCGCAGAATCCTGCTGCATTTGTTCATAAGTTTGTTGGTGGGTGAGGTGACCGTAATACGCCCACTCCATTTGGTCTGCCAATGACGACGGAAGTGCAAGATGTATGCACGAGTACCAATATGTAAACAC
Source organism: Scoparia ambigualis (assembly GCA_963921215.1). NCBI lineage: Eukaryota > Metazoa > Arthropoda > Insecta > Lepidoptera > Crambidae > Scoparia > Scoparia ambigualis. The sequence goes on along the minus strand of OY992525.1, from coordinate 18,987,417 downwards.
TTTGACTTTAACGGCCTTATCGAAACATGAGACAAAGTTTTCGCATATTATATTTTTTGTCGATAAATATTTCTGCTATTACAAGGTGAAGCATCAGACTTCAATGTGTGAAAAATGTTGTTTGTTATGTTGTAATGGAAAATGATCTTCTGTGATAGGAAGGGCATTTTCCAATTTGTATTGACACTGTAAAAGAATTGGAGAAAAGAAATGCCCCTGCTGAGTTTCTTGCTGGTTCTTCAAAGTACAAGGCTCTCGCTCCCTAGTAAGGAGGACTTACGAACCGATGGCATAGCGACATTCATAAGTGCTTAATAGGTCAAGGATCATAAGACCGCCGGCAGTCGCGAAACAACTGATCTTATATTGTGTCTAGTTTTACGGTGCTCATGAGGTTAATTATTGTAGCCTAAATTGAGTAAATAATTTAAAATTTTGACGATAATATGAAGAACGTTATGAGAGTGAATGAAGCAAGGGATATTGTTTGTCAGGATCGTAACAGATGGAAAGCTGTGATCTCTGCTTACTCCTCCGGGAAGCAGCTATGATGTATGTTTGTATACATGGATTGTTGGGGTTTTCGTTGTGGTTGTAAGAATCGTTTATCTTGCCTGTGTACAAGGATCCTGTGTAATTGTCACTATTTAAGCAAACTATTGCGGTACAACAGCATGGCTTTGTAAGGGCAAAATCTGCTGCCACAAACCTTGTTTCCTTCGTTAAAATGTTTCTGGGACTGATCATGGTGATTCTGTGAACGCTATCTAGACTGACTTTAGTAGGCCTTTGATAAGGTAAACTATGCTGTTTATATAGAGAAGTAAGTGGTGACTGGTGTATCGGGACCTCTAATAAGGTGATGTAAGTCCTATTTACTGGACGGTTTAGATGTCGTTCTCAATCTCACGTCAGCATTTTTTGTAGCAACATCGGGTGTTCCAGAGGGATCGCATTTGGGTCCTTCGTTTTTCAATATCTTTATACGATATTCAACCTTGTTTTGACTTCTATTATATGCTGATGATCTTAAACTTTTGAGACTGGTTCAGTCGGACTCTGATGCCACCTTGCTGCAGGCAGCTGTCAATATTTTGATACGTTGGTGTGAGAGGAATTGTATAGAATTAATTAGAGGCACATGTTATGTGGTCAGATCTTTTAAGACATGGTTGAAACTAAACCTAACGTATGTTTTGAAATAATACCGACTGCGTTAATTCATAATAAATAAATGGTCAAACCACAGATATCAGAAAGTATTCTAATATCCTTTTTTCTGTATTCCGTGGGTCAAAACGTAAGCACGTATTTCGTTGCATCCCCATACCTGCCATTGAAATATAGACCCTAATACCATCTGCATACGCACCACTACTAAAGTGTTGAGCAACTTTTGAGGCCGAACGTATTAAATAAAAATTATCTAAATTAAATCATTTATTTTACTAGAATATCACAAAATTGAAATCAACTTGTTAACCTTTTTGTGTGAGGTTTGCGGGTGAATCATCATTTTCTTCGGTGATTAGTTCAAAGTGTTTAGATGAATGCGGTTCATTATGGGTTGCTGAATTCTGAAACAAAAATAATGCATACATATATTAATCACGACTATAATCCCCGAAGGGTTAGTCAGAGGCTGGGCAATGAGGACAGAAAAAGCAGTCCTCTACCATAATCTACTTTTCACCAGCGACTTCACATGTGCTTAGCGTGACAGGTGGTGAGCCCATCGCCGTTCCATGCTGTTGGATGTATCTTTACTCTGTTAGTCGCCTTCTACGACACCCAATGGAAGAGAGGGGGTAGTAGTATTCCCACACCGCTACGCAACGCGGTTAATGCATGGAGAGATCGGGCCATAAATCCATTACTCTGGCCCAATGTCACATACATCACATCAGATGACCTCCTTGGTCGAGTGGTTTGTACACCGGTTTTCATGGTGTCGCCATCTCTGAGGTCGCGAGTTCAATCCCCGGTCGGGTCAATTAAGAAATTATTGTTTTTCTAAATTGTCTCGGGTCTGGGTGTTTTCTATGTATAATAAATATGTATTTAAGTATTTTAAATATGTTTATCCGTTGTCTAGTAACCATTTAACGAGTTTCATAACGAAGCTTCTCTTGGGCTAGATAATTGGTGTGAGTGTAGGAAAATTTATTTATTATTTATTTATTATTACGCCATTCGCACGGAGGGGTAGGCGAAGACTACAGCTTTCCATTTAATACGATGACACTTGCTTTGCTTTATACACTCTCATACATTGTTCATACATGCTTATCGGTTTACGTTACTTTGAAGCTGACCCTTTCCGAACTAAGAACTGAGGACTAAGGCTCGTATTCTAAAACTAAACTCAAACTCTAATGTCTTCTTGAGTACAGTTAGAAAGGAATGGTGCTTATCATCGCCTTTATCGCCATCCATTTCTAACTGTATTTAAGCATGGATTTGATTTTGAGTTTGATTTTACAATACGAGTCTTAGGCAAGTGGCATGAACGCTTGTAGAATAGAATGATGTTAAATATTATTTTGTAAGTATATTAACTTTTAAAGTAAATTAACTTTAAAGAAAGTATCAACATTCGGTGAAACGAATCGTTGAATTTAAAGATGCTTGTACACTACTTACTATTATCATTGAATTATTATTATGCATTCTTTTAATTTATGTAAACTATTTTTTTTTTACATATTTTATTATAATGCATTAGTATCTTTATTTTTGAAATTTTGCATTCACAATGCTATATAGATATACGAACGGGATCCCGTTCGAACTTTCCTGAGACTGGTCGTTTATTTTTTTCTAGAAAACATTTTATCCTTTACGCACTATTACTTTTTATTATTAAAGTAATTTAACTAATTATTATTAAATTAATACTAACGATGTTTTAACTTGGTTCCTTGCAAATTAAGTGTCAACTTACTGGTGTTTACAATTTCAAATCCACGAACCCGCTTTGGGCGCTGGTGCCTCTGAAAAAAGAAAGATAAAATTATTACAAACATAAATACACGACTATTATCCCCAAAGGGTTAGCCAGAGACTAGGCGATAAGGACAGTCCACTGCCACACGATCCACGATTCATCAAAAAACTACACATGTGCTCAGCGTGACAGGTGAGCCCTTCACCGCTCTGTACTGTTAAACGCATAAGCAGTCTGTATCCAGCTAGTCGCCTTTTAGGACGCCTAGGAGAAGAGATTACATACATCGTTTCTGTCACTGACTTTTTTAGCACAACCTTCTAAAACACAATGTAATAACTTTGTAAGGTAATATTTAAAACCAATTTAGGCTTAAAATGCTATTTTAATTTTCAAGCAAAAATTATTATCGGGGTATTCCTTGAAGCGCACCCAATATGAAGCGCACCCAGACCAAGCGCACCTAAACTATTCCTCCAAGCGCACCCGTTGGGTGCGCACCCGTTGGGTGCGCTTCAGAATAGATAATTAAAATATTAATTATTCATTCCTCGAAGCGCACCCACGGAAAAAATGTTGAAAGAGATGTAGTAACTATCAGAAAATATCGATAACGAATAACGTACGTTTATTTTTATTGATTGATGGCAACTAACTACTACTACTCGTTCATTTCTTTCTTCCTGATAGTTAAAGGTAAGTGAGATCGCTAACGCGCCTATCTACCTCTTTTCATTTATGTCTCCCTGGTACTTTTAGATCAAAATGACTGTCATGATTCAATTTATTATTGACGTAGTAAGTTGCTTAAGCACCTAGTCCTAGTCTCTATCGACATCAATATTAAGAATCTTTTAAGCTCCTCTCTATTTTTGTCCGTGGGTACGCTTCGAGGAATAAAAAAAAAAATATTTTAATTACTTATTCTGAAGCGCACCCAACGGGTGCGCTTGGAGGAATAGTTTAGGTGCGCTTGGTCTGGGTGCGCTTCGAGGAATACCCCTTATTATCAAATGAAATTATAGAATATGATTATTCTACCAATAGGTATAGCTTTATAGAAAAAAGAGAGAATATGAGTATTATATCAAATAAATAATATACGCAATGTTGTCATAGGAAGTGTATTTAGAACAAGTAAAAATTATATCCAATGAACATTATGTCCTCCGAAATTAATTCATTTGTCATTATATGAAATGATACGCACCCCTCTAGCGCAACCAAGCGATCACCGGGGGAGATACAGCAGACATTTGCTTGGTGGCGAAATATTGTTGCGATACCATGGTGTTCTAATGAAATAGTAATAGTAATGTTTGGGGAAAATTGAGATTGACACAGGGGCTGTGATTTCTTGGCGGGAAAGCGATGCTTTAACTTTAAGTGTCGGGGCTCCGTTAGTTCACATCCGCTAGGGTTGTTTCTTGAAGAATGAATTCATAAGAAGTACCTCTTGTTTGAGGATTTATGATTCTTTTACTATCTAGAAGAGTATCTATCACCGATTCGTCGCGATTCTGTAGTCCCACTTTAGCGTTGAAGCCCCCCATGCCAACGATGTAATGCACCTTGACGGTGAAATGTGCATACATACTATATTCAAGACTATTATCCCTGAAGGGCTTGTCAGTGACCAGGCAATGAGGACTGCAAATGCAGTCCACTACCACAGTCCACGTTTCACCAAGACACATTAGCTCATCGTGACAGGTGGTGAGCCCATCGCCGCTCTATGCTGTTGGATGTATGTGCAAGGTTCGTTAGTCGTCTTTTACGACACCCAAGCTAAGAGATGGGTCGGTAGTATTCTATTAATGTATCGCTCTACCAGCGCGGACACAGTACAGAATCTCGCGAAAGCCTTGTTGTGTTACATCATAAGCGATTTTCTCACTTCTTACTCACTAGTTAAGGCGTCAAGAATTTTTTTGAGGTTCACATTAAGTTCTACAATGAGAATGTTCAACGAAGTAAGAATACCTGAAAAAAACCAAAAACATAATTTTAATAAAGAAAAATTCCCACTTGAGGTAGTCTTTTTTTTATTTTTTTTGTAACAAAGCCCGGCAAATGACTCCACTCCACCTGATGGTAAATGAAAGTGAAGTCCAGGCGCAAGGACAACCGGTGCAGCGCGAGTGACGTAGCTTTAGTCACCTTCACTCTGCCGGCCCACAAAATGCCTCTTCACGCCTCGTTTGAAGGACCCTATGTCAGAGGAAATACGTGTGCTAGTAGACTATTCCATCTTTTGGAGGTTGCGACAAAGAAACGAGTCACCAAATTTCTTTGTGCGTGATGGAATATTAGAGACTGTAAATTGGTGACTCCGTAGAGCAGCATGCGTACTTCTATGAAGGAAGGGAGACGGAGGGATGAGGTCAAAGAGTTCATCAGAGCACACGCCATGGTATAAACTGTAAAAGACGCTGAGTGACGTAATATCTCTATGCAATTGCAAAGGCTCGAGAGTGTTAGTAACCTCTGCATTGCCGATATTGCGCACAGCGCGGCGCTGCAATCAATCTAAGGCATCGAGAAGGTACTTTGTGGAACCGTCCCAAAGGTGAGAGCAATACTCTACACAAGACCATGCGGCCACCAGCGGTTGTGTCTGCCTTTGCTGATGACATAGGAGTGTGGAATTAAGTATTCCATCCCTAACACTATCTCATTAGCAACGGCAGTCGCGCTAGCAGTCGGGTCCTTCCCACTGAAACAATGCTGCCTCCAAGGGACGGATACAAAATAGTTTCGCATACCGTCCCAGTCTGCCGATGCGTAGTGCCAAATCTGTCGTTTGGAAACCGCTGTTGGCGGGCGAAATTCCAAAGGCACTGTGCTGGATATCAAGCAGTGATCAGAGGAACCTAAAGGAGCTCGGATCTCCACCCGGTATCCAGCAGAGCGAATCGTCAGCAGGAAGTCGAGTAAGGAGGGCGCATGGCCAAATATTTCTGGGATCCTGGTAGGCTGGTTCACCAGTTGAGTCAGTTTTTGAGGAACCTAACCACAACTCATAGTGGGCGTTGAAGTCCCCCAAAAACACCAATTCCACCGATAGAAACCGCTCCTGCAAATCATCTGCTACCCGACTTAGATGTTTAATTAGTCGAGTTGTCTCCATGTCACCGTTATGGGATCGGTAGACGCAGACGTAGACACGGCAACGAGAGTCTAAATTGACATGGTACGTCTAGCAAGGAAAAGGAAGGAGAAAGGGTTCTCCAGGCAGCATCCACCCGAACGAAAAAGCAAACTCCGGTTTTGGCTTTGAATGATTCTTCAAGCACAAAGCCAGGATAGTTCAGGTAGGTGGTGTCAGGTAGGTGGTGGTAGCAGCGGTCAAAGTGTGGTGGCCTGTTTCCCCAGGAATATGCCCACAGACAAGTTTTGTTAACCTGCCGAACGGAAGGGCCCCCGAACCCTCCCGGGAATGCCCACTGGGACCCCACCTTCCGGTCACCTACCAGCACGACGGACCACCCCGAGATTATGCGTGGTATGCTGTGGCAGCCTCACGAGCTCATTAGGCTCGCTTGGGCCCCTGTACTATGCCAGCGGGACAACCGCTTCTACGGGTCTCCCTGGGCGGCAGGTTAACGAAGTCCTCTTGGCACTAGTTTGACGGAAGCCTCTACATACCAAATACAGCATCATCCTCTTGAGCTCTAGTTATACGCTGGCTGATCCCGAATCGCGACCTGTAAGCAGTCACTTGACGGGTTTTACACCATGCGTACGGTGGTCACCAACCAGACGGGTCAAGCTCTACCAACAGTGGAGCAGGTCAACGCTCTGTTATACCCTTGCAATGTACCGGGATAGCTGCCGAGTCAGCATCTTTATCTTTAATATATACAGGTGCCACGGGGCCCTAAAGGCAGTCCATCATAGAACTCGTTACGGGTCGGAACTCGTCAACTATTGCTATTTCTATTTTTACTTTAATTCTATTTCATGTTAAATACTAGTTCTTTTCATAAATTCGTTTCAGCTTAATAAGTTTCTTTTTTTAAAAACCTATTTGCCATTTCTCGTATAACATTTTGGTGGCAGCGGTGGGATACCGAAAATCCTAGTCCGCCCAAATACGTCTCTGAAAACGGTTATAGACTTCCGTTGTAAAAGTGTGGTGAAAGTTGTGAAAACCTTTACTTTAGTGAGAACTAACACTGTTCCTGTGTACTCGCTGCTCCTGTTTATATGCAGTTATATTTTAACCGAGTGTTCCTGTCTGATCGCCGATCGTGTGTATCCACGTAGACTTTTCCTGTGAGTGGCCCTTAATTCTGTTGCCACGAAGACCTTCCGTGTGTTCCTGCTTACCTGGTGACGCTGATTCCATGACCATGGTCATGATACCTGTCCACATAGTATGTGTGATGCTGACGACGCTACTGTAAGTGAAAACTTCTAAATAACTCATAAAAGTGCGCGATCCAGAATAGAACTCAGAGCTAGATTAATTAATTCTATTTATAAGTATTGCTGTTGCTTTACATTGTATTTCTGTTGTGTAACATTGTGTCTCTAAAGGTATTGTTTGTATTAACCATGGCTCCCGCCAGACTACTGATAAGAAGCGCATAAACGCGTGGGTGTCGCGTCGCGCGTCGAGATACTTGGTGCTCGCTTAGTGTAGAAGCGGCTTCGACTTCCTAATTATTTTATTTAAACATTTCTAATTTTAAAATATTTTTGTTTTGATTTAACTATTTAAGTGTGTAATATTGTCTTCTATATCTTTTATTTTTAAAATTGTTTTTCACCATGACGACCAGATCCGAATCCGAAGATCCGAAAGCAGCGGCTGACGACAAAATCGAGTTTAGTGTGCTACTAAAGTTCATTAAACCCTTCGATGGTTCTAGGGAAAAGTTGAACCCTTTTATCTCTAATTGCCAAAATGCTTACAATCTTGCAAATAAATCTCAGAAACCAATACTTTTTAAATACATTTTAAGTCAGCTCGAAGGCAGAGCTGAATCTACTTGCAACATAAAGGATTTTGAATCCCTTGAGCAATTTCTAGAATTTCTAAAGCAGCAATTCGGGGAAAGGAAACACTACGCTCATCTCCTTTCCGAGCTGCAAGACTGTAAGCAGAGCTCAATCGAATCTGTAAACCAATATGCACTAAAAATAGAAACATGCTTAGCAAAGCTACTTACTGAAATCAATATTTCGATACCTACTAAGCGTAAGACAGAACTAACAGGCCGCGTAGCAGCAATGGAGGACTTAGCCCTCCATACTTTCATGATCGGCCTCCATCCACGATTGTCGCAGATCGTCAGGTGCCGCGATCCTGACAATTTGAACGCGGCAGTTAACTTCGCTGTGGCTGAGGAAAAGATTCTCACGAGTCTCAACAAGAGACCCCAGTCACCATTCATTAACAATGAGAGACATAGGCTCCCACCTCGCCGTGATTTCCAATCACGACCTAATAATTTCCAACCACGACCTAATAATTTCCAACCGCGACCTAATAATTTCCAACCGCGAGCTTTCCAGGTTCAACAAAATAATCGCCCTGAGCACTTTAGAAACTTCAATACAAATGATGTGACCTGTAGGTATTGCAAAAATATAGGTCACACAATTGAAAACTGTCGCAAACGGCTATATAACAATAGAGCCCAATTCAATGCGTCATCTTCTAACAGTCGTCCAAATAATTCACCGCCGGTTATTATTCCTGCTACATCACGCAGAGTCTTTACTGCTGATCAAGTTAATGATATTGGAGAAGACGAAGTTGATCATAACAATTTAAACGAGTAGAATTTCCCGATAGGTACCGCTCGGGAAATTCCGTGAAACGTAGAAAAGTCGGTATCATAAACCACACTGTATCATTTGAGGTAGACGCTAACAACCAGGGTAACCAGCCCCAATTTTATAGCGCTACCAGTAAACCTAATACTAAATCCGCTGTTTCACTATATCGCACTGTTTCCACTGTATCAGCTAACAACCAGGGTAACCAGCCCCAACTTTATAGCGCCATCGTTAAACGTAATACTAAACCCGCACTGAATCGCACTGTTTCCACTGTATCAACCGTTGTAGACGCTAACAACCAGGGTAACCAGCCCCAATTTTATAGCGCTACCAGTAAACCTAGTACTAAATCCGCTGTTTCACTAAATCGCACTGTTTCCACTGTATCAGCTAACAACCAGGGTAACCAGCCCCAACTTTATAGCGCCATCGTTAAACGTAATACTAAACCCGCATTGAATCGCACTGTTTCCACTGTATCAACCGTTGTAGACGCTAACAACCAGGGTAACCAGCCCCAATTTTATAGCGCTACCAGTAAACCTAGTACTAAATCCGCTGTTTCACTAAATCGCACTGTTTCCACTGTATCAGCTAACAACCAGGGTAACCAGCCCCAACTTTATAGCGCCATCGTTAAACGTAATACTAAACCCGCATTGAATCGCACTGTTTCCACTGTATCAACCGTTGTATCCGCTAACAACCAGGGTAACCAGCCCCAACTTTATAGCGCCATAGTAAAAGGTAGTACTAAACCCTCACTGAATCGCACTGTTTCTACTACCAGTAACACTAATACTAAATCCTCTGCTTCACTCAATCGCACTGTTTCTAATATCGCTAACCTTAGTACTAAATCCTCTGCCGTACTCAATCGTACTGTTCCTGCTGTCTTTAAATCTAATACTAAATCCACTGACTCACTCAATCGCACTGTTTCTACTATTACTAATCCTAATACTAAATCCTCTGTTTCACTCAATCACTCTGTTGTCTTTGTCAAATCAAACACGATAGACACCAGCAACCGGGGTAACCAGCCCCAGCATTATAATGGTGTTGTAGAATCTTATGCTAAATCCTCTGAATCAATCGAAGGCGTTCCTAAGCCTACAAAGTTAGATACTTCGCTTAATTCTAAAGACCATACGAAACAAATATTTAAAAGTAATCTTACTGAGCAAACGTGCAAATCTTCTAGTAACATCGTCGCCGATTCTCCGCAACACCTGAAATCAAAAAAAATAATTAAAATACATAAAATAAATAATAACTCTGAAAAAAGATACTTACCCCACGTCGTGATTCAAACGTCAGTCGCTGATAAACCACTGTCTTTCTTGGTAGACACCGGCTCATCCGTCAGCCTGTTGAAATTAAGTTCCATGTCAAAGCTTCAAAATCTAAGTAATCATATAATAGAGCTCAAAGGTATTGATCCTGGCAATGAAACAACCAAAACCTTAGGTAGCTTCCAGATGCAAATATTCTTAAAACCAAACAGATTTGTAACACATGAATTTCATGTCATTGAAAACATAAATCTAAGTCATGATGGTATCATTGGCAATGACCTCATGAAAAGTATGGGCTGCCAAATTGACTACAATCAAAAAACTCTTAATGTTCGTAATGAACATATCCATTTACAATTCTCTGAACCAGTGTATACTATTCCCCCTCGTACAGAAACAACAATAGAATGCACGGTAGATAATCCAAATATTCAGGAAGGCATAATTCTAGATCAACATATCTCAAAATCCCTTTTAGTTGCAAATTGTATCGTAAAGGTGAAAGAGAACAATCGTGTTAATATCACAATCGTCAACACCTCTGACAAACCTGCTGTAATTCATCCTAATCTTAATTTAAAATTGCAACCTCTGAATTCTTGCATGACTCTTTTGAAACCGCCACTATCCAATACTTCTCAAAGAACTAATGAAGTCTTGAAACAATTAAGAACTACTCACCTTAACGACGAAGAGGAAAATGCTCTTCTTAATATTTGCTCAAATTACTCGGACATCTTCTACCTCCCAGATGATCAACTTACACATACTACAGCTATTGAACACAAAATAAAAACAAGTACAGACGTCCCTATCCATACTAAATCCTATAGATTCCCCGAATGCCATAAAAGGGAAGTAGAAAAACAAGTTGGAAAAATGTTAGAACAGAATATTATTATAAATTCAGACTCACCTTGGTCATCGCCTATTTGGATTGTCCCGAAGAAGCTCGATGCTTCAGGAGAACGTAAATGGAGAGTCGTGATTGATTATCGAAAACTGAACGACGTAACCATAGGCGAAACCTATCCAATTCCACAAATAACTGAAATTCTGGACCAGTTAGGTAAAAGCCAATATTTTACGACGCTAGATCTAGCGTCAGGATTTCATCAAATTAAAATTTCTGAAAGCGACGCACCCAAAACCGCCTTTTCCGTACCACAAGGGCATTTTCAATTCACGAGAATGCCTTTTGGGCTTAAAAATGCTCCATCCACATTCCAGAAATTGATGAACACGTGTCTTTCTGGCCTGCAAGGCTCGCGCTGCTTCGTATATCTTGATGACATAGTAGTGTACTCTCCAGATCTAAATTCTCATATTCAAAACCTTTCCTCCGTCTTTGATAGACTTCGAAATTATAATCTAAAACTCCAACCCGATAAATGCGAATTCCTGTGTAAGGAAGTTGCATACCTTGGTCATATCATAAATCCAAACGGCGTCAGTCCTAATCCTGAAAAAATAAAAGCAATCTCAGAATTCCCTGTACTCAAGTGCGCTAAAGACATAAAATCTTTCTTAGGCCTCGTTTCGTATTATAGACGTTTCATTCCTGATTTTTCCAAGCTTGCAAAGCCTCTGACGACTCTTCTTAAAAAAGACGCACCTTTTTCCTGGAAAAATGAACAACAACTAGCCTTTGAGAATCTAAAGAATAAACTTACTACTTCACCAATCCTAGCCTATCCTGATTTTTCTAAGCCTTTCAATTTGACGTGTGACGCTTCCAATTTTGCTATATCTGCTATATTATCACAAGGACAAATAGGAAAAGACCGCCCCATAGCATACGCCTCTCGTACATTAAATAAAGCCGAATGCAATTACAGTGTAACAGAGAAAGAGTGTTTAGCCATTGTCTACGGAACCAAAGCTTTTCGCCCTTACATTTATGGCCACAAATTTACCATAGTGACCGACCACAAACCTTTGCAATGGCTGTTTAGCTGCAAGGACCCTGGATCTCGACTCGTTCGTTGGCGGCTAAAACTAGAAGAGTTTGAGTATGAAATAGTTCACAAAAAAGGGAAACTGAATACTAATGCCGATACACTCTCTCGATTCCCTGTCAACCCAATTGAAGGAACCAGGTTACCTTCTCCTAACTCTTTATTACCAAACTTAGATGATGGACTCGATAACCCCTTAGAAGACTCACTCCTAGATCTATATCTACCATCTCCTATACCATTCTCTTTCGACCAAGATATATTAGGTCAAGAAATACCTGCTACCCTACCTATGATACAAGGTCCTACAGCTGTCCAAGTACCAGATCCTCCCACTGTTCAAGATCAACCACCGAATTCTGAAACTGAGTTTATAGAACTGGGACCTTTTAATACTGATCGCCACAATATTGACCCTAATGTCGAACTTCATGAATCTCCGTCAACTCCAGAATCAACGACACAACCAAGTTCTAACCCAAACAACGATGACTATTCTAAATTCCTTAAAGCGATTGCAAACAAGCAGTTTACATCTAATGCCATAATGAAAGAATATACCGAAAGCCTTCTAAAAACGCCTTACAAAATCATAATAATTCCTACGTCTATAGATTTGGATGAGTCGAATCCTTACATTACCGAAATTCTCTCAATCGCTGAAAACAAAGATGAAATTCTGATCTCCGATAAGGAGCTGTACTCTTTCCTCGAAGTTAAACACGCTGATAAAACATTCTATTTTATTTTTACCAAGGTCCACTACTTCGACGAATGTTCTTATCCCGAAATTTATAATACATTAAAAAACGTCCGGGACAACATCTTACAGTGCCCGGATATAACAGATATCGCTATATCTGATTTTAAGAACCCCTTTGACCAACATTCTTTTACTAAAACTTATAATATACTTACTTACCTTTTCCATAATACCAAGATCTCCATTCATGTTTACCTAAATAAAACCATTTACCCAACCTTAAGCGAAAGAGTTAAAATTCTTCGTGATAATCACGACATTCCAATAGCCGGACATTTAGGCTCGACACGTATGTATAGCAGAATACGTGAACAATTTTACTGGAAGGGAATGAGAAGCGAAATAGAAGATTATGTTAGAAATTGTAAAGCATGTCAAGAAAACAAGGCCTTACGGAGAACCAACAGAGCTCCTATGGAAATAACTACTACATCTACATCTCCATTTCAAAGAATAGCGTTAGACATCGTAGGTCCCCTGCCAGAATCTGGCCCTGCTAAACTCAAATATATACTTACGTTACAAGACGACCTAACGAAGTATTCTGTAGCCTATCCTTTACGCAGCACGACGGCTGAAGAGACTAGTGACTGTCTCATTCATTTTATTTCCCTCTATGGCATACCCAAATCAATTTTATCTGACCAAGGTACAAATTTTACTTCTGACCTTTTTAAAACAACGTGCCAATTCCTTAAGATCAAGCAGTTGTGGTCATCTCCTTATCACCCTCAGACTCAGGGCGCCCTAGAGCGTAGCCACTCAACACTTAAGGAGTATTTGAAATCGTTCACCAATGAGAATCAGGACAACTGGCCAACATATGTGTACACCGCTATGTTAACATACAACACAACTGTACACTCAACAACCAAATTCACTCCTTACGAGTTAGTCTTTGGACATAAACCATTTATACCAAACTCTGTGTATGAAAGTGCACCTGGTACCACGTATACTGATTATATAAAGCTGCTTCAGCATAAGTTCCGATACACTAGGGAAAAAGCTCTGGAAAATATTTTAAAATCTAAGGAAACTTCTAAAACTTACTACGATACTCATACTAAGCCCCCGCCGAAGTATAAGATTGGTGATTATGTATACTTGAAAAACCACTTGAGGCTGAGGAAAGCCCTATCACCAATCTGGAAGGGGCCTTACAAAATAATTAAAGTTTTTAGTAATCATACAGCCACGCTTCTTATAAACAGACGTCACGTGACGCACCATTTCGACCAGTTCAAGCCAGCAAACGTTGCGAGCTCGTCTTATTTCACCAGCTTCAGATGATAGATATTAAGTCCCAAGATGTACATTTTATTGCCTGCCTAGTTAGTAATATAAAATAAATAACATTTTTTATACGTTTTAGAATAACTTTATACATTTAGTTTTATTTTATACACATTATTACACCAATTAGTCATTAAGAAGTTTTATTATCATTTTACTTTTCTTTCTAATTCATTTTGCAATTAGACTTAGTTTTACAATTCAATTTATTTTACATAAAATAATTTCTTCTATATTACAGTAAGTTAGATATTAATTTCAACTTTATACTAAGCATATTTTACTTTCAATTTATTTTTACATAAAAATAGGAAGTTAGTTAATACTTTTAAATTGTTCTATTTCAGATGTTTACTATATTATATTTATTTTACTTTACCTTTGTTTTTACTATTTCAGTGCCTCGATCGAATCGCATCCGGACTATGTCCTGCCACTTCCTTCTAGTTCCGGTATATACTTCGATAGAATAGGAAAATTAAATATAATAAAGGGTCAATTAAATTTAATTACTCATATAGATATTTCTTTTATAAATGCTCATCTCACTAATCTAAATGAGATTTTAGGCACAGTTCGATTTATGTGTCAACATTCGGAGAATATTCAATGTGAAAATACGCTATCTCCATTAACAGTTCGCTTCAATGATATGAAACGTTATCACGACTCTCTCTCCCACTTGATTTCAAAACGCAGTAAACGCTCAGCCTGGTTTGGAGGAATTGGAACAGCATTCAAACAAATCATTGGTACTTTAGACGAAGACGACGCATTGAAATATGACTCAGCTATAGAAGCTGTTCAGAACGACGAGAAAAAGTTAGCACGACTTGTAAAAGAGAACATTTTAGTTACTACTTCTACATTAGATTCTTATAAACAAACTATAAATAAATTAAATGCCAATGAAAACTCTCTTAGTATTGCACTAAATAAACTAATTAAAAATTCAGATAACATAACTAAAATTTCCAATAATTTAATAATTGAAACTAAAGTGCATTCCATACTTATGAACCTCGAAAGCTCAATACTAACATTGTCATTCCAATTCGAAGACTTAATCAATGCAATTGTTCTAAGTAGTCAAAACATATTGCACCCACGCATTCTTACACCGGCGCAACTGTACCGAGAACTTGTTGATAACGACAGGCATCTGTCGAGGGACACTAGAATCCCGCTCTCTTTAAGCTTAGATAATATTCATTACATTTTAAGCATATCCGATGTGGGTTGCTATTATTTTAGAAATAAGCTTGTATTTGTATTGCAAATCCCTCTAGTTACTATTCATGATTTTAATTTGTATCATAATTTAGCTTTACCTACGCCCCATGATGTGGAAAAGCCGAATGTTTTTAGTTTAATATTACCTTCTTGTTCTTATATTGCTATATCCAATGATAAAATTAACTTTTGTAATCTAGATAGTTTAAGTAAATGTAAGACGGTAAACTCTGAGTTCTTTCTGTGTGAAGTGTCCATGGTGTCATTAACAAGTGGCAACCCTACGTGTGAAAGCGAACTACTGACAAAAACAATTAGTGCTATTCCCGTGCAGTGTATAACTAAAACAATTCTGGGTGAATTAGACATCTGGAAACCGTTAAAAAACAACCGCTGGATTTTTGTGCAATCTCGTCCGAATAAGATATCTATTGACTGTGATAATGTCGAATTACGTGAAGTTACAGTGTTCGGAACCGGTATTGTACACACCCCTGAACAATGTACAGTGTACACAAAGAATTTAAGACTTATATCGTCTAACAGTGTAGTAAACATAAGTATCCCTGTGCCTAGTTTAGATTTTAATATTATAAATGATTCATGTTGTAAACTAGATAGTAAGTCAAACTCTGTAAACACGGTATCCCCTATTTTGTTACAAAATATTGATTTAGACGATTTTAATACACATAAACAAAACGATAAATTGTTTTCAGACTTAGATAAGATAATCGAAGGAGAACCTGTCCTGGTAAAATATGGGACACATTATTTTGCATTTTCTTTTGTAATTTTTATAATCATTATACTTTTTATAGGTTTTAAGTTTTATAAAATTGTTTCTAGATATAGGACAAAACTTACTATTTCTTCTGTGAAACCGACCCTTGACGAGAATAATATTGACGTCATTAATCTCAGTAACGTTCAAGAAGAAAACCCGTCACGGTCACAACCGCGATTGAGGGAAGTTGTTTGATTTACTGAACTTTGTCTTTTTTCAAAAATACCTATAAGTTCAGTCTTTTGCGGGGGGTTGTTATACCCTTGCAATGTACCGGGATAGCTGCCGAGTCAGCATCTTTATCTTTAATATATACAGGTGCCACGGGGCCCTAAAGGCAGTCCATCATAGAACTCGTTACGGGTCGGAACTCGTCAACTATTGCTATTTCTATTTTTACTTTAATTCTATTTCATGTTAAATACTAGTTCTTTTCATAAATTCGTTTCAGCTTAATAAGTTTCTTTTTTTAAAAACCTATTTGCCATTTCTCGTATAACAGCTC
The DNA here is from genome assembly GCA_963921215.1 of Scoparia ambigualis. Lineage (NCBI taxonomy): Eukaryota > Metazoa > Arthropoda > Insecta > Lepidoptera > Crambidae > Scoparia > Scoparia ambigualis. The sequence continues at coordinate 18,970,837 of OY992525.1, read as the reverse complement.
GAAAGAGTCCATTAGTCGCTTTTTACGACACCCACCGGACGGAGGAGAGGGGTGGCGATTAGTATTCTTCCTCCGTCACCGCAGGGATAATCAATGTTTCAATATCTTTAATAAAACTAGTACTATATAAATTATTCTCATCACCAGCCTATCTACAGCCCACACCCACTGATAAGCAATGGAAATCAAGGAAATCAAGTGATCGCTTCAATTTACGGATATTGGCTATCACCACGCTTGCCATATGCGGTTGGTGATCACAAACCCCGGGCTATCCATCGGAAATTCCAACACTTTGGCCGACCTGGGAATTCAATCCTGGACGCGCTTTTGTATACTGCCGTACTGCCTTACTTCTGGTACTCTTCAGAGGACAGAAGCGTTGACTTGGAAATGTTACAAAAGTAACCATATTTCGTTTCAATAATTGAAACAATTTAAATTATTAATAATAATTATAGCAACTCATCCACCGAGGTCTTTACCACTTAGCTTATTAAAAATAATAATAAGATGGTTTACGCATTTCGGTTTCCCATACAAATTTCCATGTTGAAATTTTTAATAACCAGTTAGCTAATTTTAATGAAACTCGGTATTCTGAAGTAAAATATAAAGATCTAAGTAGTTTGTTGAAAATATTTCAAAAAAATGTTTACTTATCTGAGTTATTGCGATTGACGAACCTTGCAGACCACTCTTTAAAAAGTTAGGCATACTACCACTTCCATGTCTATATATATTTGAAGCTGCTAAATTCGTAAAAAAGAATTTAAATTATTTTAAACAGGCTAAGGAAGTTTATCCACGATGCACACGAAATTTCAATAGGTTGGACTCTGCTATAATTCCCAAAAGTACTCGTTTTAAAAAAAACTGTTACTGGATGAGTATGACAATATTTAATAAAATACCTGAATTCTTAAAAGAATTGCCATTTAATAGATTTAAAAGGGCCTTATACAACTGGCTTATGGAACATGCTTTTTATACGATTAATGAATTTTTTAATAAAACTTGACATTTAATAATTAATAATGTTTATATAATAATTGTAATAATATGTAATTTAAATTAAATACGTTAATTGAATTTTTATACTTTGACAATAATTTGATTTTAATTTTAATGTTTAATTATAGATATTTGCATGCTGTTTGTAATGGCTGAATAGGCAGATTTTATATATTTTGCTTCAAACATCTACTGTGTACCTTATTCTAACGCAAATAAATGATATTTCTATTTCCATTTCTTAAACTGACTTTAAATCGCAATAACTCAGCCTAGATCTAATAGATTCCAGTATTTAACTTGAGCATGCAAAGTCTCATTAAAATTGGCTTATTGGTTTTTAAAAAGATCGACTTGGAAAATTGTATGGGAAACCAAAATGCGTAAACTCTCTTAAGTCAAAAGTTGGTAGGTATAGGTACATACCTTTAAGAAGTACAGCTGTAACAAAAAAGAAATTTAATAAGTTTTAGAAAATTAATAAGTTTTCAAATAATAATAACATTATAACCTTAGAATAATAACGCTATAGAAAGATAGTCTTCATACAAGCGCTCTGTCAAAAATGAAGCACTAAACCGATTAACACACGCGTGACGTGCGCACATGGCCGTGATCTGCTGTCTCTTTCCAATTCTATGAATATGAAAGAGACAGCACTGCGGCAGCCGCTGCTACCGAGGCTTTAACTTAGAGAATCACACTGCAGTACGTTTATATTTTGACCTAATTAACTACAAGATACTATGAAATACTGAAAGCTTACCTGTGAAAAGTGATGTTATTACACTTTTTTTGTTTTTCAGATGTGTTGTGACACAATTTAACTGCACAAACCGTAATTTTTTTTTGTTTTCGCGAGACACGTTCGGCGCGCTGTGATATTGAACACTACGGAGCGGTCCGGCGTTTGGTGCCATTTCTGGCTCCAATCAATGTGCTTCAAAATAGGCGCGCGAACTTGGTTTCTATAGCGTTATTATTCTAAGATTATAACCTTTTTATCTTTATACCAAAATTCGTCAAAACGAGCTTATAGTCACGACTATTATCCCCAAAGGGTTAGTCAGAGACTAGGCAATGAGGCAGCAAAATCAGTCCTCTACTATAGTTCACTTTTCACCAAATAGCGACTGCACATGTGCTCAGCGCCAGGTGGTGAGCCCATTGTCGCTTATCAAACCAACTAAATTTCTTTCGCATAAAAATATTACTTATGATGCAGTGGGTAGTCTACTTTTTAATTCTAGGAACACCCTAATACTCCGAAAAACTTGATTGTAGGTATACATGCCTGCAGATCAAAATATCCAAAACTACCATAATTTTTCAATTATTGATATTGATTCTTATACCAGGACACTGAGAATCCTATTTTGTGTCTACGCTTACACCCTGGACAAAGTTCAAAATGTATTGAAGTGAAATGAAAGTTGAAATGTAGTGACATTTTGAGGTAGGTTGAAGTGCAGCTGTCGTCTGTTCTTGAATTGAATTTAAAACCACGAATTTTTATACCGAATGTTATAAATACGATATTTCTGATTTCCGATATTCATATAAAGTCCGATGATTTGATAAACCCTATGAGTAACTAGTACGAAAAACGGAATTACTATTATCATATTCATATGTCCGAAGATTCATTGCTGCAATTCCTTTTTTCTGTGCCATTTACCGGCAGCGTGTGCTATACTAGAATATACAGACAAACAAACATAAAATTACGACTATTATCCCCGAAGGGTTAGTCGGAGACTAGGCAATGAGGCAGCAATAGCAGTACACTATCACAGTCCACTTTTCTCCAAATTGCGACTGCACATGTGCTCAGCGTGACAGGTGGTGAGCCCATCGCCGCTCTATGCTGCTGGATGTATGTGCAGCCTTTAGTCTGTTAGTCGCCTATTACGACTCCCAAGGGAAGAAGGGGGGTGGTAATATTCTTTACGCGATACGGTTACAGACTACAGACTTACAGACTAGAACCAAGTCACTTTTATGATGTGTGCTGCATGCTTGCTTGCATGCTTCATAATGCTTGTTTGCAAACTTTAGGCCGGGGGGTGCCAAGGACTTCCGCTATAAAGAAAAGCTTAATAAGCAAAACTTCAGATTTGTCGGTTAGGTCTTGTAATGCCCAATAATTGCTGCCCGAACGGGGGGCTAACCCCGCCATGCAACATGTGATCAATAACGGAATTGCGGTTAATGCAATCGGCTTGCATTCTTACCTGTTGAACTTTCGCAAATCAACCTATCAAAAAATGTAAAATTACTATTATAAGAGAATAGTTACTTACTGGTGTTATCCAAAACTCCGTCCACAAGACCGTTCACGGCTGTTGGTATTGGAGCTGAAAGAAAAAAACGACATCAACAACACGACTATTAGCTATCATAATTATGTTTGCTGCCCTTCACGCCACGCCAAATAAGAACCCGGTATAGGAATTTTTAGAAGACAAAACAGCCTGGTTATAATAACATATTTACATTACTTTTTCTTAATCCATTATCTTTATAACTGATTGTATAATTTGGTAACGACATGTTGTTTTGTAAATGTCGTTACTTCTATATTATTTTACAGCTGTGGAGTTTCTTGCGTCCGTTCTTTTCCAAAGCTAAAAGATTTCCTGAATCCAAATAAATTTAGACGATTTAAAATGCTTATTTTAGTTTATTGAATAAAGAAATTTTGAGTTGAGTTGAGTTGAGTAGGTTGTGAGCCCATCGCGGTTCAAGCTGTTAGATATGTGTGCAGTCTTTAGACCGTAAGTCTCCTTTTACTACATCTTTAACACATTATATAAATTAATAAAATACTTCTACTTACTTGCTTGGATGCAAATGGCAAGGCAGACCTGAAAAGCGGACAAAAGTTCATAAATTAATTTGCTATAGGTGACGACGATGATGATGATGATGAAATTATGACCCTCAAGTAGATAATTGTTATTGAAATGGACGACGAAAACATGTTTTTAAATAAAATTTTAAAGTTTTAGTAATAATACATTTAAGTAGTAAACGTACCTGACATTATTATTATCATTTATTACGTTATTATAAAACCAAGTTCTCGTGTTTAAGTTTTATTAAATACGTATTATTTATACTATTTTTATATTGAATAACTTAGTATTTAAAAATAATGATTGCATAAACAAGTAGTTATTTTTTTAACGCTATTAGATAGCGCTGTTGCAATGCTAGGCAGCAGTACCTTCTTAAATGTCAATTTTCTCCAAACTCAGTAGCACCAAAGATTTTTTAATTTTTTATTGACATTCTTAGTCGAAAACCAAGTTCGTAATACTAGTGCTTGTGCAACCATTACTCATGGATAGAGTAATTGGTATTTTTTATTTTATTTATTTATTTTAATGAACCACAAACAAGTTTACAATACAGATTTTCAATATTATTCTTATGTCTAATTTATTTATTGTGAACTCAATAACGATGGTTACAGGGAACATAGAAAAGTAATAATGATAGTGAAGGTATAACATAAGGTTTAACATAGGTACAACATGGTATAACATAGTACTAAAATAAGCTACTTCTAAAGCCTACCGTACATAAACGAATGTGGGTCCCGCGACATCATACACGTAGACAACATTATTATCCTCAACTTTTAGCGGGATAGAAGATATCCTTTGTCCTTTTCTGTACCCCTGACAACGTGTATGTAAACTCTCGGGGTGATCAGTCGACAGGTTAAGCAGTGAAAGCGAAACAAACAAACAATCTTACTTTTTCTTTAAAAAATGGTTCAACAAATGTAACCGATGAAAGAAATAAAAAACCAGAGAGAGTTATATGTGGTATATCCTGTTCAAATTTTTGTGTATAATTAAAAGCAAAAGTTTAAAGTTGAGATAGAAAGAGTCATAAAAAAATTAAGTCCGAGTAAGTAATTAGTTAGAGACTGTATGGTTATACGAAATAAACCGGACCAAGGTGAGAACCCTGAGGAACGCCAGATATAGATAAGAATGGCTTTGAACAACACCCGTTTACAACTTGTAATATCAATGGTACAATTAAGTATAATTACATTATTATGTATTATAGAAAAGTATCTTACCACAACGAAGACGATGAAGTAGGATTTCATTTTGAGGGTTTGATTGTCGACTTTTAAGTATAACTAAATTTACAGGACATCAACAGCACCTTATATACCAGATGCTATATAACGTCACTAATATAATTAGAAGATGCCATATTTATACAGCATGATGAAATTGAAAATATTTGCATTATTTTTCAGCTGGCTTATGGGTTATCTGTTGTTATACTTACTGAAATGTGTTTTTACCAATTTGCCGTTGGTCCCAGTTGTTGTCGTAAGGTGGCAGTCGTTAAAACCCTCCAACCCGCATTGGGCCTGCGTGGTGGGTTATGGCCAAATATCCCCACGTGCTATTGTCTACATGGGAGGCCAGCAGTGGGGCGTTTATAGGCTGATAAGGATGATGATAACTTTTTATTATCCGTACGAACACTTTACGTTACGTGTTAAAGTGCTGGATAAGAAAACCATTATACTTACATTTTTAACAGTACCAATGAAATGACGACTTGGTTACCTTAGTTCTTAATCCAATTAACAATTTTAAGTTCTACAGGATGCATGTTTCGTGATGTTCTTTTTTCAAATAAGTAGGTAATTATACAAATGTCGGCGCGGACCGGGATGAAATTAGAATTACTACTCATTCTATCACCGATTTGAGTTGCTTCTTATCTAGTGGGGCCTGCAGAGGTCTCCCTCTCGCAGCAGCTCGTTGACCCATTGGAATCTTTTGTGCAATAAGATTAAAGTTGCTTAAATCATGGACATATTACTTAAAAATATGTCCATGCATAAAGTTCAGTGCAAAGTATTTGTATTACACTTCCTGATTGAATAAGCAGCTCATAACATTACGAGTTCGGAACTCACTAAAGAGAATTTACTACATGGGAGTAGATAAAAAACATACATAATCACGTGCTTAATATAGTATTGACCTGACCAGTATTGGACGATGAATTACTTACTAAACCACCGAGAAATTAAAAACGAAAACTTATTTATTTAAGTTAAGTTAAGAGGAGCTTGAGGACGGAGGAGCTCGATGGCGCAGCGGCTAGCGCGTTCAGCTTGCGATCTTGTCCGCTAAGCAACTTTCGCAATGCTGGGTCGCTGGATGGGTGACCAAATTAAAAACATCTCGGGCTCCTTCGTGCTTCGGAAGGCACGTTAAGCCGTTGGTTCCGGTTGTTGTCGTAAGATGACAGTCGTTAAACCCACCAACCCGCATTAGGCCATCGTGGTGGGTTATGGTCCAATATAAGCTAAGCTAAGCTGCTCGAAAAAGTCGTATATGAGTATATATATAACCACGTAAGCCCCTTGCTTTCTCAAAATCAGCACGGTTTTATGAGGCGTAGGTCCATAGTCACTAATTTGATGGATTACAAAAACTATCTTTGTACAGTGTTTGCTGAAGGTGGTCAGGTTGATTCCATATACACAGATTTCACCAAGGCTTTCGACAGGGTAAATCATCATTTGCTCTGTCGGAAGCTTGATCTGTGGTATGGACTTCATGGCAACCTGTTAAGGTGGATTTCATCATATCTGACCAGGCGTAGTCAACTGGTGGCTCTTAAGGGATATAAGTCTGGACCAGTCGCGGTCACGTCGGGTGTGCCGCAGGGGTCCCATCTCGGGCCATTGCTCTTTATCATTTTTATCAATGATCTTATTGGTCGTCTCAACTGTCCATCCCTTCTATACGCGGACGACTTAAAAATATTTAATAAAATTGGTAACGAAAATGACTGTCAAATGCTTCAACATGATTTAAACTTGCTATCAGCTTGGTGTCTGCGTAATCACATGCACTTGAACCCTAAAAAATGTCAGTCAATATCTTTTACTAAGAAAAGGAAACATAAAATTCATTTCAATTATAAACTGAGCGGCCAGACTCTTGAACGAACTACAGCTGTCAGGGATCTGGGTATCACATTTGATGAGCAATTATCTTTTAGAGAGCATTATGAGGATATCACAATGAAAAGTTTAAAAACTTTGGGCTTTATAGCTAGAGCAACTGTGCACTTCAGGAATCCTGACAGTTTAATTTACCTATTTAATAGTCTGGTTAGAAGCCGCCTCGAGTATGGCAGTGTTATATGGTCTCCTAATTACACAATTCACTCCGATAATATAGAAAAAATTCAGAATAAATGTCTCAAAATAGCAGCGTTTCGCTCAGGCGTAGGTCGTAGACTATTTTCCTACTCTGAGAGGCGTAGTCATTTCAAAGTTACATCTCTAGAAACACGCCGCAAGCAGCAAGACCTCCTTCACTTACACAAAATTGTTCATTCTGAATTTGATTCCCCCAACCTTCTTAAAATAGTTAATTTCAACACTAGATCTTTCTTGCGAAATAGACAGAAGCTTTTTATACTGCAAACATATAGAAACAATACCTCATACTATAATCCCGTAGTTCGGATGTGTCGCTTATACAACGAACTGTCGCAGGAACACGACGAACTGGATATTTGTATAAGTAATCACATCGCGTTTAGATATAAGGTAAAAATATCTTGAACTGAGATGTCCAGTCGATGACCAGTCATGTCTGTCACCTGTTTCAACTGTATCTTAATTTATTTACGTGCTAATGCTTGTCATGCTGTGTGAACACGCTTTAGGGTTTCGATCTAGATTAGATAATTGTATAGGCTACTATTTAGCATAAGCTACGATTGTTACCTGTTGTGTACACCATATGTATAAATAAATAAATAAATAAATAAATATCTCCACGTGCTATATTATCCACGTGGGAGGCCTGTGCCCAGCAGTGTTACGTTTATAGGCTGATGATGATTTATTTAAGTAGTCAAGACGAAAAGTAACGAAATTGGTAGTTAATCAATTAAATTACCTATTCTATTCGCGCCAATCATACTTACTGAATATATTTTGTTTCTTCGATACAGAAGTAACTATTACAATACAAACAAGAAGCAGGTACATAATTATTTACCTTTCTCTCCGTCGGTAATTTGAAAAATGATAAAACTGCTATTTTATGCTATTAGTTAAACTGTAACTTAACTAAGTTATTTTCATAGCCGGCTACATTACAATAAGTATGAGACTTAGACTTAGCCATATGAAAAATAAATTATGTTGTGATGCGCAGCGCGATAACCTTAGCGGGAAAGCGGGATCGACACGTCCGTGTCCTCGGCGCACAGCACAGCACAGCACAAGCGTCGGCGGCGATGCAATACAGCCGGCTGGAGCGGCTATTTAACTGTGGTTGCGAGGTCCTTTAATTATTATAATCATTCTAAATAATGATTGTGTACAATCATCCACCACACCACAACAACATCAACGGCACACCAGGCTAAGGAAGTATCATTAGCTCATTCAATAACAAATTATTTGAAGGTTTAAATGCAAAGAGTAGACATTTATATTCTTTACTAGCGGCCGCTCGCGGTTTCACCCGCGTGGTTCCCGTTCCCGTGGGAATATCTGGATAAAAAGTATTCTATATGTTAATCCAGGTTATAAACTATCTGTGTGCCGAATTACGTCCAAATCTATTGAGTAGTTTTTACGTGAAAGAGAAACAAACATCCATCCATACTTACAAACTTTCGCGTTTATAATATTAGTTTGATAATATAATATAATTTATAATAGGGATTTATAAGAAGAATTGCATATACAGCGTGTCCAGAAAACGAAGGATAATCCTTTAACTGCGGGTGGGTCACATCATGTCCTACCGCATTCTAGAATTTTAGTTTATTGAAAGTCTCACGGTTTTCGAGATATCGTCTTTTTTCTTTTATTTTTAGAAAAATGTTTTACTCGTTTAGTTTATTTATTTCATGCCATTTCTACAAATCATAACTTTTTTAAGCCCCATTTTTTCTCTAATACTCATGGTTATTTGTTTCATCTCAAACAATATTCTTTTGTTCCCTAAAGTACTGAGAAAATAACATAAAAAATCTTATGCAAAGGTCTCACGCAAACCAAATAAAACGGCTGACTTTGATAACCTGTTGGGGTAAAAAAAATGTACGAGGCAGACCGTGCCAATTACTTTAAAACGTTGCTTAGTTAATGTTAATTTAAAAATGGTATTACTGTTTTACATTCCTTTTTGTTTTTATTTTTTATGTTAATTTAATTGCACGAAGGTAGCAATTTCGGGCTTTATTGAAATAAAACTCAATTAAAACTAGTTACCTTTAAAGTATTTCGGATACCAGGAAGGGGTAGTGGTGAAGGCAGACCTCGATTGGATGTAGATGAAGAGGTGTTAGCTGAAGTGGATGCTCACCCCTCAAGTTTCGAGCGAAAAATAGTACGGAGAACTGTCATTGCAATAAGCACAGCGCACAACACTTTTAAAAGGTATGAATTGTACTCATATCATGTGAAGCATGTGCAAACTTTACAACCTGTTGACTACCCGCGAAGAGTAGAGTTTTTTCGCACAATGCTTCGTAAAATTAAAAAAGATTGGACTTATTTCGACAAAATTTTGTGGAACGATGAGTCTACGTGCTGAAAAGGTGGCTACTTAAACATGCATAATCTGCATTACTGGGAACTAGAGAATCCCTACACTATAAGGGAAGATAGGTTTCAAACCCAGTTCAAAATTATTTTGAGGACTGGTATCATAAATGGTGAAGTGATAGGCCCGTATGAACTGCCACCATCGTTAACTATACCAACCTACCTGGCTTTTGGCGGCCATTTTGAACATTTACTGTTAATAATTTAATAAAATTTTCATTTGTATTAATTGTCTTTTACTTGTCCATACCATACCAAAACGCCAAAGTACCTGTTAAAATAAAGAATATTTTCTTTGCCAATTTCAATAACAATACTTAACATATTATCAAGGTCAAAACTTCATGCAAGCATGTCAGGTGCCGAACCTTTCTACAATTTCATTGTTCACATGTATCAAATGATGAAATTTAGTTAGTTACTAAAAATTAAGTTACCTTACAAGTATTTGTAAGGTAAAATTTTAAACACTGAAAAACTTCTAAGATTTGATGAAGCAATGTTGACTAAAAACATAAGCATCAAGCACTGACAAATTTCGACGGTTGAAAGCCAGACCTCGGTAGCCAAGTGGTTAAGGCAGCCGCCCGGAATGCGGAAGGTGCGTGGTTCGATTCCCGCCTGAGGTTGTCGTCTTTTTTCAGTGTTTAAAATTTTACTTAAGTATATTTAAGCGTTAATTAAACGCTAAAATATAAAACATTAATCTATTTGTAAGGTAACTTAATTTTAATTGAATTTTATTTTGGATGTTGCCGATTAATCGCTGATGTGATCGGACGTGCTCAATGATTAATGTAGTAAAGTAAATAATCGATTGCAAAATCGTGACCTAGCTCTACATAATACGGAAGCAACTTGTCTGTGCAACAACTTAGCTGTGTAACAACTTACGCGCCACAGCCCGCCGCCCTCGCCCGCCGCCGCGCCTTGCCAACCGAAGGAGGATCCTCCGGAAGTCGTGTCCACACCCAAGCTGCAAACCTGGATGCTTACTTCAATGAAGTATGCACTATCGCATCGGAAGGAAAACTGAACTCGGACCAGAAAATTAGGATTCATAACTTGTGCCGAAAAGTCAACAACGGAACATCTCAGATGGCCGTGCTGTATCAATCGCTGTAACTAAAAGCTATTCAAGCCCATACTTCAATTAATGTCCTAAAAGAAAACCAAGACCTTTCGCAGCGACTTCAAGACCTTAAGCATCGTATGGAAGAGTCCTCCAATTCTCTCACGAGCACAGTTTCCTTCGCCGATATGGTTAAGAAAAGTGCCCACAATTTTATTCAGCCCAATAATATTAAGTCTCTAGCCATTTATCCTACAGATAAAATAAAATCGAACAAGGAGACAAAAACCTTACATACTTACTTCGCTGGCTCAGCGACCCGAAGTGGACCTTGGCCTCCGACAACAAAATGCGGCATTCTTTCCTATTTTGTGCCAGGTTGGACCAGTTGGGTACGTCAAGCTCTACCAGATCTTTGGCGACTTCGTCTTTCCAGCGATACCTCAGGCGACCCACCGGGCGACGTCCAGTTGGTCGCCCAAGATAAGCTTTTTTCGCAGCACGATCCTGACCCATCCTTTCAACGTGACCAAGCCAGTAAGAAAATAAGGTTATCGACCATTAGAAATTATGTCTAAAACGGCCTTATCAAAACACGAGGCAAAGTTCTCGCATATATTTTTTTTCGATAAATGTTTATAAGAATGTTCTTTTGTGATAGGGAGGGCATTTTCCAATTTGTAATGACGCTGTAAAAGAAAGGAAAAAAGAAACACCCTTGCTGAGTTTCTTGCCGGTTCTACTCAACACAAGGCTCCCGCTCCATAGTTAGGAGGACTTACGACCCGATGCCATAGCGACATTCATAAGTGCTGAATTATTGTAGCCTAAATTGTGTAAATAATTTTGAATTTTAACGAGTATATTAAGAACGATAAGAGACTAAGTGAAGCAAAGGATATTGTGTCTCAGGGTCGTATTAGATGGAAAACTGTGATCTCTGCTTACTCTTCCGGGAAGCAGGTGTGATGTATGTTTGTATGTATGGGTTGATGGGGTTTTCTTTGCGATTGGAAGAATCGTTTATCTTGCCTGTATACATGATGCCTGTGTAATTGTCACTGTTAATGCCTACATACGCACAGGAAGAGGTGCGAGGGAGGAGGGCGTGACATCACCGCGGCGAGCATCGAACCGGTTGCCGCGGGCGCCCCCCGCTACCTGTGCCCGAAAGGCGCAGCATCGAATACCACATTCGGCTTTCGGACAGCTCCAACGACAAATGCGACCCTCTTTAAAATTACAATTTGTTAGTCCGGGACCGATTCTTGTAATTATTGGTATTAAACCAACCCTTTACTGTACAGTCCGCCTTTTACTTAAGTCTTAGGGCCCTTACAGTGACTATTTAAGCAAACTATTGTGGTACAATGGCATGGCTATGTTAGGGCAAAATCTGCTGCCACAAATCTTGATTTCTCGTTAAAATGTTTCTGGGACTGGTCATGGTGATTCTGTCAATGCTATCTACACTGACTTTAGTAGGGCCTTTGATAAGGAAAACTATGCTGTATATAGAAAGTAAGGGGTAACTGGTGTGTCGTGCCTCTAATAATGTGATGTTAGTCCTATTTACTGGACCGTAGATAACGGTCGTTCTCAGATTGAGACGTCAGCCTTTTTTGTTGCGGCTCCGGGTGTTCCAGAGGGATCGCATTTGGGTCCGTTGTTTTTCAATATCTTTATACGACATTCAATCTTGTTTTGACTTCTTTTATATGCTGATGATCTTAAGCTTTTGAGACTGGTTCGGTCGGACTCTGATGCTACCTTGCTGCAGGCAGATGTCAATAACTTCATACGTTGGTGTGAGAGGAATTGTATAGCGTTAATAAGAGGCAAATGTTATGTTTTCAGACCTTTTAAGACATGGTTAAAACTTAAACTAACGTAAGTTTTGTAATAATACCAACTGCGTTCATACATAATTCTTACACTAGCGCGATCGTTCTATAATAAATAATAAATGGTCAAACCATAGATATCAGAAAGTATTCTCTGTATTCCGTGGGTCAAAACGGGAACACGTATTTCGTTGCATCCCATACCTGTTATTGATATATAGACCCTAGTACCATCTGCACACGCACCAGTACTAAAGCGTTGAGCTACTTCTAAGGCCGAACGTACTCAATAAAAAACTGTCTAAATTATTAAAATATTTATTTTATTAGAATTTCACAAAATTGAAATCAACTTGTTAACCTTTTTGTGTGAGGTTTTTGGGTGAATCATCATTTTCTTCGGTGATTAGGTCGAAGTGTTTAGATGAATGCGGTTCATTATGGGTTGCTGAATTCTGAAACAAAAATAATACGTAAGTACATACATTAATCATGACTATTATCCCCGAAGGGTTAGGCAGAGACTAGCCAAAGAGGACAGCAAAAGCAGTCCTGTACCATAATCCACTTTTCACCAAATTGCGTTTGCACATGTAGTCAGCGTGACAGGTGGTGAGCCCGTCGCCGCTCTATGCTGTTGGATGTATCTTTAGTCCGTTAGTCGCCTTCTACGACACCCAATGGAAGAGAGAGTGGTAGTATTCTCTCACCGCTACGCAACACGGTTAATGCATGGAGAGATCAGGCCATAACCCACTACTCTGGCCTAATACCACATACATCACGCCATTTGCACGGAGGGGAAGGCGGAGACCATAGCTTTCCATTTAATACGATGACGCTTGCTTCGCTTCATTCACTCTCATACATTGTTCATACATGCTTATTCGGTTTACGGTAGGTACTTCGAAGCTGACCCTTTCCGAACTCCCTACTGAGGGCTTAGACAAGTGGCATTATAGCTTGTAGAATAGAATGATGTTATATATTTTCTTGCAAGTATTATTGCCATCAATAACATTCAATCTTGTTTTGACTTCTTTTATATGCTGATGATCTTAAGCTTTTGAGACTGGTTCGGTCGGACTCTGATGCTACCTTGCTGCAGGCAGATGTCAATAACTTCATACGTTGGTGTGAGAGGAATTGTATAGCGTTAATAAGAGGCAAATGTTATGTTTTCAGACCTTTTAAGACATGGTTAAAACTTAAACTAACGTAAGTTTTGTAATAATACCAACTGCGTTCATACATAATTCTTACACTAGCGCGATCGTTCTATAATAAATAATAAATGGTCAAACCATAGATATCAGAAAGTATTCTCTGTATTCCGTGGGTCAAAACGGGAACACGTATTTCGTTGCATCCCATACCTGTTATTGATATATAGACCCTAGTACCATCTGCACACGCACCAGTACTAAAGCGTTGAGCTACTTCTAAGGCCGAACGTACTCAATAAAAAACTGTCTAAATTATTAAAATATTTATTTTATTAGAATTTCACAAAATTGAAATCAACTTGTTAACCTTTTTGTGTGAGGTTTTTGGGTGAATCATCATTTTCTTCGGTGATTAGGTCGAAGTGTTTAGATGAATGCGGTTCATTATGGGTTGCTGAATTCTGAAACAAAAATAATACGTAAGTACATACATTAATCATGACTATTATCCCCGAAGGGTTAGGCAGAGACTAGCCAAAGAGGACAGCAAAAGCAGTCCTGTACCATAATCCACTTTTCACCAAATTGCGTTTGCACATGTAGTCAGCGTGACAGGTGGTGAGCCCGTCGCCGCTCTATGCTGTTGGATGTATCTTTAGTCCGTTAGTCGCCTTCTACGACACCCAATGGAAGAGAGAGTGGTAGTATTCTCTCACCGCTACGCAACACGGTTAATGCATGGAGAGATCAGGCCATAACCCACTACTCTGGCCTAATACCACATACATCACGCCATTTGCACGGAGGGGAAGGCGGAGACCATAGCTTTCCATTTAATACGATGACGCTTGCTTCGCTTCATTCACTCTCATACATTGTTCATACATGCTTATTCGGTTTACGGTAGGTACTTCGAAGCTGACCCTTTCCGAACTCCCTACTGAGGGCTTAGACAAGTGGCATTATAGCTTGTAGAATAGAATGATGTTATATATTTTCTTGCAAGTATTATTGCCATCAATAACATACTTGTAAAAAAATAAGTCTCGCAACTCAGTTCTTATATCGTAAAAAGTTGTGAGATCCATGTAATACCAAGTCGGTTGGCATGCAATGAAATCATGAAATCATAATGTATCTCACAGTAATACAATATATTATATTAAATTATATTGTTTAGTGCGATTGCCAAGTCAACCGACTTGGTATTACATGGATCTCACAACTTTTTACGGTATAAGAACTGAGTTGCGAGACTTTGTTTTTTTTTAAAGTATGTTTTTGATGGCATCTCATTTCTTTTTGTAGATAGTTCTATTTTTTTTTCTTTTCGGTACTTTCTACTTCATGAATAACAACAACGGATATTCCATTTATTATAGTATACATACAGGTACACTGATTCATTCACAGAAAATGTAACTTTGTAATCCTACAATATTTATAATGGATTACAAAATTATTTTTGAAGTTTGAGTATCTAGAGAACTGGACTGAAATTGCGATATAATTTAGTTTTTCCTTAATTTGTACACTAAACACTATTTGTATTCTAAATTTTAAGCTTCTATGTCTTCTACCTTCGGCCTTATAGTCACTTACCATCAGGTGAGATGAAGGCCAAGCGCTTACCCGTTGTAGAATAAAAAAAAACTATTAAATGTGCCGCTACCAGAACGGACACAGTACAGAAAGCCAACTTGTGTTACGTCATAAGCGATTTTCTCTCTTCTTCGATTACTTACAAGTTAAGGAGTCAGTATTTGTTTGAGGGCTACATTAATTTTTGTAAGGAGAATGCTCAACGAAGTAAGAAGACCTGAAAAAAACAGAAAACATAATTTTAATAAAGGAAAATTCCCACTTGAGGTAGAAAAATTGTTTATGCTGTATAAATTATTTATCATCATCATCAGCCTACTAACAGCCCACTGCTGCAATCTGCAAACCCGATCCCCCAGGAGATCTCCGCGAACTCATCTGTTCGTCAGAATCCCCTAAAGTTTAGTGAGTGTGTATGTTTGTGACTCTTTCACGTAAAAATTACTTAATGGATTTGAATAAAATTTTACATACAGATAGTTTATATCCTGGATTAACACAAAGGATACTTTTTATCCCGATATTCCCACGGCAACGGGAACCACGCGGGTGAAACCGCGAGCGGCCGCTAGTATTATATAAACTATTTATCTGCATCATCAGCTTATCTACAGCCCACTACTAAGCAATGGAAATCAAGTGATTCACTTGATAAGTGATCGCTACAATTTACGGATATTGGCTATCACCACGCTTGCCAAATGCGGTTGGTGATCACAAACCCGGGCTATCCATCGGAAATTCCAACACCTTGCCTGACCTTGGAATTCAACCATGGACGCGCTTTTGTACTGCATTACCTCTGGTACTCTACAAAAGATATAAGCGTTGACTTAAATATGTCACAAAGGTAACCATATTTTGTTTCAATAATTAAATTATTAATAATAATTATAGCAACTCATCCAAGGTCTCTACCACTTAGCTTAGCAAAAATAATATTAAGTCAAAAGTTTGTAGGTATAGGTACATACCTTCAAGACGTAGAGCTGTAACAAAATAGAAAGCTTATTAAAAACTTATAAAGTTTCAAATAATAAATACATTAAAACCTTTTTATCCTTATACCAAAATTCATTAAAATAAGCTTAGCAACTTAAAGGTGAAAGCTTAATCCTACTATATTATAAATGCGAAAGTTTGTAAGTATGGATGGATGTTTGTTACTCTTTCACGTAAAAACTACTGCATGGATTTGGATGAAATTCGGCATACAGATAGTTTATAACCTGGATTAACACATAGAATACTTTTTATCCCGATATTCCTACGGGAACGGGAACCATGCGGGTGAAACCGCGAGCGGCCGCTAGTACATACATATAGTTAGGTCTATTTATCCCCAAAGGGTTAGTCAGAAACTATGCAATGAGGACAGCAAAAGCAGTCCTCTACTATAGTTCACTTTTCATCAAATAGCGACTGCACATGTGATCGGAGTGACAGGTAGTGAAACCATCGCCGCTCTATGCTGCTGGATGTATGTGCAGCGTATAGTCCGTTATTCGCCTTTTACCACGCCTAAGGGAAAGAGGGGGTGGTAGTATTCTTTCACCGCTACGCGACGCGGTTACAGACTACAGACTTACAGACTAGAACCAATTCACTTTTATGCTGTGTGCTGCATGCTTGGTGAATGTTTTTATGGGAATAGGTTCTGCATGCTTGCTTGCATGCTTCATAATGCTTGTTTGCAAGCTTTAGGCCGGGAGTGATAAGGACGCTATAAAGAAAAGCTTTTTATAGAAAACTTCAGATTTGTCGTTTAGGTCTTGTGATGTGACTTATAATTACTGCCCTAACAGAGGGGCTAACCGGAGGGTTGCATGGGGATGCAACATGTAATTAATAAGAGAATGAACTGCGTCTAATGCGAAGGGGGGTTAGGCGGTCAGCGAAAATTTGGATGTTACGCGGGGCCTCGCGGTTGTTGCGCGGGGCGGGGTCCGCGGTACGGTACAAAAAGTTTTATTGTTGAAAAGAATTATTGTTGTAAAAACACGGCCGTAATGTACATTTATATGAAATTTTTGAGGTAACTTCAGGATTTTTTTTTATCGAGCCAAATGTTTCGAATCGTGTTTTGGCTTCGATCATCCCCACACACATACGCTCTGTAATACACATTGAAAATTTCAGTGCGATACATCTAATATAATTTGATAAAAAACATCATCATCATTATCATCAGCCAGACGTCCACTGCTGGACAAAGGCCTCCCCCAAGGATCTCCACCACGACCGGACTTGTGCTGCTCGCATCCAGCGGCTACCCGCGACCATCACCAGATCATCGGACCACCTTGTTGGAGGCCTGCCGACACTGCGTCTTCCGTTGCGCGGTCGCCACTCGAGAACCGTTCTGCCCCAACGGCCATCGGTTCTACGGGCGATGTGCCCTGCCCATTGCCACTTGAGCTTGGCGACTCTTTGGGCTATGTCGGTTACTTTAGTTCGCCTACGAATCTCCTCTTTTCTGATTCGATCACGTAGAGAAATCCCGAGCACAGCCCTCTCCATTGCTCTTTTTTTTAATAACAGCTAATAGAAAACAGCCAATTTTTCCGTTTTCACCGCCTAAGGCCCCATCAGCAACTTTCTCAAATGAACCTACCAAAAAATATAAAATTACTATTATAAAAGATTAGTTACTTACTAGCGTTATCCAAAACTCCGGTCACAACACCGCCCATATCTGGGGTGGGAGCTGAAAGAAAAAAACGACATCAAATACATACTCACACGACTATTGTCTCCAAAGTGTTAGTCTTAGATTAGGCAATGGGAACCGCATAATCAATGCACTGCCGCACTCCACGCCGTGCCAAATAACAAATGCTCATGTATTCAGCGTGATAGGTTGTGAGCCTATCGCGATTTAAGCTGCTAGAGACGAGTATTAGTAGGATGACCTCAGTGGTCGAATGGTATATTCAATTGATCAAAACCATAAAAGAGTTTTGATCAACTTTTGAGGTGAAATACTCCTCTGTGCAGTGCCAAGAGGACGTGTGGCGGAAGGTTGGCAACCTATGTGTGCAGTCTTCAGTCCGTAAGTTTCCTTTTACTACATATTTTACACATTAAGTAACTAAATTAATAAAATACTTCTACTTACTTGCTTGGATGCAAATGGCGACGCAGACCTGAAAAGCGGAGAAAAGTTCATAAATTAATTTGCTATAGGCGACGACGATGATAATGATGATGAAGTTATGACCCTCAAGAAGACAATTGATAATAAAATGGACGACAAAATCAGTTTTTTTAATAAAACTTTAAAGTTTTCGTCGAAGACCAAGTTCGTAATACGAAGCATAATTTGTGAAATCGTCCTAAAATTCTTTAGCATAATTTAATATGCCATACATAAACAATTTGAATTTAAAAGCCATATTGTCATGTGTCACGTCATAAAACATTGCACGCTGCATACTTGCAAGTCGAATGCAAGTTTGTTGGAATACTGCATGCTTGCTTGCTTGCATGCTGCATTCTTGCTTGCGGGCTGAATTTTTTTGGAATACTGCATGCTTCGGGGGGAGAGGGCTGGTCACCATGTTTGGGAGTTCGATATCATAGCTAAATAGGTGGTAGCTGTTCTGAAGTAATGCGTGAACAAACATTCGTGGCAATTGATATTTATTTATATAGACAGATTCTTACTACACGCTAACCAAAATGTTCATTCGTGATATAAATAATTTATATACATACATGTGATACATATAAATACAACTATTATCACTGAAGGGTTAGTCAGAGACTAGGCAATGAGGACCGCAAAAGCATCTACTCTGCCATATGATAGTCCACTTTCACCAAATTGCGACTGCACATGTGCTCAGCGTGACAGTGGTGAACCCATCACCGTTCTATGCTGTTGGATATATGTGCACTTTTTGGTCCGTTAATCGCCTTTTACGACACCAAAGATATGAAAGGGGTTGATAGTATTATTTTAGGGAACCGCTGTACCACACGGTGCTTAGAGGTCAAATTTTGACCAAATGGTATAATAAGAGTTCTTAGTGCAATTTGTGTTTGCTACAATCTGCCTTGAAAGCCTAACACTAGTACCATGTCACACCAAATCGCTCTCAATAATCGCGCTCGTTCAACTTTTACTTGTGAATGGAGTAAGTAATTGGTATGGCATAGTATTAAAATCAGCTACTTCTCAAGCCTACCGTACCGTTAAAATTAACTCGGAAGAGGATCTTAAAAAACTTGTCTTGTGACTAATTCTAACGATTTATTTTTTAATTATATTTTTATTGTTCTCGTTGTCTGCATTTTACAAACATAATACTGTAACGCATGCAAAAGTAATTCATAAACACATTTTAGAATATACAAATTATAATTATAACAATTACAATTCCTATGTACTTTACATTTTAAATTATATGCGCGTTTATACACACATTTATTGTATATCTATTAAAACATCAGCAAACAAAACAACAACATTGAAACAAACAAACAAACAAACTTACAACAATAATTACCTTTTGTTAATCCATGATTGTCTACCAGAATCAAAATCGAATAAAATACTTAATCTCTATTTCACACTTTTAGTTCAAGCAAATAATAAATATAATGGAAATAAAATACGATTCTTCAAATAATAATAATATTAATATAAATTCCCCACTTGATTCACTATCAATTGCCGAGAGCGCGCTATGCGGTGTTGATGATGTCAGTAAATACATACCTAATAATAATCATAATTTAATTTTTTTTTTTTGAAGGACGGTACGGTCGGCATCTGTCGGGCATGCCGCCGTCCTGGAGAATCACTCCGACATATTATTTCCGGTTGTTCTCATCTTGCTAACGGAGAGTATTTGCACAGACACAACCAAGTAGCCAGAATAATTCACCAGCAACTTGCTCTTCAATATGGCCTTGTTGAATCAGAGGTGCCGTACTATAAGTACGCACCTGCGCCAGTTCTCGAAAATGGTCATGCAACGCTCTACTGGGATCGCTCTATCATCACGGACAGGACTATTGTCGCCAATAAGCCTGATATCGTGGTGGTCGAACGATCTCAGCGCCGGGCAATATTAGTTGATATCACCGTACCTCATGATGAGAACCTCGTGAAAGCCGAGAAGGACAAGCTCAGTAAGTACCTTGACTTGGCTCACGAGGTAACCGCCATGTGGGATGTGGATTCAACCATTATTGTACCGATAGTCGTTTCGGCAAACGGTCTTTTAGCTAAGAGCCTCGATCAACACCTAGAGAGGCTCTTGCTAAAAGGTTGGGTCAAGGGTCAGATACAGAAGGCAGTACTCCTTGACACGGCACGTATTGTCAGGAGGTTCCTCACTCTGCAGCTCTAACCACCGGTAACTTGGGTCTATCCCCGCTGCCGGTGGCAACCTAGGTTAAGTTTTTTATAATATTTTATATTTGTAAATAATTTTTTTTTATTTTTAATTTTTTAATTTTTGTAAAATATTGTAAAAAATTTTACTTAAGATTATATTTTAAATAAAGATCATAATTTAAAAATTATTACACAGAATATTAGAAGTATAACTTATAATTTACCTGATTTCTCAACGCTTCTGGCGCGTTCGGAAATTGACTGGGATATTATTATACTAACAGAATGTTTCCTTCAAATAACCCCGATAATACCTATCCTACCAAGTTACGACTTTATAATAACTAATAACAACAAAAACAGAAATGAAGGAGTTGTCATTTACTTTAAACAAGGTACTTTATACACCACTTGAGGACTCCAATGGTTTGATAATTTACCTCAGCTTAGATACCTGTATTATAGGGTTATCGCTTATCGCTCCCCCAGCCATCGTAACATCACAAACTTTATTAACACACTAAATACAGTGCTATGTAAATTGACTAACTATAAAAATATTATAATCATGGGTGACATTAATATAAACATTCGTCCAGAACAAATAGACAGTAGTGGAAATGAGTATCTCAGTCTGTTAGCTAGTCACTCTATTCTCCCGGGTCACGTTTTACCAACTCGCGAACGTTCCTGCCTTGATCACATAATGATAAAAACTCAATTAAAGGCTTATTGCTATGTGACGGATACTACATTAACTGACCATGCATCAGTGATGCTCAACCTAGAATTAAATACTAAAACCTTAGTCAGTCCCCATAAGATAAAAACAATAATAAACTCCAATGGTGTCGATGCTGCGATCAAAGTAATAGATTTCTCGCCTCTTTACCTAATGACCGATGCTAATATCGCGACCAACTACTTGATCTCGTCACTACAAAAGGCAATCAATGATAACACATCAACCAAAAAAATTCCTTGCAGGAAGCGAATAATCAAACCATGGATTACTGTGGGTCTACTGAGGTGTATGAAAAATAGAGATCGATTACACAAAAAATCAAAAAGTGATCCGGAAAATGAAGTGTTAAAATGTACTTACAAACGGTATAGGAACTTTTGTAATAATATACTTAAAAAAGTTAAAAATAATTATGAAAAACAGTTAATACGTAACGCAGGTGCCTCAAAAAGAAAATTATGGGAAGTTATTCGCAATATCACTTATCCTAAAAGTGGTGTAGACAGTTCCAACAACCTGATATCTGAACACTCGCCACAAGATAGTATAAATAGAGTCAATAGATTCTTTGTTGACTTAGGCAGTAGACTTGCTGGTGATATTACTAAAGGTACGACGTCAAGCCGATGTTTGTCAGCTTGCTCTGGGGGAGGTTCACTCGTTATCTTGCCAACTGATGAGACTGAGGTTGTGGATACTATAATGGGGCTTCGAGATGATTGTGCTACAGGCTTTGATGGAATTTCTGGGAAGCTTCTCAAAGTGCATTGTACTACTTTGACTAGACCCGTCACGTGCATCTGCAATCTAGCTATTAGCACTGGCTGCTTTCCTAGAGCACTAAAAATATCAGTGATCAAGCCAATATATAAGTCTGGAGACAGTAACAGTGTCGACAATTATAGACCAATATCTATACTTCCAGCTGTGTCTAAGATTCTTGAGCGCTTGCTTAATAAAAGACTGGTCCACTACTTAGAAGATAATAACATCCTATCCCCCTCTCAGTATGGTTTCCGTAGGGGCAGATCGACTGATGATGCTGTTCACGAGCTTACAGATCTAATAGTGCGTAAACTGGACTCAGGGCACAAGTGCTTAGCGATCTTCCTGGACTTAGCGAAAG
This sequence comes from Scoparia ambigualis, assembly GCA_963921215.1. Classification (NCBI taxonomy): domain Eukaryota; kingdom Metazoa; phylum Arthropoda; class Insecta; order Lepidoptera; family Crambidae; genus Scoparia; species Scoparia ambigualis. The sequence goes on along the minus strand of OY992525.1, from coordinate 18,948,289 downwards.
CCTTCGACACTGTTTCTGTACCTCTTCTTTTGCATAAGCTAGAAGACATTGGCGTAAGAGGCGTACCACTCGCTCTTTTCGCTGATTATCTCACAGATAGAGTACAAAGAGTGAAAATAGGAGCTTGGCTTAGTGATGAGCTACCAATTACCTTTGGCGTACCTCAAGGTAGCATACTGGGGCCATTGTTATTCTTGGTATATATTAATAGCCTTTGCCAGCTCCAGCTCTGTGGGGGCAGTATCTTTGCCTTTGCAGACGATACTGTCCTGGTCTTCTGTGGTGAGTCCTGGAGCGAAGTCAGTCGTTTTTCACAAGAGGGTTTTAATACGGTCTCTGATTGGTTAAGGGATAATATACTCACGCTCAATGTCGTAAAAACTAAATATCTTACGTTTGCTCTAACCAATTCACTGCAACCTACTGATGTTACCTTAATTGCCCATAATCATTGTGACAGCGAAATAGCTTGTATTTGTCCCCCTCTACAGCGATGTGACAGCATAAAATACCTTGGTATTATCATGGACAATACACTCAGCTTCAAGGCTCATATACAGACGCTAGTAGGCAGACTTCGTAGACTTATATATGTGTTCAGGAACTTAAGACACATAGCTGACCGCAAACTTATAAGAACCGTTTTTCTTGCACTATGCCAATCAATTATCGGATACTGCATATCCACATGGGGTGGTTCTGCTAAAACTTATATGCTATAGCTTGAACGAGCGCAGAGAGCAATCTTAAAAGTTGGTGCTTGTCTTCCGTTCCGTCACCCGACGTTCGATACCTACCTATCCTGGGATGTGCTCACAGTCAGGCAATCATTTATCTTAGCCACTATCCTAAAAAAACACACCAGCACCATATACGATCCCAATCGTTTCAAAAACAAGCGACGTAAAGGAAAAGTCTGTCCAGTGACGAGATTTAAAACGAGTTTCGCTCATAGGTTTCACTGCTATCTTGGAGGCCACCTATATAATAAAACTAATTGCCTTCTGTGGCATTACCCCATGCCTAGACACACCTGTAAGAAAACCGTGGTTGACTGGCTTAAGACATTGGATTACGAAGCTACTGAGAATATGTTAACAACAATAAAATTACAGGTTACTCTCACTAATACCTAATATGACTATTCATTACATTTATTTTATGTAAATATATAATATTTTAATATATATATGTATGCAAGTAACTTTAATGATGATGCGCTTTTTTTCACACAACACTTTTTCAACACAACAGTCTTTGTCTCCTCTTTTTATTCTTTTTATTTTTTACCTTTTATTCTTTCAGTATACAACATACCTAAAATACTTTTGCTTGCGATTGTTTAGTTAAAATTATTCTCTAAATTCATCTGGTTTGAACACAGTCTAAAACATTGTACACCTAGCTTCTAATAAAACACGGGCGGAGTGAGCCTGGTGACCTGTTTAACAGGGGGATCTAATCCTACCTAGCTCGGGCACCAGTTCTCTCCAACTCTAGTTTTGTAATTACAAGATATGATCATTATAATCTTATACAATGTAACTATTGGAGAGAAAATAAAGATTTTTATTATTATTATTAACAAATGTGGGTACCGCGACATCATAAACGTAGACAACATTATTATTCTAAACTTTTAGGTGGAAAGAAAATATACTAAGTTCTTTTCTGTACCCTTGACAACGTGTATGAAAACTTTCGTGATGATCAATCGACAGGTTAAGGAGTGAAAGCAAACTAACAAACAATCTCACTTTTTCTTTAAAAAATGGTTCAAGAAATGTAACCGATGAAAGTAATAAAAAATCAGAGAGAGTTAGTTTTAAGTAGTAAATCCTGTTCAAATATTTGTGTTTAATAGAAGGCAAAACTTTAAAAGTTGAGATAATAAGAATCATAAAATGAATTAAGTACGAGGAACTAATTAGTTAAAGACTGTATGGTTACACGAAATAAACCGGACCAAGGTGAGAACCCTGAGGAACGCCAGATATAGATAAGATGGCTTTGAAGAACACCCGTTTACAATCACTAATACCAATGGTGTATCATAACATTAAGTATTAAATACCATTACATTATTATAGACTATAGAAAAGTATCTTACCACAACGAAGAGGATGAAGTAGGATTTCATTTTGAGGGTTTGGTTGTCGACTTTTAAGTATAACTAAATTTACAGGACATCAACAGCGCCTTATATACCAGATGCTATAATTAACGTCACCTAAATATTTAGTAGATGCCATATTTATACAGCATGGTGAAATTGAAAATATTTGCATTATATTTCAGGTGGCATGGATTATCTGTTGTTTTACTGAAATGTGTTTTCACCAATTCGTTTTATTCATTTTTCGACAAGCTACTATGGGACTTTTATTAACCGATTATGATAATTACTCAGTCGGTCACTTTACCCATCCTTTAAATTATTTGTGTAAGCTTGACTTTGTGTACCGGTTATGATATAAACATGACCGCGACTCGGCAAACGTAGTGTAGGGCGCCCGCAGGCTAGGTGGTGCGAGGACATACGTAGGGTGGCTGACAGCAGTTGGATCGGAAGAGCCGAAGATCGGGCTCAGTGTCATCCATTGGGAAAAGCCTATTTCCATCAGTGGACTAAAACGGGCTGATTATGATAATGATGTTAACATGGTTGCAGGTCAAACTTGTGTTGTAGTGAACGGGGCAGAACATTGTATCAACAATCAACAAAGTGACATAACTATGAATTAGTAAAATTAATAGCGTTTTTATTAATAATAGAAAATATGACCTAACTATGAATTAGTAAAATTGCTAGCGTTTTTATCAAAAATCTAAAATACGATCTAGCTATAAATAAGAAAAGCTAGCGATTTGTAAAGTTTACCGCTAGCGAAGCCGCAGACAAAAGCTAGTTTAACTTTATTATGAATAATTTCACGTTTTCCCGCGCCGCCGCCGCCGGTCTCTTCGCCGCGCCGGTGGCTTCGCTTCGCTTTTCCTCGCGCGTTGTTTTATTCATTATTCTTACTAGCCCTACTTGCTAACTCCATTGGCGTAGGGACCCAAAGTGAGTGTTGGCTTCCGATACGAGAACTCGCCACTTTCCCATGACCATTGATGTCTCTTGTCAGTTGTCGACTCCGTGGTGACCCAGGTCAGTTTCCAGATTATCGCTCCAAAGGTACTTAAGACTACCAAACAGTCGTCAACCGATTTGTCAGTATGACGCTTTGATCTTCACCCAGCTGTAAGCCAGTCAGAAGACTGTGTGCTTTGTATTTTCCTATTATGTAAGATGAGTACTAATTAGTGTAGTCGTTGAGTTATAATTAAAATTAACAACAAGCCGTAGATTGGTAAACAAAATTCGTAAATACTTACAGAATAAGCACCGTTAAGCACCCTGAGATATTTAAATATTTCCTAGAGACATTATGTCACTTCCTACACAAAAACACTAAGGCCGCCGCTTTAGACAATTATGACGAAAACGGAAGCTAAAGTGTTGCCATAAAAGAACATATTTATACTATTTGAAATGACTGCGTTCAGAATCGATTTGGCGTTACTAATCCTGAGTCACGAATCTTAATAATTTTGAGACAAGATTAGTTTAATAGCAAAATATATTATTAATGATTATTTAATAAAATGAGTCCTATTTAAATGCTTTATTTAGGAGAACTTAGTTAGCTTTAGCCGAAATTAAACAAAGCAATGAATATTCGTAAAAAACAACATTTAAAAAGTTAAAACTGGCATTGGGACCTTAGATTCATATTTTAATCTAAGATTGGGACACATAAAAATATATGGACGAAACTTTTCAACAATTTTTAATTTTCAAAAAGTCCGTATTTTAATAAAAAAAATAAAACAACATTTATAACATACTAAATCATCGTAGTAAAGCTAAACATCACTGAAAATAACAAAAATGAAGAAAGTAGTCTATAATTAAGATTTTACTCAACTTTGAAGTAGTGGGACAAAAAAACACGCAATGCAATAGACGCAATGCAATAGACACGGTTATCTCGAAGCATGTACCTGATAAGACATTCAAATATGATACTCGGTACCCTCCCTGGTTTTCACGCGCTCTTATTAAAATCATTAACGAAAAATTAAAGTACCATAAAAAATGGAAAATTTATGGCCGGCGACATGATTTCGACGTTTTTTGTCTCTTACGTGATCGACAGAAGAGAGTACAGCGTGAGTGCTATGATAGATTTATTATGAACGCTGAAATGAAAATAAAAACGAATAGCAAGCATTTTTGGACATTTGTTAAGTCTAAAAAGTCTACCTGTGAATTACCAGATACCATGTTTTTAAGAAGTAGTGTTGGCAACAATGGTGTGGAGATAAGTAAATTGTTTAATGACTACTTTCAATCTGTTTTTGAGCCTCCTACATCATCTTCTGCGTGCTTACCTCGGGTCACAGCAAGTACTAGGATCCTTGAAACATCCATCGGATCCGTTGAGTTGTCGGTTGCCTTAGTTGAGAAATATCTCAAAAATCTTGATATTGCTAAGGGTTGCGGACCGGATGGGGTTCCTCCCGTATATTTAAAATCGTGTCATCGCTGTCTCGCGTTCCCTCTGTTTTGTCTGTTTAATTTATCTTTAAAGAGTGGTAAAATGCCTCAAATTTGGAAGAGGTGTCAGGTCATCCCCGTATTTAAATCTGGTGATAGGCATAACATAGAAAACTATAGACCAATTTCTAAAATAAGCACAATTCCAAAAATGTTTGAGAAAATCATTTACGATAGTATTTTTCCTTTCATAAGACCCTTAATCATTAATCAGCAACATGGCTTCATTGATCGGAGATCCACTGAAACTAATCTCTGTGAGTTTGTCCATAGGGTGGCAACTTCAATGAATGATGGTTTTCAGGTCGATGTAGTGTATACGGATTACTCCAAGGCATTTGATAAAATTTCACATGACATATTGATACAGAAACTTGGTGGAATCGGTATACACTGGGACTTATTGCGTTGGCTTGAGTCCTACTTGAGAGAGAGAAGTCAGGCTGTTACAATTAAGGGCTTCTGTTCATCGTTTGTCCCTGTGCCATCAGGAGTTCCTCAGGGCTCTCATCTGGGTTCACTTCTCTTTAACATATTTATTAATGACGTAATTACTGCATTGAAGCATTCAGAAGTTCTAATTTATGCCGATGATATGAAAATCTTTAGAAATATTAATTCATCCTCTGACTGCGCTTTGCTTCAAAATGATCTTAATGACCTCTTAGTGTATTGCAATGAAAATCATCTCCTGCTCAATTCAAAAAAATGTAATACTATCTCGTTTACCCGTAAACCTAATCCGATTAAATTTGACTATCATATAAATAATGAACCCATTGAGAGAGTGACCGAGTTGAGAGACTTAGGAGTTTATCTAGACAGTAAGTTATCTTTTAATAGACATATAGACCATATTACAACTAAAGCTTTCCGGATGCTTGGATTTGTGCTTAGGACTAGCAAAGATTTTAAACAGTGCTCCACGCTTACTCTATTGTTTAACGCCTATGTGCGTTCCGTTTTGGAATATGCATCGACGGTATGGAATCCTCAATATCAAATTTATATTGATGCTATTGAGAAGATCCAGAATAAAATGGTTAAGCACCTTAATTTTAAAGCTTTGCGTTTTAACCAATCAGTTCCTTATTCCCATTCACTAAAAGATCGTCGTACGGAGAGAGATCAAATCTTCCTTTATAAGATCTTAAATAATAACGCTGATTCTGCATTTCTTCTTGAGAATATCTTTTTGAGATGCCCTCGGACAAGTTCTCGTTCTCTGAAACTGTTTTCGATACCTTTGGCTAAAACCAATTATGTAAGTAATACTTTTCTTTTTAGATCCTGTACCATGTACAATAAGTCATTCATTGAGGTTGATCTATTTAATTGTAAGCATGTAACGATATTTAGGAAACATATAAGAGATTTGTTGTACTCATAAAATTTATTAGCCCCTTTTTTAAGGTTTAAATTAGTGACTTTAATTTACTTTAATTTATTCTAAAATTTTTAACTTATTTTTGAAGTAATTTTATTAGTCATTGTTTTAATTTGGTACCTATATTTTTATTAAAAATCTTTTATTTTTTATCAATTAATTGCTTTTTTATAATTGTAATTTAATCAAATTTAATTTATATACATTATTACTATTGAATTGAATTCTTGCGCATGTTATTGATACGTACTTATGTGATTGTTTTTTTTTGTGGAAACTTTGCTGATTTGTGTTCTATGTATATTTTAAAATTGTATGAGTTACGTAATTGTTTGTTTCCCTAATAAATAAATAAATAAATAAATAAATAAATAAATAAATAAATAAAATAAATAAATAAAAAACCAACTATATGTAAGTACACTTTTTCTGACCCTAGTATCATCAGCAAACATATCAATAAAATCTGTCATACCTCTAAGTTTGAAATACAAATAAACAATGTTCACCACAAACAAATGAAAATACACTTTGAATAACTTTATAATAAAATTATAAATCCATCTATTGGTATTTTTCTTTGAAAATTATAAATTATAACTTTCAAGTTAACGACCCAAAGTATCAAAGTATTCGCCAACCCCTTTATTGTTGATACATAATGCTATCTTATGTGATCCAGGTCTAGTGTCAGACTTTCTAGAATGGACCCCGACTGCTACAATTTTTCTTTGTAACTTTAGATTTTAACTTTAAATTCTTAAGTTAAGTGCAATCGGGAATGACGACTTTCTTGTTCAGGCTGCAAAGCGTTCCAAACATTTGAATTTAGGTTTTTTTATGTTGATATACCCAGTGTCACTCTTACAGTAAATACGAATCTAACGACACCTCTCAAGCTAAAATCTATCGAGTCGTTCAGGCTGCAGAGCGTGCCAAACAATTACACAACCATACATACATACTCTCGAAAAACATAACTCTCCTTCTGGCGCAGTCGAGTAAAAAAGTTATGAGTAAAATGGAGTGACGAAATCTTTGTTATTACATCGATTATAGACAGATCACCTTGGGTGGTATGCACCCTTAAAGATTTACGAAATAAAAGGATTACTGGAACTTTCTATAAAAAGGAATTGCGAAAGGTTGGTCATGATTCCTCTTCGAAGTATAAAATACAGCGTACTCGATACTCTGGTATCAGAAAAGATTTGTTAGTCAAATGGAAATTATTCGAATTACTTTAATAGTTGGATTATAGCTATAAATTTCATATTTTTGACAGGACAGTGTCAGGTTTGCATCTCAACCCTTGGACAGTGGCAACTTTGCACTGCACCGCCACACAAAATACATCGATTATAGATAGATCACCTTGGGTGGTATACACCCTTAAAGAATAACGAAATGAAACGATTACTAGAACTTTCTATAAAAAGGAATTGCGAAAGGTTAGTCATGATTCCTCTTCGAAGTATAAAATACAGCGTTCTCGATATTCTGGTCTCAGAAAAGATTTGTTAGTCAAATGAAAATTATTCGAATAAGTTTAATAGTTGGATTTTAGCTATAAATTTCATATTTTTGACAGGACAGTGTCAGGTTTGCATCTCAACCCTTGGACAGTGGCAACTTTGGATTGCACCGCCACACAAAATACGGTTGGCAAAAATAAACGTTAATAAAATATTGCATAATAAAATGTAATAGAAATGTTACATAAAGAGGCACGAATTAACTTTGTTTTATTGTTTATTTAAAAACAATAAAAACCGAAAAGAATTTGATAAATATGCCTGGCGCCATACTAAGAATAACATGGCTGCCGCGTTGTGATTGGTCAATTTGGACAGTGTCATTTTTTGCTTCTTACTTCACTTTTTAAAGCTAATTTGGGACAGTGCTAACTTTGCATGTCAACTATAATTAAATGTTCAAATGTATTCCAAGACTCTCCTACAGATGACATTAAAAGTAAATTTTTTGACAAAATGTACATACAGTGGCGACTTTGCTTCTATATCTCTCAGCTTCAAGAAGTCTTGAGAAAATATATATATAAACCACTAACTTCTGTACGAAATTACCGAAGTTGATTAAATTAGAAGGAGAATGGTATGTGGATGGATCCAGGTACAGAAAGATTGAAGACGTTTTAACTCGAGAGAAAATTTTAGATTACGTTATGACAAGATATCGAAATACGTCACTCTCACTAATAAAGATAAAAAAAATATTTCTTTACAACTTTTACCAAAGTTAAGTCTTCAACTTGGATTTGATTGAAATACTAATGTGGTTACTAAAAGAGTCGGTAAATTTCCTTCTAATTTGTATCTTGGTTTACCATCACAGTTATACGTGTACTGTGATATTATCCAACCCCAGATGGTTGGTGATATTATTAAGAATTATACTGTTTAATTAATACTCTTGATATTGTTAGAATTATAGTGTTGATTATTAAAAATTATACCATTGGATCCAGCTACATTTACGTATGGATCAAATAAAATGCACATCTTGTCACCTCTAAATTATGTATCTGTTATTCGAAGAGAGTTCGATACGTTAGAAGTAGATATAAGAACGAACACATGAGCAAACGTACCATTTCAATTTGGAACGACTCGTACTACTTCTTTTACTTTGACTACACTTTAAGCGGAAATAATAATGAATCCAAAATACAATAATATCTGTCCTTTTGAATATTACTATATGCATCAAGCCGGTTCCGGAGTTGGCTTGATTTATAAGGGCCTAGCACATTAACATGGACACGGTATTGGAAGCTTCTTAGGTGGGCTATTCCGTTCAGTATTACCTTTATTGTTGAGTGGGACTAAAGTTGTCGTTAAAAAAGCATTAAATGCTGGTGTAGGACTTTTATCCGACATGATACACACAAGGCCGCTTAATGAATCCTTAAGAAATTGTGATAAGAAAGCAACTTCAAATTTAAAATGGAAATCCGGTGAAAAAATAGATCAAGTCATGAGTGGTTCGGGATATCAAAGTAAAAGACAACAGTTACAAAGTATCAGTCAGTCGCAGCATTCAAAACGAAGAGCATCGAAAAAAAAAAGAAGAATAATTATTAAAAAATTAACAACATAATAATATTTTCAGAGTGTAAAAATATTTAAAATAATGTCTTTTTTGCATAATCATTCATGTGAATGTGTTAAGTCCGAGTTTGATTTATTTGCATTACCATCAACTCGAACTAGTATCAAAAGCGGTCAGTGGGTTCACTACAAAGCAATTTTATTGCTCAGTGATGGATAATGGACCATTCGAATTTCAGATTCCTGGAAGTGGTGATTACTACATACATTTATCACACACTTTGATACACATAAAAGCAAAAATTCTAAATCTAGATTTAACACCTCTGACTGCAACAACTACTGTGGCTCCGGTTAAAAATTGGCTACACTCACGCATAACCAGTTAGATGTTTATTTGAATCAAAAACTGATAACATCTCCGAATGATACTTATGGTTATCGAACTTACATGGAGACACTATTAAATCATGCACCATCAGCAAAACAATCACACCTAACATGTGGACTCTGATATGAAGACACAACAGGAAAAATGAATTCAACTGATGAGTCAAATAAAGGATTCACTATTAGACAAAAATTGGTAAAAGGGATAAGGAGGTCGAAATGGACAATAACATGGAGACATATTCAACCAAGAAAAGTTTTTGGTTAATGGTGTTGAAATGTGTGTAAAATTAGTGCGTTCTCGAGATACTTTTAATTTATTGTGTTCGTCTTGCAGATTCAGATTCTTATACTTGCGCCGTTTGAGGTTCTCCGCATTAATTGCAGCCGAGCCAGCGTTGATGCATGACCTTGGAAGATGGGACGGGGCAAGCGTGTGTGTCGACACGCTTGCCCCGTCCCATCTTCCAAGTTCATGTAGCATCCCACACCAGTGGGATGAGCCCGTTCTAAAGCCTTTGGGAGGAGGTGTTGGTTGGGAGATCAGAACACGGGCAAGCCACGCTCCAGGCGGTTTTGGCCTCGTCCATGTAGGGTATCAAAAATGAATTTGATTTTCGTTTCAGTATTTGGTTAGTAAGAGGGAGGGAGGCATGGACCGAGGACAAGAACGCCGGGAGGGAAACGTCAGTAGCTTTACGGATACCCAGGCCCCCGAATCTAACTGAAAGTAATGCTTGGGTCCAAGAGCGGTCGCTAAAGGTTAATGTTTAAAATGGAAGAGAGTGTATGTTTGATGGTGCTATCTAAGCTTGCAAGAAGGTCAGTGAATTTCTACAGCTGACAACACCGCAAGACATACGTGAACTTAGGAACGAAAAGGGAATAGCGTATTAAAGTGAAAGCCATGTGACAGTTAATTTTGAAAAGGCGGTTTAATAAATAATATATCACTCAGCTTTAAAAATAAAGCGAACTTTGCACTAGGCCTCTAAATATTTTAGAAGATTAATTTAGAAGGACGGTTTTTTTTACTGAACTGTCACTACTGTACCATTGTCGCATGACTCTGGCAAATTTCACTGGTCCCACTTGGTACCATGTGCAATCGAGTGGTTATTGATGCTACACTTATGATTCGAAAAGCTCGTGTAAACCCTACTGTTCTGCTTGCCCATCCAAAAGCTTTATTATCAACCTCAGATAAATATCTTATTTCGAGGGCTGAAGTAGAAGTTCTAACAATTCCAGCAGGTATCCTGGGAAAAACTTTTGATAATGTTTTCCTCGGTCAAGTACCAAATAAAAAACGATAATATCCATAGCCCTAAAATACAGAATAAAAATACCCTAGTCTCATTTTTTACGATTACGGAGCCAGAGGTAAGGAAGGCAATTTTGGACCTAAAGAGACAATACTATAATAGAAGAAAGAGAGAACAATACGTACATGGTTATGATGAGATACCGGCCACGTTACTGGTGCACTGCTTAGGTGAAGTTGTATCCCCTTTATCATTCTTACTCAATCATTCCTACGAGCAAGGTACTTTTCCACAATGCTTAAAAACAACTTAAAAATCGAAATGAAACACTTTTTACGGATTAACTCGCGTTTAATTTACTATCTACATAGTTTTTATATCATCCTGACGTTTCGAACCTTTTACAGGGTCCGTGGTCACAGGGAGACTGAGGTGTTGGTCGTCTCATAGATAGAAGTAAAACGTAAACATAAACGCGAGTTAATCCATAAAAAGTGTCTTATTACAATGTGTGTGCTCGCTTAAACCTCAGAAAACTTAAACATCATTTAGCAATCGATTGAACAACTGCGCTCAATCAAATAATATTGTATGACTTACTAACCAAACCGATTTTTACTATCATTGTTGATGGGATAAAAATGCAATATGTTGTCTATCTACTATCTGAAACTATAAAATATAGAAACTGTCGTCAAATAAGTATTTGACTAGACCAGAGTTTACTTATTTTATTTTTTGTTTATCAATTGTTTTCTTGGAAGATTTTCGATTGGACATGATCCAGCCGCGCGAAGCCGAACGAGTGAATCAAGCGTGCAATGTATATTTTTAAAGTATTTTTATTTAAAATACCAGGTCGATTTCAGTGACCTCTTTAATGTAACTAAATCAAACTCAAATTTATGTTAACTGTGTTACTGGGCTTTTTAATGGGTCAAGTTTTATCTAATAATGTTAAGGAAGACAGCTGTTCTAATTGAAAGAACAATGTTGGTTCTTTAAATTTGACTTTTAATTATACAGCTGTTCCAATTGAAAGAACAATGCTGTTATTGTAAATGAATTTTTAATATGCAATTGTTTAAATAATGAAATTGTATGTACAGCGATGCGCGCAGCACCAAACGCACACGAAAATATAAGTCCTTCACGGAATATCAGCGTTTTAATACTCACGTACACACGGCGTCAGATCAACCTACCCAAAACTGTCAAATTTCTACAATCAATTTTGAACTTTATGATTTGGTTCTAAGGACCAATATTTATTGGAGAAATTTGACAGTTAAGGGTAGGTTGATCCGATTTCCGAGATCAATAAAAAAAAGAAATTGGTTCGTAAATGACTTCATAGATGTCGCTTAGCATAGATTAGTATGGCGCATGGTAAAAGGCGGGTTCATGAACAGCACGTGTATGGCTGTGTAATATTTATTCTATTCCAAAATAGAAATAGGTTCTGGATGTCCTGAATATAAATAGGTAAGGATTTACTATTTTTTTATTCTTTTGGTAGACAAGTAAAAGTGTAGAATTTATTACAGCCCTTAGGTAGGTACGGCTGGTGGCCGGCTTTTATAAAACGACATCTATCGGGTGTTTTTGAACTAATTTTTACTTTTTAATTTGGGCTGTCAGAAAATCGCCCATTATAGTTCATCATTGTTTCAAGACCATTATTACCCAATACTAGGCAATGAGGACAGCAAAAGCAGTGCATTGCCACGGTCCATATTTCATATCAACTGCACAAAAAACCGATGGCAACACTGTGTGGTTAAGTTGTCAAAATAATTAGCTCAGCTATGCGATTCTCTAAGCGACACATAGACGCTGCGCGCATGGCTGTGATCTGCTGTCTCATTCCAATTCTATGAATATGAAAGAGACATAGTCAATTCTCAGCGCTGCGGCAGCCGCTGCTACCAAGGCTTTAACTTAGAGAATCGCACTGCCGTATTTAATTTTGATATTAATTGTTTAAAGCTTAATAGCATAGCTTTAACCACTCACTCTTGGATTTTTTTTGACACTTTTTTGACAGTAACTGTCAACGTCAAATTTGACAGAATGGAGCATAGACTATGCGATATTGTACGATAACAATACATAAGATGAACCACAGAACCGAAATAACCAAACTTGTTCATACTAAAGTAGTCTGTAAGTCTATGAAAACACGGTACAAAGTCAAGTGTGTTTTTGTAGGTGCGGTCTCATGCGACCGCTTGGGGTTTGAGGGGTATTAATTAAAAAAATATTGACAAATAACGCCTACAAGTGTTATCTCTGTAATCATTTGTTTAGTTTTTAAATTATTTGCAAAAATAAAATTCCAACTGTCATCGCCAACTAACTGTGATAACATTTTATACTCAAAGTTGTGAAAATTACAACTTTTGCCGTGGATTGCAGCCTGATTGCAGCCCGGCCAACCGGGGGACCATTGTTTTCATTATATCTTTAACTAATAAAACGTATAATAACTATTTATTAAACAATACCAAAACACTATAGGTACATTTGATTTGCAAGTGCCAATGTACTATGCCGGATAATTTGTTTTTGACTTAACAACACCTCAAATAGTAGTACTTCTTAGCTACGTCTCTTATTTTTAATGTTAAAAGAGGCCTTGAAAATGTTGACGATGTAAATAGTGCACTTTCAAAGGTATTACATTGGTTCACTTTCCAGTTTAAGACGGCATCAATATTTACTCCAAGAAAGTTAATCTCATCAATTTCATTAATCATGGTGGTTTGTTCTTTGATATTTAATTTAGACAGATTTGATTTATAATTTTGAAATTGCATGATTTTTGTTTTGGATGAAGCAGCTTTCTGTGATAGTGAAATAATGATTATAGTCGAAACAGTATTTTCATGTGTAGTAGAAGGAAAATACAAAAGTCTAGTTAGTTAGCACAGAAACATTCAAATGTAACATTTCATTAATTTGAAATTTTTCATTGATTTGAAACCTACAACGGAAAATTTTAAATTTGATTAAGCAGTACAGTTGAACAAATATTTTCAGGATGCTAACTCAATAGTTCTTTGTATTTTATTTTATTAGCTTTAATTCAATTGCCGTATTATGTTGATTTTAAATTTATAAACTTTTTAATCATGATGGAAGTTTTTTTTACATGAGCATGATTCAACGTACAGACGCCAGCTGCAATTCAAATTACCACAAATTGTCAAATTTCTTTTAAAAATTCTAAACTTTGTCTGTAGGACATAAGAAGCAATATCGATTGGAGAAATTTGATAGTTTCGGATAAGTTGATCTGCAGCTTTGTGTATAGAGGTTGCATCTACAATAATATTTTTAAGAATTTGTACTTCAGTACCTACCTACTTTACAATAAATGTTTATCTAGGTATTTAATTTCGTTTCATTTCTAATGTTGATTTATGGATCAGTATGTATGTATTTACGCGGGTACATTATTTGAGTTTGATTTTGTATGAGACAGTGCATCTATTATTTAGTTCTTCAGTTTTTTGAATTTAACTCTAAGTTCTTATGACATAGCTCTTACTGCCGTAGTCAGAGACGTCAATTTAAGTTTTAATGACAATTAAGTCTCTTACACATTCTTAAGTATAGTGCTAAATAGAGAAAGAGAGACATTTACTTATTGTTCTAAACATTCACGGCAGTTAAGAGTGACATATCAACTAGATAGCTGACAGACTTGTGCTTCTGCAGAAAACTAGAGCTGTTCTTTATTGTATAAATACTTAATTACTTAGCAATTTAATTACTTAGCAAAATAGGTATGTAATTTAAAAAATCAAGAATTCTTTTTACATTTTTTAACATAAACGGCCGGTATGCCTCTCCTATTCAAAGATAATTACTATTTTCGTATATTTTTTATTAACTAAAACCAAGTATAATGCAAGTAATACGATATTTGAGTTACGATTAGACGGATGTTTGAAATTTTATTTGATGCAGTAAAATATCACTAATAGAGAATTTAATGCCCGGAATGACTAGATAAAAGACTGTGGAATAACATAATTTTTTTCCAAATTATGAGTATTTGTGATTTTCGAGTAATCTATAATTGTAATCTAAATACTCTATTTTCGGGAATTTCGGGAATCCCAGCCAGTGAAGGTTAGTTTTTTTATTAGTAGCCTATCACTAGCATCACCGCCCCCAAGACAAGTGGCAAAAGCTCATCCCCTGTCTATTCGCAATGCGGCCACATTCGGGCCGGTGATGCTAGCGATAGTAGATAATAAAACAAATAACTCTTACTGATTTAAAAAATAATGAACAGCCATACAGTTTTCTGCAGAAGCATACGCCTCTCAGCTATCCAATTGATTTATTGCGTTATTGCTACGGTAGTAGTGTCACTCAGGCATTGCAGACTCTTAAAGAACTTATCACGCCCTTTATGATGAACCCTATGCAAAACAATGACCGCACGTACCTACTGGCCTCAGGTTGTTAAAAGTAGTGTATGAAGTTTCCTGACGTCGATGTCGATGCCGACGATGTCTTAGGCATGAGCCAGAACGGCGTAATCCAGCGTCCCAATAGGGGTGCCCTTGCTTATAATACGACCTTCATCGTCCTTGACGGACGGGCTCGTGTTGCCATACGCAGTTGGAGAGCGTGGATTACATCCGTCTAGTTGGCAGATTACATCCAACCAAAGACAGTTGCGCTGTCCGCTGTGACAGATAGCGGGTTGATTATATGACATGTTTAAAGTCAAAGGTGCGCACGTATGCGAGTGCAAAATGTCGTCCGCGAAGAGCTGAACCGCAAACGCAAAATTATCAGCGAATTAATCGATCTCTGTAGAGATTTGCCCTGCCTGTGGTTTAAATTGTATTTTTTTTGCTATGACAAGTCGCACCACTTCCAATAACTCGTAAAAGTTTCCTTGTCCATTCATAAGAAGTTATGAATATCATTGAAGTCCAAAACTCCATTATGTATGAATGGCTGAGAATCGATCGTTTTTTTACCAACGCTTCATCCACTTTCTTTTTTTTTGTTTTTCGTCGTCAGTTGCGGGCAAGAATGATAAAGCAAGGCCTACTTTTTGAAATTTCGAAAAGTTTGGAGACATTTCTACAATACGATACGACTAGATTTTCACGATAGGAGACGACCCGCGACTGATTTGCGAGCATGTTGGCGGGTGGATATCCACCCGCCAAACCAAGTATCCACCAAGGTCACCACTGTTGGAACGCCGGATTATAATCGTCTGACATATTTAACGTTTTCGTCTGTTTTTATATTTGTTGTAAACTATAGCTGATACTGGTATGACTAACAATTTTTCTTTCTTTCCACAGTCCTGTAAATTAAAAAAAACAGGTACTTAACTAGTTTTTTAATCATTGTCACTATAAACGTCCCACTGCTGAACACAGGCCTTCTCATCATCATCTTGCCAGATCACAGATAAAGAAAAAATAACAATTGGAATAATCCTAAATAATTTTAAATGCCAATGTGGCGCAATATGATTTTGCTATTATATTTCAATAGGCGTCGCGAGTGAAAATTTAAAACTTTTGCCGGCGGCTTATTAAACGGTGTTTTTATTGTAGACTTGATAAACACCATATAATAATGTAAGATAGGTACTTTCTTTATACCTACACCATTCGAATACTTACAATTGCCTTATTGCTACATGACCATCGATACAATTAAATAGGTACTTATAGTAATAATGAGCATTGTCATAAATCTACTGCAGTAATGGTACAAGCTTTCATTTAATTTGCAATGTTTGTATGTAAGTACGTAAGTAGTTTGGTTCAAATGTTGCAATGAAAATTTTAACCACTTACCGTGGAGCTGGGGCGAGCGATACCTAATTAACTTCAATGATACTATATCTAATAATATGGCACCATGGAGCTGGAATATCACCGAAAGAAAATTACACTTTGTAATATCCAATAAAAATAAAATATTCATTTTATCGTTTCAATAAATACATTTTAAAATTGCTTAGTCCTTAGCATTGGGCCATAGTGTGTGACATATGTTGAAAGTGCAGCAAAGTGGCTTAATTCCATGTTGAGATACTTGTAATGGTAGTCAAGTTTACAACATCGACAATACAGGAAGTTATTGGGCTCGCGTTCAATTTCAATTTAATGCATATCACATTTGAAATTAAAAATAAACAAAGTAATAATTATTTATTTAATTTAATTTATTTAATTAGCACATAAAATTATTTTAATTTATTCTTTCTATTCTGAGGTATTCATTTGCCGCCCTGCTAGGGCACAGCAATTATGAGAGCTAACTATTTAAAAAATCTAGGAAACTTTTAGACATTGAAACACCTATAAAATAAGTGAAGGTGGCAAAGTGCGCCTAGCGAGCAAGTGGGCTTACCACAAATATCTCGAAAACTACTAGTAGGTACTAGTAGGTATTGACACCTTACATCGATGCAACAAACTAAATCATAGTTCTTGGTAATAGTCACAGATGGTCATGTCATGTCAGTCATGTGAGTTGAAACCAATGATATTTGGTTGAAACACACGAAATTTTATTTTCATTATTATTCAAAGTGGTCAGGAGAGATGACGATGGGGTGATCATTGTCGTAAATCTCAAGAAATCGAGTTTTAACCAAAATACGAGTGAGGTAAGTGCACAATATTTTGCTTTTTAGACTCTGACTTTATATCAGGAGTGATATTTAGAATTTATATATTTTTTGCAAGTTAAGTTTCTAATCTCAATTTTGTATAGTCTGAGAAGCGCGTCATACTGATTATTTATATGGCGCACTTCGCCGCAATCCAGGAGTTACAAACCTATTAAAACGTGTCTTTTTTACAAGCTTTTGCTTAACTTGCAATATTTGTTTGCTTGTTTGCTTGGTCAGGTCAAATCTTGCAAGTGAGTTTTAAAGCAGTTATCTTCAACCGATTGAGATGTAATTTGAATACACGTTTATTAGTAAAATACATTCTGTCAAAAAAGTTTCGGGAACGGATGATTTGTTTATGATTCCAAATTAATTTTTTTGTTTTTTTTCGTTGTTAGATTGGCACAACTGTTATCCATTTTGGCGCGAAATTAGAGTTGCATCTGTTATTTAGATTAAATACAGTGCTGTTTTTAGTTAGTTTATATTTAGTGTGTATTGCGAATTTATTGAAAACATCGAACAAAGAGTTTGTCTTAAACTTTGCGTCGCCAATGGAATTTCGTATTCGGACTCACTGAAAATGTAACAGAAAGCTTACGGCAAATCGACATTATCAAAAACACCTCATTTAAGTTTGAGAGAGATAGCCGCTAAACTTTCTGTGTCTCACGAGTCGATCCGTACCCGTTCCGATCCGTATCCGTTTTGCAGGCCGCCATAGTGTGAGCGTTCGGCATAGCGTGGTAGCGCTGTGATGAACGCTTTCACTTCTTGGGCTTCACTGGCTGCTTTTCATCAGGCAGAGTGAAGCCAATATGGCGTGCCACAATAAAAAAAAACATTTTAAATAATCACTTGGGTAAAAAACATGTTGCTGCTCGGCTAGTCCCAAAAGACCTGAATTGAAAAAGACATGCCAGAACGAGGCGATTCCGACTCCGCATGCTACGCATTGTTACTGGTGCCGATACGTGGGTTTCAAACCACGCCAAAGTCGATCAAAAGTTAAAGTCATGTTGAATGTTTTTTTGAATATCGCGGTGTTGTGCACTCGGAATTTTTGCCGGAATTTCAAACGGTAAATAAAGAACATTATTTAAGCGTTATGCGGCGTTTAATAGAGCAAATTAGACGAAAGAGGCCAAATTTGTGGAAAGAAAATTCTTGGATTTTGCACCACGATAATGAGCCTTCGCACAAGGCCATCATTGTGAACGAATTTTTGACCAAAAACTCAACAAATACTATCGAGCTACCACCTTAGTCACCAGATATGGCTCCAGCCGACTTCTTTCTTTTACCTAAACTCAAATTACCACTTCGTGGCACCCGTTTTCATTCGATAGAAGACATAAAGGAGAATTCGCGGCGAGAACTGAACTCAATTCCGGAAAAAGCTTTTAAAAAATGCTTTGAAGATTGTATTATTCGTTGGCGTAAGTGTATCGTTTCTGAAGGAGCATACTTTGACGGCAATAACATAAATTTGTAAGAATAACTAACATTTTGTGTATTATTGATCTTTTCCCGGTACTTTCTTGACAGAGTAGTAGTACATCTACACAAGTTTGAAACGCGACAAGCTTTTCTATAATTTAAATTGTGTAGGTAATGTAGGTTTTGATTTAATATTAATAGAAAGTCTAAAAGCATTTATAGAAAAGCTTGTTTTTAAAAGTTTTCTTACAAAGTATCTAATTATTTTTTTAACATGACTGGTTCGTGGATGTATTTTTGTTTCTATAATCCACTGTAATTTTAAAATTCTTGATCCGATAAGAGTTGTGAATTGTTGGAATTACTTCGAATCCTAATGTCATCCGAGTGTCAAGGAAACCTTAACTGTCAATGTAATAGTAGCCGTGTTATGAGGTCACCCTACATACCTACATGCACACAACCCACACACACAATAAACTAGTAAAACTCACAATAATGAAATAATTATTATTTAACTATTTATAACTTTTGTTAAAGATGGGGCGCTATGAAAAAAAACTGAAGGTCTACCATGGTCCAGAGAGGCTTTGAATGAAGCTGTCAAAGCTGTTATAATAAGTTATCCCATGGGCTGCGTTCCGTGGCTTCACTCGAGTGCACTCGAGCGCACTCCGGCGCGCGCTCTACCCGTTCCGTGGCTTGGTGAAATTTTACTCTGACGGCTGTCAGAGCGTAGTTTCATCCGTTCTGTGGCTCAGAGCGCAGCAACCAAACAACCATCAAATCAGATGGTTGTTTTTCACTCTGACAGCTATTTGACGTTTATATCATTGTTAAAGTGTCAAATTTTGTAATTTATGTCAAAACGTCTCGAAAAATTCGGCCTGTTTGTTTCGTATTGTTTTACTTTTTAATAATTAGGTTTAAATATTGTATAAAAGTGGAAAAAATGTAGACAAAAGAAGAGTTTTCTCTCGTTTTGGACAGGAATACTTCAGAAGAGGTTATAAAAACAACTCGATCGTTCCGTGGCTCAGTTGCAACTCAAACGAGTTAAACTTTAACCAAACAACTACACCCAGAACGACGGAACGCACTCCTGGTATTCCATCGTAAATAAAAAAAAATATCCTTGACACTCGATTATCAATGTTCATAAAAAAGGTTTATAGCCTCTGTATTAAGATTGTGTGGCTCACTTAGCCAAAATTTGGTTTTAAATACATACTATGGTTTTAATTAAATACTACGTATTCAAACATTTAAATGATTTAAACCAAATGTGGGCTAAGTGCTGTATTACATAGATTATTCTAGAATGTGGCTATAATATGAATAAAAATTAAACGTAATAGTTTCGTTGCATGTTTTCTTATAATAATATGTGTTTGTTTTTATTGTAATGTTTTTATTATGACGTTATAATAACACCAGGCGTACTCCCCAATTTGTCGGCAAAGTGCACCTGGTATTAAAAAAACGTCATGTTTTCTAATTTTGTGCTAAAACTCATTAAATAATTTAGTGTCAGATTCCAATTTCTTTATTGATTTAAATCAATTGCATGCCGGCTTACCGTTTGACCAACACGTCGGCACGTCATACTACATAAAAATTATAAAATAAGCAATGTCAAGAAACTAAAAATAAAAATAACAAAAATAAGAAATCAATTTAATATACCTACAATACATGTCACAATTAATAATAATTAAGTACTTACAATTAAAATACAAACTAGGACAGGAATGTCAAGATTACAATATAAATGTCAAATTGAATTACTTACTAGGATTATGTCATCAACAGATTTGGATTCACATGTCAGTTAAATATTCACAAAGTTTATTAATAATTTTCCCAAAATGGTCAAAGAAAATGTCGATGTCATTGTGCTGGAGCACTTCGTGTCACTGGACGGGCCAATGACGCGACATTGGTTGTTGTTGCAAAACATTACAAATCCATAAGGTACCACGACAACGTGTCATTCCTGAACTTAAACACAAGTTACATTGCACCAAAGTCACTTAAGGAAAAATTATAGCATTTGACCCCCTTACCTAGTGGCCCGCACGCAACTTCGTCCGCATGAACTGCCTCTCTAACCCGTGACGAATTTCTAAAAGTTCCAACTCAAAGCCAAATCGGTTTGGCCGTTCTGAAGTAATGACAAACATTTTGGCAATTGATTTTTATTTATAAAAGGCGACTGCTAGAAACCTCAAGAAACTTCAAGGGCTGGTCAAGTTCTTTCTCATTTCTTAATATTAAAATAAATGGTCTCATTGCAGACTAACGTAGGTACTTATCGCCCGCCTGACGCGGACTGGTCAACAGACGGTTGGGTCAACGACCGGCCGCGGCTGCCCGCGCGTTGTAAATAATCGTTATTTTTAAATGTTTTCTATTTTATTTTTCTTATTTTATTGCTTTAAAATAAATTAGACAAAAAAGCACGAATTCCTTTTTTGTCATTTTTGTAATGTTTAAAACACTTGATCTGACCAGCCCTTGAGGTTTCTTGCGGTTTATAGCAGTCACCTTAAATAAGTCAGCCGCGTGTGTAGCGGCCATTGAGGTACAATAAACCAGAGAAGACACCGCGAAGCAAGTTTAAGAGCAATAAGGTGCAGCCCATGGGCTGCAAACGTCTCAGAGATTGCGCGTGATTATGGACCTTGCGGCTGCACCTTAGTTGCGCACAAACTTGCTTCGCGGTTTCTTCTTTAGTTTATTTGTACCTCAATGGTAGCGGCCCACTAATAAGAACCCCTCCCTTCCTTTGCTCACCACATATCACGCTGAGCACGTGTGCAGTTGTAATTTGGTGGAACGTGGACTATGGCAGTGGACTGTTTCTGCAGTCCTCATTGCCAAGTCTCTGACTAACCCTTTGGGTGCACATACGTATGTATGCAGTCAACACAGCGCCCTCTTACAGCGGTGCCAAGAAACAAGTTACGATGACCCGCTCAACAAAACCATTGTTGTGTTCCGACAGTTACAGATAAAATAGCCAGTTCCGCAGTGGTTGAGGATTCCGGGTGAAGCGCGCTTCCACCTTTGGCCTTATCGTCACTTATCCTCATCGTCGTTATGAAGGCCAAGCGCTTACCCGTTGTAGAATAAAAAATGACAGGATATCGACCACTTAATTTCTGCCGACTATATAGCAACATTGTTGTTCAAGGTTGTTCATTGCTGCGTTCCAGACACAGAGGCATAAGCTCTGTAGCGTCAGGGTGATGCCCTCGGTACATGAGTTAATACTATTATTACTACTATTATTATTACTTTAAAGGAGGGATTTTTATTGTCAGCTTTAAGCTGGTTTTTCCTATAATTACGGGTATCTACCAAGTAATTACAGGGTGTGGTGTGTATTGTAAGTATTGAGTAACACAAGGAGATAGTCAACACACCATGTGTCAACTCTCGTCTAGTTGCAAGAACTTTCCCTCTCAAGTGGCAGACACTTGAAACCAATGGCGTCTGGTGGCGGGAGGGGGGGGGGGGGGGGGGATAAGCGTTTTGGGTGCCGGGTTATGTCATGACTAATATCTCAGAAGTTAAAAAGGGAATATGCATGTATCATAACATAAGTCTACGTGTTCGTAATGAAATAAGCTAACTGTTTGATGTATAATATTTACAATTAAAACGATTTATTTTTTTCTATTATAATCTAAATATAAGGTTTTCATTTTTTCCCCGTTTTTTGCATGAAAACCCAAAAACAGTAGAAATTTAACCATTGTTCAAAGAAGTATTTGTTTTATTTATAACATTACATATTAAATTACAATAATCTATTAGAAAATTACGAGTCTTCATACATTTTTTTTACACACTGAGTCTAAGCACGCTCGACCTTGAAATCGGCCTGCCCCCTTACTCTTGAAACCGATCGCTATTGGATCGGATTAGTATTGTGAAATTTCGTATTTTTAAGTTACGATACCAGCGCTAATTTGGATTCATATTGGTTGAACTAAATGGCATTGAGTTTTGTATTTTTTTCACTTAATATCCACGCAATATTAATCCATATTAGCTCTGGTGTCGTAACTTACGAGTACGAAAATTCACAATACCAATCCGATCCAATAGCGATCGGTTTCAAGAGTAAGGGGGCTGGTCGGAGAGGCGACAAAAAATGGGTCGCCTTGTTAATGTAAACATCCGTCGTTCAACGCAGATAAGAGACAGTCGTTGTGTTATTGTCGAAGACATTAATCTCCTTGGTTATTGCCTTGCATATTTGAATAACATGGCTACAATTTCATTTCTTAAAAGTGATTATGACGAAATACCTAGAGCAAATAGAAAATAGTATAAAATTAGTCAACATTGCGCTTTGCGTCATAGAACGTATTTTAAGTTATTTTCTACCAATGTTTTTTTACAAACTTTTTACTTTATAACCAATAGATTTACTAACGAAATTAAATGAAAAATAAGCTAATATCATACAAATAACGTATCGGGTGAAAGTTCAATTTCTGAATCGGTGGCGGTTAGTCAGGGTGTGCCACAGGGGTTCATATTAGGACCTATTCTCTTTATTTTGTACAGCAGGAATGTAGTAAATTGTATCCAGCACTGTAAATATCACATATATGCCTATGATCTATAGGTTTATTTGTCTTTTGATCCTAAAGAAACTTCCACAGCGGTCGAAAAAGTTAACCAGGATTTAAAGAATATTAGCGATTGGGCAGCTAAAAATTGTTTGTGTTTGAACCCATTAAAATCAAAGTTTCTTGTGCTAGGTTCGCAGCGTCAGATAGAGACAATCAATAATTTTACACAGTCAGTGAAGATTGGAGATGGCATGGTTGACAAGGTAACAGAAGCAAGAAATTTGGGGGTGTTAATGGACAATAGATTAAGATTCCATCAACATGTGATGGACACAGTGAAAAATTGTTTTTACAGACTGAAGGTTTTATATAAGGTGCACCAGTATTTAAGTGTTGATCTACGAATTAAGCTGTGTGACGCTTTGATACTGTCAAAATTGAACTATGCGGACACTGTTGTGGGTCCATGTTTATTCAATTACACCAAAAGGCTAATACAACGCATTCAAAACGCATGTGCGCGGTTTTGTTTTCCGATACCGCGTAGAGCCCATGTAGGTATCTCCTTTTCTTAACCAGTGTGGTTTAATGAACATGGAGTCTCGACGTGCTCTTCATCTGGCTTGTCTGTTGTTTGGAATTTTAAAGACACAAACTCCATCATATCTTTATGACAAACTCCAGTTTTCGAAACGTCCACTAAGAACAGCGACTCTGTATTCCTGTCCTCGGCACAGCACAGCCGCATTTCGTGGCAGTTATCGGTATTCAGCCACGAAATGCTGAAACAACATGTAAGGTTCATCGTCATACCGGGCCTCTGTAGTACCCGGCACGGCAACGTATTAGATTGTCCATCTACATATTTTGCTTATCGTTTCCCCAAACTTATGTCGCGCGGTTTGTTTATACAAATGTAATATAAGTAATAGCAATTATTGCGTCCTGTGTGTGGGGACGGGAACACAGTGTTTGTTTGTTCTGAGCTTAGTTGTAAATCTGAGATTAATTATTAGAGCCTGGAACTCGGGCAGTTGAATTCGGTTAATCAATGAGAACGCAAGCGTGCAAACATAATTGTTAAGTATTTTTAATTAAAGTGAATAAGTGAATTAATGATATTTAATTAGACATTTACCTACTTCTGTTAACATTTCAGAAGTGGGATAGAACTTTTACACCCACAAAAGTGAACTGTTGTCAACAATTATAACGTTCTAAAAACATATGTGAGCAAGATATAATTCGATTTTGCAAAGGATACAAGTAACAGAGAGAATAAACGTTTCAGCCGAATTAAATCATAAACGCCAGATGCATCGAGCATACACTGAGCAGCCGCCGCGCCCGCCGCCGCCGCGTCGCTGCCACGCGATGAACGTAGGAGTCGTTCACGAGAAAGGAGCTGACGGCGCAAGATTAGGGACCGGAAACGAAGTCAGGGGCGTCATCATGAAAATAGACGAAGCCGTAGTATGGAGAAAAGAAGCAGAAGAAGAAGAACAGGATGCGAGAACTAGAACATACTCGTGCAAGTACGTCAAGCGGTAGTGTGAGTAGTGGACCCTTATCTCCCCGACGTGAATCCGTGAGTAAGAGTGTTAATTTTTCGCATGAACATTTTCAGAGACTTAATGGACATAATAAAGACTTTATCAGATAATAAGCCACAAGGTAATAAATTTCCAATGCTTGGTAATGTGGTACCAGAGTTCGATCCAATGATTAAGGGACAGACGGTTTACATGTGGCTCAATAAGATTGAGGAATGTGCTAAATTGTATAATTGGGGCGACGATCAAATAATTCATTACGCGTTGCCCAAATTATCAGAGGTAGCTAAAACCTGGTATCAGGCCTTACCGACCATGTCATTCTCGTGGCCCGAATGCGCTTCGGACAACGATGACTAAGCGACATCTGATACCCCACATCTCTCACTGGTGCGAATGATACATGTGGATGCCCTTAGTCGTAATCCCGCAACTGAACCCACCACAAGTGATAACGAGCATGCGATTGACGTACTGCATGTAGATGTGCAGGATTTAATTGCTACAGTGCAGATTGGAGACGATGAGATTTCATCTGATAGAAAATTAAGATACAAATATAGAAATATAAGATATTAAGATAGAAATATAGATACAAAATTCAAACGATTCACTGAAAACTAAAACATAAAACACATTTTAAATGCAGTGGCAACCCCAAGAGCGAACGGACAGGTTGAAAGATTCAACCGCACAATATCAGATGCACTAAGTACCAAATGTCACGGCAAAAATGAAAACAAATGGGATGAATATACAGGTGAAATTCAATTGGGAATCAATACGACCGTTAATAAGACAACAGGGAAGAGTCCATCAGAACTGCTATTTGGCGGCAAACTGGTAAATGGGTCAGAAAATATGTTAGGTGATGTGATCATTGAAACATTAGAACGCGTTGATGGGGATGAATTGATGCAGTTAAGGCCTAATGCGAAAAAGAAAGTAGAAAAACAACAAGAATACTCTAAGAAAACATTTGACAAGCTAAGGAAAAGAGGTACGATTTATAACAAAGGGAACTTAGTAAGAATATAACGAACTGAGATTGATAAAGACCATGTAGGTAAATCTAAGAAACGAATTCCAAAATTCCATGGACCCTACAGAATTAAGAAAATTTTACCTAACGATAGATTCCTTTGTTGAGGATACACCACTGACAAAAAAGGGGAAATAAAAAAATAGAGAATGTCATTGCACTTGACAAAATACATCCATGGGTGAATTTGAATGACATTACCCGTGGGGGGTAGCGAGAGTGACGGTGACGTAAGTTCTGAACCAGATGTTGATGATTAGTTTATTATGATTGTGATACGAATAAGATTCGTTTAAAGATAAATAAGAAACTGAAAAGATTGATAGTGATGAGATAAACACCTAAGCAAACCTATCTAAAATTAATGTACTTAAATAAAGTTAGGAAGTAAAATTAGAGTCTACGATACGTTATAGGTAGTGTAACGATTTGAATTAGAAAAAACAAATCATTTATAATATTGTAAATAATTTTGAAACCGTACCCATTCATAGGCCGTCATGAGCGATCAGTGCAGACAGCGAATGATATTGAGAAATCAGTATCGCACAGATGGTCGTAGATGATGATGGACCATGTTGGAACTGGTTAGATTGTTGAATATGAGCCATAGAAAGTTATGAGCGATCAGTGCAGACATCGAATGATATTGAGAAATCAGTATCGCACAGATGGTCGTAGATCATGATGGACCATGTTGGAACAGGTTGGATTGTTGAATATGAGCTATGGAAAGTCATGAGCGATCAGTGCAGACAGCGAATGATATTGAGAAATCAGTATCGCACAGATGGTCGCAGATCATGATGGACCAAGCAGAAATGACCAGGATGCTACGAATATGAGCCATGGGATGCCATGAGCGATCAGTATAGATAATGAATGGTATTTAATAGTAAGTGCCGCATGGATGATCGCAGAGTGTTAAATTATTGTATTGCAAGGAAAAGAAGTAGAAGTTATAATGTTAGCATCTAATGTAGTGACATTTTATTTTAATTTGTTTATTTACTTCTTGTTGCGGTCTAATAGTATTGTGTTGTAATTTTGTTTAGACCGCTGTTTGCTTTACTATTGCAGATTTTTTTTTGTGTTTTTATAATAAATGATCTTAAGTGAAGGGACTCACTTAGGATTGGATGGCCGAATGTAAGGTTCATCGTCATACCGGGCCTCTGTAGTACCCGGCACGACAACGTATTAGATTGTCCATCTACATATTTTGCTTATTGTTTCCCCGAACTTATGTCGCGCGGTTTGTTTATACAAATGTAATATAAGTAATAGCAATTATTGCGTCCTGTGTGTGGGGACGGGAACACAGTGTTTGTTTGTTCTGAGCTTAGTTGTAAATCTGAGATTAATTATTATAGCCTGGAACTCGGGCAGTTGAATTCGGTTAATCAATGAGAACGCAAGCGTGCAAAATTAATTGTTAAGTATTTTTAATTAAAGTGAATAAGTGAATTAATGATATTTAATTAGACATTTACCTACTTCTGTTAACAAACATTCCGCCTCCAATTAAAAACGCTTTATCAGTAAAGTCTTTAAAAAATAAATACAAAATATATCTTTTATTTATTCAGACATTTTAGTCATTGTTATGTGGTGTTGCTGTGTATTGTGTTCGTTGTGTTTTGTAAAATTTGTTGCTTTTTGACTGTCTTTGTTTGTTAATGTTTTATATTTTAGCGTTTTATTAACGCTTAAATATACTTAAGTAACATTTTTTTTAAAACATTAATAAACGCAGCTTCATCTTAACCGCATGTTCAAATATTTGTAAAAATATTTCTTTAGGATCTCAGAGGTGAAAACTTCTAAGATTTGATGAAGCAATGTTGACTAAAACAAGCATCAAGCACTGACAAATTTCGACGGTTGAAAGCCAGACCTCGATAGCCAAGTGGTTAAGGCAGCCGCCCGGAATGCGGAAGGTGCGTGGTTCAATTCCAGTCTGAGGTTGTCGTCTTTTTTCAGTGTTTAAATTTTTTTTTTAAATTGTCTTTGTTTCTTTAAGAATAAGAGAAGTTAAGGGATAGGTCTTGTAGACACCCAGTTTTGTTTTAATTTGTTTTGTCAGTTGACTAATTTTTACCATTCCCTGCATGTTTACTTCTGTGTTTTTGTATGTTTTAACTTTTTGTACCCCTCAGGCGTCCACGGAAGACCAGCGTCGGGGTACCTACTAAGTGCCTTGACATTATGCTGAGTGGAAGCCTTTTTTGTGCCACATAGTTATAATTTTTTTTATTGTAATTTTTTATTTATTTTGTTTGTACGTGTGTCACAGAATAAATATTTTTTCATTTCATTTAATTTAAAAAATATTTCAAAATACGGTTATAAAAATTTGCAAAAATGAGCACAAACAGTACAATAGAGCGACTTGGAGTGATTCATGAATGGATGTAGCATGGTATGAAATGTAATAGGTAATATTTTTAGTAATCGTTTCATTGTATTTAAAAATGTTTCTTTTAATAATTTAAACCATTACATCAATGATAGATTTTAAAAACCATTTTGAAATTTATTTATTTAATTTTATTTTTTCGACAACCAACTGACACTTTTACACTTTTTCATGTTATTTAAATAACAGTCGTACGTAAAATGCAAATAAAAACAAAACAAAAAAAAATTAAACGGACTTCAAAATAACCTAAAATGCATAAAATATAGTTATAATTACTTAAATTTATAATTTTTAGTTGTCGTCATAAACCGCCATAAATAAATAACTAAATAGATACGGGTTCCTCTTTTTTTTGAAGTCGGGTAAAAATAATAAACACAAAAAAACATTGATCGCAAAAAAAATATGCCACATCTATTTAACTCTATCATCCTAGATATGCGCAAAAAAATGGCCGACCTGTCTTATAGACCGATAGCGCTAGGCTATTTTGGGGTCATAAGTTTAAAAAATTCTAAAGTTTGTTTTTTTCTTTCTTGTCGATACAGTCGAACCTAAGAAGCTTAATATTGCGTTTTGTGTCACATCTGTCACTTGCATTTTCAGCAATTCGATGTTTTGTGGTTGATCCTTTTTATTCAAAGCAGAAGTGGCAAAATTAATTTAAAGTTTAAAATAATTATGGTATCATATCTATGATAGCCTGCGGAGTGTGCAAACACAGTTTGTGTCATCTTCGTCCAGTGCAAACTGAATTAGGGTCAGTATGTAAAAACATTGCAAACAAAAAATTACAATTGATGAAATAACTATTTCCTATCTGAGATCACTTTCATATGCCCATTAAATAATTTTGTGCCAAATTAAGCCACGCAATTGTAAGATTTTTTATTATTTTGTTTTTTAAAGCTACAAACACATAAAAAGAATATTACAATGATTAGAGTTCACATATTCAATATCATAAATGCATCTTCTTCTTCTTTCGTGTCGTTGGTTCGTACAACAAAGATACCACTATTATATGTGATTGGCCCAGAAAGTAGCCAGATCTATCGCTGCATCCGTGGCTGCCATAAGCTCATCCGTATCACACGCATGTGGGGCCAGCGGGCAAGAGAGCAAGTGCTGCATAGTCTGCTCGGCGACACCGCACTTGCACGGAACCTGGGACATGTCGGCGTAACCCCATCTAAATCTGTTAATTCCACAGCGGCCCACTTGTGTCCGTAGTCTATTTAAGGACTTCCATGTAGACCATGGAAGGTCGTGACCGGCGGGAAGTTCTTCTGCAGGCTCGACAAATCCAGGCGGGGGACTGTATTTTTCTTTCCACAATTTGACTCTTGCATTGCTAGGTTGTGATAGTAGGGTTTTTGTGGTAGTAATAAAGCTGTGGCGGCTTTTGAGTCGAGCTTTTTGAAAAATATGACCGTAGAGAGGATGCCTGTTGTCATTCTCTTGTTTAGATTTCTCTACGGCGCTAGCTATTTCTCGACGGACTGCTGGAGGAGCAATGCCTACGAGCGGGTACAGCATTGAGGTTTTTACAGGCTTGAGGCACCCCGTTACAATGCGACAGGTCTCGTTATGGGCTGTATCTATCTCCCTTGCATGAGTAGAGCGGTGCCACACTGGGCACGCGTACTCACCCGCCGAGAAACATAGGGACAAGGCCGTAGTCCGGAGGACCTGTGGGGAAGCGCCCCAGGATGTTGATGTAAGACAACGAAGCAGGTTGTTCCGAGAGCCTTTTTGCTTTGTATTTTGGCAATGGTTTCTGAGAGATAGAGTGCTGTCAAGAGTGACCCCAAGGTATTTGGGGTGATTGTTGTGCTGAATTTGAACGCCACACCACAAGATATTTAACTTACGTCCTGCTTCGCGATTTCGTAGGTGAAACACGCTTGATTCGGTTTTTGATGGATTAGGTCGGAGTGCGTTGTCGTCGTAGTAATCAGCTGTTTTTTTTAAGGCCTCATTCAGAATTAGTTCCGCTTCCTCGAATTTCTCGGTTTGTGCAGCTAACGCTAAGTCGTCAGCGTACAGAAACTTAGCTGTACCTAGGGTACAGGGTTGGTCGTTCGAGTATACGTTAAATAGCATCGGTGCCAGTACGCTTCCTTGAGGTAACCCGTTTTTCTGTGTGCGCCATCTGCTTTTTTGTGAGTGAATGTGGACTTGAAAGCGACGGTTCCGGAGCAGTTCACCGAGCAAACGGACAAAGCTAGGGTCCTCCGTAATTATTGCAACTTTTGCCAGCAAGCGCCTAATATTTACTGTGTCGTAGGCTGCTGTCAAATCAACAAAAACTACTCCGGTGACTTTTTTAGCCTCAAATCCGTCCTCTATGTACTGAGTCAGGTTCAAGATTTGCCCGGCACACGATTTACCTGGGCGGAAACCAGCTTGCTCCGGTATCAATTTTGGTTCTAGGTAAGGTGACAGCCTATTTAAGAGAAGTCGCTCAAAGAGTTTGTAAGTGTGGCACAAAAGGGATATGGGACGGTAGCTTTTTGGATCCGACGCGGGTTTACCGGGTTTCAACAGGGCGATAACCTTTGATTTCCTCCAGAGTTTTGGGATCCTCGTGGAGCTAAGGCAGGCATTAAATAAGGCCAAGAGCCAGGACACTGCCACTGGACCAAATTTTTTTTTTATTTGTTCGACGGTAAGATCGTCAACTCCTGCAGCCTTGCCAGGTTTTAGTAGCTGTATGGCATCAATTATTTCCATTAACGTAAATGGTTTACAGAAATTGGTAGAGTTATCCAACCTGGGCGAGCGTTTTGGTAGATTTCGTAACCGGAGCGGGGGTTTGCCATTCAGCAGAAGTTGGTGGGCTATTTGGTTTGCCGTTACGTTACCGGGATTGGCAGAATTAGGGGGGTTGTCAGTTAGTTTCCGGATGGTAGACCAGGCTTTTTTACTATTATGCGTGAAGTCTACACTAGCCACTGTATCCATCCATTTCTTTCGACGCCCGTCACTTACCATTTTCATCAGCTCCTCACCAGAAGCGATAGTTTCTTCCGCGAAGGGATCCCGATCGTACAGTTTTTGGTACTCAGCAAGAAGTTTGGCAGAATCGTGACTCAAGCCGGGGACGTAACATGTGCGGCAGCCTCTTGGGATACATTTACGAGACACCGAGCGTACAATCTCAATAAATTGATCGTAGTTCTCAGAGGATCGGTCGACGGAAGATAATCGGTCATCAAGGTCTGTCTGGAAAAGTTCCCAATTCGCTTTCGAAAAGTTAAAACGCCTGCGGAATGGAACTTGTATTGCTTTCACTGCCTCTTGGAATTGGCAAGCTATAGGTCGATGTTGTGTGTTAGGGATCGGAGAGCAAACCGTTTTTGTGCACCATGAACTAACATTAGCGCTGACAAAAATAAGATCTGGGTTATACCCTCTCTTCCAGCGACCGCTATTGAATGAAGCAGGCAGTTTGGCGTTGTGGATTAATGTTAAGTTTTCTGCTTCCGCCCACTCCTCAACCACGGCACCGTCTTCATTTGTGTCTCGGTAGCCCCAAGACGTGCTGTGGCTATTAAAATCTCCAACTATAACTTTGGTGTTCTGGTTGTCAAAGTTACTGAGCTTCTTGAATTTAAATGGTTGGTTTGGTGGTTTATATACCGAAGTTACCGTGCAGCTGCCGATATCAATTGTTATCATCTCTATCGAATCTTGAGATTCGCTGATTACGGAGTTGACTTTTACGTTAGGTCTAGAAAAAATAGCGCTGCCGTGTTTTGAGTGAGGTAACTCGGCAATGAGTGTCATTCCCGGGATTCGTGGTCTTATTTGGTCGGGTCCCCGATGGGTCTCTTGCACGCAAATGATGTCACATTGAGTTGAGCGATGTAAGTCTGACAAAATGATGGATTTATCCTCGGAAAAACCTTCGATATTGATTGAGACGACGGAGAGAGCAGTTTTTGGGTATTGAAAAGAACTATTTTTTTGTGGCACTAAAAAGTGCCGTTGAGGGGGGTTCTGAGAAGAACCGTTTGTACGAACCATCGTAGTGAAAGGATTAGCCAACCGATGTATTGGACACCGGCTGCCCAGGGTGCGCCGAACGTTCTTACGATTTAGATACTATCAAATAAACGTCGCTCGAGGAGGCTCCTTTCATGCACCCCATAAATAAATGCATAAATGCATGAAAAATCGACTTTGTAAATTTGTGTCATTTTCATGCACGATATTTAAATAATTGAATAAAACACAAAAGCAAATTGTTGCGATCTGGCGGACGCGGGCTAAACCCGGGCGTACGCGGGCAGTCGACAGCAGGCGGGGGGGCATACGCACGCACACACGTTCGTTCGGTACGATTTCTTTCATATAAATTACATACCTATCATATTAAGTATTGATTGACTCTTATTTATCTCCGCTACGTAATAACAAATGTGTACCTACCTATAGAGATTACAATAATGACGTGCTAATTTTGAACGAAGCGCGTCTGCAATCCCATGACCTACGAATGGCAAGTGGTCAATGTGGTCAATACTTTGCTCTGATGCTACGGCCACACTAGACGGCGAAAATACTGGTTCCGTTTTCGCGATAAAAACTCGGGTTCCGTTGCCGCGATAAAGCTTAGCCACATCAAAAAAAACTTAGCGACCGACGGACGTCGCGATAATCTTGAACTTTGTCGCGATAATGCAATTTAACTACCTAGTGGTGGGTATATTCTGGGTATATATATAGATAATATTCAAAACCATATATCGATTTTTGAAATCGGATTATTAAACTATGGTAGGTACATAATTATATTTTAATATCGGTATCGACCATATCTATGCAATATCGTGTTTTTTCCACTATTTAGTTTCAGAACGCGTCGAATCGATATTGAATTTTGATGCAATATAGGTACTTTTAAGTTTTTTTTCAATAGATTTAGACGACTCAGTCAGTTTACCCGCGTTCTAAGTGAGTGAGTGCCTATTAATTTAGAGACAATGATTTAGATAATTAAGTTAAATTTTCCTAAATTAAAATGTAGGTAAGTAGGTACCTACCTGTAATAATTTTATTTCTTTAAACTTCATACAATATAGTGCTCTCAACGCACACCGCATTCCTAACGCGATATAGTGTTTTCCAAAATAGTATAGATTCAGACCGCATCGATATCGGATTTTACGAAATTGATGCAATAATTATACGTTTCAGTAACTGTATAAGATTTGTATCGCCCACTTCTAATTTCAACGGAAAAAATGGAAGAGGCAGTTGCGCTTTATTACATGTCGGCAAATAATTATTTACTGCATCTTTATTATTTGAACAAAATAAATACAAAATAAAAGACGATGGTGGATGTTATCTATCTATACACAAAAATCGGACAAAGTTAGTACTTTTATATTGTTTAACTTTGCTTAAGTTTGCTAGTTTTTAATACTAGTTTAATTGTAATATTTGATTATTTGCTTACAAATAAAAACTTTTAAAAATGTGTTTTTAAATTGGGAATAGGAAGGTTATAATTTCTTCCTAATAAACTTGGAAAAGAGTTGGAATAACTATTCGCTAGTTATTTTATGTACTCTATGGATTGGTCTATGGTTTTAATTGTTTTGCCGTCACTTTGATACTTCGGGTGTTCGTGATAATTAACTTTTGTTCATTTTAAAATTATTATTACCACTTAATTCTTAGGAGAATTCATTTGCTTTAATTTTTATTTTATTAAAATTGATAACATATTAAAAAGTTAATATTTAAAAGGCGGTTTGATGGTCGGGTGGTCTAGCGGTCAGCGCCAAATGCTTGTGTGGTGAGCACGAGCATGTGTGACCGAGGCATGGATGTTTATTAGTATTTATGTATGTTTGTTTATCCTTTATTCAGTCACCATAGTTCGGGCTATGCTTAGTTTGGGGCTGAATGATTGGTGTGACAGTTGTGATTTTTTTTTGTGATTTGGGTCTTGGGGGTTCTTCTAATACTTTATTGAATCTAAATCAATCCATAAATTATCGAAACCGAATAATTTCGATAGTCGTATTTGCAACACGTTCACACCTCTAGTTGTCTCGCAGTCAACTAAAGTGTACGAAAGAAGTATAACCGCACGAAATTTATCGCGACAAAATCCTTTGATGTGCTGCAATTAACCGACAGCGGCGCGTTAATGCTACGGCCACACTATTTTCAAGATTCGCTTTGTAGCAACACGTCTGGCCAAACACTTCGTCTTAGCGCGATGCATCATTGCGATAACGCGCTGCTGTCGGTAAATTACCGCTCATCAATAAAATTTGGCCCGGATAAAGTTCGTGCAGCTACACTTTATTCGCACACTTTATTCGCACACTTTAGTTGACCTAAGAGGAGTTGACTGCGAGACAACTAGAGGTGTGAACTCTGTGAACGTGTTGCAAATACGACTATCGAAATTATTCTGTTTCGATCATTATGGATTGGAGTAACGATAAAGTATTAGAAGTAATAAAATATTACGAATATGAACCGGTTTTATGTTACCCCCAAGACACAAAACACAAAAACAATTACAACTGTCACACCATTCATTCAGCCCCAAACTAAGCATAACCCGAACTATGGTGACTGAATAACGGATACACAAACATACATAAGTACTAATAATCATCCATGGCTCGCTCACAAAATGCTCGTGCTCACTACACAAACATTTGTCGCTGACCACTAAACCACCCGGCCGTCAAACCGCCTATTTGTGCAACCCCGTCCTATCACTCTGCCTCCTCAGTGAAGATAATTGCCCTAAGCTTGGCAATGTCCTTGAGGGCGAAGAGCCTAAAATCAACTGGTTTCGGGTAGGCCGATCCCAGAAGATTCATTATTTTCCTGGCAAAAGAGTCGCAGTCACACAGTAGGTACTGCATGGACTCCGATTCCCCTCCACATGCCCTGCACAGGTTGTCTGTTGCTAGTTGCATTTTGTGGAGCATTTGTTTTATGGCACAGTGCCGCCCAGTCAGGGCACCGGTGATTAATCGAGCCTGCCTTCGCCTATGAAGGATTTTGAGTGTCTTATGCCAGGTAGCTCTTTCCATTCGGTTCTATGCCTGTTTTGGATGTGATCCTTGAAGGCTTTGTTGATGGTACTCGATGCTAGTGCCACAAACGGCTCAGGACCAATATATGGGGTCCCTGAGCCCTCCCTAGCAAGTGCATCGGCCATTTCATTGCCTTGTATTACCATGTAGTACGTTAAAATCAACGTATCCAGATCAACCTCACCCTGTTGTGCCTACCTAGCTTGTTTAAGTCTTTCGTGGTTTCAAGCACAAGGCTGGAGTAGATTTGAGGCGATATAAGTGACTTGGGCGCGGCTTGGCGGTCGCTCAGGATGAATATGTTACGCTTCTTGGGAGCAAGTTCTAGATTCTTTTTAACGCACAGGAGAATTGCGAAAGTTTCTGCCTGAAAAACAGAAGCGAACTTTCCCATACTCTGACTGTGCTTAAAGTCATTGCTAAAGATACCTGCTCCAGTGCCTGACTCCATTTTGGATCCGTCGGTGTACCAGATCAGGCTGTCTTTTTCTGGAGACGGTGGTCAGTGTCCCGGGTTGGGACATGTATACTGAATTTATCTTTTTATGACTTTGTCTCTTTCATATCGCAGTCATGCGCGCAGCGTCTATGTGTCGCTTAGAGAATCGCATAGCTGAAACTATACTATATATTTTGAAAAACACTAAGTATCACGTCAGAAATGCGTGCGTTGAGATCACTAATCTACACAGCCGGTCGCGCGTCTGGAAGGCGCACGTCAGCGCCGTGAGGAACGGGTGCCGCGCCGCCAGCGCCAGCACGCGCCGCTCGTGATCCGATTCAAGAATATTGTACCGTATCGCTGATGATTATTGAATTATCATTGATCGGTAGTTTTTAACAAACTAATGTGCTTGTAAAGATTTAATGAATAAAATTATTAGAGGTTACATAAAGGAGACCTTTCCATTTCGGCTCAAAGTGTACCGAGGTACACTTTATTTTAAAATATCCTCTTGATGATGCAGAAGCCTCTGATGATATCATTTTTCTATAAAACACGCCGAAACTAGTATTTTTTTGGAAAATAAAAAAGTCATACATAATATGGTATAAGAAAACGTAAACATGAAACGAAACGTGCAAATAAAGGGCGAAAATATGACAGTGACAACTGTCATACTGGTTTTTTGTGGTAATGACAGTTTGTGGATGAACAAAAAATGATTTTTGAGATCTAATCTCACAATGTTCATGTTGGAGTTTCTCCCTTGTTCTTTTAGCAACAACACGTGTTGTGAGACTCCATTTTATTTAAATCTACAGTACAAATACTAAACGTACTTTAAAAATAAGTATATACCACTTGAAATTGGCTTAATGCTAAACGCAAAGCCATTAATTAAGTTATTTTATATATCTCACAATGGATAATCAATAGGTGCAAACCCTATAATTTAATATGGTTTTCTATAAGCTCACATAGTCGGTCTACTAATAATTGTCACTCTCAAAATAATCAAACGCACAAAATAATTCGAAACAGTTAAAAACACTTATTTTTGTTACTATTTATCATGTTTTTGCTAAAACAGGTTATGTTTATGTAAAACTAAGTTACTCTAAGGCTTTTATCTAATAATTAGTTGGCCCTTAAGTAAGCTAACGAAACGCACCCGACAGCGAGAGAGTTTTGCTTGCCAGTTAAATTAATCCAATGTTGCAAGCCGTCAAACCTTTCTAACAAAAGTGAATATCAAATCAAGTATCAAGTGAAATCAAATCTTTGCGAACAAAAGTATGAAGAGATAAAAAATGACCCTGACAAATATGCAGTGCAAAAAGAGAAGGAAAGGTAATGATATTTGAAGTGTGAAGAACCAAATAAACTAAAAGGTAAAGAAAAACAAAAGTTTTTCTTTTCTAAATAGCGTTGCCGATTCTCTCGCCCCCACTCGCCCCTTTCTTCTTTGTTGCTATGGCGTCAAATCTTGTAGATATATATACCTTTTATTTTATTTTGCTCTTTACGCTTCAAATAATCCTTTTCCTACTCTTTTTAAATGATAATTTTGATACTGCACAGCAATAGCTTATTTTATTTATATTCAACAAATATTTTTGTAATTATGATTGTTGTTTGATATTTTTGAATTAATAAATATTTATGTTTCCGCTTCATATTATTGTGATTAAACATTGAATCATCTTCAACGTATTTTATTTTAAAGAGATCATTACCGTTTAAAACACCTCACATAAAAAGCCATAAAGGATGGCTGGTAATCATTACCAATATACAGTATGCACTGTTATCATTACCATCCGACTATTAATCATTACCGTTTGGAAATAAAATTTAAAAAGCTTATAGCTTCTCAATTTGTAAGTGCAATTGTCTATAAATTAGCAAACCAGAAAATAATAATGTATATTTTGATAATGATAATAAATTTTTGTAATTAAAAAAGTTATCATATTTTGCTTGGATGTGCATGAAATCTGATAATCACTCTTATAACATTACACAATAAATTACAATAATCTTATTAAAAAATTACTTGTCTTCATCTTAGATTAAAAAAAACCGGTTATTGAAAAACAAAATAAACCCGACTGAGATTCTGTGTAATTTGTAAATTAATAAACCCTAAAACAAGAAATTCGTCATACCCGATTGCACTTAACTTAAGACTCACCAAAGTTGCAAAGAAAAATTGTAGCAGTCGTGACGCGACCCATTCACATGACACAAAAATACTTTGAAGCTAAAATCCATCGAGCCGTTCAGGCCGCAGAGCGTGCCAAACATTTGAATTTGGCGAAAAAAATCCGCCATTTAGTTTTTTTTATTGATATACCCAGTGTCACTCTCACAGTAAATACGAATCTAACGACACCTCTCAAGCTAAAATCCATCGAGCCGTTAAGGCCGCAGAGCGTGCCAAACAATTATACAAACAACGTGTGGTAGGTAATAATAATAACTCTCGAAAAACGTAACCCTCCTTCTGGCGGCGCAGTCGGGTAAAAAGGTCTTCATACATTTGGTTTACACACTGAGCCTGAGCCTCTTGACCTTGAAATCGGCGGGTCGTCGAGTAAGCGGCAAAAAATGGGTCGACTTGTAATGTAAACATTCTCTCGTATAGTCTACGCAGTTAAATTGTATTGCTATCCTTGTTTAACATAGCGTGTTTTGTCACGCTCTCTCCCTAGCCTCGCTTCGTACGCACATAATAATAATGTAAACAAAAAACGGCCGACCCAGCCGGAGCAATCATAACATGACTGTTTGCCACTACGGGGTATTTTGACAGCGATCATAATATGATCGCTATCATATTTAAACTAACAAATTGAGGTAAGTACATTAAAACTCAGTGTACTAGCATAGGTAATTATTATAATCGCTGCCAAAATTCTCCAGAGTGGCAAGAAGTCATATTATGAATGCTCTGGTTTAGTCGTACGCATGTAACCCTGATTATTAACAGTGTGTGTGTAGGGAGTAGTAGGGAGCCGGACTAGGGAGAGTGTGACAAAACACTACGATAAACAAGGATAGCAATACGATTGACAGTTGTTGGCGTTTCATAGAAAAATTTCATTCGCGTCTTGAATGTTCTTGGTGTGTTTGTAGGTACGAAACATTTACGGAGTTTGATTAAAAAGTGTAATAAAAGTGGTTTTTAAGTGCTTCCAAGGTTTTTTCATCATGAGCAGGTGAGATAAGAACAGTTTTTAAGTGTTAATTTGTTGATTTAAGACGATTTAAAGAAACATTTTGCAGAAAAACATCGCTGACATCTCCGTGTACCTACTAGTTGTACTTGACTGACATTCTTTTGTTGTGTGCTTAAGGCTCGGACTACATGCATACGGAATCAGTCCGGCCCGGGAAAAAACCAAATTCGGCAAGTAATCGACTACACGCGCTCCGTTTTGAATCCGGAGAGAAATTTACTCAGTCGGTCTCTAGCACTTGCGCTGGATAGTCGTCCAGTCGACAATGGAAAGTTTAACTTTAGTTGAAATTGTATGCTTAGCTGTAGCCGTTAAGAGGCCTATTTACTTACATCTCGACTGTGATTTTTGCGTAAAATGCCCATTTTCGCATTTTGTTGTAATTTAGCAGTTGTATTTATCGTTATTATCGAAATAGGATAATAAATTCATGCTTAATATTACAAATGTCCTTTTGCGAGGATAAGCTGAGTTCGGACGGCCGGCGCGTCGCATTTTGAAGTAATTTTACAGTTGTATTTCTCGTTTTTATCGAAATAGGATAATTAATTAATTATAAAATATTTATTCATTATGAAGTAAGTAACGATTATTCTGGTATAAATTTTGCTCAATAATATTATCGTAGATAGAAGAAATTCACGGTTACCTTAAAGCAATTTTCGAAGTTTTTTGGTTTAGAATAAGATTTTTTTTTCTATATAAAATCAATGATATCTAAAAATTCCGAGACCGCTACGCACTTTAAGACTATATAAGTGATAACATTCTATTTTTTTTATTTCATTTGTTTAGAACAGTACTTAGTTCAATCTAGGAGCTCAAAAAAGTGCCTTCCCGCATTTTATGAAAATCTTTCTCTGCAATTTTGGGTTTAATTAAAAATCTTTATTATTGAAATTTTGCATTCACAATGCTATATAGTTGTAGAATAAAATGTTTACTAGAAAAAAAACAACCAGTCTCTTGAAAGCTCGAACGGGATTCGAACCCGCGACCTTTGGATTGCCGGTCCACTGCTCTAACCGCCAAGCTACCTCTCGGAAACCCCAGAAGACTCTTGAATTTTTTTTTATCGGGTAAGCGCTCGGTCTTCATCTCACCTTATGGTAAGTGACGATAAGGCCGAAGGTGGAAGCGCGCTTCACCTGGAATCCTCACTGAGGAACTGGCTATCTTATCTCAAACTGCCGAAACACAACAATGCTATAAACATCGTTGTTATGGCGACAGACTTAGATAAGATGGTGGTAGCTAGCCAGGCGGACTTAACAGCCCTACCACCAACCAAACCGAGCACACAAAGATGTACCCCCCGCTGGGAATCGAACCTGGGACCTCTAGGTCTGAAACAGGTAGCTTAGCCACTAGACCACACAGGCGGTTAAATTTTATGATTTTTTCTAGTAGTGCTGCAAGCCAGCGGTATTACGTCACTGTGAAGTGTGTGTGCGTGTGTTTTTTTCTAGTAAACATTTTAATTAAAAAGGACAAATTATTACAAAAACATAAGGAAATAATATTATGGCCGGAACATGGGTCTAAAACAGACTCAGCTACAATCAACAGTCTGGTTGGCATTTGTTAAATCACCCGGACCCTAGTATTTGTCCGGTGCGTCTTATACAATTATTAATACAGGCTTCTCAAAGGAGAAGATCAGAAGTAAACATAAACCAACTGTTTATTTCAGTAACAGGAATAGTTAAGACTGCCACCAGGACTATATTGTCTGGATGGATAAGATCCATTTTTAAAGTTGCAAATATAGAAGCACCTCCGGGCAGTATACGTTAAGCAAAATTTACAAAAAGCGAGGCCGCTACGCATTATTCCAAAAGCTATTCTACATTATTCAATAAGTCAAAATTGTTAATGTATTTTGGTTTCCGAGATCCGCAACGCCAAAATTGGCCATTTTACGCAAAAATCGCAGTCGAAATGTATTTGGAATAAAAATGGAAACAGAAGAAAGTGAAAAGATATTGGGTTTATCCTTTTCACATAGACCGCATAACGGAATATGAATTCTACAAGTCTTATACAAAAATAAGGTTCTTTTCTGATAAATTCTACGAACACTACTACTACTAGTGTACTAGTAATAGGGTACTATTATTTATTCTGTGCTACTACTACTATCACCATAATGAGGCGCTCGGAATCAACTACTATTTTGCAGTTTTGCTTGCGCACGCGACGCGACCGACCGCTTCGAGCGTCTGTCATCGACTGGCGCGTGATTCCTCCGGACCGGACCGGAACGGACGTTTCTCGAGTTCTCGTGTGGTCAGCTCCATACAACTTCATACGATATTGATAGGCCCCGCCCCCCGTGCCGAAAAATAACGGACCGGCTACTCGGAGACGTCCGGAGCATGTTTCGGTTGCTTCCGGGTGAAAATCGGGATCGGAAGGCCCCTGATCACATGTAGTCGATGCAGTAAAAATTCATATATTTGTTTGAGCTACGGAATGAATCCGGGGCCGTGTTTTTTCGGGTCCGTGTGATTCCGGATGCATGTAGTCCGAGCCTTAATTACAATAATGATGTAGGTACTTACGATTGATCGATAGTTTAATTATTATTCCAAGTGATTCAAGCGTTAAATCGGTATGAATGTAAGTCACAAATAGCAAGGGTATCGCTCTAGTGTCTCGTCGCAAGCGAACATTATTATCTGCCATGCGCCCATGCCGGCTCATGCCACCTCGGGGCTTAGCGAAGTCGGCCCTTTTGGATGCGTAGTTTACTAGATGTGGCATTTTTTGTTTTGAACAATGTTTTATAAGTGTTTATTATTTTTACCTGACTTCAAAAAAAGAGGAACCCGTATCTATATATTTATTTAAGGCGGCTCATAACCACAACCAAAAATTATAACTTATAGTAATTTTATATGTATTTTATATATTTTAGGTTATTATGAAGTCCGTTTAAATATTTTTTTGTTTTGTTTTTTTTTTGTATTTTACGTACGACTGTTATTTAACTAACATGAAAACGCATGTTTTAGTGGCAATGTTAAGCGAACAACCCAGAGCACCAGGGATAATTTTATGACCCATTTACTTTTTTTTTTTTGGGATTTGTATTTCACTCACGACTGATATGTATTTTACTGACGTGCATGTGCTTTTTTATGTTAGCAAACAATCCGGGTTAACTGGCCGTGGCCGCGGAAAATGTGCGAGGAAGCGAGGCATGCGAGGTGGTGTGCGGGTTAAGTTTCCGGTGCCTTTGGCTCCTTCGCCCTTGCCGTGAGTTTATTACTGCGTAACATTACGTCTTCACCTTATGACGCGTTAGTCGAGTGTACTTGCAGTTGACGTTAGTACTTCATCATCATCATCATCAACCATTTAATGTCCCCACTGCCTTCCTTATGGATGGTTAAGGAGGGTGAGCCATAAACCCTCCACGCGGGCCCAAAGCGGATTGGAGGGTATTAACGACTGCAGATGCAGCCGGGACCAAAGGCTTAATGTGCCTTTCGAAGCACCTTCTGTGACCGGCCCTTGCGAACGTTGTTAAAGGCGAATCACCGGTAAATGCGTAAATGCGCTAATTTGTTACGCGATTAGATGCACTTTTTTTTGATTATAAAAAATCCCGAAAACAGGCCAAATAAAAGTCTAAAACGGATGAATTCTTACATTTTTTTTTAAATTTTCGTCATAATTTTTACACGTAAATATTCATTTTGAAATACTACAGAAAACCTGCTTATTCATTTAATCCTATGAAGCCTATAATAGGGAAAAAACCTATAAAAACCTATAAAACGCGCCAATTTGCGCCGCTTCGTTGTAATACCCGTCCCGTACCGTCGTACCGTTAAAAGAGCGAGAGAGAAGCGCTCAAAAGGACTCGCCTTAACTGCAACAATCGCAGGACAAATTCTATGGCGTCAACTGCACTAAAAATTCACTTTTTAATTTTGTTAACTTTTTAATTACTTTTTAATTGCATTTTACGCACGATTGTTATTTTACTTACATGCATGTGTTTTAATTGCATTTCTTAATGTTAGCAAATAACTCATTAATCTAAATCACGCTTCAGGTATTGTATGGTTTCAATTAATTAATTTCAGTACTTATTTGAAATTTGAAAGTTTTTTTTTACCTTTGTAGGCTTGAATTTGTAAAAATTGAGGACTTGCCTAGTGGCAGCCCTCTGGAGAAGCCTCTGCACTGGAAAAAAAGGCGCGTTCGGAGCTCGTAAGTATTACGGTTTCCCGTAATTGATTTATGTTAGCTGTAGACTATAGCACATATTAAATGAGTTGGATGTGTCTTAACAGGCTGTTGGACAACGAGCTTAAAGGACCCTTCAGAGTTCCAGAGCCTCGACCGCCATCTCCGCCCTTACCGTGAGTTCAATACTTTGTTAAACATAAGTATTTCCAAGCTTACACTGTGTATGCCAATGATGGGTTTTTCACAGGCCTTTGAACAATGAGCCTGGACCCTCCAGACTGCCAGAGCCTAGATCTCCTTCTCCGTCTTCATCGTAAGTTCATTCCTTTTTCTTAATCATATGATTTCCAAGTTAGCACTGTGTATGACAATGATGTGTTTTTTTGACAGGCTCTCTACATTTGACCTGATAGATCATACGGTAGAGGTGGTTGAACTAAACAAGGATGATGATATAACCAGTTTCCCACCTTCACCCGCAGTGTAAGTCAATACGTTCATCGTTTAAAAATAATTTCAAAAAAGCCTCGTCTGTTATTAATCAGACATTATGTAAGCTTGAATTGTATCCAATTCAATTTAATTGTGCACATATTGAATAACAGTTATCCCAAGTGCCAGTATGTCTAAAAATATAGATACTATGTCAGAAGCTTAAAATAAAATTACAATAATATGATCTCATTAAATTATAAGCATGTCCAACAACTACGATTATATACAAAGTCAATAATAAAAAATAAAAATAAAATGAAGATGTTATAATAAAAATCGTAACAATACATTTATATATTAGAATAAAATAAAATATAGTCACATTATAATTACAATGACAATACATGATGTTAATACTATTTTACAACAGCTACTTATTCATAATGCGATATCATTATAATATTAGACTGATTTGATATTCATATACAATAGGGCCTTTGAACATAGCAATCCAAAGCGGTCTGCAAATAGGTCAATACTACAGTAATGGGCACGGATATTATCTCCAATAATACGCAAAGCACTGGTAGTGGGTATATGACCAGCATACGTAGTGCGGGCCTGAGGCCGCCGCAGCAG
This sequence comes from Scoparia ambigualis, assembly GCA_963921215.1. Classification (NCBI taxonomy): domain Eukaryota; kingdom Metazoa; phylum Arthropoda; class Insecta; order Lepidoptera; family Crambidae; genus Scoparia; species Scoparia ambigualis. Next base: position 18,903,814 of record OY992525.1, on the reverse strand, counting down.
GCGCGGCTGTCGTCGCGGTGCAACCGTTCCCTCCTCATCCCAACCCTGACGCTTGGGAGCTAACAACCCCACTTCACCCAGGATAGCTGGGCTCTTAACTTTGTTGTGTATTGTAGCGAGATAATACATCAAGAGCTGCATAATCTCCTCAATTTGAGAGTGTCCATGCCTACCATTCCCGACACAAACAAAGACGGATACAGGAATGAAAAGATAGTAACCGAACTTTTTTTGACCGAACTCGTCAGGAATGTCTCGGTCAACGCAATAATATCAAAGCGATTTTGAATCACATTATGTAGAAAAGTATTAGGTTTCGAGCGCAGACCCCGAACATTGTGTTAACATAATATATCGATAGATTTTATTTTATAAACAACACGCTCACGTATTTTTCCATTTGGTTCGAAAGTTCTGACGGCTTCACACAAATATCTTCCGCCCAATTAGTCGGCGACAAAACACTTTCCGCATACTTAGTCGGGGCAGCGTGTTTGAATGATGCGTATCGCCCACGGGATTTTAGAGTTTCTACTGTGCAAACATTAGTACCACTCATGGAAATTAGGTATTTTACTGACGTGCATGTACTTAATTACATTTTTTATGTTAGCGGACAATCCTGGTCAACTGGCCCTGGCCGCGGAAGATGTGAAAGGAAGCGAGCCACGCGAGGTGGTGTGAGATTTACGTTGCCGGTGCCTTTGGCTTCTGAACCTCTTTCGTCCTTGCCGTGAGTTTATTACTTTCAATCATTATGTCCTTATGACGCATTAGTCGAGTATACTTGCAGTTGACCGTAGTTCTCCATCATCATCATCAACCATTTAATGTCCCCACTGCTGAGGCACAGGCCTTCCATATGGATGGTTAAGGATGGTGAGCCATAAATCCTCCACGCTTGCCCAAAGCGGATTGGAGGGTATTAAAGATTGCAGATGCAGTCGGGACCAACGGCTTAACGTGCCTTCCAAAACACGAAGGAGCTCGTCATAAGCATTTATGCGTCCGCAACTATCGCAGGCGTGCTGTACTAATCCGCTGCGCCATCGAGCCCCTGACGTTAGTTGCACTTCACTTGGCGTATCGTGTTCGTGTGGCGATATCGTTGTGTTTGCCCAAATAATCTGGCACATCACTTGGCGTCAAACAAGCCATCCACACATGGACTATACGGGCAAACAACGCAAATATTAACAATATTAGCTTGTTCACAAACAAATGAATGCAACAATGATGGACGTGTCAGTGGCAGCAGCTTATTACATTTACCTGAATGCGGCTTGCCATTGCCAACACTTGTTTTTTTATTGTGCAGGGTTCTCTTATGTTATTTTGAATATCGATCCATGCAACTTTGTCGGTTTTTGTTTTTATGAGAGGCATTTTTGGGGTCCCAAATACTTGGATGCATTTGGTATAATTCCAAAAATCGCAATACGGTTTCGTTTGTCCAATCCATTTTACTATATTTACGTATAAAAACTGAACACGTCTGAACAGGACAGCCGCACGCGCGCTTCTGAACAGAACCGAGTGTGGACGGCCGACGCAAATATTTGCCGTATTTGATTCCTTTGATGTGTGATCAAAAACCGACAAGTGGACGGAAACGCATATTCGCTATTTGCGCTGTTTGCCTTATTCGTGCAAATAAAGCAAATATATTCAAATAGGCCGTCTACACATTGCCGTGTTCGGACAAATATTGCAAATACGCAAACACGATACGCCAAGTGAAGTGCCGGCATTGGAAAATACACAAACGACGTTTGACTTCATATTGCCGTTTTGAGTATAATTCTATGGCGTCAACTGCACTAAAAAGTAATTTTTTTATTTGGTTTATTTTTTTATTTATTTTCAATTGCATTTTAGGCATGATTGTTATTTTACTTACATGCTTTAGTTTCATTTCTTAATGTTAGCGAATACCTCATTAATCTAAATTAACTCTTCAGATATTGTGTGATTTCATATAATGAACCAATCGTATTTGAATTTCAAATGTTTTTTTTACCTTTGTAGGCTTGAATTTAGGAAAATTGAGGTCTTACCTAGTGGCAGCCTTTTGGAGAAGGCTCTGCTCAAGAAAAATATGCGCATTTATAGCCCGTAAGTATTACGGTTTCCCATAATTGATGTATGTTAGCTGTAGAATACAGCACATATTATATGGGTATAATGTGACTTTACAGGCTGTCGGACAACGAGCCTAGAGGACAGTTCATAGTTCCGGAGCCCCGACCGCCATCTCCGCCCTTACCGTGAGTTCAATACTTTTTTAAACATAAGTAATTTTAATTTCAATTTATTCAATTTAATTTAATTGTGTAATACTGAATTACAGTTATCTCAATCGCCAGTACGTCTTAAAATATAGACACATGTCAGAGGCTTAAAATTAAAATTACAAAAATATGATTTCAATAAATTATAAGTATGTCCAGCAATTATAATGACAATATAATATGATGTGAATACTATTTCACAACTGCTACCTATTCATAAAGCGATGTCTTATATTAGATTGATTTGTTATTCATTATAATGCTTTTAAACAATAGAGCTTTTGAACATAGCATCACTCATCATTCGGCTTCATCCCTGCCGCTGATTTCCTTCACCGCACTACACCCAATCGATTGTCATTCCATCCACATCACCTTGATGGATGGCGGTCTACTACTGTGCGTTTTTCACGAAATTTCTTGCCTCGAACTACAGTGTTGTGGAACCAGCTCTAGGCTATATCTGGACCGTTACGACTTAGGGATCTTCAAGAGACGAGCCTATTCCTTCCTTAAAGTCGTCGTGGTGCAAGTGCAACCGTCCACTTCTCATTCCAACCCAGTCGCTTGGAAGCTAACATTCCCTTTTCACCCAGGATAGCTGGGCTCTCAACTTTGTTGTGTATTATAGCGAGATAATACATCAAGAGCTGCATAAATCTCCTCAATTTGAAGGTGTCCATGCCTACCATACCCGACACAAACAAAGACGTATACAGGAATGGATAGATAGTAACCGAACTTTTTTTGTATAGCCAACGAGCATACTTCCTTTGCACCATCCCAATCATCAGGCAACACTAACTTATCTTCATGCGGATTCCAAACTAATGCTCCAAATTCGAGTTTACTACGCACATAAGCTGCGCTGTAAACCACCGTTGCAACTCGCGGATCATCAAACTGTGCAGAAGTCTTTAGTATGAAACCAATTAGTGTTTTATTTGCAGCCTTACAAACTGTCAACACGTGTTTGTGAAAATTTAACCATCAAAAACATACTTCTAAAACAATCCAAGTCTTGCAACTATGTTCTTCTACCGTAAAAAGTTGTGAGATCCATGTAATAATACTAAGTCGGTTGACTTGGCCGTCGCATGAAAATACAAGTGATACATTATGTATCTCACAATTAATACGTGTATTATAGTAAATTAGATTGTTTAGTGCGATTGCCAAATCCTCAGTCATTTAAACGATCCCTTCGCACCACCATGTAGTTCGAGGGGAAAAGTTCGCCGTCTGATACTGAACTCGTCAGGAATGTCTCGGTCAACGCAATAATATCAAAGCGATTCTGAGTCACACTATGTAGAAAAGTATTAGTTTTCGAGCGCAGACCCCGAACATTCTGATAACATATTATATCGATAGATTTTATTTTATAAGCAACATGCTCACGTACTTTTCCCTTTGGTACGAAAGTTCTGACGCCACGGCTTTACATAAATATCTTCCGCCCAATTAGTCGGCGACAAAACACTTTCCGCATACTTAGGCAGGGCAGCGAGTTTGAATGATGCGTATCGTATGGGATGTAAGAGTTTCTACTGTGCGAACATTAGTACCACACATGCAAATTAGGTATTTTACTGACGTGCATGTGCTTTAGTTGCATTTTTTATTTTAGCGGACAACCCTGGTCAAGTGGCCGTGGCCGCGGAAGATGTGAGAGGAAGCGAGCCACGCGAGGTGGTGTGAGATTTATGTTGCCGATGCCTTTGGCTTCTGACCCCCTTTCGCCCTTGCCGTGAGTTCATTACTTTCTAACATTACGTCTTCACCTTATGACGTATTAGTCGAGTGTACTTGCAGTTGACCGTAGTTCTTCATCATCATCAACCATTTAATGTCCCCACTGCTGAGGCACAGGCCTTCCTTAGGGATGGTTAAGGATGGTGAGCCATAAACCCTCCACTCGGACCCAAAGCGGATTGGAAGGTATTAAAGATTGCAGATGCAGTCGGGACCAACGGCTTAACGTGCCTTCCGAAACACAAAGGAGCTCGACATAAGCATTTATGCGTCAACCACCCTTTGACCGGCTTTTGCGAACGTTGCTTAACCGCAACTATCGCAGGCCGCTGCACTAATCAGCTGCGCCATCGAGCTCCTGATGTTAGTTACTCTTTAGAAAATTTATAAATGACGTTTGACTTCGTATTGCCGTATTGCAGAGTAAAATTCTATGGCGTCAACTGCACTAAAAATTAATTTTTTACTTGGTTTATTTATTTATTTATTTTCAATTGCATTTTACGCACGATTGTTATTTTACTTATATGCTTTAGTTGCATTTCTTAATGTTAGCGAATAACTCATTAATCTAAATTAACTCTTCAGGTATTGTATGGTTTCAATTAATGAACCAATCGTTTTTGAATTTCAAAAGTTTTTTTTACCTTTGTGGGCTTGAATTTGTATAAATTGAGGTCTTACTTAGTGGCAGCCCTTTGAAGAAGACTGCACAAGAAAAAAATGCGCATTTATAGCCCGTAAGAATTACGGTTTCCCGTAATTGATGTACGTTAGCTGTAAAATATAGTATACATATATTATATGAGTATGATGTGTATTTACAGGCTGTCGGACAACGAGCCTAGAGGACACTTCAGAGTTCCAGAGCCCCGACCGCCATCACCGCCCTTACCGTGAGTTTAATACTTTTTTAAACATTAGTATTTTCAATTTCAATTTATTCAATACAATTGAATTGTGTATACTAAATTACAGTTAGGCCAAGCGCTAGTACGTCTTAAAATATAGATACATGTCAGAGGCTTAAAATTAAAATTACAAAAATATGATTTCATTAAATTATAAGTAACTATGTCCAGCAATTATAATGACAACAGGTATGATGTGAATATTATTTCACAACAGCTACCTATTCATAAAGCAATGTCTTATAATATTAGATTGATTTGTTATTCATTAGCATGCTTTAATACAATAGGGCTTTTGAACATAGCATCATTCATCATTCGGCTTCATCCCTGCTGCTGGTTTCAAACATACAGATACAGGAACGAATAGATAGTAACCGATTTTTTTTTTGTATAGCCAACGAGCATACTTCCTTTGCACCCTCTTAATCATCAGGCTATGCTTATCTTCATGCGGATTCCAAACTAATGCACCAAACTCAAGTTTACTACGCACTTCAGCTGCGCTGTTAACCACCGTTGCAACTCGCGGATCATTAAACTGTGCAGAAGTCCTTAGTATGAAACCAAGTGTTTTATTTGCAGCCCTACAAACATTCAAACACGTGTTTGTGAAAATCTAACCAGCAAAAACATACTTCTAAAAAAATCTAAGTCTTGCAACTCAGTTCTGCTACCGTAAAAAGTTGTGAGATCCATGTAATAATACTAAGTCGGTTGACTTGGCCGTCGCATGAAAACACAAGAGATACATTATCTTTCTCACAATTAATACGTGTATTATATTAAATTAGATTGTTTAGTGCGATTGCCACGTCATCAGACTTGGTATCTATGGATCCCACAACTTTTTACGTCAGAACAACTGCGTTGCGAGACTTGGTTTTTTTACAAGTATGTTTTTGCTGGCATCTCATTTATTTTTGTTGAATTGTATTCTGAATTTCAAGGTTCTATGTCTGCTAGAAGTGCTCTAGAGTATTGATGATCGGTCAGTTAGTGAGTGACAAAATTAAGAAACTTAGATTAGTTATAATTCATAAACTACTAGTTCAAATTAAATGAAAGGACAATGCCCACTTTGTATGGAGCTTTGGGCCTGATTTATTTTTATTATCCGGCCCCTAATGAAAATGGTCTTAAAATATAGGATTGGCTAACCTCATCACAACAATGTATAACACAATTTTTTAAAGTATGGGAGTCAAGAGATTAGAGACTTATGTTCACTAGTTAAGTTATTGTATTATGTAAAACAATATACCTTATACTTATATCTTTGGACAGCAACACTTGAAACCATTGCGTCATACATTAGTTAAATGGGGTTAGACTATTAAAAAACTAATTTTTGTATTTTTTCATATGACTTATGTTTTTTCTTAGCTAGTGTAAGTCCTTATATCTCTTGACTCCCATACTTTAAAAAATTGTGTCAAACATTGTTGTAATAGGGTTAGCCAATACTTTAATTTAAACACAACTTCATTAGTGGCCGCCATTCTAGCCCAAAAGTGGGCATTGTCCTTTGAAATATACCGTGTTTATACAATGCCTGCTTGGTTACTGACAATTCTTGTTTTATCCACGACGAAGTTATAGGGGGACAAAATGACCTGAACTGCTTTGAGAGAAGGATGGTACAGCCGTGCCGCTTTTTTTGCTCGGCTTGGCGGGGGCACGGTAGTGTCCCCAGATTGAAAGTCCATTATCAAACCTAAATCTCGAATGTCATTAACCCTTTCCATTTATGCGTCATTAATATTATAATAGTGATTGAGAGGATAGCGTTTCCGTGTATATGTCATTATTTTACATTAGTCAGCATTCATTGGAAGATGATTTTGGCTACTTCATTTGGATACTGCACCGATATCGGCTTGTATAGTCTCAGAATCAGACACGGTACCAACTCCTTATCACAACTTCAAGCCGTCGGCAAACATAAGATATTTCGAAGAAACAACACAGTTTGTCAGATCATTTTTGAAGATGAGATAGAGCATAGGTCCTAAGGTACTACCTTGGCTTACGCCGGATCTGGTGTAGTAATTACCGGACTCAAAACCATTAAACCTTATGAACTGACACCGATTGCGAAGATAGCTAAAAAAAATTTGAAGGAGTTTTTGTGCAAATCCGATTATTGCCCTCGTTTGCATTAAAACGTCATTATCCACTTGATCAAATCCTTTTTTAAAATCAAAGTGGGCAGTATCTACCTGCGTAACAGCATATATTATTGCTTAATAGTCAACATGTGCTACAAGATTAGAAGTAGTAGAGCGAGCCCTATGCAAGAATTTTTAATTTGCTAATAACCCAGCAATGCTCGGTTTCTTTTTGTGGTGTGTTTTTAAATATTTTGATATAATTCAGTTCAAAATAAAGTCTATAAGCACTTAAATACACCTAATTTAAAAAAAAATATATAAAAATAACTAACGTGTTTAATTGGACACTATAAGCGTTAGTTATGACACATTTAATGAAAAGTTGCGTAATAGTTGGATTGAAAAACCAACAAATAAATAAAATAAATAATAAATCTTTCCTACAATCACACCAATTATCTAGCTCAAGAGAAGCTTCAAATAAACTGGTTAAATGGTTACTAGACAACGGATAAACATACTTAAAATACTTAAATACATACTTATTTTACATAGAAAACACCCAGACCTGAGACAATTTAGAAAAACAATAATTTCTAAATTGACCTGACCGGGGATCGAACCCGGGACCTCAGAGATGGCGACACCATGAAAACCGGTGTACAAACCACTCGACCAAGGAGGTCGTCAACAAATAAACGATACCGTCATCTATTATATGCTCTAATAATTCGATTGCAGACAAATGTTTCTAAGTAGTTGCCACTTGCTCTGGAAATGGTTCTAAAAATAGTTCCAAGACCCCATGAATCTAGGTTCTTTTTTTTACCAACAAGGTCGTCAAAGTTTGGTCCAGTATTCAAATATATCGCGTTTCGGTAACGAACTTCAGCCTCTGCCAACAACTGCCTGGAACTCAAATTATCGATCCGGCCACCAGCATCCTCATCTCCAGAATTTCATCAATCAAAACCGAGGGCTCTGGAGGAGCGACAAAAATTAAATCAGGCACTGGTCTGCATTCTTTATCATCTTCATCTCCGCTTTTTTTTAAAGCATTTAAAATTTTCGTTCAAAGTCCTTTGGTTTTTGAATATTCCGTAATCTACGTACATGGTGACAAAACAAAGCATAGCGTTGTTAGCTCATGCAATTGCTTAGCGTGTCCATTTGGACACATAGACAAATTAGTAATAAAACTTGATTATATAATAAAATTTACTCAAGTTATACTTGTAAACGTAAGATAACACTATTGGTCACAAGCCTATGCAAAAATACTTACTGTTTACTTTCTTCTTTTTATTCCATAACTTCAAAATTGGACTCTCTTAAAAACACTATTTTGGACGCAATATTGGCGGTTTGTAATTCGAAGTGTAATTTGATACTTATATAGATATAACATATTATTGCCGTCAACTTTCTACTAATTATGTGTCCACATGAACACGCTAAGTATTGCTGGGTTTGAGGCAGCTCAATATCGTCTCGAAGATCTTGGCAAAAGTCGATAGAACTGCAATTGGTCTAAAGTTTTAAACATTGTTTCCGGCTTCACCCTTTGGAACTGGTGTCACTCTTGTCAGTTTCCAAGCTTGAGGATACGGCGATTGTCTTAAAGCTAAATTGAAAATAAACAAGAGTGGCGTCACAAAAGCCGAACCGCTATTTTTTGCAACAAATACAGGAATGCCTTCGGGTCCACCTTTTGATATCGGCTTAAAACGCCAAACTGCACGCACCTAATTGATCCCATCGATCTGCCTGATAAAAACGCAATCTTAAGTATATTACTATGCTGTTTGAGGCCACTAACATCACAAAACAAGTCAAAAATTATTCTCACGTTGTTGCTACGAGAATTCAGATTAAAATCACCTACTACAAAAAATTCAAGTCTACATAAGTCATAATTACATTTTCTATACAAGTTAACACATTGAGATATTGATAATCTTTGTAGCTTGGGTGTAACTACACAACACAACATAGAAGTTAGAATTTATCACAGCATATAATGGCGCAAACAATTTCAATTTCATGCACTAGTGAATCAATATTGGTAATTTCACGTACCGAATAACCAGTCTTTCACTGCTAGTAGTACCCCTCCCCACCCGCAGTCATTTGAACGATCCCTTCCCACCACCACGTAGTTCGAGGGGAAAAGTTCGCCGTATGATACCGAACTCGTCAGGAATGTCTAGGTCAACGCAATAATATCAAAGCGATTTTGAATCACATTATGTAGAAAAGTATTAGGTTTCGAGCGCAGAACCCGAACATTCTGATAACATATTATATCGATAGATTTTATTTTATAAGCAACACGCTCACGTACTTTTTCTTTGGTATGAAAGTTCTGACGCAACGGCTTTACACAAATATCTTCCGCCCAATTAGTCGGCGACAAAACACTTTCCGCATACTTAGTCGAGACAGCGAGTTTGAATGATGCGTATCGTATGGGATTTAAGAGTTTCTACTTTGCGAACATTAGTACCACACACGGAAATTAGGTATTTTACTGACGTGCATGTGCTTTAGTTGCATTTTTTATTTTAGCGGACAATCCTGGTCAACGGGCCGTGGCCGCGGAAGATGTGAGAGGAAGCGAGCCACGCGAGGTGGTGTGAGATTTATGTTGCCGGTGCCTTTGGCTTCTGACCCCCTTTTGCCCTTGCCGTGAGTTCATTACTTTCTAACATTACGTCTTCACCTTATGACGTATTAGTCAAGTGTACTTGCAGTTGACCGTAGTTCTTCATCATCATCAACCATTTAATGTCCCCACTGCTAAGGCACAGGCCTTCCTTAGGGATGGTTAAGGATGGTGAGCCATAAACCCTCCACGCGGGCCCAAAGCGGATTGGAGGGTATTAAAGATTGCAGATGCAGTCGGAACCAACGGCTTAACGTGCCTTCCGAAATACGAAGGAGCTCGACATAAGCATTTCTGCGTCAACCACCCTTTGACCGGCTTTTGCGAATGTTGCTTAACCGCAATTATCGCAGGCCGCTGCACTAATCAGCTGCGCCATCGAGCTCCTGATGTTAGTTACTCTTTAGAAAATATATAAATGACGTTTGACTTCGTATTGCCGTATTGCAGGATAAAATTCTATGGCGTCAACTGCACTAAAAATTCATTTTTTACTTGGTTTATTTTTTTATTTATTTTCAATTGCATTTTACGCACGATTGTTATTTTACTTACATGCTTTAGTTACATTTCTTAATGTTAGCGATTAACTCATTAATCTAAATTAACTCTTCAGGTATTGTATGGTTTTAATTAATCAACCAATCGGATTTAAATTTCAAAAGTTTTTTTACTTTTGTAGGCTTGAATTTGTAAAAATTGAAGTCTTACCTAGTGGCAGCCCTTTGAAGAAGACTCTGCACAAGAAGAAAATGCGCATTTATAGTCCGTAAGAATTACGGTTTCCCGTAATTGATGTATGTTAGCTGTAGAATACAGTACATTTTATATGAGTATGATGTGTCTTTACAGGCTGTCGGACAACGAGCCTAGAGGACACTTCAGAGTTCCAGAGCCCCGACCACCATCTCCGCCCTTACCGTGAGTTCAATACTTTTTTATACATAAGTATTTTCAATTTCAATTTATTCAATACAATTGAATTGTGTACATACTAAATTACACTTAAGCCAAGCGCTAGTACGTCTTAAAATATAGATACATGTCAGAGGCTTAAAATTAAAATTACAAAAATATGATTTCAATAAATTATAAGTATGTCCAGCAATTATAATGACAATAGGTATATGATGTGAATATTATTTCACAACAGCTACCTATTCATAAAGCGATGTCTTATAATATTAGATTAATTTGTTATTCATTATCATGCTTTTATACAATAGTGCTTTTGAACATAGCATCATTCATCATTCGGCTTCATCTCTGCCACTGATTTCCTTCATCGCACTACACTCAATCGATTGTCATTTCATCCACATCACCTTGATGGATGGCGGTCTACTACTGTGCGTTTTTCACGAAATTTCTTGCCTCGAACTACAGTGTTGTGGAAACAGCTCTAGGCGATATCTAGACCGTTACGACTTAGGGATCTTCAAGAAACGAGCCTATTCCTTCCTTAAAGTCGTCGTGGTGCAACCGTCCACTTCTTATTCCAACCCAGACGCTTGGGAGCTAACAGCCCCACTTCATCCAGGATAACTGGGCTCTCAACTTTGTTGTGTATTATAGCGAGATAATACATCAAGAGCTGCATGAATCTCCTCAATTTGAGGGTATCCATGCCTACCATGCCCGACGCAAATAAAGACGGATGCGGGAACGGATAGATAGTAACCGAACTTTTTTTTGTATAGCCAACGAGCATACTTCCTTTGCAACCTCTCAATCATCAGGCAACACTTATCTTCATGCGGATTAAAAACTTATGCTGCAAACTCAAGTTTACTACGCATATAAGCTGCGCTGTAAACCACCATTGTAACTCACGGATAATCAAGCTGTGCAGAAGTTCTTAGTTTGAAACCAAGTGTTTTATTTGCAGCCTTACAAACTGTCAACACGTGTTTGTGAAAATCTAACCATCAAAAACATACTTCTAAAAAAATCCAAGTCTCGCAACTCAGTTCTTCTACCGTAAAAAGTTGTGAGATCCATGTAATAATACTAAGTCGATTGACTTGGCCGTCGCATGAAAACACAAGAGATACATTATGTATATCACAATTAATACGTGTATTATATTAAATTAGATTGTTTAGTGCGATTGCCAAGTCAACAGACTTGGTATTTATGGATCTCACAATTTTTTACGGTAGAAGAACAGAGTTGCAAGACTTAGATTTTTTTAGAAGTATGTTTTTGCTGGCATCTCAATTATTTTTGTTGATTAGTCCTATTTTTTTTTCTTTTTGGTACGTTCTACTTCTTGAATACCAACAAAGGATATTGCATTATATTATATGTAGTATACATAATATACAGTTACACTAATTCATTCACTGCAATTATAACTTTGTAATCCTATATATTTATATGGGATTACAAAATTATTAATGCAGTTGGTGTATATAGAAAACTGGACCGAAACTGCAAAATATGTTGTTTGTGTCAAACATTGTTGTAATAGGGTTAGACAATATTTTAATTTAAACCCACTTTCATTGGTGGCCGCCATCTTAGCCCAAAAGTGGGCATTGTCCTTTGAAATATACCGTGATTATGCAATGCCTGCTTGGTTGCAGAAAATTCAGGCTTCTAGTTTTATCCACGACAAAGTTATAGGGGGACGAAAATGACCTGAACTGCTTTGAGAGAAAGATGGTACAGCCGTGCCGCTTTTTTTGCTCGGCTTGGCGGGGGCACTACCGTGCCCCCAGATTGAGAGTCCTTTATCAAACCTAAATTTCGAATGTCTTTAACCCTTTCCATTGGTGCGTCATTAATATTATAATTGAGAGGATAGCGTTTCCGTGTATATGTCATAATTTAACATTTGTCAGTATTCATTGGAAGATTATTTTGGCTACTTTATTTGGTTATCGCACCGATATCGGCTTGTATAGTCTTAGAATCAGACATGGTACCAACTCCTTAACACAACTTCAGGTCGTCTGCAAACATAAGACATTTCGAAGAAACAACACAGTGTGGGAGAACATTTTTGAAGATGAGATAGAGCATAGGTCCTAAGGTACTACCTTGGCTTACACCGGATCTGGTGTAATAATTACCGGACTCAAAACCATTAAACCTTATGAACCGACACCGATTGCGATGATAGCTAAAACAATATTGTAGGAGTTTTTGTCCAAATCCGATTATTGCCCTCGTTTGCATTAAAACGTCATTATCCACTAGATCAAATCCTTTTTTAAAATCAAAGTAGGCAGTATCCACCTGCCTAATAGCATCTATTTATGCATAGACTTAATAGTCAACATGAGCTACCAAATTAGAAGTAGTAGAACGAGCCCTACGGAAAGCATGCTGGCAATCATGCAAAGAATTTTTAATTTGCTTATTAATGAGGCAGCTCAATATCGTCTCGAAGTCTCGCAACTATGTTTTTCTACCGTAAAAAGTTGTGAGATCCATGTAATAATACTAAGTCGGTTGACTTGGCCGTCGCATGAAAATACAAGTGATACATTATGTATTTCACAATTAATACGTGTATTTTAGTAAATTAGATTGTTTAGTGCGATTGCCAAGTCAACAGATTTGGTATTCTAGGATCTCACAATTTTTTACGGTAGAAGAACTGAGTTGAAAGACTTAGAATTTTTTTATAAGTATGTTTTTGCTGGCATCTCAATTATTTTTATTGATAAGTCCTATTTTTTTTCCGGTACCTTCTACTTCTTGAATACCAACAACGGATATTCCATTATATTATATGTATTATACATAATATACAGTTACACTAATTCATTTACTGCAAATATAACTTTGTAATCCTATATATTTCTCGAAGATCTTGGTAAAGGCCGATCACCAAACCGCTATCTTTTGCGACAAATACAGGGATGCCTTCGGGTCCACCTGACGATCTTGGCTTAAAACGCCTAACTGCACGCATCAAGTCGGTCCAATCGATCTGCCCGATAAAAAAGCAATCTTAAGTTTATTATTATGCTGTTTGAGGCCACTCTACTACTACTAAAACATTCAAGTCTGCATAAGTCATAGTTACATTTTTTATACAAGTTAACACATTCAGATATTGATAATCTTTGTAGCTTGGGTGTAACTACACTACACAACATAGAAGTTTGAATTTATTACAGCTTATAATGGCGCAAACAATTTCAATTTCAGACACTAGTGAATGAATATCGGTAATTTCACGAACCGAATAACAGTTTTTCACTGCTAGTAGTACCCCTCCCCACCCTCAGTCATTTAAACGATCCCTTCGCACCACCATGTAGTTCGAGGGGAAAAGTTCGCCGTCTGATACCGAACTCGTCAGGAATGTCTCGGTCAACGCAATAATATCAAAGCGATTCTGAGTCACACTATGTAGAAAAGTATTAGTTTTCGAGCGCAGACCCCGAACATTCTGATAACATATTATATCGATAGATTTTATTTTATAAGCAACATGCTCACGTACTTTTTCCTTTAGTACGAAAGTTCTGACGCCACGGCTTTACATAAATATCTTCCGCCCAATTAGTCGGCGACAAAACACTTTCCGCATACTTAGTCAGGACAGCGAGTTTGAATTATGCGTATCGTATGGGGTTTTAGAGTTTCTACTGTGCAAACATTAGTACCACACACGGAAATTAGGTATTTTACTGACGTGCATGTGCTTTAGTTGCATTTTTTATTTTAGCGGACAATCCTGGTCAAGTGGCCGTGGCCGCGGAAGATGTGAGAGGAAGCGAGCCACGCGAGGTGGTGTGAGATTTATGTTGCCGATGCCTTTGGCTTCTGACCCCCTTTCGCCCTTGCCGTGAGTTCATTACTTTCTAACATTACGTCTTCACCTTATGACGTATTAGTCGAGTGTACTTGCAGTTGACCGTAGTTCTTCATCATCATCAACCATTTAATGTCCCCACTGCTGAGGCACAAGCCTTCCTTAGGGATGGTGAAGGATGGTGAGCCATAAACCCTCTACGCGGGCCCAAAATGGATTGGAGGGTATTAAAGATTGAAGATGCAGTCGGGACCAACGGCTTAACGTGCCTTCCGAAATACGAAGGAGCTCGACATAAGCATTTATGCGTCAACCACCCTTTGACCGGCTTTTGCGAACGTTGCTTAACCGCAACTATCGCAGGCCGCTGCACTAATCAGCTGCGCCATCGAGCTCCTGATGTTAGTTACTCTTTAGAAAATATATAAATGACGTTTGACTTCGTATTAATATTACCGTTTTGCAGAGTAAAATTCTATGGCGTCAACTGCACTAAAAAATCATATTTTACTTAGTTTATTTTTTTATTTATTTTCAATTGAATTTTACGCACGATTGTTATTTTACTTACATGCTTTAGTTGCATTTCTTAGAGACCCCCCACACTGGCGTCTTTTGACGTCGGCGTCGAGCCGGCGTTCATGCGGCGTCAGTGCCGAGCTCGCGCGGCGTCGACGCGACGCCGCACGCCGCATAGACGCCGGCATGACGCTGACGCTCGAACGACGCCAGTGTGGGGGGTCTCTTAATGTTAGCGATTAACTCATTAATCTAAATTAACTGTTCAGGTATTGTATGGTTTTAATTAATCAACCAATCGGATTTGAATTTCATAAGTTTTTTTACCTTTGTAGGCTTGAATTTGTAAAAATTGAAGTCTTACCTAGTGGCAGCCCTTTGAAGAAGACTCTGCACAAGAAAAAAATATGCATTTATAGTCCGTAAGAATTACGGTTTCCCGTAATTGATGTATGTTAGCTGTAGAATACAGTACATTTTATATGAGTATGATGTGTCTTTACAGGCTGTCGGACAACGAGCCTAGAGGACACTTCAGAGTTCCAGAGCCCCGACCACCATCTCCGCCCTTACCGTGAGTTCAATACTTTTTTATACATAAGTATTTTCAATTTCAATTTATTCAATACAATTGAATTGTGTACATACTAAATTACACTTAAGCCAAGCGCTAGTACGTCTTAAAATATAGATACATGTCAGAGGCTTAAAATTAAAATTACAAAAATATGATTTCAATAAATTATAAGTAACCGCCTCCGTGGTCTAGTGGCTAAGCCACCGGTTTCAGACCCAGAGTTCCCGGGTTCGATTCCCAGCGGGGGGTACATCTTTGTGTGCTCGGTTTGGTTGGTGGTAGGGCTGTTAGGTCCGCCTGGCTAGCTACCACCATCTTATCTAAGTCTGTCGCCATAACAACGATGTTTATAGCATGTTGTGTTCCGACAGTTAGAGATAAGATAGCCAGTTTCTCAGTGGTTGAGGATTCCGGGTGAAGCGCGCTTCCACCTTCGGCCTTATCGTCACTTACCATCAGGTGAGATGAAGGCCAAGCGCTTACCCGTTACCCGTAAAAAAAAAAAAAAAAGTATGTCCAGCAAATATAATGACAATAGGTATATGATGTGAATATTATTTCACAACAGCTACCTATTCATAAAGTGATGTCTTATAATATTAGATTGATTTGTTATTTATTAGCACGCTTTTATACAATAGTGCTTTTGAACATAGCATCATTCATCATTCGGCTTCATCACTGCTGCTGATTTCCTTCACCGCACTACACTCAATCGATTGTCATTCCATCCACATCACCTTGATGGATGGCGGTCTACTACTGTGCGTTTTTCACGAAATTTCTTGTCTCGAACTACAGTGTTGTGGAACCAGCTCTAGGCGATACCTGGACCGTTACGACTTAGGGATCTTCAAGAAACGAGCCTATTCCTTCCTAAAAGTCGTCGTGGTGCAACCGTCCACTTCTTATTCAATCCCAGACGCTTGGGAGCTAACAGCTCCACTTCACCCAGGATAGCTCTCATCGCTACACAACTTTGTTGTGTATTATAGCGAGATAATACATCAAGAGCTGCATGAATCTCCTCAATTTGAGGGTATCCATGCCTACCATGCCTGACGCAAATAAAGACGGATACAGGAACGGATAGATAGTAACCGAACTTTTTTTTGTATAGCCAACGAGCATACTTCCTTTGCAACCTCTCAATCATCAGGCAACACTTATCTTCATGCGGATTAAAAACTAATGCTGCAAACTCAAGTTTACTACGCATATAAGCTGCGCTGTAAACCACCATTGTAACTCACGGATCATCAAGCTGTGCAGAATTTCTTAGTATGAAACCAAGTGTTTTATTTGCAGCCTTACAAACTGTCAACACGTGTTTGTGAAAATCTAACCATCAAAAACATACTTCTAAAAATCGCAACTCAGTTCTTCTACCGTAAAAAGTTGTGAGATCCATGTAATAATACTAAGTCGGTTGACTTGGCCGTCGCATGAAAACACAAGAGATACATTATGTATCTCACAATTAATACGTGTATTATATTAAATTAGATTGTTTAGTGCGATTGCCAAGTCAACAGACTTGGTATTTATGGATCTCACAATTTTTTACGGTAGAAGAACTGAGTTGCAAGACTTAGATTTTTTTAGAAGTATGTTTTTGCTGGCATCTCAATTATTTTTGTTGATTAGTCCTATTTTTCTTCTTTCCGGTACGTTCTCCTTCTTGAATACCAACAACGGATATTGCATTATATTATATGTAGTATACATAATATACAGTTACACTAATTCATTCACTGCAAATATAACTTTGTAATCCTATATATTTATATGGGATTACAAAATTATTAATGCAGTTGGTGTATATAGAAAACTGGACCGAAACTGCAAAATATTTTAGTTTTTTCTTAATTTAGTCACTAATCAGTTATTGTATTCTAAATTTCAAGGTTCTATGTCTGCTAGAAGTGCTCTAGAGTTTTGATGATCGGTCAGTTAATAAGTGACAAAATTAAGAAACTTAGATTGATTATAATTCATAAACTACTAGTTCAAATTAAATGAAAGGACAATGCCCACTTTGTATGGATGGGCCTGATTTATTTCTATTATGCGGCCACTAATAAAAATGGTCTTAAATTAAAGTATTGGCTAACCTCATCACAACAATGTATGACAAATTTCAAATTGTTAGGCGTCGATTCATCCGCAAGTGGTGTCGCTGTCGGATGAGTTGTTACATACAAAATATCGATGTGGTCATTTCAGCCAAATTGACAAACAAAGGCAAATGATAACCAAAAATCAAAATAGTTTAATGTTAATGAAAATCTTCTTCATCAGATGGGTTAGGAACACCATTTATCAGATAAGGTGAATTTCTTCTTTATCCACGTATTTTGTAAATAATTGTTGAACTTACTTGTTTTATAATCTTTATTACACGTTTTTTTATATACTGACGTTGACGGCCTGTTTGGCGCAGAGGTAAGTCACCTCGCTTCTGCTCCAGAGGTCCCTGGTTCGATTGCCGGACAAGGCAAATATTTCGTTATTTGTTTGTCTTGGTCTGGGTGTTTCCTATGTATATTATGTATGTACCTATTTACAAAAGAAAAGTATGTTTATGTATTTTATCCGTTATCCAGTATCCATAACATAAGTTCTGAATGAAACTTACATTCAAACCAAGAGGTTATTTATTTATTTATTCATTTGCCTTTGTTTGTCAATTTGGCTGAAATGACCATATCGATATTTTGATGGAACAACTCATCCGACAGCGACACTACTTGCGGATGAATCGACGCCTAACAATTTGAAAAGGGTGACGATTTATCCGAGGATCAAATATTTTGCGGATGAGCTGTCACCTAAGTCGAGTTTTTGTCCAAATCCGATTATTGCCCTCGTTTGCATTAAAACGTCATTATCCACTAGATCAAATCATTTTTAAAATCAAAGTAGGCAGTATCCACCTGCCTAACAGCATCTATTTCTGCATAGACTTAATAGTCAACATGAGCTACCAGATTAGAAGTAGTAGAACGAACCCTACGGAAACCATGTTGGCAATCATGTAAAGAATTTTTAATTTGCTTATTAATGAGGCAGCTCAATATCGTCTTGAAGATCTTGGCTAAAGCCGATCGCCGAACCGCTATCTTTTGCGACAAATACAGGGATGCCTTCGGGTCCACCTGACGACCTTAGCTTAAAATGCCAAACTGCACGCATCAAGTCGGTCCCATCGATCTGCCCGATAAATACGCAATCTTAATATATTATTATGCTGTTTGAGGCCACTAACATCACAAAACAAGTCAAAATTTATTCTCACGTTGTTGCTACAAGAATTCAGATTCAAATCACCTACTACTAAAACATTCAAGTCTGCATAAGTCTTATTTACATTTTTTATACAAGTAAACACATTCAGATATTGATAATCTTTGTAGCTAGGGGATAAGTACACTACACAACATAGAAGTTTGAATTTATCACAGCTTATAATGGCGCAAACAATTTCAATTTCAGACACTAGTGAATGAATATCGGTAATTTCACGAACCGAATAACAGTTTTTTACTGCTAGTAGTACCCCTCCCCACCCTTAGTCGTTTAAACGATCCCTTTGCATCACCAAGTAGTTCGAGAAGGAAAGTTCGCCGTCTGATACCGAACTCGTCAGGAATGTCTCGGTCAACGCAATAATATCAAAGCGATTCTGAGTCACATTATGTAGAAAAGTAATTTGTTTTCGAGCGCAGATCCCGAACATTCTGTTAACATAGGTATATCGATAGATTTTATTTTAAAAGCAACACGCTCACGTACTTTTTCCTTTGGTTCGAAAGTTCTGACGCCACACAACGGCTTTACACAAATATCTTTCGCCCAATTAGTCGGTGACAAAACACTTTCCGCATACTTAGTCAGGACACCGAGTTTGAATGATGCGTATCGTCCACGGGATTTTAGAGTTTCTATTGTGCAAACATCAGTACCCCAAATGGAAATAGGTATTTTACTGACGTGCACGTGCTTTAGTTGCATTTTTTATGTTAGCGGACAATCCTGGTCAACGGGCCGTGGCCGCGGAAGATGTGCGAGGAAGCGAGCCATGCGAGGTGGTGTGAGGGTTATGTTGCCGGTGCCTTTGAGTTCTGAACCCCCTTCGCCCTTGCCGTGAGTTCATTACTTCCTAACATTACGTCCTCACCTTATGACGTATTACTCGAGTGTACTTGCAGTTGACATTAGTTCTTCATCATCATCATCATCAACCATTTAATGTCCCCACTGCCTTCTATATGGATGGTTAAGGAGGGTAAGCCATGAACCCTTCACGCGGGCCCAAAGCGGGTTGGAGGGTATTAACGACTGCAGATGTAGCCAGGACCGACGGCACAACGTGCCTTCTGAAACACGAAGGAGCTTGACATAGTCATTTATGGGTCACCCACCCTGTGACCGGCCCTGGCGAATGTTGGTTAACCGCAACAATCGCAGGCCGCAGCACTACTCCGCTGCGCCATCGAGCTCCTGACGTTAGTTACTCTTTAGAAAATACACAAATGACGTTTGACTTCGTATTGCCGTATTGCAGAAAAAAATTCTATGGCGTCAACTGCACTTTTTTTTGTTTACTTTTAAAATTATTTTTAATTGCATTTTACGCACGAATGTTATTTTACTTACATGCATGTGTTTTAGTTGCATTTTTAATGTTAGCGAACAGTCCTGGGGGCCTGGATGTGGCCGCGGAAGATGTGTGAGGGATGCGGTGTAGTGTGAGGGTTATATTGCCGGTGTCTTTGGTTTCTAAACCCCCTTTCGCGTGGTGCTGGCTGTAAAGTGGAGCCAGAAGAGAAGCAGGGGGACCGCGGAAGCCGTGGAAGCCAAGCATTTAGCTTCTTTGCTTTTTTTATTAACTCAGAAATCTAAATTAACGCTTCAGGTATTGCATGGATTCAATTAATGAACCAATCGTATTTGAATTTCAACAGTTCTTTTTTTTCTTTGTAGGCTTGAATTTGTAAAAAATGATGACTTGCCTAGTGGCAGCCCTCTGAAGAAGCCTCTGCGCAAGAAAAAAAGGCGCGTTCGTAGCCCGTAAGTATTACGGTTTCCCGTAATTGTTGTGTGTTAGCTATAGAATACAGCACATATTATAATAATAATTCTTTATTTCAGGAAACAAACAATGTACTAGATGGTAAAAATACAAAGAGGCCCATATAATAAATACCTTACAGACTAACATATATATAATATAAAGTATAACTAAAACTACACTATTTCACACGTATTGACGGCGACGCGTGACGCTGCGCGGTGTCAGGTAGTCGACCGCGGAATCGCCGAAACATGACGCCTTTCGGCTAATAGTCCTCTTTCATGAAGGTCGACAGATGGTCGGTCGGGACTCTCACCACAAATGAGTTAAAGTTTACATTGTGGCGCGAGTCCAACCGCTCGACCCTCAGACAGAACTTGGACTTCACTCGTACGTACTCTACGATCTCCTCTGCCTTCGTAGAGTAATGAACACGGGACACGTACAACAGCGTCGTCGCCGTGGCTGGACGCAGCAGATGGTTTGGTCCCGTCGGTGCGGTGCCACACAGGTTGCGGCAGGCTGGCTTCTTTTTCTTTCTCTCAACCTTGATGAAGCCGTCCTCGTCGCAACGGTCTTGCCGTGGCCCTGTAGACTTAGCTACGAGGCCGGGATCACGGCGACTCTTCTCTTCCCCTTTAGTTGGTCGCCGCTTAGGTTGCGTAGCGGCGGCAGCAGCGTAGTCACATCGTGGGGTCGACGTGTTTGCTGACGTCTCCACCGGAGCGAAGGAGCGGGCGGCGGGGCGCGGGGCACCGCGCACGGTGACGGCGCCCGGTGACGCATCCATATGCGCCGACACAAAACTGCCGATGGATGCATTCTGCGCCCCGCGGCGTGTATTTACATTAGAGGCCACGGGTGACCTACTTACCGAAGCAGCGCTTAATAATGCTACTTGGGCACGCAAATCACTCACGGTGTTATTTGAGGCCTCTAATTTGGTTTGCACCTCGGCCAGCCTCGCTTTCTTAGAGGTGATATCCTTCAGCAGCCTGGTAACATCGACGTAGTCGAACGTGACGGGGGGCAGCTTGTGAAGCTCCTTCGCCACGAATGAAGGCACGTCGTCCGGGTCGGTCTCCTTCAGCAGGGTGATTATGTCCTGGAGACTCTTCTGGGTTCCATCCCTCCGGCGAGATGGCATCTGTTCGGCCTTGCCAACTGTCTTGAAAAGCAGCGTCTTGCCACTGCAAATCTCGTCCTCCTTAAAGTTGAACTTGCAGATCTGCAAGATGCTGACCTCGTCCATCGTATCGATGGCGTTTTGTACAAACGCCAACAGCTCGTTGGCTATGAGTTGTTGAGAACCCATAGTGACGTGCAGCGGCTAGAGCCGCACGATTCGCGAATTAAAAATTCTTACTGCACAATGGAGCGCGTCCATTACCAAGCGCGCATCGCACCGCACGCATCATATTATATGAGTATGTGTCTTTACAGGCTGTCGGACAACGAGCCTAGAGGACTCTTCAGAGTTCCAGAGCCTCGACCGCCATCTCCGCCCTTACCGTGAGTTCAATACTTTTTTATACATAAGTATTTCCAAGATAACATGTGTATGTCAGTGATGGGTTTTTACAGGCCTCCGAACGATGAGCCTGGACCCTCTAGACTTCCAGAGCCTAGATCGCCTTCTCCGTCTTTATCGTAAGTTCATTCTTTTTTTAAACATAAGATTTCCAAGTGTTACAGTGCTACTGTGTATAACAATGATGTGTTTTTGATAGGATTTTTACGTTTGGCCTGCTAGATCATACGGTAGAGGTGGTTGAACTAAACAAGGATGGTGATAAAACCAGTATCCCACCTTCACTCGTAGTGTAAACGTTCATCGTTTAAAAATAATTACAAAAAAAGCCTTGTCTGATAATAATCATACAATAACTTATTTTAATCAATAAATTAAGATTAACTTCTTTTTACAGATACTTTAAGTGCGGAGACAGTGCAGGCAGCTCGACGGCCTCCACTCCAACTAAAGTTCGTCATCGCCGACCTGCTAACACGCCGCTTAGGAATAATGATACCGAGCAGGCACTCAATTATGGTATGTATGGTTTTATAACAGCATGTCTTTCGGATCGGTTTGCGTTGGTTGATGGTTCTCGGAGCGTCAGACCAGATGTCCTCGTAGTCCTCGTAGAACCATGATGATGTTGTGATAAAGGATTTTTTTTATTAGGAAGCGAATTGGATTCTGGTGGTAGCGGAGATGAAGAGGCACTGGTGCCAGTTATCCTGCCGAGGGCACTCCGGGAGGCCTTGAACACTCCCGAAGACGAGGAGGCAGAGCTGTCTCAAGAAAACTCACCCGTTGCTCAGCTTGCTGTCCCGCTTACCTCTGTCCCGCTTGACCCTGTTCCTGAACAAGACGCGACTATGATGCCCCGTGATTTCTTCGCCTTTGAATGGAACCGATTCCTGAGTGCGCCCATCCCTCCTAAATTACGTCGAGAACCGTTCACACAGAAAAATGTTGGACCTAGTTTCTCCTGTGTGAACGCGTACGACATTTTTACCAAGATCTGGGACAAAAAAATTATGGGGCTCATTGTTAGAGAAACTAATAGATATGCGCAAGAGGTAGCCACCCAGAAACTTAATAACAATTCCATGTGTCCTTCTAGTCGCATCAGCTTCTGGATAGACACAAACATTGACGAGTTATATACCTATTTCGGTATAATATTGGCGATGGGTGTGGTGGTGAAGTCACAAATAACCGATTATTGGATCAAAGACCAGGGCATTTTTTCCACGCCTGGTTTCTCGGCACACATGACTCTTCGGAGATTTCAGCTACTGAACACGTGCATACATTTTAACAACAATGGTTTCATGTGCGCCGAGAAACTTAGCCCGTCTCAGGCGAAACTATACAAAATAACCCCCATTTTAGACCACCTCAATGACAAATTTCAATCTTTTTATACTTTGGGCCAAAACTTAGCTCTTGACGAATCGTTGCTGCAGTGGAAGGGTTTGTTAAGTATTAACCAATTTATTCCAAATAAAGCCGCAAAAGTAGGCATAAAAACCTATGAGCTGTGTGAGTCTACTACCGGGTACCTCTGGAGGTACGAAGTTCACGCTCATAGGTCTGCGCCTGCAACTCAAGTGGACCAACAGTCGCCACTTGATGCTACTACGCCAGCAATTGTTTTGAGGCTTATCAATGGCCTCGAAAACAAAGGCTACACATTGTGGATGGATAATTTTTATAATTCTCCTGCATTAGCAAGACGACTAAAATGTTTGGGGTTTGACGTGGTGGGGACTCTCCGCACAAATCGCCAGTTTCTCCCCGACGAAATAAAAAGCTTAACGAAAGCAAATATGCGTCCCGGTGAAATAACAGGGTACACATCTGGTGACGTCGACGTGATGGTGTGGCGGGACCAAAATAAGGTGGGAACTATTTCGACCTACCATGGCAACGCCACTGCAACTAGCGACGGCAAAATTAAACCAATTGTGATCCATGATTATAACATCATGATGGGGGGTGTTGATAAGAAGGATCAAATGTTATCCATGTACCCCATGGAACGAAAGCGTACTAGTGTTTGGTACAAAAAACTTTTTCGTAGACTTCTTAATGTATCTGTTCTCAATTCTTTTATTATAGCTAAAAAATCTTCTTCTTTACAGACTCATCGAGCTTTCCGTTACTCTCTAAGTTCTTCCCTGCTCAGCCGACACAGTGCACATAGCGCCCCTACTACTACACTCTCGCAAAGAGTATCATCATTTGAGGCTAAGACGCATTATATTGCTGAGCGTCCAGTTCGCCCCAGTAAGATCAGGTTGCGTCGCCAATGTTGCATTTGCAAAAAGCTGACGCATTTTTACTGCGTCGGCTGTGTTGACAAATCTGTCTGTATCGCCTCTTGTTTTGTTTTACTTCATTCATAATACGTATCTATTCGATTTTTTATTTTCTTTATTATATTTATAATACTACCAAACACTATGTTTTCGTTAAGTGATGATAAGGCCGAAGATGGTAACGTGCGTCACCCGGACTTCTCAACCGCGGAGGAACTGGCTATCTCATCTCTAACAGCCGGAACACAACAATGTTTATAAAACGTTGTTATGGCGGCAGACTTAGATAAGATGGTGGTAGCTAGCCAGGCAGACTTAGAACAAGCCCTACCACCAACCAAACCGAGCACGTATATGTACTGTACCCCCCGGGAATCGAACCTGGAACCTCTGAGAGTAAAAACCGGTAGGCAAGCCACTACATTACAGAGGCGGTTAAAATTGTCACTCATTACCGTTGCTTTCGTTTACTCAATTTCTACGGAACCAGTATTTACCAATTAATTATTTTTATCGCTGTTGCGATGTAGGAAAATATTGACAAATAAAAAGCGCTTCATTTATGAGTTTTGTTGAATAAATATTATTTTGACTTTGCAATAACATCCACAGTGTGCGGTGCGTAGTATAAAAAGAGGAAACACTACGTCGACGTGGCATGCAAAATTCTCATACAAAACACAGAAAAACGACGTTACGTAGTCCCCTGTTTCCTCCTTCAGAACTGGACCAATTTTTATTACTTTTCCACCATCGGTTATAGAAAGAGATTTTCTATGTCTGTATTTTTGATTTTTTTGCATTAAGTCATTTATATAATAACCAGGAGCCTTCAAAATTTAGCGCAACTACTCCGTTATAAGGCGTCTTTAGACACATTAAGTGGCTGGTTTAAAAATAATTAAACACACAGACATAGAAAATCTCTTTCTCTAACCGATGCTGAAAAAGTAATAAAAATTGGTCCAGTTCTGAAGGAGGAAACAGGGGGACTACCATGCCACTTCGGCGTAGTGTTTCCTCTTAAAGATGCGGCTTTATTTGAATTTATTGAGAGACAAGCAGTACTTAGTATTCTCGTATGGGCAATCAATTAGTAGATTAACTTTGGCGTCACAATTTATATTAATGAATACCTATATATTGTATGTTCTTAAAAACTTGCATTTAACACTAGGAATAAAAATAAATTAACTATTTCGAAATTCAGACTTTGCTAAAGTAGTGAATCATTTTTCGGCTGCTGAATTCACTTTTATAACAAAATACCCGATTGTCATTGCACTGTCGGACACAAAATTGAAAGAATTGGTTAAAACAACCTGAAGCCAGAAGGCCTACTATAAGTATCTGATAAAATTGAAGACAAATATGCTTGGGAATAGAGTTACTCTGTAATATTAACTTTCACCGACTGACAAGTCGGATCGGTATATAGTTATTTATATACCATTATTTAATAGATTAAAATGACTATTTATGAGTTGAAAAAACATTTTTTTTTTTTATAAAAGAGGGAGGCAAACGAGCACGCGGGTCACCTGATGGAAAGTAATCACCGCCGCCCATGGACACCCGCAAAACCAGAGGAATCGCAGATGCGTTGCCGGCCTTTAAGGGGGGAATAGGTTTAAGGAAGGAATAGGAATTGGGAGAGGGGGGGGGGGAAGGGGCCTCCGGAACCCTCACTGGTCGGACGAAACACAACAGCACCAAGTGCCGTTATTTCACGCCGAATATTCGTGAGAGGGTGGTATTACGCCGGGCGAGCCGGCCCAATGCGTGCTGCAACGCAGCGTGGTTCTACCACTCAGTCAGTGTTACTCATTTAGCACCACCCAGGGATCACGTGTAGGGTCTCAAGGGTAAACCTAAGGACGCGAGCAACTTTAACCCCCAAAAACAATTGCATGAGGCCAATAATAAAATTACGTTATTGGAAACGTCTTAGCTTAACTGCCTCATTTAATCAAAGCTTGTTCGATGAGTTAGTAGTCTGTGCCCCCCATGGACTTAGGTATAGTATTAAGTCTATGGTGCCCCCTCCATGATTTCTGCGACAGCTAGAGACTATAGATCCTACATGTGAGGAAAATAAAAATAGCAACCACTCAATGAAGATTGCTGGCTGTAGCAAATATAAACTAAAAAAAAAAAATTAGGATCAATAAGTACATTACTAAAACTCAAAAATTAGTTATGATGCACAAATGTTTTATTCAAAATGTTATATTAAATAGAGAAAGATTGAACTTAATTTACAAATTTGATATGTACTCATCATAACTACATAATAAGAATTTAAAATATAAAAATGATACACAAATTCTACAAACTAAAATTGCACACTTAGATAAGACTTACTTATTTCTATTACTAAGCAGTATGATCTTTTACAAAGTCAAATAAAAGAACACGTTGGCCATGAATGAACTGGTAGTCTTGTGTAACGGTAACAATGAAAGGTTTTATTAACTCACAAGTAACCATATGGGAGCCTGAGGATTGTTGATCCCTTCTCATTTTGGTCTCTAACTTTTTTACTATTCAGAGTAAGTATTACATTTTATTAGGTTATTTTTTTTTAATTTTATCTATTTACTAAATATGTGAAAGAGGGTAAGGCTTGGAAAATTTGGAGTTATAATTTAATTTAATGGCGTATGGTATCTCTTTATCATTGTGTCCCCCTATATAGGGGAGACTTGTTTCCCACCAGTTACGAGACTTGAACCTGGTGATCAAGTCTACCACACATAGGGTTGACACGGTAACAACAGTGGATGTAGCATCATAATATTATATCCGTAAATAGTAATATACCTTTAAATATAAAAAAGGAACAGTGCTAGGTACAAAATAATAATACAAAATCTATATTCAGCTTCTTTTATTTGAACTTTATGCTCATTCATACGCAGCTCAATTTCGAAAAGGGAGACAAATATGAGATAGTTTCTTTCAAAGATTCCCTTAGTCAGTTCACAATTATTAAAAATGTACCACAACTCATACCAACCAACCAGATTCCATGTAGGACAGATTGTAATAGTGACTTGGTAATATTTCGTGATGAATTTGGTAAAAACATGGGTCGGTTGTAATTTGACTTGGGACATTCAGTTACGGGGTGCTTCTTGTCAATATATTTTGAAGAAAGCTGTAGAACATAAATATTATAACCCCAATAGCACCTTATTGATATTTGTTGGTAGTAGAGGTAATTTGAACAAAACAAGCCTTATAAAATGTTTAGTGTGTAAGTTTGTTTAAGTTAATTGTAAAGAAAATTATATTGTTCACATTACCCTATTGTAGTAGTTTATTGCCACAGGAGGAAAATCCTATTAGATATAAGCTTAACCTGACATTGAAATTATTTTGGAAAAATTAAAAAATGACACTAACAATTATGTTAGTAATTTTTATTTAACAAGAGGTAATTATTATCTGCCAAATTATTTTCAGCGACAAATAGCTTTATCGCTACCATATTGTATACAAACGTCAAACAATAACTTGGCTAAAGAAGTTGCTTTTATTGAACAATGTATTCAAATACATTGTAAGTAATACATAGACCTCAGGTAGTAGTGTTTCTACTGACATTTAAACTAATTTTTAAATTAAATTATAACACGAAAGAGGAACTCTCTTGCGAAATGTATGCAAATAAAATACAAAATAAGTGAATGTAAAAATAGCCTCAGGAAAAGCCCCTGTCAATCATTCAATTTAAAAAAAACGTACAATCTATGAACATTGTCCACCAGAACATCCAAGGAATGATGGGCAAAGATTTATAGATTGAATTGTTGTTAAACTGTAATAAAATTGATATTCTTTGCAAATGTACATAGTAAATCTTTTTTAAGCAACTCAATTCGTTTTTATAACAAAATACCTGACAACATCACTGCATTGACAAACATCAAATTCAAAACTCACATTAAACGTGTGTTAATTGCGAAAGATTATCATAAGATCAATGACTATGTTGCAGACAAAAATGCGTGGAAATAAGTCTACTCTGTACTGGTGTTTATTATTAGTATTTTTAGACTGTTATTAACTATTGTTTCATTCAATTATTATGAATTGTATTTTATTGAAATTATTTAATTTTGTTTTCATTAATTGGTAACAAATTGTACTTAATTATGTTTAATAAATTGTACTTAATTAGATCTATGACACTGTAATGTAACTTTTGTTACTTAGAGGGAGAAAAAAGTAAGGCCTCCTGAGTTTCTTGCCAGCTTCTTCACAGTCGAAGGCTCTCCCAAAATCCGAACTGGTGGTAGATTAGTTAGGTAGATAGAGTAGATTATGGTCTGTGCCAGCTAGATGTGCATGAAGGGTCATTTACCCCACTTGTACTACCAGGGGGGTGCCGCTGCGATAACAGCGAAGCGGCGGGTTTTATATTTTTTATTGCCTACATGTATAGACTTTATAGAATACTCTGCGAATTTATCTGCGAAATATTTGTGTCTTTGTTTGAGTACAAAAATTAAATGAAAAAGTATCAGTAGTTTAGTCATAATATAAAAAAAAACATTACAAAAAGTGGTAACTTTGGGATTTTTTTCTATCGAGTGAAGTTCATTGGATCTTGTAAATTAATACGACTTTGACTAGATTAGATGCTTAACTAATACATACTTTTTTCCAGAATTTAAACCATTATTGATAAGACGAAAACCGAAACAATTTTAAAACACACAAATTAATGTATTAATATTTGACGTTTTTATACTTATGTTTTTATAAAAAAAGATATTTATATATTAAAAATGTCAACCTTATGTTTTTCCAAAATTCATTTCAGCCGTTACTTTATTTTACTTCAAAAACTCAGTTACTTTCAATTTCTATTACGACAATATCAATACGATAAATTAGAATTCACATTTATTGCATAAAGTGTTAACTTAATTTAACAATTCATTATGATTCATCATTCTTCACCTTTCATCCCAAAAGAAGATAAATTATAAGTTTTAGCCGTTTGTGTCGCTAGGTGAGGAGGGGAGACACTTGCCCGCCATTTTTAAGATATGTTTGTTTACACCACGGCTTATATTTCGGTTCGATACGATCCCTGTTTCGACTTGCAGTGGTACTGAGGGTAGCGATGCGAGTTTGTCTGGCACAGACCATAGTTCGTCAAATAAGTTGTTAAGTCTTAACTACAAGTTAGTTTTTATTATTAGTATTGACGTCATTATGTGCCTGTAAATGTTTACATTGAATAAATAATTGACTTTGACTTTGACTTTGACTTTGATTACCGAACACTGGCTTAGAGACCATCAGTCATATCCCTTATGATAAAAACAGAGATTTGGTCAATTCCCTAAGTCATTTGATCAAATCACGGAGGATGTTATAATAACAACACGATTTTATCATTTCCCTACACAAATCTAGGGATTTGAACAAATACCAGAACTGGTTCCGTAAAATGACAAAAAAACAGGTGTGATGACTCCTGTAGTAGGGCAGCTATAGTATTTTAGTTGTCTAATAAAAAAATAACCTCGAAATTCAAGACAATCGCTACGCTGCGCTTCGCGATTGTCTTAAATTTCTAACCTATCACGTGACCTACAGGAGTAGGGCAATTTATGTTATTGGGGTGATTTTTGAGATCAATGTTACAGTACTACACTTACTAATTATGATAATTATACATGTAATTACAAATAAACGACGTTTAAAATACCATAGAAAAGCTTTTATGTTATTTCACGGAACCAGTTCTGGTATTTCTTCAAATCCCCTAGATTTGTTTAGGGAAATGATAAAATCGTGTTGTTATTTTAACATAGTCCGTGATTTGATCAAATCCTTTAGGGTATTGATGAAATGTCCGTTTTTAACATATCACTGCGACATATACTTCATTCTGAATATAATGACAAAAAATGGGCTCCAGTTTTATATTGATTTTTCAAAGTTATGTTTTCAAATAATTAGTTTAATAGACAAAATAACTTTAAAAATCACTATAAAACTGGAGCCAATTAAAAATTCAATTAAAATAATGCACATCATGAAACATGCTGTATCTGTACTAACACGCATGCAAGCGTCCAATAAAAATAAAGCTCAGTGTGGTCAACTGTGCTCCGAGTTTAGTGTGTATATTAGACTATCTTTGTGTGCGTGTAGTACAGCTGTACGGGTTTGGAAAGGGTGTATTTTTTGGTGAATTATGATAAAGTTTTGTTGATTATCTCAGTAACGAGCCTGTAGTTTTTGACTAAATTTGCTGAGCATGCTCAGTGTGATGTATAGAAACTCCCCTTAAATGTTCGTTTATTGATATTGTTAGACCCTATATATACTAGTAATACACTAGCACAGAAAATTGATATTAATGACTTAGAATACAATGATAACCCTAATGTCTTTTATATTTATTTTTTTAACACAAATATTGTTCAGAATTTAATAAATCTTTAGTTCCAAAAAATATCTCAATTAGTGTTACTGTAACTTTTAATGAATGGGCTACAATTAGTATTCACAAAAATAGAAAACGTCTTTATGAACTTTATGGTGAAGGCAACTTTTACACCAGTGACGATTTCAAATTATATGTTAAAAATTATTCAAAGGTACCTATACAAAAGAGTATGTCGATTAGCCAAGGAAAACTATCTGGGTTCTAAAATTAAGCATATTAACAACGAAATAAAAATGACATGGAATATTATAACAAATAGTGAAACAGGAAATGTCAAAAGTCGCAATAATGAGTACATTTTGAAATATGATAATAAAACCTTGACTTCTGATGCTGATGTTGCTGTAGCATTTGAGAGGTTTTTTACTGACATTGCAGTTTCAACTACAAAAGTCTTGATTTCCTCCCCCACTGTAGCTGAATCTGTTTTGAAGGAGAATGTTAAAGTATGTGAAAGTAATTTTAGTTTTCAAAAAATTTGTACTAGCGATATATTAAAAACATTTAACACTCTTAATCAAGGATGTTGCAAATATTCGCATATGCATCCGCATATGCGGAACACCAGCATCGATTTAAAAAACCGCATCTGCATCATTGATCTGCATCCGCATCCGTATAAATCAATGCGGAGCTGATGCAGATGCGGATGTGTAGCAGGTCGCGACAAGAAAGAAAGGGGGCGGGCCTGGCGAGTGGTGCGAGTGGATCTTGCTATGATGCTCGATTCATCAAGTGACAATGAGAGTCAGGAAACACCAGAAATTGACAGTCCTGACGCAATTCTCAAGAAGGAGTTACTTACTTTCCGCAATAAGAAGTAATTACTTTCCGCAATAAGAAGCGAATTAATTTAAATGAGAGTCCTCTTAAATGTTATCTAAAATAGCACGCAAATTCTAATCAGCTCCACCAGTCAGTGTTCCAAGTGAACAGTTATTTAAGAGCGCAGGATTAATAAACGAAACCTTGCGAAACAGACTGGAGTCTGATAAGGCGGCCATTATTTTCATACTTTTCATTAAATATAGTGCTCCAATATTCAAATTTAATTATTAAAATAATTCACTACTTTATTTAAGTTTTATGTACAGATCCGCATCCGCATCCGCGGTTGTGTGCCTCTTAAAATCCGCATCCGCAGATTGAAAAAAAAATGCATCCGCAACATCTCTGCTCTCACTAGAAAGAAAATCGCTGATCTGGGGGGTAATTCCGTGGACGTTGCTTAATCAGTAGTTATAACAATAGCTCCAGTTTTAGCTTGCATATTTAACGAATGCATTGACTGTGGTGTTTTACCTGATCTAATGAAACATAGTAAAATAATTCCATTATTCAAATCAGGTAGCACTTCGGATTCTACTAATTTTAGACCTATTTCTGTTCTACCCACATTTAGTAAAAATTTTGAAAAGTTGATGCTAGACCAGATTCAAATTCATTTTTATAGATATAAACTTTTACATTGTAAACAGTATGGTTTTACTAGAGGTTGCTCAACAACTTTCGCCGGTGTTGAGCTCATAATTCAAATATTTGATGCCTGGCAGGATTCACAGGATGCCCTAGGGGTATTTTGTGATTTATCCAAGGCTTTCGATTTGTTTTCCATGAAACATTGTTCGGGAAGCTTCACCATTAT
Organism: Scoparia ambigualis; assembly: GCA_963921215.1. NCBI lineage: Eukaryota > Metazoa > Arthropoda > Insecta > Lepidoptera > Crambidae > Scoparia > Scoparia ambigualis. Next base: position 18,871,180 of record OY992525.1, on the reverse strand, counting down.
GGAATTAAAGTTACTACTTTGAGTCTTCTCATCTCATACTTGAGTAACAGGATTCAAAAGGTCGACATGTAAAACAAAGTCATGAGGTAGTATTGTTTGCTGATGATACTTCACTTTTATTCAAAGTGAAACGACGATACCCAAATTATGACGATGTGAATAAAGCGGTCTCAAAGATTGTTCACTGTTTTAGTGTAAATAACTTGCTATTAAACGAGGGTAAAACCTCGCCTCGTTTTATTAAAGCTTAAATATACTTAAGTCAAATTTTAAACAATGAATAAAGACGACAACCTCAGGCAGGAATCGAACCACGCACCTTCCGCATTCCGGGCGGTTTACAGAGGTGAAAACTTGTAAGATTTGATGAAGTAATGTTGACTAAAAAACAAGCATCAAGCACTAACAAATTTAGACGGGTGAAAACCAGACCTCGGTAGCCAAGTGGACCCGGAATGCGGAAAGAACGTGGTTCGATTCCCGCCTGAGGTTCAAATGTGTAAGATTTGTATAGCCTAATGTTAAGCAGGTAATAACTAGTATACAAATTAAAGATAAGAATGTAAATCCTGTGGACACCACTGTGTTTCTAGGCATCACGTTGCATGCCAAGCTTCAGTGGGTCCCTCACATAGCTAAACTGTCGAATAGACTCTTCGGCTTATGCAGTAATGAAGATCCGTCAGTTAACTGACGTTTATACAGCTAGAGTAGTTTATTTCAGTTACTTTCATAGTGTAATGTCGTACAGCATTTTACTGTGGCGAAATGCTGCCGACAATCAAACTATCTTTGTGCTGCAGAAAAGGGGTATTCGAGCAATTATTAACCTAAAGACTGTTGACTCTTTCAAAGAGCGATTTAAGGATATAAGTAAAATGACAGTTGCATCACAATATATTTATGAAAATCTGATGTATGTTCGTAAACATATAGAAATGTTTTCAAAAAACAGTGATATTTACAATAAGAACAAATTAGCAGTACCTTATACTAGGCTTCATAAAATAAATAATTCCTTTAAGGGTCTGAGCGCTCTAATTATTTTGGACTGCATCGGCTGCTTACCATCAGGCAGGATTCAGTCACTATGACAAGTAAAAAAAAATGATTTGGTCCATCTTTAGTCTGTGCCTGTATTATTATTTTATCTTTGTTTTGTACTTGAGTAGTTATGCACAATTTGTTCCTATAGATGTTAAGGTACTAATAAATAAAACACCTCTGTTCAGCAAATAATATTTTTTATTCATTATCACTACTTGCCTAATCTTACAGCTACCTCATCCAAAAACTCCACTGGTGCTGTTAAATTAGATTGATATTAGCCCATCCAAGGTACCAGACTAACGTCATTACATGGGCTCAACAGCCAATTGTTCAACGCCCCACTAAACAATTGTAACAATATTCTTGTTTCTATAATAGTTATTATCATTCTTTACATGGGTGATGGATTATCAATACAAATAAAATGACTCTGTTGTCTTAGAGCAACTACACTGTAGGCAGACTTGTTTTACTTAACGAGATGAGCTTGCACTCTGTCCATCACCACTTAAAGTGACCATTCTTTGATTCACTTTCCTCAAAGCAATGTAAATAGCATGTTTCACAATAATCCTCTTCAGTAATCTTAAACAAAATACAAAAATAAACTATTATCACACATACATATATTAAGCACATTATTGTCACAGACAACAGAATACTAGTTTAATTGTATTATATTTGAACCAATTTCAATAGACTGATAATAATGTAGCAGTATTTTCACACAATAAAGTTATTTGTAAAGGTTTAAGTAGATTATTCAAATGTGACAATCAATGAAAATCGCAACAGAATTGAGGCACTTCTGCCACAGTAAATAAGTAAGCTTTACTGTGCTTCTGCTTAGAAATAAGTACAAAATATGTAAGTAAAATGTATGAAAATCATTGTAGATTGTTGAATGAAATAAAAGTACCTAGGTATAGGTACTTACGAATAATGGTGAGAGTGAGAGCCACTCGCTGAGTATCTAATGAAATAACTCTCGTATTAATGTCGAACAACGAATTGTATTTACGCAAACTCTGCAGTCTATTCACAGAATGCGTCCACTTCATATGAACTCTACATCTTGAAATCCAAATCGCAAGCCAACAGTGTCCAGTAATCGTGAGCCAATCGAAGTGTAATCGAAGTGTAGTAGTGTAAGAAGATTTGAGCCAATTCACTTTCAGCTATTTTACTAACGGTAGGCATTTTGCCTTTCTCAAAAAATAACTAAATTTGATGCATTTTGGGTTAACAAACATAAATTTTCTAAAATAATTCACAATTACCAACAGTAATAGCTTAAAAAACTTCCTTACTTAATTAGGGAAACACTGTATTAAATAAATAAATCTATTCAAAACTTATGTTGCGTAAAACGTTGCCTAAATGTTTTCTTACTTGCTTCATTGGAGTTGCTCGAGTGTGTCATTTATGCTCTCTCAAATGTTTCTCCGGTGGTGGCATGTGCGTCGGGTCGTTACGTTCCCTAAAACATGGTTGAGCGAAGCGATGGCTGATTCACATGTCATACTCGTGAACGGGTTCCGCGTTTGGAGGCTGGTCTGCTCTTGCTAACTTATTTTTATTGTTAGTATATTAGTAGTCGTAGTCTTTTACTTTTATTTTTCTGTACTGTAAGACATTGATTACATTGATTATTTTATATTGATGAATACTTGAATGTTTTATTTTTATTAATATATTTTATTATTTTTATGTCCTTGTAGTTGTTTTGTTTTTATTATTGTAATGGAAAGTGCCCTTCTATGATAGGGAGGGCATTTTTCAATTCTAATTTGACGCTGTAAAAGAAAGGGAGAAAAGAAATGCCCTTGCTAAGTTTCTTGTCGGTTCTTCTCAGTACAAGGCTCCCGCCCCATAGTTAGACTTACGAACCGATGGCATAAATGACATTCATAAGTGCTGTAACCTAAACATGACCTAACCTGAATAAATGATATTGAATCTTGAAGGTCTATTAGATAGGTTCCTTTTTTCGTTCCGTTCTTTATTCCAAAAGGACGGTGTCACATGTCATACGGCCCGAGCCACAATGAAAATATTGGGAAGAATGTTTTCAGGACAATTAATTTCAAGAAATGGTGACATTGATTTTCCCCCAAGATCACCGGATTTGACAGCTCCTGACTTTTTTCTGTGGGGCTATTTAAAGGGACGTGTTTATGAAGAAACCAGCCGAGAAATATTCAACATTTAAAACCAAAATATCCAAGACGAAATCAGTGGGATAAAGGCGGAAGTGTGCGAAAATGTGATGAAAACCGCTATGACAATAGCTCTTATTTGTCTTGCTGCTAGAGGTGGACATTTGGCAGATGTTATATTCAATAAGTAATTGACAAGCCTTAATAAAGTATTTTTGAAAAAATACCCAGTATTTTTCATTTCAAAGTTAATAAATTTAATAAAAACAAGTTGTGTTTACCTCTTATCTGACTAACTTGTATAATAATTATTATCGTTACAGAAAAATATTCGCACTTATAAATATATCCTGTGTTTATTATAAAGTCCTAATAGATTAATAATATTTATAAGTAGTATGAAGTATCTTGTGTAAATTAATCCGCTCCATCCGTTTTAAAGTGCATTAATTAATAAAATTGTATTATGTACCTAATGGTTTAGAGACACGAGAATAGCTACCCAAGTATAAATTTACTACCTAGATTTGTTATACGTATAACTTGTTGTAAGAATAAGTTACTCTCGCATAGTTGCTCTGTGCTATTGAACGAACATAAGCGGATCGAACGAATGAGCGTATTAACCACCATAGTATAGTCAAGTCAAGTCAAGTCAAAATATATTTATTCAATAAACTCATTCAATAAGTACTTTGAATTGTCCAAATCTTTTTTACCACCCATTCAGGACATCATTTTTTAACTGTGGCAAAGAATGGGCGCAAGAAACCACAGCGCACAAAAGCAACGACATTTACAAACAAAAAAAAAGAATATGTCGTTACCAGGTCAATACAAAATATGAATTTAAAAAATAATAAATGTAGCAATACAAAACTACAATACAAAATAGTATCAATTAAATAAAGACAATTAGAAACAGCTGTTGGAGTGCTTGGAGCATTTCAGATCCAAGCTGTTTTGTCTTCTGTGTAATCTGACACTTTATAATAAGCTTTTTTATAAAGCTTTTCTTTGATTTTGATTTTAAATTTATTAAGATCTAATTTCTGAATATCATTTGGTACTTTGTTGTAAAATCTTACCCACAGACCCTTAAAAGAATTATTTATTTTATGGAGCCTAGTATAAGGTACTGCTAATTTGTTCATACTTCTAGTGTTTACATTGTAAATATCACTGTTTTTTAAAAACATTTCAGTATTTGTATGAACATAAATCAAATTTTCATAAATGTATTGTGATGCAACTGTCATTATATTTATGTTTTTAAATCTCTCTCTGAGAGAGTCGCCAGCCTTTAGGTTTAAAGATTGCTCGAATAGCCCTCTTCTGAAGCACAAAGATAGTTTGAATGTCGGCAGCATTTCCCCACAGTAAAATGCCGTACGACATTACACTATGAAAGTAACTGAAATAAACTAATCTAGATGCATCAACGTCAGTTAACTGACGGATCTTCATTACTGCATAAGCTGCAGAGCTAAGTCTATTCGACAATTTAGCTATATGTGGGCCCCACTGAAGCTTGGCATCTAATGTGATGCCTAGAAACACAGTGGTGTCCACAGGATTCACATTCTTATCTTTAATTTGTACACTAGTTGTTACTTGCTTAACATTAGGCAGTACAAATCTTACACATTTGGTTTTTCCCTCGTTTAAAAGCAAGTTATTTACACTAAACCAGTGAACAATCTTTGAGATCGCATTATTCACATCGTCATAATTAGTTGCAGTTTATGTCGTACGAGAGCAAAGGCGCTTTACACGTTTTTATTTTCTGGCGTAACATTGTTTGTTTGACGTAACGTTTCTGACGATGACAAAAAAAAATGTTGTTTTATCTTCAAAGTAATTTGTTCCTTCCTTAAACCATCTCGGGCGTGCGCCTAAAATAATCTTCATTACTGCTATCAGATTCATCAATCAACAATCTCAAACGACGTGGCATTTTTTATTTACAATATTCATTTGAAGGCTGCTTTAAATGACATTACAGTATTACCTTTATCTATGGATTAGGGGCTAACACGGCCAAAATTGGCGGTATAAGAATTTACTCTAGTGTAGTGACTTTATCATTAGGTTAAGCGTTGGTGAAACGTAAAGTTCATTTACACGCGTGTAAATAAGGATTTATTCTTAGAATAAGACTTATACTACTTTGGTGAAATCCACCCTAAAAGAAACATTTATACTTAGATTAAAACAAAAAGGGAAGATACGGCATTAGCGTCTCGTGAGTGAGCCGCCAAAATTAGGCCTAAAGGCACAATTTCACTTCAGTCACAATTTGCCGAGCGAACAGGCTACATCGCCCTATTGCAGATATTCTACTGTGTGAAAAAGAGAAAGACGCTACTCCGCAGTGGCGTCGGAATCGGTCGTACGTACTCGTCTGTTGCGAAGCGACCGAGACGTCAACGCGCTACTCGCTGACTCCCTCGCGCTGACGTTGAAACTTACCGCTTTGTCTCGCTCGCTCGATTTACACTTTATAGGTGTGCGTGTGTGAGTGTTTGCTTAAGTAGTTGAGTAGGACTATATTTTGAATGACTACAAGTAGGAGCATGCCGTATCTTCCCTTTTTGTTTTAATCTAAGCATTTATAAATACAATGAAACAACATTGAGTTATTATGTACTACGTACTAGAGAAGACATCTCAACCAGATTGTTTGTAACACGCGTAGTAGTCTGTGGCGGGCGCTAGACGCAACAATGTGTGCATTCTGTGTTCTATTTTATTAAAATAAGCCTTTGTGTGTTTTAAAGTACTGTTTAGACAACTCAGGAAATACAAATAAAACCAAAGGAATCACTTTTCACCGGGAAATATGTACTAAATTATCGATGTAACATGCATTTGACTAATTGTTTTATCAAATCGGCGAGACATGAAGCGGCGGCCATGTTTCGGTAAAATGCATAGAGTAACAATATTTCTGTTTTGTGCAGAAGTGACACTTTTAACGCGTTATGTGAAATAAAATAAATTATAAATAATAAATTTTGTTTACGCTCACACCAATTATCTAGACCAAGATGAGTATTCTTGTGAAACTCGTTTATATGGTAAGATAACGGATAAATATACATAAACATAGAAAAAACACCCAGACCTGAAATCAATTTAGAAAAACAGTTTTTCTCTAAATTGACCCGACCGGGGATCGAACCCGGGACCTCAGAGATGGCGACACCATGAAAACCGGTGTACAAACCACTCGACCAAGGAGGTCGTCAAATAATTACTACGGTTGAGATTATGGTGGCAGTTTGATTGGGGATTTCGTTAGAAATAATAAATTTACCTAAAATACTTTTTTATTAATGAACATGACCGTTTTTTTATACTTATATTCTTTTACTTATAAGACGTCTTCATTTGACCAGCCACAAATTTTTCACAAACATCATAGCACGAGCAAAACCAAAATATAAATTAGCACAACGTACATCTGTTCGCCACCATGTCAACAAACGAGACTGAGTGCAAACAAACGTGTGGACGCTTCGTAAGCGCTTGCGGCAAATTCCCTTTGATTTGTGTCAAAAAAACGACACTCGACGAATCGGTTACAAACGCTTGCAAATCTACGCAAACCAAGCCAAACGCTCTATCCACACGTTTTATTTGTGACGGCTTGTTGAGGTTTGCCAAGCGTGTGGACGCGGCATTAGACTCAGTGTGTAAAAAAAAAAAATGTATGAAAACTAGTCATTTAATAATAGATTATTGTAATTTAATGTTTAATAATGTCATAAACAAAACAAATACTTCGCTGAAAAATGGTTTTATTTCTACTGTCTTGGGGTTTTCATACAAGAAAACGGAGAAAAAATGCTAACCTTATTTTTAGCTCAACATTGAAAAAAAAAACAAATAAGTAGTTAAATTGTATATTATATACCAATCAGTTAGCTTATTTCATTACGAACACGTAGACTTATCTAAACTAATATTATAAAGAGGAATAATTTGTTTGTTTGTTTGTTTGAATTGAATAGGCTCCAAAACTACTGGACTAATTTAGAAAATTCTTTGACCATTATAAAGCTACATTCTTCCCAAGTGACATATGGTATATTTTATCCAGATATTCCCACGGGAACGGGTACCACGCGGATAAAACCGCGAAGATCCGCCATTGTTATGTATGATAAATGCAAAGAGTTTAAAATAGTAATAAAACGGCTATTAAACACTATTTCATAAAAAACTTTGAGCTGGTGCTCAAGTAACGCCATCTAACGTTGAAAAGCAAAACCTTATATTAAGAATTAGAAGAAGTTTCATCTACCCCACGGTAGGTGCCACTCTGTATTAAGGATGTTCCGTTAAGAATTCGACGTATATCGATAATTTTGGCAAGCAATGGACCGGCAATTCAAAGGTCATGGGTTCGAATCACATTCGAGCTTTCCTGAGACTGGTTGATTTTTTTCTAGTAAACATTTTATCCTATATCTATAAAGCATTATGAATGCAAACTTTCAATAATATAGATATAATAAAGTTCTTCGACATCCAAGAACAATCTGCAGACGGTATTTTACAGTTGACGCGGAGCCTGGTTACACAACAGAAGCTTTACGATTTTTAAAAAAGAAATGCGAAGTAAATTAAATGCCTGTCATATGATTGTTGGTGTGTGATGAGATTGCTTTAAGACAACAACAGCTGTTTCATAATAAACGTAAACTTGGCGCTGTCAATTTTGGCACAGGTCCTTTAGAACTTGCAGATGAGGACACTCTAGCATCGTAAGCTTAAGTTTTTATTCTTGTTTCCCTTAATTAAAATCTGGAAATTTCCTTTGTAGAATTTTTTAATAGCTGGTAATAATGCGTCACTTTTGAGGGATGTCTAGCTAACTTTAAAGCTGCTGAGATTTTAGGCTGTCGGTTGTAAATAATTTAAAGACCTACTTTTTACATCCAAGCACATCACAAAATATTTGCATATTTTTAGATCCTTGTCATGTTATTAAAATTATAAGAAACACGTTTTTAAAAAAGGGTACTATTTGATGAGAATGACAAAAAGATGAAGTAGCAACTTTTGATTTATCTAAATAACAAATTCACGCTCCGTCATATATTTTTCCGCAACTAAATCATGAAAGTCAAGCTTGCTACTCAGTTGCTAAGTATGAGTGTCGCGAAAACATTGACTCTGTGTGATGATGATGCTGTAAATTTTATCACACTAATAACTTTTTTCACATTATGATTTTTTTTTAAATTCTATTTTAAGGGCTATAAACGGAGAGTAGATATCAGTTTTGAATTTTTGCGATGTTAGATAAACAAAAATCATATATACTTCAACTTAAATTTTATTTAAAACACGTAGAATTATAAAAAGGAAAATCAGGCATTATGACTAATAATTATAAATATATCCAAAAAAAAAGTAGTTGATACGATTAATAACAGAGGATTCTTTGGTGCGCTCATAAGGAATGAGTTGATCAAAACATTTTTAATTATATAACAAGTGAAAAAAAAAATGTTATCGTATATTTCAACCTATCGCCTAAGCCAGGAAAATATAGAACAATTTTTTGGAATAATGAGGAAAACTTGGTGGATACAATAATAGTCCCAAAGTTCTCCAGCTTAGAGCTGCATATAAAAATACACTTAATCACTTGGAACTGCGGTCATCATTTACTGGTAATTGTCTCCCATTAGACAACTATCACATTGTAAATGCATCTTCGGAACATAATTATTATCAATAACGCCATCCCTACAAATATTAACAATGAACCATCATACGAGGTTTTAGAGACAACACGTATGTTTGAGTCAGATTTAGAAACATAGAACAATTGTACTATTTTCGCACAATCTTTGTATGGGGCGTCTAGTTTATTGTACCAAAACAATTTTGGCCTGGAAAATCAATCTCGTAAATTGTATTATTATTATTATTATTGTCAGCCTATTTTGTCCTATTTTGTCTACAGGGTAAAGGCCTCCCCTCCTTTTTTCCACTTTTTTCTGTCTACCGCCACAGTGGTCCAATCTGGCTGATATGCGTCCAGCTTGTCACGCCATCTTCTAGCATTGGGAGGTACCCAAACGGTAGTGGCCTTGGCCCAAAGTTCCTCTGGCATGCGGTAAATTGTATTACCTACTCATAAATAATAAACTAAAATAAATCAAAATTTAAAAAAAAAAAACTATGCTTAAGTACCTTGAAACAAAATGAGTTTTGTGAACTTTTGTCTTTTAGACTTCTTCTGAACACTATGGTTGAACTTTGCAATAAATCGAAGTTAATTAATTATTAGCATATGTTTCTACTACAGATCTTATCAAATACAGTCTGTGATTGAACATCACTGGGCTCTCAAATGAATGAATGATCAAGCCCTCAAAAACATTCGAATTCAAAAATACTTTTAATACTTTACTTGTGATAAAATCAATATTGTGCTTTGCAGAGACACCTTTACCATCGTTTTCATTTACAAGTTTCCTGATGAACATTTCTGTGGCTTTACATATGTTAAAAACATCCTTAGTAGAAAAACATAACCCACCCATATCTTTTATTGCAATTAATTTATGATAATTTAATTTTTTGTTTGAAACCAAACTTGACACACATATTTCACATTTAATTTTTCTGGTTAGCACACGATACACGTATCCAGAAATACATCCAATAATTTGATACGCTCCTTCCGACACAGATGTATCATTTAAAATTCCATTTAAAAACTCGCAATAGTTATCTGCAATGAAATCGGTTTGAAATTCCTTGTCTAAAGTGTCGTTTAATTGATAGTCTACATTATCAACTACCCTTAACAAGTAAGTTCTATTGATGGTTTCTACATAAGAACAAGTGAGTAGGTAAAGTTATCCATTGGAGCACAGTTGTCTGAAAAAGAATCGCGTAATTCTAAATTGGCTATAATCTTTTTGTATGCTGCCTTGAATTGTTTCACATTTGGGTTGTTGTTATGACCTCCGTGTCTTCTGACTGAGCCTACATGTTGACAAGTATTTAATTTTATTTGTCTTTACTACACTTTCAAACAACATTTGCAGACTTTGAATGTCGATTAAAAATTCCAAAAAACCAGTCTTGTTAATAGTATCAACCAATCGTTTTTTAATTAATTTCATTATTATTTTATTTGGGAGATTTCTGCGCTTTATTTCCTTATTTTTATGTACTGTTTTAGAGATAATATATAATTCTTAGCTAGTTCCAAATATGCAAAAATGGTGAATTTATTTGAAAGACATAGCGGCTGCTTAAAACCATACTTTCCATATTTTTTAGTATTCATTATATCAAATAAATCGTTTAAAATAGTAATAAATTTTACCGTAGCAGAAACATTATGAAATACGTGTCATGTCAGTAAGTCATTGCAAAGTAATAAGGCTTTAGCTACACTTTTACTTAATAATTCAGTTGCTAATCGCACCTTCATAATTTGGTTTCGGAAATATATATGTTTTCCTGACAATTTGTTAGCAAAATTTAAGTGTTCATTTGTTTGTAATTTATTTAAAGAGACTAATAGAGACCATTTTATATGCTCATTTTCTGCATCGTAAAATATCTTTTTATTTTCAAACGTGTTCCTGACCAATTTTATCATGTGGCTATGTGGTCAAGGAATATAACAACGCTTTCTTGAGTATCTGGGTGTGGAAAATCAGTTTTTAAATTATTTGGATCACTTAATTGACATCCCAATATTTCTGCAGTACTCAAATTGGTTGGAGTGTCATCAAAAGTCATACTGACAATGTTCACACCTGACTCGTGACATTGGCTTGAACATTTTTTAATTAACGCAGCTTTATGTTCAGCGGAAATGTTGTTTGTGAAAAAATATCCGACAGGTATTTTTTCGATTTTGATCAAGTGACACCACCATGAATACAAGGGCTTGAGAAGATATTTCCTCCATATCCCCAAAACCTAAGTTGACAAAACCTTCATTTGTTTTGGTATTCCATAATTTCTGACGTCTAATAGAAATTTCGTCAAAAACTAAAGAACAAATTAATTCCTTGTCCCGTTTTCACATTTTTTAATTTCAGAGCGCGAAACGACTCGTTAGTAAAACCGGGCTGCGCATCTACACTGACATACCATCTACGTAATGTTCTCACGTGGGAAAAAACATTATTAAAACATTTTCTGACATATTTGTATGCGGAGGGTGAGTAATAGTGAAGTGTTAAAGCAAACTTTCGGAAAGACGGACTAAATTTATCGGTGACAATCCTGCCTTTGACGATTTTTTATTGAGTCTATCAAACAGAGCTTGTGTTTCTGCAGTAGCTTTTAGAGAATTTGTCACGTTTTTTGGAAGTCAATTTTTTTTCTAATTTACTAATTATATCTTTAAATATTTATTTTGTAGCCCTATTTTTTTAATTTTAGTCTGGTGGCGTATTTTTTGTGGTTGCAAATGATGAACTTGTTTCTTCAAAGCATTTTTTTTTGGACTGTCGAAAATTGATTTTGAATCAGATACTGAGCCGTCGTCAGTTTTTGTTTCAATGTCCTGAAATTACAAGAAATTTGTGATTTTAAAACACGTTTGAATGTTAGTTATTTGCCGTCTATATGCATTACATTAACTTTTTTTTCGGTTGACTACTATGAATTTGAGAAACCTACAACTTACTTCATTATAAGGTATCGATCCTTTTTTTAAACTGCTCGACCTGTCTTTCCAAAGTGAATATCATCACTTCTAAAATGTTTCGAGCACAGTTTAGATTTAGCAGATGGTATCCAACTTTCTTCAGCTCGTTCCATTTGCACATATCGCACCCATTTTTGGCGTACCGTATTATTAACTGGCGGGAACCTTCAATAAAACATAGATATTGAAAAAATAAGTATTTGTTAGAAAAAAACTTCAAATGAAATTCAAAAATTTCAAACAAACACTTTGTGGAACAAAGCTTTTGCAGGATCCCTCGGACATCAACCTAAAATAATAAACTTGAGAGGCAAGCTTGGTCAATTCTCTTTTATATTTTCTGTATCCTATTTTTCTGTAAAAGCAGGTTTTCATTTTAGAAAATTATTCTGCTTATAACATTAATCGATAAATAAAACGACATCATTTGAACATCACTAAACCATCTACTTCCGCATCCGCAAGTGTGTGACATCCTAAAAGTACTTTTGCTTTTCACCTCTAGAGGTCGGCATAGGGCAATGGTAAATGTTCTAGAATTAGTTTAGTAGTCTGATTATTGGGTAAATAAACAAAATTTTAATACTTACGAAAATAAGCTGAAATCACGTTCAGCCGTTTTTCCGTATCGGGATTTGCAATATCGCAATACGCAATTTGGCATATTTCCATTGATTAGGTATATTAAATCTGTTCACTGACAAAATATACGACTACACTAGAGGGCGAATGACATCAAACTGAGCGACTTGTTACTACTTGGTAATAAGTTGTGGATTAAAGCTTTGATCTTTATGTCCTGTCTGTGGTAATAGTTAAATGTCTTTGGATAAATGCATATTTCCTTCTTAACTTCTGAGATATTACTCCTAACGTGACCCGACACCCAAAACGCTGACTACCTGCGGGGGCCCCTTGCCAATAGACCGACGCGATGCGACGCGACGCCATGTTGATTTCCAGTGACTGCTTGCCACTTCAGAGGACATTACAAGTTGAATAAAACCTTGTAAAAATACCTAGGTAACTAGCAGCAATGACCTTTGGTAGCAGATACAATTTTTATAAAATATCAACATACTCATGTTAGTATGGAAGGTGTACTTATTTAATATCTTGTTGTTTGTCCAAATATATAAGATGACTGCTAGAAACCGCAAAAAAAACGGCAAGGGCTGGTCAGGTCAAGTGGTCATACATGACAAAAATGACAAAAAAGACAAAAAAGGAATTCGTGTTTTTTCGTAGGTACTTATCTCCCACCTGACGGGGGCTACGGCCGACCAACCAGCCGTCTGTTGACCCGTCAACGTAGGTACTTATCGCCCAGCTGACGCGGACGGGTCAACAGACGGCCATATGCTTTGAAATAAATTAGATACTCAAAAACTATTCAATTAAAATTTACGAAATGAATTATTTCATTAAAAATGAAAAAACACGAATTCCTATTTCGTCATTTTTGTCATGTTTAAAACACTCGACCTGACCAGCCCTTGAAGTTTTTGCAGTTTTCGTCCGTTCAGTCACCTTATATAAGCAAATAGGTAAATAAAGTGTTTGTGTTGTACATCGATGATAGATGTACTATGGCGGCACGGGCTCACCACCTATCACGCTGAGCTGTGTAGTTGTAATTTGGTAAAAAGTGGACTATGCCAGTGTACTGCTTCTGCGATCCTCATTGCGTAGTCTCTGGCTAACGCTTTTGGAATAATAGTCGTGAATATTTGTCGAATTTAGGGAATGCGTATTTGATAACTCACTAAGGATTCAGGGGCAATTTTTGGATCAAGCCTTTACCTACTGAAACGCACTGCCGTTGATAGGTAAGTACTTAGTAATTTGTTTCAATGTTACACGGTAGTACTATTAGTTGAGGAGCTTCGGAACAAAAGCGGACTTGTCTTAATTATAATGCATATCTATCGTTGGGTGCGATCCTACAGTAAATATTTTTATAAGGGTTTATAAGGTTTCAAACAGAAACGGACTTGTTCTGTTCAAAATTGCACTGGCAAATTCAATTTTTTTTCTCCAGTGTAAAATTCAATTAGTGTGACAAATCCGCTTTTATTCCTCAGCTCCTCAGTTATTATGGTTACACTCGTTTTAAAAGTGACCCAGTTCAATGACACAGACATTAATACACACAAACAATGATTGAAATATTTATTGAAAGTTCAAAAATGAAATCAACTCGTTCAACGTTTTTAAGTTTTTCTGATCATTTAGCAAGGTACGGCTTGTCTTCTGAAACAATAAAAAACGGAATATAGTAGGTACTTACCTAATTAAAGGTAATTATAGTTATTTTAATTACATAAGGTTACAAAGTAAGTATGTGTCTGTGGCTCCGTTTTTTCTTTCTAAACCACGCAATGGATAGAATTCATTTTTTGGTGACAGAAAGATCGAAAAGGACGGTGATTTTTCAGGTTTCCGTGCCCAAAAGGTAAAACGGGACCCTAAGGCTCCTCTGTCCGTCCGTCTGTCACCAGGCTGTAGGTAGGTACCTATCTCATGAACCGTGATAGTCAATAATATCATTGTAATAGTTAAACAGATAAAATTTTCACAGATGATGTATTTCTGTTGCCGCTTTAACAACTAAATTAAATACTAAAATGCAGAATAAAATAAATAGTTAAGGGGGCTCCCATACAACAAGCGAGATTTTTTTGCTCTGTTTTTATAACCTAAATAACTTGCTATTAAACGAGGGTAAAACCTCGCCTCGTTTTATTAAAGCTTAAATATACTTAAGTCAAATTTTAAACAATGAATAAAGACGACAACCTCAGGCAGGAATCGAACCACGCACCTTCCGCATTCCGGGCGGTTTACAGAGGTGAAAACTTGTAAGATTTGATGAAGTAATGTTGACTAAAAAACAAGCATCAAGCACTAACAAATTTAGACGGGTGAAAACCAGACCTCGGTAGCCAAGTGGACCCGGAATGCGGAAAGAACGTGGTTCGATTCCCGCCTGAGGTTCAAATGTGTAAGATTTGTATAGCCTAATGTTAAGCAGGTAATAACTAGTATACAAATTAAAGATAAGAATGTAAATCCTGTGGACACCACTGTGTTTCTAGGCATCACGTTGCATGCCAAGCTTCAGTGGGTCCCTCACATAGCTAAACTGTCGAATAGACTCTTCGGCTTATGCAGTAATGAAGATCCGTCAGTTAACTGACGTTTATACAGCTAGAGTAGTTTATTTCAGTTACTTTCATAGTGTAATGTCGTACAGCATTTTACTGTGGCGAAATGCTGCCGACAATCAAACTATCTTTGTGCTGCAGAAAAGGGGTATTCGAGCAATTATTAACCTAAAGACTGTTGACTCTTTCAAAGAGCGATTTAAGGATATAAGTAAAATGACAGTTGCATCACAATATATTTATGAAAATCTGATGTATGTTCGTAAACATATAGAAATGTTTTCAAAAAACAGTGATATTTACAATAAGAACAAATTAGCAGTACCTTATACTAGGCTTCATAAAATAAATAATTCCTTTAAGGGTCTGAGCGCTCTAATTATTTTGGACTGCATCGGCTGCTTACCATCAGGCAGGATTCAGTCACTATGACAAGTAAAAAAAAATGATTTGGTCCATCTTTAGTCTGTGCCTGTATTATTATTTTATCTTTGTTTTGTACTTGAGTAGTTATGCACAATTTGTTCCTATAGATGTTAAGGTACTAATAAATAAAACACCTCTGTTCAGCAAATAATATTTTTTATTCATTATCACTACTTGCCTAATCTTACAGCTACCTCATCCAAAAACTCCACTGGTGCTGTTAAATTAGATTGATATTAGCCCATCCAAGGTACCAGACTAACGTCATTACATGGGCTCAACAGCCAATTGTTCAACGCCCCACTAAACAATTGTAACAATATTCTTGTTTCTATAATAGTTATTATCATTCTTTACATGGGTGATGGATTATCAATACAAATAAAATGACTCTGTTGTCTTAGAGCAACTACACTGTAGGCAGACTTGTTTTACTTAACGAGATGAGCTTGCACTCTGTCCATCACCACTTAAAGTGACCATTCTTTGATTCACTTTCCTCAAAGCAATGTAAATAGCATGTTTCACAATAATCCTCTTCAGTAATCTTAAACAAAATACAAAAATAAACTATTATCACACATACATATATTAAGCACATTATTGTCACAGACAACAGAATACTAGTTTAATTGTATTATATTTGAACCAATTTCAATAGACTGATAATAATGTAGCAGTATTTTCACACAATAAAGTTATTTGTAAAGGTTTAAGTAGATTATTCAAATGTGACAATCAATGAAAATCGCAACAGAATTGAGGCACTTCTGCCACAGTAAATAAGTAAGCTTTACTGTGCTTCTGCTTAGAAATAAGTACAAAATATGTAAGTAAAATGTATGAAAATCATTGTAGATTGTTGAATGAAATAAAAGTACCTAGGTATAGGTACTTACGAATAATGGTGAGAGTGAGAGCCACTCGCTGAGTATCTAATGAAATAACTCTCGTATTAATGTCGAACAACGAATTGTATTTACGCAAACTCTGCAGTCTATTCACAGAATGCGTCCACTTCATATGAACTCTACATCTTGAAATCCAAATCGCAAGCCAACAGTGTCCAGTAATCGTGAGCCAATCGAAGTGTAATCGAAGTGTAGTAGTGTAAGAAGATTTGAGCCAATTCACTTTCAGCTATTTTACTAACGGTAGGCATTTTGCCTTTCTCAAAAAATAACTAAATTTGATGCATTTTGGGTTAACAAACATAAATTTTCTAAAATAATTCACAATTACCAACAGTAATAGCTTAAAAAACTTCCTTACTTAATTAGGGAAACACTGTATTAAATAAATAAATCTATTCAAAACTTATGTTGCGTAAAACGTTGCCTAAATGTTTTCTTACTTGCTTCATTGGAGTTGCTCGAGTGTGTCATTTATGCTCTCTCAAATGTTTCTCCGGTGGTGGCATGTGCGTCGGGTCGTTACGTTCCCTAAAACATGGTTGAGCGAAGCGATGGCTGATTCACATGTCATACTCGTGAACGGGTTCCGCGTTTGGAGGCTGGTCTGCTCTTGCTAACTTATTTTTATTGTTAGTATATTAGTAGTCGTAGTCTTTTACTTTTATTTTTCTGTACTGTAAGACATTGATTACATTGATTATTTTATATTGATGAATACTTGAATGTTTTATTTTTATTAATATATTTTATTATTTTTATGTCCTTGTAGTTGTTTTGTTTTTATTATTGTAATGGAAAGTGCCCTTCTATGATAGGGAGGGCATTTTTCAATTCTAATTTGACGCTGTAAAAGAAAGGGAGAAAAGAAATGCCCTTGCTAAGTTTCTTGTCGGTTCTTCTCAGTACAAGGCTCCCGCCCCATAGTTAGACTTACGAACCGATGGCATAAATGACATTCATAAGTGCTGTAACCTAAACATGACCTAACCTGAATAAATGATATTGAATCTTGAAGGTCTATTAGATAGGTTCCTTTTTTCGTTCCGTTCTTTATTCCAAAAGGACGGTGTCACATGTCATACGGCCCGAGCCACAATGAAAATATTGGGAAGAATGTTTTCAGGACAATTAATTTCAAGAAATGGTGACATTGATTTTCCCCCAAGATCACCGGATTTGACAGCTCCTGACTTTTTTCTGTGGGGCTATTTAAAGGGACGTGTTTATGAAGAAACCAGCCGAGAAATATTCAACATTTAAAACCAAAATATCCAAGACGAAATCAGTGGGATAAAGGCGGAAGTGTGCGAAAATGTGATGAAAACCGCTATGACAATAGCTCTTATTTGTCTTGCTGCTAGAGGTGGACATTTGGCAGATGTTATATTCAATAAGTAATTGACAAGCCTTAATAAAGTATTTTTGAAAAAATACCCAGTATTTTTCATTTCAAAGTTAATAAATTTAATAAAAACAAGTTGTGTTTACCTCTTATCTGACTAACTTGTATAATAATTATTATCGTTACAGAAAAATATTCGCACTTATAAATATATCCTGTGTTTATTATAAAGTCCTAATAGATTAATAATATTTATAAGTAGTATGAAGTATCTTGTGTAAATTAATCCGCTCCATCCGTTTTAAAGTGCATTAATTAATAAAATTGTATTATGTACCTAATGGTTTAGAGACACGAGAATAGCTACCCAAGTATAAATTTACTACCTAGATTTGTTATACGTATAACTTGTTGTAAGAATAAGTTACTCTCGCATAGTTGCTCTGTGCTATTGAACGAACATAAGCGGATCGAACGAATGAGCGTATTAACCACCATAGTATAGTCAAGTCAAGTCAAGTCAAAATATATTTATTCAATAAACTCATTCAATAAGTACTTTGAATTGTCCAAATCTTTTTTACCACCCATTCAGGACATCATTTTTTAACTGTGGCAAAGAATGGGCGCAAGAAACCACAGCGCACAAAAGCAACGACATTTACAAACAAAAAAAAAGAATATGTCGTTACCAGGTCAATACAAAATATGAATTTAAAAAATAATAAATGTAGCAATACAAAACTACAATACAAAATAGTATCAATTAAATAAAGACAATTAGAAACAGCTGTTGGAGTGCTTGGAGCATTTCAGATCCAAGCTGTTTTGTCTTCTGTGTAATCTGACACTTTATAATAAGCTTTTTTATAAAGCTTTTCTTTGATTTTGATTTTAAATTTATTAAGATCTAATTTCTGAATATCATTTGGTACTTTGTTGTAAAATCTTACCCACAGACCCTTAAAAGAATTATTTATTTTATGGAGCCTAGTATAAGGTACTGCTAATTTGTTCATACTTCTAGTGTTTACATTGTAAATATCACTGTTTTTTAAAAACATTTCAGTATTTGTATGAACATAAATCAAATTTTCATAAATGTATTGTGATGCAACTGTCATTATATTTATGTTTTTAAATCTCTCTCTGAGAGAGTCGCCAGCCTTTAGGTTTAAAGATTGCTCGAATAGCCCTCTTCTGAAGCACAAAGATAGTTTGAATGTCGGCAGCATTTCCCCACAGTAAAATGCCGTACGACATTACACTATGAAAGTAACTGAAATAAACTAATCTAGATGCATCAACGTCAGTTAACTGACGGATCTTCATTACTGCATAAGCTGCAGAGCTAAGTCTATTCGACAATTTAGCTATATGTGGGCCCCACTGAAGCTTGGCATCTAATGTGATGCCTAGAAACACAGTGGTGTCCACAGGATTCACATTCTTATCTTTAATTTGTACACTAGTTGTTACTTGCTTAACATTAGGCAGTACAAATCTTACACATTTGGTTTTTCCCTCGTTTAAAAGCAAGTTATTTACACTAAACCAGTGAACAATCTTTGAGATCGCATTATTCACATCGTCATAATTAGTTGCAGTTTATGTCGTACGAGAGCAAAGGCGCTTTACACGTTTTTATTTTCTGGCGTAACATTGTTTGTTTGACGTAACGTTTCTGACGATGACAAAAAAAAATGTTGTTTAATCTTCTAAGTAATTTGTTCCTTCCTTAAACCATCTCGGGCGTGCGCCTAAAATAATCTTCATTACTGCTATCAGATTCATCAATCAACAATCTCAAACGACGTGGCATTTTTTATTTACAATATTCATTTGAAGGCTGCTTTAAATGACATTACAGTATTACCTTTATCTATGGATTAGGGGCTAACACGGCCAAAATTGGCGGTATAAGAATTTACTCTAGTGTAGTGACTTTATCATTAGGTTAAGCGTTGGTGAAACGTAAAGTTCATTTACACGCGTGTAAATAAGGATTTATTCTTAGAATAAGACTTATACTACTTTGGTGAAATCCACCCTAAAAGAAACATTTATACTTAGATTAAAACAAAAAGGGAAGATACGGCATTAGCGTCTCGTGAGTGAGCCGCCAAAATTAGGCCTAAAGGCACAATTTCACTTCAGTCACAATTTGCCGAGCGAACAGGCTACATCGCCCTATTGCAGATATTCTACTGTGTGAAAAAGAGAAAGACGCTACTCCGCAGTGGCGTCGGAATCGGTCGTACGTACTCGTCTGTTGCGAAGCGACCGAGACGTCAACGCGCTACTCGCTGACTCCCTCGCGCTGACGTTGAAACTTACCGCTTTGTCTCGCTCGCTCGATTTACACTTTATAGGTGTGCGTGTGTGAGTGTTTGCTTAAGTAGTTGAGTAGGACTATATTTTGAATGACTACAAGTAGGAGCATGCCGTATCTTCCCTTTTTGTTTTAATCTAAGCATTTATAAATACAATGAAACAACATTGAGTTATTATGTACTACGTACTAGAGAAGACATCTCAACCAGATTGTTTGTAACACGCGTAGTAGTCTGTGGCGGGCGCTAGACGCAACAATGTGTGCATTCTGTGTTCTATTTTATTAAAATAAGCCTTTGTGTGTTTTAAAGTACTGTTTAGACAACTCAGGAAATACAAATAAAACCAAAGGAATCACTTTTCACCGGGAAATATGTACTAAATTATCGATGTAACATGCATTTGACTAATTGTTTTATCAAATCGGCGAGACATGAAGCGGCGGCCATGTTTCGGTAAAATGCATAGAGTAACAATATTTCTGTTTTGTGCAGAAGTGACACTTTTAACGCGTTATGTGAAATAAAATAAATTATAAATAATAAATTTTGTTTACGCTCACACCAATTATCTAGACCAAGATGAGTATTCTTGTGAAACTCGTTTATATGGTAAGATAACGGATAAATATACATAAACATAGAAAAAACACCCAGACCTGAAATCAATTTAGAAAAACAGTTTTTCTCTAAATTGACCCGACCGGGGATCGAACCCGGGACCTCAGAGATGGCGACACCATGAAAACCGGTGTACAAACCACTCGACCAAGGAGGTCGTCAAATAATTACTACGGTTGAGATTATGGTGGCAGTTTGATTGGGGATTTCGTTAGAAATAATAAATTTACCTAAAATACTTTTTTATTAATGAACATGACCGTTTTTTTATACTTATATTCTTTTACTTATAAGACGTCTTCATTTGACCAGCCACAAATTTTTCACAAACATCATAGCACGAGCAAAACCAAAATATAAATTAGCACAACGTACATCTGTTCGCCACCATGTCAACAAACGAGACTGAGTGCAAACAAACGTGTGGACGCTTCGTAAGCGCTTGCGGCAAATTCCCTTTGATTTGTGTCAAAAAAACGACACTCGACGAATCGGTTACAAACGCTTGCAAATCTACGCAAACCAAGCCAAACGCTCTATCCACACGTTTTATTTGTGACGGCTTGTTGAGGTTTGCCAAGCGTGTGGACGCGGCATTAGACTCAGTGTGTAAAAAAAAAAAATGTATGAAAACTAGTCATTTAATAATAGATTATTGTAATTTAATGTTTAATAATGTCATAAACAAAACAAATACTTCGCTGAAAAATGGTTTTATTTCTACTGTCTTGGGGTTTTCATACAAGAAAACGGAGAAAAAATGCTAACCTTATTTTTAGCTCAACATTGAAAAAAAAAACAAATAAGTAGTTAAATTGTATATTATATACCAATCAGTTAGCTTATTTCATTACGAACACGTAGACTTATCTAAACTAATATTATAAAGAGGAATAATTTGTTTGTTTGTTTGTTTGAATTGAATAGGCTCCAAAACTACTGGACTAATTTAGAAAATTCTTTGACCATTAGAAAGCTACATTCTTCCCAAGTGACATATGGTATATTTTATCCAGATATTCCCACGGGAACGGGTACCACGCGGATAAAACCGCGAAGATCCGCCATTGTTATGTATGATAAATGCAAAGAGTTTAAAATAGTAATAAAACGGCTATTAAACACTATTTCATAAAAAACTTTGAGCTGGTGCTCAAGTAACGCCATCTAACGTTGAAAAGCAAAACCTTATATTAAGAATTAGAAGAAGTTTCATCTACCCCACGGTAGGTGCCACTCTGTATTAAGGATGTTCCGTTAAGAATTCGACGTATATCGATAATTTTGGCAAGCAATGGACCGGCAATTCAAAGGTCATGGGTTCGAATCACATTCGAGCTTTCCTGAGACTGGTTGATTTTTTTCTAGTAAACATTTTATCCTATATCTATAAAGCATTATGAATGCAAACTTTCAATAATATAGATATAATAAAGTTCTTCGACATCCAAGAACAATCTGCAGACGGTATTTTACAGTTGACGCGGAGCCTGGTTACACAACAGAAGCTTTACGATTTTTAAAAAAGAAATGCGAAGTAAATTAAATGCCTGTCATATGATTGTTGGTGTGTGATGAGATTGCTTTAAGACAACAACAGCTGTTTCATAATAAACGTAAACTTGGCGCTGTCAATTTTGGCACAGGTCCTTTAGAACTTGCAGATGAGGACACTCTAGCATCGTAAGCTTAAGTTTTTATTCTTGTTTCCCTTAATTAAAATCTGGAAATTTCCTTTGTAGAATTTTTTAATAGCTGGTAATAATGCGTCACTTTTGAGGGATGTCTAGCTAACTTTAAAGCTGCTGAGATTTTAGGCTGTCGGTTGTAAATAATTTAAAGACCTACTTTTTACATCCAAGCACATCACAAAATATTTGCATATTTTTAGATCCTTGTCATGTTATTAAAATTATAAGAAACACGTTTTTAAAAAAGGGTACTATTTGATGAGAATGACAAAAAGATGAAGTAGCAACTTTTGATTTATCTAAATAACAAATTCACGCTCCGTCATATATTTTTCCGCAACTAAATCATGAAAGTCAAGCTTGCTACTCAGTTGCTAAGTATGAGTGTCGCGAAAACATTGACTCTGTGTGATGATGATGCTGTAAATTTTATCACACTAATAACTTTTTTCACATTATGATTTTTTTTTAAATTCTATTTTAAGGGCTATAAACGGAGAGTAGATATCAGTTTTGAATTTTTGCGATGTTAGATAAACAAAAATCATATATACTTCAACTTAAATTTTATTTAAAACACGTAGAATTATAAAAAGGAAAATCAGGCATTATGACTAATAATTATAAATATATCCAAAAAAAAAGTAGTTGATACGATTAATAACAGAGGATTCTTTGGTGCGCTCATAAGGAATGAGTTGATCAAAACATTTTTAATTATATAACAAGTGAAAAAAAAAATGTTATCGTATATTTCAACCTATCGCCTAAGCCAGGAAAATATAGAACAATTTTTTGGAATAATGAGGAAAACTTGGTGGATACAATAATAGTCCCAAAGTTCTCCAGCTTAGAGCTGCATATAAAAATACACTTAATCACTTGGAACTGCGGTCATCATTTACTGGTAATTGTCTCCCATTAGACAACTATCACATTGTAAATGCATCTTCGGAACATAATTATTATCAATAACGCCATCCCTACAAATATTAACAATGAACCATCATACGAGGTTTTAGAGACAGCACGTATGTTTGAGTCAGATTTAGAAACATAGAACAATTGTACTATTTTCGCACAATCTTTGTATGGGGCGTCTAGTTTATTGTACCAAAACAATTTTGGCCTGGAAAATCAATCTCGTAAATTGTATTATTATTATTATTATTGTCAGCCTATTTTGTCCTATTTTGTCTACAGGGTAAAGGCCTCCCCTCCTTTTTTCCACTTTTTTCTGTCTACCGCCACAGTGGTCCAATCTGGCTGATATGCGTCCAGCTTGTCACGCCATCTTCTAGCATTGGGAGGTACCCAAACGGTAGTGGCCTTGGCCCAAAGTTCCTCTGGCATGCGGTAAATTGTATTACCTACTCATAAATAATAAACTAAAATAAATCAAAATTTAAAAAAAAAAACTATGCTTAAGTACCTTGAAACAAAATGAGTTTTGTGAACTTTTGTCTTTTAGACTTCTTCTGAACACTATGGTTGAACTTTGCAATAAATCGAAGTTAATTAATTATTAGCATATGTTTCTACTACAGATCTTATCAAATACAGTCTGTGATTGAACATCACTGGGCTCTCAAATGAATGAATGATCAAGCCCTCAAAAACATTCGAATTCAAAAATACTTTTAATACTTTACTTGTGATAAAATCAATATTGTGCTTTGCAGAGACACCTTTACCATCGTTTTCATTTACAAGTTTCCTGATGAACATTTCTGTGGCTTTACATATGTTAAAAACATCCTTAGTAGAAAAACATAACCCACCCATATCTTTTATTGCAATTAATTTATGATAATTTAATTTTTTGTTTGAAACCAAACTTGACACACATATTTCACATTTAATTTTTCTGGTTAGCACACGATACACGTATCCAGAAATACATCCAATAATTTGATACGCTCCTTCCGACACAGATGTATCATTTAAAATTCCATTTAAAAACTCGCAATAGTTATCTGCAATGAAATCGGTTTGAAATTCCTTGTCTAAAGTGTCGTTTAATTGATAGTCTACATTATCAACTACCCTTAACAAGTAAGTTCTATTGATGGTTTCTACATAAGAACAAGTGAGTAGGTAAAGTTATCCATTGGAGCACAGTTGTCTGAAAAAGAATCGCGTAATTCTAAATTGGCTATAATCTTTTTGTATGCTGCCTTGAATTGTTTCACATTTGGGTTGTTGTTATGACCTCCGTGTCTTCTGACTGAGCCTACATGTTGACAAGTATTTAATTTTATTTGTCTTTACTACACTTTCAAACAACATTTGCAGACTTTGAATGTCGATTAAAAATTCCAAAAAACCAGTCTTGTTAATAGTATCAACCAATCGTTTTTTAATTAATTTCATTATTATTTTATTTGGGAGATTTCTGCGCTTTATTTCCTTATTTTTATGTACTGTTTTAGAGATAATATATAATTCTTAGCTAGTTCCAAATATGCAAAAATGGTGAATTTATTTGAAAGACATAGCGGCTGCTTAAAACCATACTTTCCATATTTTTTAGTATTCATTATATCAAATAAATCGTTTAAAATAGTAATAAATTTTACCGTAGCAGAAACATTATGAAATACGTGTCATGTCAGTAAGTCATTGCAAAGTAATAAGGCTTTAGCTACACTTTTACTTAATAATTCAGTTGCTAATCGCACCTTCATAATTTGGTTTCGGAAATATATATGTTTTCCTGACAATTTGTTAGCAAAATTTAAGTGTTCATTTGTTTGTAATTTATTTAAAGAGACTAATAGAGACCATTTTATATGCTCATTTTCTGCATCGTAAAATATCTTTTTATTTTCAAACGTGTTCCTGACCAATTTTATCATGTGGCTATGTGGTCAAGGAATATAACAACGCTTTCTTGAGTATCTGGGTGTGGAAAATCAGTTTTTAAATTATTTGGATCACTTAATTGACATCCCAATATTTCTGCAGTACTCAAATTGGTTGGAGTGTCATCAAAAGTCATACTGACAATGTTCACACCTGACTCGTGACATTGGCTTGAACATTTTTTAATTAACGCAGCTTTATGTTCAGCGGAAATGTTGTTTGTGAAAAAATATCCGACAGGTATTTTTTCGATTTTGATCAAGTGACACCACCATGAATACAAGGGCTTGAGAAGATATTTCCTCCATATCCCCAAAACCTAAGTTGACAAAACCTTCATTTGTTTTGGTATTCCATAATTTCTGACGTCTAATAGAAATTTCGTCAAAAACTAAAGAACAAATTAATTCCTTGTCCCGTTTTCACATTTTTTAATTTCAGAGCGCGAAACGACTCGTTAGTAAAACCGGGCTGCGCATCTACACTGACATACCATCTACGTAATGTTCTCACGTGGGAAAAAACATTATTAAAACATTTTCTGACATATTTGTATGCGGAGGGTGAGTAATAGTGAAGTGTTAAAGCAAACTTTCGGAAAGACGGACTAAATTTATCGGTGACAATCCTGCCTTTGACGATTTTTTATTGAGTCTATCAAACAGAGCTTGTGTTTCTGCAGTAGCTTTTAGAGAATTTGTCCCGTTTTTTGGAAGTCAATTTTTTTTCTAATTTACTAATTATATCTTTAAATATTTATTTTGTAGCCCTATTTTTTTAATTTTAGTCTGGTGGCGTATTTTTTGTGGTTGCAAATGATGAACTTGTTTCTTCAAAGCATTTTTTTTTGGACTGTCGAAAATTGATTTTGAATCAGATACTGAGCCGTCGTCAGTTTTTGTTTCAATGTCCTGAAATTACAAGAAATTTGTGATTTTAAAACACGTTTGAATGTTAGTTATTTGCCGTCTATATGCATTACATTAACTTTTTTTTCGGTTGACTACTATGAATTTGAGAAACCTACAACTTACTTCATTATAAGGTATCGATCCTTTTTTTAAACTGCTCGACCTGTCTTTCCAAAGTGAATATCATCACTTCTAAAATGTTTCGAGCACAGTTTAGATTTAGCAGATGGTATCCAACTTTCTTCAGCTCGTTCCATTTGCACATATCGCACCCATTTTTGGCGTACCGTATTATTAACTGGCGGGAACCTTCAATAAAACATAGATATTGAAAAAATAAGTATTTGTTAGAAAAAAACTTCAAATGAAATTCAAAAATTTCAAACAAACACTTTGTGGAACAAAGCTTTTGCAGGATCCCTCGGACATCAACCTAAAATAATAAACTTGAGAGGCAAGCTTGGTCAATTCTCTTTTATATTTTCTGTATCCTATTTTTCTGTAAAAGCAGGTTTTCATTTTAGAAAATTATTCTGCTTATAACATTAATCGATAAATAAAACGACATCATTTGAACATCACTAAACCATCTACTTCCGCATCCGCAAGTGTGTGACATCCTAAAAGTACTTTTGCTTTTCACCTCTAGAGGTCGGCATAGGGCAATGGTAAATGTTCTAGAATTAGTTTAGTAGTCTGATTATTGGGTAAATAAACAAAATTTTAATACTTACGAAAATAAGCTGAAATCACGTTCAGCCGTTTTTCCGTATCGGGATTTGCAATATCGCAATACGCAATTTGGCATATTTCCATTGATTAGGTATATTAAATCTGTTCACTGACAAAATATACGACTACACTAGAGGGCGAATGACATCAAACTGAGCGACTTGTTACTACTTGGTAATAAGTTGTGGATTAAAGCTTTGATCTTTATGTCCTGTCTGTGGTAATAGTTAAATGTCTTTGGATAAATGCATATTTCCTTCTTAACTTCTGAGATATTACTCCTAACGTGACCCGACACCCAAAACGCTGACTACCTGCGGGGGCCCCTTGCCAATAGAGCGACGCGATGCGACGCGACGCCATGTTGATTTCCAGTGACTGCTTGCCACTTCAGAGGACATTACAAGTTGAATAAAACCTTGTAAAAATACCTAGGTAACTAGCAGCAATGACCTTTGGTAGCAGATACAATTTTTATAAAATATCAACATACTCATGTTAGTATGGAAGGTGTACTTATTTAATATCTTGTTGTTTGTCCAAATATATAAGATGACTGCTAGAAACCGCAAAAAAAACGGCAAGGGCTGGTCAGGTCAAGTGGTCATACATGACAAAAATGACAAAAAAGACAAAAAAGGAATTCGTGTTTTTTCGTAGGTACTTATCTCCCACCTGACGGGGGCTACGGCCGACCAACCAGCCGTCTGTTGACCCGTCAACGTAGGTACTTATCGCCCAGCTGACGCGGACGGGTCAACAGACGGCCATATGCTTTGAAATAAATTAGATACTCAAAAACTATTCAATTAAAATTTACGAAATGAATTATTTCATTAAAAATGAAAAAACACGAATTCCTATTTCGTCATTTTTGTCATGTTTAAAACACTCGACCTGACCAGCCCTTGAAGTTTTTGCAGTTTTCGTCCGTTCAGTCACCTTATATAAGCAAATAGGTAAATAAAGTGTTTGTGTTGTACATCGATGATAGATGTACTATGGCGGCACGGGCTCACCACCTATCACGCTGAGCTGTGTAGTTGTAATTTGGTAAAAAGTGGACTATGCCAGTGTACTGCTTCTGCGATCCTCATTGCGTAGTCTCTGGCTAACGCTTTTGGAATAATAGTCGTGAATATTTGTCGAATTTAGGGAATGCGTATTTGATAACTCACTAAGGATTCAGGGGCAATTTTTGGATCAAGCCTTTACCTACTGAAACGCACTGCCGTTGATAGGTAAGTACTTAGTAATTTGTTTCAATGTTACACGGTAGTACTATTAGTTGAGGAGCTTCGGAACAAAAGCGGACTTGTCTTAATATTATGTTTTTTTTTCGAGCTTTTTGGGTGCATATCTATCGTTGGGTGCGATCCTACAGTAAATATTTTTATAAGGGTTTATAAGGTTTCAAACAGAAACGGACTTGTTCTGTTCAAAATTGCACTGGCAAATTCAATTTTTTTTCTCCAGTGTAAAATTCAATTAGTGTGACAAATCCGCTTTTATTCCTCAGCTCCTCAGTTATTATGGTTACACTCGTTTTAAAAGTGACCCAGTTCAATGACACAGACATTAATACACACAAACAATGATTGAAATATTTATTGAAAGTTCAAAAATGAAATCAACTCGTTCAACGTTTTTAAGTTTTTCTGATCATTTAGCAAGGTACGGCTTGTCTTCTGAAACAATAAAAAACGGAATATAGTAGGTACTTACCTAATTAAAGGTAATTATAGTTATTTTAATTACATAAGGTTACAAAGTAAGTATGTGTCTGTGGCTCCGTTTTTTCTTTCTAAACCACGCAATGGATAGAATTCATTTTTTGGTGACAGAAAGATCGAAAAGGACGGTGATTTTTCAGGTTTCCGTGCCCAAAAGGTAAAACGGGACCCTAAGGCTCCTCTGTCCGTCCGTCTGTCACCAGGCTGTAGGTAGGTACCTATCTCATGAACCGTGATAGTCAATAATATCATTGTAATAGTTAAACAGATAAAATTTTCACAGATGATGTATTTCTGTTGCCGCTTTAACAACTAAATTAAATACTAAAATGCAGAATAAAATAAATAGTTAAGGGGGCTCCCATACAACAAGCGAGATTTTTTTGCTCTGTTTTTATAACCTAAATAACTTGCTATTAAACGAGGGTAAAACCTCGCCTCGTTTTATTAAAGCTTAAATATACTTAAGTCAAATTTTAAACAATGAATAAAGACGACAACCTCAGGCAGGAATCGAACCACGCACCTTCCGCATTCCGGGCGGTTTACAGAGGTGAAAACTTGTAAGATTTGATGAAGTAATGTTGACTAAAAAACAAGCATCAAGCACTAACAAATTTAGACGGGTGAAAACCAGACCTCGGTAGCCAAGTGGACCCGGAATGCGGAAAGAACGTGGTTCGATTCCCGCCTGAGGTTCAAATGTGTAAGATTTGTATAGCCTAATGTTAAGCAGGTAATAACTAGTATACAAATTAAAGATAAGAATGTAAATCCTGTGGACACCACTGTGTTTCTAGGCATCACGTTGCATGCCAAGCTTCAGTGGGTCCCTCACATAGCTAAACTGTCGAATAGACTCTTCGGCTTATGCAGTAATGAAGATCCGTCAGTTAACTGACGTTTATACAGCTAGAGTAGTTTATTTCAGTTACTTTCATAGTGTAATGTCGTACAGCATTTTACTGTGGCGAAATGCTGCCGACAATCAAACTATCTTTGTGCTGCAGAAAAGGGGTATTCGAGCAATTATTAACCTAAAGACTGTTGACTCTTTCAAAGAGCGATTTAAGGATATAAGTAAAATGACAGTTGCATCACAATATATTTATGAAAATCTGATGTATGTTCGTAAACATATAGAAATGTTTTCAAAAAACAGTGATATTTACAATAAGAACAAATTAGCAGTACCTTATACTAGGCTTCATAAAATAAATAATTCCTTTAAGGGTCTGAGCGCTCTAATTATTTTGGACTGCATCGGCTGCTTACCATCAGGCAGGATTCAGTCACTATGACAAGTAAAAAAAAATGATTTGGTCCATCTTTAGTCTGTGCCTGTATTATTATTTTATCTTTGTTTTGTACTTGAGTAGTTATGCACAATTTGTTCCTATAGATGTTAAGGTACTAATAAATAAAACACCTCTGTTCAGCAAATAATATTTTTTATTCATTATCACTACTTGCCTAATCTTACAGCTACCTCATCCAAAAACTCCACTGGTGCTGTTAAATTAGATTGATATTAGCCCATCCAAGGTACCAGACTAACGTCATTACATGGGCTCAACAGCCAATTGTTCAACGCCCCACTAAACAATTGTAACAATATTCTTGTTTCTATAATAGTTATTATCATTCTTTACATGGGTGATGGATTATCAATACAAATAAAATGACTCTGTTGTCTTAGAGCAACTACACTGTAGGCAGACTTGTTTTACTTAACGAGATGAGCTTGCACTCTGTCCATCACCACTTAAAGTGACCATTCTTTGATTCACTTTCCTCAAAGCAATGTAAATAGCATGTTTCACAATAATCCTCTTCAGTAATCTTAAACAAAATACAAAAATAAACTATTATCACACATACATATATTAAGCACATTATTGTCACAGACAACAGAATACTAGTTTAATTGTATTATATTTGAACCAATTTCAATAGACTGATAATAATGTAGCAGTATTTTCACACAATAAAGTTATTTGTAAAGGTTTAAGTAGATTATTCAAATGTGACAATCAATGAAAATCGCAACAGAATTGAGGCACTTCTGCCACAGTAAATAAGTAAGCTTTACTGTGCTTCTGCTTAGAAATAAGTACAAAATATGTAAGTAAAATGTATGAAAATCATTGTAGATTGTTGAATGAAATAAAAGTACCTAGGTATAGGTACTTACGAATAATGGTGAGAGTGAGAGCCACTCGCTGAGTATCTAATGAAATAACTCTCGTATTAATGTCGAACAACGAATTGTATTTACGCAAACTCTGCAGTCTATTCACAGAATGCGTCCACTTCATATGAACTCTACATCTTGAAATCCAAATCGCAAGCCAACAGTGTCCAGTAATCGTGAGCCAATCGAAGTGTAATCGAAGTGTAGTAGTGTAAGAAGATTTGAGCCAATTCACTTTCAGCTATTTTACTAACGGTAGGCATTTTGCCTTTCTCAAAAAATAACTAAATTTGATGCATTTTGGGTTAACAAACATAAATTTTCTAAAATAATTCACAATTACCAACAGTAATAGCTTAAAAAACTTCCTTACTTAATTAGGGAAACACTGTATTAAATAAATAAATCTATTCAAAACTTATGTTGCGTAAAACGTTGCCTAAATGTTTTCTTACTTGCTTCATTGGAGTTGCTCGAGTGTGTCATTTATGCTCTCTCAAATGTTTCTCCGGTGGTGGCATGTGCGTCGGGTCGTTACGTTCCCTAAAACATGGTTGAGCGAAGCGATGGCTGATTCACATGTCATACTCGTGAACGGGTTCCGCGTTTGGAGGCTGGTCTGCTCTTGCTAACTTATTTTTATTGTTAGTATATTAGTAGTCGTAGTCTTTTACTTTTATTTTTCTGTACTGTAAGACATTGATTACATTGATTATTTTATATTGATGAATACTTGAATGTTTTATTTTTATTAATATATTTTATTATTTTTATGTCCTTGTAGTTGTTTTGTTTTTATTATTGTAATGGAAAGTGCCCTTCTATGATAGGGAGGGCATTTTTCAATTCTAATTTGACGCTGTAAAAGAAAGGGAGAAAAGAAATGCCCTTGCTAAGTTTCTTGTCGGTTCTTCTCAGTACAAGGCTCCCGCCCCATAGTTAGACTTACGAACCGATGGCATAAATGACATTCATAAGTGCTGTAACCTAAACATGACCTAACCTGAATAAATGATATTGAATCTTGAAGGTCTATTGGATAGGTTCCTTTTTTCGTTCCGTTCTTTATTCCAAAAGGACGGTGTCACATGTCATACGGCCCGAGCCACAATGAAAATATTGGGAAGAATGTTTTCAGGACAATTAATTTCAAGAAATGGTGACATTGATTTTCCCCCAAGATCACCGGATTTGACAGCTCCTGACTTTTTTCTGTGGGGCTATTTAAAGGGACGTGTTTATGAAGAAACCAGCCGAGAAATATTCAACATTTAAAACCAAAATATCCAAGACGAAATCAGTGGGATAAAGGCGGAAGTGTGCGAAAATGTGATGAAAACCGCTATGACAATAGCTCTTATTTGTCTTGCTGCTAGAGGTGGACATTTGGCAGATGTTATATTCAATAAGTAATTGACAAGCCTTAATAAAGTATTTTTGAAAAAATACCCAGTATTTTTCATTTCAAAGTTAATAAATTTAATAAAAACAAGTTGTGTTTACCTCTTATCTGACTAACTTGTATAATAATTATTATCGTTACAGAAAAATATTCGCACTTATAAATATATCCTGTGTTTATTATAAAGTCCTAATAGATTAATAATATTTATAAGTAGTATGAAGTATCTTGTGTAAATTAATCCGCTCCATCCGTTTTAAAGTGCATTAATTAATAAAATTGTATTATGTACCTAATGGTTTAGAGACACGAGAATAGCTACCCAAGTATAAATTTACTACCTAGATTTGTTATACGTATAACTTGTTGTAAGAATAAGTTACTCTCGCATAGTTGCTCTGTGCTATTGAACGAACATAAGCGGATCGAACGAATGAGCGTATTAACCACCATAGTATAGTCAAGTCAAGTCAAGTCAAAATATATTTATTCAATAAACTCATTCAATAAGTACTTTGAATTGTCCAAATCTTTTTTACCACCCATTCAGGACATCATTTTTTAACTGTGGCAAAGAATGGGCGCAAGAAACCACAGCGCACAAAAGCAACGACATTTACAAACAAAAAAAAAGAATATGTCGTTACCAGGTCAATACAAAATATGAATTTAAAAAATAATAAATGTAGCAATACAAAACTACAATACAAAATAGTATCAATTAAATAAAGACAATTAGAAACAGCTGTTGGAGTGCTTGGAGCATTTCAGATCCAAGCTGTTTTGTCTTCTGTGTAATCTGACACTTTATAATAAGCTTTTTTATAAAGCTTTTCTTTGATTTTGATTTTAAATTTATTAAGATCTAATTTCTGAATATCATTTGGTACTTTGTTGTAAAATCTTACCCACAGACCCTTAAAAGAATTATTTATTTTATGGAGCCTAGTATAAGGTACTGCTAATTTGTTCATACTTCTAGTGTTTACATTGTAAATATCACTGTTTTTTAAAAACATTTCAGTATTTGTATGAACATAAATCAAATTTTCATAAATGTATTGTGATGCAACTGTCATTATATTTATGTTTTTAAATCTCTCTCTGAGAGAGTCGCCAGCCTTTAGGTTTAAAGATTGCTCGAATAGCCCTCTTCTGAAGCACAAAGATAGTTTGAATGTCGGCAGCATTTCCCCACAGTAAAATGCCGTACGACATTACACTATGAAAGTAACTGAAATAAACTAATCTAGATGCATCAACGTCAGTTAACTGACGGATCTTCATTACTGCATAAGCTGCAGAGCTAAGTCTATTCGACAATTTAGCTATATGTGGGCCCCACTGAAGCTTGGCATCTAATGTGATGCCTAGAAACACAGTGGTGTCCACAGGATTCACATTCTTATCTTTAATTTGTACACTAGTTGTTACTTGCTTAACATTAGGCAGTACAAATCTTACACATTTGGTTTTTCCCTCGTTTAAAAGCAAGTTATTTACACTAAACCAGTGAACAATCTTTGAGATCGCATTATTCACATCGTCATAATTAGTTGCAGTTTATGTCGTACGAGAGCAAAGGCGCTTTACACGTTTTTATTTTCTGGCGTAACATTGTTTGTTTGACGTAACGTTTCTGACGATGACAAAAAAAAATGTTGTTTAATCTTCTAAGTAATTTGTTCCTTCCTTAAACCATCTCGGGCGTGCGCCTAAAATAATCTTCATTACTGCTATCAGATTCATCAATCAACAATCTCAAACGACGTGGCATTTTTTATTTACAATATTCATTTGAAGGCTGCTTTAAATGACATTACAGTATTACCTTTATCTATGGATTAGGGGCTAACACGGCCAAAATTGGCGGTATAAGAATTTACTCTAGTGTAGTGACTTTATCATTAGGTTAAGCGTTGGTGAAACGTAAAGTTCATTTACACGCGTGTAAATAAGGATTTATTCTTAGAATAAGACTTATACTACTTTGGTGAAATCCACCCTAAAAGAAACATTTATACTTAGATTAAAACAAAAAGGGAAGATACGGCATTAGCGTCTCGTGAGTGAGCCGCCAAAATTAGGCCTAAAGGCACAATTTCACTTCAGTCACAATTTGCCGAGCGAACAGGCTACATCGCCCTATTGCAGATATTCTACTGTGTGAAAAAGAGAAAGACGCTACTCCGCAGTGGCGTCGGAATCGGTCGTACGTACTCGTCTGTTGCGAAGCGACCGAGACGTCAACGCGCTACTCGCTGACTCCCTCGCGCTGACGTTGAAACTTACCGCTTTGTCTCGCTCGCTCGATTTACACTTTATAGGTGTGCGTGTGTGAGTGTTTGCTTAAGTAGTTGAGTAGGACTATATTTTGAATGACTACAAGTAGGAGCATGCCGTATCTTCCCTTTTTGTTTTAATCTAAGCATTTATAAATACAATGAAACAACATTGAGTTATTATGTACTACGTACTAGAGAAGACATCTCAACCAGATTGTTTGTAACACGCGTAGTAGTCTGTGGCGGGCGCTAGACGCAACAATGTGTGCATTCTGTGTTCTATTTTATTAAAATAAGCCTTTGTGTGTTTTAAAGTACTGTTTAGACAACTCAGGAAATACAAATAAAACCAAAGGAATCACTTTTCACCGGGAAATATGTACTAAATTATCGATGTAACATGCATTTGACTAATTGTTTTATCAAATCGGCGAGACATGAAGCGGCGGCCATGTTTCGGTAAAATGCATAGAGTAACAATATTTCTGTTTTGTGCAGAAGTGACACTTTTAACGCGTTATGTGAAATAAAATAAATTATAAATAATAAATTTTGTTTACGCTCACACCAATTATCTAGACCAAGATGAGTATTCTTGTGAAACTCGTTTATATGGTAAGATAACGGATAAATATACATAAACATAGAAAAAACACCCAGACCTGAAATCAATTTAGAAAAACAGTTTTTCTCTAAATTGACCCGACCGGGGATCGAACCCGGGACCTCAGAGATGGCGACACCATGAAAACCGGTGTACAAACCACTCGACCAAGGAGGTCGTCAAATAATTACTACGGTTGAGATTATGGTGGCAGTTTGATTGGGGATTTCGTTAGAAATAATAAATTTACCTAAAATACTTTTTTATTAATGAACATGACCGTTTTTTTAATTGTTGAAATTTTGCATTCACAATGCTACATAGATATAGGATAAAATGTTTACTAGAAAAAAATCAATCAGTCTCATGTTAGAGCAGTGGACCGGCAATCCAAAGGTCGTGGGTTCGAACCCACTTGAGCTTCCTGAGACTGATTGATTTTTTTCTAGTATGTACTATTTTTGACTTACAACTCGATAATAAAACTGTATGAACAGTGTGTCGCATCTGCGCGCTTAGATATTTCTATGACAACTAGGTAAGCACCGCACCACGTTACAAGTATCATGTCATTGATAGCTGTGCACATTTTTTTGTATGGGACGTCTTCTCTTCATTTATCTCAATGTGAAACAATTACTAAAAATAGTATTAGAATTTCATATCATGCCACATCCATTCATGAATCACTCCATGGCGCTCTTTGGTACGTTTTGTGCTCTTTTTTGCAAGTTTTTATTACCTACTTTATTTTGAAATATTTTTGTATGACTGTAGCTCATTTTTTATTCAATTTTGTTAGAATTGTAAATAAAGAATGTAAAAAACATACTTAGCTAGAAAATAACTTAAAATACGTTCTATGACACAAAGCGCAATTTTAGGCTATTTTTATACTATTTTCTATGGCTCTGTTTTTAATGTTATGAAATGAAATTGTAGCCATGTTAATATCCAAGCTTTAAAACAAAATATCAACCGTCTCTTATCTGCGTTAAACGACGGAATGTTTACAAGTAGACCCTTTTTTTCCGCCACTATGGGCCCGCTCGCCCGCTGGCCGATTTGAGGTCAAGAGTTCTTATGCCGCGTCCGCACGCTTGGCACTTGCCGCAAACTCCAAACCTCCACAAACGTTTGGAATTTGGATTGATTTGGGGAATTAAACGTCGCCATCCACACGCTATCCACACGTACATCACGAAGAGCCAAGCATGACGGACGTGGAGGTTGCTGTGTTGGCCATAACATTTGGCGTTAGTTATTTTTGTCAAAGTAATTATTGTAGTATTGGTAGGTACTTATTGTATTTTACAATTAATTAGAGGTTATGTAGTTTCATTTGTGTGTATTTAATTTAATAAGTATACCTATTATTATTAAAAAAGTGTAAAAGTATACTTATATTCTTTTACTTATAAGACGTCTTCATTTGACCAGCCACAAATTTTTCACAAACATCATAGCACGAGCAAAACCAAAATATAAATTAGCACAACGTACATCTGTTCGCCACCATGTCAACAAACGAGACTGAGTGCAAACAAACGTGTGGACGCTTCGTAAGCGCTTGCGGCAAATTCCCTTTGATTTGTGTCAAAAAAACGACACTCGACGAATCGGTTACAAACGCTTGCAAATCTACGCAAACCAAGCCAAACGCTCTATCCACACGTTTTATTTGTGACGGCTTGTTGAGGTTTGCCAAGCGTGTGGACGCGGCATTAGACTCAGTGTGTAAAAAAAAAAAAATGTATGAAAACTAGTCATTTAATAATAGATTATTGTAATTTAATGTTTAATAATGTCATAAACAAAACAAATACTTCGCTGAAAAATGGTTTTATTTCTACTGTCTTGGGGTTTTCATACAAGAAAACGGAGAAAAAATGCTAACCTTATTTTTAGCTCAACATTGAAAAAAAAAACAAATAAGTAGTTAAATTGTATATTATATACCAATCAGTTAGCTTATTTCATTACGAACACGTAGACTTATCTAAACTAATATTATAAAGAGGAATAATTTGTTTGTTTGTTTGTTTGAATTGAATAGGCTCCAAAACTACTGGACTAATTTAGAAAATTCTTTGACCATTAGAAAGCTACATTCTTCCCAAGTGACATATGGTATATTTTATCCAGATATTCCCACGGGAACGGGTACCACGCGGATAAAACCGCGAAGATCCGCCATTGTTATGTATGATAAATGCAAAGAGTTTAAAATAGTAATAAAACGGCTATTAAACACTATTTCATAAAAAACTTTGAGCTGGTGCTCAAGTAACGCCATCTAACGTTGAAAAGCAAAACCTTATATTAAGAATTAGAAGAAGTTTCATCTACCCCACGGTAGGTGCCACTCTGTATTAAGGATGTTCCGTTAAGAATTCGACGTATATCGATAATTTTGGCAAGCAATGGACCGGCAATTCAAAGGTCATGGGTTCGAATCACATTCGAGCTTTCCTGAGACTGGTTGATTTTTTTCTAGTAAACATTTTATCCTATATCTATAAAGCATTATGAATGCAAACTTTCAATAATATAGATATAATAAAGTTCTTCGACATCCAAGAACAATCTGCAGACGGTATTTTACAGTTGACGCGGAGCCTGGTTACACAACAGAAGCTTTACGATTTTTAAAAAAGAAATGCGAAGTAAATTAAATGCCTGTCATATGATTGTTGGTGTGTGATGAGATTGCTTTAAGACAACAACAGCTGTTTCATAATAAACGTAAACTTGGCGCTGTCAATTTTGGCACAGGTCCTTTAGAACTTGCAGATGAGGACACTCTAGCATCGTAAGCTTAAGTTTTTATTCTTGTTTCCCTTAATTAAAATCTGGAAATTTCCTTTGTAGAATTTTTTAATAGCTGGTAATAATGCGTCACTTTTGAGGGATGTCTAGCTAACTTTAAAGCTGCTGAGATTTTAGGCTGTCGGTTGTAAATAATTTAAAGACCTACTTTTTACATCCAAGCACATCACAAAATATTTGCATATTTTTAGATCCTTGTCATGTTATTAAAATTATAAGAAACACGTTTTTAAAAAAGGGTACTATTTGATGAGAATGACAAAAAGATGAAGTAGCAACTTTTGATTTATCTAAATAACAAATTCACGCTCCGTCATATATTTTTCCGCAACTAAATCATGAAAGTCAAGCTTGCTACTCAGTTGCTAAGTATGAGTGTCGCGAAAACATTGACTCTGTGTGATGATGATGCTGTAAATTTTATCACACTAATAACTTTTTTCACATAATGATTTTTTTTTAAATTCTATTTTAAGGGCTATAAACGGAGAGTAGATATCAGTTTTGAATTTTTGCGATGTTAGATAAACAAAAATCATATATACTTCAACTTAAATTTTATTTAAAACACGTAGAATTATAAAAAGGAAAATCAGGCATTATGACTAATAATTATAAATATATCCAAAAAAAAAGTAGTTGATACGATTAATAACAGAGGATTCTTTGGTGCGCTCATAAGGAATGAGTTGATCAAAACATTTTTAATTATATAACAAGTGAAAAAAAAAATGTTATCGTATATTTCAACCTATCGCCTAAGCCAGGAAAATATAGAACAATTTTTTGGAATAATGAGGAAAACTTGGTGGATACAATAATAGTCCCAAAGTTCTCCAGCTTAGAGCTGCATATAAAAATACACTTAATCACTTGGAACTGCGGTCATCATTTACTGGTAATTGTCTCCCATTAGACAACTATCACATTGTAAATGCATCTTCGGAACATAATTATTATCAATAACGCCATCCCTACAAATATTAACAATGAACCATCATACGAGGTTTTAGAGACAACACGTATGTTTGAGTCAGATTTAGAAACATAGAACAATTGTACTATTTTCGCACAATCTTTGTATGGGGCGTCTAGTTTATTGTACCAAAACAATTTTGGCCTGGAAAATCAATCTCGTAAATTGTATTATTATTATTATTATTGTCAGCCTATTTTGTCCTATTTTGTCTACAGGGTAAAGGCCTCCCCTCCTTTTTTCCACTTTTTTCTGTCTACCGCCACAGTGGTCCAATCTGGCTGATATGCGTCCAGCTTGTCACGCCATCTTCTAGCATTGGGAGGTACCCAAACGGTAGTGGCCTTGGCCCAAAGTTCCTCTGGCATGCGGTAAATTGTATTACCTACTCATAAATAATAAACTAAAATAAATCAAAATTTAAAAAAAAAAACTATGCTTAAGTACCTTGAAACAAAATGAGTTTTGTGAACTTTTGTCTTTTAGACTTCTTCTGAACACTATGGTTGAACTTTGCAATAAATCGAAGTTAATTAATTATTAGCATATGTTTCTACTACAGATCTTATCAAATACAGTCTGTGATTGAACATCACTGGGCTCTCAAATGAATGAATGATCAAGCCCTCAAAAACATTCGAATTCAAAAATACTTTTAATACTTTACTTGTGATAAAATCAATATTGTGCTTTGCAGAGACACCTTTACCATCGTTTTCATTTACAAGTTTCCTGATGAACATTTCTGTGGCTTTACATATGTTAAAAACATCCTTAGTAGAAAAACATAACCCACCCATATCTTTTATTGCAATTAATTTATGATAATTTAATTTTTTGTTTGAAACCAAACTTGACACACATATTTCACATTTAATTTTTCTGGTTAGCACACGATACACGTATCCAGAAATACATCCAATAATTTGATACGCTCCTTCCGACACAGATGTATCATTTAAAATTCCATTTAAAAACTCGCAATAGTTATCTGCAATGAAATCGGTTTGAAATTCCTTGTCTAAAGTGTCGTTTAATTGATAGTCTACATTATCAACTACCCTTAACAAGTAAGTTCTATTGATGGTTTCTACATAAGAACAAGTGAGTAGGTAAAGTTATCCATTGGAGCACAGTTGTCTGAAAAAGAATCGCGTAATTCTAAATTGGCTATAATCTTTTTGTATGCTGCCTTGAATTGTTTCACATTTGGGTTGTTGTTATGACCTCCGTGTCTTCTGACTGAGCCTACATGTTGACAAGTATTTAATTTTATTTGTCTTTACTACACTTTTAAACAACATTTGCAGACTTTGAATGTCGATTAAAAATTCCAAAAAACCAGTCTTGTTAATAGTATCAACCAATCGTTTTTTAATTAATTTCATTATTATTTTATTTGGGAGATTTCTGCGCTTTATTTCCTTATTTTTATGTACTGTTTTAGAGATAATATATAATTCTTAGCTAGTTCCAAATATGCAAAAATGGTGAATTTATTTGAAAGACATAGCGGCTGCTTAAAACCATACTTTCCATATTTTTTAGTATTCATTATATCAAATAAATCGTTTAAAATAGTAATAAATTTTACCGTAGCAGAAACATTATGAAATACGTGTCATGTCAGTAAGTCATTGCAAAGTAATAAGGCTTTAGCTACACTTTTACTTAATAATTCAGTTGCTAATCGCACCTTCATAATTTGGTTTCGGAAATATATATGTTTTCCTGACAATTTGTTAGCAAAATTTAAGTGTTCATTTGTTTGTAATTTATTTAAAGAGACTAATAGAGACCATTTTATATGCTCATTTTCTGCATCGTAAAATATCTTTTTATTTTCAAACGTGTTCCTGACCAATTTTATCATGTGGCTATGTGGTCAAGGAATATAACAACGCTTTCTTGAGTATCTGGGTGTGGAAAATCAGTTTTTAAATTATTTGGATCACTTAATTGACATCCCAATATTTCTGCAGTACTCAAATTGGTTGGAGTGTCATCAAAAGTCATACTGACAATGTTCACACCTGACTCGTGACATTGGCTTGAACATTTTTTAATTAACGCAGCTTTATGTTCAGCGGAAATGTTGTTTGTGAAAAAATATCCGACAGGTATTTTTTCGATTTTGATCAAGTGACACCACCATGAATACAAGGGCTTGAGAAGATATTTCCTCCATATCCCCAAAACCTAAGTTGACAAAACCTTCATTTGTTTTGGTATTCCATAATTTCTGACGTCTAATAGAAATTTCGTCAAAAACTAAAGAACAAATTAATTCCTTGTCCCGTTTTCACATTTTTTAATTTCAGAGCGCGAAACGACTCGTTAGTAAAACCGGGCTGCGCATCTACACTGACATACCATCTACGTAATGTTCTCACGTGGGAAAAAACATTATTAAAACATTTTCTGACATATTTGTATGCGGAGGGTGAGTAATAGTGAAGTGTTAAAGCAAACTTTCGGAAAGACGGACTAAATTTATCGGTGACAATCCTGCCTTTGACGATTTTTTATTGAGTCTATCAAACAGAGCTTGTGTTTCTGCAGTAGCTTTTAGAGAATTTGTCCCGTTTTTTGGAAGTCAATTTTTTTTCTAATTTACTAATTATATCTTTAAATATTTATTTTGTAGCCCTATTTTTTTAATTTTAGTCTGGTGGCGTATTTTTTGTGGTTGCAAATGATGAACTTGTTTCTTCAAAGCATTTTTTTTTGGACTGTCGAAAATTGATTTTGAATCAGATACTGAGCCGTCGTCAGTTTTTGTTTCAATGTCCTGAAATTACAAGAAATTTGTGATTTTAAAACACGTTTGAATGTTAGTTATTTGCCGTCTATATGCATTACATTAACTTTTTTTTCGGTTGACTACTATGAATTTGAGAAACCTACAACTTACTTCATTATAAGGTATCGATCCTTTTTTTAAACTGCTCGACCTGTCTTTCCAAAGTGAATATCATCACTTCTAAAATGTTTCGAGCACAGTTTAGATTTAGCAGATGGTATCCAACTTTCTTCAGCTCGTTCCATTTGCACATATCGCACCCATTTTTGGCGTACCGTATTATTAACTGGCGGGAACCTTCAATAAAACATAGATATTGAAAAAATAAGTATTTGTTAGAAAAAAACTTCAAATGAAATTCAAAAATTTCAAACAAACACTTTGTGGAACAAAGCTTTTGCAGGATCCCTCGGACATCAACCTAAAATAATAAACTTGAGAGGCAAGCTTGGTCAATTCTCTTTTATATTTTCTGTATCCTATTTTTCTGTAAAAGCAGGTTTTCATTTTAGAAAATTATTCTGCTTATAACATTAATCGATAAATAAAACGACATCATTTGAACATCACTAAACCATCTACTTCCGCATCCGCAAGTGTGTGACATCCTAAAAGTACTTTTGCTTTTCACCTCTAGAGGTCGGCATAGGGCAATGGTAAATGTTCTAGAATTAGTTTAGTAGTCTGATTATTGGGTAAATAAACAAAATTTTAATACTTACGAAAATAAGCTGAAATCACGTTCAGCCGTTTTTCCGTATCGGGATTTGCAATATCGCAATACGCAATTTGGCATATTTCCATTGATTAGGTATATTAAATCTGTTCACTGACAAAATATACGACTACACTAGAGGGCGAATGACATCAAACTGAGCGACTTGTTACTACTTGGTAATAAGTTGTGGATTAAAGCTTTGATCTTTATGTCCTGTCTGTGGTAATAGTTAAATGTCTTTGGATAAATGCATATTTCCTTCTTAACTTCTGAGATATTACTCCTAACGTGACCCGACACCCAAAACGCTGACTACCTGCGGGGGCCCCTTGCCAATAGACCGACGCGATGCGACGCGACGCCATGTTGATTTCCAGTGACTGCTTGCCACTTCAGAGGACATTACAAGTTGAATAAAACCTTGTAAAAATACCTAGGTAACTAGCAGCAATGACCTTTGGTAGCAGATACAATTTTTATAAAATATCAACATACTCATGTTAGTATGGAAGGTGTACTTATTTAATATCTTGTTGTTTG
Source organism: Scoparia ambigualis (assembly GCA_963921215.1). Classification (NCBI taxonomy): domain Eukaryota; kingdom Metazoa; phylum Arthropoda; class Insecta; order Lepidoptera; family Crambidae; genus Scoparia; species Scoparia ambigualis. The sequence continues at coordinate 18,828,184 of OY992525.1, read as the reverse complement.
TCCAAATATATAAGATGACTGCTAGAAACCGCAAAAAAAACGGCAAGGGCTGGTCAGGTCAAGTGGTCATACATGACAAAAATGACAAAAAAGACAAAAAAGGAATTCGTGTTTTTTCGTAGGTACTTATCTCCCACCTGACGGGGGCTACGGCCGACCAACCAGCCGTCTGTTGACCCGTCAACGTAGGTACTTATCGCCCAGCTGACGCGGACGGGTCAACAGACGGCCATATGCTTTGAAATAAATTAGATACTCAAAAACTATTCAATTAAAATTTACGAAATGAATTATTTCATTAAAAATGAAAAAACACGAATTCCTATTTCGTCATTTTTGTCATGTTTAAAACACTCGACCTGACCAGCCCTTGAAGTTTTTGCAGTTTTCGTCCGTTCAGTCACCTTATATAAGCAAATAGGTAAATAAAGTGTTTGTGTTGTACATCGATGATAGATGTACTATGGCGGCACGGGCTCACCACCTATCACGCTGAGCTGTGTAGTTGTAATTTGGTAAAAAGTGGACTATGCCAGTGTACTGCTTCTGCGATCCTCATTGCGTAGTCTCTGGCTAACGCTTTTGGAATAATAGTCGTGAATATTTGTCGAATTTAGGGAATGCGTATTTGATAACTCACTAAGGATTCAGGGGCAATTTTTGGATCAAGCCTTTACCTACTGAAACGCACTGCCGTTGATAGGTAAGTACTTAGTAATTTGTTTCAATGTTACACGGTAGTACTATTAGTTGAGGAGCTTCGGAACAAAAGCGGACTTGTCTTAATATTATGTTTTTTTTTCGAGCTTTTTGGGTGCATATCTATCGTTGGGTGCGATCCTACAGTAAATATTTTTATAAGGGTTTATAAGGTTTCAAACAGAAACGGACTTGTTCTGTTCAAAATTGCACTGGCAAATTCAATTTTTTTTCTCCAGTGTAAAATTCAATTAGTGTGACAAATCCGCTTTTATTCCTCAGCTCCTCAGTTATTATGGTTACACTCGTTTTAAAAGTGACCCAGTTCAATGACACAGACATTAATACACACAAACAATGATTGAAATATTTATTGAAAGTTCAAAAATGAAATCAACTCGTTCAACGTTTTTAAGTTTTTCTGATCATTTAGCAAGGTACGGCTTGTCTTCTGAAACAATAAAAAACGGAATATAGTAGGTACTTACCTAATTAAAGGTAATTATAGTTATTTTAATTACATAAGGTTACAAAGTAAGTATGTGTCTGTGGCTCCGTTTTTTCTTTCTAAACCACGCAATGGATAGAATTCATTTTTTGGTGACAGAAAGATCGAAAAGGACGGTGATTTTTCAGGTTTCCGTGCCCAAAAGGTAAAACGGGACCCTAAGGCTCCTCTGTCCGTCCGTCTGTCACCAGGCTGTAGGTAGGTACCTATCTCATGAACCGTGATAGTCAATAATATCATTGTAATAGTTAAACAGATAAAATTTTCACAGATGATGTATTTCTGTTGCCGCTTTAACAACTAAATTAAATACTAAAATGCAGAATAAAATAAATAGTTAAGGGGGCTCCCATACAACAAGCGAGATTTTTTTGCTCTGTTTTTATAACCTAAATAACTTGCTATTAAACGAGGGTAAAACCTCGCCTCGTTTTATTAAAGCTTAAATATACTTAAGTCAAATTTTAAACAATGAATAAAGACGACAACCTCAGGCAGGAATCGAACCACGCACCTTCCGCATTCCGGGCGGTTTACAGAGGTGAAAACTTGTAAGATTTGATGAAGTAATGTTGACTAAAAAACAAGCATCAAGCACTAACAAATTTAGACGGGTGAAAACCAGACCTCGGTAGCCAAGTGGACCCGGAATGCGGAAAGAACGTGGTTCGATTCCCGCCTGAGGTTCAAATGTGTAAGATTTGTATAGCCTAATGTTAAGCAGGTAATAACTAGTATACAAATTAAAGATAAGAATGTAAATCCTGTGGACACCACTGTGTTTCTAGGCATCACGTTGCATGCCAAGCTTCAGTGGGTCCCTCACATAGCTAAACTGTCGAATAGACTCTTCGGCTTATGCAGTAATGAAGATCCGTCAGTTAACTGACGTTTATACAGCTAGAGTAGTTTATTTCAGTTACTTTCATAGTGTAATGTCGTACAGCATTTTACTGTGGCGAAATGCTGCCGACAATCAAACTATCTTTGTGCTGCAGAAAAGGGGTATTCGAGCAATTATTAACCTAAAGACTGTTGACTCTTTCAAAGAGCGATTTAAGGATATAAGTAAAATGACAGTTGCATCACAATATATTTATGAAAATCTGATGTATGTTCGTAAACATATAGAAATGTTTTCAAAAAACAGTGATATTTACAATAAGAACAAATTAGCAGTACCTTATACTAGGCTTCATAAAATAAATAATTCCTTTAAGGGTCTGAGCGCTCTAATTATTTTGGACTGCGTCGGCTGCTTACCATCAGGCAGGATTCAGTCACTATGACAAGTAAAAAAAAATGATTTGGTCCATCTTTAGTCTGTGCCTGTATTATTATTTTATCTTTGTTTTGTACTTGAGTAGTTATGCACAATTTGTTCCTATAGATGTTAAGGTACTAATAAATAAAACACCTCTGTTCAGCAAATAATATTTTTTATTCATTATCACTACTTGCCTAATCTTACAGCTACCTCATCCAAAAACTCCACTGGTGCTGTTAAATTAGATTGATATTAGCCCATCCAAGGTACCAGACTAACGTCATTACATGGGCTCAACAGCCAATTGTTCAACGCCCCACTAAACAATTGTAACAATATTCTTGTTTCTATAATAGTTATTATCATTCTTTACATGGGTGATGGATTATCAATACAAATAAAATGACTCTGTTGTCTTAGAGCAACTACACTGTAGGCAGACTTGTTTTACTTAACGAGATGAGCTTGCACTCTGTCCATCACCACTTAAAGTGACCATTCTTTGATTCACTTTCCTCATAGCAATGTAAATAGCATGTTTCACAATAATCCTCTTCAGTAATCTTAAACAAAATACAAAAATAAACTATTATCACACATACATATATTAAGCACATTATTGTCACAGACAACAGAATACTAGTTTAATTGTATTATATTTGAACCAATTTCAATAGACTGATAATAATGTAGCAGTATTTTCACACAATAAAGTTATTTGTAAAGGTTTAAGTAGATTATTCAAATGTGACAATCAATGAAAATCGCAACAGAATTGAGGCACTTCTGCCACAGTAAATAAGTAAGCTTTACTGTGCTTCTGCTTAGAAATAAGTACAAAATATGTAAGTAAAATGTATGAAAATCATTGTAGATTGTTGAATGAAATAAAAGTACCTAGGTATAGGTACTTACGAATAATGGTGAGAGTGAGAGCCACTCGCTGAGTATCTAATGAAATAACTCTCGTATTAATGTCGAACAACGAATTGTATTTACGCAAACTCTGCAGTCTATTCACAGAATGCGTCCACTTCATATGAACTCTACATCTTGAAATCCAAATCGCAAGCCAACAGTGTCCAGTAATCGTGAGCCAATCGAAGTGTAATCGAAGTGTAGTAGTGTAAGAAGATTTGAGCCAATTCACTTTCAGCTATTTTACTAACGGTAGGCATTTTGCCTTTCTCAAAAAATAACTAAATTTGATGCATTTTGGGTTAACAAACATAAATTTTCTAAAATAATTCACAATTACCAACAGTAATAGCTTAAAAAACTTCCTTACTTAATTAGGGAAACACTGTATTAAATAAATAAATCTATTCAAAACTTATGTTGCGTAAAACGTTGCCTAAATGTTTTCTTACTTGCTTCATTGGAGTTGCTCGAGTGTGTCATTTATGCTCTCTCAAATGTTTCTCCGGTGGTGGCATGTGCGTCGGGTCGTTACGTTCCCTAAAACATGGTTGAGCGAAGCGATGGCTGATTCACATGTCATACTCGTGAACGGGTTCCGCGTTTGGAGGCTGGTCTGCTCTTGCTAACTTATTTTTATTGTTAGTATATTAGTAGTCGTAGTCTTTTACTTTTATTTTTCTGTACTGTAAGACATTGATTACATTGATTATTTTATATTGATGAATACTTGAATGTTTTATTTTTATTAATATATTTTATTATTTTTATGTCCTTGTAGTTGTTTTGTTTTTATTATTGTAATGGAAAGTGCCCTTCTATGATAGGGAGGGCATTTTTCAATTCTAATTTGACGCTGTAAAAGAAAGGGAGAAAAGAAATGCCCTTGCTAAGTTTCTTGTCGGTTCTTCTCAGTACAAGGCTCCCGCCCCATAGTTAGACTTACGAACCGATGGCATAAATGACATTCATAAGTGCTGTAACCTAAACATGACCTAACCTGAATAAATGATATTGAATCTTGAAGGTCTATTAGATAGGTTCCTTTTTTCGTTCCGTTCTTTATTCCAAAAGGACGGTGTCACATGTCATACGGCCCGAGCCACAATGAAAATATTGGGAAGAATGTTTTCAGGACAATTAATTTCAAGAAATGGTGACATTGATTTTCCCCCAAGATCACCGGATTTGACAGCTCCTGACTTTTTTCTGTGGGGCTATTTAAAGGGACGTGTTTATGAAGAAACCAGCCGAGAAATATTCAACATTTAAAACCAAAATATCCAAGAAGAAATCAGTGGGATAAAGGCGGAAGTGTGCGAAAATGTGATGAAAACCGCTATGACAATAGCTCTTATTTGTCTTGCTGCTAGAGGTGGACATTTGGCAGATGTTATATTCAATAAGTAATTGACAAGCCTTAATAAAGTATTTTTGAAAAAATACCCAGTATTTTTCATTTCAAAGTTAATAAATTTAATAAAAACAAGTTGTGTTTACCTCTTATCTGACTAACTTGTATAATAATTATTATCGTTACAGAAAAATATTCGCACTTATAAATATATCCTGTGTTTATTATAAAGTCCTAATAGATTAATAATATTTATAAGTAGTATGAAGTATCTTGTGTAAATTAATCCGCTCCATCCGTTTTAAAGTGCATTAATTAATAAAATTGTATTATGTACCTAATGGTTTAGAGACACGAGAATAGCTACCCAAGTATAAATTTACTACCTAGATTTGTTATACGTATAACTTGTTGTAAGAATAAGTTACTCTCGCATAGTTGCTCTGTGCTATTGAACGAACATAAGCGGATCGAACGAATGAGCGTATTAACCACCATAGTATAGTCAAGTCAAGTCAAGTCAAAATATATTTATTCAATAAACTCATTCAATAAGTACTTTGAATTGTCCAAATCTTTTTTACCACCCATTCAGGACATCATTTTTTAACTGTGGCAAAGAATGGGCGCAAGAAACCACAGCGCACAAAAGCAACGACATTTACAAACAAAAAAAAAGAATATGTCGTTACCAGGTCAATACAAAATATGAATTTAAAAAATAATAAATGTAGCAATACAAAACTACAATACAAAATAGTATCAATTAAATAAAGACAATTAGAAACAGCTGTTGGAGTGCTTGGAGCATTTCAGATCCAAGCTGTTTTGTCTTCTGTGTAATCTGACACTTTATAATAAGCTTTTTTATAAAGCTTTTCTTTGATTTTGATTTTAAATTTATTAAGATCTAATTTCTGAATATCATTTGGTACTTTGTTGTAAAATCTTACCCACAGACCCTTAAAAGAATTATTTATTTTATGGAGCCTAGTATAAGGTACTGCTAATTTGTTCATACTTCTAGTGTTTACATTGTAAATATCACTGTTTTTTAAAAACATTTCAGTATTGGTATGAACATAAATCAAATTTTCATAAATGTATTGTGATGCAACTGTCATTATATTTATGTTTTTAAATCTCTCTCTGAGAGAGTCGCCAGCCTTTAGGTTTAAAGATTGCTCGAATAGCCCTCTTCTGAAGCACAAAGATAGTTTGAATGTCGGCAGCATTTCCCCACAGTAAAATGCCGTACGACATTACACTATGAAAGTAACTGAAATAAACTAATCTAGATGCATCAACGTCAGTTAACTGACGGATCTTCATTACTGCATAAGCTGCAGAGCTAAGTCTATTCGACAATTTAGCTATATGTGGGCCCCACTGAAGCTTGGCATCTAATGTGATGCCTAGAAACACAGTGGTGTCCACAGGATTCACATTCTTATCTTTAATTTGTACACTAGTTGTTACTTGCTTAACATTAGGCAGTACAAATCTTACACATTTGGTTTTTCCCTCGTTTAAAAGCAAGTTATTTACACTAAACCAGTGAACAATCTTTGAGATCGCATTATTCACATCGTCATAATTAGTTGCAGTTTATGTCGTACGAGAGCAAAGGCGCTTTACACGTTTTTATTTTCTGGCGTAACATTGTTTGTTTGACGTAACGTTTCTGACGATGACAAAAAAAAATGTTGTTTAATCTTCTAAGTAATTTGTTCCTTCCTTAAACCATCTCGGGCGTGCGCCTAAAATAATCTTCATTACTGCTATCAGATTCATCAATCAACAATCTCAAACGACGTGGCATTTTTTATTTACAATATTCATTTGAAGGCTGCTTTAAATGACATTACAGTATTACCTTTATCTATGGATTAGGGGCTAACACGGCCAAAATTGGCGGTATAAGAATTTACTCTAGTGTAGTGACTTTATCATTAGGTTAAGCGTTGGTGAAACGTAAAGTTCATTTACACGCGTGTAAATAAGGATTTATTCTTAGAATAAGACTTATACTACTTTGGTGAAATCCACCCTAAAAGAAACATTTATACTTAGATTAAAACAAAAAGGGAAGATACGGCATTAGCGTCTCGTGAGTGAGCCGCCAAAATTAGGCCTAAAGGCACAATTTCACTTCAGTCACAATTTGCCGAGCGAACAGGCTACATCGCCCTATTGCAGATATTCTACTGTGTGAAAAAGAGAAAGACGCTACTCCGCAGTGGCGTCGGAATCGGTCGTACGTACTCGTCTGTTGCGAAGCGACCGAGACGTCAACGCGCTACTCGCTGACTCCCTCGCGCTGACGTTGAAACTTACCGCTTTGTCTCGCTCGCTCGATTTACACTTTATAGGTGTGCGTGTGTGAGTGTTTGCTTAAGTAGTTGAGTAGGACTATATTTTGAATGACTACAAGTAGGAGCATGCCGTATCTTCCCTTTTTGTTTTAATCTAAGCATTTATAAATACAATGAAACAACATTGAGTTATTATGTACTACGTACTAGAGAAGACATCTCAACCAGATTGTTTGTAACACGCGTAGTAGTCTGTGGCGGGCGCTAGACGCAACAATGTGTGCATTCTGTGTTCTATTTTATTAAAATAAGCCTTTGTGTGTTTTAAAGTACTGTTTAGACAACTCAGGAAATACAAATAAAACCAAAGGAATCACTTTTCACCGGGAAATATGTACTAAATTATCGATGTAACATGCATTTGACTAATTGTTTTATCAAATCGGCGAGACATGAAGCGGCGGCCATGTTTCGGTAAAATGCATAGAGTAACAATATTTCTGTTTTGTGCAGAAGTGACACTTTTAACGCGTTATGTGAAATAAAATAAATTATAAATAATAAATTTTGTTTACGCTCACACCAATTATCTAGACCAAGATGAGTATTCTTGTGAAACTCGTTTATATGGTAAGATAACGGATAAATATACATAAACATAGAAAAAACACCCAGACCTGAAATCAATTTAGAAAAACAGTTTTTCTCTAAATTGACCCGACCGGGGATCGAACCCGGGACCTCAGAGATGGCGACACCATGAAAACCGGTGTACAAACCACTCGACCAAGGAGGTCGTCAAATAATTACTACGGTTGAGATTATGGTGGCAGTTTGATTGGGGATTTCGTTAGAAATAATAAATTTACCTAAAATACTTTTTTATTAATGAACATGACCGTTTTTTTAATTGTTGAAATTTTGCATTCACAATGCTACATAGATATAGGATAAAATGTTTACTAGAAAAAAATCAATCAGTCTCATGTTAGAGCAGTGGACCGGCAATCCAAAGGTCGTGGGTTCGAACCCACTTGAGCTTCCTGAGACTGATTGATTTTTTTCTAGTATGTACTATTTTTGACTTACAACTCGATAATAAAACTGTATGAACAGTGTGTCGCATCTGCGCGCTTAGATATTTCTATGACAACTAGGTAAGCACCGCACCACGTTACAAGTATCATGTCATTGATAGCTGTGCACATTTTTTTGTATGGGACGTCTTCTCTTCATTTATCTCAATGTGAAACAATTACTAAAAATAGTATTAGAATTTCATATCATGCCACATCCATTCATGAATCACTCCATGGCGCTCTTTGGTACGTTTTGTGCTCTTTTTTGCTAGTTTTTATTACCTACTTTATTTTGAAATATTTTTGTATGACTGTAGCTCATTTTTTATTCAATTTTGTTAGAATTGTAAATAAAGAATGTAAAAAACATACTTAGCTAGAAAATAACTTAAAATACGTTCTATGACACAAAGCGCAATTTTAGGCTATTTTTATACTATTTTCTATGGCTCTGTTTTTAATGTTATGAAATGAAATTGTAGCCATGTTAATATCCAAGCTTTAAAACAAAATATCAACCGTCTCTTATCTGCGTTAAACGACGGAATGTTTACAAGTAGACCCTTTTTTTCCGCCACTATGGGCCCGCTCGCCCGCTGGCCGATTTGAGGTCAAGAGTTCTTATGCCGCGTCCGCACGCTTGGCACTTGCCGCAAACTCCAAACCTCCACAAACGTTTGGAATTTGGATTGATTTGGGGAATTAAACGTCGCCATCCACACGCTATCCACACGTACATCACGAAGAGCCAAGCATGACGGACGTGGAGGTTGCTGTGTTGGCCATAACATTTGGCGTTAGTTATTTTTGTCAAAGTAATTATTGTAGTATTGGTAGGTACTTATTGTATTTTACAATTAATTAGAGGTTATGTAGTTTCATTTGTGTGTATTTAATTTAATAAGTATACCTATTATTATTAAAAAAGTGATATACTTATATTCTTTTACTTATAAGACGTCTTCATTTGACCAGCCACAAATTTTTCACAAACATCATAGCACGAGCAAAACCAAAATATAAATTAGCACAACGTACATCTGTTCGCCACCATGTCAACAAACGAGACTGAGTGCAAACAAACGTGTGGACGCTTCGTAAGCGCTTGCGGCAAATTCCCTTTGATTTGTGTCAAAAAAACGACACTCGACGAATCGGTTACAAACGCTTGCAAATCTACGCAAACCAAGCCAAACGCTCTATCCACACGTTTTATTTGTGACGGCTTGTTGAGGTTTGCCAAGCGTGTGGACGCGGCATTAGACTCAGTGTGTAAAAAAAAAAAAATGTATGAAAACTAGTCATTTAATAATAGATTATTGTAATTTAATGTTTAATAATGTCATAAACAAAACAAATACTTCGCTGAAAAATGGTTTTATTTCTACTGTCTTGGGGTTTTCATACAAGAAAACGGAGAAAAAATGCTAACCTTATTTTTAGCTCAACATTGAAAAAAAAAACAAATAAGTAGTTAAATTGTATATTATATACCAATCAGTTAGCTTATTTCATTACGAACACGTAGACTTATCTAAACTAATATTATAAAGAGGAATAATTTGTTTGTTTGTTTGTTTGAATTGAATAGGCTCCAAAACTACTGGACTAATTTAGAAAATTCTTTGACCATTAGAAAGCTACATTCTTCCCAAGTGACATATGGTATATTTTATCCAGATATTCCCACGGGAACGGGTACCACGCGGATAAAACCGCGAAGATCCGCCATTGTTATGTATGATAAATGCAAAGAGTTTAAAATAGTAATAAAACGGCTATTAAACACTATTTCATAAAAAACTTTGAGCTGGTGCTCAAGTAACGCCATCTAACGTTGAAAAGCAAAACCTTATATTAAGAATTAGAAGAAGTTTCATCTACCCCACGGTAGGTGCCACTCTGTATTAAGGATGTTCCGTTAAGAATTCGACGTATATCGATAATTTTGGCAAGCAATGGACCGGCAATTCAAAGGTCATGGGTTCGAATCACATTCGAGCTTTCCTGAGACTGGTTGATTTTTTTCTAGTAAACATTTTATCCTATATCTATAAAGCATTATGAATGCAAACTTTCAATAATATAGATATAATAAAGTTCTTCGACATCCAAGAACAATCTGCAGACGGTATTTTACAGTTGACGCGGAGCCTGGTTACACAACAGAAGCTTTACGATTTTTAAAAAAGAAATGCGAAGTAAATTAAATGCCTGTCATATGATTGTTGGTGTGTGATGAGATTGCTTTAAGACAACAACAGCTGTTTCATAATAAACGTAAACTTGGCGCTGTCAATTTTGGCACAGGTCCTTTAGAACTTGCAGATGAGGACACTCTAGCATCGTAAGCTTAAGTTTTTATTCTTGTTTCCCTTAATTAAAATCTGGAAATTTCCTTTGTAGAATTTTTTAATAGCTGGTAATAATGCGTCACTTTTGAGGGATGTCTAGCTAACTTTAAAGCTGCTGAGATTTTAGGCTGTCGGTTGTAAATAATTTAAAGACCTACTTTTTACATCCAAGCACATCACAAAATATTTGCATATTTTTAGATCCTTGTCATGTTATTAAAATTATAAGAAACACGTTTTTAAAAAAGGGTACTATTTGATGAGAATGACAAAAAGATGAAGTAGCAACTTTTGATTTATCTAAATAACAAATTCACGCTCCGTCATATATTTTTCCGCAACTAAATCATGAAAGTCAAGCTTGCTACTCAGTTGCTAAGTATGAGTGTCGCGAAAACATTGACTCTGTGTGATGATGATGCTGTAAATTTTATCACACTAATAACTTTTTTCACATTATGATTTTTTTTTAAATTCTATTTTAAGGGCTATAAACGGAGAGTAGATATCAGTTTTGAATTTTTGCGATGTTAGATAAACAAAAATCATATATACTTCAACTTAAATTTTATTTAAAACACGTAGAATTATAAAAAGGAAAATCAGGCATTATGACTAATAATTATAAATATATCCAAAAAAAAAGTAGTTGATACGATTAATAACAGAGGATTCTTTGGTGCGCTCATAAGGAATGAGTTGATCAAAACATTTTTAATTATATAACAAGTGAAAAAAAAAATGTTATCGTATATTTCAACCTATCGCCTAAGCCAGGAAAATATAGAACAATTTTTTGGAATAATGAGGAAAACTTGGTGGATACAATAATAGTCCCAAAGTTCTCCAGCTTAGAGCTGCATATAAAAATACACTTAATCACTTGGAACTGCGGTCATCATTTACTGGTAATTGTCTCCCATTAGACAACTATCACATTGTAAATGCATCTTCGGAACATAATTATTATCAATAACGCCATCCCTACAAATATTAACAATGAACCATCATACGAGGTTTTAGAGACAGCACGTATGTTTGAGTCAGATTTAGAAACATAGAACAATTGTACTATTTTCGCACAATCTTTGTATGGGGCGTCTAGTTTATTGTACCAAAACAATTTTGGCCTGGAAAATCAATCTCGTAAATTGTATTATTATTATTATTATTGTCAGCCTATTTTGTCCTATTTTGTCTGCAGGGTAAAGGCCTCCCCTCCTTTTTTCCACTTTTTTCTGTCTACCGCCACAGTGGTCCAATCTGGCTGATATGCGTCCAGCTTGTCACGCCATCTTCTAGCATTGGGAGGTACCCAAACGGTAGTGGCCTTGGCCCAAAGTTCCTCTGGCATGCGGTAAATTGTATTACCTACTCATAAATAATAAACTAAAATAAATCAAAATTTAAAAAAAAAAACTATGCTTAAGTACCTTGAAACAAAATGAGTTTTGTGAACTTTTGTCTTTTAGACTTCTTCTGAACACTATGGTTGAACTTTGCAATAAATCGAAGTTAATTAATTATTAGCATATGTTTCTACTACAGATCTTATCAAATACAGTCTGTGATTGAACATCACTGGGCTCTCAAATGAATGAATGATCAAGCCCTCAAAAACATTCGAATTCAAAAATACTTTTAATACTTTACTTGTGATAAAATCAATATTGTGCTTTGCAGAGACACCTTTACCATCGTTTTCATTTACAAGTTTCCTGATGAACATTTCTGTGGCTTTACATATGTTAAAAACATCCTTAGTAGAAAAACATAACCCACCCATATCTTTTATTGCAATTAATTTATGATAATTTAATTTTTTGTTTGAAACCAAACTTGACACACATATTTCACATTTAATTTTTCTGGTTAGCACACGATACACGTATCCAGAAATACATCCAATAATTTGATACGCTCCTTCCGACACAGATGTATCATTTAAAATTCCATTTAAAAACTCGCAATAGTTATCTGCAATGAAATCGGTTTGAAATTCCTTGTCTAAAGTGTCGTTTAATTGATAGTCTACATTATCAACTACCCTTAACAAGTAAGTTCTATTGATGGTTTCTACATAAGAACAAGTGAGTAGGTAAAGTTATCCATTGGAGCACAGTTGTCTGAAAAAGAATCGCGTAATTCTAAATTGGCTATAATCTTTTTGTATGCTGCCTTGAATTGTTTCACATTTGGGTTGTTGTTATGACCTCCGTGTCTTCTGACTGAGCCTACATGTTGACAAGTATTTAATTTTATTTGTCTTTACTACACTTTCAAACAACATTTGCAGACTTTGAATGTCGATTAAAAATTCCAAAAAACCAGTCTTGTTAATAGTATCAACCAATCGTTTTTTAATTAATTTCATTATTATTTTATTTGGGAGATTTCTGCGCTTTATTTCCTTATTTTTATGTACTGTTTTAGAGATAATATATAATTCTTAGCTAGTTCCAAATATGCAAAAATGGTGAATTTATTTGAAAGACATAGCGGCTGCTTAAAACCATACTATCCATATTTTTTAGTATTCATTATATCAAATAAATCGTTTAAAATAGTAATAAATTTTACCGTAGCAGAAACATTATGAAATACGTGTCATGTCAGTAAGTCATTGCAAAGTAATAAGGCTTTAGCTACACTTTTACTTAATAATTCAGTTGCTAATCGCACCTTCATAATTTGGTTTCGGAAATATATATGTTTTCCTGACAATTTGTTAGCAAAATTTAAGTGTTCATTTGTTTGTAATTTATTTAAAGAGACTAATAGAGACCATTTTATATGCTCATTTTCTGCATCGTAAAATATCTTTTTATTTTCAAACGTGTTCCTGACCAATTTTATCATGTGGCTATGTGGTCAAGGAATATAACAACGCTTTCTTGAGTATCTGGGTGTGGAAAATCAGTTTTTAAATTATTTGGATCACTTAATTGACATCCCAATATTTCTGCAGTACTCAAATTGGTTGGAGTGTCATCAAAAGTCATACTGACAATGTTCACACCTGACTCGTGACATTGGCTTGAACATTTTTTAATTAACGCAGCTTTATGTTCAGCGGAAATGTTGTTTGTGAAAAAATATCCGACAGGTATTTTTTCGATTTTGATCAAGTGACACCACCATGAATACAAGGGCTTGAGAAGATATTTCCTCCATATCCCCAAAACCTAAGTTGACAAAACCTTCATTTGTTTTGGTATTCCATAATTTCTGACGTCTAATAGAAATTTCGTCAAAAACTAAAGAACAAATTAATTCCTTGTCCCGTTTTCACATTTTTTAATTTCAGAGCGCGAAACGACTCGTTAGTAAAACCGGGCTGCGCATCTACACTGACATACCATCTACGTAATGTTCTCACGTGGGAAAAACATTATTAAAACATTTTCTGACATATTTGTATGCGGAGGGTGAGTAATAGTGAAGTGTTAAAGCAAACTTTCGGAAAGACGGACTAAATTTATCGGTGACAATCCTGCCTTTGACGATTTTTTATTGAGTCTATCAAACAGAGCTTGTGTTTCTGCAGTAGCTTTTAGAGAATTTGTCACGTTTTTTGGAAGTCAATTTTTTTTCTAATTTACTAATTATATCTTTAAATATTTATTTTGTAGCCCTATTTTTTTAATTTTAGTCTGGTGGCGTATTTTTTGTGGTTGCAAATGATGAACTTGTTTCTTCAAAGCATTTTTTTTTGGACTGTCGAAAATTGATTTTGAATCAGATACTGAGCCGTCGTCAGTTTTTGTTTCAATGTCCTGAAATTACAAGAAATTTGTGATTTTAAAACACGTTTGAATGTTAGTTATTTGCCGTCTATATGCATTACATTAACTTTTTTTTCGGTTGACTACTATGAATTTGAGAAACCTACAACTTACTTCATTATAAGGTATCGATCCTTTTTTTAAACTGCTCGACCTGTCTTTCCAAAGTGAATATCATCACTTCTAAAATGTTTCGAGCACAGTTTAGATTTAGCAGATGGTATCCAACTTTCTTCAGCTCGTTCCATTTGCACATATCGCACCCATTTTTGGCGTACCGTATTATTAACTGGCGGGAACCTTCAATAAAACATAGATATTGAAAAAATAAGTATTTGTTAGAAAAAAACTTCAAATGAAATTCAAAAATTTCATCAAACACTTTGTGGAACAAAGCTTTTGCAGGATCCCTCGGACATCAACCTAAAATAATAAACTTGAGAGGCAAGCTTGGTCAATTCTCTTTTATATTTTCTGTATCCTATTTTTCTGTAAAAGCAGGTTTTCATTTTAGAAAATTATTCTGCTTATAACATTAATCGATAAATAAAACGACATCATTTGAACATCACTAAACCATCTACTTCCGCATCCGCAAGTGTGTGACATCCTAAAAGTACTTTTGCTTTTCACCTCTAGAGGTCGGCATAGGGCAATGGTAAATGTTCTAGAATTAGTTTAGTAGTCTGATTATTGGGTAAATAAACAAAATTTTAATACTTACGAAAATAAGCTGAAATCACGTTCAGCCGTTTTTCCGTATCGGGATTTGCAATATCGCAATACGCAATTTGGCATATTTCCATTGATTAGGTATATTAAATCTGTTCACTGACAAAATATACGACTACACTAGAGGGCGAATGACATCAAACTGAGCGACTTGTTACTACTTGGTAATAAGTTGTGGATTAAAGCTTTGATCTTTATGTCCTGTCTGTGGTAATAGTTAAATGTCTTTGGATAAATGCATATTTCCTTCTTAACTTCTGAGATATTACTCCTAACGTGACCCGACACCCAAAACGCTGACTACCTGCGGGGGCCCCTTGCCAATAGACCGACGCGATGCGACGCGACGCCATGTTGATTTCCAGTGACTGCTTGCCACTTCAGAGGACATTACAAGTTGAATAAAACCTTGTAAAAATACCTAGGTAACTAGCAGCAATGACCTTTGGTAGCAGATACAATTTTTATAAAATATCAACATACTCATGTTAGTATGGAAGGTGTACTTATTTAATATCTTGTTGTTTGTCCAAATATATAAGATGACTGCTAGAAACCGCAAAAAAAACGGCAAGGGCTGGTCAGGTCAAGTGGTCATACATGACAAAAATGACAAAAAAGACAAAAAAGGAATTCGTGTTTTTTCGTAGGTACTTATCTCCCACCTGACGGGGGCTACGGCCGACCAACCAGCCGTCTGTTGACCCGTCAACGTAGGTACTTATCGCCCAGCTGACGCGGACGGGTCAACAGACGGCCATATGCTTTGAAATAAATTAGATACTCAAAAACTATTCAATTAAAATTTACGAAATGAATTATTTCATTAAAAATGAAAAAACACGAATTCCTATTTCGTCATTTTTGTCATGTTTAAAACACTCGACCTGACCAGCCCTTGAAGTTTTTGCAGTTTTCGTCCGTTCAGTCACCTTATATAAGCAAATAGGTAAATAAAGTGTTTGTGTTGTACATCGATGATAGATGTACTATGGCGGCACGGGCTCACCACCTATCACGCTGAGCTGTGTAGTTGTAATTTGGTAAAAAGTGGACTATGCCAGTGTACTGCTTCTGCGATCCTCATTGCGTAGTCTCTGGCTAACGCTTTTGGAATAATAGTCGTGAATATTTGTCGAATTTAGGGAATGCGTATTTGATAACTCACTAAGGATTCAGGGGCAATTTTTGGATCAAGCCTTTACCTACTGAAACGCACTGCCGTTGATAGGTAAGTACTTAGTAATTTGTTTCAATGTTACACGGTAGTACTATTAGTTGAGGAGCTTCGGAACAAAAGCGGACTTGTCTTAATATTATGTTTTTTTTTCGAGCTTTTTGGGTGCATATCTATCGTTGGGTGCGATCCTACAGTAAATATTTTTATAAGGGTTTATAAGGTTTCAAACAGAAACGGACTTGTTCTGTTCAAAATTGCACTGGCAAATTCAATTTTTTTTCTCCAGTGTAAAATTCAATTAGTGTGACAAATCCGCTTTTATTCCTCAGCTCCTCAGTTATTATGGTTACACTTGTTTTAAAAGTGACCCAGTTCAATGACACAGACATTAATACACACAAACAATGATTGAAATATTTATTGAAAGTTCAAAAATGAAATCAACTCGTTCAACGTTTTTAAGTTTTTCTGATCATTTAGCAAGGTACGGCTTGTCTTCTGAAACAATAAAAAACGGAATATAGTAGGTACTTACCTAATTAAAGGTAATTATAGTTATTTTAATTACATAAGGTTACAAAGTAAGTATGTGTCTGTGGCTCCGTTTTTTCTTTCTAAACCACGCAATGGATAGAATTCATTTTTTGGTGACAGAAAGATCGAAAAGGACGGTGATTTTTCAGGTTTCCGTGCCCAAAAGGTAAAACGGGACCCTAAGGCTCCTCTGTCCGTCCGTCTGTCACCAGGCTGTAGGTAGGTACCTATCTCATGAACCGTGATAGTCAATAATATCATTGTAATAGTTAAACAGATAAAATTTTCACAGATGATGTATTTCTGTTGCCGCTTTAACAACTAAATTAAATACTAAAATGCAGAATAAAATAAATAGTTAAGGGGGCTCCCATACAACAAGCGAGATTTTTTTGCTCTGTTTTTATAGATATAGATATGTACGGAACCCTTCGTGCGAATCGCACTTGGCCGGTTTTTTTTATAATATTATTTGTTTGAGTCATACATAACGACCGTTATCACGCCTGCTTCCCTGGGTTTTGGCATTCGGGCCGCTAGTAATCCATATTAATAAAAATCTATTGCCGAAATGTTTGTACGCGCATCACTTCAGAACTGCTCCACCGATTTGCTGATTCTTTTTTGTTTTTTTTTTTGTAATTGTCAGTAAGTAGGAGGTTTGCGTAAAATATTTTTTGGAAAATCGTCACGGTATACTGAGTATTCACGCAGAAGAAGTTGAGGGATGACCGCTAGTATTAAAGGCTTTTTCCCAAAGGTCCACGACTCTTTGTTTGTTTATTCCCACTGGGTCCATGAAATTTCAAAATGTATTTTAAAACTTTCATGTACTTATGAATTTCCCAACGGGTCCACGAGACTTATCCGAAGTACAATCATTAAAAATGATACAAGATCCCTTCGCGGATTATGGTCGTGTCGTGAATGTTTATCCTTTCATAACCCAGCTATCCCTCAAGCCCCAAGCGGTCGCATGAGACCGCACCTACAAAAACACACTTGACTTTATTATGAACAAGTTTGATTATTTCGGTTCTGTGATACAGTTTATGCATCGTGATTGCAAAATATCGCATAGTCTATGCTCGATTCTGTCAAATTTGACGTATACAGTTGCGCCAATTTTTGTGTCAGAAAAGGACATCATTTTTTTTGGTACTAAAATAAAAGAAATATTAACTGCAATAATTCATATACTTCCTTGTCCAAGAGATTAAATGCTATCATTCTGTATATTTTTTTAGATTTTTAATTACCTCCGTTTAAGAATACTGTATTTTGATAAGTTTTGTACGTTTCTGAACAAAAGTTCCGGTTTTTTTAATGTTAACGAACGCAGGGTTATTAAGTATGTAAGTGTATGAGGTCTAAGGTAATGTAGAAACGATATCGCTAACACAGTGAGTGATCTTTTTCGCACTTAAAGTATTTAGCAACGATACATAAAAATAACACAACGAAACTGCGGCCGGGAATCGTCTGGCGGCTGACAGTCTGACATCTGTCTACGATGCGTATTTGACATATAAAACGTCAGACAAGCGTCACTTTTTCATTTTTAATAACAGAAAGTGTCACAATCCTACTATAATGTTGCCATTTTCGAGTAGAAATCAATGTTAGTTTTTAATTTATATAAAAAAACGGAGGTCATTAAATTAATAATACGGTCATAAATATGTTGATAATAATGTATTCTTCAAGTATTTATACATTGGCGTCAAGTTAAAACACTTTAGAATTTAGTACCAAGCCCCATAGTAAAAAAAAGATGTCCTTTCCACGAGTGAGTGGTTGGTGATTGTACCAAACATTCTCATGGACCTGCTGGGAAAGAAAATGTTTTTAATTCGTGTTATGTCGTGGACCCGTTGGGTATCAAAGTACCTATAAACTTACAATTTTTTAACACAATGGAGTCGTGGACCTTTTTGAATAAACCGTACTAAATAAAGGACAGAACGACCCCTTGCACCATTAATGCATCTATCAGTTTTGAGGTACATCCACGAGCAAAAACGTAACTCTTAAGACAATGGAATAAGAGTCAAAGTGTATAGGTTAGGTACGGTCGCGAGCACCAATATATATAATAAGAGTTACAATTGTTTACATATTTTTGCTGGTGACTGTACTTAATGGTGCTCGTAACTGTACGTCATTCGAAACATCTTAAGGCTTTGCCAAGCAAAACGCGTTTATAGCGCGCATCAGAGCACTATTAATAGCGCTGCGTCCTGCCGCCGTACTGTAGCGCCAAGTTGTGTTGTACTGTGGCGGTATTAAGTGGTCAAACAGAGCGTGAGCGCTAGCGCCTTAGTGCGAGACAAAAACAAAACAAAACTCAAACATTGAAATCTTATTTGAGTGTCCATAGTGGGCACGCGGGCGCGGGGCATATGTTTGTCCGTCGCGCCGCGCCCCCTCCGCGCCCACGTGTGCTCCTGGCCGAACACTTAAGCCTTAGGCGAACGCTACACGCAAGATCCATATTGTGATCCGTCAATATATACTGACGGATCACGATAATTATTGACGTGTAGTGTAGTGTATTGACGGATCACAATATTTATCGCAGGATTTCTGGAAATCCAGTGATCCAATGTTAGATCCAAGATCGTGATATTTATCTTGCGTGTAGTGTCGCGCGTCAATATTTATCGTGTCTAGGGTTGCCACCTTTTTTTAAAGTATTTTTTATTCCTCATACACGGAAAGTAGGTTTGAAGTTGCCTGAGGAGCGGGTGGAAAGTAATACTTTTCTACCAACTACCAACAAAACATACAGTAATTCGAATGTAACAAAAAACAAGTTTATCTTAATGCTAAATGCTGTCTCAATTATACGTAGTCACGACATGCAATATCAAAATACAATCATATTTGTTGAACAGTAACTCATGTGTAGTTGTGACTTACTATTAAAATAATGCTAACAATCCATCTCTTCCCATGGCTGTCATAAAGGGCGACTAACGGACTAAAGACTGCACATACATCCAACAGCATAGAGCGGCGATGGACTCATCATAATAATACTACCAACCCCTCTCTTCCCTTCGGTGTCGTATAAGACGACTAACGGACTAAATTCTGCACATACATCCAACAGCATAGAGCGGCGATGGGCTCATCAAAATAATACTACCAACCTCTCGCTTCCCTTGGGTATTATAAAAGGCGACTAACGGACTAAATTCTGCACATCAAAATAAAACTACCAAACCCTCTCTTCCCTTGTGTGTAGTAAAAGCGACTAACGGGCTAAATTCTGCACATCAAAATAAAACTACCAACCCCTCTCTTCCCTTGTGTGTAGTAAATGCGACTAACGGGCTAAAGGCTCAGCACCTAAGCACATGTGCAAACTGTGCAGTAGTTTCTTGCTGAAGCGTGGACTGTGTGGGCGTGGCCTGTGTTGTCCATAGATTCAAATTATTACTAATTTTACCACTTGAACTAAATATCTCAATAAAGTTGTAGATTTATGTAAAATAAAACTCACTCGTTTTTTTAGCTAATTCATGTTTTTATTTTTAGTTACTTACCATTCGTAATTAAAAGCACAGTGTTTACCTCGGGTGAATGAAAGACTTATTTTCTCCTTCGAACTATTGCCGTTCGAGGGAGTAAATAAGCTACTTTCAGCCATTTATGGTAACAAATAATGTACTATTTACATTTTGTTAGAACAAAAATATAGTATATAGCATAAAAAGAGTACTTATTTATTTGTCCTTAAAAACGTTTTTTTTGTTGCTTTTTGCAACATTTGACACATATTTGTCTTTTACGTAAATAGAGTATTTTAGCCTTAGAGCATTAATTTACTTTTTATTTACTAAAAGATTTTAGTTAGCGTACTTTATTGGTGTCGTAGCGTAGATTATAAAGTACGACTACATGAAAAAGAGACAATACTCTATTTTAAAGTGCGAGTGGCAACCCTACACGTCTGCCTCGTGCAAAGTACGTAATTTTGACGCGATCCGTATTGATGGTGTAGGGTGTGCTGTGATCCAGCCCAAGATCCATCAATAAATATCACGATATTTATCACAATATTTATTGACGTGTAGCCTTAGATTGCTATTTTGATTTAATCTAAGCGTGTAGCGTTCGCCTTATGCTTCTCCAAACAGAGCGCGTTCGATCTTAGCGCGTGTCAGAGCGCTATAGCGTCGCGTCTTGTAGCGCCGAGTTGTGTTGTACTGTGACGGTATTATGGTGTAAAACAAAGTGCTTAACTACTAGCACATGAATAAATACCTACAGAATGCAAGCTGCCTATATGCGGCCCGCTGTAGGTGTACTCATACAAAAGCGCGGCGATGTGTGCGTGACCTCTCACCGACAGGTTCACCGACGCGCCGCCGTGGTAAAAACTGGTTGGCGCCGGTCCAGTTGTGGTATGACGGACAGGGCCGCACGTTCGCGCGCATTAGATGAGATTCAGTTATTCGAGTGATTTTGTTGACGAATTTGGGATTTTACCATTACAGTGTTTTAAATATTTATATACATACATACACATAATCAGGACTTTTATCCCCGAATGGTTATTTATTACAAGCTTTTATTTAACTTGCAATGTATGTAATGTATGTACTTATCTTTTGTTCGGGTGGAATTTTGCAACTCAATTTTGAAGCAGATATATTCAACCGATTGAGCTAAAATTTTGCATACATGTGTAAATCGCGTGACAATGCAATATTATGATGACATGGTGCTGACCTGATGATGGAGCTGGAAGGTGGCCATAGGAACTTTGCAATGAAACGGCACAGCCTCATCGAGTTTGGGCTCGTTTGAATCGTCTTGACGAGTAGTTTGTCTTTCAATGGTAACCAGGGTCTGATGATGGAGCTGGAAGGTGGTCATAGGAACTCTGTAATGAAACTACGCAACCCCATCGAGTTTCGGCTCGTTTGATTCGTCTTGACGATTTCTTTGGTGCTAGATGGTAACCAGGGTCTGATGATGGAGCAGGAAGATGGCCATAGGAACTCAGTAATTAAGCCACATAACCCCATCGAGTATGAGCTCGTTTGATTTGTCTTGACGAGTACTTTGGTGTTAGATAGTAATCAGGGTCTGATGATGGAGCTGGAAGGTGGCCATAGGAACTCAGTAATTAAACAACATAACCCCATCGAGTATGGGCTCGTTTAATTTGTTTTGACGAGTTCTTTGATGCTAGATGGTAACCAGGGTTTGATGATGAAGCCGGAAGGTGGCCATAGAAACTTAGTAATTAAGCACACAATCGCGTCGAGTTTGATTTGTCTTAATGGATAGATCGTTTTTGATGGGTAGTGAGTGGTGATGGTTTGGAAGACGTGAATAAATTCTGTAGTATACCTACACGTTCAATAAGATGAACAGATGAAAATTAGTTATCCGTGGACACGTTTCCAAGGATAACTAAAAAGTAAAAAATAATTTAAAAGTAAAATACCGACTTCTTGGCGGGAAAGTGAAGCGTCATGTCTGCAGTTTTGTTTTATTTTCTAAAATTTGTGTTTTTTCGAATATTAATGTGAAATAATAGTGGATTATTAACCGTTTAGTGTTTGTGAACGTGCATGAGTGTTGGCAAATGAAACAAAACAGTGCAACATCACTTTTCAAATTCTCTCAAGTAGTCCGCGTGAGACCTCAGTAAAGTCCCACATCTTTACTGAGGACTCAAGGGGTTTGGGGAACATCATTTATCATTCATCTTAATCACCACTCATTATCATCAAGGGAAAAAAACAAATAAAAAACTAATGACTAGGCAGTATGGCTCAGACCTTAGCCTGTTCCTTCATGGAACAAATATATATAAAAAAAAAGTAAAATACCTTTTTAAAGAACAAGCTTTTATTTAAATGCGCTAAATAGAAAAAAATAAACTTTTACTTTAAAACTTTTACTATAATAACAAATTATATCGTTATTACAAAATTTATATGATAACTAAGGTTTTTTCGAGATTTATACTATATATAAACAAGTAAATTAAATAACTTGATGCGATAGGTTTTAACTATTAAAATTTTCAATCTAAGAAAATACGAGTACATAAACCTCGCGACAACCTTTTATATCATTATAAATTGTGTAATGACGTTTTAAGTTGTTAGTAAAAGTTTTAAAGTAAAAGTTTATTTTTTTCTTTTTAGCGCATTAAATTAAAGCTCCTTTTTTAAAAAAAAATTTTTACCATATTTTTTTATTTTAACTATTAGGTCTACCAACATTTTTACATTACAGCTTATATCTAAAATGGTAATGTGAATAATAATAGTTACAAATCAATGCATTACATTACATTATAGGCAAACACAACATGACAATAATGAAAAATAATCAGAAGTAATTTCGGGAAAATGATATGAACCTTATTTAATTGAATCAGTACTACAAAGAATTCCAAAAAGAAATCACATTAAATAAACAAACATAGCATTAAGAAATATAAAATTATATTAATAATTAGTCAGAGACTAGGCAATGAGGACAGCAAAAGCAGTCCTCTACCATAGTCCACTTATCACCAAATTGCGACTGCAATGTGCTAAGCGTGACAGGTGGTGAGCCCATCGCCGCTCTAAGCTGTTGGATGTATGTGCAGTGTTAAGTCCGTTAGTCGCCTTTAACGCAAGGGAAGAGAGGGGGTGGTAGTATATTCTTTCACGGCTACGCGACACGGTTATTTTTTTATATTAATGTTTAATCTAAATATATAAAACAAAGTCGGGTTAGTTACACAATTCCCAACTCTTGCACCGTGTGTATGAATAATTCCGGCAAAAATAAGGATATTTCTTTTTTTAATAGTTTAAACAATCAGTTAAGATAAGACTGCTTTATAGATTCGTAATATTTGATTATTTGCGGAGGACGCGGGTTCGATTCAGCACAGAAGACAATTTTTTCAACGTTTCGTTATCTTTGAAATAATTTAAATTAAGTATGTGTCAAATTACAATAAACCTTATTTTATACCTTTTGAAATACACGTTTTATTATGTACCTCTACATACTTACCTCATTTTATTTTTCTTCCCTATTTTTTTACACGTGAAACGGGTGCCAGCCCTATCAGAATAGGTATGAATTTTGCGCGTTGTTAGAGAGCTTGCACTCTGTATGGTAGTTACTCATGTGCTACTAGCGCTAGCGCTCACGCTCTGTTTGACCACTTAATACCGCCACAGTACAACACAACTCGGCGGTATAGGTGGCGTCAGGGCGCAGCGCTGTAGCGTTCTGACGCGCGCTAGGAACGCGTTCTGTATGGCGAAGCCTTTAATGAGGTGACAACTTATTACTTTGGAGACATCTCGTGGTGGAGGCTAATTAACAGAATACTACCGACCTATTTCTTCCAATGGGTGTCGTTAAAGACGGATAACTGATTAAAAACTGCTTAATTATACATCCAACAGCATAGAACCAGGGGGGTGTCACTCCGCAGTTTAGGTACGTTCGTTTGGCGCGCCTCCCAGGCAGACCGCCTATGCGTATGGCAGTAAGGGTTGGCGTAAGCCGAGCGATGCACCGAACACCGAGCGCTGAGTCGCGTAGCGCGTAGCCCTACGCTCTGTGACGTCATGACGTCAAATCGATATCGAGTCAGCGTTGCATAACGGAATATGAACGCTCGGGTCAGACGACAAGTTTCAAATTCGTGTGAAAGTCGTTAGAGAGTGAACCTTCTGTACGGTAGTACTATTAGTTATTCTGTGATGGAATGGCGATGGGCTCACAACTTATCACGCTGAGTACATTTGTAAAGTTTTTATTTAGTGAAACGTAGACTAATGGTAGTGGAAAGCTTCCGCGGTTATCGTTGCCTAGTCTCTGACTAACCCTTCGGGGATATATATTTTTTTATGTGACTCGTCATAGTGACTGCATCCTGCCTGATGGTAAGCAGCCGATGCGGTCCAAAATAACGAGAGCCACCATAAGGCACCGGCCATAAGGACCCAAGAAGGTAAAATATGTTAAGCCACAAGAATCTTTTGCCACAAATATGCAGAAAGTAAGGAATTGTCAAATAGTTTAAGAAAATTATAACAATTAAGAAAAAGAGAGGAATGTATAAGTAGTCCTGAGCAGAAGCTCAATTGAAAAAACTTATTTTCCCCATAGATTAAGAGTTAATAAAACATGATGGTAAAGTTAAGAGATAGGATAAAGTAGGTAACGGGAGTCCCACCCGATATAAAGAGTAAAAGATGACGAATGGCTGTGAAGTATTAGGTATGAAAGTGCGAGAGGAATTAATGCTAGAACTGGTATGAATAAGGAATGGATTCTTCTCCACAGCTAAAAGACTTCCTGAATGGGTGGGGTGGGTGGGTGGGTTCCTATGCATATCCATCCATCCATAAAAAAATAAATTTTGACGATTCAAAATGCTTAATTTAAGCTTACTGAATAAAGATAGAATAAGATAGATACAGAGGAGCTCGATGGCGCAGCGGCTAGCGCGTTCGGCTTGCGATCTTGCTCGTTAAGCCACTTTCGCAATGCCGGGTCGCTGGATGGGTGACCTAATTAAAAACATCACGAGCTCCTCCGTGCTTCGGAAGGCACGTTAAGCCGTTGGTCCCGGTTGTTGTCGTAAGATGACAGTCGTTAGAACCCACCAACCCGCATTGGGCCAGCGTGGTGGGTTATGGCCCAATATCCCCACGTGCTATTGTCCACGTGGGAGGCCTGTGCCCAGTAGTGGGACGTTAATAGGCTGGTGATGAATAAAGATATATTGATTTTGAATTTGATTTTGATTCCAAATACGCTCTGATCATGTTGAAGCTGTAAGTATAAAAAAAAATAACGAGATCACTTCCACCCTGAAACAAGTACGGTAACAAGCGCACCACCGCGCATATTTGAGTAAGTAAACATTCTTTATCGAATTTGCGCCTAGACTTTTTGCGGGCACATTTTATTTGACATAATCAGTAATTTGCAGCGGATGGATGAAAAAAAATTAAGTACAAAGAATGTGCATGAGGCGAAAATGAATGGGATAGTTGGAAGAGGAAGAACTAGGGGAACGTACTTAGATCCGATCGTTTATCGTTTATTACATCTCGACTGTGATTTTTATTGTAGTAATTTTGCAGTTGTATTTATCGTTTTTATCGAAATAGGATAAAAAATTCATTAACATAAAAATTATTCTTCATTAAGTAATTAAATTATTCTGATATGAATTTTGCTCAATAATATTATCGTAGATAGCAGAAATTCCCAGTTTACTTAAAGCGATTTTAGAAGTTTTTTGGTTTAGAATAAGATTTTTTTTGTATTTAAAATCATGGATATCTAAAAATTCCGAGGCCGCTCAGAACTATACCTACGACTAAATAAGAGATAACATTCAAATTTTTTTGTTTAATTTGTTTGTAGTTAAACCATAAAGTTACTATACCTAGCGGAATAGAGCAACAAACATGAGCTGTCAAACGAAACCGAAATATGATGGCATTTGTGTGTGTAAAGAATGCGTTCAGTGATTTTACGTCATGTAGCTTTTCACATTAACATCGATATCCATTATATTTATTACTAACAGTAATAGTGTTATTAGAACTAAAATAGGATGGGATGGGAAAATATCCACGATTTCACGTAAAATCCGAAAAATTCGCAAAACCCAAATTCTCAGCGTGCTGATGAGTGCTGACAAATAGTAGCCAAAAACAGTTCTGTGACGTCGCATCACGCATCTCTTTTTATCCCACAGTGTTGTTGCTAGTGACATCCTGCTCGCTCAGCCCTTTGTTTCTCTATTCCGCTAGGTATAGTAACTTTATTAGTTAAACCTAGGAGCTCAAAAAATTGCCTTCGCGCATTTTTTAAAAATCTTTCTCTGCAATTTTGTGCTTAATTAAAAAGTTAAGCAAAATTTACAAAATGCGAGGCGCTACGAACTATGCCAATAGCTATTCTACACTTTTCAATAAGTCAAAACTTTTGTTTCTGAGATCAAGAACGCCAAAATTGGCCATTTTACTCAAAAATCACAGTCGAGATGTAATAGGCCTCTTAGTGTGCGTTTTCACTGACGCGGCGGAGTTGAGCGGAGCGGAGCTGAATTGACCAATCACATGCTCGAAATCTTGTGCAGCGTAGATTTCGAGCATCGTGATTGGTCGATTCAGCTCCGCTCCGCTCAGCTCCGCGTCAGTGGAAACCCGGCCTTAAAGTCAGCTCAAGAGTACCCTAATCCGACGAGCATGTACTTACTTACACATGAAGACGATAGTTTACATATTATGAAGAATATTATGAGAATAATAGCGCGCGCGCAGGGATTACGAGTTATGCGACGACGCGCGACGTGTTCGGTGCGTCGCAAGCGGCAACCTTTAAGGCTAGGTGTTAGTGAAAAATTAAAATAACACGTTCTTAGAATTACTTTTTGAAGTAGTAAACAATAAAATTAAATCTGCGAAAATTATAAAATATTGTTGGGGCTTTATTCTGTGAAATACACCCGATGGAAACACGATTTTATAAAGTTGGCTCGATAGAATAAATTCACAAAGTTACATATTTTTGTGTCATTTTATCTTCTTATCCAGGTTTTATTCTTAAAATAAGTGATTTGATATTA
The DNA here is from genome assembly GCA_963921215.1 of Scoparia ambigualis. Taxonomy (NCBI): domain Eukaryota; kingdom Metazoa; phylum Arthropoda; class Insecta; order Lepidoptera; family Crambidae; genus Scoparia; species Scoparia ambigualis. The sequence continues at coordinate 18,800,829 of OY992525.1, read as the reverse complement.
TGAGTCATTTACCAAAATGAAGCTCGTAAATAACTTGAGTTATTATAACCGATGGTTTTTTATTTATTACATCTATAATTTTTTTTAAATATAAAACGCGAATATTCGCGCCGCTTCGCTGTTATACCCGTCCCTTACCGTTGTACCGTCGAGAGAACGAGAGGGAAGCGCTCGAAATACCTCCCCTTAACAGCCATACGTAGGCGGACTGCCTGAGAGGCGCGCCGGCCGAACGTACTCCGGGACGCTGGCGTGATGTATATATGTATTTATGTATGTAATGATAATGTTTTACAGTGTTAACTTACCGGTGTTGACTATTTAATTTGACGAGTTATTTTCATCTTCACCTGTAAAAAACAGAAATACAATTAGGGCATAAAATATAGTAACAGGTACCTAATTATAGTATGCATTAATTTCTCATCATTACCACCCCCTCTCTTCCCTCGAGTTATTCGTTAACTCGCACACTTTAAACTCGCACACATGTGCGAGATGACACCATTTGATTTTAAGTGTCGCCGTTTCGCTGAGCACATGTGCAGCCGCTATTTGGTGAAAAGTGGACTATGGCAGAGGGCTGCTTTTACGGTCCTCATTGCCTAGTCTCTTACTAACCCTTCGGGGATGGTAGTCGTAATTATATGTATGTATGTACATATTTGTATTTGTTAACTCACCAACTACAGCCACTCTAAGACCGTTAACGAGACCGCTAACACCATCGACGACTTTAGATACGTCTTTTAAAAGTCCTGAAAAAATGGTAAACAGACCACATCTTTATTACCTAACAACAAAGTATTTTTTTGTTATATCACATTATTATTCACAATTCATTTTTATTACAAAACAATGATGTAGGGGCCGGTAGCGACTGAATATTAAAAAAAACTACCAAACCATCTCTTCACTTGGGTATCGTAAAAGCAACTAACGGATCAAAGACTGCTCAAATCACTTAGATCCAATAAACTCAAATTCGAACTCAATTTTTTTTTATTTAATAAACTTAAACACCCATTCAGGAAGTCTTTTAGCTGTGGAGAAGAACGGGCGCAAGAAACTCTACAGCTTTAAAATAATATAGAAGTAACATAGAGCAACGATTGGCTCACTACCTATCACGGCGAGTGCAATCGTTATTTCGTGTGCCATGGACTGCTATGCGATTCTATGAGCGACACATAGACGCTGCGCGCTTGGCTGTGATCTGCTATTTCTTTCCAATTCTATGAATATGAAAGAGACAGAGCCAATTCACAGCGCTGCGGCAGCCGCTGCTACCAAGGCTTTAACTTAGAGAATCGCACTGCTGGACTGTGGCAGTGCAATCACGGCGAGCACAATCATTATTTCGTGTGCCATGGACTGCTATGCGATTCTCTAAGCGACACATAGACGCTGCGCGCATGGCTGTGATCTGCTATCTCTTTCCAATTCTATGAATATGAAAGAGACAGAGCCAATTCTCAGCGCTGCGGCAGCCGCTGCTACCAAGGCTTTAACTTAGAGAATCGCACTGCTGGACTGTGGCAGTGCAATCACGGTGAGTGCAATCGTTATTTCGTGTGCCATGGACTGCTATGCGATTCTCTAAGCGACACATAGATGCTGCGCGAATGGCTGTGATCTGCTGTCTTTTTCTAATTCTATGAATATGAAAGAGACAGAGCCAATTCTCAGCGCTGCGGCAGCCGCTGCTACCAAGGCTTTAACTTAGAGAATCGCACTGCTGGACTGTGGCAGTGCAATCGTTATTTCGTGTGCCATGGACTACTATGCGATTCTCTAAGTGACACATAGACGCTGCGCGCATGGCTGTGATCTGCTATCTCTTTCCAATTCTATGAATATGAAAGAGACAGAGACAATTCTCAGCGCTGCGGCAGCCGCTGCTACCAAGCATTTAACTTAGAGAATCCCACTGCTGGACTGTGGCAGTGCAATCACGGCGAGTACAATCATTATTTCGTGTGCCATGGATTGCTATGCGATTCTCTAAGCGACACATAGACGCTGCGCGAATGGCTGTGATCTGCTGATTTTTATTCCAATTCTATGAATATGAAAGAGACAGAGCCAATTCTCAGCGCTGCGGCAGCCGCTGCTACCAAGGCTTTAACTTAGAGAATCGCACTGCTGGACTGTGGCAGTGCAATCACGGTGAGTGCAATCGTTATTTCGTGTGCCATGGACTGCTATGCGATTCTCTAAGCGACACATAGACGCTGCGCGCATGGCTGTGATCTGCTGTTTTTTTTCCAATTCTATGAATATGAAAGAGACAGAGACAATTCTCAGCGCTGCGGCAGCCGCTGCTACCAAGGCTTTAACTTAGAGAATCGCACTGCTGGACTGTGGCAGTGCAATCACGGTGAGTGCAATCGTTATTTCGTGTGCCATGGACTGCTATGCGATTCTCTAAGCGACACATAGATGCTGCGCGAATGGCTGTGATCTGCTGTCTTTTTCTAATTCTATGAATATGAAAGAGACAGAGCCAATTCTCAGCGCTGCGGCAGCCGCTGCTACCAAGGCTTTAACTTAGAGAATCGCACTGCTGGACTGTGGCAGTGCAATCGTTATTTCGTGTGCCATGGACTACTATGCGATTCTCTAAGTGACACATAGACGCTGCGCGCATGGCTGTGATCTGCTATCTCTTTCCAATTCTATGAATATGAAAGATACAGAGCCAATTCACAGCGCTGCGGCAGCCGCTGCTACCAAGGCTTTAACTTAGAGAATCGCACTGCTGGACTGTGGCAGTGCAATCACGGCGAGTACAATTATTATTTCGTGTGCCATGGACTGCTATGCGATTCTCTAAGCGACACATAGACGCTGCGCGAATGGCTGTGATCTGCTGTTTTTTATTCCAAGTCTATGAATATGAAAGAGACAGAGCCAATTCTCAGCGCTGCGGCAGCCGCTGCTACCAAGGCTTTAACTTAGAGAATCGCACTGCTGGACTGTGGCAGTGCAATTACGGTGAGTGCAATCGTTATTTCGTGTGCCATGGACTGCTATGCGATTCTCTAAGCGACACATAGACGCTGCGCGAATGGCTGTGATCTGTTGTCTTTTTCCAATTCTATGAATATAAAAGAGACAGAGCCAATTCTCAGCGCTGCGGCAGCCGCTGCTACCAAGGCTTTAACTTAGAGAATCGCACTGCTGGACTGTGGCAGTGCAATCGTTATTTCGTGTGCCATGGACTGCTATGCGATTCTATAAGCGACACATAGACGCTGCGCGCATGGCTGTGATCTGCTATCTCTTTCCAATTCTATGAATATGAAAGAGACAGAGCCAATTCTCAGCGTTGCGGCAGCCGCTGCTACCAAAGATTTAACTTAGAGAATCGCACTGCTGGATTGTAGCAGTGCAATCACGGTGAGTGCAATCGATATTTCGTGTGCCATGGACTGCTATGCGATTCTCTAAGCGACACATAGATGCTGCGCGAATGGCTGTGATCTGCTGTCTTTTTCTAATTCTATGAATATGAAAGAGACAGAGCCAATTCTCAGCGCTGCGGCAGCCGCTGCTACCAAGGCTTTAACTTAGAGAATCGCACTGCTGGACTGTGGCAGTGCAATCGTTATTTCGTGTGCCATGGACTACTATGCGATTCTCTAAGTGACACATAGACGCTGCGCGCATGGCTGTGATCTGCTATCTCTTTCCAATTCTATGAATATGAAAGATACAGAGCCAATTCACAGCGCTGCGGCAGCCGCTGCTACCAAGGCTTTAACTTAGAGAATCGCACTGCTGGACTGTGGCAGTGCAATCACGGCGAGTACAATTATTATTTCGTGTGCCATGGACTGCTATGCGATTCTCTAAGCGACACATAGACGCTGCGCGAATGGCTGTGATCTGCTGTTTTTTATTCCAAGTCTATGAATATGAAAGAGACAGAGCCAATTCTCAGCGCTGCGGCAGCCGCTGCTACCAAGGCTTTAACTTAGAGAATCGCACTGCTGGACTGTGGCAGTGCAATTACGGTGAGTGCAATCGTTATTTCGTGTGCCATGGACTGCTATGCGATTCTCTAAGCGACACATAGACGCTGCGCGAATGGCTGTGATCTGTTGTCTTTTTCCAATTCTATGAATATAAAAGAGACAGAGCCAATTCTCAGCGCTGCGGCAGCCGCTGCTACCAAGGCTTTAACTTAGAGAATCGCACTGCTGGACTGTGGCAGTGCAATCGTTATTTCGTGTGCCATGGACTGCTATGCGATTCTATAAGCGACACATAGACGCTGCGCGCATGGCTGTGATCTGCTATCTCTTTCCAATTCTATGAATATGAAAGAGACAGAGCCAATTCTCAGCGTTGCGGCAGCCGCTGCTACCAAAGATTTAACTTAGAGAATCGCACTGCTGGATTGTAGCAGTGCAATCACGGTGAGTGCAATCGATATTTCGTGTGCCATGGACTGCTATGCGATTCTCTAAGCGACACATAGTCGCTGCGCGAATGGCTGTGATCTGCTGTTTTTTTTCAATTCTATGAATATGAAAGAGACAGAGCCAATTCTCAGCGCTGCGGCCGCCGCTGCTACCAAGGCTTTATATTAGAGAATCGAACTGCTGGACTGTGGCAGTGCAATCGTTATTTCGTGTGCCATGGACTACTATGCGATTCTATAAGCGACACATAGACGCTGCGCGCATGGCTGTGATCTGCTATCTCTTTCCAATTCTATGAATATGAAAGAGACAGAGTCAATTCTCAGCGCTGCGGCAGCCGCTGTTACCAAGGCTTTAAACTTAGAGAATCGCACTGCTGGACTGTGGCAGTGCAATCACGGTGAGTGCAATCGTTATTTCGTGTACCATGGACTGCTATGCGATTCTCTAAGCGACACATAGACGCTGCTCGCATGGCTGTCATCTGCTGTCTCTTTCCAATTCTATGGATATGAAAGAGACAGAGCCAATCCTCAGCGCTGCGGCAGCCGCTGCTACCAAGGCTTTATTTTAGAGAATCGCACTGCTGGACTGTGGCAGTGCAATCACGGTGAGTGCAATCGTTATTTCGTGTGCCATGGACTGCTATGCGATTCTCTAAGCGACACATAGACACTGCGCGCGTGGCTGTGATCTGCTGTCTCTTTCCAATTCTATGAATATGAAAAAGACAGAGCCAATTCTCAGCGCTGCAGCAGCCGCTGCTACCAAGGCTTTAACTTAGAGAATCGCACTGCTGGACTGCGGCAGTGCAATGCTTTTGCGGCCCTCATTGCCTTGTCTCCGACTAACCCTTACGGTAGTTGTAATTGTAGTTGTAGTTGTGGAAGTTCTCGGTCGACCACCTTTCGGCGATAATCGCTTGCGCTCCATTCGAACCGCGCGAACGTACAGTAGCGTGCTCCTAGATCGCGTGCAAGCGAATATCGAAGAAAAGCGGTCCACCGGGAATTTCATTGATCGACAGTCACGAGCACCAATATGTTTACACTTTGACTCTTATTCCATTGTATTAAGAGTTACAATTGTTAACATAATTTTGCTCGTGACTGTACGTAAAGGAGCCATTTTGATTATAAAACTTGCTTCGCTCGCTTAGCTTCGTGCGGCTGGTGTTTGTGATGTTTTTATCCGGATAAATATTTAAAATGGATAAATACTCAAAAATATCCGTTTTACTCGAGTATTTATCCAAAAAGACAGATAAATATGTTCTTAACCCTTTTCTATACAAATCATGTAAATTTTTAAATTAAAATATGAGTACTTAGTAATTATAAGCAAAATAACAGCTACTGCGTTTTATTATTCCATAAAATGTGCGATTAACAAAAATACTTGGTCAAAATTAAAATATAGGATTTTGAAATTAAAATATAGGTAAGTAGTAAGTTAGTGTAAACAAAATAACTGATATTGAGTTTTTTATTTCTATAAAATGAGCATAAAGAAATATAATTGGTCAAAATTATTCGGCGGTATTTAATCATCATCATCAGATAGTAGGTATGATTTGAATTCAACTGAATGGATAAATGCAGAAAGATTTATACGAGTATAATAACAGGCTGTAAGTATAAATTACTGTAATTTTTAATTACATAATTGCGAAACAATAACAGCTTCTCTTATTTTAATATAATCGTAGAGAAAGGATTTTTTAATCAATTGCTCGCATCGTTAGATTGGTCAATATTGTAAGTGCAATCTTCTTATTGGAAACTATGATTCCCTTGCATCCTCTGGTTCTTCGTCAGTGTCAGAGTCAGATTGAACTGGACATTCTGTTTGAATTTTTTCTACACTGTCGCTGTCTTAACCATGTGATATTTATAGATAATAAAATTGAGGTCACAATGTTTTGGGCACAAAATACTGAGCTTATGTCAATTTATTTTAGTTAACAAAAATCAAACTAGGGTGTAGAAACCGGCTTTAAATATATTTACCCGCCATTTTGACTACATATCCGATAAAAATGGATAAATACGGGTATTCATCAATTTATGATAAATATCCCAGTATTACTTTTCGAGTAATTATCCACTGCCCATCACTAGCTGGTGTACATCCTTAACTGCTCGGCGATTCGCTTCGCCCACCACACTGACAGTTCCCGTGGTATTTTATTTTGTTTTGAATGTTTATATCTTTTGAACATTTACTTAATTGTTTTAATTAAGTATACAAACAGATTACAGTCGGTACATGGTAAAATTAAATAAAACACATACCAGCAACGAGCCCGGCTGTAACAAAAAAATAAGGTTTATTAGAAAATAATCATCATCATTAGTCTATAAACGTCCCACTGCTGGGCGCAGGCCTCCCACGTGGGCAATAGCACGTGGGGATATTGGGCCACAACCGACCACGCTGGCCCAATGCGGTTTGGTGGGATATAAAGTTCAAAGTATTTAACATGTATAGAGAAAATAACCGTGTCGCGAAGCGGAAAATGAATTATACCACCCCCTCTCTTCCCTTGGGTGTCGTATAAGGCGACTAACTAAAGAATGCACATAGATTTAACAGCAAAGATGTGTACTTGTTATTTGGTGTAACGTGGACCATGGCAATGTGCTTCTGCGGTGATTATTGTGTACAATCGCGGACTCCGTCGCTTTACCAGTCTAAACGCCAAAATCTCTTGCACACCGCGTCGTCTATATTTGGTACGGGTTATATGCAGAGTGATAATAAATGTTGCCACTATGATTATATCGATATTCATTTTAATTCACTAGTATTTTTACACCTTTTAGTTACACACACATATACTTTACATTTACTGTACTTTTGATGATTTTTTCGAGGTCCCGTCCCCAACAACCCGTCGATCAAATGTACCATCGAAGAAAAGACCCGTCGAGGAAGAGATCCTTCGAGGTATTGATCTTTCGAGGTAACGAGCCATCGGTGAAGTGTACCGTCGAGGTAGAGATATCGAGGTAATGACTATCGAGGTAACGTCATTCGAACTAGAGTACCTATCAGACCCGGGCACGCACCCGGGCGGGCGGCGTACTTCATCCGAAAGTGTCTGCAAAGTAGTAAAGCTACGATGACCCTGATCGTACATACGTATCAATTTAATAATTGTCTAGTAATATTATAAACGCGAAAGTTTGTAAGATTGGATGAATGTTTGTTACTCTTTCACGTAAAAACGACTGAATGGATTTGGATGAAATTCAGCATACAGATAGTTTATAACTTGGATTAACACATAGGATACTTTTTATCCCGATTTTCCCACGGGAACGGGAACCACGCGGGTGATACCGCGAGCGGCCGCTAGTGTATGATAAAACTAAGTTATTTGCCTAAAGAAACAGCAAAAAGCTTGTGGCGTTGTCACACTTGACACTTCACTTGATGTCATGGCCCAACTAACAATTTAACGTCGTTTAATAGTTTAGTAAACGTTATCTTATTACTACTGTTCGAAAAAGCTAATGTTATAATACCGTTTGCTAAACGCGAAATGGGCCTCATTTATTACGACCTACATTATTGTTTAATGGTCATACAAAAGTCATAAGATGACTTCGATAACGTCATTTAAAAGTCGTGTGAACGTTTAGGAATTACCACTTTCATCGCGCAGTAGTCGATCAAAACTTTACAACGACTCGTTACGTTATTATGTGGTCATGCAGGTGTTTTGAATGACAAAAACGTTTTAATTGAGACGACTAACTACACCTGTAAGATTGATTTATGGTTTATGGTTTTGTTTCGAGATCTGAATGGGAAATAAATAATTACAAAAGAAATAAATATTGCGAGTGTTATTTAACTTTCACACTTTGCTAACTGTCTCTGAGTCTCATACCGTTTAGTTCGACTGGGAATTAAATTTTTATGGTAATATACCTGTGTAAATACTATTTATAATTTCATGCCCCGTCGTTTTTTTGTGTTTAAAACGTTATTTTTTTATTAATAAAATTGTGTTTATTTCTAAAAATGTAAAACATGTTGCTTTTGTCGCACACTTATCTCTTTATGACGTAGTAAAGACAAAAAGTCGTTTTAAGGTTATTTGAAGACCATACAATACGCCTTTGACGCTAACTATTAGGGTTCCTTAAACAATTGCAAATCCCTCTTTGATTGTCAATATTCATCAAAATTATTTATCTTTCCCTCAAACCCCAAGCGGTCGCATGAGACCGCACCTACAAAACACAACATTAAAACACTTGACTTTGTACCGTGTTTTCATAGACTTACAGACTACTTTTGTATGAACAAGTATGCTTATTTCGGTTCTGTGGTTCATCTTATGTATTGTTATCGTACAATATCGCATAGTCTATGCTCCATTCTGTCAAATTTGACGTTTACATTTACTGTCAAAAAAGTATCAAAAAAATCCAAGAGTGAGGGGTTAATTTATTTAAGGCAAAAACTGTTCGTAGTAAAAGTTCAGTGCAGATTACAAAACATTTTAACATATTCAAGTAACTTTTATCTGAAACATGATTTAAAATTTGGTTATAGATAAATCTAACTAACTAATCTAATCTAACCAGAGCAGTTTTAAGACTTCTTAATAGGTCAAGGATCATAAGACCGCCGGCGGTCGCGAAACAATAGATTATTTATTGTGTCAGGTTTTACGATCCTCAAGGGGTTAATAGATTGATTTGGCCATAGAAAAGAATTTCATACATTGCGGTCATTTTATTTTATTGTAACAAATAAAAACAAAATTAGAGATTCGTTAATTTTGGTGCCACAACTGTTTGAAGTGTACGGTGTACAATAATTTTGTGCAAGATAAATGTGACTATTGATTCTACTAAGTTCCTGAAGGAACTAAAAATTAGTACCTGCTTTAATACCTTCAATTTAAAAAAAGTCTGGCTTAACATATTTTTTTTACTTAAGTAAAATCCCATTAAGAACGCATGTTGATGATTAGTCTTGTTTAGTTTAGTCTAGTATATTTAATTTTGTTACACAATGTTTTTGTAGTAAATAAAATAAATATACCTATACTAAACCTTCTTGTTGTTCATGTGTTGTACACTTTTCTTATTCAACATTTGTGACCAAAGACATTTTTTTTTTTTTTATACTAAGCCCGGCAAATGACCCCACTCCACCTGATGTTAAGTGGAAATGAGGTCCAGGCGCGAGGACAACTGGTGCAGCGTAAGAGACGTAGCATCAGTCATCCTCACTCTGCCGGCCCACAAAGTGCTTCTTCACGCCTCGTTTGAAGGACCCTATGTCATAGGTAGGAGGGAATACGTGTGCTGGTAGACTATTCCATCTTTTGGAAGTGCGGCAAAGAAACGAGTCACCAAATTTCTTTGTGCGAGATGGAATGTTAGAGACTGTAAATTGGTGACTCCGCAGAGCAGCACGCGTACTCCTATGGAGGAAGGGAGAAGGAGGGATGAGGTCAAAGAGTTCTTCAGAGCACTCGCCATGGTATAAACGGTAAAAGACGCTGAGTGACGCAATATCTCTACGCAATTGCAAAGGCTCGAGAGTTTTAGTGACCTCTGCATTGCCGATAATGCGCACAGCGCGGCGCTGCAATCTGTCGAAGGCATCGAGAAGGTACTTTGCGGAGCCGTCCCAAAGGTGAGAGCAATACTCCACGTAAGACCGCACCTGTGTCTTGTATAATAGACACAACTGATCAGGCGTGAAGAATCGCCGCACCTTGTTCAGGACACCGAGTTTACGTGAGGCATTTTTAATCACGGTTTCGATGTAGTCCTTTTGGTTCAGATCGCAGCGGATATCCATACCGAGCATGTTAATACTGCTCTGCAGGCCTAGAGATGTACCCTGAAAAGAGGGAAGGGGAAGGAATGGCGACTTTTTCGCTGTGAACGCGCACACCTGTGTTTTCTTGGCATTGAACTCCACCAGATTATCGGAGCCCCATTTAGAAATGAGGTCCAACATCCGATCGAGCTCAATGACAAGATTTGCTCGCTTCATTTCGGTGTCAACCCGCCCAGCCGTTGGGTGCCCGTTATATCCCCCATGCACTGTGCTATCATCTGCATAGCAATGAATGTTTCCAAGAGGAAGCATGTCATTGATATGCAGAAGGAACAGCGTGGGGGATAGAACGGAGCCTTGAGGAACACCAGCGTTCACTGACATGAACCGCGAAGCGCATCCATCCGAAAGGACACGGATTCTACGCTCATGCTGGCAATCCAGGTACAGAACTGAGCGGGCAAACCGTATGCCGGGAGCTTGGAGAGAAGAGCTTTGTGCCAGACCCGATCAAAAGCCTTGGCTATGTCAAGGCTAACTGCCAGTGACTCGCCACGCTTGTCAATAGCCTCACCCCAGAGATGTGTGACGTACGCTAGAAGATCACCCGTTGACCGTTTTGGCCGAAACCCATATTGACGATCGTGAATTAGGGAGTGATCTTCTAGGTATCGAATAAGCTGTTTGTTCAATATTCGTTCTAGAATCTTACACAACACTGAAGTTACGGCTATAGGGCGGTAATTAGTCGGATCTGACCGATCTCCTTTTTTAGGGATCGGTTGCACATTAGCTTCTCTCCAAGATTCCGGCACACAACCCGAAGAGAGCGAGAGACGGTACAGACGCGTTAACACAGGGGACAACTCCGCTGCACACATTTTCAGGACTATTGCTGGGATGCCATCAGGACCGTTAGCTTTCCGGACATCGATTGACTGCGTTTCCGCACGGACATCACACAGCCTGATTTTAATATCAGACATTGTGTGGCCACAGTGAGGAATTGAGGGTGGCTGTGCATCACAGTCATCGATCCGGGAGTTAGCCGCAAAGAGTTTGGCCAGGAGATCGACCTTTTCCTGCGGCTTGTGAGCTAAAGTTCCGTCAAGACATCTCAGTGGTGGCAGCGAGGGTTGGCAGAAGTTGGATTGCACGGCTTTGGCCAGACGCCAGTAGCTACGGCTGCCCGTAGGATGCGTCAGGAGTTCTTGGCCTACTCGTGCAACGCGCTGGGCATCCGCTCTAATGTAGGCCCTCTTACACGACTTGGTGGCATTATTATAGGCTGCTTTTAGCGAGCGAGTTTCGGGAGCCCCATGAGCTTTACCTCTGATCCAAGCGCGGTATGCCGTCTGTTTGCTCTCAACAGCGCTGGCACACTCGCGATTGAACCAGCGGTTGCGTCTGCCTTTGCTGATGACATAGGAGTGTGGAATATAGTATTCCATTCCTAATACTATCTCATCAGCAACGGCAGTGGCGCTAGCGGTCGGGTCCTTCCCACTAAAGCAGCGCTGCCTCCAAGGTACGGATGCAAAATACTCCCGTATCCCGTCCCAGTCTGCCGACGCGTAGTGCCAAATCTGGCGTTTCGAAACCGCTGTTGGCGGGCGCGATGCCAAGGGTACTGTGCTGGATATCAAGCAGTGATCCGAGGAACCTAAAGGAGCTCGAATCTCCACCCGGTATCCACCTGGGCGACTCGTCAGCAGAAGGTCGAGTAAGGAGGGCGCATGGCCAACTATATCTGGGATCCTGGTGGGCTGGTTCACCAGTTGCGTCAGGTCATGCGTGAGAGCGAATGCGTGGGCAGTTCTACCAGCATGGTCTGTTTTGGAGGAACCTAACCACAACTCATGGTGGGCGTTGAAGTCCCCCAAAAACACCAGTTCCGCCGATGGAAACCGCTCCTGCGCATCATCTGCTACCCGACTAAGATGTTCAATTAGTCAAGTTGTCTTCATGTCGCCGTTATGGGATCGGTAGACGCAGACGTAGACACGGCAATGAGAGCCTAAGTCGACGTGTACCACTAGGAGGGAGACATTTTGTGACTAATGTCACGGTTGTATGTGTGCGAGACGCCTTAAAGTCAAAACTTGACTCAAATGCGAGAACAAGGTTGATGTAAGTCAGGGCATGACATTAAAAGGACATCACGTAATATGAAGGTTATATTCTAGTCGTAAATAAACAACCAAGTCATAAAAGATTGATTTGTTTTGCACTAGCTCTGGCTTTGTCAAGAAGTTGATGAATGACAAGTTCTTTGGTTGCGACTAGACACTGGCAAATGGCTTCGCGGACTGCAATCTCGGTTGTGAAATTGTGTAGTTACATATCTAAATTATTTGTTTGTATTAATGGTTTATTATGCATGTAGGTGTGTATATAGTATCATTAGTCCCGTAGACTCTCTTTCCACACCACAGCAAGGGTTGGCTGGAAGAGATCTCTTATAGAGATAAGCTCACCTTTGTATATGTCTTTTGTAACGTCTTTTTCAATGTGTTTTATATGTGCAATAAAGGATTAATAATACATATCATAAATTTGTCAACACGGTACTCATTAAAGTAAACATAGCTGATGTGGTTGATTTTTCCTTTTGAAATCCGTATTGATCTGCATGGATTATACTTAATTTATTGCAATAATATAGTAACCTATTATGCATACATTTTTCTAGCACTTTTGTCAGAATAGGTATCAATGTTATTGGACGATAGTTATTGACGTTTTTTTCCCCTATTTTATACAACGGCTTTACGACTGATAATATAAGTACTTACTTCAGGAAATATTTCTGAAGAAAAAGACAAATTAGTTAGATGCGTTAATATAGCACCAAACTCCTTCGGAATTAGTCGTATTTAAAGACATAATTTCACGTTTTACTTCGTCTTCTGTCATTGGCTTAAGAAACGTGGAGTAAGATAGTGTTTGGTGTTTCAATTTAGTTGATGTAATGCCGGCACTTCACATGGCGTATCGTGTTCGCGTATTTGCATTATTTGTCCGAACACGGCAATGTGTAGACGGCCTATTTGAATATTTTGCTTTATTTGCACGAATAAGGCAAACAACGCAAATAGCGAATATGCGTTTTCGTCCACTTGTCGGTTTTTGATCACACATCAAAGGAATCAAATACGGCAAATATTTGCGTCGGCCGTCCACACTTGGTTCTGTTCAGAAGCGCGCGTGCGGCTGTCCTGTTCTGACGTGTTCAGTTTTTTTATACGTAAACATAGTAAAATGGATTGGACAAACGAAACCGTATTGCGATTTTTGGAATTATACCAAATGCATCCTAGTGTTTGGGACCCCAAAAATGCCTCTCATAAAAACAAAAACCGAACACGTTGCATTTGTAGCGGCATATTGTAATGTTTTATTTAGTCGTGTTTATAAACTGTACATATATAAAAATTGTTTGTATATCCTAATTTGTATAGTTTTGTACCATTTCCATCATCATCATTCGCCTTTCTTGTTTCTTAGACATCAAAACTCATTAGTGTATATTCATACTCTTTGCACGTCACACATTATCTTCATATTACTTTTTATGAATATATTTCTGACGGATGTTTTTATTCTTCTTGTCTTTGTGAATATTATATGGATTTTAAGAAATCTAACAAATTGCTTTATTTTATTAGTATAACTGATCAATACTAAGTTAGTAGGTATTAAACCGTACTACAGTGGTGACCCCGACGTGATAACAATTTTTATATATGTACAGTTTATAAACACGACTAAATAAAACATTACAATATGCCGCTACACATTAACCCCCAGGGGACGAGATATTCAAAATAACTTAGGAGAACCCTGCACAATAAAAAAACAGGTGTTGGCTAGCCGCATTCAGATAAATATAATAAGCTGTTGCCACTGACACGTCCATCACTGTTGCATTCAATTTGTTTGTGAACAAGCAAATATGGTGAAAATTTGCGTTGTTTGCCCGTATAGGCCATGTGTGGGTGGCTTGTTCGACGCCAAGCGATGTGCCAGATTATTTGGGCAAACACAACGATATCGCCACACGAACACGATACGCCAAGTGAAGTGCCGCCATTACGTTTGTTGTCGAAGTATTTGTGGATTCAATAAAATGGTCATTAAAAGCCGTGGCTATGTCTCGTGGATTAACTATATTTTTATAATTTATTGTCTATGTTGTAATATTATCACCGATTTTTGAATTAGAAATTTCATTTTTATTACCGTCCACGTTGCTTTACATTTGATTTTACTGTTTCTTATAATTTTAATGTTTGCTGTTTTTTTAGATATATGAATGCATTTTTTTTTAATTTTAGAATAAGTCGTGTAATTCTTTTTAATAACTATTGTTTTGTTTTTGTAATACCGTAAACGCAGATATCTTTTATGTTTGCAGCTATTTATTAGGCCTTTACTTAGCCAATCACGCTTATTTTTATAATTATTATTGATTTTTATTTTTATTTTTGGAAAGCATAGATTGTAAAACAACAGCAATTGCTTGTGGAAGTTTGAAAAAGCTGTGTTTAAGTTAGTCTCAATATATATTTCAGACCACGATAGATTTCTTGAATTGTTGAATATAATCAAGGCAATAATCTTTTAAATAAATAAAATATGACTTTGGCTTCTCATTTTTTTTTTGTTTTATTGGAAATTGCAATATCTGTGGTGTTTCGTGATCTGTCAGATGCAGCGGTAAAACGCGGGCGATTGCGTCCTTAATCTTGCTTAAAATGTGATCAATGCAAGACTCATTCCGAGTAGGGACGTTAATATGAATCTGCAAATTATAATTGAGACATATATCTTGCAGATATTTAGTAATTTTGCTTGGTTTTAGTGTATTAATATTAAAGTCGCCACCATATATCATCCAATACTTGGCACAGTTTGTACAAAAATAATTTGGGATCGCTAGGTGGAGTTCTGTAAAGGCAAATTATAACTAAATTATGCAAAGGAATTTCAATACCGCATAATTCAAATGTTGCTTGAGTTACATTTTTTTGAAGTTGGTTAATTAGTCGGCGCCAAGCAGTCGCGCGCGCACAACCCCCCGTGCGGTCGTGTTTTTAACGAACAAAGTGACGTTTAGTGTTCTAAAATGTCGAAAGCGGTGAAATGTGTTTCCTGCAATATTGTTATTGACGAATTGTTGTCGTATATACAAAACAAGTTATCGGTGATTGATGAGGATACACTAGTGCGTATATGTTCTTCTGCGTTCACCAGTGAAGAGATTGAAAAATCTAAGGAGTTATTATTCGAATCTGTTCCCACGGAAAAGGCCAAAATAAAGCGTAAAAATAAGGGAAAAGAACAAAGAGACCTTGTGGACATAGTGAGCGTGTTTAAATCCATGGAACCAGATTTATTTCCAATATTTGTGGCCAAAAATCTTGAACGGTTGCCACCGATTCTATTTGATCATCTCGATTGCACGAAGCTACTTAAAGACCTCCTTCGAGTGCAGAACGAACTTAATGAAGTGAAGAAACGTATGTTACACGGGCACAATTGGACGAAGTAAAGACGGAGATTTTGAAAACGCAGAATGACTCGATAATTTCGGCATCTGTGTGTAAAGTTAATATGAAGCGAGGCGGATGGTTGATGGATAGTGGCCCTATTGGATTATCACACGTCCAAGATTCGTCATTGGATGAGTGTATCGGTGCAGTGGAGGAATCCAACACAACAGCAGCAATCCAATCGGACACAACAGCAATCCTTATCAGCTGTTACGAATAATATTGACTGCGAAAACAAACAGGGAATTACGAAGCGCACGAGTGAAATTATGACTTCCTTCCAACCCGAGCCGGCGCGTAGGGATGATGGTGAGACTGGCAAAGAGTTTCATATCGTAGGAGACATATGAATTACCGTTATCACGGTGCGGCTGGCATTGCCAGAGATAGCGCAGGGAAGTTCAAGGCCACTGTGCAAAAAGTGCCGATGTTTATTACTAAGGTGCATAAAGAAACGACAGATAAAGATATAACCGATTACGTCTATCAAAAAACGGAAGAAGTTATAACTCTTGAACCAATATTATTCAAATATCCGAAAACTTATAACGCATTTAAATTCTTTGTACCGGAAGCTAAATTATCATTATTTTTGAATAATAGACTATGGCCTGAAGGAATTATTTTCAGACGTTTTGTAAATTTCAAATTGAGAAATTCAAACGCGAACGGTGTAAACAAAGGCACCGTGACCGGCCCATTGTAACATCTTAATGAATTTAAAGTCTATCTATAAACTAGCTAGTTACAACTGCAAGAGCGTGAAGCGCTCCGTGGAGAGTGTAAGGCAGTTATGTCGCACATCTGACATAATAGCCCTACAGGAAACATGGTTGATGCCGGGAGATATTCCGTTTCTAAGCCGTTTCGACGTGGAGTACGGCTGCACCGGGACGTCGGCGGTGGACACCGGCGCCGGCATGCTGCGCGGGCGCCCCTACGGCGGCGTCGCGCTGCTGTGGCGGAAAGATGTGTTTACCGACGTATCGGTTGTACAGTGCGCTAACCCGCGAGTGTGTGGCGTTAAGATCAACGCTGGTGAAAGGTCTTTCATGGTGTTCAGTGTGTACATGCCAACGGATAATGATGTGAATCTGACGGAGTTTACGGATTGTCTCAGTCTGGTGAGCGCTATCATAAACAATAGTAGTGTAGAATCGGTATTTATACTCGGGGACTTTAACTCACATCCGCATGAACGTTTTTATGTTGAGTTAGAGAGTTTTTGTGTGGAGTTACAATGGTTATGTGCGGACGTCGAGATATTAGGGTTGGATTCTGGAACTTGTACATTTATAAGTGAGGCGAACAGATCAAAGCGCTGGCTTGATCATTGTGTAGTCACTAAATCCGCTCGGGAGACTATTATAAATGTACAAGTTAGAGAAGACGTGTTATGGTCCGATCACTTTCCTCTGGAGATTGAAATTTTGTTAGATAGCATCAAACCTAAATCTCATAAAGATTTTATGCAATGTAACAGAGTGCGCTGGGGTGATAGAAACACTGAACAATGTGACATGTATAGTAATTTGTGTAATAATAATTTAAAGTTAATTGACTTTCCGGTTGAAATGACTGAATGTTGTGATTATGTATGTAAAAATTTGGACCACCATCTTGTTATTGATAATATGTACGATAAAATAGTTAACTTATTAAGTCGCGCAGCCTGTGATAGTCATTCGTTAAAGTTTCCCAAATATAGGAGGTCAGTCTCCGGTTGGAACAGGCACGTAAGTGGGGCTCACAGGGCGGCCAGGGAAAAGTTTGAGTTATGGGTGTTGTACGGCAGGCCGGCGGAGGGTCGCGTGTGGGATGACATGCAGACGAGTCGGAAGATTTTTAAATCGCGCTTACGCTGGTGTCGGAATCATACTGACCAAATTAAAATGGATATCCTAGCGTCGCATCATTCCAGGAGCGACTTCCGCAGTTTCTGGAAATCTACGAACAAACTTAATTGTAAGCCAGGTCTACCTGTGAGTGTCGACGGTGCCTGTGACCTGCCGGGAATAGCAGACATATTTAAAGACCATTTTACCGTAAAGTCACCACTGGGTCCAACACAGCCGGCGAGCGATGATGGTTGTAGTGGCCGTGAAGTCAGCGTCCGATTTTCGGCCAAAGACGTCCGGCAGGCCATACAATCTATGTCACGGGGTAAGTCTCCTGGCCACGACGACCTGAGCATTGAACACCTAAGGTACGCGGGATGTCATCTGCCCAGAGTACTGGCGATGTTCTACTCCTTGTGCGTGGGACATTCGTACTTGCCTGCACCGACGATGAAGACTGTGGTGGTACCAGTTGTCAAAAACAAAACTGGTGACATTAGTGACATTAGTGACAAGTGTAATTATCGTCCGATTTCTTTGGCCACTATTATCGCGAAGGTGCTTGACAGTTTGCTTAACACTCAGCTTGATAAACACATACATATACACGACAACCAATTTGGTTTCAAGTCAGGTCTCTCTACTGAAACGGCTATATTGTGTCTGAAGCAAACTGTCAAGTACTACACGGATAAAAATACGCCCATTTTTGCGTGTTTTCTCGATTTGTCGAAGGCGTTTGATCTGGTTTCTTACGATATTCTTTGGCAAAAACTGTATAAAACATCGATGCCAGAGGAATTAATCCGTACTTTTAAATATTGGTATGGGAACCGGATCAACGTTGTTCGGTGGTCGGGGGCGTATTCGACACCATACAGGTTGGAGTGCGGCGTGAGGCAGGGGGGGCTGACATCGCCAAAACTTTTCAATCTGTATGTGAACGCACTTGTGGAGGAGCTTAGCAGCACACATGTCGGCTGCCATATTGTTGAAGTCTGCCTTAATAATATAAGTTACGCGGACGACATGGTGCTGCTGAGTGCATCTGTAGGTGGACTGTCGCAGCTGCTTGACATTTGCGAAAAATATGCTAAACAACACGGTTTGACTTATAATGTGAAGAAAAGCGAGTGGATGATCTTTCAGGCTCGGGGAAGGTCCCTAAGTCAAACACCCAAACTTAGACTGAATGGCTGCCCCCTTAATAGAGTAGAACAATTTAAATACCTTGGACACATTCTAACCCTGGACCGGAAGGACAATGCAGACATTGAAAGAGAGCGTAGGGCGTTGGCTGTTCGTGCGAATATGATAGCCCGGAGATTTGCTCGCTGTTCTAAAGATGTCAAAATAACCCTGTTCAAGGCATTTTGCACGTCCTTCTACACGAGCAGTCTGTGGGTGAGCTAATCGCGGAAGCAGTATAGCGCCATACGCGTCCAATTCAATAATGCATTCAGGGTTCTGTTGGGGCTGCCCCGCTTCTGTAGCGCCTCAGGGATGTTCGCTGAAGCGTGTGTGGATTGTTTTTCCACAACCATGCGCAAGCGGTGCACATCCCTGGTGCGCAGGGTGCGGGCCAGCCCGAACAGTATCCTGCGCCCTTTCGCCGAGCGGTTTGACTGCCAGTACGTGTATCACTGTGACATGGTACACGTACAAGCTAATAATGTAATATTATTTTAATTTAATTACTTACAATTTTTGTTATTTTATTTTGATTTGACTTAATTTTGTTATTTTAATTTTATTCAATTTTATGTTATTTTATATTTTGATTTGATTTAATTTAATTTTTATTTTATTTTTATTTATTTTATCTTATGTTGTAATTTTATCATATGTGTAATTGGTCCATTTGTTGACTCTGAACAAAGTATTGAGTATTAATTCCTTGTAGATTAAATTTCGTTTAGCTAGAATGCATGTTACACCTCTTTTTTTCGACTACAAAAGACAGCTGCCAATTCATAATCGTAAACCCTTACGTATTTGAAATGGCCTGTTTGCGAGAAAGTCTCAGACAGTCATATTACATCAGGTTCTGTATCTGCCTGGCGCATCTCTTGTTATGTCAATTTCAACAATTCTTGCTTTGCCAGAATACTTGCTATATTTTGATGCATGATATTAAAAGACATGACATTCATGTTTTTATTTGTCAAGAAATAACTGCTTCTTGTTTAACATGGGGATGTAATGTGTTTATTTACACCTTTATTTATCAAAGAAGAATTTTCGCTCACAGGCATAGTTATAGAATTAACATTTTTTGACTCTAGACGGGCAAAGTAATAAGTAATGGTACCTACCTTTTTGACAGATTTAGTTCAAATTAGATTTTTGAATCAGTGATTTGTTACGTGTTATCATTAGATTTTTTATTAAAATCAATAAATCGTTCAGGTACTTACTGTCATAGTCAATTACGTGGTTAATTAATTTACACATATTAAATAAATTATTTGATCTAATTTTAACAAAATGACAATTTTTATACTCATTACAAATATCATAAAATTTATTATTCAAATCAATTAAATCAATGTACATTATTTTTAAAAGGCTGCAGTACAATGATGTCGTCATTATTAAATTTAAAAAGCAAGTTACGTAACTGTAATGATAATATTTCCTAGTCATAATCATTTTCGCCAATACATATTATAAGTTTATTATTTAATGCGAGTTCAATATTTTCATAATTTTTTAACACGTCTGTGTTCAACGCTTATGGCTTTGTTTGCGAGGAAACAGGAAACCATATAATTCTCCTATGCTGTGTTTTCTTATGATCGTATAGAAGCGGAAGATAAACCAACGCATTGTTGAGTTCTGTAAATTAGTATTCTATTTCTACAGTTTTCTCCTGGAGTGCTTACAGATGACGAAGTACCTACTATGGTGCCGAGGAGATGAACTACTTCTTTCGACTAGCTTATTCTGTTCCATTTTTTTTCGTTTCTTTGTCTTTCATACGAAATAATTTTTCTGAATAGCCGATGCTGTCGAACTAATAATTTTTGTCACATAATGAACATAACACTGTTCGTTGTGAATCAACCTTATTATTGCATGTAACCAGCGACGACGACGTTTTGCGGCTACCTCCTGTTGTGCTGTTGTTAAACATTTTTTCGTGATATTTTTAATTTATAATTTTTTTATTTTATGTAACTGATGATATTTATTTTTAGAAACTAAAATAGTTTGATTTCAAATAAAGAAGTAGCTAATTCAGCCACTAGCGGCTGCGATCGGTGGCCGCGTATAGTGGTTTGATTAAGCCACTAGTGGACGCTTTTAGTGGCCACGACTAGTTGCCTAGTGTGCCCCCTTAGGGGATAATAGTCGTGAGTGAATGTATTATGTTTGTATTTTAGCAATTTTCTTAGGAACACGAGGCAGAGGAAATGAGCTGGTACTTACTGACGCCACCCACCAGTCCGTCGACAGTGCCTGGTATTATTCCTTCACCGGGAACTGGAGCTGAAAAGCAAAATATAAAACAAAATTATACTTTTTTATAGATAAAATAAATTGACCGTGTCTCGTAGCGGTGAAAGAATACTAACACCCCTGTTTTGCCTTGGATGATGGGTGTCGTAAAAAGCGACTAACGGACTAAAGACTGCACATACGGGTCTTTTAAACGGGGCGTGAAACGGCATTTATGAATGTGCGCTTGTTACCGTGCTTGTTCCACGGTGGGGAGCGCTCTCATTATTTTGGACTACATCGGCTGCTTACCATCAGGCAGGATGTAGTCACTATGATGTGTCACATTAAAAAAAAACAAACATTCAACAGCTTAGATCGGAAGACTGCACATACATTCAACAGCTTAGAGCAGCGATGGACTCACCACCACGCTGAGCACATTTGCAGTCGCTATTTGGAAAAAAGTGAACTATGGCAAAGGACTGCTTTTGCGATCTTCATTGCCTAGTCTCTGACTAACCCTTCGAGGATAACAGTCGTGATTTTAGGTATTACGTAAGTAAAATAATTTCTAAAGTAGTACTTAAAGTAAAGTACAGACACTATTAACAATTTAACACCCCTGAAATAAAATCAGATTTTGCATCGTGTAACTTGAGATATATTTTTACGATTTCAGAGTTACATTAACCCTAGAAAGATAACCTGCGCCGCAGAGGCGGCCGCGCAGCAAACTTATAGTTGTCTCTTTTTATTCTACGCGTGTATTAACTTGTCCTTTTCAGCCAACTTAGCCGTCGGATCTATCGCGGGAAGGCTGTTTTTAAACGGTGAGTACCATATTTTTGAAGTTATGAGTTTTTATGCGCTCGCGAGGCGTATGGTTATCTTTTATGTAACTTTTAGTGTTGCTTTTTTCTTTTGATTTATTGATATAAAGTGTTATAAAAACATGTTTTTGTTTTGTTTTTAGGAAATATTATTAGCGTAGACCATGGCAAGTAGAAGGGCACTTGCGGAAGACGAAATATGCCTACTATTCGGACCGAGAAGATGAGATTGGTGATACTCAAGAAAGTGATAGCGAAGTAGAAGTTCATGAGAGCGAAGATGATGTTCAGAGTGACGTCGAAGATAAGTACATCTATAAAAGTAAAAAAAAGCGATACTGCAGCTACTACACGTCGAAAAAGAAGAGAATGTCAAAAATGAGCTGTGTGCAGAATGTAAAAAACGTATTTGTGGCGAACACAAAAATGAAGTTTGTTCTAACTGCCTCTAAAGCCAATTATACTAAGATTTTATTGTTTTTTAGACTGAATTATAAGTTAAAAATTACTTTAATATCAACTTTATTAAAATAAATGTTTATTATTTTTAAAACTCTTTTAAACATTTCACAGTTTTAAAATAGTGATAATAAATATAAATTATTGGAATATATACACGCATTAGAAAAGTGTGCGCCTCTGAAGCGTATGGTTATCTTTTACGTAATATGTAATATGGTTATCTTTCTAGGGTTAAGTACAAAAGCAGTTATGAATCTTATTTTTAAATAAGTCATAGGCTAAAAGACGAAACGTATTTCGAGGTTTAGCCGCCTTCTTTCATATCAGGGCAGATTTATAATGCAGCAGGTAAGGCGTTCAGTTTGCGACCTTGGTAGTTAGACAACTTTCCATGATGTCGGGTCATTGGATGGGTGACCGAATTTTCGACCTTCTCCGTGCTTCAGAAAGCACGTAAAGCTGTTGGTCACGGTTGTTGTCGTAAGATGGCTTTTGTTAGAACCCACCAACTCGCATTGGGTCAATTATGGTTATGGCCCAACCTCTCCATATGTGGGAAGGCCTGTGCCCAGCAGTGGGATGTTTATAGACTGATGATGACGTAATCAAAGGACATATTTCTTAACCGTATTGCGTAGCGGTATTAGAATACTACCACCCTTCTCTTCCCTTGGGTGTCGTAAAAGACGGCTAATGAACAATCAGTAAGGCTCCCAAAAAAAAACAAATCTACAACTTTAGCAGCTTTTGATTTGGTTAATGAGACTTCAAAGGTTAAATGACAATAAATATGTAACAATACTGTATTTTGACATGTCAAAAGCATTTGACTTTGTATGCATTAACAAACTTTTGCAAAAATTGGAAAAGTGTGATGTCAGAGGAACAGCCTTAAAAGGGCTCTAGACATACTGAAATAATAGGATGCAATCGGTTTACATTACTAAATTACATATTAGTAATGTGGCACAAAAGTATAAATCTAAATACAAAATAAAAACCTCTGGTGTTCCGCAAGGCAGCGTTCTCGGTCCACTATTATTTCTGGTTAACGATCTCCCAAATACTTTAACACATAAAAGCATTTTGTTTGTTGATGACATATCAGTAGCTGTCTTTACTAATAAAAATAAAACCTTACATAATCATGAAATAGAAGTAAATAAAACAATAGATACAATAATTACCTGGCTTAACCAAAATAATCTACAAATTAATATTGATAAGACATGTTTTATAAACTTTGAAAATTTAAACCACGGTTTTAACATATTATCATCAAGGAAAAATAATAAAAAATGAAAACCACGCTGGATTTTTAGGTATTCAGATCAACAATAGACTAGATTGGAAAGAACATGTCGATATAATGTTTGCAATAAAATTAACAGGTTCTCCTTTGCACTTTATAAATTAGCAAAAGTAGCAACGAGATGTACGGCAATTACAGCCTACTATGTTGTGTCTGTGAGGTGAGTATGTTGAGTCTGTGCTGCGTTACGGGACTTATCATTGGGGCAACAGTACTGATATACAGAGGGCATTTGTGTCTCAAACACGATGTCCGTCATTCACAAGCCACTATTTAAAGCCTTGAGATTTTACCTCTACCTTGCATGTTTATAAGGTGACTGCTAGAAACCGCAAGATACTTCAAGGGCTGGTTAGGTCAAGTGTTTTAAACATGACAAAAATGACAAAAAATAAATTCGTGCTTTTTTATTTTTAATTAAATTATAAATTTTGTGAATTTTAATTGGATAGTCTTTGATTATCTAATTTATTTTAAAGCAATAACATAAGAAAATAAAATGCAAAACATTACAAAAAAAAAACGATTATTTACGGTTTGCGGTTGACCCACCCGTCTGTTGACCCGTCCGCGTCAGCTGGACGATAAAGTACCTACCTACTTTAGTCTGAGATCTCATTTTTGTCATGTTTAAAACTCTTGACCTAACTAGCCCTTGAAGTTTCTTGCGGTTTCTAGAAGTCACCTTATATATTTGAAATATCGATATTTGTAAGGCTACATTTAAGTCACTTCAAACAAGCTAGAGATGTTTTCTCTAGAAATACTAGAAATTGTAATAGGTTAGTACTTGAATTTGTCCCACGTAGTGCCCAATTTCAGAAAAAAAATGTTTTAATATGTGTATAAATATTTACAATAAAATTCCTCAAAGATTAAGATCTGCTCTTAAATAAGTTAACAAAGACTTGAAAGAAGAAGTAGAAGAAGAAAGAAGTAGACTACTTCGTTGCCTAGTCTCTGACTAACCCTTCGGGGATAATAGTTGCGGTTTTATGTATGTATGTACATTTGTTAAGATTCATGATAGGCCATTTTTTTTGGAATGTCACTGCGTCATCGGTTCGTACTTAAGTCTAGTAGAATAATTTTGAATGGATACTCACTTGCTTCGATGCATATAGCAACGCAGACCTGAAAACAGGAACACAAATATCAAACAATTTATTTATTTATTATAATTATGGTTTTATAATTATCTATGTTATCGAATCAGAGATGATAATGATGAAGAAATTTTAGATTTTAAATGGCGACTGGATATTAAAATTTTAATTGACTAATTAAACGTTTTTATCTATAGATGAATATATTTTATTATTACAGTCTACTATTTATTATTTAAGGGGCCCTATTACATCTCGACTGTGATTTTTGCATAAAATGGCCAATTTTGGCGTTATGGATCTCAGAAACAAAAATACATTAACAATTTTGACTTATTGAATAGTGTAGAATAGCTATTGAAATAGTGCGTAGCGACCTCGCTATTTGTAAGATTTGCTTAACTTTTTAATTAACCCAAAATTGCAGAGAAATAATTTCATAAAATGCGTCAAGGCACTTTTTTGAAATTAACGAGTTTCAAAAGTATACAAATACCTAATTAGAGTGAGCGTAAACGCATTTTTTTTTAAATTAAATTATTCGTAAAATTACTCTGAGGCATTCTCAGCCAGTCGTTTAGTAAGGGTGTTCAGAAAAAACAAACTTGCAAAAAAAGACTCGATTATAAACCTAATTATTAGTAAATATACAATGTGATAGGGGCGGTACTTCTAACCCGTTTAAGTACTTCATCTAAATTCATCGACAAAAAAATAATATGGGGGTTCCAACCCCCTCCCCTTATAATTTATGACCATTTTTATTTTATGCGATATCAAAGGCTTCATTCGTTGGACTAACTAATAAATTACTTTGTTTTGTATGTTTGAGATTATTTTGCTGAGAAAAAAAATCATTTCCCGATTATTTTATGTTTTAAAATCACACTATTTTTTTTATATAATATCATTATATAATTTATAAAAAATTTATAAAAGATATTATATGATTATTATATAATATCTTTTTTTATAGAATCATAAATACGTTCTAGTAAAATATGTATCTTAAATTCTTAATGAATTTCCGCGTCTTTTGAGCCCTCATACGTCCTCGTGGCCTTAAACCTCAGGGTTATCACGGGCGAGTAGCACTTTCAGCGAAAATGGGGGCCCTACTGGAGCGAACGAAAAAACATTTTCAATGTTATAAATTGAAGAGACGCATTATTTATAATGAATATCTCAGGCCTTAGAGACGTATAGTGGGATTAGTTGGCGTATAATAAGATATTCATTACTACAGTACTGTAGGGCAACACACGCGTATGTTTCAATGTTCGTACGACCCTCTATCCTTACCACACCAAAAGAACAAAAAGGTTGATTTTGCACGGGTTGGCGACACATTAGTTGAATTAACAAAGTGATGGGTTAAAGCAACATGAACAAATTGTTGTTTTCACAGAAAAGTTTTTGTTGATATGAAAGCAGTTGTTTTTACCTATTTGTACATGTTGGCGTAACAATTCATGCATAATTCAATAGGTAATTGTTGATTTTACTGTTCAAATTGTTGAAATAACCATTTTTAAAGTTAAATTTACAGAAGAAATACGTTAAAACAACAAAAGATATATGTAATAAGTTCAAATTACCGTAACTGATCAACAATACAGTTTTTGTTCATTCAACAAAACTCAAGAGTAGGTGCTATATTAACCCTAAAATTTTGTTGAAAAATGGTAAACCCAACTAATAATTTCTTTCCGTGCAAATCACACTGAGCACACATGTGCAGTCGCTATTTGGTGAAAAGCGGACTATGGCAAAGGACTGCTTTAGCTGTCCTCATTGCCTAGTATCTGGCTAACCCTTCGGGAATTATAGTCGTAATTATATGTATGTACGTAAATACAAAAGTATCTTACCACAACGAAGAGGATCAAGAAGGATTTCATTTTGTGATACTTTCGACAACTCTAGATTATAACTTCTAATTTACTAATTGTGACCAAACACCGGAAGCGCCTTATATACCAGACGACGTAAATAGTTTAATTGTCAATATTTGCAATACAGTAAGAAATATAAAAAAATAAACCATACCAAAGTGATCTGCGCTTCTGTCTGTATATGTCTTTTATTATGTATCACTATTAAAATAATACTAATACGAATCCATATTTTTATGTTTTCTTTTGGATGTCGTAAACGACTAACGGACTAAAGACTGCACATAAATCCAACAGCATAACAGCATGCAAAATTCTCATACAAATCACAGAAAAACGACGTTTCGTAGTCCCCTGTTTCCTCCTTCAGAACTGGCACAATTTTTATTACTTTTTAACCATCGGTTAAAGAAAGAGATATTCTGTGTCTGTCTGTTTGATTTTTTTGCATTAAGTAATTTATTTAATAACCAGGAGCCTTCAAAATTTAGCGAAATCACTCCGTTTTAAGGCATCTTCAAAAACATTAAGTGGCTAGTTTTACAAAAAAAATTAAACATACAGACATAGAAAATCTCTTTCTTTAACCGATGCTGAAAAAGTAATAATTTTTTTTCCAGTTCTGAAGGAGGGGAAACATGGGACTACGAAACGTCGTTTTTCTGTGTTTTGTATGGGAATTTTGCATGCCACTTCGACGTAGTGTTTCCTCTTAAAGATCGAGCGTTAGAGCATCCGCACCCCTGTGCGATTTTAGAAATCCAAACTGATCGTCTTTGTTCTATGGGATCTAGTAAAGTAAGAAGGGACACTGTTTTAATGTGTCTGTGGCCCCGCTTTCTTCTTTTAACCCACACTTTTGATTTTTATGTGTTTTTTAATAACAGCTATTACTGAGAATGATGTTTTTTTATAATTTGTATTTATTTTGTACAAAATGGCGGATTCTCTAAGTTAGCGCGGACGAAGGCCCGGGCGAGCTGCTTGCTAGTAATAGAATAAAAATAAATTACTAGTTGAATAGATGTCTATTGGTAACACATGTGGTATTCTTTCTTCTTGTATTATATGTGTACACAGTATACAGTAGGTATAGGTACACGTGTAACTATTTAAAATTCATTGTCATTGGTAAAATGGAGTACGCAGAAGCTCAAAACAAATACCCAATTTAGGTACCTATTTTCACCTGACGTATTCACCCATTCAATACGTCATATTATTGTACTTATTCGTACCTATTCTTTTTGCGTTTCAGTATCATTCACGATGACATTCAAAATTTTTTGACGACCTCCTTGGTCGAGTGGTTTGTACATCGGTTTTCATGGTGTCGCCATTTCTGTGGTCCCGGGTTCGATCCCCGGTCGGGTCAATTTTTGTTTTGTTGAAATTATTGTTTTCTAAATTGTCTAGGGTCTAAGTGCTTTTATGTATAATAAGCATGGACCTATTTAAGTATTTAAAGTATGTTAATCCGTTGTCTAGCAACCATACAACGTGTTTCATAACTTCTCTTCTCCATATAACGTGTTTCAAAGCTTCTCTTGGGCTAGATAATTGGTGTGAGTGTAGGAAGGTTTATTTAGTTATTTTATTTTATTCATGGGGGTAAAGCTTTATCTAAAGAAAATAGTTCTCTTAACTTATGAATTGCTCACGATGAGACCCATTTTCACGTATGCACAGACGTATTCTACGACTGAATTCGTTACGTGTCGCCTTTTGTACCGAGATATGGTGAATAGGTATTATTAGGTATACAAAATAATAATATTTTGAACTTATTTTTAATAAAATACTTTTCTTGGTCTTTCTTTAAACTTTGGGCTAAAGCCACTACCGTTTGGATACCTTCCAATGCTAGAAGGCGACGCGGTAGACCGAGGCGAAGATGGCGTGACGCGCTGGACGCATATCATCCAGATTGGACCACTGTGGCGATGGTGAACAGAAACAAGTGGAAAGAAGGAGGCCTTTGCCCTGCAGTTGGACCGAATAGGCGGAAAATAATAACAATAAAAATTGAACTTTTTTTTAATTGACGACCTTATTGGTCGAGTGGTTTGTGCACCGGCTTTCATGGTGTCGCCATCTCTGAGGTCCCGGGTTCGATCCCCGGTCGGGTCAATTTAGAAATTATTGTTTTTCTGAATTGTCTCGGGTCTGGGTGTTTTCTACGTATAATAAGTATGTATTTAAGTATTTTAAGTATGTCCGTTGTCTAGTAACCATTTAACGAGTCTTTTCGAAGCTTCTCTTGGGCTAGATAATTTGTGTGAAAGTTTATAAAAAAAAAATTAAGATATGTTGTTTAAAAGAAATTGAGAGCTGAACACTTTAGTTGTGGTTTGGTTAAACGTAGAATGCTTTTGCGGTCCTCAGTCGTGAGTTTATTTGTGTACAGTCGAGGAGTTCCCGGTCGACCACGATTCGGCGATATTGGCTTCCACAGGATCTATGCGCACGCTTACCAATCAATTTAGAACTTTATTGTTTGGCTCTAAGGATCAATATTCTTTGGAGAAATTTGACAGTTCACAGTAGGTTGATCTGACGCCGTAAACGTACGTTGTAAATTCAGGGCCCTGTCTGCCTTTACTTATCTACAAAAGAAGTTCGCAATGGTTGAATAGTACTTACCTGAAACCATTGCGTTAGAATGATCAAATGTCCAAAAACATTAGTCCGTGTAGCTTGTTTGAATTAAATCCATTTTTCTTCACATTAAAGACATGGAGCCTTGGCTGACACATTACAAGACACACTTTTCTTGCATTTTCAATTAAAACATATTTCTAAATCAGTTTTAGTAAGACTTAAACTTACATCTAAAGAGATTTTATTCCGTGTTTACGTTTTGTATTTGACATAACACCATAGACAAAATGACAGCCACCGTAGCGACGCCTAGCGGTAGCGGGGCGAAGTAGCTGTCAGCTTTTAATTTCACATAAAAGATTCAATTTTAAAAAATAGTCGAAACAGTTCTAATAATAAATTAATATGTATAATAATTACTTTAAGTAATTAAATTTAATTCAAGCAAATCCGGAAATAGAACTAATTTTTTCTATAAGGACTTTTATCTAGAACATTCGAACGGGAGTAATATTTTTTATATGGATATTGTCTCTGCCCGTAGGGGTTACCAGAGAGGAAACTAATACTCCTTAATATTAAGACAGGGTAATTAGTGAGTTAAATATCACAAAACACAATTTTAAATTAAAGAAAAATGCATTTCCCATTGCTAAACGTTAATTTTTTTTTAGGTCGTGTGTTGTTATTGTTGGCAAGTTCTGTTAGCAGAGGGCGAGTTGTGACAGACGTCATATTTGATGTTTTGTTAGTTTGAAGGAAAATTTTAAAAGAACAATTTCTTATGAATTACCCGACAATGGGAGTATAAATTATAAGCTGGCCTTCGATTTATAAGTGTTTCCGGCGAAAGGAAAGCTGCCGAGTTGCGACGCCTAAACGAGCTCAATCTCTGGTGTGACGTGGTGCGAGGAGTTGAGATCAATGCACTCAGGTAGGCATAAGCCGTCGTAGTCACCTTTTGTTTTAATCTGAGGTCGTAATAATGTAGTGGATTTGAGGCGTCATTAGCTTGAGAATATAGTCAACAAGTGTGTGGTTTATTTACAGGAATCCGTGCCACCACCAACCGGTCGTGACGCCGCTGGCAGCCACGCGTAGATATAGAATATCCTAGCGCGTGAGTATCTCAATAGCATTGTTTAAATATAATAAGCCGTCATACTAGGAAAGCAAATCGATATTTCATGGTGTCTGAATCCTGCCTTGTCGCCAGGCGACGCAAGGCTCTTGGCCATGTGGCAGACGTGTCAAACCCCTTTATTAAGTGGATATTGCCCCATCCAACAGTAGTCTGGCATTGTTTAGTTATGTTTATTGGAATATCGTAGCCGTGTAGTGCCTTGTGTACTAGTTAAAGGTGAAACAAAGCTAAAATTAAAACATGGTGTTAAATGTTAGTGTTGGAGTGTGAGTTTTTAGTTGTGCAACAGCGTTGGGAAGCTTTTGATAACCCATGGCGCTGCGAGTCCCTGGTTATGATAGGTTGCAGCCCCAGATACACAGATAGCAGACTGCGGGACCCTAATTTATGTAACAGTTCTGAACTAGGCGTGTAGTGTTATAAATAGGCCCCGTGTTGATAATTTCAGATGCTTCGAGAGGCCCGTCTCGCCGCCAGGATTTAGAGCTGGGCCCTAAAGCCTGGACGCGAGACCTGCCTCTTCGGGGCACCAGCGGCCACCTGCGGCCAGCAAGCTGTCGCCGCACAGGCGTTGACGGTTTTTTGTACCCCCACTCTGGGTTTAATCGTTCGTTATTCAGGAACATATTTTTACATTAGGGTTTCGAAACCTTAACATAGTATTTTCTTTTATATCCAACTACACCAAGCGTTGGTGAAGTTGTGAAACCTTTGAGGATCTGCGAGTTCGACCTGTGTGAAGTTGTATGGTGACATCGTCTCCAGATTCGGATCGACTATACGATCCTGGCGTCCATAAATATTTATTTAATATCGGTATAACCCCACGGTTCTCTAGAGTATCGGCTTTAAACGTGTGAGTTTTGATACGGTTAAACGGTTTAAAACATTTAATTTAATATTTTTATAGACGGAGTAATTTAATTTTAATTTCAACTTCATACTCCGAACGGTATTGGCTTTATCCCGACCCCCACTCACGACCATAGCTCGTACGACTGAGATATTAGCTGGCTGGTTAGGCAGTAGTAGGAACAGTATTATAAAATTTATTTTAAATTAAAATTATCACCGACCCGCTTGGTCACTTTTGACTCTTAGGATTTTAGTGTGTTTTAGGGGGTGATATAGCTTTGGAATAAGGTTTAGATTACTTTAAACAGTAAATTATAGTTGGCAAAATTAATAGAAAGTTTGTTGAACTTTCATTTGAGATTGACCCTAGGGTCAATTTCGACTGATAGTTTTTATTTGTGATTTTCGGCTAAATAAATTAAAAGGAGTAACGTAGATGAATTGTACCTAACATAATATAAGACAAAATTGTGACTAACCCCCCCTCT
Source organism: Scoparia ambigualis (assembly GCA_963921215.1). Lineage (NCBI taxonomy): Eukaryota > Metazoa > Arthropoda > Insecta > Lepidoptera > Crambidae > Scoparia > Scoparia ambigualis. Next base: position 18,769,055 of record OY992525.1, on the reverse strand, counting down.
TTTAAATAATAAGAATGAAATAAAATTTATAATTTTATTTTATTGTTGTTGGACCAAATATTTGTGTGTTCTTTTACAATATACTGCCTAGCTGTTGAACATTTTATGGTTTTATTTGATAACAACCCACTGAAGCTTGCATTTGGGATTTTCTTCCTTTTCCCCAAAAGGGACAAAATCTCAAATGTAACAGTGGCGCACTCAACGTGTGTTTTGGTTAGGGATAGTGGTTATGTCTTATGCTGTAACTAAAAAGCCAGAATACCGATAGCGTTCTAGAACCGTGGGGATTATTAATTTTAAGAAAAACCGTCACGCGTGCATTGGCACGGATTCCTCCCATTTTATTTTAATAACGAATTTTTATTCGTTATTATTTTAAAATAATGTATTAATAGTGCATTTTTTATTAAACGTTCATAACATTTTTTTATATGTATACAAGTGTTAATTATTTAATTATTGTACTCAGCTGAACTAAAGTATTATTTTATGACACAATAGGTTATAGTTGACACAATTTTTATTTGAAAATAAGTGTTTTTTTTAATGCAAGTGTTTTTAGTATTATTATTATAATACTGTGTTTGTGGTGGTTTACTACTATTTTCTGTGGATTGTAACTGTATACTTAGGTTGAAACTGCCTATTGAGGAAGCCAGCTTATATTTTAGTAGTTTTTTTTTAAATCCAAAATGGAACGCCCAATTTCGTTTAATTTGCTTCATAAAGACGAGCTTACGTATGAGGTGGAGATTCGAGACGCAGCACCGGCGACAACGGTAGAGGGATTACGAGTTCAGATTAGGGAACTTAGTAAACTAGTTTGCTCAGACGATATCGTAGAGACTACTCGGGATCCTAAAGTAGAATTACAAATTATTAAAGCCAAATTGGCAGAGGTCGCCGAAGTAATAGGAAAAGATCCTTCAAATTTTAAAAAATTTAACCGTATAAAGGCTTTAAGTTCCCACCTTTTTCATCGCTTGGGCAGGGTAACTCCCCCTCCTGAACTTGATTCCGTATATCAGACTATTGACAAAGAGCTTAACGGTTATTTGTCAAAAGTTGATAATATTAACGCGAGTTTCCATGCGTCGTTTACATCGGCACCAGAGACACCGAACGTCCTTGAAGTTGAACCTACGCCCGAAGTCGTATATTATAGTAAGAAGGATGCAACAGTCAGATCTCTCGACTGTAAATTTAATGGTACCGGTTGCGTGAAAGCTTTCATAGAGCGTCTCGAGGAACTTTGCGAAGCTAGGGGTATAAGCGAATCTTCGTTACATAAATCAGCTCTGGACTTGTTTTCTGATGGTGCTTTGTTGTGGTACCGTGGTATAAAAGCGTCGGTTGGTAGTTGGTCGGAACTAAAAAGACATTTACTCACAGCGTTCGCTCCGCCAGACTACGATATGCGTCTCATTTCAGAAATTACTAATAGGACTCAGGGGCAAACTGAATTGTCCTGTATTTACATAGCGGTCATGGAGAACCTCTTCAACAGGCTCTCTTATAGAGTAGCGGAACCTGAGCGTTTGGCACGGATTAAGTTCAACATGCGGCCGGAATACGCGACGGCGTTGTCAATGTTGGCGGTCAATACCCTGGAGGAATTAAAGGAGAAGTGTAGGCAACTCGAGCTAGGTTTTGTTAGCAAGGCACAGTTCCGCGAACCGCCGAAACCTACCGCTTCTTTTGTTGCACCAGACTTGGCTTACCAAGCTCCGAGGGGTTCTTTGAGAATCGAGGCCGTGCAAGCTGATCCTGCTATGTATTGTGTTCGTTGTAGGGTAAGGAGCCACTCATTATCTACTTGCAAATCCACAGAAGTAGTTTGTTTTCGTTGCGGTAAGAAGGGTGTGAGGACACCTTCGTGCCCCAACTGCAATAAAAGAGCAGTCGGGACTAAAGGTCAATCCTGTCAGAACTGCAATTCAAAAAATTAATTTCCCGGAACTACAGCCATAATTTTATTAAGTCCGATTGGGACAACTATTTAAAATGGTTACAAGTTTTTTTAAACTCTTTAAGAGTAGATTCAGTACGTTATAAGACTAGGGAGGATGGTCGGCCGCATTTAACCGTTTCTATATATAATGCGGATTATTACGGTTTACTTGACTCGGGTTCATGCATTTCAGTATTGGGTTCCGATGTTGGCCAACAGTTCATAAAAGCTGGTGCAACCTTACACTATGATGGGTGCTTGGGCAACATCGTAACAGCCAATGACTCGCGTGCAACCGTGAAGGGTTATTTATATTTACCAGTTACTCTTATGGGAGTGACTCAAGTTATTAAATTTTATATTATTCCTGATATCACCACACCGTTAATTTTTGGCGTTGATTTTTGGAAGGCTTTTAATTTAGCTCCTGAAATTTTTAATAGATTGCCTTTTAAGTATTTTCAAAACTCTAAACACCGTACTTGCGTATCGGAGGTTAGGCATTTGCAGCCGTTTGATGAATTAACACCCGTTCAGAGGTTGAAAGCGGAGTCATTAATAAATGAATTTAAGAAGGTGTCTTTTGAGGTTAAAGGGTTAGGTCGTACCCAACTGTTGCGTCATAAGATAGACACGGGTGATGTTTCTCCTATCAAACAGCGTTATTATCCACTATCACCTGAACGCCTTAAGGAACTTAACCGCCAGCTGGATGAGATGTTAGAGATGGGAGTAGTAGAGCCTAGCAATAGCGCGTGGAATAACCCAGTCCTATTAGCTCCTAAACCAAACGGAGAATGGCGATTTTGCCTTGACAGCCGAAAATTGAATGCAGTCAGCAAACAAGATGCTTATCCGCTTCCCTACGTCTCTCACATCTTAGATCAGTTACGTGACGCTCGATACCTTTCGTCAATTGATTTAAAATCTGCATTTTGGCAAATTGAGCTTGACTCCGCTTCATCTAAGGAAAAAACCGCATTCACGGTTCCCGGACGAGGTCTTTTCCATTTTAAGGTTATGTGCTTTGGGTTGACGGGGGCACCAGCCACCCAGCAACGGTTAATGGACATACTGTTTGGTCCTGAGTTTAATAATAAAGTGTTTGTTTACTTGGATGACATTATAATATGCTCATCGACATTCGAGGAACACATTTCGCTTCTTAAACGGGTTTTAGAAAAGTTACGACAGGCTAAGTTAACAATTAACTTACAAAAATCCTGTTTCTTTCGTCGGGAGTTAAAATATCTAGGTTACAGGGTAGATGAACATGGTTTACACACTGATCCGTCGAAAGTTCAGTCATTAGTCAACTTTCCCACACCTACCACCCGGAAGGAGGTGAAAATGTTCCTTGGAACAGCGTCGTATTATAGACGTTTCATTAAAAATTTCAGTTCTATAGCGGCACCTTTAAATGCACTTACGAGTGCTAGCAAAAAAGCCCCGCCTTTTAAGTGGACTGCTGAGGCAGAAACCGCGTTTACTACTTTAAAAACAGCGTTGGTCTCTGCACCAGTATTGGCTTGTCCCGATTTTTCCCAGCCATTTGAGATTCAGTGTGACGCATCCAGTTTTGGGATAGCGGGCACTCTGACTCAGTTTATAAAGGGAGAGGAGCATCCAATAGCATATTGTAGTCGTTCACTGAATTCGGCAGAACGCAATTATTCGGCGACGGAGCGAGAGGCCCTAGCGGTGGTTTTTGCTGTAGAACACTTTCGTCCTTATGTGGAGGGAGGTCCTGCGTTTAAGGTGATAACCGACCACTCGAGCCTGAAGTGGTTCTTTAATTTAACCAATCCTACGGGTCGATTAGCTCGTTGGGGTTGTCGGTTATCGCCTTACAACTTTGTTATTGAGCACCGCAAGGGCAAGGACAACGTAGTTCCAGATGCACTATCGCGTGCCGTTCCGGTGCTCGAAATAAAGGTGCCTGACGCAGACACTTGGTTCCAAAAGTTGTGGGACAAGTGTGTTAGTACTCCTAGGTCGTGTCCTAACTTTATTATTAGAGACAATAAACTTTTTCGTTTTTCAAAAAATAAATTCGGTGTGGCGAGTGATTATGATTGGAAACAAGTAGTACCGGAGGGGAATCGTCTGGAACTTTTAAAGAATCACCATAGTGGTGAATTATCTCCACATTTTGGAGTATTTAAAACTTATAAACGACTTGCACTACGTTACTACTGGCCTAACATGTATAAGGATGTAACTAACTACGTGGGGAAATGTGATACGTGCGCCGCATATAAACACTCACAATTGCCAACCCCTGGTCTCTTAGGTAGCGCGAAAGACTGCTCTAAACCGTTTGAAACAATAAGTTTTGACCTCGTTGGTCCCTTGCCACGGTCTAGAGCGGGCTTCACATATCTCTTTGTGGTCGTATGCTGTTTTACGAAATATTGTTTGCTCTTTCCTTTACGAAGAGCTGTGGGTAAGGCTATAGCGCAGAAACTTGAAGATGGCGTTTTCTTGGTTCACGGCATACCCCGTACGGTGATAGCGGACAACGGAACGCAGTTCACGGGCAATGAAATTAAATCTTTGTTGGAGAGGTAAAAGGTACCTCAGGTTCACTTTACACCTCGCTATTGCCCCAGCGTGAACACAGTTGAACGTTATAACCGTACGATTATGACCGCCGTATCAATTCTTGTGGAAGATGACCATAGATCGTGGGATGTTAATATTTCGAAAATTCAGTATGCAATAAACACTTCCACTAATGAAGTAACACGTTTTACCCCATTCTTCCTAGTACATGGTAGGGAGGCAGTTAGTTGCGGAGAGGTTTTCGGCAATAATACCGATGGACCGCTCACCCTGGCGTGCGCTTCTCGCGGTGTATATGCGGACCAGTTAGGCGTCTTAGAGGAAATTTTTAATAAAGTGAAAGGCGCGCTTATTAAATCACATGACCGTAGTGCTCGTCATTATAACAATGGGAGGAGGCCCTTAGAATTTGAGGTGGGTGACACTGTGTGGAAAAAGACATATCCACAGAGTGACGCCTCCAAATTTTTTATGGCTAAATTAGCTCCTAAATATGAAAAATGTTTTGTTAGGAAAAAACTTTCCCCCCTAGTGTATGAATTAGAAGGCTGTAGTTCCGGTAAAAACCTTGGTGAATGGCACATCAAGGACTTTAAGTCTTCATGGGAAGACTAAGATGTATTAGTTTTAGTAATTTATCGATCATTGTATCATGGTACAATGTTTTGCTTGTTGTGAGCGGTTGAAAAGTGACAAAGGAGGGCTGTATATGCCCTGTAGTCGCTGCTGTTGTTGGCATTGGTGGCTGTATATGCCACGGTGCTGGAATTCGTTATGTGGTTTATTTTGGTTGCTAAATGGTTTAAAAGTGACGAAGGAGGGCTGTATATGCCTTTAAGTCACTGCACTTTGGGCGTTTGTGGCTGTATATGCCGCGGCGCTGGAAGCTCTTTTAAGAGGAGCTTGATGTTTGTGGTTGTGTTTTTGCGCATTGGAAAGTTTCGACTTTTGGCATGACGACATTCTATTTGTTAAGTTGGAATGTTTTAATTCCTTTTTTTTTATATATTTTAATATTATAGGTTAGATACCTTAATGGAAGGGTTTAATCTCCGGACCGTTGGTGAGGCAACGAGATGATAGTCCTGAGGATGGTGACCATTTATTGGCGGGCGTGTAGGCTGCTTTGATGGAATTCGGTTTTTTTTTTTTTGTTGGATTTATTTAGGGGCGGTTAGCCAAACTTTTAGGTGGTGGTGAATATTTGTTGGTTTGGGTTGTGGGTTTTTTTTTTGGTTTACGGCTGCCCAGCCGTATAAGAAGTTTACTGGGCATTACTTTAAATATGTGCTTATAGGTAGGAGCATTTAGATGTTTGTGAATTGAGGAGGTATCGTTTGTTAGAAAGGGTAGACTTGGACGTGTAGACGATTCTTACATGTATTTATTATTTTATAGCTCTTTGGGTTTCGTCTTTTCCATGTTTGTAAATGGATCAGACCTAACCTGTAGAACATATGTAAACGTTTGGTGTATATATTTATTATTTTGTGCCTCTCTGGGCTTCGTCTTTTCCATATTGCTTAATGGATCAGACTTACCCAGTGGGATAACTGTAGGTCTATTTCAGTAACCTGTATAGTTAAATAAGCCATTCACCCCAGCGGATTAGTGACTGGTACCAAAAGCCTTAACGCGAGGCGTCAGTGCGGCTGGTGACACTGTAATAATAGGTTAACTGTATAGCCACCAGTTTTTATGTTTATGTAATAATATCATTATAACCATAATTAGTGTATTTAATATATATAAAGTAATCAACCATTTATAATCTAGTATTTTGGTAATATTCATATTGAACTCCTAAAGGTTTGTCTTTTCCATATTGCTTAATGGATCAGATTCACTTTGTGAGTCTATTGTGGTGACTTTTCAGTAACCAGTATTGTTAAAAAAGTAAGCCATACACCCCAGCGGATCAGTGACTGGTACCAAAAGCCTTAACGCGAGGCAACAGTGCGGTTGGTGACACTGTGATAATATGTTAACTGCATAGCCACCAAGTTTTTAGATTTATGTAAGAGTATATTATAATTGATATTATTATATTTATTATGTACATTAATTTATATTCATATAGAAGTTTGTATATTTTTTGGGATATACAAACTATATATATATGGGATATTTGTATATTTAAAAATATATATATATATATATATATATATGAAGAATTGTCGTACACAAGTCTGCGTTTTGTTGTTTTTTATACTGTCATAGCATATTGTATAGCTATTTACAGGAAAGTTTTAAGTTATTGTGTAGTGCAGCTACACGGGTAGGTTTCTTTTGGTTGTTTGTGCTTGCTTGGTTGTTTGAAGTGTAGTGTGACGCTGGAGGGCCAGCGTCGAGATTTGCCCTGGTCGGTCAAATCTCTGGTGGTTGGGGAGGTACTGTTACGTTGTAAATTCAGGGCCCTGTCTGCCTTTACTTATCTACAAAAGAAGTTCGCAATGGTTGAATAGTACTTACCTGAAACCATTGCGTTAGAATGATCAAATGTCCAAAAACATTAGTCCGTGTAGCTTGTTTGAATTAAATCCATTTTTCTTCACATTAAAGACATGGAGCCTTGGCTGACACATTACAAGACACACTTTTCTTGCATTTTCAATTAAAACATATTTCTAAATCAGTTTTAGTAAGACTTAAACTTACATCTAAAGAGATTTTATTCCGTGTTTACGTTTTGTATTTGACATAACACCATAGACAAAATGACAGCCACCGTAGCGACGCCTAGCGGTAGCGGGGCGAAGTAGCTGTCAGCTTTTAATTTCACATAAAAGATTCAATTTTAAAAAATAGTCGAAACAGTTCTAATAATAAATTAATATGTATAATAATTACTTTAAGTAATTAAATTTAATTCAAGCAAATCCGGAAATAGAACTAATTTTTTCTATAAGGACTTTTATCTAGAACATTCGAACGGGAGTAATATTTTTTATATGGATATTGTCTCTGCCCGTAGGGGTTACCAGAGAGGAAACTAATACTCCTTAATATTAAGACAGGGTAATTAGTGAGTTAAATATCACAAAACACAATTTTAAATTAAAGAAAAATGCATTTCCCATTGCTAAACGTTAATTTTTTTTTTAGGTCGTGTGTTGTTATTGTTGGCAAGTTCTGTTAGCAGAGGGCGAGTTGTGACAGACGTCATATTTGATGTTTTGTTAGTTTGAAGGAAAATTTTAAAAGAACAATTTCTTATGAATTACCCGACAATGGGAGTATAAATTATAAGCTGGCCTTCGATTTATAAGTGTTTCCGGCGAAAGGAAAGCTGCCGAGTTGCGACGCCTAAACGAGCTCAATCTCTGGTGTGACGTGGTGCGAGGAGTTGAGATCAATGCACTCAGGTAGGCATAAGCCGTCGTAGTCACCTTTTGTTTTAATCTGAGGTCGTAATAATGTAGTGGATTTGAGGCGTCATTAGCTTGAGAATATAGTCAACAAGTGTGTGGTTTATTTACAGGAATCCGTGCCACCACCAACCTATATAGAATATCCTAGCGCGTGAGTATCTCAATAGCATTGTTTAAATATAATAAGCCGTCATACTAGGAAAGCAAATCGATATTTCATGGTGTCTGAATCCTGCCTTGTCGCCAGGCGACGCAAGGCTCTTGGCCATGTGGCAGACGTGTCAAACCCCTTTATTAAGTGGATATTGCCCCATCCAACAGTAGTCTGGCATTGTTTAGTTATGTTTATTGGAATATCGTAGCCGTGTAGTGCCTTGTGTACTAGTTAAAGGTGAAACAAAGCTAAAATTAAAACATGGTGTTAAATGTTAGTGTTGGAGTGTGAGTTTTTAGTTGTGCAACAGCGTTGGGAAGCTTTTGATAACCCATGGCGCTGCGAGTCCCTGGTTATGATAGGTTGCAGCCCCAGATACACAGATAGCAGACTGCGGGACCCTAATTTATGTAACAGTTCTGAACTAGGCGTGTAGTGTTATAAATAGGCCCCGTGTTGATAATTTCAGATGCTTCGAGAGGCCCGTCTCGCCGCCAGGATTTAGAGCTGGGCCCTAAAGCCTGGACGCGAGACCTGCCTCTTCGGGGCACCAGCGGCCACCTGCGGCCAGCAAGCTGTCGCCGCACAGGCGTTGACGGTTTTTTGTACCCCCACTCTGGGTTTAATCGTTCGTTATTCAGGAACATATTTTTACATTAGGGTTTCGAAACCTTAACATAGTATTTTCTTTTATATCCAACTACACCAAGCGTTGGTGAAGTTGTGAAACCTTTGAGGATCTGCGAGTTCGACCTGTGTGAAGTTGTATGGTGACATCGTCTCCAGATTCGGATCGACTATACGATCCTGGCGTCCATAAATATTTATTTAATATCGGTATAACCCCACGGTTCTCTAGAGTATCGGCTTTAAACGTGTGAGTTTTGATACGGTTAAACGGTTTAAAACATTTAATTTAATATTTTTATAGACGGAGTAATTTAATTTTAATTTCAACTTCATACTCCGAACGGTATTGGCTTTATCCCGACCCCCACTCACGACCATAGCTCGTACGACTGAGATATTAGCTGGCTGGTTAGGCAGTAGTAGGAACAGTATTATAAAATTTATTTTAAATTAAAATTATCACCGACCCGCTTGGTCACTTTTGACTCTTAGGATTTTAGTGTGTTTTAGGGGGTGATATAGCTTTGGAATAAGGTTTAGATTACTTTAAACAGTAAATTATAGTTGGCAAAATTAATAGAAAGTTTGTTGAACTTTCATTTGAGATTGACCCTAGGGTCAATTTCGACTGATAGTTTTTATTTGTGATTTTCGGCTAAATAAATTAAAAGGAGTAACGTAGATGAATTGTACCTAACATAATATAAGACAAAATTGTGACTAACCCCCCCTCTTTTAAATAATAAGAATGAAATAAAATTTATAATTTTATTTTATTGTTGTTGGACCAAATATTTGTGTGTTCTTTTACAATATACTGCCTAGCTGTTGAACATTTTATGGTTTTATTTGATAACAACCCACTGAAGCTTGCATTTGGGATTTTCTTCCTTTTCCCCAAAAGGGACAAAATCTCAAATGTAACAGTGTGTACGTATGCGCGAACAGAATGGAGCGCAAGCGAATATCGAAGAAAAGTGATCGAACAATAGCATGAGTCGTCAAATAATTGTGTAAACATTAACGTAGGTCATATAACTCGGCGGCTTTGGTATGTAGTCTGCTAAATAAATTAATGTGAAACTTTTGGAAAGTTGATCATATGCGTAGTGAACCAAACGCGTAAAAGCGACTACTGTGTTAGGTGAACCAAACGCGAAATGGATGAATTGCGAAGTAGACCAAATGCGAAATGGACCAAATGCGAAGTGGACCAAATGCGAAATACTTAGACCAAATGCGAAGTGGACCAAACGCGAATAAATAGGACCAAACGCGAAATAGACGTGTTTTTGTCGAGTGGACTAAATGCGAAGTAGACATAATGCGACGAAACGTTCATTATGTTATGCTTTCGACAACTCTGGACTAACTAACTTGACGTTACGCCGGTAGCAATATATATAGCAGACCAACGTGCAGAGTTGAGTTGTCAATATTTGCATTAAATTTCAAACGTTTTAAAAAATAAATTTCAACTTTGTTTACCCATGTGTCTGCACTGCAGCGCTGTCTTTTATTTATCTTTACAGTGTGTAGCCGATACATACATACATATACAGCGAGTTAGTTAAACCGAGAGACATATTACATTTTTTTTTTCATATCGTTTTTTTTTATTTTATTCAGTTTTTTTATTTTTATTTTTTATCCGCAATGGAAGGAATGTACCTAGTGCATACAGCCACGATTATTATTTGTGTAGTTCAGTAATATTTAGTTACATTTATCCCTACCTTATCTTATTTGTTTATCCTTACACAATTTTGTACGTATGTTTATCAATATATTATATAAGCATCTAATCTTTTTCTGTTATTTGACGTCACCTCCCTATAAAGGCCCTGTCAGAATATCAGCGCTGCTTTGTCACTCTACCCAACTTTGAGGGACGTGGCAGCATATTGCTGAGACAGGGTCCTTGTTAGCCTCACACACTACTAGCTAGGTACCTGTTTTTATTTAATTTTTATAATTTTGTTTTTTATTGTATCATTTTTATTTTGTGATCCTGTGTTATTTTGTTATCTTTTATTTTTAACATATTTTTTTTTGGTAATTTATATTTACTGTTAATGTGCTGTATTGTGTAATAAGTGTGTGAGTGTCAATAAAATTTTTCTTATTCTTATTCTTATTCTTACATATTAAAAGAGGACATTAGGTAGTCGATTCACAATCAGAATCATTTAAAAAAATCTCATTTTTTTGCATAATTACCTAAATGGCGTCGAGTAGTATTTTTTTATTTGTTTATGTTTAACCAGCCATAAACTACTATAGGATTAAATTTATTTCCCTCGTGTTAACTAACACGCTGTATTATCTACGAAAATTTAGGCGGAGACCAGGCAATGAGGACCGCAGAAACATTCCACAGCCACAGTCCACGATCACCAAATGATAACTCCACATAAGCTGCGTGACAGGACGGTGGTGAGCTCATCTTCGCTTTATGCTGTTGGATGTATGCGCAGTCTTTAACCCGTTAGTCGCCTTTTACGACACCCAAGGGAAGAGAGGGGGTGGTAGAATTCTTTCGACGCGACGCGACACGATTATCCCCACCTGTGGCGAAGCGTGAAATATTGAGAGAGGTAAGCCGTAACAAAAAAAAATGCTTACCTACTCCGAGCGCGGGCACGCAGTCTTGAGTCCTTACCGAAAATCTGTGATTGGCATCCTGGCTTCAGTCTTGTATAGGCAGATGTATCTTCAGTCCACTTTTACTATACGTGTAAGCACTGAGATATTGAAACAGTGTCTTGCAAGCATAATAGAAGTGACTTTGATAAAAGCCGTTTGTGGTGAAATGATGATATGATGTAAATTAAACAAAACTTAATCGACTAAGTACTAATAATACTACTTATACTCTAAAGCTATTCGTCGATTCTTTGTTACAAAGTGCGCTTAGACATTATTATAAAAGCCGGGAAGAATCTAAAGCTATCAATGCCGACATCTTACAATTCTACCGATTACTTTGCAAATCTAGTTACTCTAAATACGTAATTTCTGATGGGTAATGGGCAGAAATATGAACAACAGCCACGATTTCAAGAGATTTTAATTTTGTAAAGAAATCGACACGTCTTGACAAATCAGTAGAACAATGGCAGAGAGAGAGCGTCTACATGGGGTATTACTGAAGACCCAAAAACAAATGTGCATTTACAAAGTAAGTTCAGACGAGTATTATTAGCGACCTATCTTTAACTCGAAACATTATTAGTACAATATGGTATTGCATTTACAAAGACTGTACCAATACTATCCCTTAAACCAATACCATTATTTTTACTTACATATGTAACTGATTACACTTACATATTTAAAGAACTAAATCTCAATTTTATAATCTTAAACAGTGTTACAAAATTATACTAGACTTACAAGTTACACATACATATTTAAAGAACTAAATCTCAATTTTATAATCTTAAACAGTGTTACAAAATTATACTAGACTTACAAGTTACACATACATAAACCTTTCATAAATTGATCATGTTTCTCTCTAGTCAAAGGTTTTGTTAATATATCTGCAATCATCAAATCAGTTGACAAATATCTTACACTAATGATATTATTCTTTATATTATCTCTAATGAAATGATGTCTTACATCAATATGCTTCGTTCTACTATGATACATACAATTTGCAGTTAACTTCTGAGCAGATTGGTTATCATTAAACAAAACAATTTCAAAATATTTATCAAGTAATTCATGGAGAAAACTTCTTATAAAAAGAGCCTCTTTACATGCGTCTGACAGTGCCATATATTCAGCCTCTGTGCTAGAGAGAGCAACAGTTTTATGTTTCCTACTTTCCCAAGAAATTAATGAATTACCTAACTTAAAGATAAAGCCTGTAAAAGATTTACGATCAATTTCGTTACCGCCCCAGTCAGCATCAACATAAGCAATAACATCTAAACCACCTTTCTGAAAGACTAATCCACAGTTCAACGTACCTTTTAAATAACGAAGGACGTGTTTCAGTGCCTTCCAGTGAATTTCAGAGTGAGATTCATTGAATTGACTGAGCACACTCACAGCATGCGCAATATCCGGTCGGCTGCATCAGACAGCCTACTAAGTTCCTGTAATGTAAATTATCATTATTTCCAACACATTTTTGTAGTTTGATCCCTTTTTCTAGTGGAGTTTTTGCAGGTTTACAATCAACCATATTAAACTTCTCTAAAACTTTCTTTATGTATCCAGATTGATCGAGAGTAATTTTGTTCTTGCTTTTATTTACTCTCATGCCTAAAATATGATGTACAGGACCTAGATCTTTCCTTTCAAAAGTGTTCATAAGGTCAGTCTTCACCTTTGCCTTTAAAGTTGAGTTCTTTGAAGTAAATAACAAAATGTCATCAACATATAGAGCAATTATTATTAGTTCGCTTTGCGTTTTCATATAAAACACACATGGCTCTGAAGAAATTCTTTTGAAGTTCATTTTCTGTAATAAAACTTCATTTATTTTCTCGTACCACATTCTGGATGCTTGTTTCAAGCCATAGATGGCTTTATTTAATTTATATACCAAATGCTCTTGCCCTTTATTGATGAGACCTTCTGGTTGCTCCATATACACATTTTCTTTAAGATTTCCGTTTAAAAATGCAGTCTTTACGTCAAGATGATCGATGTCCATGTCATATTCAGCAGCAACAGCGAGTAAGGTTCTAATAGTTGAGTGTCTTACCACTGGCGAGAAAGTCTCTTCATAATCCACACCATACTTTTGTGAATAACCTTTTGCTACCAGCCTGGCTTTGTAGTTCAAGAGTTCATTGTCAAGACCTCTTTTCTTTTTGAAAACCCATTTACACTTTATAGGCTTATGGTTGTTTGGTTTCTCTGTCAGAGTCCAACATTTGTTTTTTATAAATGAATTATACTCATCTGACATGGCTTTTCTCCATTCAGCTGCTTCTGTGCTTGCCAAAGCTTCCTGTACTGATTCAGGTTCATCTTCATCGCTGCACAAACTGTTCGCCAACATGACTGACATGTCAAAGTCTTCATATTCCGATGACTCTGATGAGATTTGTCCCAGTGTTGTTTCACCTGGAACGTAAGTGGAATCCAAAGGACTATTTGTTTCTACAGAATTGTTATCACTATCAGAGTCATTTACTGTAATTATGCTTGACCGTGGTCTTAGTTGATCATCAGAAATCTCTGGCCTTACATTAGATGGCTCGGGTTGACCATCCGTCTGTGACCGTTGTTCATTCATCAGTACTGGTTCAGAATCATGAACAACAAAATGTTCATCATATGAATTATTATCATAGAATTTATTCTCCAAGAAAAACACATCTCTCGCTTTGACACATTTGAATGATTTCTCAGGATCTAACAACCTATAACCTTTTGTATCCTCACAATATCCTACGAAAATATGCTGTTTCGATTTAGAATCTAATTTCTTTCGATTCGGGGTAACAGCATGAGCAATGCAACCAAAAACATGTAAATGACTAACATCTACCTTTTTATTGTTCCACTTCTCTCCAGGTACTTGTCCAATTACAGCCTTAGTTGGTGTCCTGTTTTTTAGATAAACAGCTGTATTGACGGCTTCTGCCCAGAATTTATTATTCAGGCCTGCATCTCTCAGCATGCACCTGGCTTTCTCCACAATGGTCCGATTCGCTCTTTCTGCAACACCATTTTGTTGCGGAGAATATGGTACTGTTGTCTGATGCTTGATACCGCTTCCTCTCAAGTAGTCCTGTAATTTAGAATTAACAAATTCACCACCATTGTCACTACGCAGAATTTTTATTTTATGATTAGTCTCATTTTCTACCATGGCTTTAAAATTTTTAAAATTTTCAAATACTTCATCCTTGCTATGCAAAAAATATACAAATGTTTTTCGTGAAAAATCATCTATGAAAATTAGAAAATATTTTGCCCCACCAATGGACACTATTGGCATTGGTCCACATAAATCTGTATGTACTAATCCAAGCACCTGAGTGGCTCTTGTGAACGACTTCTTAGGAAAAGGGACACGAGTTTGTTTACCCTGTATACATGCAACACAAGGATTAAAAATATTAGAATTATATTTAATACCTGTGACCATACCTCTGTTCATAAGTGCCATGCTCCTGGAGTTCAAGTGGCCAAGTCGACGGTGCCACATTTCCTGAGACTCTTCTGCAACTGTACCTTTCGAAGGGGTTGGTAAAACATTTTTGACAGTTTTATCACTATATTTAAGTTTCTCTCCTGCAACTTCATCAACCGCATTGAAAACAGAATTACTATTGCTCCCCCCAACACACAAAGGCTGATCAATGACATCGAGTTGATAGATACCATTCCTAAGTGTGGCAGTTGCCAAAGTCACATTAATATCAGATATGATACACTTCTGTTTACTAAAAACTACTTTATATCCTTTTTTCACTAAAGAACTAACAGAAAGTAAATTCGCTGTAGATGAGGAACATAATGTACATCCCTAATTGTTCTCGTACAGTCTTTTAAGTTAACACGCACATTACCTTGTCCAGCCGTTACCAATTTTTCACCATTAGCAACGCTTACTTGAGACGACTGACTCACATTAAAATCATAGAATAATGTTCTATTGTTGCACATATGATTTGATGCACCACTGTCCACATACCACACATCATGCTTGATACCCGCTGAGAGTGCCATCAAGAGAGCTTTTGATGAGTACTGTCCTGGTCTTTCTTTGTCGAGCTTCTTGCCCTTTTCTGGCTTCCTGTTGTCTTTTTTCGGGCAATCCTTGATAAAATGACCGATTTTTTTACATCTATAGCATTTCAACGCCTTTCTAGTGGTTGTCAAGGCTGTTACCTCCTCGGTTTTATCTCTGCGGTCATACTCTTGCAAAAGTTTACCTTTCACCATATCACTAGACAGTTTCTGATTAGAATTTTCAAGTGCCATTATAAGAGGATCATAGTTGGTTGGTAATCCGCTAAGCATTATAACAGCCATGAAATCATCATCCAATGGTGAATTTATGTCCTGCAACTGTTGTGACAACTCCTGAAGTTTGGTCAGATAGTTTTCCATGCTATCGTGCTCTGCTAGCTTGGTGCTGAACAGTGTTCTTAACAAGCCTAGTCTCCGGCAGAGGCCTTTATCCTCATAGGCCCTGCTCATGCTTCGCGTGCATCTTTTGCGTTCCTGACATGAGGGAAAGCACTGGTTTGCACCGACAGGCATATTCTAGCCAGTGCTTTCAACGATTTCTTCTGATCTTCTTGGTTTGGCGTCGTTTTAGGTTCACCGTCGATAGTCTCCCAGAGGTCTTCATGGATTAAAATCATCTTCATGCAAAATTTCCAAGTGGAGTAATTCTCAATACCTCGGAGTTTTTCGATACTTTGAAGCGGATAAGTATTTCCGGCCATAACGATAACGTGGACGAAGTGAGGTGATGATACGATAATTTATAACTTCTAAATTTCTCGAAATATCTACGTATCTGTACTTATTTCGTTGTCTGGGCCCATAACCTGATGGGTAATGGGCAGAAATATGAACAACAGCCACGATTTCAAGAGATTTTAATTTTGTAAAGAAATCGCCACGTCTTGACAAATCAGTAGAACAATGGCAGAGAGAGAGCGTCTACAGGGGTATTACTGAAGACCCAAAAACAAATGTGCATTTACAAAGTAAGTTCAGACGAGTATTATTAGCGACCTATCTTTAACTCGAAACATTATTAGTACAATATGGTATTGCATTTACAAAGACTGTACCAATAATTTCAACTTATTACAATATCTACTTACCGCAAATACCTAATTACAACGTACCTCTTCGTAACTACTTTCATCACACACAACACAAAAAACAAAGTACAACTACAATACTAGTCATTCTAATAGGTGAAACTAACTAATAAATTCAAATACTAATAAAACACAGTCATGCATTCAATGATGAATTGCAATTACGTCAAATTATCTGTCAACAGAACACAAACCGAAAACGATATTCCTCCATCCCGCTCACGCCCACGCAAATTGTATTACTTTATCTATCAAGTAACTCGGATAAAGACGGCTTACCGGCTGTTACTATACTAATACGCGGGTGGGTTTATTGACCTTTATGTGACGTCATGACGTATTTTTGTACAGAAGTTCAGCTGCCAAAAAGCCGATCGCGCCTGCGGCTTATTTTATAGCAATATGTTGTTGAAAAGCAAATTTTGTTTATTTAATGTCCATAGTGTAGGCGTTTTGTAATATTTATTTTATATATTTACTTTTATAATTACTGATTGTGCCATTTCTCAATTCAATTAGAGAGTGGTTGTGTTCTAAATTTCTGATGAGAAGCCGGTGGGAATCGAGTTGTATGGAACCTTCGTCACTGATCCCCACACATACATACATACATACATATAATCACGACTATTAACTCAGAATAACTAATTGTACCTACTACTGTACAGAAGGTTCACTCTTTAACGACTTTCACACGAAATTGATACTTATAGTGTGACCCGAGCGTTCATATTCCGTTAAGCAACGCTGACTCGATATCGATTTGACGTCATGACGTCACAGAGCGTAGGGTTTACGCGCGCGCGCAGGGATTACGAGTTAAGCAAATCGGCGCGGCGCTCGGTGTTCGGTGCGTCGGCTCGCGGCAACTTTTACTGCCATACGCTTAGGCGGCCTGCCTGGGAGGCGCGCCAAACGAACGTACCAGCTAAACTGCGGAGTGACACCCTCCGGCTATTATCCCCGAAGGGTTAGGCAGAGACTAGGCAATGAGGCCTATAGCAGTTCTTATT
Source organism: Scoparia ambigualis (assembly GCA_963921215.1). Lineage (NCBI taxonomy): Eukaryota > Metazoa > Arthropoda > Insecta > Lepidoptera > Crambidae > Scoparia > Scoparia ambigualis. Next base: position 18,751,554 of record OY992525.1, on the reverse strand, counting down.
GCCTGGTCTCTCTCTTACTAACCCTTCGGGGATATAATCATGAATGTGTGTATGTAAGTTTTTGAGCTCGAAATTGCTTGGACCCATTGGCTGTTAAGCCTAGGGCCCCACAAATGATCAGGTCGCTGGCAGGTATCGGCCTGTCAGATAGTAGTACAACGCACGGGCGGCGGCGGCGGCGGGCGTCTAGTACTGACTGACAGGCTGATACCTGCCGGCAGGCCCCACACACGATAAGTTCGCCGTCAGGTAGAAGCCTGTTAGTTCTGCCGCCGCCGCCCGTGCGTAGTACTACTAACTGACAGGCCGATACCTGCCGGCGACCTGATCGTCGAAGTGGCGAATGCTAAACAATGATAAGTCAATCAAAACGTATATTTAATGAAAAAAATCAACATCTTATAATCTCTACAAATATCTCGACAATAGTAATATTAGTTGACATGACATTACTTAATATTTAATACTTATTACTCTTAGACTGTACCATAAAAATCACAGATAAAAATCAGTCAACCATAGACTATTATACTAAATACATAACTATTACTTGTTTGTAATTTTTACAGAAAAAGCAAAAAAAATCTTAAACAAAATAAAATAAACTACAACAATCCACAGTATTTTTCACAACAACACGCACAATTTTCTTAAAAATCTATAAAATCAACAATTTGTTATTAATGTTATTTTTAAAACCATGTTTTTTTCTAAAATTCAAGAGGAATTTTCAAAATCTATAAGAATTAAAATATGTACTGCTTAGAATGCATAATAATCAACTAGTCTCAGTTTAAAATTCATAACTATCACAATATTATACCTATCTTAAACGTCCGAGCCCGTATATACAACATGGCGCCCAGCGTCCAGCTGTTTCCAGAGCTGCTAGAAGAGTGTACAGAAGTCTACGAACCCTGACTGACCTGACAAAAAAGCTTAAAACTAAACAACTACTCAGGCTATATCAAAACTTAATATACGTGCGGAATGCTTAGAAAACGCAGTATTTTAATAAATTAACAGTTAATTACGAAAAATTATAACAAAAATTACAAAAATAAACATTCCAAGACAAAAAAAATATACGTAAACATATATCGACATGTAGAAATTATTATTACTTGGAAGTCACTGTTTGAAACTAGAAAGAATCATACCATGTTCGATAGCTAAAACCATAACGATTATTTTGATGTGCACATTATTAGGAAGAAGGATGATTACGAAGAGTAATAACAACATTTTTAGCACCAAAAAAATCCTATGCAAAAAAAATGGCGAACCGTCAAAATTGTCAACAATTTCATTTTTTTACTAAAAGTTCTCGTACACTATGCCATAGTTTCAATTGCTCTACGGTTAAATCAATATCCATACAGCCACCTCAAATTTTCCAGCACACAGACGTGCGTTAGAAATATTATGGCTCAATTGAGCCACTTCACAGACAAGGGGTTGGAGCTTGGTCAGAAAAAAAATTTAGTTGCAATGTCACTGCCTACGAATGTAAACAAACTTAACCAATCTTTAACGATAATTATCCGTGCGGTGACGGAGAAAGAATACCAATCGCCGCCCCTCTCTCCGTCCGGTGGGTGTCGTAAGAAGCGACTAACGGACTCTTTTGAGCGATGATCTGCTCCACTGGTGGTAGGGCTTGACCCGTCTGGTTGGTGACCACCGTACGCATGGTGTAAAACCCGTCAAGTGACTGCTTGTCGGTCGCGTTTCGGGATCAGCCAGCGTATAACCAGAGCTCGAGAGGATGATGCTGCGATGTATTTGGTCTGTGGAGGCTTCCGTCAAACCAGTGCCAGGAGGACTTCGTTAACCTGCCGACCAGGGAGACCCGTAGAAACGGTTGTCCCGCTGGCCGCCCGTGGCACAGTACAGGGGCCCAAGCGAGCCTAACCAGCTCGTGAGGCTGCCTCGCCATGCCACGCATAATCTCGGGGTGGTCCGTCGTGCCGGTTGGTGACCGGAAGGTGGGGTCCCGGCGGCCATTCCCGACGGGGTTCGGGGGCCCTTCCGTTCGGCAGGTTAATAATACTCGTCTGTGGGCAAATTCCTGGGGAAACAGGCCACCACACTTTGACCATTCGCATCGCGGCATCATTTTCTCGATTCACGCCTCTCTCTTTCCACTCCTAAAATGACAGCGCCTAACAACAAAACTGGTTCTACAGCGGTGCACACCCCCACCACAACCTTACCGTTTGAGGTGGAGTTTGCTAACATCCGCGGACTCCATGCAAACCTCAATGCCGTCCACCACCATCTTGAGACGGCACGGCCAGCAATGTTGTTCTTGACGGAGACGCAAATAATCCGCCCAGCTGACACCACCTACCTGAACTATAACGGCTTTGTGCTTGAAGAATCCTTCAAAGCCAAAGCCGGAGTTTGCTTATTCGTTCGGGCGGATGTTTGCTGTCGCCGTTTGCGCTGTCTGGAGGACCCTTCCTTCTCCCTCCTAGTGGTACACGTCGACTTAGGCTCTCATTGCCGTGTCTACGTCTGCGTCTACCGATCCCATAACGGCGACATGGAGACAACTCGACTAATTGAACATCTTAGTCGGGTAGCAGATGATGCGCAGGAGCGGTTTCCATCGGCGGAACTGGTGTTTTTGGGGGACTTCAACGCCCACCATGAGTTGTGGTTAGGTTCCTCCAAAACAGACCATGCTGGTAGAACTGCCCACGCATTCGCTCTCACGCATGACCTGACGCAACTGGTGAACCAGCCCACCAGGATCCCAGACATAGTTGGCCATGCGCCCTCCTTACTCGACCTTCTGCTGACGAGTCGCCCAGCTGGATACCGGGTGGAGATTCGAGCTCCTTTAGGTTCCTCGGATCACTGCTTGATATCCAGCACAGTGCCCTTGGCATCGCGCCCGCCAACAGCGGTTTCGAAACGCCAGATTTGGCACTACGCGTCGGCAGACTGGGACGGGATGCGGGAGTATTTTGCATCCGTCCCTTGGAGGCAGCGCTGCTTTAGTGGGAAGGACCCGACCGCTAGCGCCACTGCCGTTGCTGATGAGATAGTATTAAAAATGGAATACTATATTCCACACTCCTATGTCATCAGCAAAGGCAGACGCAACCGCTGGTTCAATCGCGAGTGTGCCAGCGCTGTTGAGAGCAAACAGACGGCATACCGCGCTTGGATCAGAGGTAAAGCTCATGGGGCTCCCGAAACTCGCTCGCTAAAAGCAGCCTATAATAATGCCACCAAGTCGTGTAAGAGGGCCTACATTAGAGCGGATGCCCATGCGTTGCACGAGTAGGCCAAGAACTCCTGACGCATCCTACGGGCAGCCGTAGCTACTGGCGTCTGGCCAAAGCCGTGCAATCCAACTTCTGCCAACCCTCGCTGCCACCACTGAGATGTCTTGACGGAACTTTATCTCACAAGCCGCAGGAAAAGGTCGATCTCCTGGCCAAACTCTTTGCGGCTAACTCCCGGATCGATGACTGTGATGCACAGCCACCCTCAATTCCTCACTGTGGCCACACAATGTCTGATATTAAAATCAGGCAGTGTGATGTCCGTGCGGAAATGCAGTCAATCGATGTCCGGAAAGCTAACGGGCCTGATGGCATCCCAGCAATAGTCCTGAAAATGTGTGCAGCGGAGTTGTCCCCTGTGTTAACGTGTCTGTACCGTCTCCCGCTCTCTTCGGGTTGTGTGCCGGAATCTTGGAGAGAAGCTAATGTGCAACCGATCCCTAAAAAAGGAGATCGGTCAGATCCGACTAATTACCGCCCTATAGCCGTAACTTCAGTGTTGTGTAAGATCCTAGAACGAATATTGAACAAACAGCTTATTCGATACCTAGAAGATCACTCCCTAATTCACGATCGTCAATATGGGTTTCGGCCAAAACGGTCAACGGGTGATCTTCTAGCGTACGTCACACATCTCTGGGGTGAGGCTATTGACAAGCGTGGCGAGTCACTGGCAGTTAGCCTTGACATAGCCAAGGCTTTTGATCGGGTCTGGCACAAAGCTCTTCTCTCCAAGCTCCCGGCATACGGTTTGCCCGCTCAGTTCTGTACCTGGATTGCCAGCATGAGCGTAGAATCCGTGTCCTTTCGGATGGATGCGCTTCGCGGTTCATGTCAGTGAACGCTGGTGTTCCTCAAGGCTCCGTTCTATCCCCCACGCTGTTCCTTCTGCATATCAATGACATGCTTCCTCTTGGAAACATTCATTGCTATGCAGATGATAGCACAGTGCATGGGGGATATAACGGGCACCCAAGGGCTGGGCGGGTAGACACCGAAATGAAGCGAGCAAATCTTGTCATTGAGCTCGATCGGATGTTGGACCTCATTTCTAAATGGGGCTCCGATAATCTAGTGGAGTTCAATGCCAAGAAAACACAGGTGTGCGCGTTCACAGCGAAAAAGTCGCCATTCCTTCCCCTTCCCTCTCTTCAGGGTACATCTCTAGGCCTGCAGAGCAGTATTAACATGCTCGGTATGGATGTCCGCTGCGATCTGAACCAAAAGGACTACATCGAAACCGTGATTAAAAATGCCTCACGTAAACTCGGTGTCCTGGACAAGGTGCGGCGATTCTTCACGCCTGGTCAGTTGTGTCTATTATACAAGACACAGGTGCGGTCTTGCGTGGAGTATTGCTCTCACCTTTGGGACGGCTCCGCAAAGTACCTTCTCGATGCCTTGGACAGATTGCAGCGCCGCGCTGTGCGCATTATCGGCAATGCAGAGGTCACTAAAACTCTCGAGCCTTTGCAATTGCGTAGAGATATTGCGTCACTCAGCGTCTTTTACCGTTTATACCATGGCGAGTGCTCTGAAGAACTCTTTGACCTCATCCCTCCTTCTCCCTTCCTCCATAGGAGTACGCGTGCTGCTCTGCGGAGTCACCAATTTACAGTCTCTAACATTCCATCTCGCACAAAGAAATTTGGTGACTCGTTTCTTTGCCGCACTTCCAAAAGATGGAATAGTCTACCAGCACACGTATTCCCTCCTACCTATGACATAGGGTCCTTCAAACGAGGCGTGAAGAAGCACTTTGTGGGCCGGCAGAGTGAGGATGACTGATGCTACGTCTCTTACGCTGCACCAGTTGTCCTCGCGCCTGGACCTCATTTCCACTTAACATCAGGTGGAGTGGGGTCATTTGCCGGGCTTAGTATAAAAAAAAAAAAGTTTGCAATTGATTGACAAATTTTGATGTGCACTTATTTAGGAAATATGGTGAGTAGAAGAGTATTTCGACATTTTTAAAGACGCTTACGTTGCAAAATTCCGTTTTGGCGAACTGTCAATTTTGTCAATTTCATTATTTTTTTCTGTGAAATTTTCTGTGGCAATATATAGATTTCTTTTACTTGTATGATGAATTAGTAACCACAGAACCACCTCAAATTTTTTCACGGACCTATGTACTACGTGCTTTGACCTATTATACGGGTGACTAAACCTATCGTGGACGGAAGGAGCTTTGAATTCTCGGTAAGTAAAACTACCGTGGACGTATCGCACTTTTTTTTTCTCGGTAACTAAACCTACCGTGGACGTTTGAGTGGTTACCAAAAAGAAACTCTTTCTGTTGTCTAATAAAAAAAAATAACCACGAAATTCAAGACATTATCCTCAATCATTTTCTTAACTTACCATAAGGGATTATATTATTAGAATTTCAAGTCTTTGATCTTTGCCTGCCATTATGATACGTACCCGACGTCATTATGACTCAAAAAAGTATTACAAATCTTGCAGAAAAATCAAGTACTTAACATATTTATATTTAACCTATTGGTTTTCGTAACAATTATATATACTCGTCTTTGATTATATACATTTCTAAATAGAGCCTGGCCGTAAAAAACGTAGAAAAATTTATAGGCCAAAATTGGCCTATCGCGCAATCCTGTCGGTCAGTGTCATTGTGCCGTCAAGCAGTGTTTACCTCTCGCGTTTCGGTGAAATTGTTCGCAAAATGACCGTTTGCTCAGTGAAATTCTGTCGAAACTACAAAAGAAATTTTTTTTCGAAAAGGAAAGTCACGTTTCATCTGTAAGTATCGACAAATTTTAATGAAAATTCAAAGTTTAACAATAATAACGGCCGGCAATAATAAAATGTATGCGTAGTGTTGCTGGTATCAAAATGTAGAATTTCCATTATTGGTGGCAGAATATAAAAGGAGGTTTAAATATAATAAATATGATAAAAAATACTCAGTCTTGAAAGTTAGTATTTGTGGCGGCGTCACCTACCTGCATGACGCCGCACATAGTTCGACACGAAGCAAACACCTTCCAACCGTGTCAACAGATGGCGCTACAAAAATCAACTCAACGACATCTCCATACTAACAGAGAAATAGTATGGGAAGCCTGCATCGCGGTAGCGAAGTTTCACCATCTCCTTCACCTTATATATCACCTCCAACTAACATCCGTTGGACCTCGGTCCCCGAGCTATACCACCCAGCTCGGAGGAAGATCTTCCCTTTTCCTTCCTGAAGTTGCATCGATTCCTACCTACCACGGCTTCCCTACAGTGGTGACCCCGACGTGATCCATCCACCATCCGCTTCCCTATATATTTATACATGGTCTTGTTGTAAATAAAGTAAATACAAGTAGTAAATAAATTGGGCATTCTGGCTCACAAAGTTGTGTCCTCACCGCTCGCCGTGCTCGCTTCGTCGTCGCTCCGCGACGACGTTCGCACACGACTATTGTGCGCCAGAACGCCCAATTTTTACTACTGTCGTAGATAACAAACATAAGTATTACTTACCATGTTTAAAGTTTTTTTCTAGAAGTATATGTTTAGGTTGGTATAAAAAGATTTTGAATGAACGTACCTACAAGTTACAAAAACGTAAACCATCTTTATGAAGTAATAAACTAATCACTAAGTTGATCTTTTCGCAATTCGATGGGCCGCAAACAATACAGCGAAAAGTATTTGATATAAGGTACCATGGCGTTTTGGAGCGTTTGATGACGTAGGACAGATGTATTCCAATTTCAATGATTTTTTGTTTAACAAATTTCATAATTAAATTGACTGCAGTGTTTCACAGATTTCAATAAACTACTTAAAATATTAATTGTAACTTGTAAAAATCAAAACATTCGGGATTTTATAGATCAAGGTTCCAAAACAGTTTCTAAGGAAACTCAAACCTAATTATATTACGACGAGATAAAACATAATTTACCATCACAAACTTCGAACCGCAGTAAATCGATACAAAAAAGATTTAAGAAATATGTAGTTAAAAATAGCGCGACATTTTATTACTCCTTATAAATTTTTATAGTTTTAATATTAATTTCTAAATACTTCTTTTACAATTCATATTTTAGTGCCAATAACGGATCAAATATACCTAAAACGTTTTATTTATGCAAGGTAAATCATTCAAGCTCAGAGCAAATTTACTTTAAGACTAAATATTCGATAATAAAATAAATTAAAAAGAAAAAAACAGGTATCGGTAACTGTATCTTTTCCTCCAAAGTTAAAGTGCATCCCTTCGTCGGGAATTGTGAAGACGTCCTACATAATGTACTTATGTATCCCAGACAATGCTGAGCACTTGACTCTTACACGACAAATCAGACTTGAAGTACGTAACACTATAGTATTTTTAAATAGTTTTAAGTATTATTTCCTTCAAGTTACAATGCATCCCTTTGTCGAGAAACGTGAAATGAGCCCTACAAAACAGACTTTAAGATTATCTTAAAACTGAGATGTATCCTGGACTTGCGAGGCACATGGCTTTTCACAACATAGCAACTACAAAGTACTCAATACTATTATTTCTTTCAAAGTTAAAGTGCATCCCTTCGTCGGGAATTGTGAAAGCGTCCTACATAATGTACTTATGTATCCCAGACAATGCCGGGCACTTGACTCTTACACGACAAATCAGACTTGAAGTAGGTTACGTAACACTATAGTGTTTTTTAAATAGTTTTAAGTATTATTTCGTTCAAGTTACAATGCATCCCTTTGTCGGGAAACGTGAAATGAGCCCTACAAAACAGACTTTAAGATTTTCTTAAAACTGAGATGTATCCTGGACTTGCGAGGCACATGGCTTTTCACAACAAAGCAACTACGAAGTACTCAACACTGTTATTTCTTTCAAAGTTAAAGTGCATCCCTTTGTCGGGAATTGTGAAGGCGCCCTACATAATGTACTTATGTATCCCAGACAATGTTGGGCACTTGACTCTTACACGACAAATCAGCCTTAAAGTACGTAATACAGTATACCAATAGTCTTATTTTTTCTTTCAAGTTACAATGCATCCCATCGTTGGAAAACAAAAATGCTCAGTTTTAAGAAGGAGGTTCTTAAAATTCTGATCTACGAACTGTTTTTTTGTTATACCTAACTGTTAAATCAAATTTAATGGTAACCAAATTTATATTACATAGTTATTTAATTGTTGGTTGACAGAGCTTACAAAGGTCGCGATATTTTTGAATGTGTTATTAAAATTAAGGAAAAACACTCACCTGATTACACTTTTCAGAAGATTTATCACTTGTTATCACAATCGCCAAGTAACAACGTATCAATGTATCCTTCATTGTGAAGCAAAAAGTTCTACAAAACTGTCTATAATTTTTATAAACAGATGTATCCCGGTTTCCGAACCATGTATGCAAATGTCAACCATCGTCGTTGACGACCACTGAAGACTAAAATTTAATTTTATTTCTTACTATTACAAAGTATGAAGTACACTGCGAGCTTAGCTTACTTCGCTCAGTATAGCACGCAAAATAACATAGCCATTCATAGTTCACAGCCGTTTCATAGCTTGCGGTGGACGTTGCGATTAATGCGCCTTATAAAATGACGACGGTGTAATTTCATGAGAACGATAATGATTAACTTGCTATTTTTACATAGGTGCAAACAAAGCATCAGCTCTGTGGGAATAACTTGTAACCAACTTGATAAAAAAGGAGGTTCTCAATTCAATGCAAGGTTTTATTTATTAATTATTATTTTTTAAATATTGTTAAATAATATATTCAATTAATAACAGCCGCTGTGGTCTCAGACCCAGAGGTCCCGGTTTCGATTCCCAGGGCACAATGTTGTGTTCGGTTTGGTTGGTGGTATAGTTTGTTTTAAGTCCGCCTGGCTAACTTAGTATATAGATGGTAGTCCATCTTACCTAGGTCTTGCGCATAGCAACAATGTTATCTGCATTGTTGTGTTCCATCATTTAGAAGTAAAATAGCCAGTGCAAAGATGTAATTTTTTTTTTTATAAATATACATAAACATAGAAAAACACCAAGACCCGAAATCAATTTTGAAAAACAGTTTTTTCCAAACTGACCCGACCGGGAATTGAACCCAGAGATGGCGCGACGCCAAACCCGGCGCGCTAACCACTCGACCACGGAGGTCGTCAAGTCAATATATTCAATTCTATGCGTAAACACACAGTACAAGTACATACACAAAACATACAATAATATTACATGTACCTACTTACTAATATTATTATTTATTTGGACTTTATGAGTAAGTAGGTACACCTACCTAAGTTTTTTTTGGGAATCGAACTTAGCACTGCTACTTACCTAAGCTTATTACTACACGTAACTGGTTTTATAATTTATATTTTGATGACACTTTATTTTAATTACTTCATAATTTGTAATTCGATGAAGTGATTGTTGGTCACACGTTATTGCTGATTTAGATATCTACGAATGTGTGCATAATTGCACACATTTTTCGTGTATCTGTATTTGCCAAGTTTTTGTATAAATAAAGTTTCCATAAAATACATTAAATCAATTACGATCGACTTGTCATCAAGTACGTCTACCTATTGCTGCCTGCAGTGTTATTTCCGTCACCATTGTTCTTCACATCAAGTGCGTCGACATAATGTTCGTGAGTCAATAATATTTTACTGTTTTTTTTTTTTTCATTTCATTATAATATATTTATTTATTGGTATTATTTACAATGATTGTACGATGGTTGACATACAGACCTATAATTTATTTTCCGTTCGTGTCTCTACAGGTCTGAACACGAGTACAAGAAACGGCTCGCCGCCGCAGCTGTCCTAGACTCAGACCGTGAACAGTCATCTGACTTTGAAGAAGACTCTAGGTAATTATTTGCTATGCATATCTCAGGACTTTGGTACTATGTCGCCATAATTGCCATATTTTTAAATACTTTATTTTTATTTTCTTATTTTGACGACCTCCTTGGTTGAGTGGTATGTACACCAGTTTTCATGGTGTCGCCATCTCTGAGGTCCCAAGTTCGATCCCCGGTCGGGTCAATTTTAGAAATTATTGTTTTTCTATATTTTCTCGGGTCTAGGTGTTTTCTATGTACCTATAATAAGTATGTATTTAAGTATTTTAAGTATGTTTATCCGTTGTCAAGTAACCATTTGACCAGTTTCATAATGAAGCTTCTCTTGGGCTAGATAATTGGTGTGAGTGTAGGAAAGTTTATTATGTTTATAATTTATGTTCTTTCTTTTCTTTTTACAGTCCTCCGAAGAAGGCGAAAAAATCGGCGAAACCGAAAAAAGAGCCTGCGAAAAAGAAGTCAAGTGGGTATGTATAACGTTTTTAAGTTTTAGCATAGACGAATAAGATAATTTTTTAGACAAAACTTTGGTTTTAGACAATCACACTAATATTATAAAGGCGAAAGTTTGTGAGTGTGTATGTTTTTTACTTGTGCACGTAAAAACTACTGAATGGATTTGGATGAAATTCGGCACACAGATAGTTTATAACCTGGATTAACACATAGGATACTTTTTATCCCGTTATTCCCACGGGAACGGGAACCACGCGGGTGAAACCGCGAGCGACCGCTAGTTATTTAATAATTCTACGATAAAGAGTTAGTTACTGTGCTAAAAATAGATTTCATGAATTGGCGGTAACAATTTATAAATACAATTGTTTCAGGAAGCCTACTGCGAAAACAAACGGCTCGGCTTCTGTGCTGTCCGACCTATTTGGCTCCGACGACGAGTCTGAGCAGCCTAAGCGCTCCTCCAGCAGCCCCTTGTGGTCGTCGTTGTCTCGGCGAGTCGCGGGCGGGGTGTTACGTCAGGTGGAATTGGTGCCTGATAGTAACATATTTTTTGATGTCAAAATATATAATACCGAAGACATCATTAATCTTGGCTCTCGTGAACGCTCGGACAAGTGGATTGCTAATCTTCGCTTGCGGGTCTCACCAGACGATCCGCTGTGGAAAGAGTTGAAGAAATTGTGCGCCGAAGCGAAGAAGAGATTCTCAAAAGAGGCGATGTACTACGGTGACAAGGTTGGCAGCCAATAGGTTCATCCATCGATTCACCTTTTTTTTCTTTTTTTTTTTTTTTCACTACATTGTAAAAACTTTATTGTACTTATACTTAACTAATGTAATGGTTAATCTAGGTAATATAAATTCTAAAACTATATTTTCTTTTTTTAACTTAGCTTAATCAACCGCAGAACTAATAACCACTCAACTATGGGTAAATCTATCTATTGTTCGATTTGTCAAGAGTCATTACCAAGTAAATCGTTTTCGGGGCATTTACGCAGTATTAAACATAAAAGTAATAGTGCCGTAAGTCTCGATAGTGGCATTGAAAAAATAAGTTCCGCGTTTCGTTGTCGCATAGCGTCTTATCGCATACGGGCAGAGCGCGAGCGTCTGGCTGACGGCAGCGAAATAGCTGCTACTTCGCCCACGCACTTCTTGCGTTGCATTGCCTCAGAGTTACAAACAATACTTCATTCAGCTTTATCTAATCATATAAATATAAAAGTAAACTTTGAACTTTTTGTTAAAGTAATTTTACCTAAAGATGATTCTACGGAAACTAAATCATTTACAACTGCAAACATTTCTTTACATTTAAACTACAGTTTTAATGATCTACTAAATAACATTTCTGAAATTATTTGTAAAAAGATAGACGAATTTCAGGAAAAGGGGAGTGGATGGTCTATGTTGGATATTTTATACCTCGAAACTAATATTAACAAATATACGCCATTGAGAGGATCATCATATCTAAAATTACCAAAAAAAATTTACTCAAAACAAGCTTGTGTAAATATAAAAAATGATGATGAATATTGTTTTGCTTGGGTTGTGATGGCGGCTTTGTACCCAGTTAAAAAGAATGCTTGTCGAGTATCATCTTATCCTCACTTTAGTACAGTATTAAACTTAATTAATATGTCGTTTCCAGTTGCAAATAATGACATAAAAACATTTGAAAAAAATAATAAAAACATAAGTGTAAATATCTATGGTTTGGATAGTAAAAGTAATATTACTGGGCCGTTGTATAAAACCATTTTACGAAAAAAAAATCATATTAATATGCTTTTAGTTCAGAATGGTTCTAAGTCTCATTACTGTCTCATAAAAAACTTTCCTAAACTATTAAGAAGTCAAGTGACTAAACATCACAGTAAGCTTTATTTTTGTGATGATTGCTTGTTGTTTTTTAAGTCTAATCTAAAATATAAAAATCACTCTTGCGGTGGAGTCGCAACTATTTTGCCCGAAAAAGGTACTTTGGTTCAATTTAAAAATTTTCATTGTAAGCAATTCATACCTTATGTAATATATGCAGACTTTGAAACATTATTACAACCGTGCGTTGAAAGTCAAAGTAAACACACAGCTAACATTCAACGGCACATTCCCGCTGCGTTTGCGTATTATATTGTTTGTAATTATGATAGCTCTCTAAACCGCCTAGTAAAGTATCGCGGTCCTGATTGTGCATTCAAATTTGTTACTTATTTACAGAAAGACGTGAAAAGAATTTATGATATTATTCAGTCGGCTTCAGAGAATCCAGTGCCTATAATTTTTAGTAATATTGACTCGCGTGCTTTTGATCGCGCAGACTATTGTTATTTATGTTCAAATTTATTAGTCGTAGATAAAGTGAGAGATCACTGTCACTTCACAGGTGTTTACAGAGGCGCAGCTCATTCATACTGTAATCTTAAATTTCAGATTCCTAAATTTATCCCCATTTTCTTTCATAATTTGTCGGGTTACGATTGCCATTTGTTTATTCGGGAATTAAACACAATATCAGGCTCAATCAAAGTTATTCCGAAAAGCAAAGTAAATTATATTTCTTTTACTAAGTTTATTCCACTTTCAGATAAAACTTTCGTTGCAGTACGTTTTGTTGATTCTTTTAAATTTTTAGGGACAAGCTTAGACCAGTTAGCTAAAAGTCTTAACCCTAATGACTTTATACATTTACGTAAAAATTGCGATAGTGAACGAAAATGTTCATTGTTGCGTCGCAAGGGTATATATCCATATGAATATATGTCTGCTTGGGAGGTATATGAAGAAACTAGTTTGCCGCCGATAGAAAAATTTTACAGTAGTCTTACGAGTGAATCAATTAGCTTAACTGATTACCAACATGCCTTAACCGTATGGAAAACTTTTGACATACAAAATTTAGGAGAGTATACAGATTTATATGTAAAAAATGATGTTTTATTATTAGCCGATATATTCGAAAAGTTCCGCTTAACTTGCAAAAAAAATTATGATTTAGATCCGGCTTTTTATATTACAGCACCAAGCCTAAGCTTCGATGCAATGCTTTTAAAAACTAAAATAAAGTTGGAACTTTTATCTGACTTGGAAATAATTCGTATGATACAAAAGGGTATTCGAGGAGGCATTTGTTTATGTTCAAAAAGGTATGCTCAATCAAATAACAAATATCAGCCTAATTTTGATTCATCTCAATCTAATAGTTATTTAATGTACTTGGACTGTAATAACTTATATGGTTACGCTATGTGTAGCTATTTGCCCTATGCAGACTTTAGATTACTTGATGAGGAGGAATGTAGTCAGCTTAACATACTGAGCATTCCTAATGAAAATGAATATGGATACATTTTAGAAGTAGATTTAGAATACCCAGAGAGTTTACATGACTTACACAATGACCTTCCATTTTGCGCCCAAAATTTTGTTCCACCGGGTTCGAAACATAAAAAACTGATACCTAATTTATTCGATAAATATGAATATGTCATACATTACGTTCATTTGAAAATGTGTTTGAATCATGGATTACGCCTTAAACGAATTCGCAGAGCAATAACATTTAAGCAGAGTCAGTTCTTAAAACAATATATTGATTTAAATACGGAGTTAAGACAAAAATCTAACTCTGCTTTTGAGCAAGACTTTTTTAAATTGTTAAGTAACAGTATTTTTGGAAAAACATTAGAAGATACAGAGCGCAGAGTCGATGTAAAACTTGTTAATGCATGGCATGACGATCGCAATAAAACAAACAAGTACTATTCCGCCGAACAACTGATAGCTCGCCCTAACTTCCATAGCGTAGCAGTGTTTGATGAAAACTTTGTAGCTATTCAATTAAAACGAGAAAAAGTAATATTGAACAAACCAATATACATAGGGTTTTCAGTTTTAGAGATATCAAAAAGCCATATGTACGATTTTCATTATTCTGTTATGAAAAAATATTACAACGAAAAACTGTCTTTATGTTACACAGATACTGATAGTTTGTTATACTCCATTCAAACGGATGACTTCTATCGCGATTTGAAAGACCACTTTTTGAGTTATTTTGACACTAGTAATTATTCTAGTAATAACTGCTTTAGTATTATTCCAAGGAACAAAAAAGTCCCTGGTTTGTTCAAAGACGAACTAGGTGGTAAACTTCTCTTGGAATTTGTAGGATTGCGATCCAAACTGTACAGTATTAAAACAATTGATAATGAGGTTAAAAAAGCAAAAGGAGTCAAAAAACCTGTAACTAAAAAGTTAAAATTTTCTGATTACGTAAATGTTCTTTCAACAGGAACAGATCTTAAAGGTAAAAACGTTCTATTCAAAACCATAAAGCATCAAATTTTTACAAGAGAACAGTATAAAGTGGCATTGTCGAGAAAAGATGATAAACGTTTTATTTTAGGTGATAACGTGTCAACGATATCGTGGGGACATTATTCTATTACAATATAATACACTATCCTGCAATAGATAGTTTTTACCATAGGTGATAATAATGTATGATGGTTTATATCAAGATTAAATCACTAAAACTTTAACGTTTTATACTATCAATTTAATGTTTTACTGTCATCGATAAATTTAAAATATAAACATAGATTTTTAAGATTAATTTTAATCTGATAGGTAGTTTTAAAAAAAGTAAAAATAATCTAAGACCTTTAATCAGCTATATAATATGTTAAGTTAATTAATTGGTGTTAAGTTTGTTTTAAATTTAAAAATAAATATTTGTTTACAATCAATTTGATGTGTAATTTTCATTTTTGTGTGGATTACACTTTATATTGTTGAAACTAAAACTGTAAATAACAATGAAGTGCATTTTTGCATGTTTTATTTAAGTTTATGTCTAATAATTGTTTTTCTTAAGTTACTAAATAAATGTTGTTGTAATATAATATACAATAAAAAAAAGTTTTGTATTGTCTACAATCAATTTGATGTGTTACTTTCATTTTAGTATGTACTTATCCATACACTCTTTATAAAAACTGTTGTTACTTAATTCGTGAATAAACAATAAAGTGAATTTTTATGTTTTATTTATACTTAGCCCGAGTATTTTTTTTCCTTAACTATTACAAAGCACAATTATTATACAAACTAAAAGTACTTACCTACTTGTTTAGTTTATTACTAATTACTTTTATTACTTTGAATTAATGGTTTTATTTGATGATGTGCCTAAAATTACTATTTTATACAATTACATTACATTACATTATTACATTATTTCATAATTAGGTGTAATAAATATGAAAGCTGAGTAAAATTTCAATTAAAGAATTATCATATAATGTAAACTTTACGAGGACTAGGTATACAAAAGCATAAGACTTTTTTAAACCAATTTTAACCGCACCATATTTTATATTTGTTAAGTTGTTATCAAATTCTAAGAAAGATTGTACCGAACTGTATGATTTAAACAAGTCATTACATGTCGACAATATAATGCTGATTATGATGGGAAGTCATTTGATGCTATTCGCACACGTTTCACAATAATTACGTGTCATGTTGTTGAAAATAACACCTAGTCAGCGGTTAGTTTTTTGCATGTTTAAACATGCAACGAAGCAACTTACACCGACGCACACATATTATCGGTCGTAGTAAACTAGATAAATAAAGCGTGGTTTGTCATGTAATTCATTTACATTAATAGACAGAACGTTGTCAGCAGCAGTTGCATTGTCTCAATTGTTTTTATCATGGTAAGTGGAATTATGCATTTAAAAATGATGGACATAATTTATATTTGTAAGTGTTTTATATTATTTTATTTTATTTCAGGAAACTCCACCCACTTCACCGGTCTACATTCTGCCTGACGAGGAACACCAAGATCGAGTACTGAATCAATACACACAAGGCCAACATGAGGGAATTGACGAAGCGGGTCCCTTTCACTATGGATTCAGACCTCAGAACCCGGAGCCGGAGATAAAGAATTTGAAACATAGACATCAAAAGAAAAGATGTTTTCTAAGACACTTTCACAACAAACAAAATTCCTTTGTATTGAAAAGCGCGCCGAAAAAGGGTCGCTATTTAATCAAAATTCAAGTTATTGACTTACAATCAAGAGTGCCTGTTCCAGAGAAGCTGTTGTGCGCACAATATGTTGTGGAGGATGATGTTGATCCAATTATGGATCAGACAGAAGGAGTTATTAGTAACATTTCAAAAAAATTGTGCGGCTATAGCTATAACTTCTATTGAGGCTATATGGCGCAGATTTATTTGTAAATTAAAGTTCTCAAAAGGTTTCAAGCGTAATTTCCATATTTACGTGTAAACCTCCAGAGACACATTTAAATATATAAAATATTTTGATTGTATAAAATCTTATTTTGAGGGGTACAATACTTAGTTACACAATTTTCTTTTTAGTATATAAATAAATTTAACGTATATATTTTTAAATGTTATTGAAACTTGTTAAATTTTTTGTAAATTTAGTAATAAGCTTTATAATAAACTTAAATAAAATTAAATAATAGTAATAACGTTTTTTTCATTTTATTGCTCTCGGTTATATTGATTATACTCGTACTTTAATAAAGAAAACACAGCATTCAATTTAAATTTATGTTTATTAAAAAATAACTAATAGGTATTAAAGCACATACTTACATTATAAAAACAAAAAAAAAAAACTTTTAACAGTCACATAAAAATAAAAAGTTCTATTCTAATGCCTAGTTCTATTAAATTTAATGATTAAAACCTAAATAAAACTATAATTATTACAAAATTATAAGATCACTTTATTTTGTAAACACCATTTTTTAATACACAGTACATTTTTTAATGCACATGTTTTCCTATGAGTAAAACAGTTATATACGAAAACATCTTTACAATACAATTCAGAAAGAGTTTGTAAATTAGGAAGCCCTAAATTACTTATGTCTAACACGTTGTTATGATCACATAATTCTTGTATCCATGTAATCTTTTCTTTACCTTTAACTAAAATTGTACGATCTTTTAAATACGGTTTGATAATTCTTCGAAATTCCCTATAATCTATGTACCCTTCGCTCCATCGAAATCCTCTGTTTCGTTCAATCCACCAAACACTTTGCTTTTCTTTATCAGTAAGAGCGGTAAACGGGTAAGGTGGTTTTATTAAAAAAATATGGGTATATTCTTCAGTGGCTATAGCTAATTCCTTTACCAGAAACTTATTGTTTAGGTTTTTAAATCCTTGTACATCCACGATAATTGTATTACTTTTCATGATAACTTTTTCACAATGTTGCTTAAAGGCTTGTACTCGAATATACAGTCGTTTAATATAAGACAATATGCAGCTGTCTGATCAGGTATCTCTTTTTCAGTTTCAATTTCAACTCTTACATCTATTGACCCCTTTAATGCCTCGTGTTGTCGAGAACAATCAATTACGAATAATGGAGCGATATCTTTAAATTCTTTTAAAGTCACCAACGGTTCTGCTCGGCGTCCGTGATAAGTCTGTTGAAATCTAGCATATTGCTCATATAATAAGTAATACTTGTTTTCCGTAAAGCTGACGTTCAAATTTTCGTAAGGGTAATATGAAGAATTCAAAAAAACTTTTACGTCACTAACATTGCAGTGGTCAAATTCAGCCATTGACATGTCCGCCTGATTTTTACGATTGGTTTGAAATACAATAATTACATAACGTGGTTTTTCTATTTGCGTTGAAGTTTTAATTGACCATGTATGTTTGCGTGTTTTTGGTAATAACGGGTATTCATATAAATCCCAATTTCGGAACGCTAAGGTAACAGAACGATCTTTTTCTAAATGTTTTAACAAAGTAATCCTTTCACGATCTGATACTTTTACATGCGGAACTCTCCAAACTATTTTACTTATTTCAAGGTTATCGATAATTTCATTTTTATTTAACTTTAATGCATTAATATTAGTGCTGCTTCTTAATAAAACTAATTCGTGTTTACAGTTAATAATTATTTTTTCATAGTCTTCTGCAAACCCCAGTATTTTGTTTAAAGGTATTGAAGCGGAAAAAACTCCATTATTGGTCGTACCAATAGTAGACCAACCCCAAACATTTGCAGATTTTGATTCGTTTTCGTTTAGCGAAAGATATGATTTTAAGGTGGTCGTAAGGCCAACATTTTTTATTTTGTCTATTTCAACACCATTTAGTTCGTATCGTATATCTTGAAATAGAAATAATGCTGCGTTATTTATAAAATGCACACTGGATACTTTTGCTTTAGTAGTACTATCATGAACATGTACTTTGCCCTCAATATACAAAGTGCTGAGGGAAGGCAACACATACAAATCTTGTTGGTTAATAGGTATACGTATTTCATCATTCTTGTTGAAACTTGTCACGTATGGTTTATATGAATGATATTCGAAACTTTCAATGCTATTATCGTGTGACGATGGTTGAGATATATTTAAAATATTCATTTTATTAAGCCTATTAACTTTAGAAACTCTTTATTTTCTTTGGTTAACTTCTTTTTGAATTTAAGAGGTGCTACTTTTAAAAGTGCTCTTTTTGAACTGACTTGAGTCCCGGATGGTAAATGGGTTTTATTAAAATTTAGCATTTTTTTCTAAAGTGCAAATATAGTTGTACTTCTTCGCCACGTAAATTGATTTGCTTATTTTCAGCGTCTAACAATCTTATGTTTAATGAACTGATTGAGTTTTGGTTAACTGGAAAATATATTATATTCTTAGGTATTTCAATAATTTGATAACCAGGTGGTACGTTAGGCACAAATTCGTAGATTATGTGACTTGCTTTTCCGTTTACAAATGATCCGCTTACTGCGTCGCATTCGATGCGGACGATGGTTGTTGATAAAATACTAACAGGATACTGTGACTTGCTACTTATATTAGCCTTCACCGTTTCCATACCAAAACCCAAAGTTTTTCCAAGCGAATTATCATTTTCAAAGTGCACATCCTTTGTACAGAAAATATTGGTCTTAAGTGTGTTATTATTACAAGTTAAATTAAAAACACAATTTTTTATATTTGCTTTTAAATAATCACAGATGTCTTGAAGTTCATATGAACCTTCAGGAATTTCAACAACTTCGTTGGTACCATAATAAAACTTATTATTTCTCTCGTCTACATTTGGGATTGAATTAAACGTAGAAAAGTAAAGTAGTCCACATTCATATTCTCCACATAAGTCTAAGGTTGGGGAATAGCTAGTTGCCATAAAGGCTCCTCGACCAGTTATCGACACAGTGAAAGACATTTTTATACTGAGAAATATATTTACTATTCTGTATTTAAATGGTGTTTCCAATATTCCTTTAAAAATTTTAAGCAAAGATGTCCACAATTTAATGTGCCAAAAGTTTGATGTTGTGTATAATTATAATTTATAGGAATATTTTTTAAATATTTTTGTAATTCTAGCGGAGGTTTTAAATTACCAAAACTATCAAAATATTCAGAGTTATTGTTTTTCTTAACGTAGGCTACCCAATGAGTTCCAGGATTCACAGAAGTGTCCAAATTAATTATAGCACACTCATTTTTTCTTGGTTTTGAAGGTAAAGTATCTCTCATAAAAACACCACGGAAATACGGAATGTCACATGCGTGTTCTAAAATATCCAAATTTGTTAATGCTCGCCTGGGTAGCCGTTCCACTAGTTTTTTGAATTATTTAAATATAAACCTGCCCCTTTTTTATGAGGTCTAATATACAATCCTTTCCCAAGAGCAACCGCTTCCATCATCTTGTTATGGCGTTCAGACTCTTGAAGACTTCTCTGAGCAGCTTTGGCATCATTCACGGCCTTTGCTATACCTGCCGCACCTCCTGCTAATGAACCCAAAGCTGACAATCCAGCGAAGATTGGTATCAAAGGTAAAAACCCACCACTTTTAGGAATGGGAATACAGCGTGGCAGGCGTATACCTCTTTTGTTCATAAATAGTTTTTTGGCAGCAGCATATGCATACTTAATAGCTGAATTATTGCTTTTGGATTTCAATTTCTTTACTTGAGATTGTAGTTTTTTCACGATAGACATGAAAGAACGTGCTCCACCACCAGCTTTAAGCTTTGCCTTCATTGCATTTTTAACTATCCACGAGGCAACCTTTTCTCCTTTCCCAGCGTCTTTTGATTTCAATCTTTTCTTAGCCATATTCAAAAGATCTAAATCAGCTTTATGACGTACATCCAAATCACTATTGATGTATGCAATGTCGTGGTGCATACAAGCTTCATCCAATTTGTTTACACCTCGATTGCCTTTTTGTAACCGTTTTTGAAGTTTAGTTCCAGGACCGCAAAATTGATAACCAGGTAAATGTAATTCAAAAGGTAAATTATTAATTAAACTGTTAATGATACCACTTCCTTCCTTCATTGATACTCACAAAATGATTGAGCGGGTATTGCGTTCTTTATTTATATTACATCACTAATGCATTTTTTTCTACCCAACTGTTTTCTTCATTACTTAGGCCTAACCATTTCACAAAAAGCCTGTTCCCTTTTCTTTTTAAAACTTTTTCTATGAGATATAAGTCTGGAAACATAGTTCTTTGTAATTCATATTCATAAAATGAACCTAAAATACTGTGGTTTTTTCTGTCTTCTATGTGATAAGTTGGTGGGTTTGTATGATTGATTTTTGTGATAGTAAATATTTCAGTAGACCAGTTAGGGATATAACCTTTGTAAAAATCGCCTTTATATTTACTAATACGAACATGATCACCAACACGAAACTTAGGTCTTTTCAAAGTATTGTGCTTTTGGGATTTAATTATGTTGGTTCTTACCAACATCTGGTTTCTGTTGTTAACATCGACTGGTTTAAATTTGGTTATGCGATGAATGGTATTATTATAGCATTGTACTACTGAGTTTAAATTTTTCCCTAACCATTCATATCGACCACATAAACTAAAAAGTTTAAAAAGACGACTTTTTAGAGTTCTTATCACACGTTCAACAATAGCTGCTTTCTTTACAGAGTAGGTTGAATAATGATTAATTTTATATTTCTTCATCAGTTGTTTAAAGCTATCATTGTAAAACTCCTTACCTAAATCAGTTTGCAAATTTTTTGGTGTTTGAGTAGACTCTGCTAGTATATGTTGCATCGCAAAAGTAACACAGACTTTCTCTTTTGATTTTAAGGGCTTTACCCAAACATACTTAGATAAAGTGTCAATAACAACTAATATGTACTTATAACCTTTATTAAAGGATGCATATTTTTGTACATCTATAAGATCTGCTTGCCATAAATCATATATTCCTTTTATTATCGTGCATCGTCGTGGAAAATTTCTTCTAGCAGATCTATGAAGCTCATCTACTATGTTTTGTTTACTCATTTTTGGTTGTCTTAGTATTAATCAGAAAATCGATTTCCGTTTTTGTATAATACAAAGTACCCATATTATTAGAAGTAACTTTTTCTAAGTTTTTAAGATAAACTCTAACGTCGTTAAGAACTTTTTTCAATTCTTTTTTCAAGTCTTCAATTTCTTTATCTAAATGAGCTTTATTTACAGCTTCATCATCATTTTGTGGAGGTAACAAACCTTTTAATCTTGAGGATTGCAAATCGTAATCTCCAGTCTCTGATTTTGCTAACGTGTAGTCAAGAGTATTCATAAATTCAGAATATCTTAAACGCTTATGAACGTGATGTCCAAATTTATCTATATTCATTGCAGTCTTTATGGGTTGTTCACTGCTATTAAACTGCTTAATTTTCTCAATACATGCCTTTTATATTTCACGTTTATAATACCAGCTTCAAACAGTTCTTCGATGATTGCTATAATCTCACTGTTTAGGCCAGTGTTGCCTGCTTCGCGTGATGCAAGCAGTAATTTTAGTCGTTCCACTAATTCATTTGGATCATCCCAATAAACCAAATCGGTATTCTTTTTAACTTTTTTAAAAATATTTATACCTTCCCCTTTTGGGATGCTTTCAGTACTTGTAGTTACTTTTCTAGTAAATTTGAATAAGGGTTTAATAATACTCATGTATTTGAAGCCTTTGTTACTGTTTATAGGTTTATTTGGATCAAAATTACGTCTGTGTGCGTTGGTATCAATTAGAATTACTTTATAATTTTGCATATCCTCGTCTGTGATTATATCTATATTTGGTGTTTTTTTAAATAATAATTCCATAATACCAGGCGTCTTCTTCAGAGTGCGATTTCCAATCTTTAAGATACGACCCTGATCATAAACGCGGGCTTTCCCCAACATTAACTTATCCCGTTCAGTTCTTATTCCAAAAGGCACATCTTTAAATACTTCAGATGATAGTGACCATGATAAAGATCGATTTTTCATGCTTGGCGATGATTCGGGTGATTTAAACGAGTCATCACTGATATTATGTGCATCAGGTGGTGAAACAGTAAGAGTTTGATCAGTTTTGTCATAAAAATCATCAGCTGAGTTTTCTTCTTCACTAAAACTTTCTTGAATGGTATCGTTAGACGAATACGATACTTCAGCATCACTGTACTTTATTTTCTTTTTCATTGGGGTTTGAACTGATTCTTCGTTGTGAAAAATTGTATCACTTTTGTTTGCCAATTGATTTAAAGGATCCACAATGGGTTTAAATATTGTACCCAGAGCCATATTATTCGAATTTTTTAGATCTTTTATCATTTTAACCTTTCTTTTCACAGCTGCTGCAGATTTTACAATTTGTTCTTTTAAATTTCTTTCCATTTTAGTATGTAAGTATTCCGTTCCAAATCAAAAGTGAAAATGATTCAGATATATTAGAACATTCACTTATGTATATTAGTTAATAACTATAAAAGTGTCAAACTTCATTCTATAGCAACCTTTATTTCGCTCACAGTCCTTATTAATTACAACATAACTGAAGGGTTTACTCCAAACTATTGAGCACATTTCGCGGAATTGAGGCCATGTCATATCAGACCCAACATGTTCGTCATAAACATGCTTTAAGTTGATGTCATCTTGCTTAAATAATATAATAAGGTTTGAGTTATCTCTCACGAGCTGTTTTGGGATCTTGGTATATGTTTGATTTATGTAGAAACAGTCTATGTTTTTATGACGCCCCATAGCAAAATAATCACGAATGTTGTTTTGATTTTCACAAGCAACATCATCGAAAACAATGATTGAGTTTGGTAAAGCTTCATGCGGACTTAGAATTTCACTATTATAATTATATTTGTTGTACGACGTACCTGCTACCAAATTCAAAGTTTTTTCTAGGTATATATACTTAGGTTGGTATAATGATTTTGAATAAACGTACAAGTTACGGAAACGTGGACCATCTTTATGAAGCAATAAACTAATCACTAAGTTGGTCTTTCCGCAATTCGACGGTCCGCAAACAATACAGCGAATAGTATTTGGTAATAAGGTACCATGTCGTTTTGGAGCGTTTGATGACGTAGGACAGATGCATTCCAATTTCAATGATTTTTTTTGTTTAACAAATCTCATAATAAAATTGACTGCATTGTTTCAAAAGTTACAACAAAATGACTAAAAAATTATAACGGTTCTATATTTAATACTTTTGTTTGTTATCTACGACAGTAGTAAAAATTGGGCGTTCTGGCGCACAATAGTTGTGTGCGAACGTCGTCGCGGAGCGATGACGAAGCGAGCACGGCGAGCGGTGAGGACACAACTTTGTGAGCCAGAATGCCCAATTTATTTACTACTAATACATTAAATATAATTATTATTGGAACGCTTTCAAAGTTTTTCTTTTTTTTAAACTGATGTCAGATTTTTAGGAGAATAAATGTCACGGTTCCTATGCGATGTCGAATGTTTGTAAACATATTACTGTCATTTGTGCAAATGTCTAGTTTCAATAGGATTATTACTGTTTTTTGAAAGAAAGACACAATAGTTAACTGTTTTCTTGTGAATTTCTTTCAAGAAAAAGTAAAATCCTACTGCAACTAGGTATAACAGTAATCTGTTTACAAACATTCGTCATCGAATTTGGCTGGATTATAGGTTCCGTTCTAAAACAAGAAAAAATATAATAGCTACTGTAATATTTTATAATACTATTATTATATATTGTTATTGTGGTATGGTATCGTATCGATATTCGAAACGAATAAAAAAATATTATGTTTGAAATGGAATGTACGTAAGTATTTATGTAAGAAGTGTGTGTTTAAGTATATGTATGTAGGGGATGGTAGTATGTATGCTTCAGAGCTCGATGGCACATCGGCTAGCACGTTCGGCTTGCGATCTTTCCCGCTAAGCAACTTTCGCAATGCCGGGTCACTGGATAGGTGACCAAATTTAAAACATCTCGAGCTCCTCCGTGCTTCGAAAGTCACGTTAAGCCGTTGGTCCCGTTTGTTGTCGTAAGATGACAGTTGTTAAAACCCACCAACACGCATTGGGCCAGCGTGGTGGGTTATGGCCCAATATTCCCACGTGCTATCTCCACGTGGGAAGCCTGCGCCCAGCAGAGGGACGTTTATAAGCTGATGATCATGATGACGATGTTTGAGAAAGTGCGGGTGTATGTTTGTGCCCCTAAAAGTTCAATATTTCTCGTCCTCCTATAATCCCGGGTCTTTTAAACGGGGCGTGAAACGGCATTTATGCAGGCCGTCATGAATGGGTGCGCTTGTTACCGTGCTTGTTCCACGGTGGGGAGCGCTCTCATTATTTTGGACTACATCGGCTGCTTACCATCAGGCAGGATGTAGTCACTATGACGTGTCACATTAAAAAAAAGTCTCATGTAGATAAACTATTGGACACGGATATTGATGAGCAGTCATCACATTATGTACCTTTACAACTGTTCGACCACATAGCAAAAATTTTAATTTTCAGATTTCCAACTGATCCGGTAGAAAGAAGTCGTTGTCAAAACATTTAACTATAAGGTTTCAAAATAATAAGAAATTAGAGAACATGAAAAATGATGTAACATCCAAACGAAAGTTATTTGAGAAACAAATACAAAGAGAACGCCATTAATTGTTTTGATTTTAATTTAAAATATTTAAATTTCTAATTAAAACATCAATTTTGATTAAGTATTAAATGTAAATCATCCTGCCTGTTGCTTCTATTTGATCCCTATTACAAACATCACTTTCCCTACTTTATCGGAAATTAGGCATTCGCTGGCAACCATTCGCGCTAGTGTCAGATACGCGGCTGTCACGCACAATTCAAATTGAATACAAAAACCGGGCGAATATTGAGAAGCGTTTGTACCGCGATGCTCCGTCTAGATATGTATATAGTCAAAGATACTCGTATACTAGTTAAGATTTTTAGCTTACCTCCAAAATACATAAAAAATAACACAAACTGCTACATTGCCCTATTTATTTTATCACTTTAAACACGCATGTGTACCTTGCACTGACCTTGACTTATGACTAATGGTTTACTTATGCGAACACACATACACCAAAGCTGCCAAATCAACGTGGTTGCGTCTCCCTCACTCAGGTAGTGTAGATTTAGTGAAATGGACACCAATTAAATAGTAGATTGTTATATAAGGGGCTAAAATGACCCATTATATACGAGGTAGTTTTACTCCCGAGCTTCAGCGAGGGAGTAAATAGAAACCGAGTTATAATGGGTTTTAAGCCCCGTGTGTTACACTCTGCTTTTCACTACGAATGCGAGAAAATAAAACAATCCAATACAATATGAATAGGTTTATTTTATTAAAAATTAGTTACGTTACGTTAGTTGCTTTTACGGCACCCAAGGGAAGAGAGGGGTTGGTAGTATTATATTGAAGAGCCCATTGCCGCTCTATGCTGTTGGATAGTATGTGCAGTCTTTCCAACTCTTCCCTTGGGTGTCGTAAAAGGCGACTAACGCACTAAAGACACCCTACAGCATAGAGCGGCGATGGACTCATCAATTTTTTTATTTTTTTTATTATTAAACATAATTAAACGGGTATAAACCCAATTACATAATTATGTAAACTAGAATGCTTATTTAATATATACTTAGAGTCGAATTCTACTTACAATCGATTTTGGTTCATCCACAAATATATCTATGTCTGGGAAGTTAACAAGAAGTGCGTTTAGTGCTTCATGCATACGACATAATGGCGAGGATTAGTCTACAAACGCCACGGTGCGACACGGTGGATTCGCAAACAGTCTATGTCTACGACCGGCACGTATTCGTGAATAATTAATAAAATAATACTACCAACTCCTTTCTTCCCTTGGGTGTCGTAAATGGCGACTAACGGACTAAAGACTGCACATACATCTAACAGCATAGAGCGGCGATGGGCTCATCAAAATAATACTACCAACCCCTCTCTTCCCTTCGGTGTCGTAAAAGGCGACTAACAGACTAAATACTGCACATACATCCAACAGCATAGAGCAACGATGGGCTCATCATAATAATATTACCAACCCCTCACTTTTCTTTGATGTCGTAAAAGGGGACTAACGGACTAAAAACTGCACATACATCCAACAGCATAGAGAGAAAAAAATACTTTTTCCCTTAGGGCAAGAAAAGCTATTTTAGCCTCGCTCTAGAACGCTACAATGACACTTTTTGAGCAAGAGGAGTTAAAACAATATTAAGTACATTGCAATGTTTATTGAAAATTCAAAATGAAATCAACTTGAGCTCGCAGTGTGCGGTCATTTAGCGAGTTTTAGGTTGTCATCTGAAACAAAAACAAACAACGGTGAATAACAGTACATGACCATTTTATTGGCATTTCTTGTCTTAAATATGTGGATATCATATAAACCATGAAGTTTCTCGCCCATAGAAGGTCTTAATTTAGTAGTAAGAAAACTTTTCCTATTTCATTAAATACCAACAAACCTAGACCTCTAGTATTGATTTAAACCCACGCTAACGTATGGTTTTATAATAAAACCTAATATATACTCATAATCACAATCAATCATATATGCGTTGCTATGGAGACGACCAGTCAGTATATGACAAAACCGACTTTATTTACATTATTCTTTGCATGTAAAGTGTCAACTTACTTGTCTTTACTATTTCACGTGCCTGTAAAAAGAAAGATAAAATTATTTCATACCTACAAACACTCAAGTCTATTATCCCAGGGTTAGCCAGAGGGACTTGGCATCGAAGACTGAAGAAAAAGTTTTCATTTTCATCAGAGTCGATAGATGGTCGGTCGGTACTCTCACCACAAATGAATTAAAATTCACGTTATGGCGGGACTCCAATCGCTCGACTCTCAGAGTGAATTTGGTCTTGATTCTGATATACTCTACGATCTCTAGATCTCTACACAGGTGCGTAGTCTTCAGTACTTTTGTCACCTTTTAAGACGCCTAAGAGAAGGGGACGGGCTGGTGGTATTCCTTTAATAACGAGTTGCCACCACACAGCACAACACACACAGGGTACAAAAATGCGAATCCGCACCATGATAAGAAATCGGTCGTGTCGAGCAAGAGGTGAAACCTTGCTGAAAATGAAGCGTCATGTTTTAGTGTCGGGATTGACATCTCCACTTAGGTTGGGGCTGTTTCTTAATCACACTTCACAATATACAACCGTTTAGTTATACTGCTGATGTAAAGTTGCTATGACTAAAGTGGGCCCGGAGGGTTACTGGCGCTGCTTGCCGTATTACAGGATTTATCTAGCTCGGCAACAGATTTATAACCTAAATGTAGAGTTACTGGCTACTTGGTCTTAATTTTTTTTTATATAAACCTTGTAATATTTTTGATGATTAAACTATTATTATTATTATTTATCAAGAAAAGCCCCTCTCGACAACCATTTGGCAAATGGTTGTCAAGAGAGGCAGTAGATTCCTGCAGTCAAAACCATAATATTCTACTGCCGATTCATCACAATTCTGTACTCCCAATTTAGCGTTGAAGTCCCCCACGACAACGTTGTATGTTGTGTATGAAACCATATTTCTCTTTTCTCCGTTTACTCACCAGTTATGGCTTTGTTTAGGTCATTGACGATTTTACCAAGTCCAAGAACGAGTATTCCTAGCAGCCCAACAATATCTAAAAAAAACAACAACATAATTTAATAAAAACAATTAAGAAATATATAAAGCCTATTCTACGTCCCACCGCTGGGCAAAGGCCTCCATCATTAATATCAAATCATCGCTGCAATTAACGGGTATAGGCTCATCAACACGCTCGCCAAACGCGGGATCGCAAACCCGGGCATCGTTGAAAATGTATTTTGGTTCGTTAAGTAAAATATATCATGATTATAGCAGCTCGGCCACCGAGCTGTCTACCACTTAGCTTAGCAAATGTATTATACCAAAAGTTTGTATACATACTTTTAACAAGTTCACCTGTAACAAAATAGAAAGCTTATTAGAAAATATAAAGTTTTAAATAATAAATACAGATAATCTATCTATATTTATACCCAAATTCATCAAAATCGGTTTGGCGGTTTAAGGTGAAAGCGTAACCAATATGCTAACGTTCTTTCGCGTTTTCAATTTTTAAAATTCGAGTTTTGAATCTCTGAATAACTACTATCTTAAATTTTTAACCCATTTGGGCCTAAAACTATTTCTTTTAAATGGCAGTGTTTTTGTATGAAAATGTAGAAATATATATTATATTTTTCTACAGGGTAGGTAGAAAGGGACGTATTGTGATGTATGTGATACAGTAGGCTCATATTTAAGGTGACTGCTAGAAACCGCAAGAAACTTCAAGGGCTGGTCAGGTCAAGTGTTTTATATATGACAAAAATGACAAAAAAAGAAATCGTGTTTGCTCCGCGCCAGCTGGGCGATAAGTACCTACCTACGTTGACGGGTCAACAGACGGCTGGCCGGCGGGCCGTT
Source organism: Scoparia ambigualis (assembly GCA_963921215.1). Lineage (NCBI taxonomy): Eukaryota > Metazoa > Arthropoda > Insecta > Lepidoptera > Crambidae > Scoparia > Scoparia ambigualis. The sequence continues at coordinate 18,722,046 of OY992525.1, read as the reverse complement.
ACCCTCGCGTTGTAAATACCTACTTAATAATTATTTTTTAATTAATTTCATTTTATTTTTTTATATTATTCCTTTAAAATAAAGTAAATACTCAAAGACTAACAAATAAAAATTCACAAAATGAATTATTTAATTAAAAATGATAAAAAACAGGAATTATTTTTTGTCATTTTTGTTATGTTTAAAACACTTGACTTGACCAGCCCTTGAAGTTTCTTGCGGATTCTAGCAGTTACCTTATACATACTGTAATACCAAATTTAGGACACAATCGGTGACATAGTCCACACCTAGTTCTTTTATTTCCTGGCTGTTTGATGGCGTAGTGACCTATATTATCAAACCTGGCATCAATTGTAAGTGATGATGGTCTACTCGGTCTTGGTTTACTTTTCAGCCTATTAGACTCTATAAGTGCGATTGCTACGCGACGTCTAAATGTTAGCATATCAATACTACCGCCATTGTATCTGAATGGAAGCCAGGCGTTTTGAATTGACATATCAATGCACTGCAAGATCAGGGGCATATACCACTTCTTACCTCGAATACTTGTCCTGAGTGTAGATATGTTTTGGTCGGACAGATCTACACCTCCCATATTATGATTTTAGTTGTGTATCAAATGTGGTTGAGAAACAGTTATTTTCTTTTTCCCTTTTTGAGAATATCGATCTGTATTATGCTTAGATTAAAACAAAAAGGGAAGATACGGCATTAGCGTCTCGTGAGTGAGCCGCCAAAATTAGGCCTAAAGGCACAATTTCACTTCAGTCACAATTTGCCGAGCGAACAGGCTACATCGCCCTATTGCAGATATTCTACTGTGTGAAAAAGAGAAAGACGCTACTCCGCAGTGGCGTCGGAATTCGGTCGTACGTACTCGTCTGTTGCGAATGAACGAGACGTCAACGCGCTACTCGCTGACTCCCTCGCGCTGACGTTGAAAGCTACCGCTTTGTCTCGCTCGCTCGATTTACACTTTATAGGTGTGCGTGTGTGAGTGTTTGTTTATGTAGTTGAGTAAGACTATATTTTGAATGACTACAAGTAGGAGCATGCCGTATCTTCCCTTTTTGTTTTAATCTAAGGTTTTATGCAAGGGGGTTATACCAACCGTAGTTGAGCAAACTGTTACCATGCTATTATGGATTACGGATAAGAAGTCCATTTATTATAAAAAAAACACATAGATACGCACCTTGCGATGTATATACGAGTTTAAAGTTATTTTTGTAGTATTTTTTAGACCTTACACTTGACACCAGCAAAAGATGTAAACAAATTCTCAAGGGCGTGATGACCAGCGGCGCAGGCAGGGCGTTTTCTTTTTCGGTGACGTCGCCGATCAAGATTCCAGCGGGCAGGAAGACGACGGCGGGGACATTGAAAATCTCAACCTTCTGTCTTTAAATAATTATAAGTCAGTAAGTTTACAAATTCAAATTGATCATAAATTGATAAAAATGGAGATAGATACGGGTACAGCTATTTCATGTATTAGCAAAGATGTAACTTTAGTCACTTACCTATTGTTCACGATGGCACTGTTTTAAAGTTTTATGACGGCTCAAAAATAAAGCCTTTAGGTATCATTACGCCGATGGTTCGTTACGGGAATATAGAAAAACAGTTAGAATTATTTATAATTCAGGGAGGTACATTGATTGGCAGGCAGTGGTTATCGGAATTAGAAATAGATGTACCAAAATTTTATTGCAACTTTTTGAATGAAAATATTGATGTTAAGATCTCCAAAATACTTGACAGACATAAAGATGTATTCGCCGATGGGCTGGGGCGGTACACGGGCGGCAAGGCGATGTTGCGGGTGCGCGAGGGCGCCGCGCCGGTGTTCCACCGCGCGCGGCCGCTGCCCTACGCGCTGCGGGAGCGCGTCGACGCTGAGCTCGACGCCATGTTGCGCACGGGCGTCATCGAGCCGGTGGACTGCTCGGACTGGGCTTTACCTCTGGTGCCGGTTAATAAGGCGGACGGTTCGTTACGAATTTGTGTGGATTACAAGTCAACTTTAAACCCGGTATTATTGATTGATCGATACCCGCTTCCGAAAATAGACGACGTGCTGGTTGGTTTAAATGGGCCTCAGTTCTTTAGCAAAATTGATTTATCTCAGGCTTACAATCAAGTGGAATTAGATGTTTCGAAAAAATTCACTGTCATAAACACTCATATAGGGTTATTCCGTTATAACAGGTTAGTTTTTGGTCTGTCGTCAAGTGTAGGTATTTTCCAAAGGTTGATGACGAATTTACTTCAAGGTATACCGCACGTCCAATGGTTCCTTGATGACGTAATAATTGGGGGGTCAAATAAAACCGAACATTTGATGGCATTGGAGGCGGTCTTCAAGCGGTTAGCTGAAAACGGGTTAAGAGTAAAAAAAAGTAAATGTGTTTTCTTAGTAAATGAGGTAAAGTATTTAGGATATATTATTTCTAAAAGTGGCGTTAAAGCAGACACTGCTAAAATCGAGGCAAAAGATCAAACTTCCGGATAATATTACCGAACTGCGCTCGTTCTTGGGGATGGTTAACTTTTTTGCAAGGTTTTAAAAAAATCTAAGTTCGTTGCTAGCTCCTTTGCATAGTTTGCTGCGTAAGGATACCCCTTGGCGTTGGGATTTCCGGTGCAACCGCTCGTTTGAGGAAATCATGCGCGCGTTGGTAGGCAGTGAAGTATTGGCGCACTACGACCCCAGTAAGGCCGTGATAGTGACGTGCGACGCCAGCGCGCGCGGTTTGGGCGGCGTGCTCACGCAGCGCGGCGCGCGCGCTCGATTTACACGTATTAAGTAATTTAGTAGTTAACTAATTTTTAACTAAATTTTAAGTGACTTATCTACTAAATTGTGTGTTTACATGCAATTAATCACTTAAAATTAAGTTAAAATTTAGTTAACTACTAAATTACTTAATACGTGTAAATCGAGCGCGCGCGCCGCGCTGCGTGAGCACGCCGCCCAAACCGCGCGCGCTGGCGTCGCACGTCACTATCACGGCCTTACTGGGGTCGTAGTGCGCCAATACTTCACTGCCTACCAACGCGCGCATGATTTCCTCAAACGAGCGGGTTAATACGTGTAAATCGGGCATTACGCGTCGCGCTCACTTAGTGAAGCAGAGAAGAATTATTCCCAGATACATCGCGAGGCGTTGGCAATTATTTTTTGTATTAAGAAGTTTCATCAGTACCTTTACGGTCGTAGCTTTGTGCTTCGAACAGATCACAAGCCACTAGTATCAATTTTTGGGCCAAATGCAGGCATACCGACGATGACAGCCAGTAGGATGCAGCGATGGGCCGTAATTTTATCTGCTATAACTACGAAATAGAGTATATTAGGACAGATAATAACTGCGCGGATGGTTTGTCTAGGCTGCCGGATACATCGGGCGAGCGGTCACAGCCAAAAGATTCGATTCCGTAACAGACGTATTTAAATTTTGCTCAGGAGGCATTATTATTAGATTATAGAATAGAATAGAATAGAAAACATTTATTAGTGACACAACACACAAATCATTGCATCTAAAATTTAAAGAGAAACAAAATAAGTGGCACTAACAGGTGCCCGCTCAGCATAATGTCAGGAATCCTAGTTTATAGGAAAACCTGACGCTGGTCTTCCGCGAACACCTTAGTGTGGGAGGGAGCACAACTACAAAGCAACAACAATACACACTTAAACATATTACATAGGTACACGTATACACAAAAACTTACACTTACACACTACTTATACACTACATCAACGACCATCTAATACGAATGGTCGCCCAGCAGACGAAATTCGACCTTTATACAGATAATTGACTGACTACTGATATTATTAGTAAACATATTATTAAAGAAACTCCTACAGTATGGTTTTCTGAAGATGTAGCAAGTGTTTTTTAAATTTAAATTTTAAACTATTTGTACTTGGAGAATTACGTATTGGTGGTGGAATGTTATTCCAACACTTTGTTGCGCAACATTTAAAACTACCTCGGAACGCAGATGTTTTAAACTTGAAAGACAAAAGACGAGACTGACGCTCACGCTTTGTAAAATTCAATTTCTTAAAAAGATAAAACGGTTTTTATTTTTTATTACATTGAATAATAAAGATGCGAAATGAAGGGTGCGCCGTGATTCCATGTTTAATAAATCGCCGTTGTTTATAAATGGGGATACGTGGGTTCTTGGGGGAATTCGAAAACAGAAGCAGGCACATGCGTTCTGAACTCGTTGTATTAGTTTTCTTGTACGAACAAGAAGACATCCACCAATAACTGTATCCGCATAATTTAATTTAGATAGAATTAAGGATTCAGTGATAAGTATTCGTAATTCGACACTAAGATATGGCCTTATTCGGTAAAGGACACTTAATCTGTAAAAGCATTGCTTCACAGTCTCAAGCATGTGCTTTTCAAACTTCAGTCCACTATCTATTACAACACCCAAATTTCGTGCATCCGTTACCAGCTCTATTTTGTCATTTCCTATCTGGAGATGCAGCGCCTGGTTTCGAGAATCCTTGACTTGTTTCTTTGAACCATATACTTTGTTTTGGCTGGGTTTAGAAACAAGCCATTGACCTCTGCTACATAATCCAGATCCTTGTTGATTTCACTTACAGCAATCGCAGAGTCAATTAACTTAAATGATTTATATAGTTGCAGATCGTCTGCATATAAATGATGCTCACAATAGCGAATAGACTTCGTCAAATCAGCAGTATACAAGATAAAAAGAATTGGCCCAACTATTGACCCTTGTGGTACTCCTCTGTTTACAGTAGCTACGTCAGATTTATTTTGTGTGCCATTTATCTACGTTACCACCACTCTTTGGGAACGATAAGTCATATAGGTTGTAAACCACTTCTGAGCAGCGACATTAAAACCATAGTAAGCCAGTTTCGCAATTAACACGGAAGTCTGTATCGTGTCAAAAGCTCGAGAGTAATCCAGTAATACCCATAAAGACATTTTTCCTTCATCCTGACAAGTTAGTATGTCATCAACCACATCCAAAAGGGCAGTTGCTGTACTTTTGCCTGTTGTACATCCAGACTGTTTTTCCGGGAGGATATTATTTGCATGTAAGTATTCTTTTATTTGTGTGCATACAACCTTTTCCACAATCTTTGACATTACTGGTAACAAGCTAATCGGTCGGAGGTCTTTTAGTTCGCAAGGATGGTTCACTTTAGGAATTGGCTTTACTAACGCTTGCTTCCATAAATCTGGGAAAGTGCTAGTTTGAATTGAAATATTAACGATAGCGGTTATAATACCTAACGTTCGAGGAAGTTTCAATATAATCATGGTGATAGAAATTCCGTCCACACCTTGGATATATTTTTTATTTTTTTTAATACATCGGTTTCGTCTACTGGCTCGAGGCTGAATACGGCAGATCCAAATCTGTTGGACAAAAGATAAGATATCTGTGACTGATCCACGTTATCTCCCCCAGGAACTTTCATAAAAAAGTCATTTATGTTATCGGGATTAGCAATATCTTCTGGTAAATCTATGTTTTTGGGGTTAAAATCAAGTATGTTTCTTTTTAAATTCTTCCATAGCTTACGTGAATCTTTAATATTACTAGTCACCGAATATTTAAAGTATGCTATTTTCTCATTATAAATGGCTTTATTAACTATACCTTTCAGTTCCTTATAATAGTATCTATCGCTATCTAGTTTAGTTTTAAGAAATTTCGCATGCGCTTGGTCCCTTATTCTCATTATCTGTTTAATAGTATCAGTTATCCATGGGCAGCTCTTCTCCTTAATGCATATTGTTTTCAAAGGTGCATGATAATCATATAAATTAATAATGCACTCATTAAAAGCCCTCACTGTTTCGTTTATATCCTCGCTCAGTAACTGTTCCCATTGTATATTATTAACATCAGCATTAAAAAGATCCATGTTCATGTCTTTAATTGGCCTATAGGTTATCCATCTTGGTGATTGTTTAGGCTTTTTTATTGTCAGCTCACATGAAATAAATGCGTGGCTGCTTAAATCTGGTATATGGTCCACTACAACTTTGGTCTACAATTTTTGTACTACTGCATACCAGATCAATCAGTGTCTCAGAGTGTTCTGTAAAATGCGTAGAATCCTTGACATATTGTTGTAGATTCGTACAATAGAGAAATTCCATAAGCTTTTCATATTTAGTGTTAGCAGTTTTCAAACAATCTATATTGAAATCACCCATCAATACTATATGATCATAGGCCGACAACGTGCTACCGATGGGTCCGCTTCTTCCTGGATCACACCAGTGATATGCACTGGTGGTGAGACATGACGCGCTTTTGACGAAGTTGGCGTGACTCGACCACCTGCACATTGGGTGACCAGCCGAGCAGCAGGTTGACTTTGCTGCCGGGGAGCCCGATGTTCTCATCTGCGTTGCAAATGAGTGAGTTATGATCCTGGGAGCCACAATGAGAACACCAGTTCCTATGAGTACAGTTACTTGCATAGTGCTTCCGTAAGCATCAATAGCAGTGTCCCGACTTAGTCGCCCATGACTTACGACTAGATCGTGACAACTGTTGAAAGTCAGGGCACCTATAAAGTGAGTGTCCCTGGGCACTACAAAATGAACAAGATGGCCTTACCTGACGAGCTGATGATCCTTGATCTGTTGATGATGACATCACCTGATTGGTTTGATATGCCTTGCCTGATGTCACCCGATGTTGACTTGATCGCGGAGCTGGTGGACGCACAGTTGGTAGTGAAGCCAGAGGTGGTCTCCTGACAGGCTCAGGTGCTGAAGCAACTGTCAGCTGCAGTCGGTACTGTTCGTCCAACAATTCCATTAGTTGACTAATGGTGGGCAAAGCATCAGAATTCGTGCCATAGCGCTCCTCAAACAGTGACCGCAGCTTAACAGGCAGTTTCTGTAATGTTAAATACAATATAACATATGACCACTCTTTGACAGGCTGATCTAGTTTTTCCAAGGCCTGAAGAGCTTCTTGAAGAGGATCATAAAATTGTGAACGCATGTGAGTGACTGATGATGTGATGATGGGTAAATTTACTATCCTACCAATATAAGCATCTAGTAGTAATCCGGTATTTTGATATCTTGACTTAGTAAATTAAGCGCCACTTAATAGTTCTTATCATCTACCGGCAACTGTCTGACAATGTAAAGAGCATCACCTGACAATGATGATCTGAGATAATAGTGCTTTTCAGCATCCGACAAATCACGCTCATGAAACAACGAATGAAATAAATCATAGAATGGAACCCATTAGGTTTTCTGAAAACTTGGGAAGTTCTGTAAGTGGTAATTTGGCCATTACCTGGTTTGATGTGAACTTGTGTGATTTGGAAGAACCAGCGGTTGACTCCGACGACGCCTGCTCCAGTTTTATCAACAGTTTGTTTACTTCCGTGAACTGCGCCTCGAACAGCGACATGTCTTCCGCAGACACCGCGTCGCTCGAGAAACCCAATAATGTTTCGTATGCTAATACCAAATCCTTATAGGAGGTATTAAAATGCTTTATTGCCACTAAAGCCGAGATAGACCCAGCCGCATCGTCAATCGTCTCGGCAAAATCCAACAACATTCTATGGTGTGTTCTAAACTGATTTCTTGTCCTACGCGAAGCCATGATGACTATCTACTGACTAATGCACGTAATAAACAGTAAAACTTGAGATCAGTTACACTTGTAAGAAATTTTAACTAACTAAACATAAATTTAGATCATGTAAAAAATCTACTAACCTAGATTAATTAATTGACAGACACTTGTGGAAGTTTTTTTTTGGACTGAGTTTATGATATTTCGATAAGAAATTTCATACAGATTACATTGATATGCAACACTTATGGATAAACCATACAGGAATTACGTAATTAGGTTATTTCTGAAGACTAACCCAAAAAAAATTAATACGAATTTAATGCAGCATTACGGGTGTTCCCGCCAAAACGGGACGTGTTCGAACGCTCGCGATAAGGCAGCGGCCAATCGGCGCGCTTTAAGTCCTTATAGCGTGATATCCCGCCAATGGGAGGGCTTTACCCGCCGAAGCCTAAGATGCCGGCGCGGCTCGCGCCAGACTGCTTTCAAGCGCCTACGAAGTAAGCCGTCTCGATTCGTGCTACGCCTACAGTACTTTACACACACAGTACTTTACATTACACAATACAGGCCGGGCCCAGTTCAAACGTACCTTACTGCCCTTATTGTAGGGCCAGGGGACATAAGTTAATAGCGTGCGCGCGTTACAATGCCCAGCCGACACAGGGGCTCTGGGATTTTGTGCAGGCGCGCGAGCGATGCCCCCACTGCCTCAGCCAACATTATGAGGACGAGTGCAAGTCGGTGAAGGGATGCAAGGTGTGTCGGCACGTCGAACACCACACGTCCCTTCACCAACCGGATGACTCGACTCAGCCAAACCAGTCGTTGGCACATTGGCTCCTACCGCACCTAAGGAGGCAGCCGAGGCAGCGGCCCAGTGGCAGCCCGCAGCAAGCATCCGCGCACGCGAAGCAGCCGCAGCAGCAGCTGTGAATCATTCGTAACAACCCACTCAGCTCATACACAATTATACACAATCCACTTAGCTCACACACATGTAGTTGTAACACTTCTGTCTAACCACAAATCCTAAATCCTAAATGCTGTGCAAAGATAAGACAGGCTTAAAACATACAATGATTTGTTGGAATACTTACGTAGTTGTTTCATTCAATAATATAATATGATGTTATGTGGTTGGGTGATGAAGTAAAGGAGTAGTTTACATAACGAAGTCCGTTTATTGAGTGAAATAATACAAACATATTGAAACGCTTAACCAATTCTGCAACTAAGCTGTTTTACGCTAATACGTGTTATTTCGTATGATTGCGACATGACCTAATTACTGTTCGGTTTGTTAGGTATAGGTAGGTATAACACTACAATAATATCAAATCAAATGATCTTACTATAAACGTCCTACAGGTGGGCAAATAAAATTAGTTTAGCTAAATAAACACATCTAATTTACCTGCAATAGGCATTGGTTTTGACAGCTGCCAAACACGCAAATAACAGTTCTCTTACTCTGAATATCCTTTGTCGTTCGCTACTTATGTTAGGACGTTGAAAGCGTGTTCCAGCCGGATTGAAGTGGTTTCTTATGTTTTGATCTGGAGGTGCTAGATATTTTCCTTTAATTAAATAATGGTTAATTAAAGGAAAAATCATATAAAAGAAAAAATAATATATCACTTAAAATTTTTGACGCTCGGGGCGGGCGTTATTGCCCTGTGTTTTTTTCTATGGTCTGGTTTATCACTCTATTTTTGTCTCTGCTCGAGTATCATGTTTAGTACTTAGCGTTGGGGAATTTAAAATAACAGTCCAGTTTTTTTTCCATGATCTGTTGATATGAAAAGCCGACTCGTGCTATGAGCGGTCTCTTTTGCTGTCCCAAGGCTACCTACTCTCGACACTACGACGTCGTGCTGCAGAAATTCTAAGCGAAATATAACCCCGAAATCTAGGGTGATCGGTCTGTCTGTCACTGTCCAACTTGAATTATTTAGTTTTATTGCTGTGTTTTAATTTTTCAGATATTACTAGTGTTTTGCAGTGTTTGGTAATTGCATAGATTGTTAGTGTTTAACGTAAAGCCTAAATTAGTATAATTCCTTGCGGTGTCCGGTTTCCTGTCGGCGCGGTCTCCGTGTACGCGGCCTAGCTTTCGCCTCTGCACAACGTCCGTCAGGAAGACTACTCGAAGCTAAGCTCTTTTTAAGTCCTAGTTGTAAGATCATCGTGTTTAATCAACGTAAATTGTCGCATTTATTTAATAATGTTAAATCACGTTTTTTATCATAATGAGTATCTGTCAACGATAACAGTTTTAACGAATATAAGTATCAGTTATTAATATCAAGTGATTCATTGCTCTGGCAACACTAACATTGATAGATACTCGTGATGGTAGGGTAGGCTGTATCGGACTGTATCCTGTATCGTCACTTGACACCGAGCTGCAATAGGAAAAGGTTGACTTGAGAATTAAATCGAAAAATATCACAGTAATCCTTGTTTCTTTTCTGAGATAGAAGTGTGATCCTACATCTCAGAAGTGGGATAGTGAGAGCACACCCACAATTTAAGAAAAATAGTTATTTTTTTTCTTCAAGTTGGTATCCACTTATTTTTCTCGATAGATCTCGATTATTTGTTAACAAAACATGAACAGTTCTAACGATGACGAAAATAGCTTACGAAAAAGTCGCTCTCGATACACTCCGGAGTTACGAGAAGCGAAACGCAAGCGTTATCGTTATCGCGACGATAGTCTTGATAAATCCAACAATGCAAAACGCCATAGGCGTCATAGAGAAACGCGTGATAGGTCTACTAGTCGGCAGAAACGGAAAACTCGGTCTTGGACGCAAACTGAAAGGATCCATCGGCGTGATCGGAGGCGCAGTCGTGAGCGCATGTGTGAGCGTCGCCGGAGCCGCAGCATGGGGAAGCAGCCATCCAGCAAGCGTCGTGGCAACCGCAGACGCATGACACCTGATCGTAGCTGCAGTTCGTCGAGCCGTCATGTAAGTGGCACGCCGCCGCCGACTCAAGGTAACTCTGTTTTTGTTAATAGTGAAACTCAACTATTCTTATGCGAGTTAGTGAAATCTTTAAAAAGTGTTAAGCCAGAAGGCAATAAGTTTCCAATGTTAGGTAACGCTATAACCGAATTTGATCCCATGGCTAAGGGCCAGACGATTCACATGTGGCTTCATAAAGTTGATGAATGTGCGAGGTTATATAATTGGGGCGACGATCAAGTAATCCATTACGCACTACCAAGGTTGATCGGTGTCGCTCACACATGGTATCAAGCTTTACCTACAATGTCATTTTCGTGGCCTGAATGGAAAAATAAACTGATCGAGTCATTTCCTAGTAGTGACGATTACGCAGAGCTCTTAACCAAGATGCTATCTAAGCCAGTGAAATACAACGAGTCTTTAGAATTATATTTTTATGAAAAAGTTAATTTGTTAAATCAGTGTGAAATCTTTGGCAAACGGGCCGTTGATTGTTTACTTTACGGGATAGAGGATCGTTCTTTAAGATTAGGTGCAAAAGCAGCCAAGTGTCAGGAACCCGAACAAGTACTTAAGTACTTTCAGTCGATTCAACAACAAAGCAGAGTTAATGATAAGCCTAAGTTTAGTCAGGATAAAAGGTCTTACCAATCCAGCAATACCTATATGAATAGTAAATATGTAGGTAACGATTCAAAGCCGTCTAAACCTCATACAAGTACGTCATTTGTGTGTTACAATTGTAACGAACCTGGTCATTTTAGTTTCAAATGTCCTAAAAATATATTAAAATGTAATGTTTGCAATAGACTAGGTCATTCAACTATCAATTGCCCGCGACTTCCGAATGAATCAAATAAAAAGATGGACAATACTACTGATAAATCGGTCATGCAAGTTAATGTCTCGAATTGCAGTAACGACAAGTATATCGTACCGTTGCAACTAAATGGTAGTATGACTCAGGGCTACATAGATTTGGGGAGCCAATGTACTTTGATACAGCGTAGTGAAGCTACTCGCCTAGGTGTTACTTGGTCGTCAGGCAATTTACCGGTCATGAGAGGTTTCGGAAATAACGTCGTTGTTCCGTTGGGCATCGCAAACGTAGAAGTTGGCATTAATAACATTATTGAGAAAGTCGATTCCTATATAGTGGAAGATAGCGTCATAAAATATCCGGTTCTTGTAAGACATAGCTTTACTGAGTAACCGGGAATAATCATAACAAAGACAACAGACTCTTTGATGTTTCAAAAGGAAAATGCTAACAAAATTCAGTTCATTTAGTCTTATCCGTGCGGTGACGGAGAAAGAATACCAATCGCCGCCCCTCTCTCCGTCCGGTGGGTGTCGTAAGAAGCAACTAACGGACTCTTTCGAGCGATGATCTGCTCCACTGGTGGTAGGGCTTGAGCCGTCTGGTTGGTGACCACCGTACGCATGGTGTAAAACCCGTCAAGTGACTGCTTGTCGGTCGCGTTTCGGGATCAGCCAGCGTATAACCAGAGCTCGAGAGGATGATGCTGCGATGTATTTGGTCTGTGGAGGCTTCCGTCAAACCAGTGCCAGGAGGACTTCGTTAACCTGCCGACCAGGGAGACCCGTAGAAACGGTTGTCCCGCTGGCCGCCCGTGGCACAGTACAGGGGCCCAAGCGAGCCTAACCAGCTCGTGAGGCTGCCTCACCATGCCACGCATAATCTCGGGGTGGTCCGTCGTGCCGGTTGGTGACCGGAAGGTGGGGTCCCGGCGGCCATTCCCGACGGGGTTCGGGGGCCCTTCCGTTCGGCAGGTTAATAATACTCGTCTGTGGGCAAATTCCTGGGGAAACAGGCCACCACACTTTGACCATTCGCATCGCGGCATCATTTTCTCGATTCACGCCTCTCTCTTTCCACTCCTAAAATGACAGCGCCTAACAACAAAACTGGTTCTACAGCGGTGCACACCCCCACCACAACCTTACCGTTTGAGGTGGAGTTTGCTAACATCCGCGGACTCCATGCAAACCTCAATGCCGTCCACCACCATCTTGAGACGGCACGGCCAGCAATGTTGTTCTTGACGGAGACGCAAATAATCCGCCCAGCTGACACCACCTACCTGAACTATAACGGCTTTGTGCTTGAAGAATCCTTCAAAGCCAAAGCCGGAGTTTGCTTATTCGTTCGGGCGGATGTTTGCTGTCGCCGTTTGCGCTGTCTGGAGGACCCTTCCTTCTCCCTCCTAGTGGTACACGTCGACTTAGGCTCTCATTGCCGTGTCTACGTCTGCGTCTACCGATCCCATAACGGCGACATGGAGACAACTCGACTAATTGAACATCTTAGTCGGGTAGCAGATGATGCGCAGGAGCGGTTTCCATCGGCGGAACTGGTGTTTTTGGGGGACTTCAACGCCCACCATGAGTTGTGGTTAGGTTCCTCCAAAACAGACCATGCTGGTAGAACTGCCCACGCATTCGCTCTCACGCATGACCTGACGCAACTGGTGAACCAGCCCACCAGGATCCCAGACATAGTTGGCCATGCGCCCTCCTTACTCGACCTTCTGCTGACGAGTCGCCCAGCTGGATACCGGGTGGAGATTCGAGCTCCTTTAGGTTCCTCGGATCACTGCTTGATATCCAGCACAGTGCCCTTGGCATCGCGCCCGCCAACAGCGGTTTCGAAACGCCAGATTTGGCACTACGCGTCGGCAGACTGGGACGGGATGCGGGAGTATTTTGCATCCGTCCCTTGGAGGCAGCGCTGCTTTAGTGGGAAGGACCCGACCGCTAGCGCCACTGCCGTTGCTGATGAGATAGTATTAAAAATGGAATACTATATTCCACACTCCTATGTCATCAGCAAAGGCAGACGCAACCGCTGGTTCAATCGCGAGTGTGCCAGCGCTGTTGAGAGCAAACAGACGGCATACCGCGCTTGGATCAGAGGTAAAGCTCATGGGGCTCCCGAAACTCGCTCGCTAAAAGCAGCCTATAATAATGCCACCAAGTCGTGTAAGAGGGCCTACATTAGAGCGGATGCCCATGCGTTGCACGAGTAGGCCAAGAACTCCTGACGCATCCTACGGGCAGCCGTAGCTACTGGCGTCTGGCCAAAGCCGTGCAATCCAACTTCTGCCAACCCTCGCTGCCACCACTGAGATGTCTTGACGGAACTTTATCTCACAAGCCGCAGGAAAAGGTCGATCTCCTGGCCAAACTCTTTGCGGCTAACTCCCGGATCGATGACTGTGATGCACAGCCACCCTCAATTCCTCACTGTGGCCACACAATGTCTGATATTAAAATCAGGCAGTGTGATGTCCGTGCGGAAATGCAGTCAATCGATGTCCGGAAAGCTAACGGGCCTGATGGCATCCCAGCAATAGTCCTGAAAATGTGTGCAGCGGAGTTGTCCCCTGTGTTAACGTGTCTGTACCGTCTCCCGCTCTCTTCGGGTTGTGTGCCGGAATCTTGGAGAGAAGCTAATGTGCAACCGATCCCTAAAAAAGGAGATCGGTCAGATCCGACTAATTACCGCCCTATAGCCGTAACTTCAGTGTTGTGTAAGATCCTAGAACGAATATTGAACAAACAGCTTATTCGATACCTAGAAGATCACTCCCTAATTCACGATCGTCAATATGGGTTTCGGCCAAAACGGTCAACGGGTGATCTTCTAGCGTACGTCACACATCTCTGGGGTGAGGCTATTGACAAGCGTGGCGAGTCACTGGCAGTTAGCCTTGACATAGCCAAGGCTTTTGATCGGGTCTGGCACAAAGCTCTTCTCTCCAAGCTCCCGGCATACGGTTTGCCCGCTCAGTTCTGTACCTGGATTGCCAGCATGAGCGTAGAATCCGTGTCCTTTCGGATGGATGCGCTTCGCGGTTCATGTCAGTGAACGCTGGTGTTCCTCAAGGCTCCGTTCTATCCCCCACGCTGTTCCTTCTGCATATCAATGACATGCTTCCTCTTGGAAACATTCATTGCTATGCAGATGATAGCACAGTGCATGGGGGATATAACGGGCACCCAAGGGCTGGGCGGGTAGACACCGAAATGAAGCGAGCAAATCTTGTCATTGAGCTCGATCGGATGTTGGACCTCATTTCTAAATGGGGCTCCGATAATCTAGTGGAGTTCAATGCCAAGAAAACACAGGTGTGCGCGTTCACAGCGAAAAAGTCGCCATTCCTTCCCCTTCCCTCTCTTCAGGGTACATCTCTAGGCCTGCAGAGCAGTATTAACATGCTCGGTATGGATGTCCGCTGCGATCTGAACCAAAAGGACTACATCGAAACCGTGATTAAAAATGCCTCACGTAAACTCGGTGTCCTGGACAAGGTGCGGCGATTCTTCACGCCTGGTCAGTTGTGTCTATTATACAAGACACAGGTGCGGTCTTGCGTGGAGTATTGCTCTCACCTTTGGGACGGCTCCGCAAAGTACCTTCTCGATGCCTTGGACAGATTGCAGCGCCGCGCTGTGCGCATTATCGGCAATGCAGAGGTCACTAAAACTCTCGAGCCTTTGCAATTGCGTAGAGATATTGCGTCACTCAGCGTCTTTTACCGTTTATACCATGGCGAGTGCTCTGAAGAACTCTTTGACCTCATCCCTCCTTCTCCCTTCCTCCATAGGAGTACGCGTGCTGCTCTGCGGAGTCACCAATTTACAGTCTCTAACATTCCATCTCGCACAAAGAAATTTGGTGACTCGTTTCTTTGCCGCACTTCCAAAAGATGGAATAGTCTACCAGCACACGTATTCCCTCCTACCTATGACATAGGGTCCTTCAAACGAGGCGTGAAGAAGCACTTTGTGGGCCGGCAGAGTGAGGATGACTGATGCTACGTCTCTTACGCTGCACCAGTTGTCCTCGCGCCTGGACCTCATTTCCACTTAACATCAGGTGGAGTGGGGTCATTTGCCGGGCTTAGTATAAAAAAAAAAAAGTTTGCAATTGATTGACAAATTTTGATGTGCACTTATTTAGGAAATATGGTGAGTAGAAGAGTATTTCGACATTTTTAAAGACGCTTACGTTGCAAAATTCCGTTTTGGCGAACTGTCAATTTTGTCAATTTCATTATTTTTTTCTGTGAAATTTTCTGTGGCAATATATAGATTTCTTTTACTTGTATGATGAATTAGTAACCACAGAACCACCTCAAATTTTTTCACGGACCTATGTACTACGTGCTTTGACCTATTATACGGGTGACTAAACCTATCGTGGACGGAAGGAGCTTTGAATTCTCGGTAAGTAAAACTACCGTGGACGTATCGCACTTTTTTTTTCTCGGTAACTAAACCTACCGTGGACGTTTGAGTGGTTACCAAAAAGAAACTCTTTCTGTTGTCTAATAAAAAAAAATAACCACGAAATTCAAGACATTATCCTCAATCATTTTCTTAACTTACCATAAGGGATTATATTATTAGAATTTCAAGTCTTTGATCTTTGCCTGCCATTATGATACGTACCCGACGTCATTATGACTCAAAAAAGTATTACAAATCTTGCAGAAAAATCAAGTACTTAACATATTTATATTTAACCTATTGGTTTTCGTAACAATTATATATACTCGTCTTTGATTATATACATTTCTAAATAGAGCCTGGCCGTAAAAAACGTAGAAAAATTTATAGGCCAAAATTGGCCTATCGCGCAATCCTGTCGGTCAGTGTCATTGTGCCGTCAAGCAGTGTTTACCTCTCGCGTTTCGGTGAAATTGTTCGCAAAATGACCGTTTGCTCAGTGAAATTCTGTCGAAACTACAAAAGAAATTTTTTTTCGAAAAGGAAAGTCACGTTTCATCTGTAAGTATCGACAAATTTTAATGAAAATTCAAAGTTTAACAATAATAACGGCCGGCAATAATAAAATGTATGCGTAGTGTTGCTGGTATCAAAATGTAGAATTTCCATTATTGGTGGCAGAATATAAAAGGAGGTTTAAATATAATAAATATGATAAAAAATACTCAGTCTTGAAAGTTAGTATTTGTGGCGGCGTCACCTACCTGCATGACGCCGCACATAGTTCGACACGAAGCAAACACCTTCCAACCGTGTCAACAGATGGCGCTACAAAAATCAACTCAACGACATCTCCATACTAACAGAGAAATAGTATGGGAAGCCTGCATCGCGGTAGCGAAGTTTCACCATCTCCTTCACCTTATATATCACCTCCAACTAACATCCGTTGGACCTCGGTCCCCGAGCTATACCACCCAGCTCGGAGGAAGATCTTCCCTTTTCCTTCCTGAAGTTGCATCGATTCCTACCTACCACGGCTTCCCTACAGTGGTGACCCCGACGTGATCCATCCACCATCCGCTTCCCTATATATTTATACATGGTCTTGTTGTAAATAAAGTAAATACAAGTAGTAAATAAATTGGGCATTCTGGCTCACAAAGTTGTGTCCTCACCGCTCGCCGTGCTCGCTTCGTCGTCGCTCCGCGACGACGTTCGCACACGACTATTGTGCGCCAGAACGCCCAATTTTTACTACTGTCGTAGATAACAAACATAAGTATTACTTACCATGTTTAAAGTTTTTTTCTAGAAGTATATGTTTAGGTTGGTATAAAAAGATTTTGAATGAACGTACCTACAAGTTACAAAAACGTAAACCATCTTTATGAAGTAATAAACTAATCACTAAGTTGATCTTTTCGCAATTCGATGGGCCGCAAACAATACAGCGAAAAGTATTTGATATAAGGTACCATGGCGTTTTGGAGCGTTTGATGACGTAGGACAGATGTATTCCAATTTCAATGATTTTTTGTTTAACAAATTTCATAATTAAATTGACTGCAGTGTTTCACAGATTTCAATAAACTACTTAAAATATTAATTGTAACTTGTAAAAATCAAAACATTCGGGATTTTATAGATCAAGGTTCCAAAACAGTTTCTAAGGAAACTCAAACCTAATTATATTACGACGAGATAAAACATAATTTACCATCACAAACTTCGAACCGCAGTAAATCGATACAAAAAAGATTTAAGAAATATGTAGTTAAAAATAGCGCGACATTTTATTACTCCTTATAAATTTTTATAGTTTTAATATTAATTTCTAAATACTTCTTTTACAATTCATATTTTAGTGCCAATAACGGATCAAATATACCTAAAACGTTTTATTTATGCAAGGTAAATCATTCAAGCTCAGAGCAAATTTACTTTAAGACTAAATATTCGATAATAAAATAAATTAAAAAGAAAAAAACAGGTATCGGTAACTGTATCTTTTCCTCCAAAGTTAAAGTGCATCCCTTCGTCGGGAATTGTGAAGACGTCCTACATAATGTACTTATGTATCCCAGACAATGCTGAGCACTTGACTCTTACACGACAAATCAGACTTGAAGTACGTAACACTATAGTATTTTTAAATAGTTTTAAGTATTATTTCCTTCAAGTTACAATGCATCCCTTTGTCGAGAAACGTGAAATGAGCCCTACAAAACAGACTTTAAGATTATCTTAAAACTGAGATGTATCCTGGACTTGCGAGGCACATGGCTTTTCACAACATAGCAACTACAAAGTACTCAATACTATTATTTCTTTCAAAGTTAAAGTGCATCCCTTCGTCGGGAATTGTGAAAGCGTCCTACATAATGTACTTATGTATCCCAGACAATGCCGGGCACTTGACTCTTACACGACAAATCAGACTTGAAGTAGGTTACGTAACACTATAGTGTTTTTTAAATAGTTTTAAGTATTATTTCGTTCAAGTTACAATGCATCCCTTTGTCGGGAAACGTGAAATGAGCCCTACAAAACAGACTTTAAGATTTTCTTAAAACTGAGATGTATCCTGGACTTGCGAGGCACATGGCTTTTCACAACAAAGCAACTACGAAGTACTCAACACTGTTATTTCTTTCAAAGTTAAAGTGCATCCCTTTGTCGGGAATTGTGAAGGCGCCCTACATAATGTACTTATGTATCCCAGACAATGTTGGGCACTTGACTCTTACACGACAAATCAGCCTTAAAGTACGTAATACAGTATACCAATAGTCTTATTTTTTCTTTCAAGTTACAATGCATCCCATCGTTGGAAAACAAAAATGCTCAGTTTTAAGAAGGAGGTTCTTAAAATTCTGATCTACGAACTGTTTTTTTGTTATACCTAACTGTTAAATCAAATTTAATGGTAACCAAATTTATATTACATAGTTATTTAATTGTTGGTTGACAGAGCTTACAAAGGTCGCGATATTTTTGAATGTGTTATTAAAATTAAGGAAAAACACTCACCTGATTACACTTTTCAGAAGATTTATCACTTGTTATCACAATCGCCAAGTAACAACGTATCAATGTATCCTTCATTGTGAAGCAAAAAGTTCTACAAAACTGTCTATAATTTTTATAAACAGATGTATCCCGGTTTCCGAACCATGTATGCAAATGTCAACCATCGTCGTTGACGACCACTGAAGACTAAAATTTAATTTTATTTCTTACTATTACAAAGTATGAAGTACACTGCGAGCTTAGCTTACTTCGCTCAGTATAGCACGCAAAATAACATAGCCATTCATAGTTCACAGCCGTTTCATAGCTTGCGGTGGACGTTGCGATTAATGCGCCTTATAAAATGACGACGGTGTAATTTCATGAGAACGATAATGATTAACTTGCTATTTTTACATAGGTGCAAACAAAGCATCAGCTCTGTGGGAATAACTTGTAACCAACTTGATAAAAAAGGAGGTTCTCAATTCAATGCAAGGTTTTATTTATTAATTATTATTTTTTAAATATTGTTAAATAATATATTCAATTAATAACAGCCGCTGTGGTCTCAGACCCAGAGGTCCCGGTTTCGATTCCCAGGGCACAATGTTGTGTTCGGTTTGGTTGGTGGTATAGTTTGTTTTAAGTCCGCCTGGCTAACTTAGTATATAGATGGTAGTCCATCTTACCTAGGTCTTGCGCATAGCAACAATGTTATCTGCATTGTTGTGTTCCATCATTTAGAAGTAAAATAGCCAGTGCAAAGATGTAATTTTTTTTTTTATAAATATACATAAACATAGAAAAACACCAAGACCCGAAATCAATTTTGAAAAACAGTTTTTTCCAAACTGACCCGACCGGGAATTGAACCCAGAGATGGCGCGACGCCAAACCCGGCGCGCTAACCACTCGACCACGGAGGTCGTCAAGTCAATATATTCAATTCTATGCGTAAACACACAGTACAAGTACATACACAAAACATACAATAATATTACATGTACCTACTTACTAATATTATTATTTATTTGGACTTTATGAGTAAGTAGGTACACCTACCTAAGTTTTTTTTGGGAATCGAACTTAGCACTGCTACTTACCTAAGCTTATTACTACACGTAACTGGTTTTATAATTTATATTTTGATGACACTTTATTTTAATTACTTCATAATTTGTAATTCGATGAAGTGATTGTTGGTCACACGTTATTGCTGATTTAGATATCTACGAATGTGTGCATAATTGCACACATTTTTCGTGTATCTGTATTTGCCAAGTTTTTGTATAAATAAAGTTTCCATAAAATACATTAAATCAATTACGATCGACTTGTCATCAAGTACGTCTACCTATTGCTGCCTGCAGTGTTATTTCCGTCACCATTGTTCTTCACATCAAGTGCGTCGACATAATGTTCGTGAGTCAATAATATTTTACTGTTTTTTTTTTTTTCATTTCATTATAATATATTTATTTATTGGTATTATTTACAATGATTGTACGATGGTTGACATACAGACCTATAATTTATTTTCCGTTCGTGTCTCTACAGGTCTGAACACGAGTACAAGAAACGGCTCGCCGCCGCAGCTGTCCTAGACTCAGACCGTGAACAGTCATCTGACTTTGAAGAAGACTCTAGGTAATTATTTGCTATGCATATCTCAGGACTTTGGTACTATGTCGCCATAATTGCCATATTTTTAAATACTTTATTTTTATTTTCTTATTTTGACGACCTCCTTGGTTGAGTGGTATGTACACCAGTTTTCATGGTGTCGCCATCTCTGAGGTCCCAAGTTCGATCCCCGGTCGGGTCAATTTTAGAAATTATTGTTTTTCTATATTTTCTCGGGTCTAGGTGTTTTCTATGTACCTATAATAAGTATGTATTTAAGTATTTTAAGTATGTTTATCCGTTGTCAAGTAACCATTTGACCAGTTTCATAATGAAGCTTCTCTTGGGCTAGATAATTGGTGTGAGTGTAGGAAAGTTTATTATGTTTATAATTTATGTTCTTTCTTTTCTTTTTACAGTCCTCCGAAGAAGGCGAAAAAATCGGCGAAACCGAAAAAAGAGCCTGCGAAAAAGAAGTCAAGTGGGTATGTATAACGTTTTTAAGTTTTAGCATAGACGAATAAGATAATTTTTTAGACAAAACTTTGGTTTTAGACAATCACACTAATATTATAAAGGCGAAAGTTTGTGAGTGTGTATGTTTTTTACTTGTGCACGTAAAAACTACTGAATGGATTTGGATGAAATTCGGCACACAGATAGTTTATAACCTGGATTAACACATAGGATACTTTTTATCCCGTTATTCCCACGGGAACGGGAACCACGCGGGTGAAACCGCGAGCGACCGCTAGTTATTTAATAATTCTACGATAAAGAGTTAGTTACTGTGCTAAAAATAGATTTCATGAATTGGCGGTAACAATTTATAAATACAATTGTTTCAGGAAGCCTACTGCGAAAACAAACGGCTCGGCTTCTGTGCTGTCCGACCTATTTGGCTCCGACGACGAGTCTGAGCAGCCTAAGCGCTCCTCCAGCAGCCCCTTGTGGTCGTCGTTGTCTCGGCGAGTCGCGGGCGGGGTGTTACGTCAGGTGGAATTGGTGCCTGATAGTAACATATTTTTTGATGTCAAAATATATAATACCGAAGACATCATTAATCTTGGCTCTCGTGAACGCTCGGACAAGTGGATTGCTAATCTTCGCTTGCGGGTCTCACCAGACGATCCGCTGTGGAAAGAGTTGAAGAAATTGTGCGCCGAAGCGAAGAAGAGATTCTCAAAAGAGGCGATGTACTACGGTGACAAGGTTGGCAGCCAATAGGTTCATCCATCGATTCACCTTTTTTTTCTTTTTTTTTTTTTTTCACTACATTGTAAAAACTTTATTGTACTTATACTTAACTAATGTAATGGTTAATCTAGGTAATATAAATTCTAAAACTATATTTTCTTTTTTTAACTTAGCTTAATCAACCGCAGAACTAATAACCACTCAACTATGGGTAAATCTATCTATTGTTCGATTTGTCAAGAGTCATTACCAAGTAAATCGTTTTCGGGGCATTTACGCAGTATTAAACATAAAAGTAATAGTGCCGTAAGTCTCGATAGTGGCATTGAAAAAATAAGTTCCGCGTTTCGTTGTCGCATAGCGTCTTATCGCATACGGGCAGAGCGCGAGCGTCTGGCTGACGGCAGCGAAATAGCTGCTACTTCGCCCACGCACTTCTTGCGTTGCATTGCCTCAGAGTTACAAACAATACTTCATTCAGCTTTATCTAATCATATAAATATAAAAGTAAACTTTGAACTTTTTGTTAAAGTAATTTTACCTAAAGATGATTCTACGGAAACTAAATCATTTACAACTGCAAACATTTCTTTACATTTAAACTACAGTTTTAATGATCTACTAAATAACATTTCTGAAATTATTTGTAAAAAGATAGACGAATTTCAGGAAAAGGGGAGTGGATGGTCTATGTTGGATATTTTATACCTCGAAACTAATATTAACAAATATACGCCATTGAGAGGATCATCATATCTAAAATTACCAAAAAAAATTTACTCAAAACAAGCTTGTGTAAATATAAAAAATGATGATGAATATTGTTTTGCTTGGGTTGTGATGGCGGCTTTGTACCCAGTTAAAAAGAATGCTTGTCGAGTATCATCTTATCCTCACTTTAGTACAGTATTAAACTTAATTAATATGTCGTTTCCAGTTGCAAATAATGACATAAAAACATTTGA
Organism: Scoparia ambigualis; assembly: GCA_963921215.1. NCBI lineage: Eukaryota > Metazoa > Arthropoda > Insecta > Lepidoptera > Crambidae > Scoparia > Scoparia ambigualis. The sequence continues at coordinate 18,699,368 of OY992525.1, read as the reverse complement.
AAAAAATAATAAAAACATAAGTGTAAATATCTATGGTTTGGATAGTAAAAGTAATATTACTGGGCCGTTGTATAAAACCATTTTACGAAAAAAAAATCATATTAATATGCTTTTAGTTCAGAATGGTTCTAAGTCTCATTACTGTCTCATAAAAAACTTTCCTAAACTATTAAGAAGTCAAGTGACTAAACATCACAGTAAGCTTTATTTTTGTGATGATTGCTTGTTGTTTTTTAAGTCTAATCTAAAATATAAAAATCACTCTTGCGGTGGAGTCGCAACTATTTTGCCCGAAAAAGGTACTTTGGTTCAATTTAAAAATTTTCATTGTAAGCAATTCATACCTTATGTAATATATGCAGACTTTGAAACATTATTACAACCGTGCGTTGAAAGTCAAAGTAAACACACAGCTAACATTCAACGGCACATTCCCGCTGCGTTTGCGTATTATATTGTTTGTAATTATGATAGCTCTCTAAACCGCCTAGTAAAGTATCGCGGTCCTGATTGTGCATTCAAATTTGTTACTTATTTACAGAAAGACGTGAAAAGAATTTATGATATTATTCAGTCGGCTTCAGAGAATCCAGTGCCTATAATTTTTAGTAATATTGACTCGCGTGCTTTTGATCGCGCAGACTATTGTTATTTATGTTCAAATTTATTAGTCGTAGATAAAGTGAGAGATCACTGTCACTTCACAGGTGTTTACAGAGGCGCAGCTCATTCATACTGTAATCTTAAATTTCAGATTCCTAAATTTATCCCCATTTTCTTTCATAATTTGTCGGGTTACGATTGCCATTTGTTTATTCGGGAATTAAACACAATATCAGGCTCAATCAAAGTTATTCCGAAAAGCAAAGTAAATTATATTTCTTTTACTAAGTTTATTCCACTTTCAGATAAAACTTTCGTTGCAGTACGTTTTGTTGATTCTTTTAAATTTTTAGGGACAAGCTTAGACCAGTTAGCTAAAAGTCTTAACCCTAATGACTTTATACATTTACGTAAAAATTGCGATAGTGAACGAAAATGTTCATTGTTGCGTCGCAAGGGTATATATCCATATGAATATATGTCTGCTTGGGAGGTATATGAAGAAACTAGTTTGCCGCCGATAGAAAAATTTTACAGTAGTCTTACGAGTGAATCAATTAGCTTAACTGATTACCAACATGCCTTAACCGTATGGAAAACTTTTGACATACAAAATTTAGGAGAGTATACAGATTTATATGTAAAAAATGATGTTTTATTATTAGCCGATATATTCGAAAAGTTCCGCTTAACTTGCAAAAAAAATTATGATTTAGATCCGGCTTTTTATATTACAGCACCAAGCCTAAGCTTCGATGCAATGCTTTTAAAAACTAAAATAAAGTTGGAACTTTTATCTGACTTGGAAATAATTCGTATGATACAAAAGGGTATTCGAGGAGGCATTTGTTTATGTTCAAAAAGGTATGCTCAATCAAATAACAAATATCAGCCTAATTTTGATTCATCTCAATCTAATAGTTATTTAATGTACTTGGACTGTAATAACTTATATGGTTACGCTATGTGTAGCTATTTGCCCTATGCAGACTTTAGATTACTTGATGAGGAGGAATGTAGTCAGCTTAACATACTGAGCATTCCTAATGAAAATGAATATGGATACATTTTAGAAGTAGATTTAGAATACCCAGAGAGTTTACATGACTTACACAATGACCTTCCATTTTGCGCCCAAAATTTTGTTCCACCGGGTTCGAAACATAAAAAACTGATACCTAATTTATTCGATAAATATGAATATGTCATACATTACGTTCATTTGAAAATGTGTTTGAATCATGGATTACGCCTTAAACGAATTCGCAGAGCAATAACATTTAAGCAGAGTCAGTTCTTAAAACAATATATTGATTTAAATACGGAGTTAAGACAAAAATCTAACTCTGCTTTTGAGCAAGACTTTTTTAAATTGTTAAGTAACAGTATTTTTGGAAAAACATTAGAAGATACAGAGCGCAGAGTCGATGTAAAACTTGTTAATGCATGGCATGACGATCGCAATAAAACAAACAAGTACTATTCCGCCGAACAACTGATAGCTCGCCCTAACTTCCATAGCGTAGCAGTGTTTGATGAAAACTTTGTAGCTATTCAATTAAAACGAGAAAAAGTAATATTGAACAAACCAATATACATAGGGTTTTCAGTTTTAGAGATATCAAAAAGCCATATGTACGATTTTCATTATTCTGTTATGAAAAAATATTACAACGAAAAACTGTCTTTATGTTACACAGATACTGATAGTTTGTTATACTCCATTCAAACGGATGACTTCTATCGCGATTTGAAAGACCACTTTTTGAGTTATTTTGACACTAGTAATTATTCTAGTAATAACTGCTTTAGTATTATTCCAAGGAACAAAAAAGTCCCTGGTTTGTTCAAAGACGAACTAGGTGGTAAACTTCTCTTGGAATTTGTAGGATTGCGATCCAAACTGTACAGTATTAAAACAATTGATAATGAGGTTAAAAAAGCAAAAGGAGTCAAAAAACCTGTAACTAAAAAGTTAAAATTTTCTGATTACGTAAATGTTCTTTCAACAGGAACAGATCTTAAAGGTAAAAACGTTCTATTCAAAACCATAAAGCATCAAATTTTTACAAGAGAACAGTATAAAGTGGCATTGTCGAGAAAAGATGATAAACGTTTTATTTTAGGTGATAACGTGTCAACGATATCGTGGGGACATTATTCTATTACAATATAATACACTATCCTGCAATAGATAGTTTTTACCATAGGTGATAATAATGTATGATGGTTTATATCAAGATTAAATCACTAAAACTTTAACGTTTTATACTATCAATTTAATGTTTTACTGTCATCGATAAATTTAAAATATAAACATAGATTTTTAAGATTAATTTTAATCTGATAGGTAGTTTTAAAAAAAGTAAAAATAATCTAAGACCTTTAATCAGCTATATAATATGTTAAGTTAATTAATTGGTGTTAAGTTTGTTTTAAATTTAAAAATAAATATTTGTTTACAATCAATTTGATGTGTAATTTTCATTTTTGTGTGGATTACACTTTATATTGTTGAAACTAAAACTGTAAATAACAATGAAGTGCATTTTTGCATGTTTTATTTAAGTTTATGTCTAATAATTGTTTTTCTTAAGTTACTAAATAAATGTTGTTGTAATATAATATACAATAAAAAAAAGTTTTGTATTGTCTACAATCAATTTGATGTGTTACTTTCATTTTAGTATGTACTTATCCATACACTCTTTATAAAAACTGTTGTTACTTAATTCGTGAATAAACAATAAAGTGAATTTTTATGTTTTATTTATACTTAGCCCGAGTATTTTTTTTCCTTAACTATTACAAAGCACAATTATTATACAAACTAAAAGTACTTACCTACTTGTTTAGTTTATTACTAATTACTTTTATTACTTTGAATTAATGGTTTTATTTGATGATGTGCCTAAAATTACTATTTTATACAATTACATTACATTACATTATTACATTATTTCATAATTAGGTGTAATAAATATGAAAGCTGAGTAAAATTTCAATTAAAGAATTATCATATAATGTAAACTTTACGAGGACTAGGTATACAAAAGCATAAGACTTTTTTAAACCAATTTTAACCGCACCATATTTTATATTTGTTAAGTTGTTATCAAATTCTAAGAAAGATTGTACCGAACTGTATGATTTAAACAAGTCATTACATGTCGACAATATAATGCTGATTATGATGGGAAGTCATTTGATGCTATTCGCACACGTTTCACAATAATTACGTGTCATGTTGTTGAAAATAACACCTAGTCAGCGGTTAGTTTTTTGCATGTTTAAACATGCAACGAAGCAACTTACACCGACGCACACATATTATCGGTCGTAGTAAACTAGATAAATAAAGCGTGGTTTGTCATGTAATTCATTTACATTAATAGACAGAACGTTGTCAGCAGCAGTTGCATTGTCTCAATTGTTTTTATCATGGTAAGTGGAATTATGCATTTAAAAATGATGGACATAATTTATATTTGTAAGTGTTTTATATTATTTTATTTTATTTCAGGAAACTCCACCCACTTCACCGGTCTACATTCTGCCTGACGAGGAACACCAAGATCGAGTACTGAATCAATACACACAAGGCCAACATGAGGGAATTGACGAAGCGGGTCCCTTTCACTATGGATTCAGACCTCAGAACCCGGAGCCGGAGATAAAGAATTTGAAACATAGACATCAAAAGAAAAGATGTTTTCTAAGACACTTTCACAACAAACAAAATTCCTTTGTATTGAAAAGCGCGCCGAAAAAGGGTCGCTATTTAATCAAAATTCAAGTTATTGACTTACAATCAAGAGTGCCTGTTCCAGAGAAGCTGTTGTGCGCACAATATGTTGTGGAGGATGATGTTGATCCAATTATGGATCAGACAGAAGGAGTTATTAGTAACATTTCAAAAAAATTGTGCGGCTATAGCTATAACTTCTATTGAGGCTATATGGCGCAGATTTATTTGTAAATTAAAGTTCTCAAAAGGTTTCAAGCGTAATTTCCATATTTACGTGTAAACCTCCAGAGACACATTTAAATATATAAAATATTTTGATTGTATAAAATCTTATTTTGAGGGGTACAATACTTAGTTACACAATTTTCTTTTTAGTATATAAATAAATTTAACGTATATATTTTTAAATGTTATTGAAACTTGTTAAATTTTTTGTAAATTTAGTAATAAGCTTTATAATAAACTTAAGTAAAATTAAATAATAGTAATAACGTTTTTTTCATTTTATTGCTCTCGGTTATATTGATTATACTCGTACTTTAATAAAGAAAACACAGCATTCAATTTAAATTTATGTTTATTAAAAAATAACTAATAGGTATTAAAGCACATACTTACATTATAAAAACAAAAAAAAAAAACTTTTAACAGTCACATAAAAATAAAAAGTTCTATTCTAATGCCTAGTTCTATTAAATTTAATGATTAAAACCTAAATAAAACTATAATTATTACAAAATTATAAGATCACTTTATTTTGTAAACACCATTTTTTAATACACAGTACATTTTTTAATGCACATGTTTTCCTATGAGTAAAACAGTTATATACGAAAACATCTTTACAATACAATTCAGAAAGAGTTTGTAAATTAGGAAGCCCTAAATTACTTATGTCTAACACGTTGTTATGATCACATAATTCTTGTATCCATGTAATCTTTTCTTTACCTTTAACTAAAATTGTACGATCTTTTAAATACGGTTTGATAATTCTTCGAAATTCCCTATAATCTATGTACCCTTCGCTCCATCGAAATCCTCTGTTTCGTTCAATCCACCAAACACTTTGCTTTTCTTTATCAGTAAGAGCGGTAAACGGGTAAGGTGGTTTTATTAAAAAAATATGGGTATATTCTTCAGTGGCTATAGCTAATTCCTTTACCAGAAACTTATTGTTTAGGTTTTTAAATCCTTGTACATCCACGATAATTGTATTACTTTTCATGATAACTTTTTCACAATGTTGCTTAAAGGCTTGTACTCGAATATACAGTCGTTTAATATAAGACAATATGCAGCTGTCTGATCAGGTATCTCTTTTTCAGTTTCAATTTCAACTCTTACATCTATTGACCCCTTTAATGCCTCGTGTTGTCGAGAACAATCAATTACGAATAATGGAGCGATATCTTTAAATTCTTTTAAAGTCACCAACGGTTCTGCTCGGCGTCCGTGATAAGTCTGTTGAAATCTAGCATATTGCTCATATAATAAGTAATACTTGTTTTCCGTAAAGCTGACGTTCAAATTTTCGTAAGGGTAATATGAAGAATTCAAAAAAACTTTTACGTCACTAACATTGCAGTGGTCAAATTCAGCCATTGACATGTCCGCCTGATTTTTACGATTGGTTTGAAATACAATAATTACATAACGTGGTTTTTCTATTTGCGTTGAAGTTTTAATTGACCATGTATGTTTGCGTGTTTTTGGTAATAACGGGTATTCATATAAATCCCAATTTCGGAACGCTAAGGTAACAGAACGATCTTTTTCTAAATGTTTTAACAAAGTAATCCTTTCACGATCTGATACTTTTACATGCGGAACTCTCCAAACTATTTTACTTATTTCAAGGTTATCGATAATTTCATTTTTATTTAACTTTAATGCATTAATATTAGTGCTGCTTCTTAATAAAACTAATTCGTGTTTACAGTTAATAATTATTTTTTCATAGTCTTCTGCAAACCCCAGTATTTTGTTTAAAGGTATTGAAGCGGAAAAAACTCCATTATTGGTCGTACCAATAGTAGACCAACCCCAAACATTTGCAGATTTTGATTCGTTTTCGTTTAGCGAAAGATATGATTTTAAGGTGGTCGTAAGGCCAACATTTTTTATTTTGTCTATTTCAACACCATTTAGTTCGTATCGTATATCTTGAAATAGAAATAATGCTGCGTTATTTATAAAATGCACACTGGATACTTTTGCTTTAGTAGTACTATCATGAACATGTACTTTGCCCTCAATATACAAAGTGCTGAGGGAAGGCAACACATACAAATCTTGTTGGTTAATAGGTATACGTATTTCATCATTCTTGTTGAAACTTGTCACGTATGGTTTATATGAATGATATTCGAAACTTTCAATGCTATTATCGTGTGACGATGGTTGAGATATATTTAAAATATTCATTTTATTAAGCCTATTAACTTTAGAAACTCTTTATTTTCTTTGGTTAACTTCTTTTTGAATTTAAGAGGTGCTACTTTTAAAAGTGCTCTTTTTGAACTGACTTGAGTCCCGGATGGTAAATGGGTTTTATTAAAATTTAGCATTTTTTTCTAAAGTGCAAATATAGTTGTACTTCTTCGCCACGTAAATTGATTTGCTTATTTTCAGCGTCTAACAATCTTATGTTTAATGAACTGATTGAGTTTTGGTTAACTGGAAAATATATTATATTCTTAGGTATTTCAATAATTTGATAACCAGGTGGTACGTTAGGCACAAATTCGTAGATTATGTGACTTGCTTTTCCGTTTACAAATGATCCGCTTACTGCGTCGCATTCGATGCGGACGATGGTTGTTGATAAAATACTAACAGGATACTGTGACTTGCTACTTATATTAGCCTTCACCGTTTCCATACCAAAACCCAAAGTTTTTCCAAGCGAATTATCATTTTCAAAGTGCACATCCTTTGTACAGAAAATATTGGTCTTAAGTGTGTTATTATTACAAGTTAAATTAAAAACACAATTTTTTATATTTGCTTTTAAATAATCACAGATGTCTTGAAGTTCATATGAACCTTCAGGAATTTCAACAACTTCGTTGGTACCATAATAAAACTTATTATTTCTCTCGTCTACATTTGGGATTGAATTAAACGTAGAAAAGTAAAGTAGTCCACATTCATATTCTCCACATAAGTCTAAGGTTGGGGAATAGCTAGTTGCCATAAAGGCTCCTCGACCAGTTATCGACACAGTGAAAGACATTTTTATACTGAGAAATATATTTACTATTCTGTATTTAAATGGTGTTTCCAATATTCCTTTAAAAATTTTAAGCAAAGATGTCCACAATTTAATGTGCCAAAAGTTTGATGTTGTGTATAATTATAATTTATAGGAATATTTTTTAAATATTTTTGTAATTCTAGCGGAGGTTTTAAATTACCAAAACTATCAAAATATTCAGAGTTATTGTTTTTCTTAACGTAGGCTACCCAATGAGTTCCAGGATTCACAGAAGTGTCCAAATTAATTATAGCACACTCATTTTTTCTTGGTTTTGAAGGTAAAGTATCTCTCATAAAAACACCACGGAAATACGGAATGTCACATGCGTGTTCTAAAATATCCAAATTTGTTAATGCTCGCCTGGGTAGCCGTTCCACTAGTTTTTTGAATTATTTAAATATAAACCTGCCCCTTTTTTATGAGGTCTAATATACAATCCTTTCCCAAGAGCAACCGCTTCCATCATCTTGTTATGGCGTTCAGACTCTTGAAGACTTCTCTGAGCAGCTTTGGCATCATTCACGGCCTTTGCTATACCTGCCGCACCTCCTGCTAATGAACCCAAAGCTGACAATCCAGCGAAGATTGGTATCAAAGGTAAAAACCCACCACTTTTAGGAATGGGAATACAGCGTGGCAGGCGTATACCTCTTTTGTTCATAAATAGTTTTTTGGCAGCAGCATATGCATACTTAATAGCTGAATTATTGCTTTTGGATTTCAATTTCTTTACTTGAGATTGTAGTTTTTTCACGATAGACATGAAAGAACGTGCTCCACCACCAGCTTTAAGCTTTGCCTTCATTGCATTTTTAACTATCCACGAGGCAACCTTTTCTCCTTTCCCAGCGTCTTTTGATTTCAATCTTTTCTTAGCCATATTCAAAAGATCTAAATCAGCTTTATGACGTACATCCAAATCACTATTGATGTATGCAATGTCGTGGTGCATACAAGCTTCATCCAATTTGTTTACACCTCGATTGCCTTTTTGTAACCGTTTTTGAAGTTTAGTTCCAGGACCGCAAAATTGATAACCAGGTAAATGTAATTCAAAAGGTAAATTATTAATTAAACTGTTAATGATACCACTTCCTTCCTTCATTGATACTCACAAAATGATTGAGCGGGTATTGCGTTCTTTATTTATATTACATCACTAATGCATTTTTTTCTACCCAACTGTTTTCTTCATTACTTAGGCCTAACCATTTCACAAAAAGCCTGTTCCCTTTTCTTTTTAAAACTTTTTCTATGAGATATAAGTCTGGAAACATAGTTCTTTGTAATTCATATTCATAAAATGAACCTAAAATACTGTGGTTTTTTCTGTCTTCTATGTGATAAGTTGGTGGGTTTGTATGATTGATTTTTGTGATAGTAAATATTTCAGTAGACCAGTTAGGGATATAACCTTTGTAAAAATCGCCTTTATATTTACTAATACGAACATGATCACCAACACGAAACTTAGGTCTTTTCAAAGTATTGTGCTTTTGGGATTTAATTATGTTGGTTCTTACCAACATCTGGTTTCTGTTGTTAACATCGACTGGTTTAAATTTGGTTATGCGATGAATGGTATTATTATAGCATTGTACTACTGAGTTTAAATTTTTCCCTAACCATTCATATCGACCACATAAACTAAAAAGTTTAAAAAGACGACTTTTTAGAGTTCTTATCACACGTTCAACAATAGCTGCTTTCTTTACAGAGTAGGTTGAATAATGATTAATTTTATATTTCTTCATCAGTTGTTTAAAGCTATCATTGTAAAACTCCTTACCTAAATCAGTTTGCAAATTTTTTGGTGTTTGAGTAGACTCTGCTAGTATATGTTGCATCGCAAAAGTAACACAGACTTTCTCTTTTGATTTTAAGGGCTTTACCCAAACATACTTAGATAAAGTGTCAATAACAACTAATATGTACTTATAACCTTTATTAAAGGATGCATATTTTTGTACATCTATAAGATCTGCTTGCCATAAATCATATATTCCTTTTATTATCGTGCATCGTCGTGGAAAATTTCTTCTAGCAGATCTATGAAGCTCATCTACTATGTTTTGTTTACTCATTTTTGGTTGTCTTAGTATTAATCAGAAAATCGATTTCCGTTTTTGTATAATACAAAGTACCCATATTATTAGAAGTAACTTTTTCTAAGTTTTTAAGATAAACTCTAACGTCGTTAAGAACTTTTTTCAATTCTTTTTTCAAGTCTTCAATTTCTTTATCTAAATGAGCTTTATTTACAGCTTCATCATCATTTTGTGGAGGTAACAAACCTTTTAATCTTGAGGATTGCAAATCGTAATCTCCAGTCTCTGATTTTGCTAACGTGTAGTCAAGAGTATTCATAAATTCAGAATATCTTAAACGCTTATGAACGTGATGTCCAAATTTATCTATATTCATTGCAGTCTTTATGGGTTGTTCACTGCTATTAAACTGCTTAATTTTCTCAATACATGCCTTTTATATTTCACGTTTATAATACCAGCTTCAAACAGTTCTTCGATGATTGCTATAATCTCACTGTTTAGGCCAGTGTTGCCTGCTTCGCGTGATGCAAGCAGTAATTTTAGTCGTTCCACTAATTCATTTGGATCATCCCAATAAACCAAATCGGTATTCTTTTTAACTTTTTTAAAAATATTTATACCTTCCCCTTTTGGGATGCTTTCAGTACTTGTAGTTACTTTTCTAGTAAATTTGAATAAGGGTTTAATAATACTCATGTATTTGAAGCCTTTGTTACTGTTTATAGGTTTATTTGGATCAAAATTACGTCTGTGTGCGTTGGTATCAATTAGAATTACTTTATAATTTTGCATATCCTCGTCTGTGATTATATCTATATTTGGTGTTTTTTTAAATAATAATTCCATAATACCAGGCGTCTTCTTCAGAGTGCGATTTCCAATCTTTAAGATACGACCCTGATCATAAACGCGGGCTTTCCCCAACATTAACTTATCCCGTTCAGTTCTTATTCCAAAAGGCACATCTTTAAATACTTCAGATGATAGTGACCATGATAAAGATCGATTTTTCATGCTTGGCGATGATTCGGGTGATTTAAACGAGTCATCACTGATATTATGTGCATCAGGTGGTGAAACAGTAAGAGTTTGATCAGTTTTGTCATAAAAATCATCAGCTGAGTTTTCTTCTTCACTAAAACTTTCTTGAATGGTATCGTTAGACGAATACGATACTTCAGCATCACTGTACTTTATTTTCTTTTTCATTGGGGTTTGAACTGATTCTTCGTTGTGAAAAATTGTATCACTTTTGTTTGCCAATTGATTTAAAGGATCCACAATGGGTTTAAATATTGTACCCAGAGCCATATTATTCGAATTTTTTAGATCTTTTATCATTTTAACCTTTCTTTTCACAGCTGCTGCAGATTTTACAATTTGTTCTTTTAAATTTCTTTCCATTTTAGTATGTAAGTATTCCGTTCCAAATCAAAAGTGAAAATGATTCAGATATATTAGAACATTCACTTATGTATATTAGTTAATAACTATAAAAGTGTCAAACTTCATTCTATAGCAACCTTTATTTCGCTCACAGTCCTTATTAATTACAACATAACTGAAGGGTTTACTCCAAACTATTGAGCACATTTCGCGGAATTGAGGCCATGTCATATCAGACCCAACATGTTCGTCATAAACATGCTTTAAGTTGATGTCATCTTGCTTAAATAATATAATAAGGTTTGAGTTATCTCTCACGAGCTGTTTTGGGATCTTGGTATATGTTTGATTTATGTAGAAACAGTCTATGTTTTTATGACGCCCCATAGCAAAATAATCACGAATGTTGTTTTGATTTTCACAAGCAACATCATCGAAAACAATGATTGAGTTTGGTAAAGCTTCATGCGGACTTAGAATTTCACTATTATAATTATATTTGTTGTACGACGTACCTGCTACCAAATTCAAAGTTTTTTCTAGGTATATATACTTAGGTTGGTATAATGATTTTGAATAAACGTACAAGTTACGGAAACGTGGACCATCTTTATGAAGCAATAAACTAATCACTAAGTTGGTCTTTCCGCAATTCGACGGTCCGCAAACAATACAGCGAATAGTATTTGGTAATAAGGTACCATGTCGTTTTGGAGCGTTTGATGACGTAGGACAGATGCATTCCAATTTCAATGATTTTTTTTGTTTAACAAATCTCATAATAAAATTGACTGCATTGTTTCAAAAGTTACAACAAAATGACTAAAAAATTATAACGGTTCTATATTTAATACTTTTGTTTGTTATCTACGACAGTAGTAAAAATTGGGCGTTCTGGCGCACAATAGTTGTGTGCGAACGTCGTCGCGGAGCGATGACGAAGCGAGCACGGCGAGCGGTGAGGACACAACTTTGTGAGCCAGAATGCCCAATTTATTTACTACTAATACATTAAATATAATTATTATTGGAACGCTTTCAAAGTTTTTCTTTTTTTTAAACTGATGTCAGATTTTTAGGAGAATAAATGTCACGGTTCCTATGCGATGTCGAATGTTTGTAAACATATTACTGTCATTTGTGCAAATGTCTAGTTTCAATAGGATTATTACTGTTTTTTGAAAGAAAGACACAATAGTTAACTGTTTTCTTGTGAATTTCTTTCAAGAAAAAGTAAAATCCTACTGCAACTAGGTATAACAGTAATCTGTTTACAAACATTCGTCATCGAATTTGGCTGGATTATAGGTTCCGTTCTAAAACAAGAAAAAATATAATAGCTACTGTAATATTTTATAATACTATTATTATATATTGTTATTGTGGTATGGTATCGTATCGATATTCGAAACGAATAAAAAAATATTATGTTTGAAATGGAATGTACGTAAGTATTTATGTAAGAAGTGTGTGTTTAAGTATATGTATGTAGGGGATGGTAGTATGTATGCTTCAGAGCTCGATGGCACATCGGCTAGCACGTTCGGCTTGCGATCTTTCCCGCTAAGCAACTTTCGCAATGCCGGGTCACTGGATAGGTGACCAAATTTAAAACATCTCGAGCTCCTCCGTGCTTCGAAAGTCACGTTAAGCCGTTGGTCCCGTTTGTTGTCGTAAGATGACAGTTGTTAAAACCCACCAACACGCATTGGGCCAGCGTGGTGGGTTATGGCCCAATATTCCCACGTGCTATCTCCACGTGGGAAGCCTGCGCCCAGCAGAGGGACGTTTATAAGCTGATGATCATGATGACGATGTTTGAGAAAGTGCGGGTGTATGTTTGTGCCCCTAAAAGTTCAATATTTCTCGTCCTCCTATAATCCCGGGTCTTTTAAACGGGGCGTGAAACGGCATTTATGCAGGCCGTCATGAATGGGTGCGCTTGTTACCGTGCTTGTTCCACGGTGGGGAGCGCTCTCATTATTTTGGACTACATCGGCTGCTTACCATCAGGCAGGATGTAGTCACTATGACGTGTCACATTAAAAAAAAGTCTCATGTAGATAAACTATTGGACACGGATATTGATGAGCAGTCATCACATTATGTACCTTTACAACTGTTCGACCACATAGCAAAAATTTTAATTTTCAGATTTCCAACTGATCCGGTAGAAAGAAGTCGTTGTCAAAACATTTAACTATAAGGTTTCAAAATAATAAGAAATTAGAGAACATGAAAAATGATGTAACATCCAAACGAAAGTTATTTGAGAAACAAATACAAAGAGAACGCCATTAATTGTTTTGATTTTAATTTAAAATATTTAAATTTCTAATTAAAACATCAATTTTGATTAAGTATTAAATGTAAATCATCCTGCCTGTTGCTTCTATTTGATCCCTATTACAAACATCACTTTCCCTACTTTATCGGAAATTAGGCATTCGCTGGCAACCATTCGCGCTAGTGTCAGATACGCGGCTGTCACGCACAATTCAAATTGAATACAAAAACCGGGCGAATATTGAGAAGCGTTTGTACCGCGATGCTCCGTCTAGATATGTATATAGTCAAAGATACTCGTATACTAGTTAAGATTTTTAGCTTACCTCCAAAATACATAAAAAATAACACAAACTGCTACATTGCCCTATTTATTTTATCACTTTAAACACGCATGTGTACCTTGCACTGACCTTGACTTATGACTAATGGTTTACTTATGCGAACACACATACACCAAAGCTGCCAAATCAACGTGGTTGCGTCTCCCTCACTCAGGTAGTGTAGATTTAGTGAAATGGACACCAATTAAATAGTAGATTGTTATATAAGGGGCTAAAATGACCCATTATATACGAGGTAGTTTTACTCCCGAGCTTCAGCGAGGGAGTAAATAGAAACCGAGTTATAATGGGTTTTAAGCCCCGTGTGTTACACTCTGCTTTTCACTACGAATGCGAGAAAATAAAACAATCCAATACAATATGAATAGGTTTATTTTATTAAAAATTAGTTACGTTACGTTAGTTGCTTTTACGGCACCCAAGGGAAGAGAGGGGTTGGTAGTATTATATTGAAGAGCCCATTGCCGCTCTATGCTGTTGGATAGTATGTGCAGTCTTTCCAACTCTTCCCTTGGGTGTCGTAAAAGGCGACTAACGCACTAAAGACACCCTACAGCATAGAGCGGCGATGGACTCATCAATTTTTTTATTTTTTTTATTATTAAACATAATTAAACGGGTATAAACCCAATTACATAATTATGTAAACTAGAATGCTTATTTAATATATACTTAGAGTCGAATTCTACTTACAATCGATTTTGGTTCATCCACAAATATATCTATGTCTGGGAAGTTAACAAGAAGTGCGTTTAGTGCTTCATGCATACGACATAATGGCGAGGATTAGTCTACAAACGCCACGGTGCGACACGGTGGATTCGCAAACAGTCTATGTCTACGACCGGCACGTATTCGTGAATAATTAATAAAATAATACTACCAACTCCTTTCTTCCCTTGGGTGTCGTAAATGGCGACTAACGGACTAAAGACTGCACATACATCTAACAGCATAGAGCGGCGATGGGCTCATCAAAATAATACTACCAACCCCTCTCTTCCCTTCGGTGTCGTAAAAGGCGACTAACAGACTAAATACTGCACATACATCCAACAGCATAGAGCAACGATGGGCTCATCATAATAATATTACCAACCCCTCACTTTTCTTTGATGTCGTAAAAGGGGACTAACGGACTAAAAACTGCACATACATCCAACAGCATAGAGAGAAAAAAATACTTTTTCCCTTAGGGCAAGAAAAGCTATTTTAGCCTCGCTCTAGAACGCTACAATGACACTTTTTGAGCAAGAGGAGTTAAAACAATATTAAGTACATTGCAATGTTTATTGAAAATTCAAAATGAAATCAACTTGAGCTCGCAGTGTGCGGTCATTTAGCGAGTTTTAGGTTGTCATCTGAAACAAAAACAAACAACGGTGAATAACAGTACATGACCATTTTATTGGCATTTCTTGTCTTAAATATGTGGATATCATATAAACCATGAAGTTTCTCGCCCATAGAAGGTCTTAATTTAGTAGTAAGAAAACTTTTCCTATTTCATTAAATACCAACAAACCTAGACCTCTAGTATTGATTTAAACCCACGCTAACGTATGGTTTTATAATAAAACCTAATATATACTCATAATCACAATCAATCATATATGCGTTGCTATGGAGACGACCAGTCAGTATATGACAAAACCGACTTTATTTACATTATTCTTTGCATGTAAAGTGTCAACTTACTTGTCTTTACTATTTCACGTGCCTGTAAAAAGAAAGATAAAATTATTTCATACCTACAAACACTCAAGTCTATTATCCCAGGGTTAGCCAGAGGGACTTGGCATCGAAGACTGAAGAAAAAGTTTTCATTTTCATCAGAGTCGATAGATGGTCGGTCGGTACTCTCACCACAAATGAATTAAAATTCACGTTATGGCGGGACTCCAATCGCTCGACTCTCAGAGTGAATTTGGTCTTGATTCTGATATACTCTACGATCTCTAGATCTCTACACAGGTGCGTAGTCTTCAGTACTTTTGTCACCTTTTAAGACGCCTAAGAGAAGGGGACGGGCTGGTGGTATTCCTTTAATAACGAGTTGCCACCACACAGCACAACACACACAGGGTACAAAAATGCGAATCCGCACCATGATAAGAAATCGGTCGTGTCGAGCAAGAGGTGAAACCTTGCTGAAAATGAAGCGTCATGTTTTAGTGTCGGGATTGACATCTCCACTTAGGTTGGGGCTGTTTCTTAATCACACTTCACAATATACAACCGTTTAGTTATACTGCTGATGTAAAGTTGCTATGACTAAAGTGGGCCCGGAGGGTTACTGGCGCTGCTTGCCGTATTACAGGATTTATCTAGCTCGGCAACAGATTTATAACCTAAATGTAGAGTTACTGGCTACTTGGTCTTAATTTTTTTTTATATAAACCTTGTAATATTTTTGATGATTAAACTATTATTATTATTATTTATCAAGAAAAGCCCCTCTCGACAACCATTTGGCAAATGGTTGTCAAGAGAGGCAGTAGATTCCTGCAGTCAAAACCATAATATTCTACTGCCGATTCATCACAATTCTGTACTCCCAATTTAGCGTTGAAGTCCCCCACGACAACGTTGTATGTTGTGTATGAAACCATATTTCTCTTTTCTCCGTTTACTCACCAGTTATGGCTTTGTTTAGGTCATTGACGATTTTACCAAGTCCAAGAACGAGTATTCCTAGCAGCCCAACAATATCTAAAAAAAACAACAACATAATTTAATAAAAACAATTAAGAAATATATAAAGCCTATTCTACGTCCCACCGCTGGGCAAAGGCCTCCATCATTAATATCAAATCATCGCTGCAATTAACGGGTATAGGCTCATCAACACGCTCGCCAAACGCGGGATCGCAAACCCGGGCATCGTTGAAAATGTATTTTGGTTCGTTAAGTAAAATATATCATGATTATAGCAGCTCGGCCACCGAGCTGTCTACCACTTAGCTTAGCAAATGTATTATACCAAAAGTTTGTATACATACTTTTAACAAGTTCACCTGTAACAAAATAGAAAGCTTATTAGAAAATATAAAGTTTTAAATAATAAATACAGATAATCTATCTATATTTATACCCAAATTCATCAAAATCGGTTTGGCGGTTTAAGGTGAAAGCGTAACCAATATGCTAACTATCTTTCGCGTTTTCAATTTTTAAAATTCGAGTTTTGAATCTCTGAATAACTACTATCTTAAATTTTTAACCCATTTGGGCCTAAAACTATTTCTTTTAAATGGCAGTGTTTTTGTATGAAAATGTAGAAATATATATTATATTTTTCTACAGGGTAGGTAGAAAGGGACGTATTGTGATGTATGTGATACAGTAGGCTCATATTTAAGGTGACTGCTAGAAACCGCAAGAAACTTCAAGGGCTGGTCAGGTCAAGTGTTTTATATATGACAAAAATGACAAAAAAAGAAATCGTGTTTGCTCCGCGCCAGCTGGGCGATAAGTACCTACCTACGTTGACGGGTCAACAGACGGCTGGCCGGCGGGCCGTTACCCTCGCGTTGTAAATACCTACTTAATAATTATTTTTTAATTAATTTCATTTTATTTTTTTATATTATTCCTTTAAAATAAAGTAAATACTCAAAGACTAACAAATAAAAATTCACAAAATGAATTATTTAATTAAAAATGATAAAAAACAGGAATTATTTTTTGTCATTTTTGTTATGTTTAAAACACTTGACTTGACCAGCCCTTGAAGTTTCTTGCGGATTCTAGCAGTTACCTTATACATACTGTAATACCAAATTTAGGACACAATCGGTGACATAGTCCACACCTAGTTCTTTTATTTCCTGGCTGTTTGATGGCGTAGTGACCTATATTATCAAACCTGGCATCAATTGTAAGTGATGATGGTCTACTCGGTCTTGGTTTACTTTTCAGCCTATTAGACTCTATAAGTGCGATTGCTACGCGACGTCTAAATGTTAGCATATCAATACTACCGCCATTGTATCTGAATGGAAGCCAGGCGTTTTGAATTGACATATCAATGCACTGCAAGATCAGGGGCATATACCACTTCTTACCTCGAATACTTGTCCTGAGTGTAGATATGTTTTGGTCGGACAGATCTACACCTCCCATATTATGATTTTAGTTGTGTATCAAATGTGGTTGAGAAACAGTTATTTTCTTTTTCCCTTTTTGAGAATATCGATCTGTATTATGCTTAGATTAAAACAAAAAGGGAAGATACGGCATTAGCGTCTCGTGAGTGAGCCGCCAAAATTAGGCCTAAAGGCACAATTTCACTTCAGTCACAATTTGCCGAGCGAACAGGCTACATCGCCCTATTGCAGATATTCTACTGTGTGAAAAAGAGAAAGACGCTACTCCGCAGTGGCGTCGGAATTCGGTCGTACGTACTCGTCTGTTGCGAATGAACGAGACGTCAACGCGCTACTCGCTGACTCCCTCGCGCTGACGTTGAAAGCTACCGCTTTGTCTCGCTCGCTCGATTTACACTTTATAGGTGTGCGTGTGTGAGTGTTTGTTTATGTAGTTGAGTAAGACTATATTTTGAATGACTACAAGTAGGAGCATGCCGTATCTTCCCTTTTTGTTTTAATCTAAGGTTTTATGCAAGGGGGTTATACCAACCGTAGTTGAGCAAACTGTTACCATGCTATTATGGATTACGGATAAGAAGTCCATTTATTATAAAAAAAACACATAGATACGCACCTTGCGATGTATATACGAGTTTAAAGTTATTTTTGTAGTATTTTTTAGACCTTACACTTGACACCAGCAAAAGATGTAAACAAATTCTTATCGAGGGTACTTCAAAGTAATTTATTACTTCTGGTGTATCGTATATGTGACGGTAGTTCTAAATGGGTAAACGATTTTTGTAATTTTAAACGTTTGAAGTTTTGTAATTTAGGATTTTTAAAAATGGGATTTATGATGCATTGGATTTGTGATATGCGTAATTCTAAAGTGTTATTTATTATAAAATAAAATTCATTGAAATTCGTGCTTAAGACTTTCGAAATTAAGGTTTCCGAATTTTTAGAATGCATGTAGCCTTCTATTCTATTTTATTTCTCTTTAAAGAAGTAGTAATGATTTTTATTCCTGTTTCGTGCCATGATGTCACTTCTGTGTGCAGAAGACATTGATATATTATAATCTCAATGGCAGAAGAATACCAATGCAGCAGGCCCCACTTGCTGCATAGCAGGGCGCAATGTACTATGTATTTTTTTTTTATACATCAATAAATGTTTTTTTTATTTTTTCTTTCTGTCTTTAGAGGAGAATAGTTACTTACCGGCGCCATTGACGGTGCCATTGACGGCGCCTTTTATAACACCGGGCGAGTCTGCCGGTGGATCACTTGCGGGAACTGGAATAGCCGAAAGAAAAAACAACATCAATACAACAGCTACTTCCGAGTTGCTCTTCTATGAACTTTATAGGATAACTCAGTTGCGGTATTATACTCGTGTATGTATAACCAATCAACTTGTATACTAGCAATTAATTATAAATTAATATGTTTAGGTTTATACCTGCTTCGATGCACAAGGCAACGCAGCAGACCTGAAAAGGGGAGAAAAGTTCATTAATAAAGGACATCATTTTTTTTGGGCCTAGTCTGAAAGTGCCGGCCAACAAAAAAAATGGTACGTATTGTTAGAACTAGCCTTTTAGAGAAATAGTTAATATCGCACAAAAGTTGTAGGATTGCTCCGAGTCAAGTAATACAAGTTCGAAGATACATCATTTTCAAACATTTATTGATTCCTAATTTTTTTTTGTATGAACGGAACAGATGATGACCCCACAGCTTTTGCGCTGCAATGACAATTGCTTCAGATCATTAGTTCTAGCAATATCTATCATTATTTTATGTTTCCCAGATCCAGCACTTTCAGAAATCAATAAATGTATGAAAATGATGAATCATCGAACTTGTATAACTTGGTTTAGAGCAATCCTACAACTTTTGTGGCATATTAACTATTACTCCAAATGGCTAGTTTTAACAATACGTACTATTTTTTTTTTTTGGCCGGCACTTTCTGAAAAGGCCCAAAAATGTATGGAACCTGAATGATCTCCTTTGTTACTTTGTAATTGATATTAAAATATTGTTTAGAAATAAAATTTGAAAGTTTTGTATATTCCTTAGTCCTTCACTCCCTTTGCTATAACCCTACCCAAAAGAAAATTAAATATTTTTGTTTTACCATTAAAAATGGTTAACAGATGCAAATCGCCTGAGACGTATTATTGGCCAAAGCTCCAAGGATTTTAAGAGGATCGAAATAAAAATAGTACCAAGGGTAGAGGAGTTTATCAAGACGTGTAAGCGTTTGAATTTTAACAATCGGCTAGTAACTTTTTTTGGAATTTTGAAAAATCAAAAAAAAGGGGTTTTGGAGGGTGTTTGTTTACTAAATCGAAATATTTCGGTAAAAACACAGACTTAAAGCCTATTCAAACCTGTGTGGTATTCGCTTCCGCTGTGTGTAAAGGTATATACCGCGCGGTTGCCGCGCGGGTTTCGCTCAGGTATTTAGTATAACGTTCCGCGGCTAGATTGACCTGAGCGGTATTCGCTGCCGCTCTACCCACAGTGGCAGCGAATACCGCTCAGGTTTAAATAGGCCATTAAGAGGGTTTACACATTACGTTTTTCCATACAAACTTTCAATTCGAAATTTATAAAAACCAGTAAGCTAATTTTCATGTAACTTTTAATGCTAGAGTAAAATACAGAAATCTAAGTAGTTTGTTGAAAACATTTTTAAAAATGTTTATTTAGCTGAGTTATTGTGATTTAAAGTCCACTATAGAATGTTTAAAATCGCAATAACTCAGTTAAATAAACGTTTTTAACAATGTTTTCAACAAACTATTTAGATCTCTGTGTTTTTCTTTAGCATGCAAAGTTTTATTAAAAATTGGCTTATTGGTTTATAAAAATTTCGACTTGAAAGTTTGTATGGAAAAACGAAATGCGTAAACCCTCTTAGGAAAAAAATTAAAAAAGGTCCTATTAATTTACCTACAAAATAACTGTGACCTGAAGTGGTCCCTTAACATTTAGATTTTTTTTTAAAGCAGAAGGAGGCAAACGAGCAAGCGTGTCACCTGATGGAAAGTAATCACCGCCGCAGAGGAATCGATGACGCGTTGCCGGCCTTTAAGGAAGGAATAGGCTCGTTTTTTGAAGATCCGTAAGTCGTAATGGTCCGGATATACCGCCGCCGAGAGCTGGTTCCACAACACTGTAGTTTGAGGCGAGAAATTTCGTGAAAAATGCTTAGTAGTAAACCGCCATCTATCAAGGTGATGTAGATGGAATGACAGTAGACAGCGTGTAGTGCGGTGTATTAAATCAGCGGCATGGATCAAGCCGAAAAACACCTCAGAACACTCCCCATGATATATGCGGTACAAAACAGAAAGACGAGCCGACCTGAAATAACCACGTCGCGTTGTCGACAATTCGAGCAGCTCTGCGTTGAATGCAGTCAAAAGAAAGGAGTTGGTATTGGGGCGCTCCAGCCCAAAGATGGGAGCAGTATTCCATATGCGGCCTGACCTGTGCTTTATACAGTTGTAAGCGGTGAGCCGGCGTGAAATGCTGACCCGCTCTATTAAGCACACAGAGCTTTTTTGAAGCTAATTTAGCTTTACCTTCCAAATGACCTCGAAACTGAACGTCACTCGAAATATCGACGCCAAGGATTCCAATAGTCGGATTCGTATCAGTGGAAGCTCCCTCAAAGTTCAAAGGTACGACGAAAGGATGTTTTTTCGCGGTAAATGCGCAAACTTGTGTTTTGGAGGGGTTACAGTGGAATAGGAGTTGTGGAAAAACGGGCATTTCCGTATTATGTGATGTAGCTTCTATGATTATTAACCGATCGTCATGATAATAGTGTTAAAATATGCGAATGCAGGCGAGAAGTGCATTCGAGTTGGAATTTCGAAAATCTAAGTAAAATTCATCGGGCGCCTTGGCGCCCTATGAATGAACTTCACCTATTGTAAAAGAAAAGAAAATGTTATTCTCTGTGTTGTGCAGTGTTAAACATTCGTATGTTATAATTCGACTTCTAAGTAATGTACTTACTCGTATTTGTGTAAATTTAGGGAAGGATATCTCAATAAAAATTTATTATTATTCAACTTATGATTTATTATTCAAAATAAATTTCACTTAGGTTGTAAAAGAAAAGAAAATGTTATTCTCTGTGTTGTGCAGTTGTGCAGTGTTTGTGACCTGTAGGTTCGAAATTAAATAAATTTTTGTATTCATTTTCAATGCTCCGATTCTTCAGGGGACTGCGAAATCTGTGATTTTTTTAAGTTATTATACTAGTTTTGAAACGTCGTAGTAAACTAAAAATGTCGTCATCTGTGTTTGATTAAACATTAGTGAACTATTTTACTGACGTGCGCAAACACATTTTTGTCTACGTGGTCAACACATATGTTTTTGGATATACCTACTTATCGACCGACTTACATTATCATTTGTGAATTGCCCACTTTTTCATCGGCCCAGATTGTCTTCTGTCAGATGCACTTCACTTGTCAAATCGTTTTTTGGTAGAACACTCGTCTTATGGGCCGTTTACACGTATTAAGTTGTGAAGTAAGTAACTTTTAAGTTATTTTTAACTTAATTCTTGCGTGTAAACAGTCACCTAGAAGCTCTTTAGTCACAAGTGGTAAGTAAACGATTCATTGGGCAAGTGAACAAGTAGAATAGAATCTAGTCTATTTTTTGAGTAAGTAACCGTCCCTCCCGCACCACATGCATTCCCCGGTAGGCGTGGCTTTCTACTAAATTGTCATTTAGTTGACGCGTGGACGCAACAATTTAGTGAAGTATTTATTGAAGTAGGGAGGCCGGGGTTCGACGTTCCGATTTTGGAGTCGGGGGCAATATGAATGTAATAGAAAGGTTTAAAATTAACGACTCCTATATAAAAATGGTGCATAATTTATCCTAGTTCAAATTATATACTTAAGTTCTTTGTAATAAGCATATATTTTTGCTCAGGATATTTTTTCTGTAAAAAGTCGACAAGGAACAACTCGCCCCACAAAGGGGCTGGTTGTTCCTCAGCTGAGGTAAGTTGTTCCGCTTATCAACTCCAGTCCCTAATAATGTAGTATTAGTTGGAAAGGTATTATATAAAATAAATAAGGTATATGTAATTGAATATTTATGAGAGTTTTATTTAGAAAAGTACAAAATCTTAATGTTTTTTGCACATTTTTCAACAAAATTTAAATATGTAATGAACAAAACTACAAACATAAAATAATAACAAGCATTAACTACCAGTTAATAGTGTAGTACAACTTAATTAATAGACTAAAGAGTAATAAACTTTTTAATATTACCTAATCAACTTTGACAAACGTTTGTTTGTCAAAAAAACAAAATTATTTCTTTTAATTACAACAAAAATAACAAATTTTAACATTTCGAGTTATCGTTTCTTAATTCAGTCTTATAGCATTAATTTTACTGAGATCAATAATCTAAACCTATTTTTTGACAACAGATTCATTTCAGTCTTCAGAAGAATTAAAAAAAATAATCAGAGTCATCGTCACAATTACAATTTTGACAAACATAAGAATGAAAATCTTCAGATTTCAGGCATTTTGAATGAGCCCAATTCTTACACATGACGCATTCAATCCATTGTTCACCTGGTCGTGAGTTGGAATTTAAATTGCAACATATTATACAATACCATTCCATGGTCTCTTCTTCACTATCACTTCCATGATTATCGTCTTGCAGGACTGTCCTTTTCACATTTTCTTTACCATTTGCGGATTTACTTGCCACTTTCTTTCGCTTGTTTGTACCAGTTACTTTATTCTTTTTGACTCTTTTTTCAACTTTCGTCTTTATTTTACTATTGCTCTTTACTTTTCTTGCTTTTTCTTCAGCCAAAGCATTCTTTTCAAGCGTATCTGTCAGTATTGCTGATTTTCTTATTCGTCGCTTAGTTGTTACACACGATCTTGGTGGTGCTTTTGGTAAAGGTTTAATAGCTTCAGGTGAAAATGTGCTAGATGTGGCTTGAATGACAACATTATTTGGCAAATTAGCAATGTGCGAGGGTCCCGGTTGAGGTTCGTTGGTTGCTGATTCTATTATTGCTGGATGTGGCTCGTTACCTGGGATGGTTTCCATATCATGATGCACCTGAGGTTCATTAACGTCTGCTAATTCTTGAAGCTGTGTTTCCAGATTTCCCCATTCCAATTAAATATTAGCAGTGTCGGGCATTGGTCCCCGACCAATCTGCTCCAGCTTCTTTATTTCTATGCCAAGAGACTGGAATATTAGGCATGTCAAATTTGACAGCGCAACTATATGCCAACTTCCTTACTTCTTCTGGCAAAAGACCAAAGTAAATTGATGAACATTTTAATAAATAATCCGCCAATGTCTTCTCCTGGTCTTGGTTGAACACCTGTCTAGAATAGTAACCCACAGTAGGTGTTACACCAGCTTTCAACTTTTTGACAAAGCGAAACAATGTCATATGACATATCTCTAATTCCCGAGCTACCGTCTTAAGTTTACGACCGTCTTTAATAACAGCATCAGCAGCCCGCTGCAAAAGCTCAATTGAAACTTTGCCCCGTTCGGTTTTTCGTTTATAGTTTCTCATCCTAAAACGAAGTTTTAATTTTATTATTTACGTGTTCATAACGGGGCAGGTTGTTCCGCGGAACAACTAGCCCCCCGCCAGAGGAACTTGGAACCCCAAATTCTATTTTCTAAAGTAACATCCAATTATAATAGAATAGGTTTTCAAAAGCCAAAAATGATATTAAAAAGATAATCACTATAGTTTGCTCGACAGATAATAGCAAGTCACACATAAATAGCTAGAAAATTGATTGAAATAGACCAAAAAGTATGATGACGAAAAAATTTACTTACGTGATGTTTGAGTGTCACTAATCGACTACCACGCTAACACGCGGGCAGAGCGTCACTAAAATGGCTGACGCAATGGCGCAATGATATGTCGTTTCGCGACGCACTTCACATCTATTACTATATCTTTTCTTCGCGGAGCTATTTCAATCGGAACAACCTGCCCCCGGCACTTTGAACCCCGGCCTCCCTACATAAGTTATGGTATATTACATATACTTCCATGGTTGAGAATATAGTCAACTAAAGAGTGCATAAGTTAGACACGTGTAAACGATTGATAACTTAAAATTAACTTTAAATTTAATTACTTAATTGACAACTTAATACATGTACCTAAACGGCCCCTCAGTCTTGGAATTTAAATGTAAAAAGATGGAAAATCCAATTAAAGATTAGGAATTAATTATTAAGGAACCACATCAAACCAAATGTTGCTTATATCCTGTTTAAATGTGTTATGCTTACAATAAAAAAATATTTAATTTTTTTTTTACTACGATATCAGCTTGCTTTGCCGCAGGATGTCCTAAGTACCGGTCATGCACCGTACTGTCATCCGCATAACAATGAATATTGCCCAAGGACAATATGTCTTTGATGCAGAAGAAAGAGTAGGTGAGAGCACAGAACCCTGCGGCAATCCGGCATTGACTTTGTAGAACTCGGAAAACTACCCTCACAAAGGACACGAATCCTCCGCTCTTCTAAAAGTCTGCAAGAGTTTTTCGGTAGAACAGGCGGTTTATGTATATATTTTTGGATTCGGTGGTTTATAATAGTTTATTTTGATTTAGTTGTTAGTATATTACATTTATATTGACAACATTGGTGGACATCAAGAAACAAGTGTTTACTGTTAGTTAACTAGGTTACTGTATGTATGTATGTATGTATGTGTGTATGTATTTATTTATGTATCTTAACTATCAGTATTTAATATTAGTTTAATTTATTAATTATTATCATTTTTTAGTTATTTTAATATAATATCCATATTATGTATTAAACAAGGAATTTTAAGAAAGAAAAATATATTAGGAAATATGCATCTTAACATGTATTAGTAGTACCTAGTAGTAGTAGTAGTAGTTCTGCTTGTTTTTTTATTTCTTTTTTATATAAAATTGTTACCTACTTGAAGATTTACGCTATATCAGTACCTATTATAAGTGTAGACTAAGTTTTTAAGTAATTTAACTATTTGTAAACCTGTGGATAACTGATCTGGCCAAATTAATATGGGCCAAAATGTTTTCATCGCACTATATTGTTACCATTTGGCTGTTTGTTGACCCTAATTCTAAAAATAAAAAATAAAATAAAAGTGAAAGGTACTTCTCGGAAAAAAATTGCCAGTACAAGGAACGGCACGCCACGAGGTTAGTTAGATATCTATTAATTAGAATTACTGTTAGGACTCCGCGTCACAGCGAGGGTGTAGAACCATTAACAATAACTTTTTTTTAAATTGTTTAAAGCATTAAATCGATAAAAGTAATTAAAATATACATAAGAGAACGCAAAAAATTAATAGTGGAGATCGATCTCTTTCTAAATAGTCATAGAATTAAAAAGTACGAGTAGGCATTTAAAGACTGTATGACTACAATATAAGAAAGAAACCGGACCAAGGTAAGAACCCTGAAATATAGAGTACAACAATGTCTATAAAATAACATCCGTTTACCATAATTACTAATACCAGCAGGCAGAATTTAATTACTACAATACAGACAATATAGAAAAGTATCTTACCACAACAAAGACGATCAAGAAGGATTTCATTTTGAGGATGAGGTTGTCGACTCTTGAGTATAACTAACTTTACGAGACCTCGGTATCGCCTTTTATACCAGATACTATTTAACGTCACATACACTTACCAGATGCAGATGCAGTATAATTATATTGTCAATATTAGCATTATGTTTCAGACAGTTTAGGAGTTCTTTGGTTAAAAACCAGAACTGTGTTGGAAACCGAAATATGTTTTTACCAATTTCGTTAAATTATTTATAATTATTTATTTGTTATTGTTACGGCAACTATACGAAAAGCTTATTAGCGCAGCAGTTTAGCCGTTGCGTTTGCGATCTTGCCAGCTTAGTCACTTTCGCAATAGGTCACTCTGGATGGGTGACCAAATAAAAATAAACGAAAAAGAAAGACTCCTAAAGCCGTTGGGGCTCAGCTATTGATTAGCCACCCACGATTTTCAATTTCAGATGTTTACCATTCGAATGACTATATTTTTTTACACATATTCACTGAATATCTGTACTCGGAAACGAGAAAAAAATTCAGTTGATTTTTGTATGGCACCGACACTTAGAAAAAAATTGCGTTATTTTTGTATGAAGTTTGAACTTGTTAAATTTTTCGTTTGGTTCCTAAGTTGTGGCGCTAAGGGGGTGCAGGTCTTAGAAAAATTTCGTTGGACCAAAATCTATGATTGCCCTACTCCTGTAGGTCACGTGATAGGTTAGAAATTTAAGACAATCGCGAAGCGCAGCGTAGCGATTGTCTTGAATTTCGAGGTTATTTTTTTTTTAGACAACAGAAATCTAGCTCAATACGAAAAATTCATAGCTCAAAAACTATACATTTCCGAGGAGGGAGAGTAGTACGGGGGGGTAGGCAATTCCCCCCCCCCCCCCTCCCTCCCCCCACCCCTCCCACCACGAAAATCGTGGGTTGCTAATCAATAGCCCTTCCGTTTTGGAACAAGGCCACAGTATGTGAAGATAATAAGTATGTTATTTTTTTATTATGATCGTCATTAATAAAAAATTAACATACGTCATATAATGTATAACGTATAACGTACATAAAATTATCAAATACGTCACACACGTTAATCGTGTGGCGTAGCGGTAAAAGAATACTACCACACCCTTTCTCCCTTGGGTGTCGTAAAAGGCGACTAACGGACTAAAGACTGCACAATTACACATACATCCAACAGCATAGAGCGACAATGGACTCATCACCGTCATGCTGAGCACATGTGCAGTCGCTATTTGGTGAAAATTGGACTATGGCAGAGGACCAATAATAGTCGTAATTATATGTATGTATGAAGCCCTACTTATTTGTTCGATTCCCACCTGAGGTAGTCCTTTTGTAAACGTTTCGATATCTTAGAGTTTATTTGGGCAAATTTACGGAAAAAACAGATTTCTGGAAAACAAAACATATGTAATTTGTTTTACGGGGTCCCCTCTACGGGTGCCACTCAGTCTTGGAATTTAAATTTCAAAAATATTGACAGCAGGTGCACCATACTTTTTTTGATATTACGGATGACGCGCAAATTGCCGCCTATTGCAAAAAAAAATATTACTCATAAATCAAACCATATTTTGTCGTTCTGTAAACAACAATATACTAACTGATATATTTCCTATCCATCAGGTATTAAAATAAAGTGATGATTGCAACAGTTTCTTTGTCTTATAGTATTTCTCTAAAAATCACTCGGAAATCGGTAACATACCTACGGACTTTACACGCTTTATCTAGTAGTAATAACTATGTATTTCTTACAACTTAATATCTAAATACGATCGTGATAGTCTCAATAATCATTTTCTAAAAAGAAACTGTACCTACATTAGATAAATCCAATAAAAATAGCACACAAAACTCACTCCGACACAGAAATTGGCGCAACTGTCAAAGTCGAAAATAACAGAATCGAGCATAGACTATGCGATATTTTGCAATCACGATGCGTAAAATATCGACCTTGTTTATACTAAAGTAGTCTGTAAGTCTATGAAAACACGGCACAAAGTCAAGTGAGAGAGAGCGGTCTCATGCGACCGCTTGGGGTTTGACGGTATGGCGCGAACTGTCAGTGCGGTCTCATGCGACCGCTTGGGGTATTAGAGGTTATAAAGTCTTTTGCATATAAATGACATGTTGAATAACAACAGCATTCATTGCTATGCGGATGATAGTACTGGGGATACGTTTTACACCGGACGAGCTAATATTTCTCGGGACAGCGTCATCGAGAGCCGGAATAAACTTGCGACTGAAACCGAGAACTTGGGGCCGACGTAACCTAGTCCACTTTAACTCCTCCAGAACACAAGTTTACGCATTTACCGCACAAAACCATCCCTTCGTCGTACCTCTGAACTTTGAGGGAGCTCTCCTAGATACCAACCCGATATTGGGATTCTGGCGTCGATATTTCGAGTGTCGTTCAGTTTCGGGGTCATTTGGAAGGTAAAGCTAAATAAGCTTCAAAAAAGCTTGGTGTTCTTCATATTGCAAATCACAATTTTACGCCGGCCCACCGCTTACAGGTTCCCTATTTTTCTAGCATAAAATTTTATGTCATTATTTAACATGACATACTTTTACTTAACCTAATAATAGTTATGCACCCTAACCTACTATTACACTACAGTATCCAATTTATATTTGCTATACCTAATACCTACTTTGCTTTTTCTGCTCCCATCTTTGGGCTGAGCACCCCAGTACCAACTACTTCCATTTGACCGCATTCAACGCAGAGCAGCTCGAATTGTCGACGACGTGGCTATTTCAGGTCGGCTCGATCCACTGGCTCTACGGAGAGACGTTGCGTCTCTCTGAAATTGTAAAGCGTATTTCATGGGGAGTGTTCTAAGGAATTGTTCGGCTTGATCCCTGCCGCTGATTTTCTTCACCGCACTACACGCAATCGACTATCGTTCCATCCACATCACCTTGATGGATAGCGTTTACTACTACTACTACTGTGCGTTTTTCACGAAATTTCTTGCCTCGAACTACAGTGTTGTGGAACCAGCTCTTGGCGGCGATATTTCCGGAAGAACGAAAGAAACGAGCCTCTTCCTTCTTTAAAGGCCGGCAACGCGTCGGTGATTCCTCTGGTTTGGCGGGTGTCCATGAGCAGCGGTGATTACTCTCCATCAGGTAACCCGCCTCCTCGATTGCCTTCTTCTTTTATAAAAAAAGAGGTTTTTCAATAAAGTCTTTGTTTTTTTTGTCCAACAGTTTTACAATAGAATGTTTGTTTTTTGTGAGTTGTATGTACAACTTTGCACATTTTTGAAATAAATAGCCTTTTTTGAATTCGTATTTGAATTCATGAGCCTTTATTACATATCTATTGTTGTATTATAAGTGCATAATTATACAATTAAATTAAGAGTACCTAGACCTGGCTCTCGCTCGCAAAAATTATTTGTTGTTCCTATGTACAAAACCGTATACACCAGTAATAACTTCTTTAAACGTAGTGTTGACGCATATAACAAAATGTTTAATGATATGGATATATTTTGCAATAGTCTTACCGTCTATAGAAAGTTACTGCTTAATCATTTTTCAATAACATTGTGAGTACTTCCATTATTTAGTTTTAGTATTTTTGGTAAAAAAAAAAAAAAATGTTTTTCTTAGAATTACTTGACTATTTTTTTATTTTTTTTATTATTATTATTATTGTTTTTTATTTTTATGTTGGTATTTTCAAAAGCACTTTATCAGTATGTTAGTCAACAAGCTTTATGGAACTATAGGTCTATAAGAAATATATATTCCGCTTATGTCAATATTTATGTACAAGACTGTTTGTTTCCTAAATAAAATAAAATAAAATAAATAAAATAAATAATTATATTTTTTATATTTCTATACAATTATATACCTAATACTTCCTAATAATTTTAGTGTCTACCACTGGAACGTATTCGTGAATAATTAACAGGAACATAAAGCCCACATAACTGTTCGACACATTCAGGCAAGTCCATTTAAAATCGTCAGAGCGTTTTAAATATTCTTATAAGTTCTCCTGAGTTCTAAAGAGTCTAAAAAACGCTCACATAAACTTAAAGATAACGTAACGTTGAAAAACTGTCTACCTCAGGCGGAAATCGAACCCGCATCCTCTGCGATCCAGGCGGCTGCGTTGACCACTCCACCACCGAGGTATTGGTTAAACCGACGAAATTTTTCAACGCTTTTGACTTTGTTTTTATAGTGACAGTGTCTTATCAAACCTCTTAGAATTTACATTCCTAGAGATCTGAATAAAAATAAAAACGCACAGTAGTAGACCGCATTCCGTCAAAGTTATGTGGATAGGATGACAGTCGACTGCGTGTAGTGAGGTGAAAGAAATCAACGGCAGGGATCAAACTGAATGATTCCTCAGAACACTCCCCATGATAAATATGCGGTACAATATACAGAGAGACGCAACGTCTCTCCGAAGAGTCAGTGGATCGAGCCGACCTGAAATAACCACGTCGTCGACAATTCGAGCAGCTCTGCGTTGAATGCGGTCAAATGGAAGGAGTTGGTACTGGGGTGCTCCAGCCCAAAGATGGGAGTAGTATTCCACATGCGGCCTGACCTGTGCTTCATACAATTGTAAGCGATAGGCCGGCGTGAAATATTGACTCGCTCTATTAAGCAAACCCGGGTTTTTCGATATTTCGACTGACGTTCAGTATCGAGGTCACTTAGAAGGTAAAGCAAAATTACTTTACCTTCCAAGTGACCTCGATACTGAACGTCAGTCGAAATATCGACGCCAAGATTCCAATAGTCGGATTGATATCTAGGAGAGCTTCCTCAAAGTGCAGAGGTACGATGAAGGAATGTTTTTTCGCGGTAAATGCGCAAACTTGCGTTTTGAAGGGGTTAAAGTAGACTAGGTTAAGACTAGGCCCCAATTCAAGACACGACTTCACATGTTCTCGTTGTCAGTCACAAGTTTATTCCGGCTCTCGGTGACACTTTCCAGAGAAATAACAGCTCGCCCGGTATAGAGCGTATCCCCAGTACTGTCGTCCGCATAGCAATGAATGCTGTTGTTATGCAACATGGCATTGATATGCAGAAGAAACATAAAACACTATTTATTGCACAAGAATTTACATTTAGACACAGGTTACACTTGACATATACAAAGGTGAGCTTATGTCTAGAAGAGCCACAGCTAGTGTTGCCACAGCCAACACTAGCTGTGGTAGGAAAAATATAAAACCGGGACTAATTGTGCTATACTTTTTTTTTTTATAACAGAAGGAGGCAAGCGAGCACGCGGGTCACCTGAGAGAGTAAAGTCATCAACGAGTACGATCCTTGGCCGATCACGGCTGGCCGAGAAAATCTACGTACAAAGAGATCTCTTCCAGCCAACCCTAGCTGTAGTTATTATTTTATATAAATATACATATACTTACATTATATATAATAACAAGAAACAATAATCAGTTATGATATTTCTAATTGTTATTGTTGGATGGGTAGTGCTCTTTTAGCTTAAGTTTGAATGATGCCACCGATGGTCTCTCACGCACATCAGCGCTCAGCTTATTCCACAATCTGGTTGCGTGGACGGTGGCAGGGAGGTGAATGAGCTATGGAAATATTTGGAGTTGGATTGAGGAAATACAAGGGTTCTTGTGTCACATCAACGTTTGGGGCGGGAAGTGACTGGCAAGAGAGTAAAACGGGAACGAAGGTAATGAAAGAGCTAAGGGTAGTGAAGGATTTTGTAAAAGAGACAAAGGATGTGCTTATATCGGCGACGTCGGATTGGGAGCCATTTTAATTTCGCTCGAAATTCCGAAATGTGGTCATATTTGCGCAGGCCGAATATGAACCGGATAGCCAGATTTTGTAGGCGCTCCAGTTTGTTCAGCAGCTCTTCAGTGGCATCCAATTAACACACATCGGCATAGTCAAGAAGAGGGAGGAGAAGCGACTGAGCAAGCATAATTTTGGTATTGTACGGTAAGAAGAACTGAAGTCGCTTGAGAGAATGATAAGAGTAGTGCTTGCGCCGACTCACTTCGTTCACCTGTGATGTACGATCAATAATAAGGCCAAGATTTTTTGTCTTATCCGCATATTCAACGATACACTCCATCATATATAACTATAGGAAGGGCATTTAAATTTTTTTACAGTTTTTTTCCAATTTATCGTACAGTCTGTCGCTACCAACGATCATAGCTTGTGACTTAGTTGGATTCACAAGTAATCCAAACGCGTTTGCTCACGCCTTTACCGCAAGGAGATCTTTATTAAGAGCTTCGATAGCCGAGTGAATATTGGCCGCATCTGAATGTGAGAATAATCACCGCCGCCCATGGACACCCGCAAAACCAGAGGAATCGCAGACGCCTTGCCGGCTTTAAAGAAGGAATTGTTTAAGGAAGGAATAGGAATTGGAGGCAAGGGGGGGGGGGGGGCTCCGGAACCCTCACTGGCCGGACGAAACACAACAGAACCAAAGGCCTTTATTCCACGCCGAATATTCGTGGGAGGGTGGCCTAATTCGTGCTGCAACGCAGCGTGGCTCTACTACTCAGTCAGTGTCATTTAGCACCACCCAGGGGTCACGTGTAAGGTCTCAAGGGTAAACCTACGGACGCGAGTAACTTTAACCCCTATTTTTAAGTAGAAATAGAAATGATTTATTTAACACACACACATACACCAAAAAATAATAATAACATGCAATACAGTAAAATCAAAACAACAAGTTCGATATAATTAAAAAAAATAATTAAATTAAATAAAGAAATACACATTAATCAATTACACAATAACCGGTGTGGTGTTAAAAAGGCCAAGGCTCGACATAATGCTGCAGTTGACTACAGCGTCGATTTTCAGCCCAAGCCTCAATGGGTGGCTCGTGGCCCCACGCTATTGACTAGTTATACATAAATCAGATTAAGGAATCAGTAGTGTAGTCGCCACGTCTGAGTGGCGATTACGCGACGTAGGGAACTGGTAGGTAGGTAGGTAGGAAGGCTTACCTGGGATGATGATGGGTGATCGGGCAACTGTAGGAGACGGGGCAGCGAGCTGGCGGGCGGCGATGTAGGCGATTTGTCACGGCACAGCACAAAGTCACTTTACGTTATCACAGGCACTCAGGCGTTCTCTTCACATTAGGTTCAGGAGTCACTATAAATAAGGGCAGATACCAGCGCGCGTATTTTGTGGGCGTCTCGCGGTAGTTTACAGAAAGACTGGTCGGCGCGGTATCTCACGAAGCCAGCGGCTGCGGGTCGCGCAGCGGTGGCGCCGCGGCAGATAGGCGGACGCGGTCGTCAACAACCGCCTTACCGATGGCGGTATAGTTTGAATGGCCGTCCCGGCTTTGGCGGGAACATCCTCCGGGGGCCAGGGTGGGCTCATCCAATGGGAGCCTGGCGATCCGGAATACAGGCCTCCGAAGATGTCCATTCGCGGTGTCCAGGTCCACCACCCGCACGACGCCATCCTTCCCAGGCAGGGTGCGAGCAATGCGCCCCAGTCTCCATTGGAGGGCAGGCAGGTTGTCCTCCTTGATGAGGACGAGCTCGCCGACTCGGGGAGGGGAGGATGGGGACAACCATTTGGAGCGGGTTTGAAGGGTATGCAGGTAGGACTGGGTCCACAGCGTCCAGAAGCGCTGGGAAAGGGCCTGTACCATCTGGAATCGCCTACGTGTGGAGATCGGCCTATCTTCCACGGATAGTTCGGGAAGGGCCGTTAGTGGGCGGCCTATAAGGAAATGTCCGGCTGTAAGCGGCTCAAAGTCTGAAGGATCAGACGAAAGTGGGCAGAGAGGTCTTGAGTTGAGGACCGCTTCAATTCGAGCTAAAAGTGTGGAGAATTCCTCGAATGTGAGGTGTTGTTCGCCAATTACGCGATATAAAAGTTGCTTTGTTGATTTTACGTTGATCTCATGTAACGCACCGAACCATGGTCCCTTAGGGACGTTCAACAACCAAGTAATGTGCTGACCAGTGAGCTTGTGCGCAATCGTGTCATTGTTTAAGGCAAGAAAGTTTTGTACTTCGATGAGCTGATTTTTAGCGCCTACATAATTTGTACCGCAGTCCGAGCGGATGAGAACCGGGGCACCGCGGCGTGCTATAAAACGCTGTAATGCCGCGAGGAACGCTTCCGTGCTGAGGTCCGAGACCGGTTCCAAATGAACCGCCTTAGTCGAGAGGCAAACGAATATACAAAAGTACGCTTTTAAGAGTTTAACATTACGTAGGGTACTAGATTTAACGAGGAATGGTCCGGCAAAATCGGTCGTGACTTGACTAAAAACTGGCTGAGGCGTAACTCTATCGGCTGGCAGGTCGGCCATGAAGGGCGCTTGCGGCTGGGCCCGGCATCGAAAGCATCTAAAGCATTTAAAAACTCGGTGTCTAATAATCCGGCTCGAAGGACCAAAATGTAGTCGCCACGTCTAAGTGGCGATTACGCAAAGTAGGGAACTGGTAGGTAGGTAGGTAGGAAGGCTTACCGTGGATGTTGATGGGTGATCGGGCAACTGTAGGAGACGGGGCAGCGAGCTGGCGGGCGGCGATGTAGGCGATTTGTCACGGCACAGCACAAAGTCACTTTACGTTATCACAGGCACTCAGGCGTTCTCTTCACATTAGGTTCAGGAGTCACTATAAATAAGGGCAGATACCAGCGCGCGTATTTTGTGGGCGTCTCGCGGTAGTTTACAGACAGACTGGTCGGCGCGATATCTCACGAAGCCAGCGGCTGCGGGTCGCGCAGCGGTGGTGCCGCGGCAGATAAGCGGACGCGGTCGTTAACAACCGCCTTACCGATGGCGGTATAGTTTGAATGGCCGTCCCGGCTTTGGCGGGAACAAGTAGTCAAATCGAAACGAAATTATTGCATTATTAAAT
This sequence comes from Scoparia ambigualis, assembly GCA_963921215.1. Lineage (NCBI taxonomy): Eukaryota > Metazoa > Arthropoda > Insecta > Lepidoptera > Crambidae > Scoparia > Scoparia ambigualis. The sequence goes on along the minus strand of OY992525.1, from coordinate 18,664,013 downwards.
TAAAATCATTAATCAGTTAGGAAATTAAATAAACAAATTAAAATTAAATGTCATAAATTTGCTCAGCTTTTATAAAATAAATAAACTATACAAACTAAGGCAATATAAAAATAAAAAATAAAAATTGTAATAATAAATTCGAGTAGATGTCATTTTAATTACCAGCCACCTAAGTGCTAGATTTTTGACGCTGTAATAGCATGTCCTTTACTTTATTTTTAAAGCTATATACATTAACCAAATTACGAAGTGGCGGAGGAAGGTCATTCCAGCACTTAGTGGCACTGTATTTAAAACTTCCTCTAAAGGCTGCGGTTCGATGGCTAGGCACACTCAGCACTTGAGACAAAGTGCGGACACCGTACTTACTATGCTCATTTCTCCAGTCAAGTTTGGAATACAAATAAGCTGGTTTATTACTTTCTATTATTCCAAACTGTAAGGTTGCTAGATGCAACTCCCTCCGATGTTGCATCTTCAGTATGTTTTCCCTAATAAGATAAGGAGTTACATGCTGCCGTGGTGGAATATTGAAACAATATCGAGCACACGCATTTTGTACTCTTTGGATGAGATTAGCTGTCCTAGAGAACAATCTAGGACCGTAAACAACATCAAGATAGTTGAGTTTTGAAAGCACCAGTGAATCCGTTAATTGCACTCGAAGATCTATGCTGAGAAATTGCCTGATTTTATACAAAATCAGGCAGAATTAATCTATAAAAGCAACTACGTACCACTTCAGACACATGTCTTTCATAACGCAGCTCCTCATCGAAACATAGCCCCAAGTTTCGAGCTTCAGTAACTCGTTCGATTTCGACATTATCAACAAGCACTCGATGATTTAGCAAACTGATTCTACGAATTTGTTCCCTAGATCCCAGTATCAAATATTTTGTTTTGCTAGCATTTAGCATAAGAGAATTCCTATTTGCCCAATGAAATATATTTTGAAGATCATTATTGATCTTATTAATAGCATCGTGAGTATTATTGGGATTAAATGACAAAAATACCTGTACATCGTCTGCGTAAATCTGGAACTTACAATGTTTTATTACCTAAACTATATCAGCACTATATAAAATAAACAATAGAGGCCCCAATACTGAACCCTGCGGCACCCCACTACAAGTACGTACCTACTTAAAATACAGACTTCAACATAAATATATATACACAACACACAAATATAAATACATATTAACTTACAAATACAAATTAATATACAATAAAGAAATAAATTAAAATACGAATTAATATACAAGTCAAACAAAGTAGGGGATGACACACTCCCCTGCGGGACTCAAGCATTCACGGGCTTCATGTCAGAGCACGAACCGTCGACTACGACTCTGATGGTACGCCCAGACAGAAAGCGACCCACGAACACAATTTCTCAGGAAGCCCGTATGATAGAAATTTAGAGAGAAGAGCCCTGTGCAAAATCTGTTAAATTCTTATTTAATTATATTGTATTGTCCTAATTACAGCGCATGTAGTGTTTGCCTGTAACTGGTTGTGCATTTGTTGTAAGCTATAGTAAAATGTATAGACTTTTATTGTAAAAAAAATTAACAACCGTTGGTAAACCAAATAAATAAATAAAAAATAAAATAAAGGCTTTCGCTACGGCCAAGCTAACTGCCAGTGCCTCTCCTTTACTCTCGACTGCCTCCGCCCATCGGTGAGTAAGGTACCGTTATATCGGAATTAGCTCTGTTTACCATATAAAATTAAATCGCTGAGTTTCCCATTGCATTTGCGTCAATGCAATAAGAAACCCGAATCGTCATTATAGCTTCAGTTACTTTTCGCATTAGATTGGATTGGACCTCCGTCGGGCATAGACTGTCCATTCTTTATAATAAATAAAAAAACGTGCTTCAAGTAAAATATCTTTTTTTAAAAAAGACTTTCCTGACCCGCCCCGTAACAGTGGTGTCAGAAGTGGGATACCAGTGTTGAAATTCGTTAATATTCGTTGATTCCATTCCACTGGTATTCCATCAACGGGTCGCGTGAATGATTATCCGTTATAATACTCCGTATCGTCCAGTCCGTCTCCGGAACGTGAGTAACCACTAAGTAACTACGTTTCGTCAAGTTCCCGCTCGTCTCCTGTGGTTGAGTCGCGACAGTCAGCCTTACAGCCGTAAGCCTGCCGACCAGCTTCCGTAGATAGCCGCTGTATCCCGCCGGTGCGTAAGTCGCGCCACCGCTGCCGCCGTCTCCCTGCTGCCATAGCCACCGAACTGTGGCACTCCTGCTGCTGCCGCCTGCTGGCCGCCGCCGTCGCCGCTGAAGCGACGCTCTGCCATCGCCGCCACGTGCCGGTGCCGCTAACGCCGGGTCACCGCCGCTGGTTGTAGTATCCGCCGCCGTTCCTGTCGCTCCAGTCGCTGGTCGCGTTGCCTGACGCGTAGCGCGCCACGCTGCTCCGATCCTGTGAACGCGCTGCTCCAGTTGCAGAGATGTTCAACTCCTTCGTGATCCTGCTAACTCTGTAAGTAGAACATAATATTATCTGTTACTGCTACAATTCTCTTATAAAGTGTTCTATAAATTGTGTTAGACGATATATCATACTTACCTTATAATATCCCAATTTCCTATGCTATAAATCCTTACCTAATTACTTACCTTATTTTTTAATGTGTGTATCCTTTAAACTTATTTAAATAATAATAACGTAATCCTTTATACTTACCAACCGTGTCTAAATAATACAAGTAAGTACTGTGTCTTTTTACTTTCTATTTCTTTTCTATATCATAATGTCTACTGATTCGAAGAAAAGCAGTGCTAGCGCGGAAATCTCATTGAGCGAACAGTTTCCAATAAACGTGTTATGTAATTTTATTAGTCCTTACAAAGGAGACCGCGAAACTCTCACTGCTTTTCTTACAAATTGCCAAAACGCTCTAGATCTAGCATCGTTGAGTCAAAAAGTTTTATTAACCATATATATTTTATTTCGTTTGGAGGGCAAGGCTCAAATCGCGTGTTCAAATAAAATTTTTGAAGATTTTAATCAATTAAAATGTTTTCTCAAACAAAATTTCGGTGAAAGGAAACATTATAATCATTTACTACTAGATCTACAGTCGTGTAAGCAACAATCAAACGAGACTGTTGCGCAGTTTGCGCTCCGCGTCGAAGGCTGCCTTACTGATCTGCAGTCTGAAATCTATAATTCCGAATCTCTTGAAAAAGATTTATCCGGGCGTATCGCTATGACAGAAGATCTAGCGCTCTTCTCATTTTCTCTAGGGCTACATCCGCGATTAAGCAATAATGTTAGATGCAGAAGCCCTAAATCTCTCAATGATGCAGTAAATATCGCTCTTGAGGAAGAAAAGATTCAAAATCTTTTATTTAAGACCGTGACTAAGCCTAAATGCAGAATCTGTGGAAAGCTCGGGCATCCAGAATCCGAATGTTTCACTAAACAGAAGCGAGCGTTTCCGCCACGTGTTTCCTCTGAGCCTCAGCCGTCAACGTCATATAATAATAATTCCGGCTCACACGCTTTCTGCAGGTATTGTAAGCATAAGGGTCATGATATTTCACAATGTCACAAACGGAAATTCTATAATGCGCAGAATTCTAATAATTTTAATAAGTCGTCGAATATGCATCACGTTACATACGAGCCGCCACCGACGCTATCGCCGCCGTCACCGACACCTTATCAAGTTTCGTGCGAAAACGTCGAAGAGTCTTACGACGATTTAAACTAAATAATCGGACTACGAAAACGTGCCGTCGTTTTCCGAGTGATTTAGGCACACGCGCATTTCTAGTTAAGTCTCGTTCATTGAGTCCTAGAGTTAATAAACCTCGATACTGTCCTGCGGGACCCGCTATTTCGTCGAGTCGTACGTATGAACATCATATATCTCAACATGCTCCGCCGCGAGTCCCTGTTTCGTTGAGTCCTAGTAATAACAAACTTTGATACTTTCCTTCGGGAACCGCTGTTTCATCGAATCCTAAATATAATAAACCTCAACATGCTCCGCCAGGAGTTCCTATTTCGTTGAGTCCTGGATCTGTAAAACCCAAACATAATCTACCTAGAGTCCCGGCTTCATCGAGTAAAACGTCCCATTTGGTCCTCGGGACCCTCTGTATCGCACAATCCGGAAAACCGAATCGAGAATAATATAAATATTCCTGTTTACGAGATAAATTCGTCATTAAAAAAAATATCCTTGCCACATGTACATCTTAAAACTAGTTTTTCTACGAAACCTCTTCGTTTTCTCTTAGATACGGGCGCAAGTATCAGTCTTGTTAAACGATCAAGCCTAAGCAAAGCACCTGACTTGTCTCGCGATTTTTTTTTTTTTATACTAAGCCCGGCAAATGACCCCACTCCACCTGATGTTAAGTGGAAATGAGGTCCAGGCGCGAAGACAACTGGTGCAGCGTAAGAGACGTAGCATCAGTCATCCTCACTCTGCCGGCCCACAAAGTGCTTCTTCACGCCTCGTTTGAAGGACCCTAAAGAAATTGTTAAAATAAGAAGAATCAATATCATAGAATCTATGGATGGACATGGATAATGTGTTAATTACTCTTCGTAATCATCGTTCTTCCTAAATTCAATCTAAATAGAATTTTAGAGAAATTACCTTATACTAAGTTTGATAATATTAATAATCTTGATTCATTGTTACAAGCTACAAGACTTAAATAAATTAGAGACTCCTTCTCATTTCGAAACCTATGGTATTCACTATATGTCTCTTAGCTATAATATCCAGCGTCCTAATATTAATGTATGTACTATTCAAATCTCGTAAAATGTTTTGTAATCGCTCGTCATCTTGTTGTATTAAAATTTATAATCAATGTAATAATTCTAAAATAAAGAAAGATCCTGTATCTCAAATGGTCATCTATCGAGATGCACATGTAGAAACATCTGAGGAGGCTGATGTTACAGCAACGCCAACTCCTACTAAAAGAAATATTGTTTTTACTAAAACACATGATCGGTAACAATTTAATCTTTTATTTTAATACTATTTCTATATTTTCTTATGTTATAATCATGGATGCTGCATTCTGTAGCATTATACATATCTTTAGATAAATAAGTTTATTATTGTAAGTTTTATTTACTTTTTTGTAATTTTAACCGCTTTGCCAAACGTAAGTCCAATCATAGTTCATCTCGTTCTGGGTTAATCTCTCATCACTTTAAATGGTGATGATCGATCTTAACGGGGAGGTTGTTATATCAGAATTAGCTCTGTTTGTCATATAAAATTAAATCGCTGAGTTTCCCATTGCATTTGCGTCAATGCAATAGGAAACCCGAATCATCATTATAGCTTCAGTTACTTTTCGCATTAGATTGGATTGGACCTCCGTCGGGCATAGACTGTCCATTCTTTATAATAAATAAAAAAACGTGCTTCAAGTAAAATATCTTTTTTTTAAAAATACTTTCCTGACCCGCCCCGTAACAGTACATTTGGTGAGTTCACATCAACTTTGCAATTATTGCAGACTTTCGTTACTTACACTCACCTTATTTCAATTTGATGTTCAAATTGAAAATTGGCCAACATTTACGACACATTTGTTTCGCTACTCCATAATAGTAACTTTGATGAGATTGATAAATTCCACTATATTTTGTCATGTGTGAATGGTTCAGCTCTGAATATGGTAAAAACCTTCCTATCACTGCCAGTAATTATGCTGTAGTATGGAAAAGTTTAGTCCACTTAGCCGTCCAAGACCGTATATACAATATGGCTCCTACCGTCCAGTCATTCTGACAGCTGTCCGAAAGTTGGCCGACGCTGACCGAGACTACCCGAGCTGACAAAAAAGCTTAGAACTAACCCATTGCTAAAGCTATATCAAAACCTGAACTACGTACCAAATGCTTAGAAAACTCAGTATTTTAATAAGTTAACAGTTAATTACGAAAAGGTATAACAAAAATGACAAAAATGAAGATTCAAAGACCTAAAACAAAAATCTTTTTTTAAATTGACATTTAGAAGTCGTTATTACTTGGAAGTCACTGTTTCAAACTATAAAGAATCATATCATTTTCGATAGCTAAAACCATAACGATTGTTTTGATGTGCACATTATTAGGAAGAACGATGATTACGAAGAGTAATTAACACATTATCCATGTCCATCCATAGATTCTATGCTATTGATTCCTCTTATTTTAACAATTTCGCGAGACATGTCAGGTGCTTTGCTTAGGCTTGATCGTTTAACAAGACTGATACTTGCGCCCGTATCTAAGAGAAAACGAAGAGGTTTTGTAGAAAAACTAGTTTTAAGATGTACATGTGGCAAGGATATTTTTTTTAATGACGAATTTATCTCGTATACAGGAATATTTATATTATTCTCGATTCGGTTTTCCGGATTGTGCGATACAGAGGGTCCCGAGGACAAATGGGACGTTTTACTCGATGAAGCCGGAACTCTAGGTAGATTATGTTTAGGTTTTACAGATTCAGGACTCGACGAAATAGGAACTCGCGGCGGAGCATGTTGAGGTTTATTATATTTAGGATTCGATGAAACAGCGGTTCCCGAAGGAAAGTATCAAAGTTTGTTATTACTAGGACTCAACGAAACAGGGACTCGCGGCGGAGCATGTTGAGATATATTATGTTCATACGTACGAATCGACGAAACAGCGGGTCCCGCAGGACAGTATCGAGGTTTATTAACTCTAGGACTCAACGAAACAGAGACTCGCGGCGGAGCGTGTTGAGATATATTTTTATACCTATGACTCGACGAAACAGTGGGTCCCGAGAGACAGTATCGAGGTTTATTATATTTAGGGCTCAACGAAACAGGGACTCGCGGCGGAGCATGTTGAGTTATTTGTGCATACGTAGGACTCGACGAAACAGTGGGTTCCGAGGGACAGTATCAAAGTTTATTATTTCTAGGACTCAACGAAACAGAGACTCGCGGCGGAGCGTGTTGAGATTTATTTTTATACATATGACTCGACGAAACAGTGGGTCCTGGAGGACAGTATCGAGGTTTATTAATTCTAGGACTCAACGAAACAGAGACTCGCGGCGGAGCATGTTGAGATTTATTATTTGAACGAGACTTAACCAGAAATGCGCGTGTGCCTAAATCACTCGGAAAACGACGGCACGTTTTCGTAGTCCGATTATTTAGTTTAAATCGTCGTAAGACTCTTCGACGTTTTCGCACGAAACTTGATAAGGTGTCGGTGACGGCGGCGATAGCGTCGGTGGCGGCTCGTATGTAACGTGATGCATATTCGACGACTTAATATAATTATTAGAATTCTGCGCATTATAGAATTTCCGTTTGCGACATTGTGAAATATCATGACCCTTATGCTAGCAATACCTGCAGAAAGCGTGTGAGCCGGAATTATTATTACATGACGTTGACGGCTGAGGCTCAGAGGTAACACGTGGCGGAAACGGCCGCTTCTGTTTAGTGAAACATTCGGATTCTGGATGCCCGAGCTTTCCACAGATTCTGCATTTAGGCTTAGTCACGGTCTTAAATAACAGATTTTGAATCTTTTCTTCCTCAAGAGCGATATTTACTGCATCATTGAGAGATTTAGGGCTTCTAACATTATTGCTTAATCGCGGATGTAGCCCTAGAGAAAATGAGAAGAGCGCTAGATCTTCTGTCATAGCGATACGCCCGGATAAATCTTTTTTAAGAGATTCGGAATTATAGATTTCAGACTGCAGATCAGTAAGGCAGCCTTCGACGCGGAGCGCAAACTGCGCAACAGTCTCGTTTGATTGTTGCTTACACGACTGTAGATCTAGTAGTAAATGATTATAATGTTTCCTTTCACCGAAATTTTGTTTGAGAAAACATTTTAATTGATTAAAATCTTCAAAAATTTTATTTGAACACGCGATTTGAGCCTTGCCCTCCAAACGAAATAAAATATATTTGGTTAATAAAACTTTTTGACTCAACGATGCTAGATCTAGAGCGTTTTGGCAATTTGTAAGAAAAGCGGTGAGAGTTTCGCGGTCTCCTTTGTAAGGACTAATAAAATTACATAACACGTTTATTGGAAACTGTTCGCTCAATGAGATTTCCGCGCTAGCACTGCTTTTCTTCGTATCAGTAGACTTTATGATATAGAAAAGAAATAGAAGTTGTTATGTCGGTCTTTGGGTCTTCTTAATAATAAAATAGTCTTCAGGTCCACATCATTTATTTGTCACAATTAATTACATTACAGGGAAGGTTAGCGTCCGTGATTGGCCGCTCCGAGACGAGTAATAAATATGGCGGCTCTATAGGGATGTACCACTATGCACAATCTATATAGTGATGTACCTAACATCCCCCTTCTTAGTTCTTATTACAATGTTAATAGAGTTTAAGTTACTACAATTTTTTATTAATCTATTTCCTCAATCCACCTTTTAGGCGGTCTTACAACACGACCAGAACGAGTTACAGTTACTGCACATGGGTCTTCTCGGGGTGTCACCTCATCCCTCTCCTGCGATGAGCTGGACTGCATGGGAGGGTGGTCACAGTCAATACAGTTAAACTTTTGTCTTAGGTGAACCCTATTACGCCTATACCTAACGTTATTGACATCTTCTACAATATAAGACCTATTATTACCTAATCTTTGTTTTATTACTGCATGTTCCAAGTTACTTACAGGATTTCTCTTAAAATAAACATGATCGTTCGTGTGTAACAATGACAATGGCTTAACGTTTCTGTTGAAGTATTTAGACTTTTGTACATAATTTATTTCTACAGATTTTTTATAATCTTTGAATTTTACAATTTTAGGTGTTAACTTTTTCAATGACATAGGAATATTATCTCTTAGACTTCTAGACATTAACAATTGAGCTGGAGACGAAAAATTATTTTTTGGAGTATTTCTATAATGTAACAATGCTATGTATGGATCCGTTCCTGTCTCCTTACATTTCTTCAACATATTTTTGACAATTTTGACTGAACTTTCTGCCTGTCCATTTGACTGTGGATGATATGGATCAGTTACAATATGTTCTATGTCCCACTCATAAACAAAATTTTTGAAATCTAAAGATTGGAATGGTGGTCCGCCATCTGACACTAAAGACATAGGTATTCCATGACGAGCAAAAACGGACTTTAAGTTAGTGATCACATTGCTAGATGGACTATCTTTGTTTAACAAAGCAATTTCAATAAATTTGGAATAGTAATCTGTCAGAATTAAATAAGTTAAACTATCAAAATACATTAAATCAATAACTACTTGTTGCCATGGATATTTAGTTATTTCAAAATTAATTAATGTTTCTTTCTGATTGCTAGGTTTGAATTTGGCACATACAAGACATTGTTCTATTAAGTTTTTTTATATCAACTGACATATTAGGCCAATATAAAGATTCTCTAGCTAATTTTAAACATTTGTTTATACCTTGGTGACCTTTGTGAATTTTTTCTAGCATTTCTTTGTACATAGACTGTGGTACTATTAATTTAGAACCTTTAAAAATTAAATTTTTAATTACATGTATTTCACCTTGTATGTTCCAATACGGCTTTAACAATGGACTTATACTATTTTTGCTACTTGGCCATCCGTCATAATAATATTTTTTTAACAATTGCAATGATTCATCATCTTTGGTAGCTTGACATATTTTCTTATTATATTCTTGGCTTATTGCTAAATTAGAGTACATAAGGTTGACATGACATGACATTTCAGACTCATTTTTGGGTTCATAATGTTCCTTGATGGCTGCCCTAGACAATGTGTCTGAAATGTACATTTTTTTGCCTGGTACATGTATAACATTCAAATCATATTTTTGTAACGTTAACATCATGCGTTGTAATCTAGACGGGACATCATGCAATGGTTTACTAAATAAATATACTAATGGTTTATGATCTGTATGTACAGTGACTCTATGACCATATACATATTGGTGGAACTTTTCACATCCAAATTGTATAGCTAACAGTTCTTTTTCAATTTGAGCATACCTTTCTTGCGTAGGAGTCAAAGTTTTTGAACTATATGCAATAGGTTTATTGCATTGCAATATCACTGCACCCAACGCTGACTTTGATGAATCTACTGACAATACTAATGGTTTGTTGGGACTATAATGTGCTAAAACTGGTGACTGGGTGATCTCATGTTTGAGACTGTTCAGACATTTGTCATGATTTTCATCCCATACCCAGACAGTATTTTTTTTAAAAGACTCCTCAATATTTGAGTTTTTTCTGACAAATCACTAATGAAAGGACCTAGATAGTTAATCATACCTAGAATTCTTTGTAATTCTTTGACATTTCTAGGTGTGGGCATGTCAATGATAGCTCTGACTTTTCTTGATCAACCCTAGCACCATCTTTATTAAAAACATAGCCTAAAAAGCAAACTTCTGAGACTGAGATTTTACATTTTGGCTTATTGAATTTTAGGTTGACTTGACGAGCTCTTTCCATGACTTTACGTAGCCTTTCATCATGAAGTGACTGCGTGCTTCCATAGACAAGCAAATCATCTATGAAAATTAAAACTCCTTCTATGTCACCGAACAAATTCATCATGACTCTTTGAAAGATTTCTGATGATGCATTTATGCCATACGGTAATCTTAAGTATTTGTATCTACCAAAAGGTGTTTGAAAGGTACATAAGTCTGAACTGGACTCGTCTAATCTTAGCATCCAAAAACCAGAAAATGCTTCAAGATGCGAGAAATATGCTGCACCTTGAAGCTGAGACCTAATTTCATCAATTGACTTGAGTGGATAGTGTTCCCTCATTATATTTTTATTTCAATTTCTAGGATCTAGACAAATTCGTAACTGACCTGATGCTTTGACTGTGACCACAACAAAATTTACCCATTCTGTTGGCTTAGTTACCTTCTGAATGACCTTCATTTCCTCCATGCGATCCAACTCCTCGCGTAGTTTATCCATCAGAGCGAATGGAACTTTCCTTGGAGGATCAATGCATGGTACCGCATCATGCTTTAGCTTTATGCTACATACTGGAGGTAGACACCCGAGACCCTGAAATAAGTCATTATACTCTGTAAGAATTTGTTTACAATAATTTTGATTACTTATTGAAAATACTCGTTTGATTATACCTAATTTTTCACAAGTTGGTAAGCCTAAAACTGTTGGACAACTTATATTTGCAATAATAAATAAAATGTTTTCACTATTTATGTTATGACTAAACTGACAGTTTAAATGACATTGACCTGAAATTGGTATTTCTTTACCTCCAAAACCTGTTACATTCACACGACACATAATTAATTTATTGAACATATTTAAACTGTTAAATGTGTCTATCGACATAATGTTTACATCTGCACCTGAATCTAAAATACAATTAATTGTTTTACCTGCAATATTTATGTTTATATTCCATGAATGTTTCGAATAAGTGTTATTTGTTGGATTACATTTACTTGTGTTGTTACATGAAAAGGTGTTGTTACTTGACTCTAAGCATGCAAAATCAAAGAATTTAAAATTGTTCGTATTTGACAAAGTTGACATATTATTATTACACGATTCACGACTTATTTTTTGACAAGTGTTTGACTTTTTATTCTCTTGTGGGACAGAACTCTCATCGCATTGAGCCTTTGCATTGAGATTATCGAGATCTGACTGACTTACTCCTGCCTGACTGACTAATTTTTGACTAATGTTACCTGTGTGCTTTTTGCTTTGAATGGCTTGACTGACTGACTGATTAGTGTTCCTATTGTGTGACTGACTGTTGTGTAATGTGTACCTGTTGTTTGACTGACTCTTAAGTGACCGACGATGACAATTATAGTTATGACTCGACTGACTTAGGTTAAGACTTTGACCTGACTGACTGTGACTGGACTGGCTACTTATAGTGCCTATAAAATAATTACTATTATTGTCTGATTCAAAACTGTTCATGGAAGTAAACGGCTCTAAATGTCTTACATTTTTATTTTTAAAACAAAATTTAGCAAAATGACCAAAATTGTTACATGACCTGCACTGTATTCCTGCAGCGGGACACTTAAAACGATGAAACTGCCCACAGCGACCACACGATGACTTTCCAGGCTGCCTGCTCGGGCTTGGAGTCTTCTTGTTAGCCCAAGTTGACGCCTGACCTGACCTGTTCCTACTCGGTGTTCGCTGTCGACTGGAACTGCGACCTCGCCTGACGAACATGACATTTTCACTGGTGGTGCTTTCTTTTACCATTTTTTCTGCATCATGCTGAGCGACTATCAGTGTCTTTGCCAGCTCTCTCATCCTTTGATAAGTCAGATTAGGTTCCTGCAACAATCTCTGCCTGACATGTGCATACTCCAAATTGAGATTAGCAATGAAAATATCCCTGATGAGCGACTCCTTAAGGGTTCCGAATTCACATTCTTTGCTTTTATTCTCAAGATCTGTCAGAAATTCATCGATACTTTCGGATTTTTCCTGCCTCCGAGTGAAAAATGTGTATCTGCACATTGTGACATTTTTACGTGGCTCAAAATAATTATCGAATTTTTCTTTAATCTGTGCAAGCGTGCTGACATTAATTTCGATGTTAAATGCATTGAATATTTCTATACCTTTGGCTCCAATGTGGTGAAGTAAAATGGCAATTTTCCTCTTCTCTTCGGTTTTATCCAGACCTGTCGCCAGAAGATATAGCTCTAGCTGCTGCCACCACTTTTTCCATGCTTCGGCATTATTTGTGGAATTGTCTGATGAAATTTTCAGACATCCCAGCGTCATTTGCATACGCTGCACGTGGTCTACACCAACAGGATTCATCATATTTTACTTACGTTCTTTTACTTCTGACACCATGTTATGTCGGTCTTTGGGTCTTCTTAATAATAAAATAGTCTTCAGGTCCACATCATTTATTTGTCACAATTAATTACATTACAGGGAAGGTTAGCGTCCGTGATCGGCCGCTCCGAGACGAGTAATAAATATGGCGGATATAAGACACAGTACTTACTTGTATTATTTAGACACGGTTGGTAAGTATAAAGGATTACGTTATTATTATTTAAATAAGTTTAAAGGATACACACATTAAAAAATAAGGTAAGTAATTAGGTAAGGATTTATAGCATAGGAAGTTAGGATATTATAAGGTAAGTATGATATATCGTCTAACACAATTTATAGAACACTTTCTAAGAGAATTGTAGCAGTAACAGATAATATTATGTTCTACTTACAGAGTTAGCAGGATCACGAAGGAGTTGAACATCTCTGCAACTGGAGCAGCGCGTTCACAGGATCGGAGCAGGCGGAGTGGCGCGCTACGCGTCAGGCAACGCGACCAGCGACTGGAGCGAACCCAGAACGAGATGAACTATGATTGGACTTACGTTTGGCAAAGCGGTTAAAATTACAAAAAAGTAAATAAAACTTACAATAATAAACTTATTTATCTAAAGATATGTATAATGCTACAGAATGCAGCATCCATGATTATAACATAAGAAAATATAGAAATAGTATTAAAATAAAAGATTAAATTGTTACCGATCATGTGTTTTAGTAAAAACAATATTTCTTTTAGTAGGAGTTGGCGTTGCTGTAACATCAGCCTCCTCAGATGTTTCTACATGTGCATCTCGATAGATGACCATTTGAGATACAGGATCTTTCTTTATTTTAGAATTATTACATTGATTGTAAATTTTAATACAACAAGATGACGAGCGATTACAAAACATTTTACGAGATTTGAATAGTACATACATTTTTATTAGGACGCTGGATATTATAGCTAAGAGACATATAGTGAATACCATAGGTTTCGAAATGAGAAGGAGTCTCTAATTTATTTAAGTCTTGTTCTAAAGAGTTTAAATGTATACTAGCTTGTAACACTTTATAAGAGAATTGTAGCAGTAACAGATAATATTATGTTCTACTTACAGAGTTAGCAGGATCACGAAGGAGTTGAACATCTCTGCAACTGGAGCAGCGCGTTCACAGGATCGGAGCAGCGTGGCGCGCTACGCGTCAGGCAACGCGACCAGCGACTGGAGCGACAGGAACGGCGGCGGATACTACAACCAGCGGCGGTGACCCGGCGTTAGCGGCACCGGCACGTGGCGACGATGGCAGAGCGTCGCTTCAGCGGCGACGGCGGCGGCCAGCAGGCGGCAGCAGCAGGAGTGCCACAGTTCGGTGGCTATGGCAGCAGGGAGACGGCGGCAGCGGTGGCGCGACTTACGCACCGGCGGGATACAGCGGCTATCTACGGAAGCTGGTCGGCAGGCTTACGGCTGTAAGGCTGACTGTCGCGACTCAACCACAGGAGACGAGCGGGAACTTGACGAAACGTAGTTACTTAGTGGTTACTCACGTTCCGGAGACGGACTGGACGATACGGAGTATTATAACGGATAATCTTTCACGCGACCCGTTGATGGAATACCAGTGGAATGGAATCAACGAATATTAACGAATTTCAACACTGGTATCCCACTTCTGACACCACTGTTACGGGGCGGGTCAGGAAAGTCTTTTTAAAAAAAGATATTTTACTTGAAGCACGTTATTTTATTTATTATAAAGAATGGACAGTCTATGCCCGACGGAGGTCCAATCCAATCTAATGCGAAAAGTAACTGAAGCTATAATGACGATTCGGATTTCTTATTGCATTGACGCAAATGCAATGGGAAACTCAGCGATTTAATTTTATATGGCAAACAGAGCTAATTCCGATATAACGGTACCTTACTCACCGATGGGCGGAGGCAGTCGAGAGTAAAGGAGAGGCACTGGCAGTTAGCTTGGCCGTAGCGAAAGCCTTTATTTTATTTTTTATTTATTTATTTGGTTTACCAACGGTTGTTAATTTTTTTTACAATAAAAGTCTATACATTTTACTATAGCTTACAACAAATGCACAACCAGTTACAGGCAAACACTACATGCGCTGTAATTAGGACAATACAATATAATTAAATAAGAATTTAACAGATTTTGCACAGGGCTCTTCTCTCTAAACTTCTATCATACGGGCTTCCTGAGAAATTGTGTTCGTGGGTCGCCAGCTTTCTGTCTGGGCGTACCATCAGAGTCGTAGTCGACGGTTCGTGTTCTGACATGAAGCCCGTGAATGCTTGAGTCCCGCAGGGGAGTGTGTCATCCCCTACTTTGTTTGACTTGTATATTAATTCGTATTTTAATTTATTTCTTTATTGTATATTAATTTGTATTTGTAAGTTAATATGTATTTATATTTGTGTGTTGTGTATATATATTTATATTGAAGTCTGTATTTTAAGTAGGTATATACTTAAAAACAGGGGTTAAAGTTACTCGCGTCCGTAGGTTTACCCTTGAGACCTTACACGTGACCCCCGGGTGGTGCTAAATGACACTGACTGAGTAGTAGAGCCATGCTGCGTTGCAGCACGAATTAGGCCACCCTCTCACGAATATTCGGCGTGGAATAAAGGCCTTTGGTTCTGTTGTGTTTCGTCCGGCCAGTGAGGGTTCCGGAGCCCCCCCCCCCCCCTTGCCTCCAATTCCTATTCCTTCCTTAAACAATTCCTTCTTTAAAGCCGGCAAGGCGTCTGCGATTCCTCTGGTTTTGCGGGTGTCCATGGGCGGCGGTGATTATTCTCACATTCAGATGCGGCCAATATTCACTGGGCTATCGAAGCTCTTAATAAAGATCTCCTTGCGGTAAAGGCGTGGGCAAACGCGTTTGGATTACTTGTGAATCCAACTAAGTCACAAGCTATGATCGTTGGTAGCGACAGACTGTACGATAAACTAGATTTAAATGCCCTTCCTAAAGTTATATATGATGGAGTGTATCGTTGAAAATGCGGATAAGACAAAAAATCTTGGCCTTATTATTGATCGTACATCACAGGTGAACGAAGTGAGTCGGCGCATGCACTACTCTTATCATTCTCTCAAGCGACTTTAGTTCCTCTTACCGTACAATACCAAAATTATGCTTGCTCAGTCGCTTCTCCTCCCTCTTCTTGACTATGCCGATATGTGTTACTTGGATGCCACTGAAGAGCTGCTGAACAAACTGGAGCGCCTACAAAATCTGGCTATCCGGTTTATATTCGGCCTGCGCAAATATGAGCACATTTCGGAATTTCGAGCGAAATTAAAATGGCTCCCAATCCGACGTCGCCGAGATAAGCACATCCTTTGTCTCCTTTACAAAATCCTTCACTACCCTCAGCTCCCTCATTACCTTCGTTCCCGTTTTATTCTCTTGCCAGTCACTTCCCGCCCCAAACGTTAATAACCGTCGTAGTACGAGAGTTATGAGGGAGTCTGGTGCAACTGCGACAGTACGATTCTCCACCGTGGGAGGGAAAGAGACGACATTAGATTGCATGTTGTTATCAAAATGAAGATATGAATGATGAGATCGCGAATTACAAGTTCGACAAGCATAACTACTTTTACATTGTTTTACACTATGCCCCAGGGACAAACAATTCAAACAAATGTTTTGAGATTTAACAAAAATGTATCTATCTTTAGGGGATTTGTACATAAATACCGAACACTTTGACAACGAGTGCTGTTCAATGTTACAACAAATACAAACATTCTGATTTTTATTACTACCGAAACCAGATTGAATTTTGTTTGGCAAATCTTGAGAATGATTTGTACTAACGGCAAAGGAACGTCGCGGAATCGAGTGGAAATTATTTTGCGATTTGTTTTGTTTACTAATTTGATTTGTCGCATTATTATTACTACTACCTACGAGCGATTTTTCTTGACTTGACATTATTTCGAATGCGGCAATTTCCTGCTGCAAAAAGGTTATAAAAACGTCAATGTTAGGGATTTCCGATGGTTTAGTTAGAGATAACTCGAAACGTCTACGAAGTAAGTGTGGTATTTTACGTAACAAAATATTAAGTAAAATGAAGGTCCATTCATGAACAGGAAAATGCATCATCTCAAGGGCTTTAATATTTTCAGTATAAACATTCACTATGTTGCGAATCTTTAGTAAATGGTTCCAAATCCAAAATACGATCTAAATGATTTGAAGCAATAATTCTACGATTTTCATATCTAGAAATAAGAATATTTAAGGCAATATTGTAGTTTTCGTCGCGAATAGGTATGGCTTTAATTAAATTAAATGGTTCGTCTTTTAATGTTAACAAAAGATAACGGAACTTTTCGGCCGGTGTGTAGGCATTATTGTTATGAATTTGCCCACAATAAAGATCATAATAAGTAGGCCAATCAGTGGCATTGCCGTTAAAGGTTGGCAAAGGTAACTTAGTTAATATTTTCGAATGTTTATCTTCACACAAATTGGACTGCGGAATGGCACGGCTCATGCGTCGACACTCCTGTTCTGATTCTTTTAATTTATTGACATGCACTAAAATTGCATAATAACAATCGCTAAAATCATTACGAATTTTGAGTTGTTCGTCACGATTGAAAGTTTTTAATTTGAGCAAAGCTTTTTCTATTTTTGATTGAACTTTGCTAAACTTCCGTTGTTGAGCAGCTAAATCACTACATCGAGAACGAAATTGTGTTATGTCAGTTGTAGCGAATAACAAGGTTCGTTTTAGTTCTTCTAAAATAATATCCCTTTCGAAAAGGTCTTGTTCGATGATTGATTCATCCGCCATATTGCGAGTCAATGATGGCGCAAATGAATCCCACAAACGATTGAATGTTTTAAATACGAAATACTGTAAAATATACCGAAAAGATGAGTGCGAAATGAATATGTGTACGTGTGTTACCAACTAATCCGATTCGAACGGATTAAGCCCTCGTGCCGATCAATGTGCTATCCGGCCGAAGGAACATAAATGTTTTGTATAAATAAGGGGCTACTGTGGGGCTTACCTGACTTCTCCTCAGTTCGTCTCTGGGAAGATGAGGCTTGCTATAGTTCTTAGTTTTACACTTTTCTATAAGGTCGCTGTTTCTTGATAGGCACTAAGAGCTCTTATTTCTAATGTAACGGTTGTGTCACTTCAACCAACCACAAGTATTATTTTGCACTCACGAAGGGTTTTATATCACGAACTAATTAAGTATAGGTTTGGTACTCCAGACAGAGAAAGTCGGAAGACGCGACGAGTGTTCGGAGCGGCCTCACGAGCGAGACTACTGCTTCAAAGAACAGGCTACCCACAGTAGGCAAATAAAAACAACAAAGTTTTGTGGTGTACCCTCCATGTTGTGTTATCTTAAAACTTGATTCAGATTATAAATACAAAGAAACTAAATGAAATATTCCGGTACGGAACATCTAATGTTTTCATAAAATACAGTTTTGAGCGCAGTCCTACAAATTCTTTGATAATTTTACCTCCCATTTCGTCCTTAAACAATCCCGGAATCTTTTTATTTATAATTGGCTATTTATACCCGTTGTTACAGTTGTAATTGCTAGTATCAAAATACTTTAGAAAATGCATGTTAATGTCCTTGTAAAGGTCATAGGTATTATAAATTAGACTATCTGTGTCAGTATAACACAATTCAATTCGATCACCATAAAAAGGTTTTATAATGGAATAGTGAAAATCATACATATGGCTTTTAGATAATTCTAAAACAGCGAACCCTATGTATATGGGTTTGTTGAGAATAACACGCGAAGGCTTCATTTGTATTGCTACTAGATCATCAGAAAACACAGAAGCGCTATGAAAATATGGACTAGCTATCAATTTCTCAGCACAATTAGTCTTTTTCGTTTTATTGTTTGAATCGCACCATTTGTTAACTAATTTAACATCTACTCTTTGTTCATTATTTTCAAGAGTTTTACCAAAAATGCTATTATTAAATAATTTGAAAAAATCTTGTTCAATCGTTGATTCTGCTTTTTGTCGTAGTCTAGTGTTAAGATCAATGTACTGTTTTAAAAAACAGCTTTGCTTAAAAACAATTGCACGATGAACCCTTTTTTACACCAATCCATGTTGCATGCATTTTTTTAAATGAACGTACTAATACGAACGAACTAAAACGAACGAACGTAAAAAATATTTTTAGATGGTAAACATGTATCTTCGTACTGTTACCATTGGGACATGTAATCGTATGGGTACACTCCTTTACGGCTAAGTAGATCAAATTGTGTTTTTTCAGGAAAATTAAGTTTTAATTGTTTGAAGTCTTGTTTTTTCATTGTGCTTGCTAACTTTTCTAAGCTAGTTCCTAAAAACTTGAAATAATCTACAAATTGTACCTGAATGCTTTCATTATCGGAAATTGGAATATACTTTGTGGAAGAAATATAATTTTCTTTTGTTTTAGGGATTAATTTTATAGATCCCGGAGCTTTCCCTAATTCTTTTATAAAAAGGTGGCAATAACCCGATAAGTTATGAAAAAATACCGGCAGGAACTTTGGCATTTTATATTGCAGGTTGCAGTAACTGTGAGCTGCGCCACGATATTTACCAGTCAAATGACAATGATCGCGAACCCTATCACCTAACAAGATATACTCACAAATATGACATATATCAGCTTTTTGGAAGTTGAGAGCATTCTCATTCGTGTAAATCATAGTAATGTTATTGTTTAAAATTCTATAAAATGTTTTGGCATCTTCATAGATAGAATTCACAAATTTCGAAACACAATCCAAACCACGATACGAGACATATTGATTATAGGTTTCATCTAGAGTGCACGTAATATGATAAGCGAAAGCGATGGGCACATGTCGCTGCTTCGTAACGGTGCTCGCCTGAGTTGGGTCAGGGTCGCAGGAATCGTACCGTTCTAGCATTGTTTCAAAATCTGCGTATATAACAAATGGGACCATCTGCTTTCTACCATAATTTTCAAACTGAATAAAAGAGCCTTTTGGAGGTAATTTAGTGGCAACTCCTCCACAACTGTGTGAACTAAGATCATCATATGAGGCAAAGAACATTAAGCAAACATCACAAAAGTATAATTTACTATGATACTTTGTTATTTGATTTTTAACAAGACGCGGTAAATCCTTAATGAGACAGTAATGTGATAAATCATCTTTTTCTAAATAAAGTAAATGAATCACTTTTCCCTTCAAAGTTGTTGGTTTATAAAACGATCCAATCACGGTATTATTTTTTAAGCCATATATATATATATATATATATACATATATATATACATATTTCAGGGTTATTTAATTCGAATCGAGCAATATCTGAGAAACTCAATGGGAATTGAATGTCTTTTATGTTTAACACGTTCCGGAAATCGAGGTAAGACGATACTCTTTCAGGATGACTTTTAGCTGGATATAAAGCAGCAACAACTGACCATAAAAAGCAATAATCATCTTTATTTCGAATATTAACGCATGCTTTTTTTATTTAATTGCTGCTGGTAAGTCAATAAAGTTTGAACCGCGCAAAGGCTGATATTTGTTAATATTAACTTCCAAATGTGAACTGTTTAAAAATGTCCACCTACTATCGCGATCATGAAATTCTTCCAATTTCTTTTTCAACGTGTTTCTAACCTGAGTTGCTAATGAATTATATTCATAATTCTGATGTACTACATAATTCTTTGTAGCAAATGATTTCATCTCTTGACTATCATTTTAACCATCAAAAACAAAGCGAAATATTCAAAATTAATTTTTAGACAGATATGATCCTTAAGAGATTTGTTTATCAATGTCTTCATTTTTTCGTAATTGTTATTAAAAAATAAATCTAAAGAATATCTTTTATGAGTGTCAATAATTCTATAAGAAGCTATACGATTTAGAAATGCAGAATTAATTAATTCCACACCTTCGCAAACGTATGAGATATTTTTATTTTTATGTTTGTTACTGCGTAGATGACCTGTCCAGTGACTGCGCTCAACAGATATGTTACAAACAGTGCAGAAAGGCATTTTAACGTAATTAATTACCAGCTAACTTAAAACATTTATTTTGGATGTCCCAAATTTTAATTTTAAATTGATATTTAAGTTTTATTTAAAATGTATTTTATCGCTAAAAAACACAGCCTCTGAGTCATTGAACGACTCATGAGCCTTGTGCATAAATTTTTGTAGTGAGTTCCACTGCGAGCCACCTTTATCCAGTTGCAGTTTTAATGCAACTTCTGCCTTCTTCCAGCGCTCCACAGGAGCAGTGGAGATAATGTCTCCTTTATGGTATACCTTTAATTCCACATAGGAGGCACCCCTTAGATTCGCTGTCCGTCGTACCTTCCCGTTGGCAACGCGAGACAGCAAGGATGAACCTAACTCCGTCTGCGTGGTTGAAGGAATGCTGTTCAAGTCTTCCAACCCGAAAAGGTCGGTGTTCTCCGGTTTCTTGTAACTGTAAACAAGTAAAATTATATTTTATTAATCACGAATAATAACTTATCTAGATACCAACTTATGTTGTATAAAAATAAGTAAGCGTGAACTTAAAATTTTCTATTGAGATGTACGTTATAATATAATAATGGAGACTCTAATAAAGAAGGGATAACTCATATAGGGTATTCATAAACTACCTTGATTCCGATTCCACAACCGAAGAAGCTTTGCGCTTTGTTGTTTTTTTCATAGCCAGGGTCTTGGTCGGTACGACCTTTGCAGCTGTCACCGGACTCTTTATGTAGTCAGACACACGGGAAACGTCGGAGTCGGCCCTATAGAAAACATTAAAATATTATTTTAAATATCAAACAAATAACACAATTAGGTAATTTTTAAAATACATACAATAAATATAAAGTTAAACAATTTATGACAGAATAATAACAGTTACATCAGCCGACAGGCGGAAACCGGGCTCGTGGCTGGTTAGTAATCACTGTGGATAGGTAGAACACGATAATTACTACAGCTGAGTAGCAATCACGAGTTAGGACACGATAGCTACTACAGCCGGCAGGCAAAAGCCAGGGCCGTAGCTGAGTAGCCATCAGGATTAAGTAGGACGCGATAGTTACTACAGCCGGCAGGCAAAAGCCAGGGCCGTAGCTGAGTAGCAATCAGGATTAGGTAGGATACGATAGTTACTACAGCCGGCAGGCAAAAGCCAGGGCCGTAGCTGAGTAGCAATCAGGATTAGGTAGGACACGATAGTTGCTACAGCCGGCAGGCAAAAGCCAGGGCCGTAGCTGAGCAGTATACAACAAATTTAAAAGTTAAGAAGTACTTACTTACATATTTAAAAGTTGTTAGTGCTGGTACCATTTGTCACTTGGAAGATACTGGAGCGAATGTAATTGATTGTTTGAAATTAATTCGTTTATATACACAAAAAATGCAATATCAGCATAAAAATAGATCATTTCAATTTCAGACATTAAATACATTGTATTACAGTTGTTTAAAAAGATATATCGTTTATGTATTATTAAACAGAATTGATCGCATACCGATTTTGCTAAATTGCACTTTGATCATGAGTACTCGGAACCGGAAAAATAAAGCCGGCTGTTATGCATTATGATTCATAATTAAATTGACATGTATTGTTTATACGTCCTTGACCCTATTTGCGCAGCGACCTATGCTGACACACTTTAAAAATGCACGACTGCAATCTTAGAAGATGGCTCACTAGTTAACAAGTATTATTGTGTGTGTAAGATAACATTAGTATTTAAGAACCTATTTTTGTAAATAAATTCTCTTTGTACTCGGACTACAACGGTGCATCATTGCTGCTACCTGGTAACTATATTTCTCTCACTGTGGGCAAGACACCCATAGCCGTCAGGTAGGCTACTCTTGAAACAGATTTGCACTAATCAATGTCCAATCACAAATCTGAATAATGTCAAATGATACTTTCGTAAGCGATAATAGCGTCACATTGGAATAAAATTGCGTGGAAATTGATTGAACAAATTATTATCGAGATGGCGTTCCGGAGTTATCTTTACTTATCCTAATATCGATACATATTAATCGCATTGGAATTGTATTAATATTGAGTTTGCGTTCGAGAGTAACCCCCCCCTGTTTTGATCAGTCTTGTGAGTCTGCTTGACTGGCAGTGAGAAAATTCTACTCCGTAGCCTGTTTCCTCACCACCTTCTGTCTGTCGGTGCCTTAACAAGAGACCACAATAAACACCCACTATTAATATTCTTTTACAGTGCCCACTTTACTTAATCGACAGCTGTGTATGTTTCATTAATTTTTGATAGTATGATTGTTGAGAATATTTTACTTCACAATTACATTTATGTGGAAGGTGAAACTAACAAATGTCAAATTAATTCTCCTTAGTAGGTTCGTTAAGATTAGTTAAATTATCTCTTCCGTTAAAAATAAATTTGTCAGCTTGTCTTATTAAAATCGGTTTAGCAGAAGTAGTTTAATTTACTACTTAAAAGGGGCTGATTATTAATGAGACGTTTTCGTTATTGCGTTGACATAAATATAGTTCAATAGAACCCTTAAATTGATGAGTGTCTCAAAAATATTATTGGGCATCCTACTCCACCAGGAGTAACCGAGGCGAACGGAGTGAGCCGGAGGAACGGAAGGTGGTGAATGAGTCTCATGATAGTTTAATAAAACTAGTTCAAGGCGCTTACTTTGAAACGGAAATAACAACTCTTTCAAAAGACTCTACATATATTCCTTCGATAAGGAAACTTGCACCATTTTCTTATTCATTTATGACTCATGTCGTGACAATGAGCTTTTGTTAGTAGGTAACGTTTACAATTTTTTTTTATATTATTTTCTTATACTGGAAAGCCTCATAATGTTTACGGTGGGGGGTGTTCATTATCTGTCTTAGCGATTATTTATAATATGGCATAAAACCTCCTTGCCAAAGCTGGCTGCATTTGGAGCGCATCTTTTTTCTTCTGACGCCGTGTCAGTTGGCGTTTTTCTTTTTGTTCTGATTAAAAACTGACATAACTTCTGCTGCTGAAAATAATGCGTGTGACGTTTACCGTAAAAATACGCATATGAAATCTTTTCCTACAAAACCGATTTTTTTTTTGAGTTTGATTTTTTTGCACTAAGTTATTTATTTAATAACCATAGGAGCCTTAAAAATTCTGCGAAGTCATTCCGTTTTAAGACGTTTTCAGAAACATCAAGTGGCTGGTTTAAAAAAAAATGAAACATACAGACATAGAAAATCTGTTTACTTAATCGATGCTGAAAAAGTAATAAAAAGTGGTCCAGTTCTGAAGGAGGAAACAGGGGACTACGAAACATCGTTTTTCTGTGTTTTGTATGAGAATTTGGCATGCCACTTCGACGTAGTGTTTCCTCATAAGTACCACGAGTGCCAAGACTCCTAGAGAGAAAGAGAGAGAGATAACAAAATTAAACTAATACATTTGAGACAAAAAACATTGTGGAAAGGCTACTTTAAAGACAGTTTAAAGAAAAATACAATGATTTTTTTATATAGCCAATTCATTTCATTTTTAAAATATACTTATCGAACAGTGCCACTTTTTTGAGAACCACTGTTGTAAATAAACGAATAATGCTGTCATTTGAAATTTATTCTCTAATAGGCAGTTGTTTAAATAATGTTACTGTATGAACAACACGATATACGCGGCAGTCCGCGGCACCGAATGTAAATGTATTAATAATATCATAAAAATAATGTTTTTCAAAATTCTCTATTGAATAATGATACATGGCGCAGGCACACTATAACTAAAACAATAAAGGATAATATGTTTACTAGAAAAAAATCCAACAAGTTTCAGGAAGCTCGAGTGGGATTCGAACCCACGACCTTTGGATTGCCGGTCCACTGCTCAATCGATAAAGACGTAATTGCTTATAAATGTCTTTATTCTTGAAATTTTCTATTCACAATGCTATATAAGATAGATAAGATATAAGATAAAATGTTACTAGAAAAAAATCAACTAGTCTCAGGAAGCTCGAGTGGGATTCGAACCCACGACCTTTGGATTGCCGGTCCACTGCTCTAACCGCTGAGCTACCGAGACCCCAGAAGATTCGTTGAATTCTTTCTAGTACTTTGATTTACGCTGCAAGCCAGCGGTATTACGTCACTGTGAAGTCTACCCTCACATTCGAAAGAAATACTTTTAAAAGTATCTAAGAGGCCTATTATATCTCGACTGTGAATTTTTACGTAAAATGGCAATTTTCGCATTTTGTTGTAATTTTGCAGTTGTATTTATCGTTTTTATCAAAATAGGATAATAAATCTACGGTTTAACTCCGCACATACTGACCAAACGCTTAATCAGCCGTTTGAGTGCGTTGCACTGCTTATTAGCCTACATGACAAAATTATGTTTGTTTATAAATAGTATGACTAATACCAATATTTTTAAGTGTCTTACTAACTCGGCTACTGTAAACTACTACTAAATAAAGTGAAAATCTTATACCGTGGGTTTTCTTCTCGACACTTCGCAACAACTCTGATATTTACTCAAACTATTACATCAACGTCATCTGACAAATTTATGGTGAACTGATGCAGCGTGGTCAACTAAGCGCTGCACTGTACATCAAATGGTCCTTCGAGAAAAGAACAGGTGTTAACATTTATTTATTTATTCTTCTTTGCAATAGCGAATCGGTTGACTGGCCTCCCACAAGCGGGTCTCACCAGTTTAATTGAGAAGGCGCAAATACTGTAATTGAGGTTTAAATAATTTGGTTTACCTACAGCGACTTTTATTACTGAACTTCAACCGCAACGTGAACTGCGTGTCGTTTGAAGACTTAACTACAACTTACTGTTAACTTAGCATCAATAGCAACTATCAAGATGAACATCAACCAACAAATGGAAAGTTTTGAAGTCATCAAACAACTTTGTTCTAACTATAAGAAAGACGGAGCTACTAGAAAGACAATTGATTATTTAACTACGCGACTCGTGGCCTTGGAAAATCTCTGGCAAGACTTTCATGAGAGGCACCAAAGCTTTCAACTTGAAGAAATCAAAGACCTTCAGTACTTTAAAGACAAAATTTATGAAAAAACAAAAGAACTGTACAACTCTACGAGAACTGACATCTTGCAACGTCTGATGGTTATACAAGAAAAACAACCCAAGGTCGCTATTGAGCACGGTCCAGAGACTGAGGGCAAGACTAACAACCTACTAGATCTTCAAGAATGCAATCTAAAAGCATTGGAGCGGGCTATGATGAAGATAGATCTTGATACTATCACGGAAAAGTGGGAGATGGAAGATCACCTTAATATATTAAAAAATAAATGGGATGCTGTAGAAAAAACGCATTGGGAACTAGAATCAATTTTGAAAGGGTCGAACGAGCCTTACAATACTTTATTTAATGCTAAAGAAATTAACTACGATCATATAAGAAAACAGCTCAATGCGAAGATCCACTCCAGCTCTTACTACCAGTCTTCAACGCCAAGAATCGACTTACCTGAGTTTTACGGAAACTATACTCAGTGGGTTTCATTTAGAGATTTGTTTATGGAAACGATACATAAGAATCCAGCGGTTTCCAGAGCACAAAAGGTGCAGCATCTGAAAGCCTAACTGAAAGGCGAACCAGAGAAGCTGTTACAACATCTTGTTATCAGCTCAGATAATTACGACACTTGCTGGGAGATTCTAAACCAGCGTTATGACAATCGTAGATTACTCTTTACTAATCTCATGAATACTATGTTGCAGCTTCCTGCCATTCAATAACCAAACGCATCCTCTCTTAAGAAGATGCATGACGTCATCAACGAATGTCTCAACGGTCTACATAATATCGGTTTAAGTACAACAAGCTGGGACCCTATCGTTGTTTACTTAATTTCGCAGAAACTTGACTCTACAACGTACTCAGAATACACGCGAGATCTGCGTCAACCACGTGAAGTTCCGAATTTAGACGAATTTCTTACATTTTTAGAGAACAAGTTTATGTCACTAGAAGCTGCTAGAGGTCATCAGAAAGAACCTCAGCAAACAAAAACGCCATATGGGAATAAAAGTTACCCTAACAACTTCAATAAGCGTCAACTGGAACACAGCAAGGGAGACGGTTTTTCCAAAATATATCATACTTCATTTGGAAAATGTCCTCTTTGCGATGGTAACCATGTGTTGATGCAATGCACAAAGTTCATCGACATGGATATCTATAAAAGAAACAATACAATTACGAAACTGAAACTTTGTAAAAATTGTTTGTACAGTCATGGAAACGCTGAATGTACATCAAATAAAACATAATTATATAAAATCAATGATATCTAAAAATTCCGAGGCCGCTACGCACTATACGACTATATAAGAGATAACATTCTAATTTTTATATTTCATTTGTTTTGAACAGTAGTTCAATCGACGAGCTCAAGAAAGTGCCTTCGCGCATTTTATGAAAATCTTTCTCTGCAATTTTGGGTTCAATTAAAAAGTTAAGCAAAATTTACAAAAACCGAGGCCGCTACGCACTATTCCAATAGCTATTCTACACTATTCAATAAGTCATAATTGTTAACGGATTTTTGTTTCTGAGATCCATGAGAACGCCAAAATTGGCCATTTCACGCAAAAATCACAGTCGAGATGTAATAAGCCTCTTAACAATCTATAAAGACGTAATTGCTTATAAATATCTTTATTCTTGAAATTTTGCATTCACAATGCTATATAGATGTGGCGAGCACATTTCTATTGCACGCGCCCGTCTCTACTTTCGGCGCGGCATAGAGCAATGTCACTCTGACGCAGACAAGATCTGAGAAGACGCGCTACTAATCTCTGCGTGACTTGTTATATCTTT
Organism: Scoparia ambigualis; assembly: GCA_963921215.1. Lineage (NCBI taxonomy): Eukaryota > Metazoa > Arthropoda > Insecta > Lepidoptera > Crambidae > Scoparia > Scoparia ambigualis. Next base: position 18,636,225 of record OY992525.1, on the reverse strand, counting down.
TACCAATTAATATACGTTGTACATACAGTACTGTGGCTTTCAATCTGCTCTCCAGCGTTCAGCCATATTGGTGACCCCGCGTTCGTGTTTTATGTCGAACGGACGCGCAGAAAAAATGGACGACGACGACGTTGTTGAAAAAGTCGTGTCGGCGATGGACGCCGTTTTGAGTCGCGTAGCTGTACGCTTGCCACCGTTTTGGCCGGAAGACCCGGAAATATGGTTTGTGCAAGCAGAGGCATAGTTTCAAATATCGGGTATCAAAGAAGATACGACAAAATTTTACCACAACATATCGCAACTAGATCAGAGGTACGAGTACATTCGCGAGATTATAGATGTAGTCAAAATCCTCCTGCGGTCAACAAATATGAAAAATTGAAACAGGAGTTAATTAAAAGATTAGGCATTTCTCGTCAACGTCAAATCACGCAGCTGCTTTCACACGAGGAATTAGGTGACAGAAAACCGTCACAGTTTTTACGTCATGTGAAAACGCTGGCGGCAGATACTGTCACAGACGAATTTTACGCAGTTTGTGGTCGAGTAGATTGCCACCACATGTGCAAACAATTATTCCATCAAATACATCCGGCACTTTTGAAGACATCGCAGAACTAACGGACAAAATTTGTGAAATCGCACTGACACCTACACCGTTACAGCAAGTCGCTACGACAAGCGCTGTCATAAGCAACAATTATGATGAGTTTTTAAAGCGCTTTGAGAATACGATTGCGTCACGTATACAAGAAGAAATAAGACAGCAGGTTTTGCAGCTCAACGCACCGTAGAAGAACGGCTGGAGGCCCTGCGGCGACAACCGCGCACTCAATGCGTGCACCATACCTGACAGGTACCCTATCAGGCACATAGAAGATTATGCGCATAGACTAGCAGGGTGTATCATATTTTAAAAAATTGACCTGGAGAGTGATGTATGTTTTTATGATGTTTTTGAGGGTTGGGGGCCTGGTGTTCTAAATCTACAAGCAGATTACTGCCCATCTTAGACTCCAGTCTCCCGCAGACAACAAGCTAATTACGCATTAAAAACAACTTATTGTACATTGTAATTGTTTGTGGAGAGAAAATAAACTATTATTATTATTATATCACAATTTGCATTCACTATGCTATATCAATTGCATAGTGAATGCAAAATTTCAAGAATAAAGATAAAACAATATAGGTAGTATCCACTTACGTAATGATTAAATACACTTATTCAGATAAAATCACCTCTTAAAGATTACACTGTTTCAAGATATTTATGTTGTACATACACACATAATATATAGATTCATGACTAATATTCCCAAAGGCTTAGTGAGAGACTACGCAATGAGGACTGCAGAAGCAGTCCACTGACAGTGCACGTTTCACCAGATTATAATTGCACATGTGCTCAGCGTGATGAGGTGGTGCAGTCTTTAGTCCGTTAGTCGCCTTGTGATACCTAAAGAAGAGAGGGGTTGATAGCATTCTTTTTGTGAGCTTTTTGTGTAAGTTGTACCTAATTAAGTTAAGAAGCTTTTTATTTGTGAGTTTCTTGGTACTTCATATTTAAAAGATTCAATAGTCAAATCACAAGATAAGTTATAAATTAAAATTAAACAATTTTGTGGAAGCATTTGCAACTAAATCAAACATCAAAAAGAAGTTGTCCTCTTGCGCTTGCACATTAAAAGTAGTTTAGTAGTGGTTATTACTATATAACATAGTATAGTAAATGTAGTTATTGTTTTTACTGTAACAAATGCTGAGTTCCATTTTAGGACACTTCTTTCCTTTATTGTTATCAGGTGCAAATCGCCTGAGACGTATTTTTGGCCATAGCTCCAAAGATTTTTGGAAGGATCGACATGAAAATAGTACCAAGAGTTGAGGAATTCATCGTGACACGTGTAAGCGTTTGAATTTTAAAAATTGGCAGCCAACTTTTTAGTAATTTTGAAAAATATAAAATTTTTGGGTTTTTTGGGGGGTGTTTGTTTACTAAATTGTAAATATTTCGGAAAAAAAGCAGACTTATGAAAAAATAATTTATGCGAAAATTTTGAAAACCCGTTAATAATTATTGTGACTGTGTGATTGTGTGTGTAGGTTTCCTTTTTATTTGTAATTGTAGAAAAACAGGTATTTAAATATATAAAAGTGATGTAGCTTCTACGATTATTGACCGATCGTCATGGTAATGGTGTTATAAGATGTGAATGCAGGCGAGAAATGCATTCGAGTTAAAATTTTGTAAATCTACTTGAATGAATTTCACTTTTTTTTTAGCAGAAGAAGGCAAACGAGCAAGCGGGTCACCTGATAGAAAGTAATCACCACCGCCCGTGGACACCGCACAGAACACTCCCCATGTGGTACAATATACAGAGAGACGCAACGTCTTTCCGAAGAGCCAATGGATCGAGCCGACCTGAAATAACCACGTCGTCGATAATTCGAGCAGCTCTGCGTTGAATGCGGTCAAAAGGAAGCAGTTGGTATTGGGGTGCTCCAGCCCAAAGATAGGAGCGGTACCTATTCCATGTGTGGCCTGATCTGTGCTTTATGCAGTTGTAAGCGGTGGGCCGTAAAATTCTGACCCGCTCTATTAAGCACACCCAGCTTCTTCGAAGCTAATTTAGCTTTACCTTCCAAATTACCTCGAAACTGAACGTCAATCGAAATATCGATGCCAAGGATTCCAATAGTCGGATTGGTATCAAGGGAAGCTCCCTCAAAGTTCAGAGGTACGACGAAAGAATGTTTTTTCGCGGTAAATGCGCAAACTTGTGTTTTTAAGGGGTTAAAGTGAACTAGGTTATGTCGGCCCCAATTCGAGATATGACTTAACATGTTCTCGGTGTCAGTCACAAGCTTATTCCGACTCTCGATGACACTTTACCGAGAAATATTAGCTCGTCTGGTGTAGAGCGTATCCCCAGTACTGTCGTCCACATAGCAATGAATGCTGTTGTTATGCATCATGTCATTGATATGCAGAAGAAACAGAGTAGGGGACAGTACGCACCCCTGCGGAACTTCAGTATTCACAGGCTTGATGTCGGAGCACGAACCGTCGACTAAGACTCTGATGCTAAGCCCAGTAAAAAAGCTGACAACCCACGAACACAATTTCTCAGGAAGTTTGTATGATGACTGTTTAGAGGGTAGAGCCCTATGCCATACCCTATCGAAGGCTTTTGCTACGTCCAAGCTAACTGCCAGTGCGTCCCCTTTACTCTCGACTGCCGTCCATCGGTGAGTAAGGTACACTAAACGATCACTAGCCGAACGACCGTGACGAAACCATACTGGCGATCACTTAGTAGCTGGTTCTCTTCTAGGTACCTTAAGAGCTGGCGGTTTGTAATGGACTCCATTACTTTGGAGAGTAAAGAGGTGTTAGCTATATTGGCCTGTAGTTGGACGGATTTGAGCGATCGCCTTTTTTGGGAATCGGGTGGACAAGGGCCGTCTTCCAAGAGGTTGTAAAAGAAAAGAAAATGTTATTCTCTGTGTTGTGCAGTGTTATACATTCTTAAGTTATAATTCGACTTGTAAGTAATGTAGTTGAGTAATTTAAGCGAAGTATATCTCAATGAAAACTTCTTATTAATCAACTTGTAATGTGTTATTCAAAATAAAATATATATCTTTCGTAAATTTTTGTATTCATTTTCAATTCTTGCGGGCACTGCGAAATTTGTTATTTTTTGTTACGAATTAAAACATCCTTAAATTCTATGCCGTAAATAAATAATTTAAAAGCCACATGTTTTCAAGAATTTAACATTCATATTGTCTTAAGTGATGTCATGAATTATTGCAACGCTGCCTGCTTACATATCATGTTGAATGCAAGTTTGCAGGAATACTGCATGCTTGCTTGCATGCTGTACGTTGGGGGGTGGTTGCTTACACTACTAGGGGGCGCCCCTACCACCAGCTACCTGAACTGGAGTTCGAGTCCCCCGACTATAAAGAAAAGGTAAATATTTAAAACTCAAGTTCCGGTTAGGTTAGATTAGACTTTAGACAAATAATTTAATTAGGCTGCAGGCTTCTCAATTTCCCCCGGCACGCAGCATGTAATCAAAAACGGTATGAAAGCTAGTCAAAAGAAACATATGAAAAAACAAAAAAAGCCGGCTTTTATATTAATTACCTGATTGTGAAAACTTTTTATAGGTGTCATAGCTAAATAGGTAGGTTTCACTTAGTTTTACTACACGCTAACTAAAATTTTCAGTCGCGAAAAAAATGGTTAACAATAGTAAATTTGCAAAAATAATCGAAATATTAGTAAAAAATGTGTAAATTATCAAATATAATACAAATTATTGTATACAGATAACTATTTGCAAAATGCATTTTGTTATATGATTGTTTGTAAAATAAAACATTATTGGAAAGTAAAAATTCAACAGCTGTGTTCCGGTTAAATATTTTAACGACGTGCAAACACATTATGTGTATGTTCGTCAGCACATTATATGTTTTTGAGTATGTCGACCTTCATGATATTTGTTCATTATACATACATAAGTACATCATCATCAACCTTCATACGTCCCACTGCTGGGACTGACCTTCCCGCATAAGTCAAAGTCAAAGTCAAAATATATTTATTCAAATTAATAAGTACTTTGAATCGTCCAAATCTTTTTTAACCTACCACCCATTCAGGACATAATTTTTTAACTGTGGTAAAGAATGGGCACAAGAAACCACAGCGCACAGAAGCAACGACATTAACAACCAAAAAAAAAGAATATTGTCATTACCAGTAAATACATAATATGAATTTAAAAAATAATAAATGATGCAATACAAAACTACAATACAATGTAGTATCGATTACATAAAGACAATTAGAAATAGCTGTTGGAGTTCTTGGAGCATTTCAGATCCAAGATTGTCTTCTGTGTAGTTTTAATATGCTTAAATTTATTAAGATCTAATGTCTGAATATCATTTGGTACTTTGTTGTAAAATCTTACACACAGACCCTTAAAAGAATTATTTATTTTATAGAGCCTAGTATAAGGTACTGCTCATTTGTTCTTACTTCTAGTGTTTACATTGTGAATATCACTATTTTTTGGGAACATTTCAGTATTTTTATGAACATAAATCAAATTTTCATAAATGTATTGTGATGCAACTGTCATTACATTTATATTCTTAAATCTCTCTCTGAGAGAGTCTTCAGCCTAGGTTATAGATTGCTCGAATAGCCCTCTTCTAAAGCACAAAGATAGTTTGAATGACGACAGCATTTCCCCACAGTAAAATGGCGTACGACATTACACTATGAAATTAACTGAAATAAACTAATCTAGATGTATCAACGTCAGTTAACTGACGGATCTTCATTACGGCATAAGCCGCAGAGATAAGTCTATTTGACAATTTAGCTATTGTGGGCCCCACTAAACCTTGGCATCCAACGTGATGCCTAGAAACACAGCGGTGTCTACAGGATTCACAATCTTATCTTTAATTTGTACACTAGTTGTTACCTGCTTAACATTAGGCAATACAAATCTTACTCATTTGGTTTTTCCTTCGTTTAATAGCAAAGTATTAACACTAAATCAGTGAACAATCTTTGAGACTGCATTATTCACATCGTCGTAATTTTGGTGTCGTCTTTTCACTTTGAATAAAAGTGAAGTATCATCAGCAAACAATACTATCTCATGACTGTCTTTCACTAAATAAGGTAAACAAGCTTCGGAGTAGCGCGAATTTTATTCAAACCTTATTCACTAGATATGGCTCCAGCTGACTTCTTTTTCTTCTGAAACTCAAATTACCACTTTGTGGCACCCATTTTATTCGGTATAAGACATAAAGGAGAATTTGCGGCGAGAACTGAGCTCAATTACAGAAAAAGCGTTTAAAAAATGATTGGATTATTAGTTGGCGTAGGTAAGTGTATCGTTTCTGAAGGAGCATACTTTGAAAGCGATATAATATATTTGGATGAATAACTTACATTTTGTGTATTATTGATCTATTCCCGGTACTTCGTTGACAGAGTTATCTACAGTGTTCCATAGTCACTGCTGGGAAAAACTCGCCATCATTGAGATCATGGCATCGCTACAATCGATGGGTATAAGCTTAATCAAGACGCTTGCCAAATTCAGGCTGGTGAAAACAAAACCGGGCAACATCAAAAAGTCCAAAACACACTATTTACCCCACCTATTGAACTCATACCCTCCGTACTCCGTATCAATATACGGCCGAGCGCTCTGTCAGAATCAAACCGCTAAAAACATTATTGCTAGACATATTATATAAGAACCAAACTGACAAGATAGTAATAGCTATAGGCTGGGAAATTCATACGTGCCAGTCCAATGGTCTGCGAGCGACGGGGGAGAACACAGGGCCCAACAGACGATCAGGTCGCCGGCAGGTATCGCCTGTCAGTTAGTAGTACAACGCACGGGCGGCGGCGGCAGAACTGACAGGCTTCTACCTGACGGCGAACTTATCGTGTGTGGGGCCCGCCGGCAGGTATCAGCCTGTCAGTCATTACTAGCCGCCCGCCGCCGCCGCCGCCCGTGCGTTGTACTGCTATCTGACAGGCCGATACCTGCCAGCGACCTGATCATTTGTGGGGCCCTAGGCTTAACAGCCAATGGGTCCAAGCCATTTCGAGCTCAAAAACTTACATACACACATTCATGATTATATGCCCGAAGGGTTAGTAAGAGAGAGACCAGGCAATGAGAATCGCTATAGGCCTCATTGCCTAGTCTCTGCCTAACCCTTCGGGGATAATAGCCGGAGGGTGTCACTCCGCAGTTAAGCTGGTACGTTCGTTTGGCGCGCCTCCCAGGCAGGCCGCCTAAGCGTATGGCAGTAAAGGTTGCCGCGAGCCGACGCACCGAACACCGAGCGCCGCGCCGATTTGCTTAACTCGTAATCCCTGCGCGCGCGCGTAAACCCTACGCTCTGTGACGTCATGACGTCAAATCGATATCGAGTCAGCGTTGCTTAACGGAATTTGAACTCTCGGGTCACACGATAAGTTTCAATTTCGAGTGAAAGTCGTTAGAGAGTGAACCTTCTGTACGGTAGTAGGTACAATTAGTTATTCTGTGTTAATAGTCGTGATTATATGTATGTATAGTATGTGTGGGGATAATCGTGTCGCGTCGCTTCGAAAGCATAAAGCGAAGCAGCATAAAGCGAAGCATCATAAAGCGAAGATGAGCTCACCACCGTCCTGTCACGCAGCACATGTGGAGTTATCATTTGGTGATCGTGGACTGTGGCTGTGGAATGTTTCTGCGGTCCCCATTGCCTGGTCTCTGCCTAAATTTTCGGAGATAATACAGCGTGTTAGTTAACACGAGGGACATAAATGACGACCTCCTTGGTCGAGTGGTTTGTACACCGGTTATCATGGTGTCGCCATCCGGGTTCGATCCCCGGTCGGGTCAATTTAGAAATTATTGTTTTCTAAATTGTCTCGGGTCTGGGTGTTTTCTATGTATAATAAGTATGTATTTAAGTATTTTAAGTATGTTTATCCGTTGTCTAGTAACCATTTAACAAGTTTCTTCGAAGCTTCTCTTGGGCTAGATAATTGGTGTGAGTGTACGAAAGTTTATTTTATTTATTTATTTTTTATTATAAATTTTATCCTTTATTAGTTTATGCCTGGTTAAACATAAACTAATTAAAAAATACTACTCGAAGCCATTGAGGTAATTATGCAAAAAAAAAGGTTTTTTAAAATGAATCAGATTGTGAATCGACTACCTAATGTCCTCCTTTAATATGTCTCTCGGTTTAACTAACTCGCTGTATATGTATGTATGTATCGGCTACACACTGTAAAGATAAATAAAAGACAGCGCTGCAGTGCAGACACATGGGTAAACAAAGTTGAAATTTATTTTTTAAAACGTCTGAATTTAAATGCAAATATTGACAACTCAACTTTGCACGTCGGTCTGCTATATATATTACTACCGGCGTAACGTCAAGTTAGTTAGTCCAGAGTTGTCGAAAGCATAACATAATGAACGTTTCGTCGCATTTTGTCTACTTCGCATTTAGTCCACTCGACAAAAACACGTCCATTTCGCGTTTGGTACTATTTATTCGCGTTTGGTACACTTCGCATTTGGTCTAAGTATTTCGCATTTGGTCCACTTCGCATTTAATCCACGCATTTGGTCCATTTCGCATTTGGTCTACTTCGCATTTCGCCCATTTCGCGTTTGGTTCACCTAACACAGTAGTCGTTTTACGCGTTTGGTTCACTACGCATACGATATACGCAACTTTCCAAAAGTTTCACATTAATTTATTTAGCAGACTACATACCAAAGCCGCCGAGTTATATGACCTACGTTAATGTTTACACAATTATTTGACGACTCATGCTATTGTTCGATCACTTTTCTTCGATATTCGCTTGCGCTCCACTCTCTTCGCGCGTACGTACACACGGCGTCAGAGCAACCTACTGTGAACTGTCAAATTTCTCCAAAGAATATTGATCCTTAGAGCCAATAAAGTTCTAAATTGATTGGTAAGCGTGCGCATAGATCCTGTGGAAGCCAATATCGCCGAATCGTGGTCGACCGGGAACTCCTCGACTGTACACAAATAAACTCACGACTGAGGACCGCAAAAGCATTCTACGTTTAACCAAACCACAACTAAAGTGCTCAGCTCTCAATTTCTTCTAAACAACATATATCTTAATTTTTTTTTTATAAACTTTCACACCAATTATCTAGCCCAAGAGAAGCTTCGAAAAGACTCGTTAAATGGTTACTAGACAACGGACATACTTAAAATACTTAAATACATACTTATTATACATAGAAAACACCCAGACCCGAGACAATTCAGAAAAACAATAATTTCTAAATTGACCCGACCGGGGATCGTACCCGGGACCTCAGAGATGGCGACACCATGAAAGCCGGTGTACAAACCACTCGACCAATGAGGTCGTCTATTAAAGAAAGATCAATTATTATTGTTATTATTTTCAGCCTATTCTGTCCAACTGCAGGGCAAAGGCCTCCTTCTTTCCACTTGTTTCTGTCCACCATCGCCACAGTGGTCCAATCTGGATGATATGCGTCCAGCGCGTCACGCCATCTGCGCCTCGGTCTGCCGCGTCGCCTTCTAGCATTGGAAGGTATCCAAACGGTAGTGGCTTTAGCCCAAAGTTTAAAGAAAGACCAAGAAAAGTATTTTATTAAAAATAAGTTCAAAATATTATTATTTTGTATACCTAATAATACCTATTCACCATATCTCGGTACAAAAGGCGACACGTAACGAATTCAGTCGTAGAATACGTCTGTGCATACGTGAAAATGGGTCTTATTGTGAGCAATTCATAAGTTAAGAGAACTATTTTCTTTAGATAAAGCTTTACCCCCATGAATAAATGAAAATAACTAAATAAACCTTCCTACACTTACACCAATTATCTAGCCCAAGAGAAGCTTTGAAACACCTTATATGGAGAAGAAAGTTATGAAACACGTTATATGGTTACTAGACAACGGATTAACATACTTAAAATACTTAAATAGGTCCATGCTTATTATACATAAAAGCACTTAGACCTTAGACAATTTAGAAAACAATAATTTCAACAAAACAAAAATTGACCCGACCGGGGATCGAACCCGGGACCACAGAAATGGCGACACCATGAAAACCGATGTACAAACCACTCGACCAAGGAGGTCGTCAAAAATTTTGAATGTCATCGTGAATGATACTGAAACGCAAAAAGAATAGGTAGGTACATGATATGTATTGAATGGGTGAATACGTCAGGTGAAAATAGGTACCTAAATTGGGTATTTGTTTTGAGCTTCTGCGTACTCCATTTTACCAATGACAATGAATTTTAAATAGTTACACGTGTACCTATACCTACCGTATACTGTGTACACATATAATACAAGAAGAAAGAATACCACATGTGTTACCAATAGACATCTATTCAACTAGTAATTTATTTTTATTCTATTACTAGCAAGCAGCTCGCCCGCGCCTTCGTCCGCGCTAACTTAGAGAAACCGCCATTTTGTACAAAATAAATACAAATTATAAAAAAAACATCATTCTCAGTAATAGCTGTTATTAAAAAACACATAAAAATCAAAAGTGTGGGTTAAAAGAAGACAGCGGGGCCACAGACACATTAAAACAGTGTCCCTTCTTACTTTACTAGATCCCATAGAACAAAGACGATCAGTTTGGTTGGATTTCTAAAATCGCACAGGGGTGCGGATGCTCTAACGCTCGATCTTTAAGAGGAAACACTACGTCGAAGTGGCATGCAAAATTCCCATACAAAACACAGAAAAACGACGTTTCGTAGTCCCATGTTTCCCCTCCTTCAGAACTGGAAAAAAAATTATTACTTTTCAGCATCGGTTAAAGAAAAAGATTTTCTATGTCTGTATGTTTAATTTTTTTTGTTAAACTAGCCACTTAATGTTTTTGAAGATGCCTTAAAACGGAGTGATTTCGCTAAATTTTGAAGGCTCCTGGTTATTAAATAAATTACTTAATGCAAAAAAATGAAACAAAAATTTGTCCAGTTCTGAAGGAGGAAACAGGGGACTACGAAACGTCGTTTTTCTGTGATTTGTATGGGGATTTATGTGCAGTCTTTAGTCCGTTAGTCGTTTACGACATCCAAAAGAAAACATAAAAATATGGATTGGTATTAGTATTATTTTAATAGTGATAAATAATAAAAGACATATACAGCCAGAAGCGCAGATCACTTTGGTATTGTTTATTTTTTTCTACTTCTTACTCTAAACCATTTGTAATGTAATGCAAATATTGACAATTAAACTATTTACGTCGTCTGGTATATAAGGCGCTTCCGGTGTTTGGTCACAATTAGTAAATTAGAAGTTTTAATCTAGAGTTGTCGAAAGTATCACAAAATGAAATCCTTCTTGATCCTCTTCGTTGTGGTAAGATACTTTTCTATTTACGTACATACATAATAATTACGACTATAATTCCCGAAGGGTTAGCCAGAGACTAGGCAATGAGGCTAAAGCAGTCCTTTGCCATATTCCGCTTTTCACCAAATAGCTACTGCACATGTGTGCTCAGCGTGATTTGGGTAAGGATAGAGGGTCGTACGAACATTGAAACATACGCGTGTGTTGCCCTACAGTACTGTAGTAATGAATATCTTATTATACGCCAACTAATCCCACTATACGTTTCTAAGGCCTGAGATATTCATTATAAATAATGCGTCTCTTCAATTTATAACATTGAAAATGTTTTTTCGTTCGCTCCAGTAGGGCCCCCATTTTCGCTGAAAGTGCTACTCGCCCGTGATACCCTGAGGTATAAGGCCACGAGGACGTATGAGGGCTCAAAAGACGCGGAAATTCATTAAGAATTTAAGATACATATTTTACTAGAACGTATTTATGATTCTATAAAAAAAGATATTATATGATTAAGATATTATATATTAATCATATAATATCTTGTTTTTGTATAACATATAATGATATTATATAAAAAATAGTGTGATTTTAAAACATAAAATAAATGGGAAATGATTTTTTTTCTCAGCAAAATAATCTCAAACATACAAAACAAAGTAATTTAGTAGTTAGCTAGTGTCATTAGCTACCGTTTGCCTTTTTTTTCATGTTTCTCCGACGTATGAAACCTTTGATATCGCATAAAATAAAAATGGTCATAAATTATAAGGGGAGGAGGGAGGGGATATTATTTTTTTCTCGATGAAGTTAGATGTAGTACTTAAACGGGTTAGAAGTAGCACCCCTATCACATTGTATATTTACTTATAATTAGGTTTATAATCGAGTCTTTTTTTGAAAGTTTGTTTTTTCTGAACACCCTTACTAATCGACTGGCAGAGAATGCCTTAGAGTTTTAATAATTTGCTGTAATTTTACAATAACGAATAAATTAGTTTAAAAAAAATGCGTTTACGCTCACACTAATTAGTTATTTGTATTCTTTTGAAACTCGTTAATTTGGTAAGATAACGGATAAATATACATAAATATAGAGAAAAACACCCAGACCCGAAATCAATTTAGAAAAACAGTTATTCTCTAAATGACCGGGAATTGAACCCGGGACCTCAGAGATGGCGCGACGCCAGACCCGGCGTGCTAACCGTTCGACCACGGAGGTCGTCGCAGATAAGTTAAGATACTTTTTACTTCGATGATTTTTATTCTATGCATTGCGGAGTAAATATGAAAATAAAGAGATAATTATAAAACCATAATTATAATAAATAAATAAATTGTTTGATATTTGTGTTCCTGTTTTTCAGGTCTGCGTTGCCATATGCATCGAAGCAAGTGAGTATCCATTCAAAATTATTCTACTAGACGAACGTACGAACCGATGACGCAGTGACATTCTAAAAAAAAAATAACCTATCATGAATCTTAACAAATGTACATACATACATAAAACCTCAACTATTATCCCCGAAGGGTTAGTCAGAGACTAACCAACGAAGTAGTCTACTTTTCACTTCTTTCTTCTTCTACTTCTTCTTTCAAGTCTTTGTTAACTTATTTAAGAGCAGATCTTAATCTTTGAGGACTTTTATTGTAAATATTTATACACATATTAAAACATTTTTTTCTGAAATTGGGCACTACGTGGGACGAATTCAAGTACTAACCTATTACAATTTCTAGTATTTCTAGAGAAAACATCTCTAGCTTGTTTGAAGTGACTTAAATGTAGCCTTACAAATTTCGATATTTCAAATATATAAGGTGACTTCTAGAAACCGCAAGAAACTTCAAGGGCTGGTTAGGTCAAGTATTTTAAACATGACAAAAATGAGATCTCAGACTAAAGTAGGTAGGTACTTTATCGTCCAGCTGACGCGGACGGGTCCGCGCGTTGTAAATAATCGTTTTTTTTTGTAATTGTTTTGCATTTTATTTTCTTATGTTATTGCTTGAAAATAAATAAGATAATCAAAGACTATCCAATTAAAATTCACAAAATAAATAATTTAATTAAAAATTAAAAAGCACGAAATTATTTTTTGTCATTTTTGTCATGTTTAAAACAGTTGACCTGACCAGCCCTTGAAGTATCTTGCTGTTTCTAGCAGCCACCTTATAAACAAGCAAGGTAGAGGTAAAATATTCAAGGCTTTAAATAGTGGCTTCTGAATGTTGGACATCGTTTTTGAGACACAAATGCCCTCTGTATATCAGTGCTGTTGCCCCAAATGATAAGTCCGTAACGCAGCACAGACTCAATATACTCACCTCACAGACACAACATAGTAAGCTGTAAATGCCGTACCTCTCGTTGCTACTTTTGCTAATTTATAAAGTGCAAAGGAGAACCTGTTAATTTTATTGCAAACATTATATCGAAATGTTCTTTCCAATCTAGTCTATTGTTGATCTGAATACCTAAAAATCTAGCGTGGTTTTATTTTTTATTATTTTTCCTCGGTGATAATATGTTAAGTTTAGGTTTGAATTTTCAAAGTTTATAAAATATGTCTTCTCAATATTATCTATTGTGTTATTTACTTCTATTTCATGATTATGTAAGGTTTTATTTTTATTAGTAAAGACAACTACTGATATGTCATCAACAAATAAAATGTTTTTATGTGTTAAAGTATTTGGGAGATCGTTAACCAGAAATAATAGTGGACCGAGAATGCTGCCTTGCGGAACACCAGAAGTTTTTATTTTGTATTTAGATGTATACTTTTGTGCCACATTACTAATATCTAATTTAGTAATGTAAACCGATTGCATCCTATTATTTCAGTATGTCTAGATCCCTTTTAAGGCTGTTCCTCTGACACCACACTTTTCCAATTTGTGTAAAAGTTTGATAATGCATACAAAGTCAAATGCTTATAACATGTCAAAATATAGTATTGTTACATATTTTTTGTCATTTAACCTTTGTAAAGTCTCATTAACCAAATCAAAAGCTGCTAAAGTTGTAAATTTGTTTTTTTTTGGGAGCCTTACTGATTGTTCATTAGCCGTCTTTTACGACACCCAAGGGAAGAGAAGGGTGGTAGTATTCTTATACCGCTACGCGATACGGTTAAGAAATATGTCCTTTGATTACGTCATCATCAGTCTATAAACATCCCACTGCTGGGCACAGGCCTTTCCACATATGGAGAGGTTGGGCCATAACCATAATTGACCCAATGCGGGTTGGTGGGTTCTAACAAAAGCCATCTTACGACAACAACCGTGACCAACAGCTTTACGTGCTTTCTGAAGCACGGAGAAGGTCGAAAATCCGGTCACCGATCCAATGACCCGACATCATGGAAAGTTGTCTAACTACCAAGGTCGCAAACCGAACGCCTTACCTGCTGCATTATAAATCTGCCCTGATATGAAAGAAGGCGGCTAAACCTCGAAATACGTTTCGTCTTTTAGCCTATGACTTATTTAAAAATAAGATTCATAACTGCTTTTGTACTTAATGTAACTCTGAAATCGTAAAAATATATCTCAAGTTAGACAATGCAAAATCTGATTTTAGTTCAGGGGTCTTAAATTGTCAACAGTGTCTGTACTTTACTTTAAGTACTACTTTAGAATTTATTTTACTTACATAATGCCTAAAATCACGACTGTTATCCTCGAAGGGTTAGTCAGAGACTAGGCAATGAAGATCGCAAAAGCAGTCCTTTGCCATAGTCCACTTTTTTCCAAATAGCGACTGCACATGTGCTCAGCGTGGTGGTGAGTCCATTGCTGCTCTAAGCTGTTGAATGTATGTGCAGTCTTCCGATCTAAGCTGTTGAATGTATGTTTTTTTTTTAATGTGACACGTCATAGTGACTATGAGAGCGCTCCCCACCGTGGAACAAGCACGGTAACAAGCGCACCCATTCATAAATGCCGTTTCACGCCCCGTTTAAAAGACCCGTATGTGCAGTCTTTAGTCCGTTAGTCGCTTTTTACGACACCCATCATCCAAGGGAAAACAGGGGTGTTAGTATTCTTTCACCGCTACGAGATACGGTTAATTTATTTTATCTATAAAAAAAAGTATAATTTTGTTCATGCTTTTCAGCTCCAGTTCCCGGTGAAGGATTAATAGAAGGCACTCTCGATGGAGCGGTGGGTGGCGTCAGTAAGTACCAGTTCATTTCCTCTGCCTCGTGTTCCTAAGAAAATTGATAAAATACAAACATAATACATTCACTCACGACTATTATCCCCTAAGGGGGCACACTAGGCAACTAGTCGTGGCCACTAAAAGCGTCCACCAGTGGCTTAATCAAACCACTATACGCGGCCACTGATCGCAGCCGCTAGTGGCTGAATTAGCTACTTCTTTATTTGAAATCAGACTATTTTAGTTTCTAAAAATAAATATCATCAGCTACATAAAATAAAAAAATTATAAATTAAAAATATCACGAAAAAATGTCTAACAACAGCACAACAGGAGGTAGCCGCAAAACGTCGTCGTCGCTGGTTACATGCAATAATAAGTTTGATTCACAAAGAACAGTGTTATGTTCATTATGTAACAAAAATTATTAATTCGACAGCATCGGCTATTCAGAAAAATTATTTCGTATGAAAGACAAAGAAACGAAAAAAATGGAACAGAATAAGCTAGTCGAAAGAAGTAGTTCATCTCCTCGGCACCATAGTAGGTACTTCGTCATCTGTAAGCACTCCAGGAGAAAACTGTAGAAATAGAATACTAATTTACAGAACTCAACAATGCGTCGGTTTATCTTCCGCTTCTATACGATCATAAGAAAACACAGCATACGAGAATTATATGGTTTCCTGTTTCCTCGCAAACAAAGCCATAAGCGTTGACCACAGACGTGTTAAAAAATTGTGAAAATATTGAACTCGCATTAGATGATAAACTTATAATATGTATAGGCGAAAATGATTATGACTAGGAAATATTATCATTACAGTTACGTAACTTGCTTTTTAAATTCAATAATAACGACATCATTGTACTGCAGCCTATTAAAAATATGTACATTGATTTAATTGATTCGAATAATAGATTTTATGATATTTGTAATGAGTATAAAAATTGTCATTTTGTTAATATTGGATCAAATAATTTATTTAATATGTGTAAATTAATTTTCCACGTAATTGACTATGATAATAAGTACCTGAACGATTTATTGATTTTAATAAAAAATCTAATGATAACACGTAACAAATCAATGATTCAAAAATCTAATTTAAACAAAATCTGTCAAAAAGGTACCATTCCTTATTACTTTGCCCGTCTAGAGTCAAAAAATGTGAGCGAAAATTCTCTTTGATAAATAAAGGTGTAAATAAACACATTATTTCCCCATGTTAAACAAGAAGCAGTTATTTCTTGACAAATAAAAACATGAATGTCATGTCTTTTAATATCATGCATCAAAATATAGCAAGTATTCTGGCAAAGCAAGAATTGTTGAAATTGACATAACAAGAGATGCGCCAGGCAGATACAGAACCTGATGTAATATGACTGTCTGAGACTTTCTCACAAACAGGCCATTTCAAATACGTAAGGGTTTACGATTATGAATTGGCAGCTGTCTTTTGTAGTCGAAAAAAAGAGGTGGAACATGCATTCTAGCTAAACGAAATTTAATATACAGGGAATTAACCAACTTGAAAAAATATGCAACTCAAGCAACATTTGAATTATGCGGTATCGAAATTCCTTTGCATAATTTAGTTACAATTTGCCTTTACAGAACTCCACCTAGCGATCCTAAATTATTTATGAACAAACTGTGCCAAGTTTTGGATGATATATTTCGAAACAAACATAACAAAAAAATCGTTATTGGTGGCGACTTTAATATTAATACACTAAAACCAAGCAAAATTACTAAATATCTGCAAGATATATGTCTCAATTATAATTTGCAGATTCATATTAACGTCCCAACTCGGAATGAGTCTTGCATTGATCACATTTTAAGCAAGATTAAGGACACAATCGCCCGCGTATTACCGCTGCATCTGACAGATCACGAAACACCACAGATATTGCAATTTCCAATAAAACAAAAAAAAATGAGAAGCCAAAGTCATATTTTATTTATTTAAAAGATTATTGACTTTCAATTCAGGATGTGTCTAAGAAATCTATCGTGGTCTGAAATATATATTGAGACTAACTTAAACACAGATTTTTCAAACTTCCACGAGCAATTGCTGTTGTTTTACAATCTATGCTTTCCAAAAATCATAATAAAAATCATTAATACTTATAAAAATAAGCGTGATTGGCTAAGTAAAGGCCTAATAAATAGCTGCAAACATAAAAGATATCTGCGTTATCGGTATTACAAAAACAAAACAATAGTTAATAAAAATAATTACACGACTTACTCTAAAATGTTAAAAAAAAATGCATTCATACATCTAAAAAAACAGCAAACATTAAAATTATAAGAAACAGTAAAATCAAATGTAAAGCAACGTGGACGAAAATGAAATTTCTAATTCAAAAATCGGTAATAATATTACAACACAGACAATAAATTATAAAAATACAGTTAATCCACGAGACATAGCCACGGCTTTTAATGACCATTTTATTGAATTCACAAATACTTCGACAACAAACGTAACATCAACTAAATTGAAACACAAAACACTATCTTACTCCATGTTTCTTAAGCCAATGACTGAAGACGAGGTAAAACGTGAAATTATGTCTAATTAATTACGACTAATTCCGAAGGCTATGACGGTATTAGTACAAAAGTAATAAAATATTGAATTTCGGAGTTTGGTGCTATATTAACGCATCTGTGCGGGAATCTTCTTCGGCTTTGCTTCCAGGAGAGTAGAAAATGATAACAGTTTTGATTGTTAACAATATAATGTGAAATTCTGAACTTTACAAAAAAACTGTCTGTTGGTAATAATTTTAAAAAATATGGAATGCGTGCGTGCGTCTGTTGCGGTATCGATGAGGCGAGTAGAGGGGGGTCCGGGGGGCGTCCTTGTGCAGCCAGCGCAGCGTACGTTTATGAAACCGGTTTTCGGCGTAGACGCATTTCTTGCGTTAACAGGCTCCCCGGGTTGGAACGTCCAGTTCCAAGGTGTCTTCAGTAGGCAGCAGGCAGAGCCTATTGTAGGCTCTTCTCAGGACTCCTGTAGCAGTGTTGACGTCTGCAACGCGTGTGATGCCATCAGTCCCAGGGTGCAGTCCGACAATGCGTCCAAGATGCCAGCGGTTAGGGGGCAGTCGCTCGTCCTTGATCACCACTAGATCGCCGATGCGTAGCTCTCCTCCACTGGTACGCTTCCATTTCTGTCTCCTTTGCAAATCTGAAATGTATTCCATGTAGTAACGATTCCAGAAATGCTGAGTCAGGATCTGTGCTCTCTGGTAACGAGGCAGTGTGCAGATTCTGGCCGTTTCTTCCACATCGATCTGAGAAGTAGGCAACATCGTAAGTGTGCGTCCGATAAGGAAATGCGATGGGGTCAATGGGACGAAATCATTAGGGTCTGAAGATAGGGGGGTGAGAGGACGAGAATTTAGTATACCTTCTATGCCTACAAGTACGGTATTCATTTCCTCGTAGGTTAAGTTTGCCAGAGATAGAACTCTTTTCAAATGATGTTTAACTGATTTAACGGAGCTCTCGGCTAAGCCGTTGAAGTGCGGGCTGTATGCGGGAGAGAATTTAAAAATAATGGATTGCTCCGCTGATTTCGAACTAATGTCATTACCTCTTGTTTTTAAAAATTTTGAAAGTTCATTAGCCGCTCCTACGAAATTAGTACCATTATCGGAGTAAATAAAGTCAGGCTTACCTCTGCGAGCAACGAATCTGTTTAAGGCGGCTAAGAATGTTTCAGTGCTTAAATCAGTAACTAATTCTAAATGTACAGCCCTTACAGCCAAGCACACAAACACACAGATATAAGACTTTATTAATCTAGCTCCTCTACCTTTTCTGTTCGCCAACATTATCGGTCCAGCGTAATCGACAGCACTATTAGAAAATGGAAATTGACTATAAGTTCTTTCTTTAGGCAGATTACCCATTATAGGCTGAATAGACCTTCCTGTAAACCTGCAACATACATGACACTCATGTGTTATTTTTCTAGCCAGATTGCGACCCCCAACTATCCAAAATTTATGTCTTAATACAGATAGTAATAATTGTGGACCTGCATGCATCAGTGTCTTATGATAATATTTAAATAACAGTTTAGTAACATGGTGCGATGCATGAAGCAAGATTGGATGTTTTGTGTCATAATTGTAGTTTGAATTAGACAATCTGCCGCCAACACGAATCAACCTTTCGTTTGACATAAAGGGATTTAAGTTTAAAATTTTAGATTTAATTGACAATTGTTTATTGTTATGTAAAGTATAGTATTCATTTGAAGAAATATCCAATTGCACTATTCTGCTCAATGCATAAGCAGCAGATCTCAACTCGGATAATTTTAAATATCCAGAAAATTTATTACGTGGAGTTCGACAATTATTAATAAATCGCAATATATATGCAGTAATCCTATTCAGTTTAGAAAAATTAGAATATTTATGAGTAAAATTAGTCTGTTCAGTTACAAGTTTGCAGTCAGCCTTAGTCTCAGGTAAAGATATCGATACATTTTTGGGTTGAATAGGCCACTGAGATTCTGGCTGCAGCAGAAAAGGTGGACCAGAAAACCACAATAGGGAGTCGCGTAATTGATTAGCATTACATCCTCTAGATCCTAGGTCAGCTGGGTTTGCATGAGTAGGTATGCACCTCCACGACTGCAAATCACTATGTTCGGTTATTTCATTTATTCTGTTAAGTACAAATGTCTTAAGAGAGGCCCTAGGAGTTCGTATCCAACCCAATACGATAGTGGAGTCACACCACATAACACAACGATCGACATTTATTCTTAAAGCAGTTCGAACCTTTTCTGCCAATCGGACAGCCAGCAATGCGCCACAAAGTTCTAGTCGAGGTATAGTCATACCCTTCAATGGGGCCACCTTACTCTTGGCCATGACTAACTGTACGGTGGTGCGGCCATCTACCGACGTGGACCGCAAGTATATGCATGCACTATAAGCCTGTAAAGACGCGTCGCTAAAGGCATGTATTTCTATAAGTATAGGTGAGTTACATAGTGAGTGACGTGGGATTTTAATTTCGTTTAATTGTGGAAGTGTTTGTAAAAATGCTAACCAATCCCTTTGTATTTCGGAAGGTAAGGGGTCATCCCATGATACTTTAGATGCCCAGAGCTTTTGTAAAATTATTTTACCCTGGAGTATACATGAATTACGAGGCCAGAAGGGTCAAATACTTGTCCTATTATGGACAAGACTGTTCGCTTGCTCATTTTATCTAGTGACTCTAACGCAACATTAACTGAAAACTGAAGTGTGTCTGAGTTGCAAGACCACCTCAACCCTAAAGTCTTAGCATCACAATCATCAACTAGCCTGAGCAAATCATCACAGCCATCGGTTTCTTGGATATTACTTAATATTTCAGGACAATTAGAACGCCACTTTCGCAAATGAAACTGACCTTCTTTTAATTGACTAATAACACCCTGTATAATGTGTATAAGAGTAGATTTCGATTGATGGCCACTCAAGTAATCGTCGATAAAGAAATCATGTAGTATAGTTTCACGTACCAATGGATCGACACATTCCTGACCCAACTGCACAAGACAACGAGTAGCTAAATAAGGCGCCGACGCTGTGCCGTAAGTCACAGTGTTGAGTTTATAAGTTTTTAGTTCCTCATTAGGGTTAAAGCGCCAGAGTATTTGCTGCAGTCCTCTTTGATGTTCTGCAACAAGTACACATCTGAAAAATTTGTCACAGTCGGAAGTGACTACGTATTTGTGTTGCCTAAAACGGATCAAAATGCTAATTAAATCATCCTGTACTGTCGGCCCAATCATCTGAATATTGTTAAATGACAACCCTGATGTGGTCTTTGCAGAAGCGTCAAATACCACCCTCAGTTTTGTTGTAAGACTAGACTCTTTAAGAATACCGTGATGAGGTAAAATATTTATATGTTTGTCCTGTTTGCTATCAGTATTTAAAGCCATATGACCGAGGTCTATATATTCTTTTATAAAATCGCAATATTTTTGTTTAAATAATGGATAACGGGAAAACTTACGTTCTAAATACTGAAAACGATTAAATGCTTGATCATAAGAACCACCTAATGCTTTCGGTGACTGTTGCAAAGGGATTTGTACCATAAATCGACCATCGTGTTGTCGTGTAGTGGTTGCAGCAAAATGCAACTCGCAATCATTTTCTTGCTTTGTAGTTTTGCGTGATAAAGCCACCGATTCCAACTCAAAAAATCTGTCAAGCTTGTGTTGTAGTTCAACTTCGTTCACAAAATGGCAATGGACTGTATTAATGTGCGTAGATTGCTGAGTAATTGGACTATTCACCCTCTGCAATCGCATTGCACCCGACACTGACCACCCGAATTTACTATTACTAAGAACGGGCTTATTTTTACCTAAAGAAATGCGTTTGGTATCTAGGACGTTCCAGAATACTTCAGCGCTAAGCAACATATCAATATCAGAAGGTGAGTTAAAGGTTGGATCGGCTAACCTTATATTGGTAGGTATATTTAATGATTGTATATTAAAGTGTGTAGTGGGTAACATTTGAGTAATCTGTGGTATGACAAAGCAACTAATGCTTGTCTTGTAATTTTCAGTTCGTGAAAATAATGTAACAGACGAACGTAAATTAATGCGAATTGGATTACGACTTAACCCTTCGACCGCTGTCGAAGTAGAATAAATCGGCAATTTTAATTTCTTTCGTAAAGTTTCGGTAATAAAGTTAGATGTACTGCCGTTATCAAGTAAGGCACGGATAGTGTGACGTATGCCATCAATGTCAACCACGTCAACAAGCACTGTGGACAGGAGGACGCAACCGCGATGGGTAGACGACAAGACCACCTCAGTTTGGTGTGCCGTGTCACAGTCACCTGCTGCAGAGTGTGAGTCATCGCATGGCTCTGAGTCAGTAACGCCTTGTGTGGCTAACATGGTGCATTTGTCCATTTTAGAAATAGGAGCACACTCCTTAGATTCAGACAGCAGCCTGTCCTCAGTGTGCAACATCGTGTTGTGCCACTTAGAACAAATCCTACACGGACCAAATCTGCATTTATTTACCTCATGTCCTTGGCGCAAACAATTAAGACAAAGTTTTAATTGTTTTGCCTTATTAATTTTAGCATAAACAGATAACGATTTAAATTTTAAGCATTGATAAATAGCATGATTTTGTTTACAAAAAGGACAGGTGTAAGAAGTAGTTTGTTGCGTTTGCGTATTGTTTACGTTTGCAACAAAGGAGCGTGACCTTGAAGCGGCCGGCTCGCTATGCCTCCGTTTATTATGGGTCAAGTTTAATGTCTCAAGCAAACTTGCACGATCTTTAATGAATTTAACAAATTTTTCTAAGTCGGGATATTTTTCAAAATTATTAGAGTATTCTTTCCATTTTCTATTTGTTACGTTATCCAGTTTGCTTGAGGCCATATGTATCAACAACATGTCCCAATTATGAATACTAATGTTTAGATTTTCAAGTGCCCTAAGATTTTTATTTAAACTGTCGACTAATTTTCTTAACGAAACAGATGATTCCTTTGTAATTATTTCTATATCAAATAACGCCTGAATATGGTTTTATATTAAAACTTTATTATTATGATAACGCTCGCATAACAATTTCCACGCGATATCGTAATTATTGGCAGAAAAATCTAATGAGCCTATAACGTCTGCGGCTTTGTCCTTTAATGACGACTGCAAGTAATGAAACTTGCTTATTGTGGGAATGCTATCATTGGAATGTATTAGTGACGTAAACGTATCGTGAAATCGTAACCAATCCTCAAAATGTCCAGAAAAGGTAGGCAACTGAATAGTGGGCAAAGTTAAAGTCGGTGTGTTAGCTGTGAGGACAGTACCTGCCGCGGATGAGGCTGATGCGCCGCCATCCTTACCGTGCTGCACAGAAGCGAACCTGCTTACCAGCTCGCGCGCAGCGCCAACTACTGCGAAGTACTCGCTCTCGAACTGCTCACGATATTGGTACTCTTTTTCGCAATCGGTTTCTGAAATTTCCAAACAACTTTCGATTTCAATTTGTAACACGTCAAATTCACCGTACCACTCTTCGATTTTAAGCAATCTTAAGTTTAAATCACTAATTTGCGCTGCACTAGGCTTTTCTGAAGAGGATAGGAGTGCAAGATAAGATTTAAATTGTGTAAGCTTAGACTTATATGAACTGCGTTTTCTTTTTAATTCGGCAAGCTTAGCCATAATAAAATTAGAGTGGGTAGGTAGGTGACGGAAAGAAAATGAATTAGCTAGAAAGAAAGCACAAATTAATTAACTTTTAAATTAATAATATTCGCAAATAAAGGTAATGACAATGGAACGAATACTTAAATTAAAGCGGAAAGTGAAAAATGATGTCAGCGTACGCGCTCTAAGCGTATGTAGATATGCACAGGTAGCTATAGCGGTTAAGCGGGCGATATTATTTGCTGCGCGCTGCGCCGCGTTTACCGTTTTCTGAAAATGGAAAATAAAACCATATGATATATTTTATGGTTAAATTCAATATTACACGTAATTAAGGTCCGTGTAATAATTGCATGAGTGGGTGAATAAAGGAGGACAAAGGATTGAAATGTTGTAAATTTTAAAGCAATTAATTTACTAATTTCAAATGGAAACCTGTAATCCACGTAATTAAAGTCCGTGGATGCAGATATTTTAATGAAATAATTCAAATTTAACGAAAATAGTCAACGGGAAAGAATATCGCACTTATGTAGGTAGGTACGACAAAATTGTGCACGTAATTAAAGTCCGTGCCAATTACGAAATTACTTGTAAACAAATAAAGGATAAATAGGTAAAGGATATCGGATTTGCACTGTCACTTAGTTGCAACTTGATGACTGCGCCTCTTTCTTGTCCTGGAGCTAGGTCGTCGGTCGCCGCGCCGTCGAGTAACTTTCCCGAAGTCCAAAGGTCGCTCAGCTGCTGAATCCGGTCGGAAGGAACAAATTGTGCGGGAATCTTCTTCGGCTTTGCTTCCAGGAGAGTAGAAAATGATAACAGTTTTGATTGTTAACAATATAATGTGAAATTCTGAACTTTACAAAAAAACTGTCTGTTGGTAATAATTTTAAAAAATATGGAATGCGTGCGTGCGTCTGTTGCGGTATCGATGAGGCGAGTAGAGGGGGGTCCGGGGGCGTCCTTGTGCAGCCAGCGCAGCGTACGTTTATGAAACCGGTTTTCGGCGTAGACGCATTTCTTGCGTTAACAGCATCTAACTAATTTGTCTTTTTCTTCAGGAATATTTCCTGAAGTACTTATATTATCAGTCGTAAAGCCGTTGTATAAAATAGGGGGAAAAAACGTCAATAACTATTGTCCAATAACATTGATACCTATTCTGTCAAAAGTGCTTGAAAAATGTATGCTATATATATATATATATATATATATATATATGCTATATATGTAAATGTAAGCATATATATATATATATATATATATATAATAGGTTACTATATTATTGCAATAAATTTAGTTTTTTTTTCCGTGCGGTGACGGAGAAAGAATACCAATCGCCGCCCCTCTCTCCGTCCGGTGGGTGTCGTAAGAAGCGACTAACGGACTCTTTCGAGCGATGATCTGCTCCACTGGTGGTAGGGCTTGACCCGTCTGGTTGGTGACCACCGTACGCATGGTGTAAAACCCGTCAAGTGACTGCTTGTCGGTCGCGTTTCGGGATCAGCCAGCGTATAACCAGAGCTCGAGAGGATGATGCTGCGATGTATTTGGTCTGTGGAGGCTTCCGTCAAACCAGTGCCAGGAGGACTTCGTTAACCTGCCGACCAGGTTAACGAAGTCCTCCTGGCACTGGTAGAAACGGTTGTCCCGCTGGCCGCCCGTGGCACAGTACAGGGGCCCAAGTGAGCCTAACCAGCTCGTGAGGCTGCCTCACCATGCCACGCATAATCTTGGGGTAATCCGTCGTGCCCGTTGGTGACCGGAAGGTGGGGTCCCGGCGGCCATTCCCGACGGGGTTCGGGGGCCCTTTCGTTCGGCAGGTTAATAATACTCGTCTGTGGGCAAATTCCTGGGGAAACAGGCCACCACACTTTGACCATTCGCATCGCGGCATCATTTTCTCGATTCACGCCTCTATCTTTCCACTCCAAAAATGACAGCGCCTAACAGCAAAACTGGTACTACAGCGGTGCACACCCCTACCACAACCTTACCGTTTGAGGTGGAGTTCGCTAACATCCACGGACTCCATGCAAACCTCAATGCCGTCCACCACCATCTTGAGACGGCACGGCCAGCAATGTTGTTCCTGACGGAGACGCAAATAATCCGCCCAGCTGACACCACCTACCTGAACTATCCCGGCTTTGTGCTTGAAGAATCCTTCAAAGCCAAAGCCGGAGTTTGCTTATTCGTTCGGGCGGATGTTTGCTGTCGCCGTCTGCGCTGTCTGGAGGACCCTTCCTTCTCCCTCCTAGTGGTACACGTCGACTTAGGCTCTCATTGTCGTGTCTACGTCTGCGTCTACCGATCCCATAACGGCGACATGGAGACAACTCGACTAATTGAACATCTTAGTCGGGTAGCAGATGATGCGCAGGAGCGGTTTCCATCGGCGGAACTGGTGTTTTTGGGGGACTTCAACGCCCACCATGAGTTGTGGTTAGGTTCCTCCAAAACAGACCATGCTGGTAGAACTGCCCACGCATTCGCTCTCACGCATGACCTGACGCAACTGGTGAACCAGCCCACCAGGATCCCAGACATAGTTGGCCATGCGCCCTCCTTACTCGACCTTCTGCTGACGAGTCGCCCAGCTGGATACCGGGTGGAGATTCGAGCTCCTTTAGGTTCCTCGGATCACTGCTTGATATCCAGCACAGTGCCCTTGGCATCACGCCTGCCAACAGCGGTTTCGAAACGCCAGATTTGGCACTACGCGTCGGCAGACTGGGACGGTATGCGGGAGTATTTTGCATCCGTCCCTTGGAGGCAGCGCTGCTTTAGTGGGAAGGACCCGACCGCTAGCGCCACTGCCGTTGCTGATGAGATAGTATTAGGAATGGAATACTATATTCCACACTCCTATGTCATCAGCAAAGGCAGACGCAACCGCTGGTTCAATCGCGAGTGTGCCAGCGCTGTTGAGAGCAAACAGACGGCATATGGGTATTTTTTACTTCTGATGACGAAAACAAAAAAAAAACATTTTGATCAACTTTACTTTAAATAGCTGTAAATATCAATAATTAAGGCCATAATCTACTATAAAAAATATGTACCGTGCTTACAACTCTTGAGTTTTACTAGAAATAACCTATAAAAAATTTCGAATGTCCATGGTAGTGACACTGAAACCAGAGAAGTGATTTTCCATACAGTTTTTTTAACCATGGAAATGACTTCAAATCATGTACGTGACATTCTATATTTTTTATGTAAAGGTTGAAGTCACACATTTTATTTTATCCAATGAAATTATGATGTGTATAAATAGTAAAAACATTGGATTGTATAATTAAAACAAATGTTTGGAAAATCGGCTTTAATTGCTTTGAACTTTTAATTTTAACTTAAATCACATGTTTTATCTTAGGATTATGGTATCAACAATATTTTGTAATCCTTCCTACTAATATTATAAACGCGAAAGTTTGTAAGTATGAATGGATATTCTGTTTCGGCGTGCAGTGGTACTGGGGGTAGCGATGCGCATTTATCTAGCACAGACTTAGCTCGTTAGATTAGTTTTTAAGTCTTAACTATAAGTTAGTTAACTGTTTTTTTATTATTATTAGTATTGACGTCAATATGTGCCTGTAAAGGTTTACATTGAATAAATAATTTGACTTTGACTTTGACTCTTTCAAGTAAAAACTACTGAATGGATTTGGATGACATACAGATGACAGACAGAAAGTTTTTAACCTGGATTAACACATAGGATAATTTTTATCCCAATATTCCCACGGGAACGGGAACCACGCTGGTGAAACCGCGAGCGGCCGCTTGTAAAATATATTTTTAAACGTAACGTAAACCGCTAAAGAAATCAAAAACATTTTACTTATGGCACTTTCCAATTTTAGCCTAATTCTTGAATGTTTTTTTTATTATCTTAATATTATAATATAAAACATTCAAGGTATTTTATAACTTTAGAAATATTATTAATTAAAATATTTTGAGGTCATCATCGCTCTTACTTTTAAAGATCCTCATCCTCCTCTTTTCAGCCTTTTTAACCCGTTCCTTATCCTTCTGTACTTCAGTCTCACTATTAAGCTCGTTATCTTCTTTTTCTTTAGTCTGATCATCAAGTTCTCTATCCTCCAGTTCTTCAATCCACTGTCTAGTTCCTTATCCTTCTGTTCTTCAGTGTCACTATCAAGCTGGTTATCTTCTTGTTCTTCAGTCTGATCCATCGAGTTCTCTATCCTCCAGTTCTTCAATTTCAATATGTTAGTTAGTTAGATACAAAGTTACTGTATACTTAACCTAGTTCTATGTTATTTCATGTTTACTTATATTTGTGATCTATAATAAGGTGTAAAAATGTTAGCTGACACTATATCAAGGGGATTCTACCGATAAAACTGAACAACTTTCCATAAGGAACATGGGTCGAAAATTTATTATTTTTCCTATGCAAAATGCGCAATCAGCTGATTGACTCAATTATGGAAAGCTATTTTTTTTCATTTTGACCTATGTTCCTGAAATGTAAACTTTTCGTGTCTGTACTTACATTGAAATTATTTGCGAAAAACATAATCTAGGGGATGAAGAATACGTGAACATCAGAATCATTTTTGGAATTTTTGTCTGTCTGTTTGTTTGACGTGCATCACACAAAACCGCTGGACGCATTTTAATGAAACTGACAACAGGTGTATAGCTTATGATACGGGTAATATTAAAGGTTAGAGGTTGCTTCACACATATCAGTGAAGCCACAGTTCCGACACTGTAATGGCACAGTGTTTTTCATACATTCTCTATGAACGAATCCCCACTTGTCATTGATAATGCTCTCAGTGTCAGTGCCACCATCGGCAAATCACGGACGAATTCGTTTTGAAAAAATTCATAGACTATGTTTGGAATATTATTTTCACCCCTCTTGCTCAAAAAGACCATCATTGTAGCGTTCTAGAGCGGGGCTAAAATAGCTTTTCTTGCCCTAGGGGAAAAAGTAATTTTTTTTTAAATTTGTGTCTGTCACATGACAATGAGCCTACAAAAACGAAAAAGTATTTAGTGATATGTAGAATAATCATGAATAAAGACTCGACGTATTACTGTTTACTTAGATCAACAACTTTTTTGAGATAGTTATTATTAAAGTTTATGGTAAAATTAGTAATCATTTGAATCTATGGACAACACAGACCACGCTTCAGCAAGATAAAACTGCACAGTCTGCACATGTGCTTAGGTGGTGTGCCTTTAGCCCGTTAGTCGCTTTTACGACACCCAAGGGAAGAGAGGGGTTGGAAGTATTATTTTGATGAGTCCATCGCCGCTCTATGCTGTTGTATGTATGTGCAGTCTTTAGTCCATTAGTCGCCTTTTACGAGACCCAAGGGAAGGGAGAAGTTGGTAGGATTTTTTATTTTGATGAGCCCATCGCCGCTCTATGCTGTTGGATGTATGAGCAGTCTTTAGTCCATTAGTCGCCTTTTACGACACCGAAGAGTAGAGAGGGGTTGGTAGTATTATTTTGATGAGCCCATCGTCACTCTATGCTGTTGGATGAATGTGCAGTCTTTAGTCCGTTAGTCCCCTTTTACGTCATCGAATAAAAGTGAAGGGTTGGTAATATTATTTTAATGAGCCCATCGGCGCTCTATGCTGTTGGATGTATGTGCAGTCTTTAGTCCGTTAGTCGCCTTTTACGACATCCAAGGGAAGAAAGGGGTTGGTAGTAGTATTTTGATGAGCCCATCGCCGCTCTATGTTGTAGGATGTATGTGCAGTCATTAGTCCGTTAGTCGCCTTTTACGACACCGAAGGGAAGAGAGGGGTTGGTAGTATTATTTTGATGAGCCCATCGCCGCTCTATGCTGTAGGATGTATGTGCAGTCATTAGTCCGTTAGTCGCCTTTGACGACACCCAAGGGAAGAGATGGAAAGTCTGCACGTACCTACTATCCAACAGCATAGAGCGGCGATGGGCTCATCAAAATAATACTACCAACCATTCTTTTCCCTTGGGTGTCGTTAAAGCAACTAACGGGTTAATTTTTAATAAAATAAACCAATTCATAGTGTATTGGATTGTTTTATTTTCTCGCATTCGTAGTGAAAAGCAGAGTGTAACACTCGGCGCTAAAAACCCATTAAAACTCGGTTTCTATTTACTCTATTTACTCCCTCGCTAAAGCTCGGGAGTAAAACTACCTCGTATATAATGGGTCATTTTAGCCCCTTGTATAACAATCTACTATTTCATTCTTTCAAATTAAATTATTGTCATTGTAGCGTTGTAAAGCGAGGCTAAAATAGCTTTTCTTGCCTTATAGGAAAAAGTATTTAGTCATATGTAGAATAATCATGAATAAAGACTCGACTTCTTACTGTTTACTCAGATCAACAACTTTTTTGAGATAGTTATTAATAAAGTTTATGGTAAAATCATTTGAATCTATGGACAACACAGACCACGCCCACACAGTCCACGCTTTAGCAAGAAACAACTGCACAGTCTGCACATGTGCTTAGGTGGTGAGCCTTTAGCCCGTTATTCGCTTTTAAGACACCAAAGGGAAGAGAGGGGTTGGTAGTATTATTTTGATGAGCCCATCGCCGCTCTATGCTGTTGGATGTATGTGCAGTCTTTAGTCCGTTAGTCCCCTTTTACGACATAGTAGAAAAGTGAGGGGTTGGTAGATTTATTTTGATGAACCCATAGTTGCTTTATGCTGTTGGATGTATGTGCAGTCTTTAGTCTGTTAATCGCCTTTTACGAGACCCAATGGAAGGGAGGGGATGGTAGTATCATTTTGATGAGCCCATCGCCGCTCTTTGCTGTTGGATGTATGTGCAGTCTTTAGTCCATTAGTCGCCTTTTACGACACCAAAGGGAAGAGAGGGGTTGGTAGTATTACTTTGATGAGCCCATCGCCGCTCTATGCTGTTGGATGTATGTGCAGTCTTTAGTCCGTTAGTCCCCTTTTACGACATAGTAGAAAAGTGAGGGGTTGGTAGTATTATTTTGATGAGCCCATCGCCGCTCATTGCTGTTGGATGTATGTGCAGTCTTTAGTCCGTTAGTCGCCTTTTACGATACCCAAGGGAAGAAAGAGGTTGCCAGTAATAAAAAAAACTACTAAAAAAATGAGGTCTAATCATTGCTATACATACCTACCATTTTTCTACAGAAGAAACCTACGTCTAACCTACATAATAATATATACAATTATATTGATATATATTCGCTTTTAATTGTAAATTTTTTAATATTTTCTGAGCTACATTTATAACCAGCAACTTAACTAATACATCACAGCAAAAATATTTTTCCCATTAACTCGGGTAACAGTTGAGTAGCTGGCAACAATTTTTTCACGCACACTAACATCCTTGCATATTGTCATAAACACACTACAATAATGAGTTGCCGCATTTACGGAGCTGTGGATTATAGGTAGCGCGGTATCTAGACGAGCGCAGCGAGGCCAGTTATTCATCTATGGTTAAAATGTTTTGTAATCTGCACTGAACTTTTACTACGAACAGTTTTTGCCTGAAATAAATTAACCCCTCACTCTTGGATTTTTTGACACTTTTTTGACAGTAAGTGTCAACGTCAAATTTGACAGAATGGAGCATAGACTATGCGATATTGTGCGATAACAATACATAAGATGAACTACAGAACCGAAATAACCAAACTTGTTCATACAAAAGTAGTCTGTAAGTCTATGAAGACACGGTACAAAGTCAAGTGTGATTTTGTAGGTGCGGTCTCATGCGACCGCTTGGGGTTTGAGGGGAAGATAAGTGTGCGACAAAAGCAACATGTTTTACATTTTTAGAAATAAACACAATTTTATTAATAAAAAAATAACGTTTTATACACAAAAGAACGACGGGGCATGAAATTATAAATAGTATTTACACAGGTATATTACCATAAAAATTTAATTCCCAGTCGAACTAAACGGTATGAGACTCAGAGACAGTTAGCAAGGTGTGAAAGTTAAAGAACACTCGCAATATTTATTTCTTTGTAATTATTTATTTTGCATTCAGATCTCGAAACAAAACCATAAACCATAAATCAATCTTACAGGTGTAGTTAGTCGTCTCAATTAAAACGTTTTTGTCATTCAAAACACCTGTATGACCACATAATAACGTAACGAGTCGTTGTAAAGTTTTGATCGACTACTGCGCGATGAAAGTGGTAATTCCTTAACGTTCACTCGACTTTTAAATGACGTTATCGAAGTCATCTTATGACGTTTGTATGACCATTAAACAACAATGTAGGTCGTAATAAATGAGGCTCATTTCGCGTTTAGCAAACGGTATTATAACATTAGCTTTTGCGAACAGTAGTAATAAGATAACGTTTATTGAACGACGTTAAATTGTTAGTTGGGCCATGACAGCAAGTGATGTGTCAAGTGTGACAACGCCACAAGCTTTTTGCTGTTTCTTTATGCAAATAACTTAGTTTTATCATACACTAGCGGCCGCTCGCGGTTTCACCCGTGTGGTTACCGTTCCCGTGGGAATATTAGAATAAAAACTATCCTGTGTGTTAATCCAGGTTATAAACTATCTGTATGCTGAATTTTATCCAAATCCATTCAGTAGTTTTTACGTGAAAGAGTAACAAACATTCATCCATACTTACAAACTTTCGCGTTTATAATATTACTAGACAATTATTAAATTGATACGTATGTACGATCAGGGTCATCGTAGCTTTACCACTTTGCAGACACTTTCGGATGAAGTGCGCGGCCCGCCCGGGTGCGTGCCCGGGTCTGATAGGTACTCTAGTTCGAATGACGTTACCTCGATAGTCATTACCTCGATGTCTCTACCTCGACATTACACTTCACCGATGGCTCGTTACCTCGAAAGGTCAATACCTCGAAAGATCTCTTCCTCGACGGGTCTTTTCTTCGATGGTACATTTGATCGACGGGTTGTTCCCTCGAAAAAATCATCAAAAGTACAGTAAATGTAGAGTAGGTATATGTCTGTGTAACTGAAAGGTGTAAAAATACTAGTGAATTAAAATGAGTATCGATATAATCATAGTGGCAACATTTATTATCACATTTATTATCACTCTGCATATAACCCGTACCAAATAGACGACGCGGTGTGCAAGATATTTTGGCCTTTAGACTGGTAAAGCGACGGGGTCCGCGACTGTACACAATAATCACCGCAGAAGCAGTCCATTGCCATGGTCCACGTTACACCAAATAACAAGTACACCTCTTTGCTGTTGGATCTATGTGCCTTCTTTAGTTAGTCGCCTTATACGACACGGTTATTTTCTCTATACACGTTAAATACTTTGAACTTTATATCCCACCAAACCGCATTGGGCCAGCGTGGTCGGTTGTGGCCCAATATCCCCACGTGCTATTGCCCACGTGGGAGGCCTATGCCCAGCAGTGGGACGTCTATAGGCTGATGAATTGATGATGATGATTATTTTCTAATAAACTTTATTTTTTTTGTTACAGCCGGGCTCCTTGCTGGTATGTGTTTTATTTAAATTAATATGTAATTTTACCATGTACCGACTGTAATCTGTTTGTATAAGTACTTAATTAAAACAAATAAGTAAATGTTCAAAAGATATAAACATTCTTTACATTTCGTAGTCGGTTGACATAATTGTTGCTTGTACGAATCGAATTGAAACAAAATAAAATACAACGGGAACTGTCAGTGTGGTTCGCGAAGCGAATCGCCGAGCAGTTTAAGATGTACACCTGCTAGTGATGGGCAGTGGATAATTACTCGAAAAGTAAATACTGGGATATTTATCATTAATGGATGAATACCCGTATTTATCCATTTTTATCGGATATTTACTCAAAATGGCGGATAAATATATTTAAGGCCTGTTTCTACAGCCTAGTTTGATTTTTGTTAACTAAAATAAATTAACCTAAGCTCAGTATTTTGTGCCCAAAACATTGTGACCTCAATTTTATTATCTGTCTGTACACACGTGCGAATATTCACAACAAAAAAAGAATTACCTGACAAAAGAAAATGTGGCTAAAATTTCGTACGTGAAATATAATTGGGACATATTTAATAAATATCACGATGGTTATATATATTTATATATATAATTATCTTTGATATATTTCTTATATATATTCTTATTCTTATTATAAAATATATCTTTTATTTGCTTCAATTTGGTTACATAGTAAGGTGTTCTTACAAAACAATTTCCTTCAAAATCTACTTATTATAGTGTAAGCTAGCAAATATTTGAAAATGTAAGTAAATAACAACAGCGAGCACAAAACAAGCCAATACAAAGCAGCCCCTCAACAATTACTCTTTAAATATTCTTGTACGGAGTAAAAGCATTTTTCAGTGAGGTACCTATGTAGTTTACTTTTGAATTTGGTGCCATCCAACAGACGTAGATCATCAGGCAGAGCATTAAATACTTTAACGGCCATCCCGCAGGCATTTTTGTCAGGCAAGCGTAGTTTGAATTTTGGCATTTCTAATTTATTTACGAATCTCTGGCGAAAGTGCTTGTAGTTAGAAATTTTCTTTTTAATAAATTGTTCCATATTATCTATAACAGCGACAGTGTAGAAAAAATTCAAACAGAATTTCCAGTTCAATCTGACTCTGACACTGACGAAGAACCAGAAGATGCAAGGGAATCTATGTTTCCTATAAGAAGATTGCACTTATAATAATATTTAATTTCATTCATTTCATATTTCATTTCATTTCATTTCATTCATTTCATTTCATTCAATAATGACCAATCTAACGATGCGAGCGATTGATTAAAAAATCCTTTCTCCATGATTATATTAAATTAGAAGAAGCTGTTATAGTTTCGAGATTATATAATTAAAAATTACAGTAATTTATACTTACAGCTTGTTATTATCCTCGTATAAATCTTTCTACATTTATTCATTCAGTTGAATTCAAATCATACCTACTAACTATGATTAAATACCGCCGAATAATTTTGACCAACTATATTTGTTTATGCTCATTTTATAGAAATAAAAAACTCAATATCAGTTATTTTGTTTACACTAACTTACTACCTATATTTTAATTTCAAAATCCTATATTTTAATTTTGACCAAGTATTTTTGTTAATCGCACATTTTCAGGAATTAAAAAACGTAGTAGCAGTTATTTTGCTTATAATTACTAAGTACTCATATTTTAATTTAAAAATTTACATAATTTGTATAGAAAAGGGTTAAGAACACATTTATCTGTCTTTTTGGATAAATACTCGCGTAAAACGGATATTTATGAGTATTTATCCATTTTGAGTATTTATCCGGATAAAAACATCACAAACACCAGCCGCATGAAGCTAAGCGAGCGAAGCAAGTTTTATAATCAAAATGGCTTCTTTACGTACAGTCACGAGCAAAATTATGTGAACAATTGCAACTCTTAATACAATGGAATAAGAGTCAAAGTGTAAACATATTGGTGCTCGTGACTGTACAATCAATGAAATTCCCGGTGGACCGCTTTTCTTCGATATTCTTGCACGCGATCTAGGAGCACGCTACTGTACGTTCGCGCGGTTCGAATGGAGCGCAAGCGATTATCGCCGAAAGGTGGTCGACCGAGAACTTCCACAACTACAACTACAACTACCGTAAGGGTTAGTCAGAGACAAGGCAATGAGGGCCGCAAAAGCATTGCACTGCCGCAGTCCAGCAGTGCGATTCTCTAAGTTAAAGCCTTGGTAGCAGCGGCTGCCGCAGCGCTGAGAATTGGCTGTCTTTTTCATATTCATAGAATTGGAAAGAGACAGCAGATCACAGCCATGCGCGGAGCGTCTATGTGTCGCTTAGAGAATCGCATAGCAGTCCATGGCACACGAAATAACGATTGCACTCGCCGTGATTGCACTGCCACAGTCCAGCAGTGCGATTCTCTAAGTTAAAGCCTTGGTAGCAGCGGCTGCCGCAGCACTGAGAATTGGCTGTCTTTTTCATATTCATAGAATTGGAAAGAAACAGCAGATCACAGCCATGCGCGGAGCGTCTATGTGTCGCTTAGAGAATCGCATAGCAGTCCATGGCACACGAAATAACGATTGCACTCGCCGTGATTGCACTGCCACAGTCCAGCAGTGCGATTCTCTAAGTTAAAGCCTTGGTAGCAGCGGCTGCCGCAGCACTGAGAATTGGCTGTCTTTTTCATATTCATAGAATTGGAAAGAAACAGCAGATCACAGCCATGCGCGGAGCGTCTATGTGTCGCTTAGAGAATCGCATAGCAGTCCATGGCACACGAAATAACGATTGCACTCACCGTGATTGCACTGCCACAGTCCAGCAGTGCGATTCTCTAAGTTAAAGCCTTGGTAGCAGCGGCTGCCGCAGCGCTGCGAATTGGCTCTGTCTCTTTCATATTCATAGAATTGGAAAGAGACAGCAGATCACAGCCATGCGCGCAGCGTCTATGTGTCACTTAGAGAATCGCATAGCAGTCCATGGCACACGAAATAACGATTGCACTCACCATGGTAGGTAGTGAGCCAATCGTTGCTCTATGTTACTTCTATATTATTTTAAAGCTGTAGAGTTTCTTGCGCCCGTTCTTCTCCACAGCTAAAAGACTTCCTGAATGGGTGTTTAAGTTTATTAAATTAAAAAAAATTGAGTTTGAATTTGAGTTTATTGGATCTAACTGCACTTGTGCGGTTTTTAATACGTTTGTTTGCTTTTACGACACCCAAGTGAAGAGATGGTTTGGTAGTATTTTTTTAATATTGAGTCGCTACCGGCCCCGTCGTCATTGTTTTGTAATAAAAATGAATTGTGAATAATAATGTGATACAACAAAAAAATACTTTGTTGTTAGGTAATAAAGATGTGGTCTGCTTACCATTTTTTCAGGAGTTTTAAAAGGCTTATCTAAAGCCGTCGAAGGTCTTGGGTCTGCCGTTGACGGTCTTAGAGTGGCTGTAGTTGGTGAGTTAACAAATACAAATATTTACATACATACATATAATTACGACTACCATCCCCGAAGGGTTAGTAAGAGACTAGGCAATGAGGACCGTAAAAGCAGCCCTCTGCCATAGTCCACTTTTCACCAAATAGCGACTGCACACGTGCTCAGCGACTCGGCGACACTTAAAATCAAATGGTGCCATCTCGCACATGACGAGTTTAAAGTGGTGGGTTGACGAATAACTCAACGAAAGAGAGGGGGTGGTAGTAATGAGAAAATAATGCATATTATAATTACCTGTTACTATATTTTATGCCCTAATTGTATTTCTGTTTTTTACAGGCGAAGATGAAAATAACTCGTCAAATTAAATAGTCAACACTAGTAAGTAAACATCCCCTCTCCTTATTTCACTAAGTTTATTTGTACTGGCACCTCGAGACCAACCGTTAGGTTATGCATGAAGTGCCAGACGTCCCTGCGCCAGTAGAACACTCGCGCAGGAGACCACCAACGTTAGGTCTTGACGCCAAATTAGTGCCCGCCGCAGCGCGCTCTTCATTCGGTACTCATAAGACTAGTGTCTCAGGAGAGTATCCCCGTGAACACGTGTAGTTCACTGCCTATTGTCCAGATAGGTAACCGGAGCTGTCAAGCTCGCTCACTTCTCGTTGCACGAAGGGCACAACTCCTGTAAAACATTATTATTACATACATAAATACATACATCACACCAGGTCCCGGAGTACGTTTGGCCGGCGCGCCTCTCAGGCAGGCCGCCTAGATATGGCTGTTAAAGGTTGCCGCTTGCGACGCACCGAACACGTCGCGCGTCGTCGCATAACTCGTAATCCCTGCGCGCGCCCTATTATTCTCATAATATTCTTCATATTATGTAAACTATCGTCTTCATGTGTAAGTAAGTACATGCTCGTCGGATTAGGGTACTCTTGAGCTGACTTTAAGGCCGGGTTTCCACTGACGCGGAGCCGAGCTGAGCTCTGAATCGACCAATCACGATGCTGGAAATCTCCGCTGCACAAGATTTCGATTCGAGATTGGTCAATTCAGCTCCGTTCTGCTCAGCTCCGCCGTGTCAGTGGAAACGCACCCTAAGGGGCCTATTACATCTCGACTGTGATTTTTGCGTAAAATGGCCAATTTTGGCGTTCTTGATCTCAGAAACAAAAGTTTTGACTTGTTGAATAGTGTAGAATAGCTATTGGCATAGTTCGTAGCGCCTCGCTTTTTATAAATTTTGCTTAATTTTTTAATTAAGCATAAAATTGCAGAGAAAGATTTTTATAAAATGCGCAAAGGCAATTTTTTGAGCTCCTAGGTTTAACTACAAACAAATTAAACTAAAAAATTCGAATGTTATCTCTTATTTAGTCGTATAGTTCGTAGCGGCCTCAGAATTTTTAGATATCCATGATTTTAAATAGAAAAAAAATCTTATTCTAAACCAAATAACTTCTAAAATCGCTTTAAGTGAACTGGGATTTCTTCTACTACGATAATATTATTGAGCAAAATTTATATCAGAATAATTTAATTACTTCATGAGGAATAATTTTTTTATACTATTTCGATAAAAACGATAACTACAATTGCAAAATTACTACAATAAAAATCACAGTCTAGATGTAATAGGCCTCTTAACGAGAACGTTACCGATCGGATCTAAGTACGTTCGCCTAGTTCTTCCTCTTCCTACTATCCCATTCACTCTGGTCTCATGCACATTCTTTGTACTTAATTCTTTTTTCATCCATCCGCTGCAAATGACTATGTCAAATAAAATGTGCCCACAAAAAGTCTAGGCGCAAATTCGAAAAAGAACGTTAACTTACTTAAATATACATACTTGGATTCATGACAATTCCAGGCCGTCTTGAATGGGTGCGCTTGTTACCGTGCTTGTTTCAGGGTGACGAGCGCTCTCGTTATTTTTTTTTAAATACTTACAGCTCCAACATGATCAGAGCGTATTTGGAATCTATTCCTTATTCAAACCAGTTCTCGCATTTATTCCTCTCGCACTTTTATACCTTATACTTTACAGCCATTCGTCATCTTTTACTCTTTATATCGGGTGGGACTCCCGTTACCTACTTTATCCTACCATCATGTTGTATTAACTCTTAATTTATGGTGAAAATAAGTTTTTTCAATTGAGCTTCTGCTCAGGACTACTTATACATTTTTTCTTTTTCTTAATTGTTATAATTTTCTTAGGGTGGATTCGACCAAAGTGGAATAAGACTTACTCCGAGATTAGTCCATACAAATTCGGCGTTTAATCTAGGTATAAGACCTTATTCCAGTTTGGTCGAATCCACCCTTAAACTATTTGACAATTCCTTACTTTCTACATATTTGTGCCAAGATTTTTGTCCTTATGGCTGGTGCCTTATGGTGGCTCTCGTTTTTTTGGACCGCATCGGCTGCTTACCATCAGGCAGGATGCAGTCACTATGACGAGTCACAAAAAAATATATATATCCCCGAAGGGTTAGTCAGAGACTAGGCAACGATAACCGCGGAAGCTTTCCACTACCATAGTCTACGTTTCACTAAATAAACTTTACAAATGTACTCAGCGTGATAAGTTGTAAGCCCATCGCCGTTCTATCACAGAATAACTAATAGTACTACCGTACAGAAGGTTTACTCTCTAACGACTTTCACGCGAAATTGAAACTTGTCGTGTGACCCGAGCTTTCATATTCCGTTATGCAACGCTGACTCGATATCGATTTGACGTCATGACGTCACAGAGCGTAGGGCTACGCGCGCTCGCAGGGATTACGAGTTAAGCGACTCAGCGCTCGGTGTTCGGTGCATCGCTCGGCTTGCGGCAACCCTTACTGCCATACGCCTAGGCGGCCTGCCTTGGAGGCGC
The DNA here is from genome assembly GCA_963921215.1 of Scoparia ambigualis. Taxonomy (NCBI): domain Eukaryota; kingdom Metazoa; phylum Arthropoda; class Insecta; order Lepidoptera; family Crambidae; genus Scoparia; species Scoparia ambigualis. The sequence continues at coordinate 18,596,961 of OY992525.1, read as the reverse complement.
GCCAAACGAACGTACCTAAACTGCGGAGTGACACCCCCCTGGTTCTATGCTGTTGGATGTATAATTATGCAGTTTTTAGTCAGTTATCCGTCTTTAACGACACCCATTCGAAGAAATAGGTCGGTAGTATTCTGTTAATTAGCCTCCACCACGAGATGTCTCCAAAGTAATAAGTTGTCACCTCATTAAAGGCTTCGCCATACAGAACGCGTTCCTAGCGCGCGTCAGAACGCTACAGCGCTGCGCCCTGACGCCACGCTATAGCGCCGAGTTGTGTTGTACTGTGGCGGTATTAAGTGGTCAAACAGAGCGTGAACGCTAGCGCTAGTAGTATATATGCACTTTGTTTTACACCATAATACCGTCACAGTACAACACAACTCGGCGCTACAAGACGCGACGCTATAGCACTCTGACACGCGCTAAGATCGAACGCGCTCTGTTTGGAGAAGCATAAGGCTTAGTGTTCGGCCAGGAGCACACGTGGGCGCGGAGCGGGCGCGGCGCGACGGAAAAACATATGCCCCGCGCCCGCGTGCCCACTATGGACACTCAAATAAGATTTCAATGTTTGAGTTTTGTTTTTTTTTTGTTTTGTTTTTGTCTCTGCACTTAGGCGCTAGCGCTCACGCTCTGTTTGACCACTTAATACCGCCACAGTACAACACAACTTGGCGCTACAGTACGGCGGCAGGACGCAGCGCTATTAATAGTGCTCTGATGCGCGCTATAAACGTGTTCTGTTTGGCAAAGCCTTAAGATGTTTCGAATGACGTACAGTCACGAGCACCATTAAGTACAGTCACGAGCAAAAATATGTAAACAATTGTAACTCTTATTATATATTGGTGCTCGTGACCGTACCTAACCTGTACACTTTGACTCTTATTCCATTGTCTTAAGAGTTACATTTTTGTTCGTGGATGTACCTCAAAACTGATAGATGCATTAATGGTGCAAGGGGGCGTTCTGTCCTTTACTTAGTGCGGTTTATTCCCGAAGGTCCACGACTACATTGTGTTAAAAATTGTAAGTTTATAAGTACTTTGATTCCCAACGGGTCCACGAAATTAAAAATAAAAAACATTTTCTTTCCCAGCAGGTCCATGAGAATGTTTGGTACAATCACCAACCACTCACTCGTGGAAATTTTCTGACACAAAAATTGGCGCAACTGTCAACGTCAAATTTGACAGAATCGAGCATAGACTATGCGATATTTTGCAATCACGATGCATAAAATGTATCACAGAACCGAAATAATCAAACTTGTTCATAACAAAGTAGTCTGTAAGTCTATGAAAACACGGTACAAATTCATGTGTGTTTTTGTAGGTGCGGTCTCATGCGACCGCTTGGGGTTTGAAGGGTAGCTGGGTTATGAACGGAATAATGTCTATCATTAACGACACGACTAGTATCCCCGGAGGGCTCTTGTATCATTTTTAATGATTGTACTTCGGACAAGTCTCGTGGACCAGTTGGGAAATTCATACATGAAAGTTTTAAAATACATTTTGAAATTTCATGGACCCAGTGGGAATAGAAGAACAAAGAGTCGTGGACCTTTGGGAATAAGCCTTTACTACTAGCGGTCAACCCTCAACTTCTTCTGGGTGAATACTCAGTATACCGTGACGATTTTCCAAAAAGTATTTTACACAAACAGAAAGTTTGTTAAACTTACTGACAATTACAAAAAAAAAACAAAAAAGAATCAGCAAATCGGTGGAGCCGTTCTGAAGTGATGCGCGTACAAACATTTCGGCAATAGATTTTTATTAATATGGATTACTAGCGGCCCGAATGCTGAAACCCAGGGAAGCAGGCGTGATAACGGTCGTTATGTATCACATACGATATGTATGTATATGTCATACTTCAGCAATTTTGTACAAAACAAATAATATTATAAATAAAACCGGCCAAGTGCGAGTCGCACGAAGGGTTCCGTACATATCTATAAAAACACAGCAAAAAAATCTCGTTTGTTGTATGGGAGCCCCCTTAACTATTTATGTTATTCTGCATTTTAGTATTTAATTTAGTTGTTAAAGCGGCAACAGAAATACATCATCTGTGAAATTTTTATCTGTTTAACTATTACAATGATATTATTGACTATCACAGTTCATGAGATAGGTACCTACCTACAGCCTGGTGACAGACGGACGGACAGCGGAGTCTTAGGGTCCCGTTTTACCTTTTGGGTACGGAAACCTGAAAAATCACATCTTTCTATCACCAAAAACTGAATTCTATCCATTGCGTGGTATAGAAAGAAAAAAACGGAGCCACAGACACATACTACATTTGAGGACCTCCTTGGTCGAGTGGTTTGTACACCGGTTTTCATGGTGTCGCCATCTTTGAGGTCCCGGATTCGATCCCCGGTCGGGTCAATTTAGAAATTATTGTTTTTCTAAATTGTCTCGGGTCTGGGTGTTTTCTATGTATAATAAGTATGTATTTAAGTATTTTAAGTATGTTTATCCGTTGTCTAGTAACCATTTAACGAGTTTCTTCGAAGCTTCTCTTGGGCTAGATAATTGGTGTGATTGTAGAAAAGATTTATTTATTTATTATTATTTATTATTTTTATACTTACTTTGTAACCTTATGTAATTAAAATTACTATAACTACCTATAATTAGGTAAGTACTTATATACTATATTTCGTTTTTTATCGTTTCAGAAGACAAGCCGAACCTTGCTAAACGATTCGTAAAACTTGAAAACGTTGAACGAGTTGATTTCATTTTTGAACTTTCAATAAATATTTCAATCATTGTTTGTGTGTATTAATGTCTGTATCATTGTACTGGGTCACTTTTAAAACGAGTGTAACCATAATAACTGAGGAGCTAAGGAATAAAAGCGGGTTTGTCCCACTAATTGAATTTTACACTGGTGCAAAAAAACTGAAATTGCTAGTGCAATTTAAAACAGGACAGGTCCGTTTCTGTTTGAAACCGCATATTTACAAAAATACAATATATATTACAATATATATTACAATATATATTACAATATATACAAAAATACGCCTGGCCGGCCGACTGTTGACCCGTGCGCGTTGTCAGCTGGGCGATAAGTACCTACGTTAGTCTGCAATGTTTTGAATTAGTCGTAGGTATAAGGTGCAGTTATTAAGTCCAACGACTATCGATAGCATCAAGTTATGTTATGGCCACATTTTAACTGTAATTATGATAAGTGTTATGATGTATGAACGTAATTTCAATTCAATCCTAGTAAAAATCTATTACACCACACATTATGAGAAGTTACAATTATCTTTCCTTACAAATGAAAGATCAATGGGTAGTTATCTAATGTCGCGTCCGCACGCTAAGCACTTGCCGCTAACTCCAAACCAAATGACCAGATGATCTTTCATGTCCTTGACAACTAAACAGCCTAAAGCATTGAGATAATAAGTATCAGTCTTACTTATTTATTTACACTAAATTAAGTTATACTAATGTCTCACAATAAAAGGCAACGTTAATACCTAAAAAACTGCGTAATTAATAGGTGTCGGTAGGTACTTACATGGTGTTAAATAGCATTCCAGTTTATTCCAGCGAACAGGAAAGGTGATAAGCTTCCGATCACACTTAACAGGCTTTCAAACTAATGTAATATTACATAAAAATTAAACCTCCGCCAAAATTACGTACTTACTTAAATAAAATAAAATTTATTAAAGGACGAACTAAAATAACTTTTGTGATCGGCACATATTTATTATTACACTTATTCAACGTGTTTAAAAGAACACCACCTATTCTACCTACAAGTCTTAATACGACTTAACACCCATTTGTTACTCAAATCATTAATTTGTTACTGAACTGATTACTTTATTCACGATAGCCTATTCATAATAATACTAATCCTTCACTAATTAACTCATACTAGTTATTAGTTTAATCGCGCATACACAAATGCACTTCACATACCACAACACAACTAGGTACCTACACTACACAACAAAATTTCCCCGAGAAAACTGAACACACCTGCTGCGCATGAGAATCAGTGAGTTCAGTGACTGACTAAGCACAGACAGCGCAGCGCAGTGCCACAGTGCGATTCTCTAAGTTAAAGTCGTAAAGTTGGTGCCACTGCGATGAGAATGACTCTGTCTCTTTCATATTCATAGAATTGGAAAGAGACAGCAGATCACAGTCATGCGCACAGCGACTATGTGTCGCTCGCATTCGCATGCAGTCCGGCAGATCTGACGAGAAATCCGTCAATTTGGCAACACTGTGTGTGGCGGCGTTTCTTCAAAGACGCTTGCGACGATCCATATCTATTTAGGGCTGCCGCTAACTATGAGCGGTTCTTTTTCGATATGAATTTGAATTCGTAATTCATATCGTGTGTAAATTGTGTAATGGATGTAAAGTGAAAGAGGTTTGATGAGACACTGTTGCTTAAAACACAAGTCAAATGCGTTGAAAAATTTTGACATGCCAAAAAATATCTAGATGGCGGAGTGTTTAACGCCGCCAACCTCCCGGATTGCGGAGGATGTGGGTTCGATTCCCATCTGAGGTAGTAAACTTTTTTCGACGTTTTAATATCTCAATGTTAATAAGATAAGAATTCGTGATAAAAGAAAAACGTTGTTTATTAGAAAAAAGAAACGGTGGCGCGAATAATTAATAAATTGATTTCAAGTACCTATGTAGCATCTACATAAAAAGACCTAATTTTGTTGTTGATTTATTTTTCTTAATTCTGAATTCACGTGATGCAGACCAAAAACAGCTAGTCGCACTAGTAGTGATGCGATGCGAACCAGTTTGAATCTCAATCATTACCATCAGTAGCTTGTTTAACCATTATGTTATGATCCTTTTAAACTTTTACGAGCAAACATTTTTGGATATTTTTATAACCAACACAACAAATCCCATGAAACTGTAGTCAATACAGTAACATGTTAATCTTAGAATTGATATTCCAAGTGTGTTAGTTTGTGTACAATGTAAACCTGCTAATGCGTTGTGGTTATGGATAATTAAAGTTTTTGTTTTCTTTTTCTATTGAATTGCAATCCAGATTTATTAACATTTACTTGATAGTATAAGTTTTTTGGTTTACCAAATTAACTAATAAAAATTAACAGATAAATTATTGATCTAATCTAATAACTTTTATAATTGTAAATTCGCTTAATATGCAAGTTTGGACGATAGCTTTCATTATTTAAGTTTGTCTATTCATGTTTGTAAAAAAAATGTGAAAGAGTTTGTTATCAACAAAAGGCCAAAGTTTTGACATGTCAGTAACTTCTAGGATCTAAGTAAGTAATGGTTTTATTTTCTTGTGCGTGCCAACCCTAATCACGTGACCTACACACTGCTTTGATTTTTTCGGCAGTCAACTTATGCATTCTGGTGCATTCGCGTCGCGTCGCGTGTGCGTAAAAATGCCTAGGTATACGAACCAGCAATATCTTGAGATGCTATTTTGCTATCGTGAGAGTGACGAGGTAGTAAGTGGTGCTATGCGCTTAAACGAAGAGAGAGTTTTTAGTTTTAAGGTGTAAATAAGACTTGTAAATACATAGGTGATGAACTTTTAAACACGCCCAATTAGTGTAATAATAATCATGTGCCGATCAGAAAAGTTGTTCTAGTTCGTCCTTTATTAAATTTTAATTTATTTACGAAAGTTTAGCACAGGTTTTCACTTTTATTTAATTATTATTACATTAGTTTGACAGTCCAAAGCCTGCTATGTGTGATGGGAAGCTTATCACCTTTCCTGTTCGCTGATGTAATAAACTGGAATGCTATTTAACACCATGTAAGTACCTACCGACACCTATTAATTACGCAGCTTTTTAGGTATTAACGTTGCCTTTATTGCGAGACATTAGTTTAACTTAATTTAGTGTAAATAAATAGGTAAGACTGATACTATTATCACAATGCTTTAGGCTGTTTAGTTGTCGAGAACATGAAAGGTCATCTGGTCATTTGGTTTGGAGTTAGCGGCAAGTGCTTAGCGTACGGACGCGACATTAGAAAACTACCCATTGATCTTTCATTTGAAAGGAAAGATAATTGTAACTTCTCATAATGTGTGGTGTGATAGATTTTTACTAGGATTGAATTGAAATTACGTTCATACATCATAACACTTATCATAATTACAGTTAAAATGTGGCCATAACATAACTTGATGCTATCGATAGTCGTTGGACTTAACTGCACCTAATACCTACGCACATTTCAAAAGTTTGCAGACTAACGTAGGTACTTATCGCCCAGCTGACAACGCGCACGGGTCAACAGTCGGCCGGCCAGCCGTTCAATGCCCGCGCATTGTAAATAATCGTTCTTTTTAATTGTTTTTAATTTTATTTTTCTTATATTATTGGTTTAAAATTAATTAGATACTCAAAGACCTTCTAATTAAAATTTACAAAATTAATTATTTAATAAAAAATAAAAAAGCACGAGTTTCTATTTTGTCATTTTTGTCATGTTTAAAACACTTGACCTGTCCAGCCCTAGAAGTTTTTTGCGGTTTAAAATATTTTCTGTAGGATCGGACCGCTTTGATAAAAAATATTTTAAGGGGCGATAGATATGCACCCAAAGAGTTTGAAAAAGAAAACAAAAAAAAAACAGAATATAAGGACAAGTCCGCTTTTATTCCGCAGCATATATACTTAATACAAATATTATTTGTACAAATTCACGACTATTATTCCCAAAGGGTTAGCCAGAGACTACGCAATGAAAATCGCAGAAGCAGTCCACTGCCATAGTCCACTTTTTACCAAATTACAACTACACATATGCTCAGCGTGATAAGTAGTGAGCCCGTGCCGCCATAGTACATCTATCATCGATGTACAACACAAACACTTTATTTACCTATTTGCTTATATAAGGTGACTGCTTGAAACTGCAAAAAACTTCAAGGGCTGGTCAGGTCAAGTGTTTTAAACATGACGAAAATCACAAAATAGGAATTCGTTTTTTTCAATTTTAATGAAATAATTCATTTTGTGAATTGTAATTGGATAGTCTTTGAGTATCTAATTTATTTCAAAGCATACGGCCGTCTGTTGACCCGTCCGCGTCAGCTGGGCGATAAGTACCTACGTTGACGGGTCAACAGATTGCCGGCCGGTCGGCCGTTGCCCCCGTCAGGTGGGCGATAAGTACCTACGAAAAATACGAATTCCTTTTTTGTCATTTTTGTCATGTATAAAACACTTGACCTGACCAGCCCTTGCAGTTTCTCGCGGTTTCTAGCAGTCATGTTATATATTTGGACAAACAACAAGATATTAGATAAGTAGGTACACCTTCCATGCTAACATACTCGTACATGATAATCATTTTTTATAAATATTGTATCTGCTACAAAAGGTCATTGCTGCTAGGTACCTAAGTATTTTTACAAGGTTTTATTTAACTTGTAAATGACCTCTGAAGTGGCAGGCAGACACTGGAAATCAATATGGCGTCGCGTCGCATCGCGTCGGTCGATTAGCAAAGGGCCCTCGCAGGTAGTCAGCGTTTTGGGTGACGGGTCACGTTAGGAGTAATATCTCAGACGTTAAGAAGGAAATATGCATTTATCCAAAGACATTAAACTATTACCACAGACAGGACATAGAGATCAAAGCTTTATTCCACAACTTAATTCCAAGTTGTAACAAGTCGCTTAGTCAGTTTGATGTCATTCGCCCTCTAATGCAGTCGTATATTTTGTCAGTGAACAGATTTGATATACCTAATCAATAGGAAATATGCCAAATTGCGTATTGCGATATTGCAAATCCCGATACAGAATAACGGCTGAACGTGATTACAGCTTATTGTCGTAATAGTCTAAGATACGAGTATAGAACGACCTTCACCGGGAAGGTTAATGGATGAAAAGTATTTTATATCAAATTTAATATGTTAAATAATATATCGAGAGTGGGTTAGCTGAAAAATTTCAGTCCAGTACCATTATTGATTATTTTTTTTTAACATTGCACTGGTTTGGTGTGTGTGTTTGTAATGAGCTTATCTTTATATAAACATAAATTTTATTTATTTAACCAGACGGTTTGCAACCGTTAATACAACAATTACTAATAATGACTTGCCTGTTTAGACCTGCCTACGCAATGTTATGACAGGAAAAAAATAGTCAACCTAACGTTTGCATATTCTATAGGATTTGCGGCGACGCAGGCCGTCGTGGTAGGCAGTGTAGCGTCTCGTGGTGATGGATGCGAGGTTGTAATGATGGAGGGATTCCATGTTGGTCCCGGTTGTTGTCGTAACGTAATTATGGCAGTCGTTAAAAACCCACCAACCCGTTTTAGGCCAGCGTGGTGGGTTATGGCCCGCAATATCCCTACGTGCTATTGTGCGTCTCTTTGTGTTATGTTGTATATTTACAGTGACTACATTGTGACTAACTTATTATCTAAACCTTACAAGACTATTTATACAATAATAACTACGTAGATGTTGGAGGGATGATGCCGTGTCATACCTTTATCGGATCTGCACGCGTTTAGGAATGTGCTTACAAACTCTTTAACCAATACGTGATGATAATAAATTATGTGGCGACGCAGGCCGCCACAGTATTCCCCCTCTAGAAAAAGGGAAAAATCCATCAGGTCTTCAGCTTGGAGATGCCAATGGTGCTCTAATCCACGTTAAGTGTAGTTAAACTCATAAATCATACATACATATATTTACCGCGAGTTAGTTAAACCGAGAGAAATATTAGGGGGGACATTAGGTAGTCGATTCACAATCCGAGTCATTAAAAAAATCCAAATTTTTTGCATTATTATTCTATTAAATAATGTTAGCGTATACACTAAGCGCGGCAAAAGATCAAATATATATATAAGTATGAATTAAAAACGAGTCACACCAACCACGACAGCTAGTTATTCAATACCATACGCGTAAATGAGTCGAAAACAGGGTGCCTGGGTGGTGTAACGGATTTTTTTTTGTAATTTTAACATCGATTTTTTGAATTATTTTATATGCTTCGATTCGAGTTGTATTTTTTTATTTGTTTATCCAGTTTATTACCCAGGCATAAACTACCGTAGAATTAAATCCTTTCGGCGACTTAGGACCATAAATAAAAATGACCACAATTAGTTATGACTACTTCTTTAAAATACCACTTCTAAGAATAACCTCTTACTTAAATTACCATTTCTTGAAATTACCACATCGTTAAATTATCACTTCTCTATAAGACCACTTCTTGAAATGTCCACTTTTCTTAAACGTTGAAAAGTAGAAAACTATGAAAACTAGAAAACTATTTTATCTTGTAACGTTGTTTTTTTTAACGTTGACTTTGTTTAAAAAATAAAAGTTGATTCTAGGCTGTATGGTCTCTGACCTTAGCATGTTCCTTCCAAAGAACGAAAAAACAATTTGACATTAAATTTATGATGTCATCTAGAGGACTGATTGTCATTGAGTTTTTTTGATTCGTCTCGGTGGACGAGAAAGGAGAGTATTTAAAAGGAGACAAGGACGGAGCCCCAGGGCTACCTTGAATCCATATACTTTTGTAATTTATTAGTAAGTTCTTTGCGGAGCATTCTAATCGTTTATTTTTTTATTGTCTTTTGGAAAAAACATCCCCGTGTGGTTTTACAGGGTGGATAAAGGGATGTTGCACGATTGTCTGGAGCTGAACGACCCGCCGCAGGAGTTGTAGAAGCGGGAACCGTAGACATCAGCAGTAAGTTCAACAATTTTCTAAATTTCCAATTTAAAATCTGCAAAATCATACTTTTGTGACCAACCACATGTTTGTTGTTTCAGATGGGTTTTTTTTTGTTTGTTCTTTCTAACTCCTAGTTAGAACCTTTAACATAATTTCCATTTTTACAATGGTTCTTTGAACGGTCTTGCACCTTTTTTGTTTTAATTTTGGAAAAAATGTCTCGGTAATATACTTAAACTACATCCGGTCCCCGTAGATTGCTGAAAACCTGATGGCAGTCACCTGTGCAGCTCTCTAGCCAGATAAAGGGAGGATCGCAATCGAGCTTCAGGTCAGTCTCCATATTCGTTTGGTGGACGCCTGGACCGTCACCCTAGTGTTTCTCTCCAGGCCGTCACCGTTCTGGATGCCGGGATCGTTTGGCAGGATGACTTTAGTTTACCGTAGAATTTAATGTACCTAAATCACTAACATAAATAGCTATTGAGATTTGGGATAATTTGATTGCAGTCGCGAATCAACATAAAGCGACCTTGAGAGTAAAAGTCTTTTGCATAACAATTAAATTGATGCTGGATCTCCAATAAAGTTACTTCCTCGTAATGTCTCATGCATTAGAATTACATTTAATTTAATTCATGTAGGTAATCCTGTTGCTAGATTAAGCAGGGTAGAAATAACTTATAGAAGTACATCCTCCGATATCATGTGATATTATATGAAATGAATACCGTCTTTTCTACTAGACTATCCCTGTATTAAGAAATGAAATAAAACGAGTTTGGCTTTGAGACAGCCTCTGCTGCTGCTTCCTACCTAAGCGCTCAGAGAGTGTCAAAGCATGCCGCCGTGGAACGAGACGACGACGTGTAACGGTACAGAATGAATGGTATCCGTCCGTTAGTAAGGAATGTGTGGGAGTAGCATTAAAATAAATATTAATGCATAGCACCATTAATATAATAAGCATGAAAAAGGGAATAATAAACTAGTTCAGAATAATGGTCAGTGGTCTAGCGCTTTATCTTTAGTTTGGATTTCGCGATGACTGCTCTGTGTGCTCCTTGCGACATAGGCGCCGTCTAGTGTGAGTTATTTACTTGAGCTTCGCATAAGGTTGCTAGTTTGACTTCTTTATTTTGAATTTCGCGGGGACTGCTCTGCGCGTCCCTTGCGACATAGGCGCCGTCTAGCGGAAGTCATTTAGTTGCTAGGTTGACTAGGACTTTATTTTTATTTTGAATTTCGCGGGGCTTTGGGAGTCGGCAAAGTGGTTCACCTACGGGCGGACGCCATCTATGGTCGGAATACGGAACTTTTTTATAATTTCCCAAAATATAGGATTATTGGCTTAAGTGGAGGATTATTGAGAGGGAATTGTTAATAGAAGGCTACATTTAGATATTCAAAGATGTAATATTGGCTGTCGGACGAGATTTGGTTAGATTATGGAAAAATTTTAGAATTGCGCGGCGAAGGCGGCAATGAGTGAGCGAGAGGTTGAGAAAAAGATAGAAAGAGAGGTCGGATGTTATCTCCACGTGGCACAACGCGAAGTTCGCGTATAACAAATATTAAGCGACGCGAAGGCGAGGCGCATCGAAAAACAGCTAGGGATTGGTTGAAGGGAGGAAAAGCGGACTCGCGCGGGGGAATGTTAGGCGCGCATGGCGCGAAAGTTAAGACGCTTGGGAAAAGGGCGGAAAATTAGCGGGCATTCAATTTTGGGACGTCGGCTGTGCGGTCCAATTTAAGAGTGCGGTACTACTCATACGGGAAAAATAGTGTCCGAGCTTTGATAGTGCGCTAAGTGATATTCGAGCTGCGATATTAATTAAGATTTGTGAAATTGAAAGTGATTAATAAAGTAAAACTATTGCGGTCGCAACTCGAATCCGTTAACGGAATGAAGTATTCCGGGGTACATCGGCGGAAACGCGTAACGGTGGCAACGAAAACCTATGTACCTTTCAACAGACTTCGGTCTGGATGATCTTTGATTGTATTTAATAAGATCGGCGTTTTATATCATTACGCTAAACAATACACTATCTTCGACGGAGTAATGGGGGAGAGACAGTTGTCTCCTTAGTGAAAGTTGAAGATAGGTCAGACACCATTTAGCTGGAGGAAGACCCGTATGACCCAGTCCAATTTCGAGTCTACCTCCGTACATACAGTGTAGTGATAGGAAAATAACACACTGAGTATACTGGCTCGACTGATAGAACATTTAGGAGTTAGTTGCTTTCAGGGGCAATGCGACTCTCACCACACATCACGAATTTAAGTTAAATGTGGCTTGGGCCTAGATTGCAAGGTACACAAAAGGGACTGTTAGTTCGACAAAATATAGGCATTTTCAAGTGAGGAAAGTTGTAGGAATCTATAGGTAGGCGGATATATATATGGTTAGTTATGGGAGGGCAAGGTATTTGCACGCAGTGCGTACATAGGATGAGTGCTTGAGCCGCGAGGCCAGGCCGGATTAATTCAGACTAATAAGGTAGGGATAATTAAGTTACGGTGCTAAATAAAATTATGATGAAGTGATGTGGGTCCTAGCTAGGCAAGTAATCTGTTACCGCAGGCCGATAAAATTCTAATTGTTTTCCTAAAGTTGTTACCAATTAATTATTCATTTTAAATAATTAACAGAAGTATGATAATATTGTACCGTCATTACTTGGAATACCTAAAAGTCTAGACTGGTTTCCTATTACAAGAAAAATACTAAAAAGTTATAGCAAATAAGCATAACTGTACTGTGATGTTTGATTTCTAATACTGAAATGACCAAACAGGCATTTTTAGCTTTCCCTGAGGTACAATACGGCCTTAAAATAGCTACACTCTTCAAAGTATAAAAAAATTATACATCCGATACCTATTAGTAAAAATAAGCTGATACAAACTAAGCAACTAAAACCAGTTTAGAACCTAGGATAAGTCGTTGAAAGAAGACATTGCAAGCTATGAGCTTCTAATAATCTGAAACATAGAAATAATTGATTGATAACAACTTGCTAATTAGCCTGACAATGGTCTACTAATACCATTTGAATTCACCTTAATGGTCAAAGACCTCTTAAGATATGTAAGTACTTACTTCTAATAATATGAAACATAGAAATATTTGATGGGAACAATCTAAATCAATAAGACTAATACCTAGTACCGTCTAATTTATACTTATTAAAGTGAGTAAAAGATAACTCTAAATGTAATTGATTTAATGATTAACAGGGATAATTAACTACCTAATTTACTACCTACTAAAAGTATACTAACTATGATTTAGTAGTCTATCAAATTAACCACTCAGTCTGAGAGACAGGGGGTGGAAGTTAATGGAAAAATAATTAACTTAAGTTCACTTCCTAAAAGTCAAGGATATTGAATAAATTAAACATCTTTCAATAAACTTGAGATGTACTTATACTTTATAAATCTGTATAATGAACACTAAGAGTAACCCAAAGTAATTTACTTCAAATGATAGTATTCTATTTAAGTTCACTTCCTAAAAGTCAAGGATATGGAATAAATTAAACATCTTTCAATAAACTTGAGATGTACTTATACTTTATAAATCTGTATAATGAACACTAAGAGTAACCCAAAGTAATTTACTTCAAATGATAGTATTCTATTTAAGTTCACTTCCTAAAAGTCAAGGATATGGAATAAATTAAACATCTTTCAATAAACTTGAGATGTACTTATACTTTATAAGATCTGTATAATGAACACTAAGAGTAACCCAAAGTAATTTACTTCAAATGATAGTATTCTATTTAAGTTCACTTCCTAAAAGTCAAGGATATTGAATAAATTAAACATCTTTCAATAAACTTGAGATGTACTTATACTTTATAAATCTGTATAATGAACACTAAGAGTAACCCAAAGTAATTTACTTCAAATGATAGTATTCTATTTAAGTTCACTTCCTAAAAGTCAAGGATATTGAATGAATTAAACATCCTTTAATAAACTTAAGATGTGATAATCTGCCAATGCAGCCAATCCAATGTAGTTATATTGGAACTTTATAAGACCTGTATAATAAATACTAAGAGTAAATAAAAGTAATTTTACCTGTATTAATAGCATTCTACTTTAGCCACCGCCTGAAGTGGCGTTTGATTAAATTATCCACCCTTTATAGAACTGAATATAAGTTATTGCATTGAATAATTAAGTTCTTAATGTGAAAAGGATATTTGGATGATAGCAAGCCTTGAGATAAACTCTATTGATTTATGTGGAATAATAAGAATTTAAATTGCTAACACATAGTTCATAATGTAAAATGAAATTAAATTTTGAGGAGAGATGTAAATTCTCAGTTTTAAAGAATTAAAGGCACAAGCTAATAATTAAAGTTAAATTCAATCTGGTCAGGGCTGATATAATACATTGAGCTGGTCGGCATGCTAATAGCGGGGAGGGGCTATTAATTTACCAGAATCCTCTAATATGTCATGTAAATTGCACAAGACTTCTTATGTATCATGCTACTTTTAATAAATAATAATACCTGCAAGCTAAGCTATCATCAGATTATCTTTGAGTGGTTACAAATCTTCCCCGCAGCTGCAGTGAAGGATTTAGGTCACAGTTCAGACAGAGTCTTTGCTAGGCTACACATATCTATGTTATGATCTATAGACTGGTAGGTAATTAGGTCAGGAGAAAATAATTTAACACAGGGATAAGCCAATTACTAAACTTTCACGAAAGAACTTGAGTTACTTAAATGCGGTTAACAACGGAGGGTTCACTAGACGATCTGGCCAAAATAGTAGTTATTATAATATTACATTGCTTGACTGAAATTCACTGCAAATAGAATTAAGCTATGCTAAGGTTTCATCATCATACAAACACTACGCACTACACAAAACTACAAACACAACCATTAGATTGTTGATAAATTAGGTTAAATAGTTTTATGAATTAGATAATAAGTTAAGTTAAGGTAAAAGCGGCGAGGATGTGTGTATGTATTATAAGGTAGCTAGGCATATAGGTGTGAAAGGTTGAAAAGACTAGGCAAAGGTTTAGATTTAGGTATAAGAGGGGGGGGAAGTTACAATTTGGTAAGCCGTTACCAGGATCAGAAAGTTAAGTTATAATTTATCATTAATATAGTTGTATTGGATTTCAGTCAAGCGGTAATACTTTAATTTAGATGTGGGATTTTTTTTCCCACAAATTGTTGTCGTGTTGCGATGTGTGAGTTTAGAATTGGCTTAATAGGGAATAATTCAATGAAGATTAATAAATTCAGAGATATTGAAGAATTATAATTTGACACTTTTCACAATAAACGTTGTTATCTCCTAAAGTTGATTCATACACTTTGTATTACGGGCTCTTGATAGTGGGTGAATTATAATTTGACACTTTTCACAATAAACGTTGTTATCTTCTTAAGTTGATTCATACACTTTGTATTACGGGCTCTTGATAGTGGGTGAATTATAATTTGACACTTTTCACAATAAACGTTGTTATCTTCTAAAGTTGATTAATACACTTTGTATTACGGGTTCGACCAATATTGTAGACAGTCGCAATGAGAGCTGGAGCTAAATTTTGTTGTACGAAATCTGTAACAAAAAGATTCTCAGGTTAGGTTAAAGGTCAAAGGAGATAAAACTACAAAACAATAATGTAATGAGTATTATTTGAAATACAATACCTTTCAGTTATTATCTTTTTCTTCTTTATTTAATGGCGGATTTCGCCAGCATCAGGTACCGTGCGGCTGTTGGCGTTGTTGTTTTCCCAAAGTATCATAAGTGCGCGAAGTACATAGATATAGTTAATAACCGGGGGTCTGGAGTATTAAATTTTAAAACTGTTGAGTTATCTGTAAATACTGAAACCTTTAGAGGTATCCAATTTTTGATAGGACGCGGAGTTAATTGTTGACGATAATGTAATATTAGGTTTGTCTTATTCCTGGTGAGAGATTTCATGTAGGCATAGGCAACTGGTTCATACAGCCTTGTGTTGAGTTATTTTTAGGATCGTAAAAGGTCGATAGGGTGACGTAGTTCAACATTTATTGATTTAGAAGGATTTGTAGAATAGGGGGCGGTTTAATTATTATTGCTGTCGGATGGGAAGGCAAGGGGGCGAGATTGGACAGAATCAACCAACTTAATTATTGCTGGATTCAATTTATATTATAGGACGGCGATATGCTGTACAATATTATAAAGTTATGACGCTAACAGCATAATATAAAACTAATAATAATTATATTTTGACTAATAATCGTTGAGCGATTGCGGTTTTTAGTTGATGTGCTATTCTACGTATTATAATTTATTTTGTTAGTTATGTTAGAGAAAAAATATAATAATGTACTTGAGTCTCACGTCTGAAATCCATAGAGTAGTTTTAGGCTAGTCAGGGACTATTAAATCATTTGTCTATGGTTGGACCATAGACATATGATTTAGCTAGACCATAAACAATCTAGAATTAGGAATGATTATAAAATATGAAGTTATAAAACCAATCGGAGAGGAAACTTTCTTATCGCGTAATCATATGATTTTGTTTTAGCAAGCGGAATCACCTGTTATTTTCCATACCTGTTATTTTAATACCTGCGATTTTTATGTAGTAGATTAGGATGCAATGACATGGTGGTGAAATTATTATTATGTGACATGTAGATGGGGACAATTGCTCTGCACAAGGGAAATGCCGCTTCATTTTGTTAGTTTGCTAAAATCCTAGGAAAAGTAACATAAAATAGTATTACGGTTCAAAATACACGCGTTGATGA
The DNA here is from genome assembly GCA_963921215.1 of Scoparia ambigualis. Lineage (NCBI taxonomy): Eukaryota > Metazoa > Arthropoda > Insecta > Lepidoptera > Crambidae > Scoparia > Scoparia ambigualis. The sequence continues at coordinate 18,580,403 of OY992525.1, read as the reverse complement.
GGAATCGCGATTATAAGTAATAACAAGTAGCAGGGATGTCATGTGGGGGATAGAATCATATGACTATTCATTGCTAGTAGGAATTTTGGTTTAAAAGCAACGTAGTTTGGGATGCAAAATGTAAACGGATAAATACGTCTAATAGGCGATAAAAGTCGTTACCGTCTGGAAACAACTATCTAATATCTACTCTATTGTGGGGAGGTTACCTATTAGCGAGGCTAGATGGCGTTGGGTTACCAGTAAAAGATTTTATTTTGGATGATGGTAAAAGGGAGCTGTCTAATAATAATATGTATAATTGAAATACTCTTGCAGCGTTGTAAGTAGTCGTTACCGGTAATCATTGCTTCTTACCGTATAGTTGAAATCGTGATAAATAGTTAATTATGAAGATTTATAAAGGATTATTATTAGCTTAAGATGAGGTTAACGTACGCAGAGGTAAAGCTCGCTGGGCACAGCTAACTATACCTACTTACCTAATATTATCAGTTGTGAGTTACCTAGAGATATCTAAGTCGGGAGAGCGGAGAAAGAAAAGACCTTACTACATGACTAATTAGTTAGGATAGGTAGAGATAGATAAATCATTAAATTCACTGGGTTGGATTAGCCTATTAAGAAGGGTACCTTGCACAATTGTCTATCTCCGTTGAACGATTAAGATGTTGAAAAAAAAAAAATGATATTACTAAGTTAAGTGTTGTGTGAGAAAGTGTAGGAAGTATACTAGTGGTAGCATTGCACAGGATAGGGTGTAGTGAATATATTCAACGACAAAATATTATATATATTTTATAAATCATATCCAATCAGTACTTGTTACAATACTCAATTACAGTACTCAAAGCAAAACATAATCACCCATTTTACAGACAAAAACATTGAATCAGATGCTTGACCGCGTCTACATAAGCCAGCAGCTTTGCTTGTGGGTAACTCGAAAGAGGCACTTGTACAAGAGGCTGGTATTAACTAATCGGGTAGTGCCGAAGGAGAATATTTTGACGTGTATCCCAGACGCTAGCTTTGATTAGTTGGTGGTTCTTCTAGGGCAACCATGCCGACTTACTAGGGATCATTGACTAGTCGAAGTTTGATACTATACATACACGACACTAATCTATTATATTTATAAGTACGTTAGAACCTGCGCTTAGTTATATTTAATTATTGGTTTTACATAATTATATTTGGGCGGAGATACTCTTGTTGTGCGAGGAAGTGTAGGAAGTATACTAGTGGTAGCATTGCACAGGATAGGGTGTAGTGAATATATTCAACGACAAAATATTATATATATTTTATAAATCATATCCAATCAGTACTTGTTACAATACTCAATTACAGTACTCAAAGCAAAACATAATCACCCATTTTACAGACAAAACCATTGAATTGGATGCTTGACCGCGTCTACATAAGCCAGTAGCTTTGCTTGTGGGTAAGTCGAAAGAGGCACTTGTACAAGAGGCTGGTATTAACTAAATCGGGTAGTGCAGAAGGAGAATATTCTGACGTGTATCCCAGACGCTAGCTTTGATTAGTTGGTGGTTCTTCTAGGGCAACCATGCCGACTTACTAGGGATCATTGACTAGTCGAAGTTTGATACTATACACACACAACACTAAAATATTATATTTATAATTATCTCAGAGCCGGCTTTAATTATATTTAATTGAGGAACGGTAGAAATTATATATGCTAAAGAGATGTTAGTAGGAATACGATAGGCGAATTAGTAGAAAAAAAAATGCTTCTCGAGGATACCTAAGATTGACGGATGATGGATAATTGTGGAAGGTGGATATTAATTGAGCTTGGGAGCAAAATAGGGGTCGAAAGAAAAATATAATAGTAAAGAAAGAATAATAAATCGAAAGAAAGAATAATAGTAGAAAAAGAAATAGTTGATTGGCTTGAAGTCGAGATTTAACTGCAAAATTAACGAGTTATAGCACTGTTATGCTATAGGGATAACAATAGCGTATGTTATCACATCAATTATAAAGGCGAGTTGCGGGCGGATGTCACGTCATAATCATTAGTTAAATCGTTTTATCATTTTAAAAGTTAACACCAGCTACTTATAAAACAGTGATCGATTTTATATACCATAATTTTAAGTTGTAGGATAATTTTAAACTCATAGTCCGCAGAAACATTCAAGCCGGAAATAAAGCGACTGATATTGCGAGCTGAGAATAAATCTCTTAGTGTAAAATTTATTAACAAGTAAATCCCTGATATTGCGTTATCGAGATTACAATACAAAATCAACTATCACAATTCGAATTATACAAAGTAATTATTTAGATGTTGTCTCGCGTCGACAGGTACAAATTTTAATTTAGATGGGTAACGACATTAGAACTGAAATGGGTTTCGGATGTGTGACGTTCCTAGGACACAGTAAAATCGGCTGTATTGGACATATTTCGTTTTGCGGATATATATATTTAACCGAGGTTACCGTGGAGGTAGGCATAGTTCAAAGTTTATTAAACCTGACCTAGAATTATACATTAGCCTATCTTTATATGTCAGAAGAAAATAATAAATTTATTAGTGGTAGATTTTAGAGTCAGTAGTAAATTTATTTTCCCGAGGTGAGACCTGAAACCTAGTTCGCACTAGGCCATTCAAATACTTTAACCGGTAATGTTGATTATCATAAATAAAGATGTTCGGAACTTATAATAATATTCTAATACTGCTATATTAAAATTGTTATTATGAAATTAAAAAGGTTTGATTAACAGTTGATTAGTAAATAATAACTCAATGATTTGGTTACAAGTTAGGAATGATAGGACGAACGAAACGCGTTTTTGACTTGTGGCAAGGTCAGCGCAGACTGTCACAGCAGGATGATCTTGTTTGGTTATTTATTAATATGAATTGCTAGAACTCTTAAATAATCTAGATTATTGGCATCTAATATGTACGTGATGTAATTGTAGATGATTAAAATTAGTACTAAGGTAGGTTATTGTCGAAGTTATGACACAACCTTAAAATTGTTAGTTTTAATGTAAACTACATGTTGCATCTAGATTGTTATAAACAAACTAATTAATTGGCAGTTTTCACATAGGTATGTAGACCGGGACATTGAGTTGATGAAATAGTGTTATCAAAATCATTCATCACGGAAAGATAAAGATATTTTATTTGCAAGTGTGAATACAAAAGTTTAGTGCGGTTAGTATTATTCTGTTCTATTCTAGTTTTGTGGTAGCGTTTTACCTAGGGTTTTCTAAATTATAGGAAATTAAATATTAATTGTCTGTTGCTGTCTTCTACGTTAGAAGAGGAACGGAGAGAGAGAGGGAGGACTCACTTTGTTATAGTCAGCTGTATGATAGATAATCCTCCTAGTGAATATTTCTTGTGATTGCAGTAGTAACATAGAATGTTTATAGAATGTTTTGTTCATTAACCGATTATCCTCACCGCAGCTGTGGATAGGGATGGCTAAAATATGTGAACAAAGGTGGAGAAGATTGGTCATTATAAATTAAAATAAATACTTGAATTGCATTATGCCTGACTAAATAGTGCGAAGAGGTGGAGTAACTATGTTAAAGAAATTCTCTATTGCATAATATTCGAACTTTTGACATTTTCAATTGTAACTTTAGAATTTTGATTAGAGTATTTAACTAAGCGGGTCCAACGAAGAAGGCATGCTGAAAGCGAGGTCTTTGGTCGTCTATGCACACAATAAAATTATAGATGACACAAGGGAGCATTCTTAATTGGCACTGTTAAATTAGTAAAAGTAGCTTGTTTAGGGTGTTCGAATATTTTTAGTCGCACTGGGCACAAATAGAACTTAGTTAAGCGTGTAGGTTGTTTGATTTACCTGGTGAAGTAATTGAATCGAAGTTTCGGAACTGTGCTGTAGAAGTGGGAATTACTCAGCACACAATAAAATTAAGTGGTTTCCATTTAGCTTCATTTCCTAAACTAGCCTTTCTTAAAGTTGCGGAAATTCTGCTGTAAGGTGGTTCCTTTGGGGGCGTCTTGTGAAGTCTAAATCAGGACAATTATACTTGACTAACCTATAGAGAGATAATGTCTTAGGCTGCAGAAACAGAGGCCATTGATGGCATTTCATTTTGGCGTGGTCAGGGGATCTCGTGTTGCTGGGGAATTTTACCATCTGGACGGAAGGCTGAAAAGTAAAGTAGAATGCATAATGAGTAACCAATTAGAGTTACAAACATTCGGGAGATTACCATCTTAATAATGTGTCTTGTGCGAGTGTAAAATTAAAATCATCTAATAAAAAAAAAAAAAAAAAAGAAACTAGCACTATTGAATCACGCAGTTTGGAATTCAGTAAATACGAGAAGGAACTCACGATATTAATTACCATGAATACTAAGACGAAGTGTCACCTTTAATGACTTATTATTTACCGATTTGACCGATTATTAGTAATATAAAAGGTAGGAAGTTAAGTAGAGTTGTGCGGGCGGATAAGATAGTTACCGGTATGTTTAATTTAATAAGAAAATGATATTTTTCAAAGGTATAGGAAAGTAAGGGGATATTGACGTATTATATTTTAGTAAATGAGACTAAATGTTGTCTTTCATACATAGTAATAACTAGGGATGAGACATAGTTATCAGATAGGTTTTGGGATAAGTATTTGCTTATACGCATAAGCTCAGTACTTGTCAATTGGTATACAATGTCCAGCGCGTACCGGGGTATTTACAAGTACTTATCGATGACGTATACATTGACAGTTAGACAGATATACATAGCACACAAACTTCTAATAGATCTGAACTACGGGGTATCTAGTTCAAAACTCAAGGACGTGTTTCGAGATACGTACCACCTTAGAGTGAGGGAGGTTATCCATAAGTATTTCCGATCGACAACCTTATTGTAAGGCGTTAAGACCTTTATTTGTATGCACGGTATCACTGCGTACCGGACGGAAGCGAGTCTAGTATTCTATCTCGGTTATTTGCAGGATTAGACATTAGATGTATCTCATCTAAAATAAAGTTATTACTCTTGGGCAATGATGGTATTTCTACTGGTTTTGGTTGATATGGGGGTTTGGTTAAGATCTCTTATCCGCGGAGAGGAAAATAGGTTTCGGTTGAAAGAAGTAGCTAATTAGGAAGTGGAGGACGCGGGTTCGATTCCTGCCTGAGGTAGACAATTGTTCCGACGTTTCGTTATCTTAGGTAATTATATAAGTTAAGATGAGATTGGTAGCGTTGAAGTATGAAGGAAAGTTTTAATTCAAATTATTAATTATTATTCATTAGCCTAGTTGGAACTAAAACCATGACGGCGAAGTGGTTGATGCTTCACCCACGAAAGATCCCAGGTTCGATCCCTAGGTTGCAACATTTAGATGCGAAACAAGTTGTAAGAAAAGACGTAAGTTAAAAGAAGGCCATGAAGACAGATGTACTTGAAATTATTCTAGGAAAATAATTTAAAGAATAGAATAATTGAATGGTTCGGAAGATGTTATAAACTTTACGTCGGAATCGTCTTAGAGTTGAAGAGTTTTCGCTAGGGGGCGTTACTAGACAGCGCAAGAGACTGTTATATTGATTTATATTATATTATGATTTGTTGTTATGATGGTAAACAAAAGGCAAATCATTATTCGGAGGTTGTGTATGATTAGAGAAATGGTAGATGTCTAAGTTATTGGGAAATATTTGCCGAAACTAAGTTTACTAGGATTTCGTTTCGAACACGAGAACTGGGTATGCAATTATGATTTTGTGTCAGTTGAATAGAATGAGGGGTGTGGGCTTTTTTGCAATGAGAATGCTTATTGAGGAAGGAGTCATTAGGGATTGGGAAGGAACTACCTATAAATAGTAGGAATATCTTTGAGGAAGAGGGCTAGGATGACAATGAGGTTGTCAAGGAAGGCCGTGCTGTTTTGTACTTAATTAAGTACAGGGTTAAAATATAATTTGCCGCAGAAAAGAGTGGTACTTTATCTGCTTTAATTCTATCGGGGGCGGCTGTAACGGTACAGAATGAATGGTATCCGTCCGTTAGTAAGGAATGTGTGGGAGTAGCATTAAAATAAATATTAATGCATAGCACCATTAATATAATAAGCATGAAAAAGGGAATAATAAACTAGTTCAGAATAATGGTCAGTGGTCTAGCGCTTTATCTTTAGTTTGGATTTCGCGATGACTGCTCTGTGTGCTCCTTGCGACATAGGCGCCGTCTAGTGTGAGTTATTTACTTGAGCTTCGCATAAGGTTGCTAGTTTGACTTCTTTATTTTGAATTTCGCGGGGACTGCTCTGCGCGTCCCTTGCGACATAGGCGCCGTCTAGCGGAAGTCATTTAGTTGCTAGGTTGACTAGGACTTTATTTTTATTTTGAATTTCGCGGGGCTTTGGGAGTCGGCAAAGTGGTTCACCTACGGGCGGACGCCATCTATGGTCGGAATACGGAACTTTTTTATAATTTCCCAAAATATAGGATTATTGGCTTAAGTGGAGGATTATTGAGAGGGAATTGTTAATAGAAGGCTACATTTAGATATTCAAAGATGTAATATTGGCTGTCGGACGAGATTTGGTTAGATTATGGAAAAATTTTAGAATTGCGCGGCGAAGGCGGCAATGAGTGAGCGAGAGGTTGAGAAAAAGATAGAAAGAGAGGTCGGATGTTATCTCCACGTGGCACAACGCGAAGTTCGCGTATAACAAATATTAAGCGACGCGAAGGCGAGGCGCATCGAAAAACAGCTAGGGATTGGTTGAAGGGAGGAAAAGCGGACTCGCGCGGGGGAATGTTAGGCGCGCATGGCGCAAAAGTTAAGACGCTTGGGAAAAGGGCGGAAAATTAGCGGGCATTCAATTTTGGGACGTCGGCTGTGCGGTCCAATTTAAGAGTGCGGTACTACTCATACGGGAAAAATAGTGTCCGAGCTTTGATAGTGCGCTAAGTGATATTCGAGCTGCGATATTAATTAAGATTTGTGAAATTGAAAGTGATTAATAAAGTAAAACTATTGCGGTCGCAACTCGAATCCGTTAACGGAATGAAGTATTCCGGGGTACATCGGCGGAAACGCGTAACGGTGGCAACGAAAACCTATGTACCTTTCAACAGACTTCAGTCTGGATGATCTTTGATTGTATTTAATAAGATCGGCGTTTTATATCATTACGCTAAACAATACACTATCTTCGACGGAGTAATGGGGGAGAGACAGTTGTCTCCCTAGTGAAAGTTGAAGATAGGTCAGACACCATTTAGCTGGAGGAAGACCCGTATGACCCAGTCCAATTTCGAGTCTACCTCCGTACATACAGTAAAGTGATAGGAAAATAACACACTGAGTATACTGGCTCGACTGATAGAACATTTAGGAGTTAGTTGCTTTCAGGGGCAATGCGACTCTCACCACACATCACGAATTTAAGTTAAATGTGGCTTGGGCCTAGATTGCAAGGTACACAAAAGGGACTGTTAGTTCGACAAAATATAGGCATTTTCAAGTGAGGAAAGTTGTAGGAATCTATAGGTAGGCGGATATATATATGGTTAGTTATGGGAGGGCAAGGTATTTGCACGCAGTGCGTACATAGGATGGGTGCTTGAGCCGCGAGGCCAGGCCGGATTAATTCAGACTAATAAGGTAGGGATAATTAAGTTACGGTGCTAAATAAAATTATGATGAAGTGATGTGGGTCCTAGCTAGGCAAGTAATCTGTTACCGCAGGCCGATAAAATTCTAATTGTTTTCCTAAAGTTGTTACCAATTAATTATTCATTTTAAATAATTAACAGAAGTATGATAATATTGTACCGTCATTACTTGGAATACCTAAAAGTCTAGACTGGTTTCCTATTACAAGAAAAATACTAAAAAGTTATAGCAAATAAGCATAACTGTACTGTGATGTTTGATTTCTAATACTGAAATGACCAAACAGGCATTTTTAGCTTTCCCTGAGGTACAATACGGCCTTAAAATAGCTACACTCTTCAAAGTATAAAAAAATTATACATCCGATACCTATTAGTAAAAATAAGCTGATACAAACTAAGCAACTAAAACCAGTTTAGAACCTAGGATAAGTCGTTGAAAGAAGACATTGCAAGCTATGAGCTTCTAATAATCTGAAACATAGAAATAATTGATTGATAACAACCTGCTAATTAGGCTGACAATGGTCTACTAATACCATTTGAATTCACCTTAATGGTCAAAGACCTCTTAAGATATGTAAGTACTTACTTCTAATAATATGAAACATAGAAATATTTGATGGGAACAATCTAAATCAATAAGACTAATACCTAGTACCGTCTAATTTATACTTATTAAAGTGAATAAAAGATAACTTCTAAATGTAATTGATTTAATGATTAACAGGGATAATTAACTACCTAATTTACTACCTACTAAAAGTATACTAACTATGATTTAGTAGTCTATCAAATTAACCACTCAGTCTGAGAGACAGGGGGTGGAAGTTAATGGAAAAATAATTAACTTAAGTTCACTTCCTAAAAGTCAAGGATATTGAATAAATTAAACATCTTTCAATAAACTTGAGATGTACTTATACTTTATAAATCTGTATAATGAACACTAAGAGTAACCCAAAGTAATTTACTTCAAATGATAGTATTCTATTTAAGTTCACTTCCTAAAAGTCAAGGATATGGAATAAATTAAACATCTTTCAATAAACTTGAGATGTACTTATACTTTATAAATCTGTATAATGAACACTAAGAGTAACTCAAAGTAATTTACTTCAAATGATAGTATTCTATTTAATTTCACTTCCTAAAAGTCAAGGATATGGAATAAATTAAACATCTTTCAATAAACTTGAGATGTACTTATACTTTATAAATCTGTATAATGAACACTAAGAGTAACCCAAAGTAATTTACTTCAAATGATAGTATTCTATTTAAGTTCACTTCCTAAAAGTCAAGGATATTGAATAAATTAAACATCTTTCAATAAACTTGAGATGTACTTATACTTTATAAGATCTGTATAATGAACACTAAGAATAACCCAAAGTAATTTACTTCAAATGATAGTATTCTGTTTAAGTTCACTTCCTAAAAGTCAAGGATATTGAATAAATCAAACATCTTTCAATAAACTTGAGATGTACTTATACTTTATAAATCTGTATAATGAACACTAAGAGTAACCCAAAGTAATTTACTTCAAATGATAGTATTCTATTTAAGTTCACTTCCTAAAAGTCAAGGATATTGAATGAATTAAACATCCTTTAATAAACTTAAGATGTGATAATCTGCCAATGCAGCCAATCCAATGTAGTTATATTGGAACTTTATAAGACCTGTATAATAAATACTAAGAGTAAATAAAAGTAATTTTACCTGTATTAATAGCATTCTACTTTAGCCACCGCCTGAAGTGGCGTTTGATTAAATTATCCACCCTTTATAGAACTGAATATAAGTTATTGCATTGAATAATTAAGTTCTTAATGTGAAAAGGATATTTGGATGATAGCAAGCCTTGAGATAAACTCTATTGATTTATGTGGAATAATAAGAATTTAAATTGCTAACACATAGTTCATAATGTAAAATGAAATTAAATTTTGAGGAGAGATGTAAATTCTCAGTTTTAAAGAATTAAAGGCACAAGCTAATAATTAAAGTTAAATTCAATCTGGTCAGGGCTGATATAATACAATGAGCTGGTCGGCATGCTAATAGCGGGGAGGGGCTATTAAATTACCAGAATCCTCTAATATGTCATGTAAATTGCACAAGACTTCTTATGTATCATGCTACTTTTAATAAATAATAATACCTGCAAGCTAAGCTATCATCAGATTATCTTTGAGTGGTTACAAATCTTCCCCGCAGCTGCAGTGAAGGATTTAGGTCACAGTTCAGACAGAGTCTTTGCTAGGCTACACATATCTATGTTATGATCTATAGACTGGTAGGTAATTAGGTCAGGAGAAAATAATTTAACACAGGGATAAGCCAATTACTAAACTTTCACGAAAGAACTTGAGTTACTTAAATGCGGTTAACAACGGAGGGTTCACTAGACGATCTGGCCAAAATAGTAGTTATTATAATATTACATTGCTTGACTGAAATTCACTGCAAATAGAATTAAGCTATGCTAAGGTTTCATCATCATTCAAACACTACGCACTACACAAAACTACAAACACAACCATTAGATTGTAGATAAATTAGGTTAAATAGTTTTATGAATTAGATAATAAGTTAAGTTAAGGTAAAAGCGGCGAGGATGTGTGTATGTATTATAAGGTAGCTAGGCATATAGGTGTGAAAGGTTGAAAAGACTAGGCAAAGGTTTAGATTTAGGTATAAGAGGGGGGGGGGGAAAGTTACAGACGGTTTCGTCAAGGTCCAAAGGAAGAGGGCACGCCATCACCGGCCGAATCAGAACCGTTGCGGTACCGCACTGACAGGGCCCCAGTTCCTGCTGCGTGCTGCGACGCCGACTACGCCGATGCACCTGTCGCGCCTGCACCACACCATCACAGTGCAGGATGTGGTTGAGTACATTAAGGCAAAGACCAACTTTCTTCTGAGGGTACAGCCGCTGGAATCGCGACATAATGTCAGTTTTAAGGCATTTGTGGTGCGAGTCCTAACAGCTAAGCTGGACGACACCTTTATGAAGGAGGACTTTTGGCCGAAGGGCGTGGTGTACCGGCGTTTCCGCGGGAGATTGCCTACCACCACCGAAACAGCACAAGCCAGTGCTATGTAAATTACTAACATAGTTTTAAGTTATTATACTAACAATAAATGTTTATAAGCTATGTATATGTTAGTTTTTAAGGTATGTATCTATGGGCCTGTTATATTGTAACTTTGTTGCCTGATAATAAATAAATAAATAAATAAAAAATAAAATAAATAAAATATCATCTTTGATTTCTTTTCCAGCATTCATTTGGTTAAATAACATTTACTACATTTCACTTTAATATATAAAAAACTATTTTGTTTTCTACCTCTAGGAAAACACTAGTTTTCAATCTGCTATATGTCCCTCGTGTTAACTAACACGCTGTATAATCTCCGAAAATTTTAGCAGTTACCAGGCAATGGGGACCGCAGAAACGGCCACAGCCACAGTCGACGATCACCAAATGATAACTCCATATGTGCTGCGTGACAGGTAGTGAGCTCATCTCCGCTTTAAGCTGTTTGATGTATATAATACGGGGACGCAGTCTTTAAGCCGTTAGTCGCCTTTAACGACACCCAAGTTAAGAGAGGGTTAGTAGTATTCTTTCGACGCGATGTGACACGGTCATCCCCACACATACATACATACATACATATATATAATCACGACTATTATCACAGAATAACTAATTGTACCTACTACCGTATAGAAGGTTCACTCTCTAACGACTTTCACGCGAAATTGAAACTTATCGTGTGACCCGAGAGTTCATATTCCGTTAAGCAACGCTGACTCGATATCGATTTAACGTCATGACGTCACAGAGAGTAGGGTTTACGCGCGCGCGCAGGGATTACGAGTTAAGCGATTCGGCGCTCGGTGTTCGGTGTGTCGGCTCGCGGCAACCTTTACTGCCATACGCCTAGGCGGCCTGCCTGGGAGGCGCGCCAAACGAACATACTAGCTAAACTGCAGAGTGACACCCCCCTGCTATTATCCCCGAAGCGTTGGGCAGAGATTAGGCAATGAGGCCAATAGCGGTTCTTATTGCCTAGTCTCTCTCTTACTAACCCTTCGGGGATATAATCGTGAATGTGTGTATGTAAGTTTTTGAGCTCGGAATGGCTTGGACCCATGGGGTGTTAAGCCGAGGGCCCCACAAATGATCAGGTCGCCGGCAGGTATCGGCCTGTCACTTAGTAGTGTCACTGGCGACTGGCGTATCGAAAAAGGACAGTGCTGCAGACATGTAGGCAAACAATTAAAAAAATATGTTTTAATGCAAATATTGACAACTTAATTCTGTATATCGTTCGATATAAGACGCAACTGGGTCAGTTTAATGAATAATAACACACACCTGAAAAAATAAAAATGTTAAACCATAAAAACATAAAAGAGTAAACTCCAAAAACATTGCTTAAATAATAAATTTAACTTGTACAGGCGGTTGTTTTTTTGTTCGGTTGTTGCACAGACGAACACATTTCCTAATTAATAAGTACTTACTAGTAAGTAGTATATACAGTGTTCCACAGTCACTGCTGGGCAAAACTCGACATAATTGAGATCATGTCATCGCTACAATCGATGGGTATTAGCTTAATCGCCACGCTTGCCAAATGCGAGAGGTGATCAAAAAACCGGGCAACATCGAAAAGTCCGAAACACACAATTTACCCCACCTATTGAACTCATACCGTCCGTACTCCATATCATTATACGGCCGAGCGCTCTGTCTGAACCAAACCGCTAAAAACATTATTGCTAGACATATTATTTAACACCTTCTCTGTCCCATGAATCACATATGATACATAACAATTGAAAACCAATTGTCATAATTCTTGGACAGCGAACCTGTTTAGAAAAAAACTAGCAAGATAGTAATAGCTATAGGCTGTGAAATTCGTACGTGCCGGTCCAATGGTCTGCGGGCGACAGGGGAGGGCACAGGGCCCCACAGACGATCAGCCGGCAGGTATCGGCCTGTCAGTTAGTAGTACAACGCACGGGCGGCGGCGGCGGAACTGACAGGCTTCTACCTGACGGCGAACTAATCGTGTGTGGGGCCCGCCGGCAGGTATCGGCCTGTCGGTCAGTACTTGCCTCCCGCCGCCGCTGCCGCCCGTGCGTTGTACTACTAACTGACAGGCCGATACCTGCAGGCGACCCGATCGTCTGTGGGGCCCTGTGTTCTCCCACGTCGCTCGCAGACCATTGGACTGGCACGTTCGAATTTCACAGCCTATAGCTATTACTATCTTGCTAGTTTTTTTCTAAACAGGTTCGCTGTCCAAGAATTATGACAATTGGTTTTCAATTGTTATGTATCATATGTGATTCATGGGACAGAGAAGGTGTTAAATAATATGTCTAGCAATAATGTTTTTAGCGGTTTGGTTCAGACAGAGCGCCCGGCCGTATAATGATATGGAGTACGGACGGTATGAGTTCAATAGGTGGGGTAAATAGTGTGTTTCGGACTTTTCGATGTTGCCCGGTTTTTTGATCACCTCTCGCATTTGGCAAGCGTGGCGATTAAGCTAATACCCATCGATTGTAGCGATGACATGATCTCAATTATGTCGAGTTTTGCCCAGCAGTGACTGTGGAACACTGTATATACTACTTACTAGTAAGTACTTATTAATTAGGAAATGTGTTCGTCTGTGCAACAACCGAACAAAAAAACAACCGCCTGTACAAGTTAAATTTATTATTTAAGCAATGTTTTTGGAGTTTACTCTTTTATGTTTTTATGGTTTAACATTTTTATTTTTTCAGGTGTGTGTTATTATTCATTAAACTGACCCAGTTGCGTCTTATATCGAACGATATACAGAATTAAGTTGTCAATATTTGCATTAAAACATATTTTTTTAATTGTTTGCCTACATGTCTGCAGCACTGTCCTTTTTCGATACGCCATTAAATTAATTTAAATTTACATAGGTACACATACATATAACAATCATGACTATTATCAGGGGGGTGTCACTCCGCAGTTTAGGTACGTTCGTTTGGCGCGACTCCCAAGCAGGCCGCCTAGGCGTATGGCATTAAAGGTTGCCGCGAGCCGACACACCGAACACCGAGCGCTGAGTCGCTTAACTCGTAATCCCTGCGCGCGCGCGTAAACCCTAAGCTCTGTGACGTCATGACGTCAAATCGACATCGAGTCAGCGTTGCTTAACGGAATATGAACGCTCGGGTCACACGATAAGTTTTAATTTCACGTGAAAGTCTTAGAGTGTGAACCTTCTGTACGGTAGTACTATTAGTTATTCTGTGCTATTATCCCTGAAGGATTAGTCAGGACAAGGTAACGAGGACCGCAAAAGCATTCCACTGCCACAGTTAACGTTTCAATAAACAATAACTACAAATTTGCTAAGCGTGACATTTGGTGGAAGCCTATCGCCGCTGTATGCTATTGGATGTACGTACAGTATTTAGTCCGTTAGTCGCCTTTTACGACACCTGAAGAAAGGAACGAACGAAGAGGACTGTAGCAGAGTACACGAGACTAGTCTCTGACTAACCCTTTGAGGATAATAGTAGTGAGTATGTGTATGTACACACATACATATAAAACAGTAACACAAACTTATTAACCCCTCAGTCTTGGAATATAAATGTCAAAAATAATGACAGCAGGTGCGCCATATTTTTTTTGAATTACGGAAGACGTCACATATGCCCCCTTTTACAAGAACACATATAACTCTACAATCAAACCATATTTTATCGTTCTGTAAACGACAATGTACCAACTGATATATTTTCTATCCATTAGGTACTAAAATAAAGTGATGATTGCAACATTTATTTAGTCCTTCACGTTTAAAATTTGGAAACAATTTTGCGGGCTGGACAACATTAAATAAATGAATACTCAAACAGTATCAAAAGAACAAGGGCCTTTGCTATCTAATTATGTAAACAGTTTGAAGAGAGCTAATTGTTATTACACAATAACATCACTCGAAACTCGACGCGACGAAACATAAAAACAACTAGAGATTTTCCTTTACTTTTTTTGTAATTTTATCAATAGTATCGAATGTTGTTATTTTTGTAAGCTATTTAGTATGAGTTAAAAAAAAATAGGGCATTATTCAATTTTTGTTTTATTTTCAATGAAAAAAACAATATCATTCAATATTTTGTTTTATTTTCAATAAAAAGTAATAAAATTAACAGTTTTATAAAGAAGTTAACGACATTTACAAAACAATATGATTGCTTGACCAGTCAGTCATCCGTGAATCCTCGCCTAAGGTAAGGCCTGTGCCTGGGCATTAAATGACGACGATTACATTACATGTATAAATTCAATATACGATCATATCGTAAAGATGAGGAAAATGACATATTTATACCTATTTATTCATAAAGAATATCAGCAGAAATGTAATTTACTTGTCCGACGAAGACGAATCATTAAAATGTATAGGCGACCGGGACCTGTCGAGGTCTGGAGGTTTTTCTTCTTCTTCTAAAGATACCTAAAGCATACAAAACAAATGTGAATTAAATTATTATCAATACAACCCAATATAACAATACCGTATACTTTACACCATAATGAATGCATTACCATTACCGGCAACCACTCGGGACTGAGCGCTGGGGACGTGAGAGAAGAGTAGCGTGTAGCTACAGGTGACCGATCGGGATCGATATAAAACACACAAAAAAACATTTACTGCACACCATAAGCTATAAATACAGCATCTCACCGAGAACCATAATAAACGCATTACGGCGGCAGGCTCTCCCAGCGTTCCAGCGAGTCTGGCCGATAGATTCACCATGATTAGAAACTCTGACACAAGTGCTTGACTATCCACACAAGAAGTAGTAGTAAATGATGTAATATATCAAACAAGAATAAGTCCCACTCATACAAGTTTTGCTGAACAGCGTATGGGAAGGTTTACATAAGAAAAGAAGATAATTCAAAAATCATTTTAATCAGCAGTAAAGCTCAGATACAACAAATTATAAATGGAACATTACTAGACTTAGTTTTAAAAGACGTAACTTTCAAAATTGTACTGATTCTCGCTAAAAATCACTATAAATCTGCAAATAAACGAAAACTAACATACAAATATCAATACTCACTATTCATTTACACAAACAACACTTACACACATTCTCACCTTACACAGCAGCTTACATTGATAACCAATTTACTAAATAATGTAAATCTACTACAACTAATACCAATCAATCTAATACCTTCATACTATTGTTTACAAACAATAAATGAATAATAATACACAATTAACTTTAAATGAAATAGACGAATCTAAAATAGCAACTTCTTTTAAATGTGACATAAATGATCTAAATAAATACATATATATTCACAAGAATGACTATCTCTCATTGCTCAAAATATTCGGAGTATACATCATAACTTTGATGATTTCAGGCAGGCTTTGGGGGTCAAAGTTGCTCGCGTGCGTAGGTTTACCCTTGAGACCCTACACGTGATCCCTGGGTGGTGCTAAATGAGTGACACTGACTGAGTGGTAGAGCCACGCTGCGTTGCAGCACGCATTGGGCCGGCACGCCCGGCGTAATACCACCCTCTCACGAACATTCGGCGTGAAATAATGGCACTTGGTGCTGTTGTGTTTCGTCCGACCAGGTAGGGTTCCGGTGCCCCCCCCCCCCCCCCCCTCCTCCCATTCTTATTCCTTCCTTAAACCTATTCCTCCCTTAAAGGCCGGCAACGCGCCTGCGATTCCTCTGGTGTTGCGGGTGTCCATGGGCAGCGGTGATTACTCTCCATCAGGTGACCCACCTGCTCGTTTGCCTCCCTCTTTTATAAAAAAAAAAGGCTACTTTATGTGATTTGAACTTAGACTCAGATGCTCTAATACGTCTGAGTGTTGACTTAGCCCTGATAAACCGATACCTATTCTACCGAATTATACATCTTATGCCACAAAATTTAATGCAAACCAAAATGATGGCGTGGTGACCTATGTTAAAAACAATCTCAAGGCTAAAATGAAAGAAGTGAAATTGGAGCAAGCAACTTGTGTTCTGTTAAACATATTTGAACAAATTATTCTATGTATTTACCGCTCGTCTTCAAATTTGAACGCAACAAATTTCATAAATTCTCTCAATGATCACTTGGAAACGATTAAGTCTCACCGTAATATAATCATAATGGGAGATATAAACATAAACTTCATTCCAAGATCCGATATTACAACCGACGTTAACAATTATAGGACTAAATACCTGGGTATGTTGTCTACGCATGGAATTCTTCCTGGTCATATTCTACCAACACGAAACGATAGCTGCCTAGACCACTGTATGTTAAAATTAGAACAAAAAAGTTGGGATCACACATAGCAATCTTAAATACCACAACCACTGATCATAACACAATATTTGTGAAGGTGTCTAAATTAAAACAGCACATTATTTGTCCAAAATCGTTTGAGTATGTTAATTATGACATAGCGTATACAAAACTACTAGAAAAAAACCTACCTTCATTAATATTCTGTGAAGACCCTGACATGGTAGCTGAACATCTGATTAAAAAATTAGCCCATTCACTGAAAGATAGTAAAATTGTAAAAATAATTCCTAAAAGTCAGCGAAACATTAAGCCGTGGATCACTCCGAGTATTATACGCTGTATTAAAAATAGAAATAGAATGCAATATAATCTTAAATCTGACCCAACTAACGAAATTCTAAGAATATCGTATAAGAGATATCGCAACTATTGTAATAAATTACTAAAAAAATTAAAAAGAAAATATTAAAGAGAACATTTAGCAAGCAGTGTAAAAAAATTCAAAAGTTCTTTGGAAGACAATTAAAAAAATAACACATCTTCATTTCAATACAACAAACTCCGACCTATTAAACATTTAGGCTGCTCAAGAAGACTCCGTTAACTATATTTGTGACTACTTTGCGGGCATTAGGAAGACACTTGCTGAAGATATCCTTCAACAAAATGCTACTTCGTGTGCTGACAAACAATTGTTTCGGACGGGATCACAACTATCGTCTTTTGTCCTTTTAGAGACTGATCCCTATGAAGTAGACAACATTCTCACAAGTCTTAAGTCAGAATGCGCGCCTGGTTATGATAATGTTCCAACTAGATTCCTTAAGCTGGCACGTTCTGCAGTGGTTCCCATAATTAGTCATCTAGCAAATCGCTGCTTTCAAAAGGGCATTTCCCTTCATCTCTTAAGAAATCTCTGGTTACACCGGTTCACAAGGGTGGAGATATGAACGATGTCAGTAATTGTAGACCGATTTCTGTATTGCCTGTTATTTCTAAAATTATAGAAAAGCTAATAAATAATCGTCTCATTAACTACCTCGATCATTTTAATATTCTTTCGAAAAATCAATTTGGTTTTAGACGTGGAAAATCCACAGAAGATGCAGTGTTAGCCTTAAAGTCTTCAATAATTAATTGCCTGGATGAAGAAAAGAAATGTTTGACAGTTTTTCTTGATCTCAAAAAGGCTTTTGACACGGTTTCTCTACCCACCCTTGTGCAAAAACTAGATACGATTGGAATAAGAGGCGTTTCGCTGAATCTTTTGAAGGACTACTTACATGATCGAAAACAAAGTGTGAAAATAGATAAGTACCTTAATTGGGACTCGGCGGTGTCGTTCGGCGTCCCACAAGGAAACGTCCTAGGCCCAACCTTACTTTTGATATATATAAGGTGACTGCTAGAAACCGCAAAAAACTTCTAGGGCTGGTCAGGTCAAGTGTTTTAAACATGACAAAAATGACAAAAAAGAAATTCGTGTTTTTTTGATTTTTTATTAAATAATTCATTTTGTAAATTTTAATTAGAAGGTCTTTGGGTATCTAATTAATTTTAAACCAATAACTTAAGAAAAATAAAATTAAAAACAATTAAAAATAAAGATTATTTACAACGCGCGGGCAATGAACGGCTGGCCTGCCGACTGTTGACCCGTGCGCGTTGTCAGCTGGGCGGTAAGTACCTACGTTAGTCTGCAATGTTTTGAATTAGGCGTAGGTATAAGGTGCAGTTATTAAGTCCAACGACTATCGATAGCATCAAGTTATGTTATGGCCACATTTTAACTGTAATTTTGATAAGTGTATGAAAGTAATTTCAAATCAATCCTAGTAAAAATCTATTACACCACACATTATGAGAAGTTACAATTATCTTTCCTTACAAATGAAAGATCAATGGGTAGTTATCTAATGTCGCGTCCGCACGCTAAGCATTTGCCGCTAACTCCAAACCAAATGACCAGATGACCTTTCATGTCCTCGACAACTAAACAGCCTAAAGCATTGAGATAATAACTATCAGTCTCACCTATTTATTTACACTAAATTAAGTTAAACTAATGTCTCACAATAAAGGCAACGTTAATACCTAAAAAGCTGCGTAATTAATAGGTGTCGGTAGGTACTTACATGGTGTTAAATAGCATTCCAGTTTATTCCAGCGAACAGGAAAGGTGATAAGCTTCCCATCACACTTAACAGGCTTTCAAACTAATGTAATATTACATACAAATTAAACCTCCGCCAAAATTACGTACTTAAATAAAATAAAATTTATTAAAGGACGAACTAAAATAACTTTTGTGATCGGCACATATTTATTATTACACTTATTCAACGTGTTTAAAAGAACACCACCTATTCTACCTACATGTCTTAATACGACTTAACACCCATTTGTTACTCAAATCATTAATTTGTTACTGAACTGATTACTTTATTCACGATAGCCTATTCATAATAATACTAATCCTTCACTAATTAACTCATACTAGTTATTAGTTTAATCGCGCATACACAAATGCACCTCACATACCACAACACAACTAGGTACCTACACTACACAACAAAATTTCCCCGAGGAAACTGAACACACCTGCTGCGCAAGTGCGCATGAGAATCAGTGAGTTCAGTGACTGACTCAGCACAGACAGCGCAGCGCAGTGCCACAGTGCGATTCTCTAAGTTAAAGTCGTAAAGTTGGTGCCGCTGCGATGAGAATGACTCTGTCTCTTACATATTCATAGAATTGGAAAGAGACAGCAGATCACAGTCATGCGCACAGCGCCTATGTGTCGCTAGCATTCGCATGCAGTCCGGCAGATTTGACGAGAAATCCGTCAATTTGGCAACACTGTGTGTGGCGGCGTTTCTTCAAAGACGCTTGCGACGATCCATATCTACACTCGGCGTCAAAAAAATCGCACCTTTTAAAAATCATCTTTAAAAATTCTTAAACCTTATGTAGAGGATAGTGTTGGGTATCATTAGAAAGGTAACAAAAAGGAGTATCAAAAAACAATTAAATTTAACTTTTTGTTTAATTATAATTATACAAACAACATTAAAATTAATAAAATAATAAAAATCCTTAATTAAGTCCTAATTAACAACAGATAATTTACAAAGAAAAATGTACAAAAAGTGTCTTAAAATTAACTTAAAATCTAGTGTTACCCCCCCTTGCCCTGATCACGGCTTCCATACGGTCCCTCATGGACCTCACCAACTTCAGGAGCTCTTCTTGAGGGATAAGCCCCCATTCTTCAATCACCGCGTCATGGAGCTCCTGTAGAGTCGAAGGAGCTGGATCCCGAGATCGAACCTTACGTTTAAGATGGTCCCAGAGGTGCTCTATAGGATTCAGATCCGGACTTCGCGCTGGCCACTGCATCACAGAGATTTGGGACCTCTGCAAGAAGTCGCTCACGATGCCTGCAGTGTGAGCGCGAGCGTTGTCGTGCATTAATGTGAACCCCTCGCCAAAAGATTCGGCAAAGGGGACCACATGCACTTCCAGGACCTCAGTGACATAGCGGCGAGCAGTCAGCGACCCTTGTCCGCGAGCACCTCCAGTCCGGGAGACGCAGACAAGGTCGGTTTTGCCGGCAGCAGACATACCGCCCCAGAACATGCAGGATCCGCCACCATATTCCACCGTCTCCTGGATGCAGGCTTGGGCGAAACGTTCACCCTGACTCCGGTATACTCTTCTCCGTCGGTCGTTGCAGAAAAGACACACTCGCGTCTCGTCTGAGAAGAGAACAGCTCTCCACTGCTCAAGGGTCCAATCGACGTGGTCACGAGCAAACTGCAAGCGGGCTCGCCGATGCGCTGCAGTCAATTTTGGACCCGTAGCAGCTCTGTGGGCCGCTATCTTCTTCTCCTTCAATCTTCTTCTAACCGTAGATACGCTTACGGTGCGTCTGCGAACTGCCTGGAGCTGCTGTTGCAACTCAACAGCGTTGGAGAAACGATTTCTCAAAGAGTTCGACACAACGAACCGGTCGTCTCTTTCCGAAGTGCAGCGACGTCTACCCGAACCGTGTCTGCGGATATAGCCACCGGTCTCTATGAAGCGCTGGTACACTCTTCGAACGGAATAACGGCTCAGGTTCAGTTGCCGGGCGACATCACACTGCCGCACCCCTGATTGCAGTAGTGCAACCACTTGAGCGGCTTTATCAGCTGTGGTATCCATCAAAATCTGTGCGTGTGTCCTCTTCAACGGTTGAATAGCGAATGACCCACATTGAACCCGTGTTGACCGTTTTATACCCACAAAGGAAGCGCAACTAGCAACTCTCACGGGTAGCAAAATTTGCATCGAATTTTTGTGACACTTTATTTGTTGCATTAGGTTTTATTTGATAATGAAAAGTAATGTTTTTTATTAAGTTAATTAAGTAACCTTGTAAATAAAATCATAATTAATGCGACTGCATGTGCATATCAAGAGTAAATGACATTTGAAAGTGATTTTCTAAGAGGTGCGATTTTTTTGACGCCGAGTGTATTTAGGGCTGCCGCTAACTATGAGCGGTTCTTTTTCGATATGAATTCGAATTCGTAATTCATATCGTGTAATGGATGTAAAGTGAAAGAGGTTTGATGAGACACTGTTGCTTAAAACACAAGTGAAATGCGTCGAAAAATTTTGATATGTCAAAAAATATCTAGATGGCGGAGTGGTTAACGCCGCCCGCCTCCCGGATTGCGGAGGATGTGGGTTCGATTCCCATCTGAGGTAGTAAACTTTTTTCGACGTTTTAATATCTCAATGTTAATAAGATAAGAATTCGTGATAAAAGAAAAACGTTGTTTATTAGAAAAAAGAAACGGTGGCGCGAATAATTAATAAATTGATTTCAAGTACCTATGTAGCATCCACATAAAAAGACCTAATTTTGTTGTTGATTTATTTTTCTTAATTCTGAATTCACGTGATGCAGACCAAAAACAGCTAGTCGCACTAGTAGTGATGCGATGCGTACCAGTTTGAATCTCAATCATTACCATCAGTAGCTTGTTTAACCATTATGTTATGATCCTTTTAAACTTTTACGAGCAAACATTTTTGGATATTTTTATGACCAACACAACAAATCCCATAAAACTGTAGTTAATACAGTAACATGTTAATCTTAGAATTGATATTCCAAGTGTGTTAGTTTGTGTACAATGTAAACCTGCTGGTGCGTTGTGGTTATGGATAATTAAAGTTTTTGTTTTCTTTTTCTATTGAATAGCAATCCAAAATTATTAACATTTACTTGATAGTATAAGTTTTTTGGTTTACCAATTAACTAATAAAAATTAACAGATAAATTATTGATCTAATCTAATAACTTTTATAATTGTAAAACTTTTATAATTGTAAATTCGCTTAATATGCAAGTTTGGACGATAGCTTTAATTATTTAAGTTTGTCTATTCATGTTTGTAAAAAAAATGTGAAAGAGTTTGTTATCAACAAAAGGCCAAAGTTTTGACATGTCAGTAACTTCTAGGATCTAAGTATGTAATGGTTTTATTTTCTTGTGCGTGCCAACCCTAATCACGTGACCTACCTACACACGGCTGCTTTGATTTTTTCGGCAGTCAACTTATGCATTCTGGTGCATTCGCGTTGCGTCGCGTGTGCGTAAAAATGCCTAGGTATACGAACCAGCAATATCTTGAGATGCTATTTTGCTATCGTGAGAGTGACGAGGTAGTAAGTGGTGCTATACGCTTAAACGAAGAGAGAGTTTTTTAGTTTTAAGGTGTAAATAAGACTTGTAAATACATAGGTGATGAACTTTTAAACACGCCGAATTAGTGTAATAATAATCATGTGCCGATCACAAAAGTTGTTCTAGTTCGTCCTTTAATAAATTTTAATTTATTTACGAAATTTTAGCACAGGTTTTCACTTTTATTTAATTATTATTACATTAGTTTGACAGTCCAAAGCCTGCTATGTGTGATGGGAAGCTTATCACCTTTCCTGTTCGCTGATGTAATAAACTGGAATGCTATCTAACACCATGTAAGTACCTACCGACACCTATTAATTACGCAGCTTTTTAGGTATTAACGTTGCCTTTATTGCGAGACATTAGTTTAACTTAATTTAGTGTAAATAAATAGGTAAGACTGATACTTATTATCACAATGCTTTAGGCTGTTTAGTTGTCGAGGACATGAAAGGCCATCTGGTCATTTGGTTTGGAGTTAGCGGCAAGTGCTTAGCGTACGGACGCGACATTAGAAAACTACCCATTGATCTTTCATTTGTAAGAAAAGATAATTGTAACTTCTCATAATGTGTAGTGTGATAGATTTTTACTAGGATTGAATTGAAATTACGTTCATACATCATTACACTTATCATAATTACAGTTAAAATGTGGCCATAACATAACTTGATGCTATCGATAGTCGTTGGACTTAACTGCACCTTATACCTACGCACATTTCAAAAGATTGCTGACTAACGTAGGTACTTATCGCCCAGCTGACAACGCGCACGAGTCAACAGTCAGCCGGCCAGCCGTTCATTGCCCGCGCATTGTAAATAATCGTTATTTTTAATTGTTTTTAATTTTATTTTTCTTATGCTATTGGTTTAAAATTAATTAGATACTCAAAGACCTTCTAATTAAAATTTACAAAATGAATTATTTAATAAAAAATAAAAAAACACGAATTTTTTTTTTGTCATTTTTGTACTGTTTAAAACACTTGACCTGACCAGCCCTAGAAGTTTTTTGCGGTTTCTAGCAGTCACCTTATATAAATGACTTGACTAACCTGAATATTAAAAATGGCCAAGTACTCTACTACGCTGATGATACTGCATTAGTCTTTACAGGTATTGATTGGAACTCAGTTTTCAAAAGTGTTGAAATTGGACTACAAAATGTAACAAATTGGCTTCGAGCTAATCTACTAACACTAAATACGGCAAAAACTAATTATATGTGTTTCACCATACATAATAAAACACAACCTAGTAGTGCCTTAACCTTAAAAATACATAAGTGCGAGTAAAACTGATGTTTCTGATTGTGGATGTACTGTTGTTGAGAGAGCTAAAACAGCTAAATACTTATAGTAGAGGATCCGAGTATACAACGACCTTCACCGAGCGGTTAATGGATGAAAAGTATTTTATATCAAATTTAATGTGTTAAAAAATATATTGCAAGTCGGTTGGCTGAAAAATTTCAGTCCAGTATATGATTAAATAAATATTTAAAAATATATTTTTTCAGATATTGCACTTGTTTCGATAATAGATAAATTACATAGGTACCAATCGAAAGTATGAAGCCTATAGAATATGCAAACGTTAGGTTGACTATGTTTTTCCTGTCATAACATTGGGTAGGCAGGTGTAAACAGGCAAGTCAATATTAGTAATTTGCAACCGTCTGGTTAAATAAATAAAATTTATGTTTATATAAAGATAAGCTCATTACAAACACACACACACCAAACCAGTGCAATGTAAAAAAAAATATTTTTTTTAATATTAAATTAATCATTAATGGTACTGGACTGAAAATTTTCAGCCAACCCACTCGCGATATATTATTTAACATATTAAATTTGATATAAAATACTTTTTATCCATTAACCTTCTCGGTGAAGGTCGTTCTATACTCGGATCTTAGACTATTAGGTGTTATTTTGGACCAACACTTAAACTGGTATTCATACCTAGAATCTATGAGCGGTAGAATTTGAAAACTAACGTGGATTTTTAGAAAATTGAGATATGTCACTACCAAAAAACTTATCAACCAAATTTATATTGCTTTGGCTCACTCTTTGACAGGCAACTATATTTCGAAATGGAGAGGTGCTAGTAAAACTAAATTTATGGAATTAGAAAGAAGTCAGCGATGTCTACTCAAAGTTATTTATTTTAAGCCATTTAGGTTTTCTACAAACGAACTTTATCAGTTATGTCAGGTGCTCTTGGTTAGAAGGTTGTACATTATAACAGCAACTTTAAAATTACATAAAACTTTACCATATGATACTAATATAAAGAGTAGAAGGAGAAAGGACAAGGCTGCTAACGTAGAACACTCTAGAACTGACTTCGCTAAACGGCAATATGTAGGACAATCAGCATATATTTACAATAAATTAAACAAAACCCTAGAAATACATAAATTAAACTTACATAAATGTAAGGAAGAAGGGGTGAGTGAACAAAGGTGTTATCTGACAAAACTAAAAAAAAAATATTTTTTTGCATGGACATAGGTTTTAAGTGATCATAAATCGACTGATGAGCTCAAAACACGCAAATTTTGATTCGTGTCAAAAATAAAAAAATAGCAAAGGTGTTAACTGACAAACATGCATACATTTCAGGCTTGCAAATGTGGTATGAGCCAATACATTTTCGAAAAATCGTTTACACTTATACGTTTGGAATAATATAAGGTGTTATCAAACAATGTGTCTTTTGCATCTTCGCAAAAGTAACACGATTTTAAGTTTAAAAACTATTCAAAGGTGTTATAAGCTGTGTAGTATGTTCGCGGATGTAAAATTTATTATTGTTTTTCCTAAACCTTTAATGCAACGGTGGTAACGTCTCGAATCTCCATTGTTGAAATTTTATTTATTCAAAAATTGGTTTTATTGTTTTAAGTTAAAATATTTTACAACCTATAATAACATATCCGTACGCACTTTTTTGACAGTGACATTTCGTTTCATCCCGCCAATAACTGATTTCGACTTGTCAAAGTTTTTATTGTATAGTTTTCTTACGAGTTATGGGGCTACCAGACTGTTGTACACCGACGTTTAAACAGCCGTTTACAATAGTGTGGTAGGTTGTTTTCAACGAAATTTCGGGTGACCTTTCCACGACCTTTGTTTGCGGGCGCGCGTTAAAAACCGCTGTGTTGCTATTGCCTTAAACACCATTACACAAACCGCTATCTTCAACCTACAGCCTACATACAACGTGGTTACTGGAAAAAGCCAAGTTCGTATATATTAATGTACGTACAGCGCGGTATTTTTACATCTTTAAAACCTCATATCTAATGATATAAATTTAATCGCGTTTTTTTCTAGCAAATTAATAATTTTTTTTTTAAATTGCCTTTACTACTTAGGTATATCAAGGAAAGTATGCCAATAGCGCTATTTAAATTCGCAAATAAAACAAAATATGTCAAATATGCAAAATTTTACGATAATGCTTAACATCCTGCTGTAGCCTAAATTTTACTCTTAAAAATACTAATAAAGCATGATACTGCTAAAAATGCCAACACTGTGGACAGTAGCCACCCAACCAAGTGGAAGCTCGTTTACAAGCCTCCCGCCTTGGTGACCTGGTGGGAAAGGCTTGTTTACAACAGTCTGGCAGCCCCCTTATTATAAGTTTTGTCCTGCTAGTAAAATTGGTGTGTGGTCAAAAAGGGCTGTTGTCAGATTCCTGCAGTGGGCAGTTTAAATATTATCATTAAAGTTAAGGAAGAGCGGGGTCTCCTGTAACAGGTGTTTTATATACTTACCAGGTTGGTCCCAACCACTTATGTAAAACCAAAAAATTTAGTGTAAATAAATCTTTTACATTTTTTTTTATAAGTAAGTAACCAGTACCACAAGGCAAACAAATTATAAGGCAAACCCACCTGCTCAATTTCGAATTCGAAGTCACTCTCTCTCTCTCTCATTGCTATCCTCATCATCATATAAAAGCTGGAGAAAGTCTTCAGGCGGCTCCTCATTGACTCGCTAATTTGACATGCTATAAACAAAAAAAGAGACAACTATCGTAATATTAGGTACATAAAAAGCTACTAAATATATAAAAATTAATTGTAAAATCGTTTATATTTTTAATTAACTTTTAATTGTTTTTAATTAATTGACATGCTATACAACAAAAAAGAGACAACTACCATCGTTATAGTACTTAAATAAAACTACTAAATAACTAAAAAATAATTCTAAAATAGTTTATTTTATTAATTAATTTTTAATTATTTTGTACCTTTTTTATTTATAAGTTCTTTTTCTATAATGTACTGTACTACTAGTCAAGCTTTTTCATTTGATACCCATATTGAGGTAGTTAAACAAAAAAATGTAATCCACAATATTGTGAAGGCGGCCATTTTAAGTTTTTTTTTCTATAATGTACTGTATACTACTAATCAAGCCCTATCATTTGATACCCATATTAAGGTGGTTAAACAAAAAAAATGTAATCCTTCAGATCAATCGGTCAGGTCAGGTCCAGGAGGCAAAATAAGTACTAAACTGGGATCTACGACACACTCGTCAAAACTGCATATTGGTCAAGCGATGTCAAACTCTTATTTGTGTTATTTTGTTTTAATACAGACATTATGCCAATATTATTGTTTTATTTATTGAAATATTTCATCTCTAATCGACGATTCTAAAAGTTAGACCAACATCCAGTTTTGACGAGTACGCAGAAATAAGGACTCTACGAGTAGACAGTAAAAATAAGAGTTTGGCATCGCTTGACCAATATACAGTTTTGACGTGTGTGTCTGATCTTAATTCAACCCAACATCAACATCATTCAACAAAAACAACAACAAACATGCTAAAAACCGTTTATAAATAACAAAGTTATCATGAAAGAGTAAATATGAATTCATTACAATTTACTATTATCACTATCGATAAAAACAAATTTTATCGTAAAACTGCACACACCTACCGATACATTCCATCTCCCTAATCAATACGACAGACAAACGAGGTTTCGGCATTGCCTACCGGCAAACTATCTACTTAGCTCCATACAAATAAAGGCCAATATGGCTCGCACTGGTGGATCGCAATTTTGCCTGCACTGTACATATCAAGTACATCAACTATCATTGTATTATAGCTGAATAAATACGTTATATTTATTGTGAAAACGTGTTTTAAATTACTTTTTATAATGTTCCTAGAGTATATGCCGACAAACATTGTAACAAATCACTCGGTAATTGGAAAAAAGCTATCTGGATTCAGCGGTTTTCAACGTGTTTTATTTGGTAGTTATAACAATGTGTTTCTTACAACTTATTATTTCAATAGAATCATTACAGTCTTAATAATAATTTTCTAATAAGAAACAGTACATACACTAGATAAATCCAATAAGAACAACACTCCAAACACAGCGACTCATTTACTCCGTCACAGAAATTGGCGCAACTGTCAACGTCGCAAATGACAGATTCGAGCATGGACTAAGCAATCTTTTGCGATCTCGACGCATACAATTTATCACAGAACCGAAATAATCGAATTTGTTCATACACAAGTAGTCTGTAAGTAGTGAAAACACGAAACAAAGTCAAGTGGAGAGCGCTTTTTTTATAGCAGAAGGCAGGCAGAAACGACCGCTTGGGGTTTGACGGAATGGCGCGATTTCTAGGTGCGGACTCATACGACCGCTTGGGGCCTGAGGGGTTAATTGGCCCCACGTTGATTCAAACTCGAAAACGATGACAAGTTAAATTAATTTTGCATTTATTCAATTTTAAAAAAATGTAACGCAAAATTTTATTTCGAAACTCATATTATCGAATTTCAGAACTCCGAATTTTATGATTCCGAAAGTTTATAATTCCGATTGTCACAATTCCAGTATATTAAATCTTATCTCAAACGTTTACAAATACAGAGGTTAAAATTCTGAATTTCAATAGGTACCTCGACTCAACAATACATACATACAAATACCAATTCCGAATTATCTGTAAAACTAACGATTTCGAATCTTTATCCAAACCGAAACCGGTTAGGTTTTTTTTATAGCAGAAGGAGGCAAACGAGCAAGCGGGTCACCTAATGGAAAATAATTACCGCCGTCCATGAACACATGCAAAACCAGAGGAATAGCAGACGCGTTGCCGGCCTTTAAGGAAGGAATAGGCTCGTTTCTTGAAGATCCCTAAGTCGTAACGGTCCGGAAGTACCGCCGCCGAGAGCTGGTTCCACAACACTGTAGTTCGAGGCAAGAAATTTCTTGAAAAACGCACAGTAGTAGACCACCATCTATCAAGGTGATGTGAATGGAATGACAGTCGATTGCGTGTAGTGCGGTGAAGGAAATCAGCGGCAGGGATCAAGCCGAACAATTCCTCAGAACACTCCCCATGCGGTACAATATACAGAGAGACGCAACGTCTCTGCGAAAAGCCAGTGGATCGAGCCGACCTGAAATAATCACGTCGTCGACAATTCGAGCAGCTCTGCGTTGATTGCAGTCAAATGGAAGGAGTTGGTATTGGGGTGCTCCAGCCCATATATGGGAGCAGTATTCCATATGCGGCCTGACCTGTGCTTTATACAGTTGTAAGCGGTGGGCCGGCGTGAAATACTGACCCGCTCTATTAAGCACACCCAGCTTTTTTGAAGCTAATTTAGCTTTACCTTCCAAATGACCACGAAACTGAACGTCAATCGAAATATCGACGCCAAGGATTCCAATAGTCTGATTGATATTAAGGGGAGCTCCCTCAAAGTTCAGAGGTACGACGAAGGGATGTTTTTTCGCTGTAAGTGTGCAAACTTGTGTTTTGGATGGGTTAAAGTAGACTAGGTTATGTCGGCCCCAATTCGAGAGATGACTTAACATGTTCTCGGTGTCAGTCACAAGTTTATTTCGGCTCTCGATGACGCTTTTCAGAAAAATATTAGCTCGCCCGGTGTAGAGCGTATCCCCAGTACTGTCGTCTGCATAGCAATGAATGCTGTTGTTATTAAATATGTCATTGATATGCAGAAGAAACAGAGTAGGGGACAACACACACTAAACACGCCAATAAGGCGCGACGAATGACGGCCGCGCCACCGTACGCTAATGGGATTGCATTATCGCCGTCGCACGGCGACTGCGCCGAGTATACCAGACGAACTTCCTGCCCCCGAGCGACCGCCGCGGGTGCCGGCAGTGTGCTATGGACCTTCAAAGCAGAACCGCGCGTGCGTGATCTTGAAAGGACTCGGCTTAAAATTGTGTGTGTTACGACACTTGGGCACCGCCCTCATCAGCTCAGCAAACGTGTGTACATTAGTGAAGTGACTCACATCGCCCAGCCTCTAGTGCCAGTGAACAGCTCAGCCCGTGCTAACCCCGCAACCACAGTGCGCGATCTTTTATATTGGTGCAGCTCGCCCGGGTACCCAGGTAAGTCCTACCCTGCCTCCCTCCTTATAACGTCGCATGTTACTGCAAACACACACCCCTGCGGGACTCCAGCATTCACGGACTTCATGTCGGAGCATGAACCGTCGACTGCGACTCTGATGCGACGCCCTGTAAGAAAGCAGAAAACCCATGAACACAATTTCTCAGGAAGCCCGTATGATAGAAGTTTAGAGAAAAGAGCCCTGTGCTATACCCTGTCAAAAGCTACGTCCAAGCTAACTGCCAGTGACTCCCCTTTACTCTTGACTGCCTCCGCTCATCGGTGAGTAAGGTACACTAAAAGATCACCAGCCGAACGACCGCGACGAAAACCATACTGGCGATCACTTAGTAGCTGGCAGTTTGTAATGGACTCCATTACTTTGGAGAGTAAAGAGGTAATAGCTATTGGCCTGTAGTTGGACGGATCTGAGCAATTGCCTTTTTTTGGAATCGGGTGGACAAGGGCTGGCTTGGGACGACGCCAGTAGTGTAAGAGAGCCGCAAAAGGCGCGTTAGAACTGGTTCCAATTTAGGAGCACACGTCCGAAGCACAATGGGTGGAACTGCATCAGGCCCACTCGACTTATGGATATCAAGGGAAAAAAGAGCCTTACGAACTGACCTTTGCAGGAACTGAACGTTTGGCATTGTACAAGCGCAATGCGGTATGGTTGGTGGAGAGTTTTCCCCATCGTCCAAGGTTGAGTTTGATGCGAATAGAGAGCCCAAGAGATCGGCTTTCTCCTTTCCAGTATAGGCCAGGCAGTCATCGGTCTCGTGGAATGGTGGTAGGGACGGCTGACGAAAATTCCCTAAGATAGCTTTGGCGAAAGACCAGAACGCACGCGTTCCCGAAGGAAGACGCACTAGCCTCTCGCCGATTCTACCTATGAATGATGACTTCGCCTTGGCAATATAGCCCAGGCTTGGTAATGTTGTCGCTTTTGGCGAGACGCCATTTTGCAGCAACGACCAAACCATGGTTAGGATTTGCCGCCAACGGGAACCACAGAGTTTGGAATGAAAAGTTCCATTACCTGCAGTATCACATCAACGACAGAGTCAGCGGCGACATCAGGATCATCCAGCGAGAAGCATGTGTGTATTATGCTTAATGAAGCTATCAACTTCAAAAAGCTTCCGGATATAAATGCACTATCTATTGAATGTGTTTTTGAATTATGTGCTACAGAAATTCCTAAATCTAATCTTGTTATTATTTGTATATATTGGCCGGACAGGAAAATAATGACTGAGTTATTTTTTAATTCATTAGAAAAGCTTTTGCAGCTATTGCTTTTGAAATATAATCGGAAAAGAATTATAATTTGAGGGGATTTTAATGTAAATGTGTTAGAAAAGTCTATATTAACTTTGAATCTTTTAGAATTAATGAAAAGTTATAATTTTCACCAGCACATAGAGGAGCCCACTCGAATAACTGCCACCAGCGCCACTTGTATAGATCTTATATTTAATAACTTTCAAGAACAAAACCTGAACACTAATGTTTGCGAATATGGACTTTCTGATCACAAAGGAGTATCTATAACTCTACCAGGTATTATAACGCCGCTAAATAAAAATAAATGTAAATTCATAAATAAAAGGCTGTTTGGTGAGCAGAATATTAATAAATTTAAATTAGAGCTAAACAAAATTCATTGGCAAAAAATATTGACCTCAGATGATGTAAATGAAAATTATAATAGATTTCACAACGGCTTACTTCGTGTATTGAATGAGTGTATACCTATAGTTAAAATAAAATTTAAAAACATTCGTAAAAAATCTTGGTTGACTACTGGAATAAAAACATCATGTAAAAATAAGCGCCTGCTGAAGTCATTTTTATCTAAAAATAATAATCCCATTTTAAATAAATATTATACACAATATGAAAAGACACTTAAAAGAGTCGTAGAACGATCAAAAAAACTTCAATACATAAAACGGATTCAAAATACAAACAACATAATTAAAACTACATGGCAAATTGTAAAAGAATGTACAAATAAAATCAAACATAAAACAAAGAGCAATATAAAGTTAAGAAAAAATAATACTGTTATAGAGGATCCGTCTCTAATTGCCAACTTGTTCAAGACATACATCTCCTCAGTAGGAAAAGGCAATGACGCGCATGGCTCACCGCTGCAGCACATACCGGCCGGCCGGCCCGTCCTTAACCCTAGAGTACTAATATAAATTTACCACACTTTAATACTAATGATCGCTTGGGAGGCTACTTTTTAAATAAAACCAATTTATCACATTAGTGGTTTATTATTTTTGTATAAAAATCACATTAATTAACAGGTGAAATTCTACCTTTTTAGAAACTAAACTCTAAATTCTTCTTTAAAATCAACATTAGGCTTAAAATAAGACTTAAAACTTACAGGTATGAACATTTTTTCTTATAACATAACAGTCTTTGAACAGTCTGGTAAAAAAAAAATATATGTATATTTCTATTTTTTTGGCATCAATATTACTATTCAAGATATAAACTTTATATGGAACTAAATCTAACTTTTGGTAACATCACAATTTTGTCTACAAACTAATTTGAGTCAGCCTTTCAACTTACCATTAATACTAATGATCGCCTCCCAGGCGATGCAGTAGCTTATATTTTGAAAATGAAGCGTCCGCGCCGGGCCCGCGTTCGCTGACGTCTGCGGCGCGGTGTATACCGAATTGGCGCGAGAGCTCAATACGACTCGCGCGCGCGTTTTTTAAATAACCGGAAAAAACTAACCGCGTGCGGCCTGTCAGGCGATGATTAGTATTCTAGGGTTAATCCTTCTTCTAATTCGATGTTCTTATCACCAGTCGACGCAACAGAAGTCTGTGCCATTATCAGGCAGTTAAAAAATAAAAAGAGTTTTGGCCACGATGAGCTGCCACCTGTACTTGTAAAACAATGTGCAGATGAACTAGCTTCACCATTAGTAGTTTTAATTAATCAATCATTAAAAAATGGTTCATTTCCGGATTTGCTAAAAATATCAATAGAAAAGCCATTATTTAAAAAAGACGATAAATATGACTTAACTAATTATCGACCCATTGCGCTGTTATCAACCATTTCCAAAATATACGAGACTGCGATGTCTCATCGTCTGTACTCATTTTGTGAAAAATATAAAATATTCAATGAAAGACAGAATGGATTCAGAAAGAATAAATCTACAACCCTTGCCGTATACAATTACATGCAAAGCGTCATTTCAATAATTAATAAAAAAAAGCGTGCTATTGGCTTACTTCTTGATATGAGCAAAGCATACGATAGAGTTAAATTTAATATACTGCTTTCTAAACTCCAAGGGATAGGTGTGAGAGGTATCGCTAATAAGTGGTTTGCTTCATATTTAAATAACCGATGTCAGTATGTAGAGATACAACATCACGACAGTAAGTCAGGTTACACAACAACCATACGGTCTCAAAAAGCGAAAGTAGAAATGTCAATCCCACAGAGGAGTGTGCTTGGATGCGTTTTATTTTTAATATATATAAACGACCTGCCTAATGAAATTGATGTACCTTGCTCTTTGTTTGCGGATGACATATCTATAGTGATTTCTTTTGAAAGTAACCAAACAAATAATATAAATAATACAATACATGACACATTGTCAAAAGTAAATATCTGGTTAACAGAGCATAACTTACAAATTAACTTAAAAAAAACAAAATTAATGGAATTTAGACCTCGTCAAAGAAACCCAATAGATATTAATTTTAAATTTAACAATACCAAATTAAAACAAGTAGATAATTACCCCCTTTTAGGAATAAGCATAGACTATAATACAAATTGGAAAGAACATATAAATAAGGTTGCAATAAAGTTATCTAGATTTTCTTATGCACTAAAAGAACTTAAAAAACTAACAAACTTAAAATCAGCAAAAAGTGCTTACTACGCCTATGCACATTCATGGCTAACCTATGGCATATTATTATGGGGACATAGTACAGAAGTAATCAAACTATTCCGACTGCAAAAAAGATGCATAAGAGTATTGGGAAATTTATCAGTTATGGATAGCTGCAAACCATATTTCCATCTATATGACGTATTAACATTACCATCCCTGTACATTTTTGCCACTTGTGAATTTGTTAGGAAGCACCCTGATTTCTTTCCGTATCACAGCCGTCCACAAAATCTGAGACTACAAAATAAATTAGCCCAACCTAGCTGCAATTATAAAATGTTTCGAAATGGCCCCTTGTCAATGTGTGTGAAAATTTACAATAAGTTACCGTGTGAAATCAAAGACATAAAGGATTCAATTAAATTTAAAGTAATTTTAAAAAAATACCTAAAAAACAAGTGTTTTTATTCGCTGCAAGAGTTTTTGGATGAATAACTTATAAAATAATGGATTTTTGACATTGTTAATGATAGAATTATTTTTTATTTTAGTAATTGGATTAAACATTTTTAGTATATATATATATATATTTTTTAAATGTTGATTTAAGAATTTGTTATAATAATGATAATAAAATAATAATAATGTAGTAATAATGTAATTTAATATATTAACATTATGTACTTGCTGTGCCCTTGCAGGGTCATGTTTGTTTCTTTTATTTTATTTTTTTAACTCCTATTTATGTACAACATGAACGCAATAAAGAACTTTGAACTTTGAACTTTAGCAAACTCGCCACCACAACGGACATCCCAGTCCGCTGACCTATAATGCCAGACTCGACGGCTAGCCGCTAGTTGCGGTTTTGAAGTTTCTGTGAGAGGCAAAGTGCTGCGAATCAGACAGTGGTCTGATGAGCCTAGTGGCGCATCAACAGGAACTTGATAGCCGTCTTGGTGCGAGGTCAACAGAAGGTCCAATAAAGAAGGTGCATGGCCCTCCACATCTGGAACCCGTATTGGCTCGGTTATCAATTCGGACAGACTGTAGGCTAAAGCGAAGTCATGAACGGCTCTACCTGCGTGGTCAGTTGTGCGTGAATCAAGCCATCCGACGTGGTGGGCATTGAAGTCTCCCTGTTAGGGTCCTAACTTGGACTTGGTGTAAATTAAAGGTGGACTGTATTTTATAGGCTTTACTAATACGTCATTACAAAATTGACCGCAAACAACGGGAGACGCGCGCTGTGCCTACGCTGGTCTCGGCAGATGTGTCGTGGCAGCCGTCCGTGCCTCGCCGCCCGCGCCCGCGCGCCGCTCGCGCGCCGCAGCCCGACGACCGACGACGGCTTCCGACGGCGCCCGTGCTCCAACATGCTCCCCGGGTTGAAGAGCAGTCTTCAATTAGTTGATTGGAAGAGGACATATGTTGTTGAAACCGCGCCGAATGGTGCCCCTCTTCGTCTTCAGCTCGGCCACTCTCGTGACTCCGTCTACGCCTGGATAGGTCTTTACAACTCGTCCTAATGACCACAATAAGAGTGGTGTTTTTTCTCTCACAAGGACGAGTGAACCAGGCTGGACTTCTCCTGTGGAACTGAACCATTTTGTCCTTTTCTGTAGCAGAGAAACATATTCGTTATTAAAACGTCGCCAAAAGTGCTGCTGGATGAGCTGTATCCGCCTCCATCGATCCAAGCGGGATATGTTAGTTTCAGTCACCTGTGGGTATGGTACAGATAAGAGTGAGCGTCCAATTAAAAATTGAGAAGGAGTAAGGGCCGAAAAATCATTAGGGTCAGTAGAAAGAGGGGTGAGAGGACGTGAATTTAAGACGGCCTCAATTTGGGCTAAACAAGTGGCCATTTCTTCAAAGGTGAAGTGAGTAAGTTGCAACAGTCGTTTTAAGTGATGCTTACAAGATTTAACTGCTGCCTCGGCCAAAGAGTTGAAATGAGGAGAATAGGCAGGGGTGAAAACGAACTCAATGCCTTCCTGCGCTATCTCAGATGCAACATTTGAATTAGAGAGAAATCTTTGCATTTCATTTGAAGCACCTACGAAATTTGTGCCGTTATCAGACGTGATGCTGCGAGGCTTGCCTCGCCGCGCCACGAACCGATTTAAAGCGGCCATGTAGGCGTCACTAGTCAGGTCCGTGACAAGCTCCAAATGCACCGCCTTCACTGCAGAGCACACAAAAATGCACAAATAGGACTTAATGAGTTTACACCCGCGTCCCTTTCGATCAGCTATAAGTACTGGCCCTGCATAGTCCACATAACAATGTTGAAAAGGAAACTCAAGATGTGTCCTTGAATTAGGTAACTGGCCCATAATGGGCTGCACGTTTTGAGCCTTGTGTCTGAAACAGGTAACGCATTTGTTAACAATTACTTTGGATAGGTTTCTGCCTTTAAGAGGCCAATAAGTTTGGCGTATGTTAGCCAAAAGAAGCTGGGGACCGGCATGTAATAGGATTTTGTGTTGCATTTGAAATATAAGATGGGATATATAGTGTTTTGAACAGATTAAGATTGGATGTTTTATATTAAAATCGTAGGGAGAATTATCAAGCCTTCCGCCCACGCGAATGAGGTTATTTCCATCAATAAAGGGGGTCAATGAAATTAATTTATTTTTGAGAGGCTATCTCTTATTTGATTTTAAAATTATGTATTCGTCACGAAACATTTGAATTTGTGCACAATGTAAAATAAGATTCTGTGATTTTTGTAATTCTATTAAAGAGAGATTGCCATACAATTGATTATTTTTATTTTTTAAGTTATTTACGAATCTACATAAATACGCTACAACTCGCTGTAATTTACTAAAACTAGAAAATTTTGTAAATAAAGCCTGTACTGCGGATAAGTTAGGTAAAAAAGCGCTACTACAACTATGACTACTAGACTGAGCGTCACTATCATTACAGCTACTACTACTGATATGAGTCACTACTTCCGACTGATCATGTTTCACAGTTTTAGGCATAGAGGGCCATTCATTTTCGTCTTTTGACAAAAATGAAGGTCCAGACCACCATAAACTGGTTTCGCCGATAACATCAGCTCGTAAGCCCCGTGAAACAAGATCAGCTGGGTTGTCCTTCGACGGTACGTAGCTCCAGGCATGACCACAGGTACTTTCTTGTATTTCGTTGACTCTATTACGGACAAAGGATTTTAGTTGATTTGATGGAGTCGACAACCATCCTAAAACAATCGTTGAGTCACACCAAAATCTACATTTATCTACGTGCAAAGTAAGCGAGTCTACGATTTTTGTACACAGTCTTGCACCCACCAAAGCTCCACAAAGTTCAAGCCGTGGCATAGTCGTTGGTTTTAAAGGAGCCACTCGATTTTTAGATGCTAATAATCGCACACGCACTGAGCCTGGGTTTTTATTATGCGAACGAATGTACAAGCAAGCTCCGTATGCCTTTTCGGACGCATCAGTGAAGACATGTACTTCGTGAACAATAGAGTCTTCATGCAAAACCCACCGAGGGATATTTAAATTATTAAGCTGCGAAAGTGTGGTTTCAAAAATAGACCATAGATTTCCTAACTCAACTGAAACTGCATCGTCCCAATTATATTTGTCTAGCCATAAACGTTGCATGATTATTTTTGCTTCGACAACGCACGGGCCTATAAGACCCAGTGGGTCAAAAATTTGACTGATTACTGAAAGTATATGGCGCTTTGTTATCTTTTTTAATGGGTCAATATTTATAGAAAAACTAAGCGAATCAGAGTCACAGTTCCAGTTAAGGCCTAATGTTTTTAAGTAATGATGGCCTTGGCCTTGCTCAGAAAAATCTAATAGATTAGTGGACTTGTCAGAGTCAGAATTTGTGATTTGGGCCAAAATTTGAGGACAATTTGACCTCCATTTTCGCAGATTGAATTTTGCTGAAGAGAGGAGTGACGCTACTTGTTTTGCTAGCTGTATTGTCTGACTGCTATCGCTTGATCCAGACAAAAAATCGTCAACGAAAAAATCATGCTGTATAGCACGTTTGACAACACTATCTTCGACGTTGTCGGCTAAGCTAACTAAGCATTTTGTTGCCAAGTATGGAGCGGAAGCAGTACCATAGGTCACCGTGTTCAAAGTGTAGGTTGAAAGAGGTTCCTTTGGATTGAACCGAAATATTATTTTTTGAAGTGGCCTATGAATAGAATTAATTTTAATGGCTCGGTACATTTTTTCTATATCGCCTGAGACAACATATTTATGCTGGCGAAAACGCAATAAAATTGCAAAAAGATCGTCCTGAACGACTGGGCCAACCATTTGGATATCGTTAAGCGACAAACTTGAAGACGTAGCGGCCGAAGCATCAAAGACTACGCGAAGTTTAGTAGTGGAACTAGAGTCACGATATACGCCATGATGAGGAATGTAATTTTCAGTAATAGACGTATCAGATGTACATTCTATATCTTTGGACATGTGGCCTAGTGACTCATATTCACTCATAAACTTTAAGTACATGTCTTTAAAAATAGGGTCACGTTGAAAGCGTCGTTCCAATGATAGGAAACGACATTTAGCTTGTTCATAAGGGTGACCTAATAAGCTAGGATCTCTTTTTAAGGGCATAGAAACGACAAAACGTCCGTCATCTTTGCGAAGGGTTGTTTCATTAAATAATTTCTCACAAGACCTCTCTTCTAGAGAGTGAGAATATTTAGGCGAAACATTGTCAAGCTCCCAAAATTGAGTAAGGTCGGGAGTTAGAGCCAAATTTGTGAAATTGCAAAAGTGAGCATTAGACTGGTCTGACTGGTGGGCTATATTACCTGACACCAACCAACCAAATTTGGTTTCACACAATGTAGGCAGATTCTTTCCTAGATTTATGGATTTGGTACCTAAGACGTTCCAAAATACTTCCGCTCCTACCAGGATGTCTATGACCGACGGAATGTTAAAATTCGGGTCTGCTAACTGAAGGCCTGGAGGGATAGGGATGTGATTAATGTTCACAAAAGAAGGTGGTAGAACTTTAGTGATCTCTGGCAATATATGACACACTATTTCGGTGTTGTAGGCACAGCATAAAGACTCTAATGTGATATTACAAGACTGTGTACTTAAAGAAGTGTGGTTGTTGATACCTGTGACCTTAGTGCTCGTACCGCGTCGTGACAAACCCAGCGTGTCACATAGGTGATGAGTTACGAAGTTGGCTGTACTCCCGTTATCGAGCAGTAGCCGAGCAGTGTGCTTCTCGCCCGCAGCGTTCAGCACGCTCACCAAAGCTGTGGACAGTAAAACATGTGCCGAAGTAGCAAGCTGCATAGAAGTGGCTGACAACGTGACATCATTAGAAGTAGAAGGCAAAGGATTCACTAAAGGTCTGGGCTCGTTTGTTTCCAAGTGCAAAAGAGTGTTGTGCTTAACTTTGCAATATTTACAATGAGTTAATTTGCAATACTTTGCCACATGACCTGAACGCAAGCAGTTTAAACAAACTTTAAATTCCTTTACTTTCTTTATACGATTTTCTATAGGGAGTGTTCTAAAAGCTTCACAATTGAATAATGAATGATTTTGAGAGCAAAGCGGACATGAATAGAAATTTTTATTACGACTTATTGATTTTTGATTATTATTTGTATGATTGTTTTTAATATTATTTGTATTTTTTGTATTGTTAGAATGTAAGTTTGTATTGTTTAAGTGTGTATTATTTAAGGCAACTAATATATTATTATTTGATAAGTTTTGATTTGTTTCAATAGACTCCATCAAGTCCGCTTTCCTACTAACAAAAGTGCAAAATTGAGATGTAGTCGGTTCTTCTATTAAGTTGTTTCGATACTCTTCCCAATGACGACCAGTAGTCGCATCTAATTTTTTAGCCAAAATATAAATTATAAGAGTATGCCAATAGTCAGTAGGCTGTTTTAATGTTGTCAGCGCCCTGATGTTTTTATTTGTTACATCGACAAGATTACGAAGAGAAGAACTGGATTCCATCAATACGGGCTCAATGTCAAATAGTGCCTGCACATGGTTATCTATAAGAAGGCGATTGTTGTTGTACCGATCGCATAATAAATCCCAAGCAACTTTGTAATTTTCTCCAATGAAATCAATGTTTTTAATAATTGTTGATGCATTTCCTCTGAGTGAAGCTCTTAGATAGTGAAATTTATTTATATTATCTATTGAACTATTGTCATGAATTAAAGAAGTGAATGTGTCTCGAAACTCTAGCCAGTATTGATAGTTTCCATCGAAGCTGGGCAAATTAATTTTTGGCAATCGAACAAAGTTGTTTTTTATTTGTGCATTTGAGTGATCATGTTTAGAGCTTGATACGGAACCTTTAGATGTGATCCCAAGCAGGCTGCGCGCGAGTGCCACCGAGCTGAAGTATTGACGCTCGAAGTCCTCTCGCTCAACCAACTCGGACTCGATGTCATCCACTAGCACCTCGATGTCAACCTGTAATTGATCGAATTCGGTGTACATAACTTCGATTTTTTCAAAGCGTTCCTCTATGTCCAAACGCTGCAGCTGTGAAAGGCTTGAGCCACTACTCATTAAAATAAGTTGCTTATTAAAAATTGTAAGCTTCGCTTTTATAGAACTGCGCTTCTTATATAAAATTTTAAGGTCAGCCATCGTGAATGAATGTAAGTTGGAGCGAAAAATTAAAAGGAAAGACTTCCAAAAAAAATAAATGTAGCAAAATACTATTAAATACGTGAAAAGATGAGCGTGCGTCAGCTGATGACCTATATTTCTTATCTATAAACCAGCTGCAAGCAGGTGCCGGCGCACCGTAATTAGGTTACCTGACTATGTGCGTGGCACACAAACGTGCGCATGCGCATGCGAAAATATGCAGCTTGCGTAGAAGAAATATAGCACACAAGTAGCTGATAAGAGGCAGGGAAATGATTTTAAGATGCTTAACAATGATTTTAAGCTTTAAATGCAAAAATAGGGAAAAATAGAATTTTCGGTAAAAGGTAAAACTTGGAAAAAAAAATTAAATTGATGGGAAGGCGATTGATTGGAACGAACTCACGCGTTATTTGTACAATACTCCCTTAAAAGTGACGTCAACTGCTCCAAAGACGTAGGCTGTGACGACGACGGCAGAATCCACGTTGGCTCAGTCAAAGTCCACCGAGTGGCGTTAATGCGTTTCGATGAAGTAACGAACGTACTGCTGCTTCATAGACGGTGAAGATGGACCAATGTTAGGGTCCTAACTTGGACTTGGTGTAAATTAAAGGTGGACTGTATTTTATAGGCTTTACTAATACGTCATTACAAAATTGACCGCAAACAACGGGAGACGCGCGCTGTTCCTACGCTGGTCTCGGCAGATGTGTCGTGGCAGCCGTCCGTGCCTCGCCGCCCGCGCCCGCGCGCCGCTCGCGCGCCGCAGCCCGACGACCGACGACGGCTTCCGACGGCGCCCGTGCTCCAACACTCCCAATACCACAATCTCGGCCGAGGGGATCCGTTGGAGAAGGGAGTCTGTCGCTGTTTGAACGGTCTCGATAAGTTGGTCAGTTCCGTTGTTACCGCTGTGGGACCTATACAGGCACGCGTAGACGCGAGGATGACGTCCGCAGTCGACGTGTAGCTATAAGATGGAGAGGTCCCTATCTTCAAGATTGGCAAGGCGACGGACGCATATATTATTATCCTCCCTGACATAGGCACAAATGCATGTTCCAGGTTCTATCCCGGTTAGCGCAAGTAGAAGATGTCAGGAGGTGAGGATATCTGCGTCTCGGTGAGGAAGAGCTAGGCCGGTTTCTCCGTCTCGAAGTGGTAATGGACGGCGCTCAAGTTAGAGTGGATTCCCCTGATGTTGCCGAAGTCCACGCGAAGTGTAGGAGGGGGTGATAATTGTTTTGCCTTTCTCCTGCCTGCAGCATGCCTTGACACGAGCGGACTTTTGCCCTGGGGTAAATCCCAGGGGGGATTCTTCCGACACGGGGGGTGTCTCCGGAACCCTCACTCGCCAGACGAAACACAACAGCACAGAGTGCCATTGTTTCGAGACGAATATTCGTGAAAGGGTGGTATTACGCCGGACTAGCCGACCCAATGCGTGCTGCAACGCAGCGTGGCTCTACCACTAAGTTAGTGTCACTCATTTAGCACCACCCAGGAG
The DNA here is from genome assembly GCA_963921215.1 of Scoparia ambigualis. Lineage (NCBI taxonomy): Eukaryota > Metazoa > Arthropoda > Insecta > Lepidoptera > Crambidae > Scoparia > Scoparia ambigualis. The sequence goes on along the minus strand of OY992525.1, from coordinate 18,538,093 downwards.
TCACGTGTAGGGTCTCAAGGGTAAACGTACGGACGCGAGTAACTTTAACCCCCCAAAAAAAGGTTTATTCAGTCAATCATCATCCGCTTAAAGGTCCTACTGCTGGACAAATACCTTTGAAAATGGGGAGTTTGTGCCATAACTAATGGTCGGATGGCCTGCGGCCCTCCTCCGTTTCTGGTTACAAGCCTACAGACTGCAGTTTTTAACACTCCTTCATGCAGCATACATAAAAACATACAGTACCTATTCTAAAAAACACGCAGGATGCAATCATCATCCCTGCTGAGAGAAGCAGAAGCAGAGAAATGAAATTTCAGAAATAACATGATAATCGGAATTCCGTTTTACGTATCTTACTTATCAAGTTTTTGATTCATATGAAATATGAAAATCGGAAAACGAAAAAACGTTACGGGAAAATGACTTTCGTGATTTTAATTTTTCGGAAATATGAGATTCGGATTTTTAAAATTCGTATTTAAGTTTTTCGGGGTATTAGGGTGTTCCTGTGCCCAGCAATGGGACTTTATTGGCTGATGATGAATAAACGTTGCTGACTGAGTCGGTCGGTATTTTATAAAACACGTTTTTGCCTGTTTCTTTGCACATCACTCGATATTTTAACGTGTAAGCTTAAAAAAGAGAATTTGTTATCATTCGTGATTTTCAGGGTAAAATATCTGTGAATAACTCTTAGGAAGCTAAAAAACTAGCTAAGGGAGAAGTCTTTCTGCTGTGCATCCGTTACTGAAATTAAGTCATCGCTACAATTGATGGGTTTTGAGTTGGTGATCACAAACTCGGGCTGTGCATTTAAAATTCCAAGCACGCTTTGCCCGACCTGGGAGTTCCATTTACTTCCGGATATCGGGAAGAGCGCTTAGGCACTCTTTTTTAAGATGATAAACTACACTATTTGTTTAGGTACATACTTACGAAACCTGTTTATAAGGACAATGCCCACGGCCCATACATTTGAAAACCAGACAATGAATTAGCTTGTATAAAATGGTGTTAGTAGCAATGTAATCTAATAAATCACTGTTTATTGTTCTAAAGTCAGATTTTATAATAAAAGCTAGAGTTATGTGAGAGAAAGTTAAAAAATTACAATTTTAAGTTTGTGGTTGGACATCGATTTTATGAAGTTTTAAAGCAACATTTAATCATAGTTAAACATGTTTTTTTCTACCACTTTTGTTTCAATTAATTATTCACAACCAATTCAAAACACATAATTATTAAAGAAGCCAATAATCAAGATTGTACATGAGTTTCATTAAACTAAAAATAACGAATCGGAAAACCACAGACTCACAGACAACGTGACAGAAAGAGCTGACAACTGACAAGTCAAAAATAAGTTTCGTTTAATATGTTAACAATTCATAAAAAAATAAAACTTTTTTTAAAAACAAGCTTTTATTTAAATGCGCTAATAAGAAAAAAAAACTTTTACTTTAAAACATTTACTATCAACTTATAACGCCATTACACAATTTATATGATATAAAAGGTTGTCGCGAGATTTACTATACCTATACTATATAATATTAGTGTAAATAAACAAGTAAATTAAATAACTTGATGTGACTGATTTTAACTATTAAATTTTTTAATCTAAACACGTGTAAGTAGGTACTTAAATCTCGCGACAACCTAATAAATTATCATATACATTGTGTATTTACGTTGTAGCTTGATAGTAAAAGTTTTAAAGTAAAAGTTATTTTTTTCTTTTTAGCGCATTTTAAAATAAAAGCTTGATTTTTAAAAAGGTTTTTTACTTTTAATTTATTTTCTACTTTTTAGTTATTCGTTTGATACCCATTTGTTGTAGGCAAGCAATAAAAAACATAAACCTATATTATAGGTTCATGTTAAAAACTTAGTTCGCCATATTCACCCTGCCGAAGTTATTAGAAGTAGCACAAAAAAAAACGATCGGTTTTAATAACTCTAGTTATCTATGAACTTCATTTTGGTAAATGACTCATAATATCAAATCACTTATTTTAAGAACAAAATCTAGAAAAGAATATAAAATGACTAGAAAAATATGTAACTTTGTGAATTTATTATATCAAGCTAACTTTTTTAAATCGTGTTTCCATCGGGTATATTCCACAGAATAAAGCCTCAACAATATTTTTTATTCATCGCAGATTTTAATTTTTAAGAATGTGCTATATTAATTTTTCACTAACACCTAGCCTTAAAAGTGTCGGATTACACAGAAGACAAAATAGCTTGGGTCTGAAATGACCCAACTACTCTAACATCTATTTGTAATCTTGGTAATATTGTTCCTTTTTATGATCTGATGCTGATGTTGCTGCAGCATTTGAGAGGTTTTTTACTGACATTCCAGTTTCAACCACAAAAGCCTTGATTTCCTCCCCCACTGTAGCTGAATCTGTTTTGAAGGAGAATGTTAAAAATTGTGAAAGTTATTTCAGTTTTCAAAAAAAATGTGTTATAGATATAATAAAATAATTTAACACTCTCAATAAAAAGAAAACTGCTGATCTGTGGGGTAATGCCGTGGACGTCGCTAAATCAGTAAATATGACAATAGCTCCAGTTTTAGCTTGCATATTTAACGAATGCATTGACTGTGGTGTTTTTCCTGACCTAATGAAACATAGTAAAATAATTACATTGTTTAAATCAGGTAGCACTTCTGATCCCTCTAATTTTAGACCTATATCTGTGCTACCCACATTTAGTAAGTTTTTTGAAAAGTTGATGCTAGACCAAATTCAAATTCATTTTCATAGAAATAAACTTTTACATTGTAAACAGTTTGGTTTTACTAGGGATCGCTCAACAACTGACGCCGGTGTTGAGCTTTTGATCCAAATATTTGATACCTGGGAGAAATCACAGGATGCCCTAGGGGTATTTTGTGATTTATCTAATGCTTTCGATTGTGTTTTACATGAAACTTTGGTCAGGAAGCTTAACCACTATAGAATTAGGGATGCTTCTTTGAACCTTTTCATTGGGATTTCGATTCAGAAGGATGATTAGGATTCAGAATGATTGGGACAGGATTCAGAAGGTCGACATTAACAGCAAAGATCTCCGGGATCAGTGGTTACAATGAGAGTTCCGCAGGGTTCAATACTAGGTCCATTTTTGTTTTTAGTTTATATTAATGACTTACCTTATTTAGTGAAAGACAGTCATGAAATAGTATCGTTTGCTGATGATACTTCACTTTTATTGAAAGTGAAACGACGACACTCAAATTATTACGAAGTGAATAATGCGATCTAAAAGATTGTTCACTGGTTTAGTGTAAATAACTTGCTATTAAATGAGGGAAAAACCAAATGTGTAAGATTTGTTTTGCCTAATGTTAAGAAAGTAACAACTAGTGTACAAATTGAAGATAAGAATGTGAATCCTGTGGACACCACTGTTTCTAGGCATCACGTTAGATGCCAAGCTTCAGTGGGGCCCACATATAGCTAAATTGTCAAATAGACTTAGGTCTGCGGCTTATGCCGTAATGAAGATCCGTCAGTTAACTGACGTTGATACATCTACATTAGTTTATTTCAGTTAATTTCATAGCGTAATGTCGTACGCCATTTTACTATGCTGCCGTCATTCAAACTATCTTTGTGCTTTAGAAGAGTGCTATTCGAGCAATCTATAACCTAAAGGCTGGTGACTCTCTCAGAGAGAGATTTAAGAATATAAATGTAATGACAGTTGCATCACAATACATTTATGAAAATTTGATTTATGTTCATAAAAATACTGAAATGTTCTAAAAAATAGTGATATTCACAATGTACCTTATACTAGGCTCCATAAAATAAAAAAATTTACAACAAAATACCAAATGATATTCAGACATTACATCTTAATAAATTTAAAATCAAAATTAAAGAAATGCTTTATAAAAAGCTTATTAAAATTACACAGAAGACAAGCTTGGATCTGAAATGCTCTAAGAACTCCAACAGCTATTTCTAATTGTCTTTATTTAATCGATACTACATTGTATTGTAGTTTTGTATTGCATCTTTTATTATTTTTTGAAATCATATTTTGTATTGACATGGTAATGACAATTTTTTTTTTTTTTGTTAATGTCGTTGCTTCTGTGCGCTGTGGTTTCTTAAGCCCATTCTTTGCCCCAGTTAAAAATTATGTCCTGAATGGGTGGTAGGTTATAAAAGATTTGGACGATTCAAAGTACTTATTAATTGAGTTTATTGAATAAATATATTTTGACTTTGACATATGCGGGAAGGTCAGTCCCAGCAGTAGGACGTATGAAGGTTGATGATGATGTACGTATGTATGTATAATTAACAAATATCATGAAGGTCGACATACTCAAAAACATATGTGCTGACGCCCATTCACATAATGTATTTGCACGTCGTTAAAATATTTAACCGGAACACAGCTGTTGAATTTTTACTTCTCAAAAAATGTTTAATTTTACGAACAATCATAAATGACAAACTGCATTTTGCAAATAGTTATCTGTGTACAATAATTTGTATTATATTTGATTATTTACACATTTTTTACTAATATTTCGATTATTTTTGCAAAACATTGTAAACCATTATTTTCGTGACTGAAAATTTTGGTTAGCGTGTAGTAAAACTTAGTGAAACCTACCTATTTAGCTATGACACCTATAAAACGTTTTTCACACTCAGGTTATTAATATAATAACTGGCTTTTTTAATTTTTTCATATGTTTCTTTTGACTAGCTTTCATACCGTTTTTGATTACATGCTGCGTGCCGGGAGAAATTGAGAAGCCTGCGGCCTAATTAAATTATTTGTCTTAAGTCTAATCTAACCTAACCGGACCTTGAGTTTTAATTATTTTTTTTTTATAGTCGGGGGACTCGAGCTCCCGTTCAGGAAGCTGGTGGTAGGGGCGCCCCCTAGTAGCGTAAGCAACACCCCCCAACGTACAGCATGCAAGCAAGCATGCAGTATTCCTGCAAACTTGCATTCAACATGATATGCAAGCATGCAGCGTTGCAATGATTCATGACATCACTTAAGACAATATGACTGTTAAATTATTTAAAACTTGTGGCTTTAATTTATTTAATAACGGCATATTATCTTAGTATTGCTTAATATGACATGATAATTTATTTAATCTTAGTGTTTGTTGTTATAGTATTATTCTTGGCTTGACATCTATCTATTATATTTACTGTTGCATATAGCTTGTCGTGCTTATGTAACGGGATCCATGTGTATGTTAGTATTAATTAGTTAGTATTAGTATGACATGATAATTTATTTAATCTTAATGTTTATGTTGTAATATTATTATTCTTAACTTGACCTATGATGATTGCTATTAATTCTTTTTTTATAATATTGACATTGTGTTTGCAAATTTATTGTTTTGATTTCGAATGACTTTTGTTTTGTATTGTTCTGTATAGCTACTCCCATTATCATAAGTAACCATTTTTTTAAAAATGTATTTGTAAAATTGTTATTTTGATTTAATGCATGTAAAAAAGTTGGTTTTGCTTGTTGGCGCTTTGGTACATACTGTAAGCCAGTGAGTGTTCTGAATAAATAAATAAATAAATAAATAAATATTAAATTATGCTAAAGAATTTTAAGATGTTTTAATTCGTAACAAAAAATAACAGATTTCGCAGTGCCCGTAATAATTGAAAATGAACACAAAAATTTACGAAAAATATATATTTTATTTTGAATAACACATTACAAGTTGATTAATAATTTGTTTTCATTGAGATATACTTCTCTAAAATTACTCAACTACTTACATTACTTACAAGTCGAATTATAACTTAAGAATGTATAACACTGCACAACACAGAGAATAACATTATCTTTTCTTTTACAACCTCTTGGAAGACGGCCCTTGTCCACCCGATTCCCAAAAAAGGCGATCGCTCAGATCCGTCCAACTACAGGCCAATATAGCTATCACCTGTTTACTCTCCAAAGTAACGGAGTCCATTACAAACCGCCAGCTCTTAAGGTACCTAGAAGAAAACCAGCTACTAAGTGATCGCCAGTATGGTTTTCGTCACGGTCGTTCGGCTGGTGATCTTTTAGTTTACCTTACTCACCGATGGACGGACGCAGTCGAGAGTAAAGGGGAGGCACTGGCAGTTAGCTTGGACGTAGAAAAAGCTTTTGATAGGGTATGGCATAGGGCTCTACTCTCTAAACTTCCATCATACAAACTTCCTAAGAAATTGTGTTCGTGGGTTGTCAGTTTTCTTACTGGGCGTTGCATCAGATTCGCTGTCGACGGTTCGTGCTCCGACATGAAGCCCATTAATGCTGGAGTCCCGCAGGGGTGTGTACTGTCCCCTACTCTGTTTCTTCTTTTTTTTTATTGGAGACTGATTGCGCGTTTGTCCTCGATTTCACCTGTTGGAAAGTGATAATGAGGACGAAGGTGGAGCACGCGCAGTCATTAAATGCCTGTTTACTCTAGCCTTAAAGATGCCCAAGTTTTTGCGTTCAAGAAAAACAGACGCAGGGAGGTCATTCCACATCCTAGCTGTCCTAATAAGGAAGCTAGAAGCAAATCGTTTCATCCGGGCGGGTGGAATATCGACAACATAGGAATGAAAGCCCTCCCTCCGTCTAGTAGTCCGATAATGGAACGGGGAAGGAGGTATGAGGTTATGTAACTCCTGAGCACACTCTCCGAAATGTAACCTGTAGAAGACTGATAAGCAAGCCACTTTGCGTCGGTGTTACAAACTTAAAACTTAGTTATTGACCAGCTCATCGTCACCAATCAGCCTCTTTGCTCTTCGCTCTATAGAGTCCAGGGCAGCCAGCTGGTGCATTTTCATTCTGCATATCAATGATATGTTGCATAACAACAGCATTCATTGCTATGCGAACGACAGTACTGGGGATACGCTCTACACCAGACGAGATAATATTTCTCGGTAAAGCGTCATTGAGAGTCGGAATAAGCTTGTGACTGACACCGAGAACATGTTAAGTCATATCTCGAATTGGGGCCGATATAACCTAGTCCACTTTAACCCCTTAAAAACACAAGTTTGCAAATTTACCGGGAAAAACCATTCTTTCGTCGTACCTCTGAACTTTGAGGGAGCTTCCATTGAAACCAATCTGACTATTGGAATCTTGGCGTCGATATTTCGAGTGACGTTCATTTTCAAGGTAATTTGGAAGGTAAAACTAAATTAGCTTCAAAGAAGCTGGGTGTGTTTAATGGAGCGGGTCAGTATTTTATGACGGCCCACCGCTTACAACTGTATAAAGCACAGATCAGGCCACACATGGAATAGGTACCGCTCCCATCTTTGGGCTGGAGCACCCCAATACTAACTGCTTCCTTTTGACCGCATTCAACGCAGAGCTGCTCAAATTATTGACGACGTGGTTATTTGAGGTCGGCTCGATCCATTGGCTCTTGGAAGAGACGTTGCGTCATTCTCTATATTGTACCGCATGAGGAGTGTTCTGTGCGGTGTCCACGGGCGGCTGTGATTACTTTCCATCAAGTGAACCGCTTGCTCGTTTGCATTTTTTTTTTTTTTTTTTATAAAAGAGGGAGGCAAACGAGCAGGCGGGTCACCTGATGGAAAGTAATCACCGCCGCCCATGGACACCCGCAAAACCAGAGGAATCGCAGATGCGTTGCCGGCCTTTAAGGGAGGAATAGGTTTAAGGAAGGAATAGGAATTGGGAGGAGGGGGGGGGGGGGGGGGGGAAGGGGCCTCCGGAACCCTCACTGGTCGGACGAAACACAACAGCACCAAGTGCCGTTATTTCACGCCGAATATTCGTGAGAGGGTGGTATTACGCCGGGCGAGCCAGCCCAATGCGTGCTGCAACGCAGCGTGGCTCTACCACTCAGTCAGTGTCACTCATTTAGCACCACCCAGGGATCACGTGTAGGGTCTCAAGGGTAAACCTACGGACGCGAGCAACTTTAACCCCCAAACCCCCCCCCCCCCCCCTTTGCCTTATTCTGCTATAAAAAAAGTGAAATTCATTCAAGTAGATTTACAAAATTTTAACTCGAATGCACTTCTCACCTGCATTCGCATCTTTTAACACCATTACCATGACGATCGGTCAATAATCGTAGAAGCTACATCACTTTTATATACTTAAATACCCGTTTTTCTACAACTACAAATAAAAAGGAAACCTACACACACAATCACACAGTCACAATTATTAAACGGTTTTCAAAATTTTCGCTATTTTGTAGCTAAATGTAATTCTTTAGGATCGTTTTTTAATTTTTTCATAAGTTTGTTTTGTTTCCGAAATATTTACAATTTAGTAAACAAACACCCTCCAATAAACCCAAAAGTTTTTACATTTTTCTAAATTACAAAAAAGTTGGCTGCCAATTTTTAAAATTCAAACGCTTACACGTGTCACGATGAATTCCTCAACTCTTGGTACTATTTTCATCTCGATCCTTCCAAAAAACTTTGGAGCTATGGCCAAAAATACGTGTCAGGCGATTTGCACCTGATAACAATAAAGGAAAGAAGTGTCCTAAAATGGAACTCAGTATTTGTTACAGTAAAAACAATAACTACAGATACTATACTATGTTACAGTAATGATTTTAGTAGCAAATGCCTCCACAAAATTGTTTAACTTTAATTTATAACTTATTTTGTGATGTGACTATTGAATCTTTTAAATGTGAAGTAGGTACTAAGAAACTCACAAATAACAAGCTTCTTAACTTAATTACAACTTACACAAAAAGCTCACAAAAAGAATGCTATCAACCCCTCTGTTCCTTTAGGTGTCCTACAGGGCGACTAACGGACTAAAGACTGCACCACCTCATCACGCTGAGCACATGTGCAGTTATAATTTGATGAAACGTGCACTGCCAGTGGACTGCAGAAGCAGAAGCTCATTGCCTAGTCTCTGACTAACCCTTTGGCAATATTAGTCGTGAATCTATAAATGTGTGTATTAGGTATATATTCACACGGCGTCAGATCAATCTACTACATTTCTTCCACCAACCAAGCCATAAGGTTCAAATTTGATTGTAGAAATTTGACAGTTTTAGGCAGGTTGATCTGACGCCGTGTGTACAACATAACTAATAAATAAATAAATAAACTTTCCTACACTCACACCAATGGCCTAGCCCAAGAGAAGCTTCGAAGAAACTCGTTAAATGGTTACTAGACAACGGATAACATACTTAAAATACTTAAATACATACATATAAAACACCCAGACCCGAGACAATTTAGAAAAACAATAATTTTTATATCGACCCGACCGGGGATTGAACCTGGGACCTCAGAAATGACGACACCATGAAAACCGGTGTACAAACCACTCAACCAAGGAGGTCGTCAAATTATCTTGAAACAGTGTAAGCTTTAAGAGGTCATTTGATCTGAATAAGTGTATTCAATCATTACGTAAGTGGATACTACCTATATTGTTTTAGTTATAGTGTGCCTGCGCCATGTATCATTATTCAATAGAGAATTTTGAAAAACAAAACAGATAATCACTTCAAAGGAGGCCTCGTTTTTGGTGGTCGTGTACATTATTTTTATGATATTATTAATATATTTACATTTGGTGCGGCGTATATCGTGTTGTTCATACAGTAACATTATTTAAACAACTGCCTATTAAAGAAATAAATTTCAAAATGACAGCATTATTCGTTTATATGCAACAGCTTGGTTGTTCTCAAAAAAGTGGCATTGTTCGATAAGTATATTTTTAAAATGAAATGAATTGGCTATGGAATGAAAAAATAAGTCATTGTATTTTTCATTAAACTGTATTTTAAGTAGCCGTTCCAAAATGTATTTTGTCACAAATGTATAAGTTTAATTTTATTATCTCTCTCTGTCCTCTCTCTCTCTCTATAGGAGAGTCTTGGCGCTCGTGGTACTTATGAGAAAACACTACGTCGAAGTGGCATGCAAAATTCTCATACAAAACACAGAAAAACGACGTTTTGTAGTCCCCTGTTTCCTCCTTCAGAACTGGTCCGATTTTTATTACTTTTTAGCATCGGTTAAAAAAAGAGATTTTCTGTGTCTGTATGTTACGTTATGTACGCGAGAATACCTGCTTTCAGGTTCGAAGATCATAATCAAATTTTGCTTTAGTTCCTCCCAGGATGAAGTAGTAATAAGCCATCTATCTGCCCAACGTTTAGCGCGACCCTTGACCGCGGCTCGTAACCTTTGTTCGGACATCATAGTCTTCAAGATTATACTTGACTTTAGCTTCAGAGGTGTGAGTGCACCAATCTCTAATGTTAATATCACTTTTAGGGTCGTAACTGGGAAGACAAATGTCATTTATACGGGTTCGAGCCGGTGGTATTGGCGACGAAAGCCTTTCTGTCATTTGTTGCATCGTAGTCATCAATTGAGTAAAAAATGCAGGTGGGACAGCAGCCAGGCTAAACTCGGTTGTTCCAGCAGGTTCAAAAATAGAGGGTCGCATGGGTTGCGATGCCACTTCTGATGTGAAATCAGAACTATAAGAAGTATCAACTGGATTGATCTGATCAGACCCCCATACCTATACCTAAATAATATTGGGAGTGAGTGCGTAATATAGTGACCGCACAGGCTTAAGAAAAGGTATTTAAAAAGTTATAATTGATTTTTATTAATTTCAATGAACCTAATATTTTTTATCATAATAAACTGTTCTTTTAATTAAATTAATTTAATCTTACAATAGCACGAATCAGTTCGTTTTATTTTATAATCAATCATACAATCCTATTTTAATGAACTAAATTATATAATCAATTTTGAACAATTGTAATAAATTATTCTTATGCAGCGAAGCCAACGCAAAGTAGTTAGTCATAGACTATCTACGACGATCGGTCCTATTCGTAAAGAGTCGACTTAAAGCCACAAAGTAGCAAAATAAGGATTCGGACAATCTAGGTGATCGATTCTATCTTCAGCGACTCCAGCCACACCAAGTGGCGGAATAAAGTTTAGGATAATCCAAGGATCAGTCCTTATCGAGTCGACTCCAGAGAGCGACTGACTGCTGTTTTTTTTTGGAGTGTGCGTGCTGTCGGTCGCAGATGACCTTTACAGCGTTACCGGGCTTGTTTGGGGGCGGCGAGAAACTTAAAACGTTCCTCAAACCGTGATTGGTTGAAATTCCCCAGACGGATTCCGGTGGGGGATGGCATCTCGCCGCAAGCGAGTCTCCGACCCCTCCCCCCCCCCCCGAGCCTCTGGGGGTTCGAACCGTAAGGGAGCGGCTAAACCCGAGGAGGGCGCCTCGAAGAGGCACGGTACCTCGGCTCGGGTTTACCGTGTCGTGGAGGGTACGCGAGTAACAGGTACATTATTACGAATGTACCTGTTACCGGGCGGGTGTGAACCGGGATGACTGCTGTGCCTCGGCGCACGCCTTATACAGCTTGGCTACCGAGGTCTGGCTTTCAACCGTCGAAATTTGTCAGTGCTTGATGCTTATGTTTTTAGTCAACATTGCTACATCAAATCTTAGAAGTTTTCACCTCTGAGATCCGAAAGAAATATTTTTACAAATATTTGAGCATTCGGTTAAGATGAAGTTGCGTTTATAGATTTTTTTATTTTTTATTTGTTTAGCACAATAAACAATTGTACAATGTTTTTTACTTAATAAGTACAATATTTACAATCTTAATGATTGTACAACCAGCACCATTGTCGACATCTTATTATTAATATTTTTATACCTTAAAGCAAGATCTACCGATTTTACAAATTACAAATACAGCAGCTATTACCAGAACATAAATAAAAATATTAAAATATTACCATTGTCTATTAACGTTGTCTTTCCAATTAATGTTGTTATAAGTTCTACCCTAAATCCATATTTATTTCTACACCAAATTACAGTTTAGCGGACGCCTTGCCGCATACCTCCCCTTTGAACGATCTAGTTGTAAGTGCAAACATATCAATCTCGTGAAAATCCTTGTTATAATGAAGACAGAATTCTGTACAAAGGTGCACGCAAACCAGCATTAGTGTTAGTTTTCTTTAGGTGAAATAGTCTATGTGGATAAACTGTACGTATACGGACAGAGCCACTGGGGACTCGGTAACATATATAATTACACAAGTCAATGCAATCAAATTTATTGTGAACAATTTTGTAGAGAAAAAGAGAGTCTAGAAGCTTCCGTCGCATCTCTAACGTAGGCAAGTTGTACTTTTGTATTAAGTCAACGTAGGATGATTTAGGCTGTTTACACTTGTACCCAATGCTTCTCATGAATTTGCGCTGTACAGACTCAATCCTATTATTGTATTTGCTGTAGAAAGGGTTCCAGAAAACGCTTGCATATTCAAGCTGTGACCCGACTAAACCTTTGAAAAGATACAAGTATGTGCCAGGGCGGTTAAAATCACCACATTGTCGCATTATGAACCCGTAACTTTGATAAGCCTTACTAATGATATGGCTTACCAGACTATTAAGATGTAATTCAGAGTCCAGTAAAACACCAAGATCGCGAATAACCTTAACTTTTTCCAGAGCTGTATTACCAATAAAATAAGAGGAATGTACAGTGTTAACTTTTTTTGTAAAGGATATACTCTTACATTTACCTACATTCAAGCTAAGCTTGTTGAGTAAACAGTAATGATTAAGACGGTCCAGGTCCTGTTGGAGTTGTTCACAATCAGTGCCACAACGTATTTGTCTGAATATTTTCAAATCGTCTGCATACATAAGAAAATTGCAGTTTTTACAACACGATCCTATGTCGTTTATAAATAATATAAACAGCAATGGCCCTAATGTGGACCCTTGAGGGACCCCTGATGTGACCATTACTTCCACAGATGCGTATCCATTTATCACTACCCTCTGAATTCTATTCATAACATAAGATCTAAACCATCGCAAAAGATCTCCACGAATACCATTATAGGCGATTTTATGAAGTAATAATCCACTTTGTCGAAGGCCTTGCTGAAATCTGTGTATACAGAATCTACTTGTACACGCTGGTCTAAGCTTTCAAATAGAAAATTCCCATACAAAACTAAGTTAGATTTAGTTGAGCGTTGTTTAACAAGTCCATGTTGTTCAGCTATTATTACATTGTACAGTTGAGGATAGACAGCATTGTGGACAAGTATTTCCAAGACCTTAGACAAAGTGGAAAGTATTGATATAGGACGATAGAGTTCTACAGCGTTTTTAAGACCACCCTTATGTACCGGAGTAATATGAGCAGTCTTCCACATCTTAGGTACCGTGCCTTCAGAAATACATTTATTAAATAAAACTAGTAGAGGAGTAGCTATACTTTTAGCCGTCAATTTGATAAAAAGAGGGGGAATCTTATCTGGCCCAGGCCCTTTAGTGGAGTCTAAAGCTAGTAGCACCTTAACGATGTCATCTCGCGTAAAAGATATATTAGACGAAGTGTCACTACACTTGATGTTTTGAGGGTGGTTCAAATCAGTGTCAAAGTTGCTCAACGTACTTGGCTCAAAAACGGTAAAAAGAAATCTCTGAAAAAATTACTAATTTGTTCAGGATCACTTGATTCTAATTGATTATATTTCATAATATTTGGTAATCCACTTTTATTTTTATGTCTATGAACATACGACCAAAATACTTTTAAATACTTACGGATTCCATTTTCTACCGAATTTATTTATTTTTTAAAACACTCATCGCCTAATTTTTTAAATCAACGGCGGTAAATTGTGAAATTCTCATAGTTTGATGCATTACCAAACTTTTTCCATTTAATCCATTCCCGCTCTTTATTTTAAAAAATATGAATCAGTGGTCGTGAAACCAAGTAGGAAATTGTAGAAGAAAAGCAGAAGCAGTTTAGTAGCTGTTTAAGAGATGTTATTCGGTGTAAGGAAAAGCAATTACACTCCAAATAATATTTTATAAAGACAAAGGTTTAAAATATGAGTTATAAGTGAATAAGAAAATTATGAAAATAAAAGAGAAACATGTCGGACAAGAATAAAACAATAATGATGACGCATAATGTTTATATTTCAAAGTTTAATCACGAGTAATGATAAATCTTAGAAATCTGATGGTGTTAATTGGCAAAACAAAGTGCAAATCAAATTTTATTGTCAATATGTGGTTGGTTATTGGAATTTTTTAACGCGCCAGTAAAACTATGAAAAAAATATAAAGAAGGTTATTAAACACGGGTAATTAAGTGTTTGTTTTTAAGGTTATAGTATAAATTATATTTAAATAATAGATTTTAGGACACAACGATCAATTTTTTTAGCTGATAATCATGAAACGGTTCAATCTATTAACAAACATTGGTTTAATTATAGTTGAATTTTTATTTTGATTTGTTCTAAAATGGCGACATTTTGTTATACAGCTTAGACGATATTTGGAGGGTACTAAAGTCTTACTAGCTGTACTAAGGCGGATATGGATTGCATAATACACCTCTTGGTTTTTAACCAGCTTTTTTAGTGTTTTTTTTATTATTTAGGCTGTTTAGGAGATCTGGGTAGATGATTTATAATTCTCTTTAGAGATCCGTGTAAGAACTGATTATCCCTGAATTATATTTAATAAAGAATAATTGAACCATGAAATTTAATTGAATTTAAAGTAGGTAATTAAAAATTAAAGTAATATATCTAATTTATTTTACGATTGGTTCCAGATTGTTAATCAACAAGAGAAATCATTAACTTCATCTACTGCAACAATAGCCGCACAGATATTTCCAGAAGTGACAACTGCTGAACAATAATATGTTATTCAATACATAGACAAGTGCGAGCTGGTAACAATTTCTTTCGACCCCCATCGTAATGAGTTTGAAGCCCAAACCCCTTTTCAAACCCAGAAGATCACTGAAGTAAATCAGTTTGAAAATTATCTATAATTTAGATAATCAAAATAATATTACTTACCCAAACAATAAATGTTCTTGTAAATCTTCAATAGATACTTTCTTTTTTACATTTTCGATATGTATCCTGTTTTTAATTAAATGTTACATTTCGTACACACAATCATCTAAATATTGGTCAATTTGTTTTGGTTTTCCAACACTAAAATAAATTCCAATTACAAACGGCTCAATATCTAAGTTCTTTCAAATATAGTGGACAAAATTGACCAAAACTCTTTATTTGAGCTAGATATTGAGAGACCATCGAAATTGAAATTTAAAGTAATTTTAGTTGGAACATCGATCCAAGTCTCTAACGATTTTTTAAAGATTTTTTGAGGCCATTATGCCAGTATTCACCTTTTTCAATCGTTTTGATACGTATTAGTTTGATAGTACCTAAAATAGTTCTAGTGTCATGTGGCATTAAATCGTTTAGAGCTATTTGAGATATATATTTCTTTCTGTAGCCCATTCTTTTATTCACTGGCAAAACAACATATTTTTTCGAAAATTCGTTTTCATCATTATAACGTCGTAATCAGGTACCAAAGTTTAAACTAAATTCATTTTACATTTGACACCATTTATTGTTTTCCTAAAGAACCTTTGTTGGAAGTCGATGGAATTGGCGCTTGACTGTGGGTTGTCAAATTTAAAATATATTCTTTTCTTCCCCAATAAATGATTACTGTCATTTGGTTTATATTTCGTTATTAACCGACTTAAAAATAGGAGGAAGTTCTCTAGTCGTCTGTCGTCTATCTTTTTCTTTTTTCCACATTATAAATGCGAGCTTCAACAAACACTAATATGATGCAATCGTGACGACTCTGTCAGTAAAGAGGGCTAAAGCTGTACTATTGATGTAGTTTATTTTTTAGTTATAAAGCACTCTTGTAGACAGTTGTTATAAAACCACTGTATTCACAAGAGTGCCTAATTACGCTATAAGATTAAGTTTTATAATGGAGGTTGCATACACCATTGTACAGAATCAAGTATCGAGTGATACCATAATAACGCTTATTTCATAAGTAAGTAAGTGATCACAGACAAAAACCAGCCTCTATACAGCTTTAACGATAAAGCTAGCTTAAAGTGTCACAACACTCTTAAAGTTCTATAGCAGTGTTTTGGTTTTCAGTTTTACAACCTTAAGCTCCCGCGGATCCCTTAATACTAATTTTATACAGCTTGAGCTGTATAATATTTCAAATATCTCTCTCATAAATATAAAAGCAACTTTTGACTTTTATTATATACATAATCAAGTGATGTTTATTGGATTTTGTAACTGAATGAGACTTTGAATAGATTGGATCCTTAACTAATACATAGTTTTTTTTTTCCAGAATTTAAACCATTATTTTCTATGTCTCAGATGGTTTGAAAAAACTTAAAGCGCGATCTATCTAGCCTTGAGAGGAAACACTGCGTCGGCGTGGCGTTCGGGATTCTCATGCAGGGCGCGGGGGAGCGGCGTTTCGTGGTCCCCTGTTTCCTCCTTCAGAGGTGGACCAATTTTTATTTAAGCGTCGGTTGGGGGAGGAGGTTTTCTGTGTCTGTATGTTTGATTTTTTTTTAAACGAGTTACTTAATGTTTCTGAAGACGCCTTAAAACGAAGTGATTTCGCTTAATTTAGAAGGCTCCTGGTTAATAAATAAATGACTTAATGCAAAGGAATCAAGCATACGGACGTGAAGGGTCTCTTTCTTTAACCGTTGCTGAAGGGGTGGTGGGGGTTGGTCCGGTTTAGGAAGGGGGCTGCGGGGCGTCCTTTTTCTGTGAATTGTGTGGGAGTTTTGGGTGCCGCGTCGGCGTCGTGTTTCCTCTTAACTCGTAATCCATACGCGCGCGCGTAAACCCTGCGCTCCTGACGGACGTCAAATCGATATCGAGTCGGTTGTGCTTATCGGAATATGAACGCTCGGGTCACGAGATAGGTTTCAGTTTCGCGTGGGGGTCGTTGGAGGGTGAACCTTCTGTACGGTAGTAGTATTAGTTATTCTGTGCTTGTACCAAGACGAAAACCGAAACAATTTTAAAACACACAAGTTTATGCTTATTAATGTTTGACGTTTTTTTATGCTTAAGTTTTTATAAAAAAAGATATTTGAATGATTAAAAATGTCAACCTTATTGGTTAGGTACTAATGTTTTCCAAAACTCATTTCAGCCGCTACTTTATTTTACTTCAAAAACTCTCCAATTTTTATTACTTACCACAATATCAATACGAAAATTGGAAATCATATTACACAATTCTATGACCACGGCTTATATTTCGGTTCGACGCGATTCTGTTTCGGCGTGCAGTGGTACTGGGGGTAGCAATGCGCATTTGTCTGGCACAGACTATAATAGCTAATAGCTCGTTAGATTAGTTATTAAGTCTTAACTATAAGTTAGTTAACTGTTTTTTTATTATTATTAGTATTGACGTCAATAAGTGCCTGTAAAGGTTTACATTGAATAAATAATTTGACTTTGACTTTGACACCATTGTACGTCTTTCAAAGGACCTTAAGTTCTAAATGAGCTGGTAAATTGATGTTGTAAATGCTTGTGTGCTGCTTGGGGCGTATTTAATGACGATCATAATAAAAATTTAACTTACTTATTATCTTCATATACTGTGGCCTTGTTCCAAAACCCACCACGTTGGTCCAATGCGTGTTAGTAGGTTTCTACGACTGCCATCTTACGACCACAACCAGGTCCAACGGCTTTAGGAGTCTTTCGAAGAACGGCAAAGCTCGTTTATTTTTATTTGGTCACCCATCCAGAGTGACCTATTGCGAAAGTGACTAAGCTGGCAAGATTCCAAACGCAACGGCTTAGCTGCTGCGCTTATGAGCTCTTCGTATAGTTGCCGTAACAATGATAAATAAATCATTATAAATAATTAAACGAAATTGGTAAAAACATATTTCGGTTTCCAACACAGTTCTGGTTTTTAACCAAAGAACTCCTAAACTGTCTGAAACATAATGCAAATATTGACAATATCATTAAACTGCATCTGCATCTGGTAAGCGTATGTGACGTTACATAGTATCTGGTATAAAAGGCGATACCGAGGTCTCGTAAAGTTAGTTATACTCAAGAGTCGACAACCTCATCCTCAAAATGAGATCTTTCTTGATCGTCTTTGTTGTGGTAAGATACTTTTCTATATTGTCTGTATTGTAGTAATTAATTATGCCTGCTTGTATTAGTAATTATGGTAAACGGGTGTTATTTTATAGACATTGTTATACTCTATATTTTTTGACGTTTCTCAGGGTTCTTACCTTGTTCCGGTTTCTTTCTTATTTGTAATGATACAGTCTTTAAATGTCTACTCGTACTTTTTTATTCTATGACTATTTAGAAAGAGGTTGATCTCCACTGTAAAATTTTCGCGTTCTCTTAAATATATTTTAACTACTTTTATCGATTTAATGCTTTAAACTATTTTTTTTAAAGTTATTGTTAATGGTTCTCTATACACCTTCACTGTGTCCGCTGTGACGCGGAGCCCTAACAGTAATTCTAATTAATAGATATCTAACTAACCTCGTGGCGTGGCGTTCCTTGTACTGGCAATTTTCTTCCGAGAAGTACCTTTCTCTTTTATTTTATTTTTTTATTTTTAGAATTAGGGATAACAAACAGCCAAATGGTAACAATATAGTGTGACGAAAACATTTTGGCACATATTAATTTGGCCAGATCAGTTATCCACAGGTTTACAAATAGTTAAATTACTTAAAAACTTAGTCTACACTTATAGTAGGTACTTATATAGCGTAAATCTCCGAGTAGTTAACAATTTTATATAAAAAGAAATAAAAAAAGAAGCAGAACTATTACTACTACTACTAGGTACTACTAATACATGTAAAGAAGCAATATTTCCTAATATATTTTTCTTTCTTAAAATTCTTTGTTTAAAACATAATATGGAAATTATATTAAAATAAATAAATAATGATAATAATTAATAAATTAAACTAATATTAAATACTGATAGTTATGATACATACACACATACATACAAACAGTAACCTAGTTAACTAACAGTAAACTCTTGTTTCTTGATGTCCACCAATGTTGTCAATATAAATGTAATATACTAACAACTAAATCAAAATAAACTATTATAAACCACCGAATCCAAAAATATATACATAAACCGCCTGTTCTACCGAAAAACTCTTGCAGAATCAATTCTTATTATTTTTCATCATTAAAATAACGCGCGCTCACAAAATACACTTAAGTACTTCAAATATCACCTAAACAACCAAACGATTTATTTAAAAGAAAAAGCTTTTTATTTAGTAATAATAAATCATTCTTACCTTTCAACATCAGCAGGAAGTTTAAAAAATGAAAGCTCCGGTTTTGAAGCAGCCGCACACATACTACGCAATACACTCGCGGCATTTTTAAAAATCGCGCGCACAGCGTCCGCAATATGCAACAGAGAACACTCGGTTCGACGCCACACGCGCTACTGAGAGCACTGTGATGTCCGCTAAGGGGCCCTGTAAAGACGTGCGTCGATTCGAGCGTTTGCACGTAGCTTCCTTACTGCTTTAGCTCATATTTATACTGTGCCGGTACTTAGGACATCCTGCGGCAAAGCAAGCTGATATTGTAGTAAAAAAAATTTAAATATTTTTTAATTGTAAGCGTAACACATTTAAACAGGTTCTAAGCAACAATTGGTTTGATGTGGTTCCTTAATAATTTATTCTTAATTTTTAATTGGATTTTCCATCTTTTACATTTAAATTTCAAGACTGAGGGGCCGTTTACATGTATTAAGTTGTCAATTATGTAATTAAATTTTAAGTTATCAATCGTTTACAAGTGTCTAACTTATGCACTCTTTAGTTGACTATATTCTCAACCATGGAAGTATATGTATAATATACCATAACTTATGTATTTCAATAAATACTTCACTAAATTGTTGCGTCCACGCGTCAACTAAATGACAATTTAGTAGAAATCCACGCCTACGCCTACCGGGGAATGCATGTGGTGCGGGAGGGACGGTTACTTACTCAAAAAACAGACTGGATTCTATTCTACTTGTTCACTTGCCCAATAAATCGTTTACTTACCACGTGTGAGCTTTTAAGTGATTGTTTACACGCAAGAATTAAGTTAAGACGAGTGTTCTACCGAAAAACGATTGGACAAGTGAAGTGCATCTGACAGATGACAATCTGGGCCGATGAAAAAGTGGGCAATTCACAAATGCTAGGTAAGTCGGTCGATAAGTAGGTATACCACGTAGACATAAATGTGTTTGTACGTCAGTGAAATGGTTCACTAATGTTTAATCAAACACAGGTGACGACATTTTTAGTTTACTACGACGTTTCAAAATTAGTATAATAACTTTAAAAAATTACAGATTTCGCAGTCTCCTGAAGAATCGGAGCATTAAAAATGAATACAAAAACTTATTTAATTTCGAACCTACAGGTCACAAACACTGCACAACTGCACAACACAGAGAATAACATTTTCTTTTCTTTTACAACCTGAGTGAAATTTATTTTGAATAATAAATCATAAGTTGAATAATAAGAAATTTTTATTGAGATATCCTTCCTTAAATTTACACAAATACGAGTAAGTACATTACTTAGAAGTCGAATTATAACATACGAATGTTTAACACTGCACAACACAGAGAATAACATTTTCTTTTCTTTTACAATAGGTAAAGTTCATTCATAGGGCGCCAGGGCGCCCGATGAATTGTACTTAGATTTTCGAAATTCCAACTCGAATGCATTTCTCGCCTGCATTCGCATATTTTAACACTATTATCATTACGATCGGTCAATAATCATAGAAGCTACATCACTTAATACGGAAATGCCCGTTTTCCACAAATCCTATTCCACTTTAACCCCTGCAAAACACAAATTTGCGCATTTACCGCGAAAAAACATCCTTTCGTCGTACCTCTGAACTTTGAGGGAGTTTCCATTGATACGAATCCGACTATTGGAATCCTTGGCGTCGATATTTCGAGTGACGTTCAGTTTCGAGGTCATTTGGAAGGTAAAGCTAAATAAGCTTTGAAAAAGCTCTGTGTGCTTAATAGAGCGGGTCAGTATTTCACGCCGGCTCACTGTTTACAACTGTATAAAGCACAGGTCAGGCCGCATATGGAATACTGCTCCCATCTTTGAGCTGGAGCGCCCCCATACAAACTCCTTTCTTTTGACTGCATTCAACGCAGAGCTGCTCGAATTGTCGACGACGCGACGTGGTTATTTCAGGTCGGCTCGATCCACTGGCTCTTCGG
This sequence comes from Scoparia ambigualis, assembly GCA_963921215.1. Classification (NCBI taxonomy): domain Eukaryota; kingdom Metazoa; phylum Arthropoda; class Insecta; order Lepidoptera; family Crambidae; genus Scoparia; species Scoparia ambigualis. The sequence goes on along the minus strand of OY992525.1, from coordinate 18,516,832 downwards.
AGAAACGTTGCATCTCTGTTTTGTACCGCATATATCAGGGAGAGTGTTCTGAGGAATTTTTCGGCTTGATCCATGCCGCTGATTTAATACACCGCACTACACGCTGTCAACTGTCATTCCATTTACATCACCTTGATAGATGGCGGTTTACTACTGTGCGTTTTTCACGAAATTTCTCGCCTCAAACTACAGTGTTGTAGAACTAGCTATCGGCGGCGGTATATTCGGACCGTTACGACTTACGGATCTTCAAAAAACGAGCCTATTCCTTCCTTAAAGGCCGGCAAGGCGCCTGCGATTCCTCTGGTTTTGCGGGTGTCCATGGGCGGCGGTGATTACTTTCCATCAGGTGACCCGCTTGGTCGTTTGCCTCCTTCTGCTTAAAAAATTGGTTGCCTGTAAAGTCGATATACGGGCTGTGATATAGTGAATTACACTATCAGCACGTACTCAATAGTACGTGATAATTAAGGTCTTCCTGATTGACAAGGCGTCCTTCCTCTAGTCACGTATAGATGTGATGTTAATTAGTATTTAAGATGATACACTAGAGGATAAAGGTAAATTGATTCAACGCAAGAGATTGTTTCATTTCGGGTCTCCGTCCCAACGCCATTACATGGCGACCGTGACAGGACGTCACAAGTCCGCGCCGCGAAATCGCTAGTTGAAGTCTACAAAATATCAGGAAAATAGTGCTACACGGGCCTACAAGAAGGACGAAGGAAATAAGAAGAAAAACTGTAAGCCAAAATTGTTTAACTATGGGAAACCCACAATCTAAAGACAATATTATTGTCAGTCAATCACCAACTCAATCGGCGGCAGCATCAACTCCCTTGGCCGTTGGGATGCAACTTTCAGAGATCGTCGTTGTACTAGCGGGCTATATAGTACTTAGGCTGCTACGTTACTTCAACGCACGACTATTAGAAGAGGTAGAACGCAGAGCGGTTCGACGGGCAATTGGACCAGCACAGAACGTGTAAGCCAGCACGAATTAATATAACTATGCTACCAAGAATCTATGTGTGTGTGTGAGTGATTTTTTTTTTTTCTCTAAAGTGTGTTCATGGCAAACCTGTCAGAACTCTTGAGTGAGCTTAAGGCTATTAGAGACTCTATTATTAAATTAAGTAAAGACAAACGTTATTCCGCTCAGGGGCAGAATAAGTTTTTAAGAGCAAAGGAAATTAAAAATATTTTTGAACAAATATCTGCAGACTTATGTAAAAAAGGGATAGATGCTGTAGAATTACAAATAACAAAAGCAATATCGTCAAAGTTTTTATGTAATTTTGAGGAAATCGAGTCACTCGTTAACCCGCATTATTCAGAAACGATCACAACCATGGCCACGTTCGATCTAAAAGTCGCGCTCACGCTCCTCCCAGTAGTAGATTGCGACGAAACGCAAATTAACCAACTAATAGACGGAATAGAGTATTATAGTAGTACCCTTAGAAACGAGGACCAGCCTCTGTTAATCAATTTTGTTTTAAAAACTCGTCTTTCTAGCAGTGCTAAAACAAAAATTAATAAGTCTTATGTGTCTGTGGCAGACCTAATAAAAGATATAAAAAATGTTTTAATTCCGATTAAATCATACACAGCCATTTTAGACCGAATGCTACGATGTAGGCAAGGAAACAAGACCATAGAAGTGTTTGGTAGTGAAATCGAAAAAATGTCCAACGATTTAAGTACAGCACAGGCTAATGGAGACGAGTCGGCATATAATTTATTAAAGCCGATTAATGAAAAAATGGCTATCAAGCGTTTCGCTGACGGCCTAAACAATGCTCGTACAAGCATTATAGTTACGTCTAGGTCCGTAAGCACAGTTAGGCAGGCAATAACTATAGCCTTAGAACAAGAAGACTCGGTAGTGAAACCACCAATAAACAATTATGTTAACTATGTTTCGAACCAGCGATTTGAAAAGATAAATAAAAACTATCATCAACAATATAATAAGTCACGTAACAACAACGCGACGAGTCAGCAAGGTCGGAGTCGTGCCTACTATAACTCGAATAGGTTTCAGGGTCAGCGCAACACCAGGTTTACGTCACCTCATAATAAACGTAGGAATGTACATTTCTTAGTTGACTCAGCAGAACAGTCTAATGACGAGAACGAAAGTGAACGTCAGAGTATACGTCAGAACGAACATCATAGCGATGATTTTTTTCGTTCTGAATAGCGCTGAGGTAGATATTTGTAGTTATGGTAGTGATAATTACGTTTGTTTTACTTGTAGTCAAACTCAAATTTCTCTATTAGTAGACACAGGAGCAAGCATTTCAATTTTAAAGTTAGATTGGTTAAATAAACTCCGTAGCGTGTCCCACGACGCAAAGCTAGTAAGGGATGAAATTAAGATTAAAGGAGTATGTGGGGATTTAGTATCAATAGGTTATGTTTATCTAGACTTATGTGTTAACAATTATAATTTTAGGCATAAGTTTTATGTGTTTAGCAACTTCCACTGTAAAAATGATGGAATTTTAGGAGAAGATTTTTTATTAAAATATAGTTGTAAAATTAACTATGAAAATAAGCTGGTTACATTACAGGATAAGATAAGTCTAGAATTAGGCTTAGGTAAAAACATAATAACGACTATTCCAGGGAGATGTGAGGTCGTAAAATATGTTTCGTCAGAGATAAAGGGCGAATGTGTCATTTTAGCGGAGGAAGTTATTGCAGGCGTATTTGTAGCAGGCGCCGTGGTAGTAGGAGACGGGAAAAAGATTCCGGTGCGATTTTTAAACACACGGGAAGAAGATGTAAAATTAAATAACTTTAGCCCGAAAATTAGAAAATACTCGGATTATTTCGTATGCTCTTTTGATACGGAAAACGGAAAATCTGTCGAGAGGGTTAAACAACTATTCGATTTTCTTAAATTAAAAACATATCTTGGTGATGAAGAGAGACGGTCTATTGAGAAAATATGTGCAAAATATGCAGATATCTTTCATATGCCGGGTGATAAGCTATCCGTTACAAACTTATACGAGTACAACATTAAAATGCAAAATGACGCGTCTCCTGTTTATATCAAACCGTATAGAATACCGCACGCTCAGAAGGCTGAGTTAATAAAACAGGTAGGTAAATTGTTAGAAGAAGATATTATCGAAGAGTGTACCAGCGAATGGTCTTCTCCATTATTATTACTTCCGAAAAAAGCTGACAGTAGCGGTGAAAAAAAGTGGAGAATCGTAATAGATTATAGACTTTTAAATAAAAGAATAGTAGACGAAAAGTTCCCGTTACCAAATATACAAGAAATTATTGACTCACTTTCGGGATGCTTATACTATTCTCATTTAGACCTCAGTTCTAGTTATTACCAGCTAGGGTTATCACCAGAATGTAGAAAATTCACTTCTTTTACAGCTGATAAGCAATATCAACTGAAAAGATTACCTATGGGTCTCAAAACGAGTCCTAGCGTATTTTCTAAACTTATGTCTATGGCTCTATCGGGTTTAAATCACGAGATATGTTTTCTATATCTCGATGACGTAATAGTTTTCGGGAAAAGCCTATCGCAGCATAATACAAATTTAATGAGTGTATTTGAGAGGTTTAGGTCAGTTAATTTAAAACTAAACCCTTGTAAGTGCGAATTTTTGAGGAAAGAAATTAATTATTTAGGGCATGTTATTACGCCAAACGGGGTGTTGCCAGACAACAGTAAAATCGAGGTCTTGGAAAAGTTCCCAGTACCTAAAAATGTAAATGAGATTCGTCGTTTTGTGGCTTTTGCGAACTTTTATAGAAAATTCATAAAAAACTTTGCCACAATAGTGTACCCACTAAACCGTCTTTGTAAGAAACATGTCGAGTTTCAGTGGACGGAAGAATGTGACGTGGCATTTCAGACCTTAAAAAAGTCACTTAGTTCATTTCCTGTCTTAGATTATCCAGATTTTGGAAAAGATAATGTTTTCCGGTTGCAAACCGATGCGTCAGGGGTAGCCTTGGGGGCTGTATTATCAAATGGAAATAATAAGCCCGTAGCTTATGCAAGCAGACAATTAAACAGTTCAGAAATAAACTACCCAACCATTCATAAAGAGTTATTAGGGGTAGTGTGGGCTATAAAACATTTTCGACCATATTTATACGGACGAAAATTTAAAGTATTAACAGATCATAGACCATTGGTTCATTTATTTAGCATAAAAGATCCTAGTAGCCGTTTAACTAAGTTTAGACTTTGTTTAGAAGAATATGATTTCGATATTGAATACATAAAAGGTTCCGAAAATGTAACGGCAGATGCCTTATCAAGAGTCATTATAACATCAGACGAGTTAAAAAAATCTAAATTCAAATTTTTTGGGGGTAGTAACCCGTTCAATGAAAAGAACCATGGAGCAAAATAATGAACCCGCTACCTCTGGAAGTAGCAGGGTTGAGCCCCCTGTTGATCATAGGCAACCAAGAGTGGTAGATATTATGCAGAAATCACAAAATGATGTAAGGTTAGATATTTGTTCGTATGAAAACTTCGTGAAGTTGAGGAAAAAGAAAAGATACGTCTCACAGACGGGTGATATGTTATTTAGTGACTCTACTATTTACATAAATCAGGAATCTCTACTAACGGAGGCGCGCCGAGACGCAACGATAGGAGAACTGAGTGCATTATGTAAAAAATATAATATTGTAGAAGTCGTTGTGATTAAAAATGGGTTTAATAAAAAGTTTATTAAAATTTTGACCCAAACTTTCATGAAACATAAAGAATTACCGCGGTTATGTATTATTAATAACCAAGTTGAACATGTTACAAATAAAGACTTGATACGTGTTATACTAAATGATTATCATTTATTGCCGACATGTGGTCATGTAGGCATAAATAAAATGACTAAGAATATTCGAAAAAAATATTTTTGGAGTAATATGCAAAAAGACATAACTGAATATGTGACTCGCTGTAAAGATTGCCAAAAGCAGAAATTTTGTAATAAAAATAATAAAGATAAAATGGTAATAACCACTACAGCATCTACTTCTTTTGAAAAATTATATTTAGATATTGTGGGGCCGTTGGAGGTCGATAATTTGGGTAATAAATACATATTAACAATACAATGCGAATTGACAAAGTTTGTAGAAGCTTACCCAATACTTGATAAGTCAGCTGAAACTGTTGCTAGGGTTTTTACTGAAAATTTTATTTTACGATATGGTACTCCCAGGGTTATTGCGACTGACTGTGGAACGGAATTTATTAATTCCACGTTAGAAACAGTATGTAAATTGCTAAATATTGATAAGTTAAATTCAACACCCTATCATCATGAGAGTATAGGTTCGCTAGAAAACTGGCACAAACATCTCGGATGTTACTTGAGAATACAAACACAGAATCAGTCGGCAAATTGGAGTACCTGGATACCATATTGGTGCTTTGCTTATAATAATTCTGTAAATACTAGTACCAAATACTCCCCTTATGAACTAGTTTTTGGGAAAACATGTAACGTACCTAGTAATTTAGTTAGTAAAGTTGATCCCTTCTATGTATACGACAATTATCCATCGGAGTTAAAATTTAGATTGCAAAAAGCTCATAATGATGCCAGGAACAACTTATTAATATCAAAACAAAGTAGAAAAACTAATTAAGATTTAGATTGTAAGGAAGTACACTACAAAAAAGGTGATCTACTCTTGTATAAGAATGAAAATTATAATAAATTGAATGACTTGTATTTAGGTCCATTTGAAGTTTTAGAAGAGCTAGGTACTAATGTAAAAATATTAAAGAATAATAAAGAATATATAGTTCATAAGAATAGGACTAAGATATTTAGAAAATAAGAGTTTACTTTTCAGGGAAGGGATGCCTAGCCTTTTCAGGGGAGGTGTGATATAGTGAATTACACTATCAGCACGTACTCAATAGTACGTGATAATTAAGGTCTTCCTGATTGACAAGGCGTCCTTCCTCTAGTCACGTATAGATGTGATGTTAATTAGTATTTAAGATGATACACTAGAGGATAAAGGTAAATTGATTCAACGCAAGAGATTGTTTCATTTCGGGTCTCCGTCCCAACGCCATTACAGGGCGAAAGTTTTACGTGACAACGACTTTGAGTGGTAAAATAATTTTAATGTGAATATTCATTCGTATAGTAGGAAGAAGGATGAAATAATATGGAAGGGACGCGTGCCTTTCACTTTTTATGTCTGTCTCCCTCGCTCTTAGGCGGGCTAACCATGCCCGAGTGGAAGGGACGCGTGCCTCTCACTCGCTCTCATTGTGAGCGCATAACGTGAGCGGAGCGTAACGCAGTTTCTTGAAGTGTCACCCGGCAAACCAATTTATAAGACGTTGTCACGTCAAAAAAAAATCTAAATGTAAAGGGACACTTCAGGTCACAGTTATTTTGTAGCTAAATTAAAAGGACCTTTTTTAATTTTTTTCTTAAGAGGGTTTACCTTAGTATACCTTTACCCACAGCGGAAGCGAATACCGCTCAGGTATGAATAGGCTTTAAGTCTGTGTTTTTACCGAAATATTTCGATTTAGTAATGAAACACCCTCCAAAAACCCCTTTTTTATTTTAAAAATTCCAAAAAAAGTTATTAGCCGATTTTCAAAATTCAAACGCTCACACGTCTTGATAAATTCCTCTACTCTTCGTACTATTTTTATTTCGATCCTCTTAAAATCCTTGGAGCTTTGGCCAATAATACGTCTCAGGCGATTTGCATCTGTTAACTATTTTTAATGGTAAAACAAAAATATAATTTAATTTTCTTTTGGTTAGGGTTATAGCAAAGGGAGTGAAGGACTAAGGAATAGACAAAACTATCAAATTTTATTCCTAAACAATATATGAATATCAATCACAAAGTAACAAATTTATTAATGGACTTTTCTCCCCTTTTCAGGTCAGCTGCGTTGCCTTGTGCATCGAAGCAGGTATAAACCTAAACATATTAATTTATAATTAATTGCTAGTATACAAGTTGATTGGTTATACATACACGAGTATAATACCGCAACTGAGTTATCCTATTAAGTGCATAGAAGAGCAACTCGGAAGTAGCTGTTGTGTTGATGTTGTTTTTTCTTTCGGCTATTCCAGTTCCCGCAAGTGATCCACCGGCAGGAGCGCCCGGTGTTATAAAAGTCGCCGTCGATGGCACCGTCGATGGCGTCGGTAAGTAACTATTCTCCTCTAAGGACAGAAAGAAATAACAAAATAAAACATTTATTGCTGTATAAAAAAAAAAAATACATAGTACATTGCTCCCTGCTATGCAGCAAGTGGGGCCTGCTGCATTGGTATTCTTCTGCACACAGAAGTGACATCATGGCACGAAACAGGAATACTACTTCTTTAAAGAGAAATAAAAAAGAATAGAAGGCTACATGCATTCTAAAAATACGAAAACCTTAATTTCGAAAGTCTTAAACACGAATTTCAATGAATTTTATAATTAATAACACTTTAGAATTACGCAACAAATACTGTAAACAAATTTGTGATAGGTATATCACAAATCCAATGCATCATAATTCCCATTTTTAAAAATCCTAAATTACAAAACTTCAAACGTTTACAATTACAAAAATCGTTTACCCATTTAGAACTACCGTCACATATACGATACACAAGAAGTAATAAATTACTTTGAAGTACCCTCGATAAGAATTTGTTTACATCTTTTGCTGGTGTCAAGTGGTCAAAAAAATACTACAAAAATAACTTTAATGTTATATACATCACAAGGTGCGTATCTATGTATTTTTTTATAATAAATGGGCTTGCTCTTGGCCACATTCTTAACCGTAATCCATAATAGCATGGTAACAGTTTGCTCAAATACGGTTGGTGGTTGTGCGTGCGATTCAATTTGTGGACTGTAATTGCGGGGCGGAGAAAGCTAAAATTCATACGCGATTATCGACATAAACCAGAGGAAGTTTGGAGTGGGCACGATACCTTGACCGCCTCGTGGTGTGCGGGATGCTTGTGGTTGCCGGGGACGTCCCTGGTCTTCGCTGCAGCAGTTTCAGGGTTTCACATGCACTGCACAGTTAACACACGCGTTTTGTTGAGTGTTTATTAGGACTAGGCTGCTAAATCAATAATCTTGCGAAATTAGATGCGGGTGCGCGGAGCGGCCATTGCGGTTCTTCCCCTCGCTTTCTATTGCCATATATGGGCAGCGGTGCGGTGTCGTTTTGTACCGCTAGATGGCGGTGACAGTTGTCTCGCTCTTCTATACGCGAGCCAAGATATGTGCGTGGGAGAAGGGAAAAGGAAGTTTGAATGGCAGTGTCGATAACAATACAATTAATAATTTTAAATCGGCGATATAGCATAATAACGCGGCACATTTGAAATCTATACCGGTGCAACCATTTCCCCCCGGCTTGAAGGATTACCTTCAAAAAAAGAAAGAACAATTACCTATAATTGCCTTTAAGCTAAACTGCTAAATAAACTATAATGCCACCTAAATTCTAATTAAACTAAGCTAAACCTAATCGAACAAGCTAAATTATGAATGTGATTGAAGTTACTGTTGATTAGGTAAAGGACAAAGACGAATAACTGGTCGTAAGTAAGAGCCAGTTGCGGTCTTGACACGAACTATCCGGGTGATCCCATTTGACCCAGGGAAAACTTCTTCTACTACTCCAAGCGGCTAATGTAATGGAGGTATGTTTTCGGTTAAAATAACTACGACAGTACCGACAGTAATAGGGTTAGATGGAGTATTCCATTTCTGACGTGACTGTAGTGTATGCAAATAGTCTGTTCTCCAACGCTTCCAAAACGATTGAACGAGCTTATCCAATAAGACGTGACGCGAAAGAAGATGAAGTCGATCTTCCTCTTTGTCTAAAGCGGGTAAATATTTTAACGGTGTCAAATTCAAAAAATGCGCTGGTTTCAGTGCAAGTGGCTCCGAGGGATCACTAGACAAGGTTCTACAAAGAGGGCGCGTATTCATAACGGCCTCTACTTGAGTGAGCACGGTGCTCAGCTCCTCGAACGTAAGAATCTGTTCGCCTATAACGCGAAACAGATGCGACTTTAAACTTTTAATGTTAGCTTCCCAATTGCCACCAAAGTGGCTTGCGGCGGGCGTATTGAACGACCACTCAATGCGGTTTTCAGCTAATACGTGGGCGAATTCTGTTTTCAAATGTTTCGAACGCAGAAAATTGTGAAGTTCAGAAAGATTACGACGAGCTCCGACGTAATTCGTACCGTTGTCCGAATACATTCGAGATACGGAACCCCGACGCGACAAAAATCTTTTAAAAGCAGCCATGAAACATGCCGTGCTCAAATCACTGGCTAGTTCAATATGAACGGCGCGAGTCGTTCATATTATCATACAAATGAAAAGACAAACATAAGCTTTCGTGGAGCGTATACCACGACCACGAGAAACTGTTACCCTGAAGGGGCCTCCAAAATATGTTCCTGTATATACGAACGGTTTAGCAGCCTGAACAACACGACAAGAACGATGGTCGGCCATTTCGGGTGGGATTGACTTCGGGTGAAGTTTGAAACACGGAATACATGTATGAGTTATCGAACGAATCAAATCGCGTGCGGAAAGAATCCAGTATTTCTGGCGTAAAATTGACATTAATAAATCTGGACCAGCGTGACAATTCACCTTATGGTGATATTTAACTAAAAGATCAACGATATGATCCTTGCGCGGAAGAAATATAGGGTGCATTTGATCGTAGTTTAATTCGGACTGGCTCAAGCGACCACCAACTCGAATGAAGCCATCCTTCAAAAAAGGTTTCAAGTGTTGAAGAGCGCGACTACAAGGTTTATTTAATTCTAAATGTCTAATTTCAGACGAAAAATATAATCGCTGAAGTTCAAGAAGTACAATTAACTCAGCCTTGTTTAAGTCAGAGGCGGTGACGTATTCGCGACGCGGAAGGATTTTCAAAAATCGACAAATAAAAACAACACTACGCAAAAGAATCGACCACGATGAAACACGGCTAGCCAACGCTAAGATAGTCGATCTTTCGGCGGGCGGTGCAGTAGCAACTAAAGAGGTTTTCTTTTCCTCTGGTGGTGTGGACACAGTTGTGGGGTTAAAAGGACTTACCGGCCATTCATCAGGTGGGGTTTGGCACCAAGAACTGCCATGAAACCACAACGGATGATTCAAAATTTGTGCAGGTGTTAACCCACGAGACAAACAATCGGCAGGGTTGTCCGTGCCTGAGACGTGATAAAAGTTTTGCGGCGCTAATTCCGACTGAATTTTTGTCACCCTATTTGCGACAAATGTATCCCAACGATGGGGCGAAGAATGTGTCCAACACAATGCTACGGTTGAATCCGAGAATGCAAAAACTCTATCTATATTTATGCGGTTGCGACAACTATTGAGATGAGTTCCAATGTGTTCCAATGTTCCATGCTCTGGGGTTTGGATGAGTTCCAAACCCCAGAGCAGGCTGGGTTTCGCAGAGGATTTGGCACCATAGACCACATTCACACAATGCGACAGATTATACAGAAGTCCGAAGAGTATAATCAGCCATTGTGCCTAGCGTTTGTGGACTATGAGAAAGCCTTTGACTCTGTTGAAACCTGGGCTGTTCTGCAATCTCTGCAGCGATGCCAGGTTGATTGGCGATACATCGAAGTGTTGAGATGCCTATACGATGATGCCACTATGTCTGTCCAAGTCCAGAACCAGCAGTCTAAACCTATCCAGCTGCGCCGCGGAGTAAGACAAGGAGATGTCATATCTCCCAAATTGTTTACGAGCGCGCTGGAAGATCTGTTTAAGACGCTGAGTTGGAATGGAATGGGCATTAACATCAATGGCGAGTATATCTCACACTTGCGATTTGCTGACGATATCGTCATATTGGCAGAATCGTTGCAGGATTTACAGCAGATGCTGAACAGTCTTGCTGATTCCTCACGACGGATTGGCCTGGGCATGAACTTAGATAAAACAAAGATCATGATTAATGATCGTATTACCCCAGAGCCAATCACCGTTGCCGGAATGCCTCTCGAAGTTGTGCAGGAGTATGTCTACCTCGGGCAGACGCTGCGGTTAGGTAGACACAACTTCGAGAGAGAGCTAAACCGGAGAATACAGCTGGGCTGGGCTGCGTTTGGGAAACTTCGTCAAGTCTTCTCGTCCTCCATCCCTCAATGTCTGAAAACGAAAGTTTTCAACCAGTGTGTCCTACCTGTTATGACCTATGCTGCTGAAACGTGGACGCATACAGTGGGGCTGGTCCACACGCTGAAAGTCGCTCAGCGCGCTATGGAGAGAGCTATGCTCGGAATTTCCTTGAGAGATCGAATCCGGAATGATGTTATTCGTCAGAAAACTAAGGTGTTCGACATAGCTCAAAGGATTAGCAAACTGAAGTGGCAGTGGGCCGGCCATGTTTGCCGAAGAACCGACAACCGTTGGAGCAAACGGATACTGGAGTGGAGACCGCGTTTAGGCAAGCGTAGTGTAGGACGCCCTCCGGCGAGATGGAGCGACGATCTACGGAGTGTAGCTGGCAAAAACTGGATGAGAAGAGCCGAAGACCGGGCTCAGTGGCGCGTCTTGGGAGAGACCTACGTCCAGCAGTGGACTGATATAGGTTGATGATGATGATGATGATGATGACAACTATTAACAATTGAACTAACGAGCTGGGCTAGAAGCAATATAGCGCACAGCTCAAGACGAGCGAGGGAAACTACTTTACTAGGGGCTATTTTAGATTTAGCGCTGATGAGGTGGAGTGAAATGTCATCCCCATTACGAACGTGGAAGTACACAACGCCCCCGTATGCTTTCTTGCTAGCGTCTTCAAAACCTACGACTGTTACAATACTATCATTTGAGATGCCAACGTGGCGCGATATTCTAATTTGCTCGAGCACAGGAAGCTCGACTCTAAAGCGATTCCACAATTTAAGAATGTGGTCAGGTGGAGTGTCGTCCCAGTCACAGTTGGACAGCCAAAGTTCTTTTCTAAGAAGCTTTGAATACAAGACGACAGGTGCTACAAATCCCATAACATCCCATATGCGTGCGACACACGACAATATAATGCGCTTAGTGCAGGTTGACGGTGTAGGACGAACTTTCAAACTAAACATGTCGGACGAAGGTGACCAACACAAACCCAGAACCTTGTGCGTATCATTACCATCAAACTCCTTGACAGTTGACAAACGATAGGTCCGTGGAATCGAATCCAAGACCGATTGCGAATTGCTAGTCCATTTTACAAGATCAAAATGACCAGCCTTCATGAGATCAATCACTTCAGCCACGGTTGCGACAGCTTGATCTTCGCTCTGCACAGAATAAAGGTAGTCATCCATGTATAGACCAGTTTCTACAGTCTCCTTAGCCTTCGGGTAATTGTTCCCCTCATCGGCGGCGAGCTGCTTGACAGTGCGAAGTGCGTGGAAGGGACTGGATTTAAGTCCAAAACAAACACGATTAAATTTGTAAACCTGTAAAGATTCTTGCGGAGAAAATCTATACAAAATGCGTTGAAATCGGCGATCCGATTCGCGAACTCCAATACAAAGAAACATTTGTCTGGTGTCGGCTGAAAGCGTGACAGCGAATAAGCGAAAGTTGACTATTATTTTGAACAAATTACCTTGGAGATTTTGACCACTATGTAAAATATCGTTTACTGAAACATTCGAACTAGTTTTGGCGCTGCCATCTAAAACAACGTGCAACTTTGTGGTTAGTTTATCCTCGTTTATCCTCGAAGCTTTTTTCGGCTGACTGAAACGAGTCTCCAAGCGAATTAACATCACCCTTAAAGGGGAGTGCGACAATATAACGACCATCACTTTCGCGAGTAGTCGTGCGACTATAAAACTCTTCGCAGAGTTTATCATCAGGGCTGACTATAGGGGGTACGTTCACTTCTTCCATATCCCAGAATTTACGGACGGCGGAGTCCAGCGGCTCGACAGCGCAACAATATGACACTGTCGAGTTATAATCTAAACAAGCGGGTGCGGAACCCTTTCTATTGCCATATGTGGGCAGCGGTGCGGTGTCATTTTGTACCGCTAGATGGCGGTGGCAGTTGTCTCGCTCTTCTATACGCGAGCCAAGATATGTGCGAGGGAGAAGGGAAAAGGAAGTTTGAATGGCAGTGTCGACAACCATACAATTAATAATTTTAAATCGGCGATATAACATGCAAATAAATTACGCGGCACATTTGAAATCTATACCGGCGCAACCAGTTGGTATATCCCCCTTGCATAAAACAGATCGATATTCTCAAAAAGAGAAAAAGAAAAGCTGTTTCTCAACCACATTTGATACACAACTAAAATCATAATATGGGAGGTGTAGATCTGTTCGACCAAAACATATCAACACTCAGGACAAGTATTCGAGGTAAGAAGTAGTATATGCCCCTGATCTTGCAGTGCATTGATATGTCACTCCAAAACGCCTGGCTTCCATTCAGATACAATGGCGGTAGTATTGATATGCTAACATTTAGACGTCGCGTAGCAATCGCACTTATAGAGTATAATAGGCTGAAAAGTAAACCATGACCGAGTAGACCATCATCACTTACAATTGATGCCAAGTTTGATAATATAGGTCACTACGCCATCAAACAGCCAGGAAATAAAAGAACTAGGTTTGGACTATGTCACCGATTGTGTCCTGCAAGATGTATCAAGTGCGATATTGTTTTACATGTCGACGTTTCCTTGCTTATCGTAACTAAAAATAAACAATAAATTAATTCTTTCCTAAATTTGGTATTACGGTATATATAAGGTAACTGCTAGAATTCGCAAGAAACTTCAAGCGCTGGTCAAGTCAAGTGTTTAAAACATGACAAAAAAAACAAAAAAGGAATTCGTGTTTTTTTTCATTTTTAATTAAATAATTCATTTTGTGAATTTTAATTTGTTATTCTTTGAGTATCTACTTTATTTTAAAGGAATAACATAAAAAATAATAATTAAAACAATTTAAAATAATGATTAAGTATTTACAACGCGAGGGTAACGGCCCGCCGGCCAGCCGTCTGTTGACCCGTCAACGTAGGTAGGTACTTATCGCCCAGCTGGCGCGGAGCAAACACGAATTTCTTTTTTGTCATTTTTGTCATGTATAAAACACTTGACCTGAACCAGCCCATGAAGTTTCTTGCGGTTTCTAGCAGTCACCTTAAATATGAGCCTACTGTATCACAAATATACGAGTATCACAATACGTCCCTTTCTACCTACCCTGTAGAAATATATATATTTCTACATTTTCATACAAAAATAGACAAATACACTGCTATTCAAAAAAAAATAGTTTTAAGCTCAAATAGGATAAAAATTTAAGATATTAGTTATTCAGAGATTCAAAACTCGAATTTTAAAAATTGAAAATGCGAAAGATAGTTAGTTTATTGGTTACGCTTTCACCTTAAACTGCTAAACCGATTTTGATGAATTGGGGTATAAATATAGATAGATTATCTGTATTTATTATTTGAAACTTTATATTTTCTAATAAGCATTCTATTTTGTTACAGGTGGAGTTATTAATAGTATGTATACAAACTTTTGGTTTAATACATGTGGTAGACAGCTCGGTGGCCGAGCTGCTATAATCATGATAAATTTTACATAGCGAATCAAACTACATTTTCAACGATGGCCGGGTTTGCGATCCCGCGTTTGGCGAGCCTGGTGATGAGCCTATACCCGTTAATTGCAGAGATGATTTGATATTAATGATGGAGGCCTTTGCCCAGCGGTGGGACGTAGAATAGGCTTTATATTTTTCTTAATTGTTTTTATTAAATTATGTTGTTGTTTTTTTTAGCTATTATTGGGGCGGTACAAATACTCGTTATTGCCTTTGGTAAAGCCGCCAATAACCTAAACAAAGTCTTAAATGGTGAGTAAACGGAGAAAAGAGAAATATGGTTACATACACAACATACAACGTTGTCGTGGGGGACTTCAACGCTAAATTGGGAGTACAGAATTGTGATGAATCGGCAGCAGGATATTATGGATTTGACTGCAGGAATCTAATACCCCTCTTGACAACCATTTACCAAATGGTTGTCAAGAGGGGCTTTTCTTGATAAATAATAATATTAACAGTTTAATCATCAAAAATATTACAAGGGTTATAGTAAAAAAAATGTAATTAAGAACAAGTAGCCAGTAACTCTACATTTAGTTTATTCTGTTGCCGAGCTAGATAAATCCTGTAATACGGCAAGCAGCGCAAGTAACCCTTCGGACCCACTTTAGTCATAGCAACTTTACATCAGCAGTATAACTAAACGGTTGTATAGTGTGAAGTGTGAATAAGAAACAGCCCAAACCTAAATGGGGATGACAATCCCGACACTAAAACATGACGCTTCATTTTCAGCAAAGTTTCAGCTCTTGCTCGACACGACCGATTTCTTGTCAAGGTGCGGATTCGCATTTTTGTACCCTGTGTAGGTGTGCTGTGTGGTGGCAACTCGTTATTAAAAGAATACCACCAACCCGTCCCTTCTCTTGGGCGTCGTAAAAGGCGACTAAAGTACTGAAGACTGCGTACCCATAAACATCCAACAGTATACTCGTATATAGAGCGGCGATGGGCCCGCCTTCTTTCACGCTGAGCAGATGTTTAGTTGTTATTTGATGAAAATGTAAACTGTTTCAGTCCTCGTTGCCAAGTCCTTCTGGCTAACCCTTCTGGGATAATAGACTTGAGTGTTTGTAGGTATGAAGTAATTTTATCTTTCTTTTTACAGGCGCGTGAAATAGTAAACACAAGTAAGTTGACACTTTACATGCAAATAATAATGTAAATATAGTCGGTTTTATTATAAAACCATACGTTAGTGGGGGTTTAAATTAATACTAGAGGTCTAGATTTGTTGGTATTTAATTAACAAAAAAAACACAAATAAGATAAAAAAACACAATCAAAAACTCACTAAAAAGCAAAAAATAAACTTAATTTACATTAATAGATAAAAATAACATATGTATCTACATATTCATGATTATAATATTTAAACAAACAAAACCTTACTTACTTATGTTACCTACATATAAACACGTATTCTATATTTTATTTTATTTTTATTTTATTTTATTATCTTAGGAAAACCAAGGTTTACACATTTTCACTAAGGTTACAGAATAAAATACATAGAAACCACTTATAGGTTCTCACCAATAGAAATTTCTTAAAAATTAAAAGCACTAAGCAACGCATTATCAACCTCGCTTAAATTATGAATGGTTAAGTAATAACGCAACAGAGTAACTACGAACAAAAATTAGGCTCAAAAAATCGCTCAGTCAACATCCGCCTCGCCGATGGTACGCTGGTACAGAAAAGGTCCAGTTCAATCTGCTTGCCCAGTTGGTTAAACAGATTACACGCACGCCATAAGTAACTATTCTGCCTGTAATTGGTGCTCGCTTTTGGTAGACAGAAAGTAGGGTTACTTCTAAAATTTCTTTGAGGTACCTTTAAAGAGAGCTTATCTAAAAGTTGGGGACAGTCTATCTTAGCCGTAGCAATTTTAAGCAGATACATGATATCAGCTATCTCGCGTCTCAGTTCAAGAGGTAAAAGGTGGTGTTTCTTACAGACATTTAAATAGTTCCGCGAGCTAAAAGAGTCCTTTAGGCGACAACATAGGAATTTCAAAAATTTCTTTTGTACGTTTTCGAGACGGGTAATGTATACCTGGTAATTTGGGTTCCAAACTTGTGACGCATACTCCAAGTACCTGTACTATAACCTATTTATTACAAAATATGAATTTTTACATGTGTGATAATTCTTGTCTAAACCTATATATACCTATAAATCTATTTAAAATATTAAATGTATGTGCTACCTATCTGTCTGTTTGAAGTCGGTGCCAAGCCATAGGTATGTTGCATGCAGAGTGCAGGGTGGTGCAGGCCCGCTGCGGTCGGACGCAAGGCGCGAGTGCGGGTGCGTGTGAGCGGTGCTCGCGCTGAGCGATCCAACTCCAACCCAAAGTGGTAGACACATGCAAGCAGACGTCGTTAACGGTCGCTTTGTATGTTATTAAATTTTGATGCGTTATTGTTGTTGCTGATAGATTTCTATAGTTTGAAAGTTCCTTACGGTTGTTTATCATTTTTTTTAAATATCATTAGGATTTCGGTTTCGTTCTTGTTATTAATTAAAATTTTATTTTTTATAATTAGGTATATTATTTTTCTTCTGTTTGTGCTTGGCACCGACTTCAAATAGACAGATAGGTAGCACATACATTAAATATTTTAAATAGATTAATAGGTATTGCTGGGGACTTTAATGTAAACATTCTTGATAGTAACACATCAAAATGTAAAATATTAAAAAATACTTTGCTTAAATATAATGTTAAGTTCACCATAAATGAGCCAACTAGAATTATTCCTGAGTCAAGTACCTGTATTGATAATATTATAACTAATTTTAAGACCTTTAGCTCGAAAGTATTACATCTTGGCTTATCTGGTCATTTAAGACAACTTATATGCGTGCCATGTAGCCAAAGCTTTATAGAAAAATATTGGTATATATATAGGCGAGATATAGATAAACACATAGAAATATTTATAAATTATATTTCACAGTTAAGTTTTTCTGATATTTATTTGTACAATGATGTAAACATGGCTTTCGTTACATTTTCAAAGTTATTTAATTTATTTTACAACTTAAGTATACCTATGACTAAAATTAGAGTAACATATAAGAGAAAAGGAAACTGGCAAACAAAAGGTATATATAGAGCAAGCAAGATAAAAAGAAGTTTAAATCATCAAATTATAAATAAAAATAAAGCATATCTTATCCCATATTATAGAAAATATTGTAAAATCTTAAAGTCAGTAACGCGTAAAGCTAAACAAATTTCTAATATTTCATTAATAAATAAAAGTACATATAAAAATAAAGCAACATGGAATTTAATAAGAAATCAAACTACTCCAGTAAACAATTTTAGACCCACTATAAATAAGATCACAATGGGCGACCGTACAATGACCAACGTAAAGTATATAGTTGAGATTTTCAATAGCCATTTTACTACCTCAAATTTGTCCCCTCTTTTGAATAATAATTACCGGACTTCTACTGTAATCTCAAATAGCATGTTTCTTGCCCCTGTTGATGAAACTGAATTAAGGAAGATTGTCTTGAGTTTTAAAAATTAAAAAAGCTGCGGTTATGACAGTATTCCAATGCAAGTTATAAAACGTTCTCTAGAATACATCAGTAAACCTCTTCTAAATATTTTAAATCTAATGATTGAAACGGGTGTATTTCCCGATGAATTAAAAAGAGCTAAGGTAAAACCATTGTTTAAGAAAGAAAGCAAATGTAACGTAACGGACTATAGCACTACTATCTAGTTTTTCAAAGATCTTTGAAAAAACTATTTATAACAGACTTTTACACTTTTTCAATAAAAATAATTTAATAAATACAAATCAATTCGGTTTTCAGTAACAAAAATCGACTACTTTAGCAATGTTTATAACTTTAAAAGATATGTGGGAAGCTTTGAATAAAACGAAATCATGTATTGGATTGTTTCTAAACATATCTAAGGCATTTGATTGCGTAATCCATGAAACCCCTCTATATCAGCTTGATAAATTAGGTATTCGGGGAATAACACTAAAACTATTGGAAAGCTACCTTAAAAATAGAGACCAATACACAGTAATAGATACTTTTGATAAGATAATTAAAACATTTAAAGAGGTCTACCACATGGAAGTATTCTTGGCCCTCTTCTTTTTTTAGTATATGTGAACGAACTCCCGAATATCACAAACCACTTATGTGTTATGTTTGCTGATGATGCTACAATTTTCATACCCATTAATCAAAATGATAACATTAAATTTGAAAAAGAAATAATTAAAACTTTTAATGAAACCATACGTTTTCTAAAATCATGAAATCTGACAGTAAATCTTCCAAAACAAAGGTAATACAATTTAGAAACTATAAAATAAATCAAATTAAACTAAATACAACGACTGAATGCATCAATCATTGAAATTGTTGATGATATCAATTTCTTAGGTATAAATATTGACTCACATCTAAATTGGAAGTTGCACATAACTAAAATTAATAATAAAATATCGAGCTACTGCTATGCCCTATCTATACTTGCGGAAACATCATCTGTAGAAGTAGCCAGAGCCGCCTACTTTGGCCAAGTTTATCCTCTTCTAACTTATGGAGTTATTTTCTGGCGAAACTCTGTTAATGTAAAATCTACCTTTATACTACAAAAGAATTGCTTAAAAACTATTTACAGTATGTATCTGATGACACTCTGAGAAATGTTTTTACAGAAAAGGGTTATTTGACACTGACAGGTATTTATGTATTAGAGATGGCTCTTTTTATAAAAAGCAATATTCAGTACTTTAAACTTAAAAGCACAAATAATTGTAATTTGCGGAAGAGATATGCATATGACTTGGCTCTACCAAATATTAATAATGCCCTGTATCACAAGAGTGCCTATGTAACAGGAATCCAAATATTCAATCATCTGCCCACAGATCTAAAAGCTTCAGTAAATTTAAGCTGTTTTAAAATTAAATTAAAAAGATGGCTTATAGATAAGACGTTCTCCAGTTTGACTGAATATTTTGGTACAAACAGCATGGTAGCTGTTTCTATGGAACATGTAAAAATTGCAAATAACATACTAAAAATTACATGCCTGACAAGGGTAAATTGTTTGCTCCCATCATTTTATGCGTAACACCTGCTGTAAATTTACACAATTTTATGGCAATAAAAATTTATCTTATCTTATCTTATCTAGGTATAAATAGGTTTAAACAAGAATAATCACTAATGTAAAAATTCATATTTTGTAATAAATAGGTTATAGTATAGGTACTTGTAGAATATAAAATACGTGTTTATATGTAGGTAACATAAGTAAGTAAGGTTTTGTTTGTTTAGATATTATAATCATGAATATGTATATACATATGCTATTTTTATCTATTAATGTAAATAAAGTTTATTTTTGGCTTTTTAGTGAGTTTTTCATTATGTTTTTTTAATCTTATTTGTGTTTTTTTTGAAGTCGGTTTATTTTTTTTATAAAAAATCTTTATTTATCTTTTTTTAGTGTTAGTAATAGGTACATATAAAGTACAAATTTCAGTCAAGTCGCCTTTACACATTCCACGCTATTGACGAGTTACTAGAGGCAGCTCAACAAACCGAAAACGACCACCATCTAACGTGATTCCTGGTGATGTTAATAACTGTGGCAGTTTGATGCACGCACTGAAGTTGGGTATAGGCCTCAGACAAGCTCCAGAGTTATGTTAAGACGTAACATTTCTGTTATTGAAGTCCTATTCAACGGGGCAATGGGGATCGTGTCCAAGTTTAAGTGGCCTGCCCTTCTCCGCGATCAAATAGAATCAGGCGAGTTACCGGATTCAGTGTGCATAAAATTTGATGACGACACTATTGGCACAAATGGAAAAGACAGTGATGGGTTAGTGGCCAAAGCGCCCGTATCAACATCATTCCAACCAAATAAAGGGTACGGGGATGTTAAACGGAGAATGCTGCCGCTAATCCTCAGTTGGGCAGTAACGGTGCATAAACTCCAGGGCACCACTTTAAACATAGCCGTAATTGACTAGGGCAAGAAATATTTTGCCAAAGGCCAAGTCTATGTAGCACTTAATCGTGTAAAGGCACTGGATGGCATTGCTTCTGCAACAAAAGCTGGACGTCATGGACGAGGTAAGCGCAGTGCAAGTTTGCAAGACCAGCTTCAGTGAAGATGAGGTGGCTGGTGCAAAAAAGCTGCTCTACGAGTCTGTCGGCAAGAGCGACCAGATGGTGTCCCAGAGACGAGACGGGACGCAGAAGAGCCTGCAGGAGATCATTACACTGATCAAGGAAACCGATCCTGATGACATGCCGACGTTTGTGGCGAGAGACCTCAACAAGTTGCCTCCCGTCACTTTCGATCCTGTCGACGTCACCTGCCTCCTGAAAGACATCGTGTCTCTGAAGGCGAATTTGGCTGAAGTGATGCTGAAATTGCAAGCAACCGAAAATACTAGGTCATCGATCGCCGGCTCATATGTCAACAGTCGACGAGGGGCCTGCCTCGATACGTCTACGTCGAGCTGCAAGTCAGCAGTTTCAGCGCCGTCTCCGATACGACCCGAGCCGAGCCGAGCGCCGCCGGCGCAGCTGTCAGCCGCGAGCGCCGTCTTTATGCCCCGCGCGCCTGCCGCCAACGCCGCCGCCGCCCCGCTGCCTGCATGGCGCTGGCTGTGACGACGCATGCGCCTATCATGTGTGCGCCCGTCAACTGTCGACGCCGCGATTTCGCCGCTGTTGTTGCGGTCAATACAAAAATGCGGTCGCAGCAACCTATCGCCGAGGCAAAGGCCACTTTACGAAACGTCGCACACCCGGACCAAGACGAGGATGGCTTCGTCGAGGTTCGAAGCAAGAAGCGTTGCGCGAAATGGAACGATTAAGATTATTAAAAAAAAAGAAATCTGTTATTTTCTTATATTCTCCATCCAAATTTACACCCCATTTCTCGTACAAAACACCCCAGAAACTGTGTAAAGCCAATAAACCAAAATAAATACAAGTTAATATGGGCAAGTAAAAATACACAACTCCTTAACCGTCAGGAGTTGAGGAATTGTTCCTTCCATCATCAGCTTACCTGAATAACTTGATAGTACACAACTAGCCTTCTATAATATAATATATATTAAAAGTATAATCCCCTAACTCCTAATCGTTGAGAAGTTGTGTCTCCTATCATCATCAGATCAGCAATGTCATCAGATGATGACTACAAGAAGCAAATATATAATTATTTAGAAATTACGTAAAATACATAGTTACGTGTCTATAAAATTTTAAGGTTTCCCTCGATTTTCCTGGAATTCTATCATCAGATCCTGAATAGCAATAGGACCACCTTAGAAGTATATACCTCTTTCAAATAAAAAAAGAATTTTTAAAATCGGTTTACAAATGACGGAGATATCGCTGGACATACATAAAAAAGACATACACGTCGAACATAGAACCTCCTCCTTTTTTGAAGTCGGTTAAATAGGAAAAGTTTTCTTAGTACTAAACTAAGACTTTCTATGGACGAGATATCCACAGATTAAAGACAAGAAATGCCAACAAAATGGTCATGTTCTGTTATTTACCGTTGTTTGTTTTTGTTTCAGATGACAACCTAAACCCGCCAACTCAAGTTGATTTCATTTTGAACTTTTAATAAAAATTGCAATGTAACTACATAATATTGTTTTAATTGGGGTCCATTTCACTAAATCTACACTACTTCACTTTATAACTAATGATTGTTAAATGCATGATCACCACTAGACAGAGAACAGATTATGAAACAATTATAAAAAAATACCTGACATACTTTCATTTTATAATGTATTATTTACAAAGAGTGCACTTTAAAAAAATTGCGTATACACATTTCAAATGCCATAGTTTTGGATGTTAAAGTATTTTTAAAAACACCGTTATCTATTTTCATGAGACAATGCTGCGTGCTTGCATGCACGTTGACAACATGTTGCATATTTTTATGGAAACTTTATGCTTATAAGTATGCTGGACGATTGCTTGCATGCTACATTCCGTGGTCCTGGGGCCCCCCGCTATAATGAAAATGTTAAGGCGCTATATTCCCATTATTAAAAATTTCGATTGATTGTACCGCCACCAATATAAAACATACAGTTCTAAAATTCATATATAATATAGTTGAACATATTATCTAGTGACTCTTAAAGACAGAAACATTATTGGTAATACTTCACTTAATAGAAAAAAAATTCAAAGATGGCTCTGTTCAACATTTATAAGAGCTGTAAGTCAGATAATATATTAATAAATTACTTAACTTTTCTACCAATAGAATAAACTTTTTATTATCTAGTGAATGCAAAAGACACATTTTTTATTTTACTTATTTTTTCCTTTATAGGCAAAAAACCAATAAAACGCTGTTATACCTGTCCCTTACCGTCGTACCGTCAAGAGAGCGAAAGAAAAGCGCTCGGAATGCCTCGCCTTAAGCATGCAAGACTTTTATTTTAAACGCAATTAAAAAAAAATCTAATTATAATGGGTATTGGCTTAATCCCCACTCTCGCCAAGTGCGGATTCACAAAACCGGGCTTTGCATCTAAAATCTGAAAAACCAATTGGCGTTACCATCTGCCAATGTCGGTCCTAACTATATTAGGGAACAAGTAAACAACAAAAAGATTGTCACGCTAGTCTCCCTCGACATCGAGGGAGCCTTTGATAGCGCATGGTGGCCTGCCATCAAAGTTAGATTAAAAGAAGAAGGGTTCCCCCTCAACATTAGAAAAGTATTGGGCGACTACATGTCGGAAAGGTGCGTGGCGGTTCGTTACGCTGGGAAGGAGGTCCACACGAGAACCACGAAGGGATGCGTACAGGGATCCATCGCTGGACCCATCCTGTGGAATCTCCTGCTGGACCCCCTTCTCAAGGAATTGGAGAACCGTGGCGTGAAAGTACAGGCGTTTGCAGATGATGTCGTAATTACATTTGTGTAATGAATTAAAGAATTAAAGAGGCAGCCGCCCTTTACGAAGCCAGGAGGGGGGTCCCCCGGCCAGATCTACGGGGCAGAGACATAGAGACTCCACATTCATTCTTACACTCATCACACCCAGCAGAACACATAAACATGGACATTAAACACATCACCAAAGACACACAAATACACGCACACACACACAACATTTACATTTACACAGACGGCAGTAAGATTGACGGTAAGGTGGGGGCGGCATTAATCCTTATGGGACGGGACCGCCGAAACCAAAACCGTCAAACTTACTTTGCCGTCATACGCCACAGTTTATCAAGCAGAGATACTAGCACTCAACAAGGCCTCGGAGATAGTGTCGAGTAGAAAGGAAGTATCTTTTGGAGTGTATAGCGACTCCATGGCAGCCTTGCAAACGGTCGTGAATGTCTTCTCCCTCCATCCGCTCGCAGTCAGCACAAGGGCTAACCTTAAGACGGCCTTTATACAGGGCAAGTCTGTCGACTTGTACTGGATAAAAGCTCACGCGGGACTAGAGGGAAACGAGAGGGCCGACCAGCTTGCCAAGGAGGCTGCTTTACACTCCAAGAGAAAGCCGGACTACGACAGGTGTCCTGTTTCATTCGTCAAGCGACTAATCCGCGAGGAAACGCTGGACGAATGGAACAGGCGTTACCAGTCAGGCACTACCGCCGAGGTCACTAAACTTTTCTTTCCACACATCACTGCCGCTTACAAATTCATGCGCAAATTCACCCCCACACAACACACCACACAGGTGTTCACGGGTCATGGCGGGTTTTCGGCGTACTTAAATCGCTCTAAGTGCAAAGATAGCCTGTCATGTGTGTTTGGAACAAAATGGCCACTTACGGTTGGCAACTTTTGTCGTCATAATTTGTAGTGACAGACGACTGTCAATGTCAGTGTGACACACACTCACGTTGGATTTTGGTGAGGTTAACTTGACCGCGGGGTCGCGTGGAGAATATTGACTTTTTTGGTGTAATTTGGTATGTGGGGCACATTGTTTTGATTCGGGGGGGCCCGTAGGAATTATGAAACAGTGTTCATAATTAGTACCAGGGCGGGCTGGTTAAAATCAGTTATTGGTTTGGTTGACACGGACGCGTGGCGTGCTAAGTGGTATTGTTCATAGTGGTACGTATGATTCTGGGATTATCAGTACTGAGGGGTAGCCGGGAAGCTTAGGGCCTTTCCACCACCATAGCACCAGCCCCGAAGACGCGCGGGAGCGCGATCCAGCACAGCAGCCCGAAGACAGCCGGCGCGGTGGACTGCACCGGGCTGAGCGGCGTGTCTCAAATGAACTAGTATGTAAGTTATCTTTTAGTTTATATTTCTTATAATTAGACTTTAGTTTTAAGTAAAAAGGTAGCAGAGCAACTATATTTAGGGAGGTCGGTCAATGACCTCTCTGGACCACACATTTTGAGGTTAGCAGAGCGCAGGGACATTGATTGACCTCTCTAAATCAAACACTTTTTGGTAGCAGAGCGTGGTTTTGTCTACGGACCTCAATTAATTAGTTATTAGTCTTAACGTTGGTTAGTTGTACCAACCAAATATTTAGAATGGGTTTGTGTTAAGATTGTTTGTAACCGCATATTAAATTGAATTAAATGGCATTTAGAATGTAATGTAATATGTAGTTTTCTTTGTGTGATTATTGTGTGATAATAGCAAGTAGGCACCTAGTGTAAGATTTTCTCACTGCGGTCAGTGTAATGGTAATTATCTTGGATCCGTTGTCCCGCAAGGCTGTAGACACATATATTAATATTGCAGTTATGTTACCATATAAACTGTTTGCTTACATAGTGAGTTTGGCCTATGTATGATTGATTAACATTTGTTTATTGTAGTTCTCTTTGGGAAACTAATTTGAGTTCCATTCATTTGTAACATTTGTTTGTTAAATGACTTGTTTACATAGTAAATTTTAAGTTAAGTTCAATTAAAATTAATTGAACATTAAATGTTAACTTGTGGTAATATCATGACTGGCCAACGTACATTCTTTAATTAATATTTTTATTCTTTTTCTTGGAAATTAATTCAAGTTTGATTCATTTGTGGCATAACGACTTAGGCAAATTTAGTATTAAATTTGTTGGATTATTACATAATGGTTTATGCAATAATAGTAAAAGCACATCTTGTTTTGTTGGCACATTCATTTGAAAACCCATTTTAGATGAATTTCGATTCATTGATTGAAATTTGGTTGGATTATTATATAACGGTTTATACAATAATAATAGCACATTTTGTTTTGTTTGTGCCTTCATTTTTGAAAACCAATTTTAAAATTTAATTTGATTATTACATTGGTTTTAAATTGATTGATTTATGCATAGGGACTATGTTATAATAATACTTGTTATATTTGTTAGTGCGCTTCTCGTAGCAAACACGTATAAGTTTATTTTGTACTTATTAATTTTGGTTGTGGCTACATTGTAATTAAAAGGCTACATTAGTAGGGAACATTGCCCTGTCTTTGTGCTATTGTTGGACATAGAATCTAATTTAAAATTTAAAACTTTAATATGGTAGCAGAGCGTTGAGTTGCCTGAGGCTAGATTATATGGGTGGATAACAAAATAAAAGTAAGAAACTTGAATTTTACATTAAAAGTCAAACTGTACCTACATTAAGTAAAATTTACGATCGTCATCATGCAGTCTGTAGCTGGGACAAAGATCGAAATAAACAAATTGGATGGACAAAATTGGCAAACGCGAAAATTCATGATTACTCGATTACTTAAAAGTTATCCAGGTACAACGGATGTTATAAAGGGTACAATTAAAATGCCTACTCATCCAGGAGCATTGGCCACACCCGAAATGACGAACAAGTTTAAAAAAGAGTCACAATATTTTGAAATGTTAGATAACACTGCACAATTAGTACTTTCAGCAAATATGACTGAGGATATGTTGCACAAGGCGATGAGATTCAGCACAGCAAAGGATATGTGGGATGAACTTGCCAGGCTCTATGACCGAGCTACAGAAGATAAAAGCTACGACTTATGCATGAAGTTCTTCAACTACCAAAAAGATCCTGAGCACGATATGACCACACATCTATCTGCAGTAAAATCTTTGTTCTACGACCTGAATACTGAATTAGAAGGAAACGATTTACCAGTAATCCTAGTAATTTGCAAGATACTGGATACACTTCTGAAACAGTTTTTTGCATTTAAGTTAACTTGGCTTTTGATGGCAAAACAGGATAGAAACATTGAGAATCTGACGATACAGTTATGTGCCTATGAAAGAACAGTAATAAATAAAGCAGAATGTAGTACGAACGTTAAAGCTCTTGTAGTAAAATCTAAGAAGAGTAAGAACAACTTTAAGAAAAAGGATTAAAAGTGCAAATATTGCGGAATGGTTGGTCACATTGTCAAGAAATGTCATAAATGGATTTCTGATGGAAGACCACCAAAGAATTCGACCAGTAGTGTGAACAACATGAATTTAACAGTTCTGTTAGTTGAAGATACAACAGAAGCAGATAAAAATAGTTGGTACGTAGACAATGGCGCAACTAGTCATGTTACGAATAGGTCTGACTTATTTGAAAGCTATGAATATTTTAAAAATAATCACTGTTACTACAGCGTCTCGACATACAATAAATGCTATTGGCAAAGGAACTATACGTCTCGATGCTGATGTAAATAGACGAGTCGAACCGCTTCTTTTAAAAGATGTATGGTATGTTCCAGCATCACAAAGAAATTTATTTTCAGTTCTTGCTTCTCAAGACAAAACTACAGAATAGTATATTCGAATCCCTCTCAGAATCATGTACATTGAAGGTAGATGGTAAAGAAATAATGAACGGCGAAAGCGAAGAAAGCTCGGTGGACTTTATAAACTTAATGTGAAAATTCTCACATCAAAGCAAGAAGTAAATCTTGTCACAAATTCACAATCGTATCATGAACGCTTCGGACATCAAAATAAAAAACATGTGAAAAAGGTGGTAGAAAAGGAATTTGACAAAAAATTGGACTATAATACAGAATTATGTAAAGGTTGTATTGACAGCAAAGCACACAGGTTGAAGTTCTGAACAAGAAAACGAGCAACGAAGCCTTAGGAGCTCATTCACTCTGATGTTTGAGGACCTTTTATGTACTCAATCTCCAAAGGAGAATGCCCATAAATAAACTCGCCTTTTGGGCTTTTGTGCCTTAACAAAACAAAAACCATAAAAATAGTTACTTTTTTTAATTCCCAACAATGTATACAAAAGTATTAGTCTAAGCCTGGGACTGAAGACAGTTTTTATTTGTAGTTAAATCATTTAAAACTATCAACCATCCATTTTGTCTTGGCTTTTTTGAAAATGTTGCCACACAAAAAAGTATAGATCTAAAATAAGAATCGATTTGTATGTATACCGAGTCCGATTCTTTTTGTTGATGGTCTACTATGTGAAAATAGTTTCATAGTCGTGTTATAGAATAATATTTTTGATTCATATGAGTGTATTTGAATGGTTTCCTCGCGGAAACTTCTTAAGTAGAATAAAAATAAAACAAAGCCAAATAATTAAACATGCGCGTTTTCGTTTTTTTACCAAAACCGATATGTAACCGATGTTGAGTTTTCATATCGATATGGATAACCGATTCTAGATATAGATATCAGTAGATACAGTTTACTAACTTAAATGCACTATGTTCATGTCAAGGCAAACTAACAACAAACGTTAACGCGCACATTTATTGAGTTATTTAAATGGATATGCTATACAGATCGCGCTCGCTCAGTAAGTAATGGCGATGTCCCTTACTTTGAGAACAATATTTACACTCAGCCGTAGAAGCAGCATCGTCTTTTTTATCAAAATGAGTCCATGGGGGCGATCGCGCTAAATTATCACAACCATACCACAACTGAACTGCAGCCATTCTGCCGACGCATAGCGCCATCGCATGTCAAATGCGAAAGCACTATGTAACGGCTGCGATTCAGTTGTGGTTTGGTGGAGATTATTTAGCGCGATCGCCCCCCATATCTTACTCGTCTTTCGCGACATTGTTATTAAAAATATCTTAACTATAAAATAAACTTGAAACGTTTAACTAATTTAACTATTTAAAAATTCTTAAAACGAGGCACTAAAACTATCATAATAATTACAAGTAATCCATTTTGATTACACTAAGTGTAACAAATGCACAAGTTGGTCAAGGCCAAGGTCAAGGGCGCGTCAAAACTATTACCAAAAAACTCTTTTAATCAAATCATAACTCTAGCTCTAGGTACTAAAACCAATTTCTCAAGCATTGCACCAAATAAGCACAAATTCGTTTCATCTCTTTTACACCGCTATAAGAAGACGAAAAGCGAATGACCTCATATTTGCTTCATCCATCTCTTTCACACCGCTTTAGTAAGAAAGAGCTTCTTCTCTTTCTTACTGAAAGAGAGGAAGCGAATATCAATCCAATTGGTTGTGTGCACGGTTTGCGTTTGGTTATAGCGTTTGTAGTTTTTTCATAATTATCATAATGTATTCT
This sequence comes from Scoparia ambigualis, assembly GCA_963921215.1. Taxonomy (NCBI): domain Eukaryota; kingdom Metazoa; phylum Arthropoda; class Insecta; order Lepidoptera; family Crambidae; genus Scoparia; species Scoparia ambigualis. The sequence goes on along the minus strand of OY992525.1, from coordinate 18,487,559 downwards.
CGCGCGTGTTTTGATTTTGTCTCGTTAACATAGTTTTTGTAATATCGGTTATGTACAACCGTAATATCGATATGATATGGTATGAAAATCATATCGGTTATTATTTACGTTTTTATATATCGAGTCGTGCCTACAAATAATCGATTATAGTAAAGTGGCAACATTGCCAACATTACAGTCACATTGACTCATGGCGGCTTATGTTCTTTGTCGTACGTAAACGTATTTGCTAAGTTCGTTTGTTTTCTGTGCAATTTCCGAGTTGAGCTTTATAGTTCCTTGGTCATTTGTGTTTTGTGAGAGTGAACTCGACACGTAGTATTCTGTTGTAACAATTTACCAAGTTGAGCTACTTTGTTCCTTGGTAATTTGTGTTTTGTGAGAGTGAACTGGACACGTAGCATTGTGTTGTGACAATTTACCAAGTTGAGCTACTTTGTTCCTTGGTATTTGTTTTGTGAGAGAGACTTGGACTCGTAGTACCTAGTTTGTGGTCATTTTGTGTTTTGTGAGACGGGACTCGTGGTAGTTTTTAAGTATGTCTAATATGCCATCACATAGTCTTGAAGGAACAACCGCGCCAGGACCTCTGCGCCGGCGCTGTGTTTACTGTTCATTGCTTTTAGCACCTACTCTGCGCAGACACTTGATTGAACATTTGGATCAGCAAATACTTGCTCTAATAAGATACTGGACACATTATGAGGAAGTAAGTTGTTTAGTAATGACTACTAGTGACTAGATTGAGACATGCACTGTCCTTTATTTTGTATGCCTCACTTAGAAATAAGCAGTTCAGGATTTAGATTTTGGAATAACTGCTTTTATAAGGCTGTAGATAAATTATATTGTAAGGCATACAGAGTATAAGGTTGCTTTCAATTAAAGCGTTTAGAGCAGGACCAACATGGTTCAAGTTACACTTGAAACAGACTATTTATTTGTGTAGATCCTATATGTAAATTAAGGGACAGCAAGTATAACATGATCCATCTTGGTGCCCTAACATCCTGCTTAATTGAAAGCGCCCAAAGGAGATACTGTCACAATTAATATATGTGAGATCTGATATGATAGATTTCTGTATTATATGCATAGGACTATACTGATAGACATTTTATTTATTGTTATTGTAATATTATGATTTCTTAGATGTGTTAAGTGTGGCACTTAGGAATGCAGTATTTTAATTTATCTCTTTATTTCAGTTATCCCCTAATGATGTTCTCTGTGATGAATGTCTCACATCATTTCAAGAGAGATTGTCCAACCCGAATCTATCTCAAGCTGAAGTAGCGCCTGCTTTTGGACACAGAAATGTTTGTTTGGGATGTGGCATCTCTTTAGTAAGCCGTAGAACACATAGAGTTCCTCTGAACTGTCCAGAAAGAAATATAATTTTGAGATGGACTCCAACCCATCAGGTAAGCATCAGTTTTTTTTTGTAGTAATTTCAGTTAAATTATAGGTTATTTGTTAAATAAATTGTTAGTTTGTTAGACAATTCCAAAATGTTAATATTACTCTGATCCTAAGCTAAAGCTTGTATTAAAAAAATTGGAAACAACAACCATGTACACCCACACACCATGATTAGTAATTTTTTTTATATTGACTCGACTGCCAATAGAACCAGATGTAACTATTTAACTGTATAGGTGGCAGACAATATAAGATCACTTATGTTTGACTATAAAATAACATTTTAATTCTTTTCAGTTGTCATTCTTAGAAAAAACCTGTATGGCTTGTTGGCTGGCAGCTAGAAGAGAAACACAAAGGCAAGCACAGCAAGATGTCAACCGATCACCGATGGTCATGCCTTCTGATAGTGGACACGGTCAACAGGCAGCTCCTGGGGTGCCCGTTATTCCGGAGCCACCTCCACTTCCGCAGGCTCAACCTCAGCAACAGCCACAGCAACGTGTTATTGAAAAAATAAATTCACGTAAATACAAGCGGGTTGCTGCAACTTCTCGACACTGTTTGTTTAGTGAATGTCCAAATGCTGCTAATCGTTTAATGCCAATCAGTATAAAGCAAGTTTTATTAGTTGAGTACAATGTGTATGTACCACTTAATGTTAGAATCTGCCAACATCATTTACATAGTAATAGATGGGATGAGCTTGATGCTCCTTATACTGATTTTACATCTTTTCAGGTTGATGACATATTTTCTAAGTTGGAACAAGCTGCAAAAAGAACACTAGATTTTGATAATATCCATACTATGGATCCACATTTATGCCATTATTGGTTAGGTCTTACCGCTCGACAGTTTAATGAACTTTTAAATATTGTTCCGAGCCTTAATAACCAAGTCAGAAAACCTAGACTGGCTTTGAGCATATTGCTAGCAAAACTTAGAACCGGTGATAGCAATGAAAGGCTGGCAAGCCTCTTTAATTTGCCTAGATCCACTTTAGAGAGACTAATGAATAAAGCTAGAAATTGTTTAATTGGAGAGCTTGTTCCAAATTATTTAGGAACAAATAATTTTTCAATCCAAGATGTTGCATCGCGTAACAGAATTATTCCAGAGGGTTTTTACGGAAATACTGACATGCCACCGAGTACTAAACCAGCGATTGTAATATGTGATGGAACATATATCTATGTCCAAAGCAGTAGCAATTATAAAAAAGACTTATAGCCTCCATAAGTTTGCAAATCTAGTGAAGCCATTTTTGATTGTGTGCTGCGATGGGTATATTTTAGGCTGCTTTGGACCATATGAAGCCACACAGAATGACTCTTCCATAATGAGTGGTCTTTTTAGGGAGGAAATAGGTACAATGAGGACATTTTTTAGAGAAGGTGATGTCTTTATTTTGGATAGAGGGTTTAGAGATGTAATTGGAGAGTTACGGGGCTATGGTTATAGGACTCACATGCCGGAATCTTTACTAGAAAATGAACATCAACTTACAACAGAGCAAGCTAATAAATCTAGATGTGTGACCATGTGTCGATGGGTAGTGGAGGTTGTGAATGGGCGAATAAAACGAGATTTTAAGCTTTTCCGGCAAGAATATTTTAATAGGGCCTCTACTCACCTTATGAGTGATTTAAAAATAGCATGTGCACTTTTAAACAAGTTTCATGAACCCATTCCAAACAATCCTAATGCTGTAGAGTATCTATCCATCGCTCAAGCAAGGTTAAACTCAGTAAATCATTTGTCTGAATTTGTTAAAAGGGAAAATATTAATCGAAGACGTACGATTTTCCAGAGTATAGACAGTAATGCTCCCCATTTAAATGACTTTCCGAGATTAACTCTTGATGATTTAAAAAGATTTTCTCTAGGATCCTATCAACTAAAACAGGCAAGGTCATACTATGGGGAGCATGTCCGTAGCAATGGTACATATAGCATAGAAATAAGTGAAGATATCGAGGAAGATTTGCCCTTAATTTTAGGCCAAAATAATTATTTGATTAGGGCTCGAATAAAGTCCAGACATGTTAGCAGTAGAACATATTATACATATGTACTGATAAGCAAAGACCAAAATAGGGCAAATACTTTAGATAGTGTAGTTGCATATTATTGCTCATGTCTTGTGGGAAATCGTACGGTAGGATGCTGTGCCCATACAGCAACTGTACTATGGTACTTAAGCTGGGGTCGGTTTAATGATGTCACTGCCCCAGCTTAATTCTTAGATAGTATATTTGAAATGTAAACAATAAATGATTACTTCTATATTTCTGGTTTTATTTTCTATTCCAATACATACATCGCTGTCCAATACCAACACTTGAAACACTTTACAGGGGGGAATGTTTGTAAGCCCAGCTCAAACCTCATGGGACTTTGAATTGAATTGATTGATGTCACATTTCACTTAATTAACAGACATTAAACTGACAACATAATGCACATCAATATAAATAGTATAATATATTTAAGAAACTAAAAGTAATGTAATAAAAAAGTAAGTACCTACTTTTTAAGTTAAACTTACTACCGTACTTTCAAAGTAGGTACGCTTTAACGTGCCTTCTGACGCACGGAGGAGGAGAACATAGTAATTTTTGGGTCACCCATTCTGTAACCAACCCTTGTAAAGCTGTTCCATCGAACTCCTCCCCTTAACTTGTTACTTAAGTACATTTATTTAACAAGACGTTTACAGAAAACATAACCTAAAACGGTTTTGGAAAACTTGTAATATAAATTATACTAGGGTAAGATATCAAAAACTAATTACTGATTTTATTTAAGGAATCTGTCGGCTACTAAAATCAATTAAAATTATTAAGGCACAAAAATATTTACAGTGAGATGTTGTGCTCTTAGAAAATGGGCAATCTCCTTTCGATACTTTGTTCTTTTCAAAGATGACTACTCTCGGTATCGTCACGTCTACTTCTTGAAACACAAAAGTGAAGTTCACAGCAAATTTAAACAGTTTCTAGCTGAGATAAGAACCGCTGGCCATGTTGTACAAGAGTTCCTAAGTGATAATGAAGGAGAATTTGTTAATGAGCAGGTATGCAATACATTTCGACAGAATGGTATAAAACATCGTTTCACTATGCCATATACGCCGGAACAGAATGGATGCTCGGAACGAGATAATAGGACCATAGTAGAAACTGCTAGGGCCATGATGCATGCACATAATGAAATACGGCAAGCTCTTTGGGCGGAATTGATTAATACTTCTGTCTACATAATTAATCGAACGGGACCGACAACAGTTGAGGGAAAGTCACCCTTCGAGCTATTTTATAAAAAGAAACCAGGCATCAAACACTTGAGAATAATTGGATCGACGTGTTTTGCACACGTACCGAAACAAAGGCGAAAGAAGCTTTGCAAGAAAGCTGAAAAAGGCATACTTGTCGGATACGATGGACATGATGTCTATAGAATATGGTCTAAAGAAGATCATAGGCTTATTAGATCGAGAGACGTAATTTTTGCTGAACGCCCTCTCATAAAAAAACCTATAGGTCAGACAGCAGTGGAGGTACGGTCATGGTCAAAAAATGTTTACCACCTTAAGTATCACAATTGCATGCACAGGTTTAGGTCACAAGTTCTAAATGTCTATTTCATATTGTAAATAGACTCTGACAACTTGTGACAATAGATTGCCTACAAGACAGGCCTAGCCTTGGTAGAGATCTTTGTAACCAAATTAAATTAGAAGCGTTCATCGACACAACCTTAGCATATATAAATTTCATTTGTAATTTGAAAGCGCTTGTTCTTTTATGTTATTGTTGTTAAATAAACTTATTTTATTATTATTATTATATTAATTTGATTAAACATAGATTATAATCTTTTTCTAATGAATAAGAGAAATTAATCGCTCTAGGAGATGGACTGACTACTATAAAATTTATATATATAGAAAACCTTCTTTGAAAAAAACATTTTTTTTGTTAAATTTTTTAACTAGGAATATGAAGAAATAACAAAATAGCAACTTAAAAAATCTTTATTTAATATTTAGTATAGCCTCCCTCAGCAGCTATGACGGCACGTAGTCTATCTCGCATAGATGCAACAAGGCGGGCGCATAGATCAGTCCCTCTGATATCTTCCCATACTCGAGCACAGTGTGATCTAAGAGCATGAGGGTTTTTTTCATTTTGATAGTCCTAGCGTTGAACCATACGCCCCCATAAATTTTCAATAGGGTTTAAATTAGCATACCGAGCGGGCCATTGCATGGGACGAATGTCACGGTGCAGGTTGAACCACGCCATAGTAGCACGGGCCGTGATCGGTGCATTATCTTCAACGTAAGTAATGTGTGGGAATTCTGTTGCAGGATACACTCCGCGCACAGTAAGCAGCATCACTTCTTCTAAAAGCGACACATAATGAATGGCAGTAGTCCTATTCACTAACGACACCAGTTCTCCGACACCGTCGAGACTCATCCACCCCCACAAGTTTACTGTTATGCGACCTGACTTGTTTTGAGGCACGATATGAGTTTCATCATACCGAGTTTAATTATAGCGCCATAAAGTTAATCTTCCGATTTGGCTTGATTTAAAAGTTTTTTCATCAGTAAATATAGTATTCGACCAATCAAAATCGAGATGTTGTCGCGCAAAGTTAAACCGGGCTGTTTTGTGGCGAGGTTCAAGCTCCACTTTAATAGCATGGTGTCTATAGTGTAGTCCAGCACGGTGCAAAGCTCGTCAGATCGTCCGAGCACTCACGTCATATAACGCAGCAAAATAACTAGTTAGTGTGAAACCGGTCTCTTCGTAACGACGAATCATTACTGTTATTTGCGCGGCAGTTAGTATCGGTCGTCGTCCTGAATTATTTCTATGATCTGTTGTTTGCCCTTCTTCGCCTTTTCTCTCGTGATATAGCACTAATACTATGTCCATCTTCGAAGAGAAATATTATTTCAGCCCTTTGCTCCAGGCTTAAACTTGCCATTTTATTTCGTTATAAACACTGACCTTTTCAGGTCCGTGGTTATAAAAATATCTTTCGTAAAATTATGCTCTTGTCCAAACGACGACGTTCAAACAATAATTTTTGATAAATGTCATTTCAACAAATAAAGAAATGAGTTTCAATATCAAAAAGTGGTCAATAATCTCTTTGTTAAACTTGATGCGTCATATTGAATAATAACTTTTGAAAGGTATTATGTAACTTGATATGGCATTTTAGACTTTAGTGAAAAAAGTATGATACAGAATCTAATTTCAAAACTGGTAAACATTTTCTGACCGCGACCGTACCTAAGGTAGACAAAAACAGTTTTAATATACCAATACCCTCCACTAAACCAGAAACACAGCCTATTATACCAGACGAAGATTCACAGATGAGACATGATCAAGAAGCTGTTGAATCAAATGTACCGATTGATCCAATTAATGACTCTGTTAATTTTGAGACTACTGAGTCAGTCTCTGATGTCAATGACACTTCATCAACTGGAAGTATTTTACAGCATCGTGATAAAGAACAAAATGAGTCTAGAGATGACTTATTAAGAGAAGATGTGCAAGCTCAAGAAGGATCTCAAGAAGACGTTCATTTTGATCAACGTCAACGTCTTAAAGACTCCGAATTGAGAGAAGATGCTGGAGGAGACAATTCGTTTCCTTATAGAGAAGCAGTTGGAGCTCTTGCATATCTGATGGTGGGCACAGTTGTAGCTGTCAGCGAAACTGCACGAGAAATATTAAGGCTAAAACGATTGATTGAAGACATAGAACAATCAACGATGACTCCTGTACTCCGTGTAGATAATGAGTCTGCAGTCAAGCTTGCACTGAATTCGCGATATCAGTTCCACAAAGAACAAAGCATATCAAGCTACGACATTTCTTTACACGAGAAGCCATAGCAGATGGTACTATGATGATTGCAAAGATTGGTACAGAAAACCAAATTGCTGACATGTTTACGAAGGCACTTCATAAGCCAAGACTGGCTATGCTTTGTCGTGAGATTGGCGTGCTCGTTTAAAGACTCTGTTGTTCCCTAGCTTCAAGAGAAGATGTTAAGAGTTTGTATATCAAAACTCTTTGAAGATGAAGCTATGGAACCTCCATAGATAAATGGAAGAACTATTATTTGTGACATCCTTCAAATGATTGAAAAGAGAATATGATGGTGTCACTTCTTTAAAAATATTGTTTGCTTGTAAATGTCCAAAATATAATTAAACCTATTCTATTAGGTTTATGCCTCTATTTATTCAACTTTAATAATATCAACTAGGCGATAGAATATGGCCATAGGCCAACGGCGTGTTCGTCGGGATGTTGAATAGTTGGAACACTTTTTGTCTACCTCATCCGCCCCTCCTTTTGTTTTATTGTAGTCAATAATCATAACTGGTTTAGCGGTTTCGCTGTCCGTCTCTTTCTTGTGATGCATTGAGGATATGAGTATAACCGCTTTGTTTGTTCTGGGTACGTAAGAAACAATCGTGAAATCTTTAGTAAATCCGTACAAGCAACTACCGACTTCTCTCTGTCTGTTAGGCTGTAACTCAGGAGGAATATTCCTTTTGTTTTTCTTCATAGTTCCGTAATAAGTAAGGCCTCTTTGGCGCAAAATTTCGATAAGCTCCATTGAAGTCACAGACCACTTATCCCATAGATGTCGCTTTCAGCGAGTTTTACTAAAAGACGCAATCGTAAAAATTCAGCGGGGTGCGGTGGCTGTGATTGGATATTTAAAGGTTAAACTAGTGACACGTAACACACCATTATCAAATGTATTCGAATTAGTAATGTGGTAGGAGTCGATATTGATATCGATGGACTTTTTTCGTACTTGATGATTAATATAACGGTGTTAATAAGTTAATAAAACAATTATTCTTATTTAATAGGTACTAACTTTTATATCAAAACTCAAGTTAAGATAGCTATTATATTTTGTTAATCAATCTGTTTGCCATAATCAGTTTCGGAGTAGTTTAAAAAAATAAATATGTAATGGCCGGTTTTTCAAAGGTCAGGCAAAACTTATTTGGTGGTTAGAGTTAATACAACCATTTTGAAAATGTTTTGTCATAATATCATGTCATTCATTGTTTTACAAGTCATTTTTAGATTGGTCGCGTAATATTTTATCAGACGGATAAGTTTAACGATTAAGACGATTAAGATTTTTTCCAAGATACAAGATCTTGGAAAAAATCTTGTAAAAAATATTTCTAACAAATCGGTATTTGTACTTGGTTGGTTAATTGCTTGATGTTTTATAGTTTTATTATTGGAGAGAGAACTATCGGAGATATGCATATCTGAAGTCGTTGTTATTTCTTGATAATTTTGAGTAAAATCCTGCAACAACAAGTATAATGAAAGTTTTAAACGTATCAAAAAAAAATAGAAGTTAGATTAGATTAGATCTTTATAGGCTGGTACTTTAAGTGACAAAGAAGATATCATCGATGGTCTATACTGTAAGGTGGTAACTGGCCTCATTGGTGAACAATATGAAGTTGTGGCTGAAGCAAATTCACCTTGTAAAGAACCCTAAAACATTAAAAAAGGTTAATATGAATATTCACCTAGTCGCATTATATTGAAATGCATATTTAAATTGTAGGTAGTAGGTAAGTACTTCATAGTTAGTTACTTAGCTCACTTACTCACCACAGTTGGAAGCATAAGCGTGGGTTCAGCATTACTAAATAACAGTCGCCGCTTTTTCATTAGTTGATAGCTATCCGCGGCAAAATGTCGTGAGCATATAACGCTATATTTGCTTGTAGCTTCTATCCATTTTATTTTCAAGTTTGGGCATTTTGGAAACCTTTTACAACAAAAGTTAGTTATCTTTAAATAATAAATTAAAATAAAGAAGTTAAAACAAAAAGTCAGCATTGAATATTTTGATAAAAAGATAATAATAATTTTAAACCAACTAAAACTGATTATACAATGCCAATAACAACCTTTTTAGGTTTTTTTAACTTTATTTTTAGTACATATACACTAAACTTTCCGTTCGGTTACGAAAACTCGAGGTATAGAAATGATATTTTGCTAGAAATTGCTAAAGTCAACATTACATTTTACGTGAAAGCTTCTTATTGTTATTTTTGAATTTACCAAAATACACCAGTGAATTTGATTTCGTTCTCATAACCGAATAATGTCATAATGGTAAAACAAAGTACTAAACTTAATAAAAAAATTTCGATATTTGTAACAAATTTATCGTCAAGTTGTAGGTTCTAACTTAGGCAACACTCACCAAAACAGAGGGAGATAGTGCTTTATGCATTTACAACAGAATGAAAGGGACTTTTTAAAAGACATCAACGAGTGCATTTTTCTTAATTTATAATTGAATTTTTACACCATTTTAAAATTTATTCTTTTACGTCATAAAATTATACTTACCGATGAAATGAAATATTATCTTTTTGTAAGCTAGAAGTTTTGCTTCACTTTCCACACAATTTAACAGCGCAATACGGCATATTTATATTATTAATAGATTTTTTAATTTTAGCGTGCCGCGGCGCTGTCAAACTATGACTGAATCTAGGTTTGGGGGCTCGGACCAAATATTACTATTTGGTCCGAGTTTGGGGGCGTGTCACTTACATATGCAATGGATTGCATATGTAGTATGAGTGACGTTACCCTCGTATGCGGAGTCTATGGGATAAGTGGTCTGTGATTGAAGTGAACCAATTGTCTGCTGTCACATTGCGGTTGGTTCTTTCTATGGTTTTCGTAAGTCGAACGACAGATTAAGTAGGAATCCCAAAGCTTTTTTCTTCATCGGAAAGTCCAATACCGTCAGATCCTCTTCCGTGGTAAATATAAATATTGTGGACGTAAAACGTCACAGCATCGACAAGCAACAAAAACTTTAACCCATATTTGTTAGGCTTTGACAGCATCTATATGATAAAACCACAACGGCCTCTAAAGCCAACGAGCATTTCATCGATGCAGACATGATTGCCAAGTGTGTAATTGGATTGGCAGTTTTGACGAAAGCTTTAAATAATTCCGAAATTGCCGCAATCTTATTTTGTACTATTCTTTGTTGCCTAGAATATGTGTCGTCAAATCGCAAACAAATGTTGAGTACTATAAAACGTTTTTGTGACATGACACATCTAAAAGTCTCGCGGCCTGTGCCATCGGTCGCAAATAAGAATTCTGTATTTTTACGATTAGATTTGAAGACAGCTGTGTAGAAAAATAGTCCTATGAAGGCTCTAACCTCAATATTTGTCGTAGGCACCAGTTCAGATCTTGATTGGTCTCTAAATTTTTCCCGATAACTAACGAGTTTTTGATTAGTATGAGTAATAATCATAGAAATCATTTCTTCGGTAAACAATAATGTCCACAGGTCTTCATAAGATGTAAAAGTCTTCGGTCCTGTTTTGGCTGACATACGAACTATATTGTGTAATAGAGTCCTGACCGATCTTGAAGGTGGTTGCGAGGACCATTTAAATCAATTGCGTCCCCAGTAAGCGCCAGGCTCGTGGCTTCCACTGTTGTTTTGTTGCTGTAACTCTGTGCCGCTTTCTAGAGACGGCCCACCACTGTTGCTTGAATCCCCTGTAGCTTCTACGTCAAGGTCTATTTCAGGTGATTTCCCTAGTTCCTCAGGACGCTGTTCTTCAACAGCTGTGCTATTGTCCTCGTCTGCAGACTGTTCAGATTCGCTATCATGCTCACTTTCTAAAACGAAGTCAGGGTCGCCTATGTCGTCATCAAAAATGCTGCACTCGTCGTCACTCTCTCTTAACAACTCGTGTAATATATCACGCTGCCTAACAACTTTTCTTCTTTTAGCAAAGCTCAGCTGTTCATCGTCAGTCATTCTATAAAAAAAACAATACATTACCACCGTTGCAACGTTTCTCAGACACTATAAAGTTGTGTACACTAACTGTGATGTGACGAACTACAGACACAGAGAAAATATACATTAGCACTGACTGACGTCTGTGAGACGGCGAGAGCTCCACACGGGTAACACGAGCATCGCTGCGCGGGTGCGCCTACTACTGAGCGAAGGTGCGGGGTCAATGCGGAGGGTACTGAGGGGGGTGGGTAGAAGCGACAAAATGGCGTGGAGAAAGATCAAAAAAACGAAACGCGGTGTCTGAGAGACGGGCAAGTCACCAGTTAACCTAGTAGGTAAATAATTAACTACAGCCGCCTGCTTATCCTACAGTATGCTTTCGACTAGTATTCTGTCCCCTGCCAGTCTAGACAAACCCCACTCTCAAAAGTCAATCTCCACCTGGTATTAAATCGGCTTGCGCACAATTCTACTATGGCACATCCAGTTAGAGAGAAGGAGACTGCCCTCTTCTATTTATTTATTTATTTATTTTTATTTATTTTATTTATACACAAAACAGAGTCTCAACAAAAAATTAAAAATAACAATAGCAGCATTTTCTAACATAGGTATGCTGGATCTCCACTAATTTGTGCAAACAGCATGCATAATCGAATACTTAACACTACATAAAAAACGATAATATTAAACTACAGTAATTAAAAAAAAACTAATAATAACAGTTCAGATTTAGATAAATAAATAAATTAATAATTAAAATTAATAATCAATTAAGAAAAAAAAAAACATTACCGAATTCGCTAATACAATCAAAAACTTAAATTGTTAATAAAATAGAAATATAAATGGAATTGGCTAGAACAAAAATTATCAAAATTATTAAATCAGAATAAAAATCATTAAAACAATAAATTATAACAAACAATCGCTAACAAACAATACATCAAATAACTGCATACACGTGAACATTGCTTTTTCTAAATGTTACTTTTTAAAAATGACTTCCAACTACCGATTGATAGTTGGCAGATGTCAGGTACTCCATCAGTCCGAGTCAGTAACGCGTTGTATTCCCGGCACATTCTAAATATGGGGTTATGGAAAGAAACGTTATTGTTGCAAAAGGGAACCGAGAAAAGGCATTCTCGCCTGGCAGACCTATTAGGGACTCTGATGTAAATATCGGATGTAAGGGTTGTACTAATTGAGCCACTAAAAACTCTATGTAGATAGGTAAAGTCATGTACTTTGCGTCGGTTCTCAAGGGAGTTTAAATTAAAAAAGCGTTGACGATCGGCGTAGGTTGTGAGCTCTCTCTTACGACCGAATCGCAACGTGAGTGTTCTGAGAAAACGCCTTTGGGTTGATTCCAGTAAATCAATGTAAGCGTTGTACTGGGGTGACCAAACCACAGAAGCGTACTCAAGTTGGCTTAGGACTAATGACTTGTATAGCAAAAGCAAGCTGCTTGGGGACCTAAACTCTCTGGACGCACGACTAATGAATCCCACCAGTCTAGTAGACCTCCTGGATAGTGCTTCGCAATGGCAATTGAAGCTCATTTTGTCATCAAATAGCACTCCCAAGTCACGCACAAACGACTTTCTTTCAAGTATGCTGTTGTTAATAATGTAGTCGAAGACTATGGGACTCCTCTTGCGTGTAAAAGATATAACGCAACACTTCCCAATACTCAGGCACATGCCGTTGTCACCACACCAATCGTGTAAGGCGTTAACATCCGTCTGCAACCTTCCGCAGTCCCTTACGGAATCGATACGACAGAAAATTTTTAAGTCGTCGGCATATAGTAGAGACATATTTTTAAGCTTAGGAACAAGATCGTTTACGTACATAACAAATAACAGGGGACCCAGATGCGAACCCTGTGGCACGCCAGACACAATAGAGACTGGCTGCGAGCGATAACCTTTTAGAGCTACCAATTGACTCCGATTGGAGATGTAGGATTTTAGCCAGCGAAGAAGACAGCCGTGTACACCCATAGAACTCAATTTTCGAAGTAATATTCTGTGACTGACTCTATCAAATGCTTTTTGAAAGTCCGTATATATAGAGTCAACCTGACCATGATCATTAAATACTTTACAGATGTAGTTAGTGTATTCCAGTAAGTTGCTGACGGTCGACTTACCCGCTATAAAACCGTGCTGTTGCTGGTGGAGGTACGGCTTAACATGGTGAAAAAGATGCTCGTAAATTAGAGACTCCAGTACTTTTGCGAAGCAGGACAGAATACTTATCGGCCTATAATTAGTGCAGTCACTAGAGTCACCAGACTTATGAATGGGTACCACATGGGCCTCCTTCCAGACACCCGGAAATGTGCCAGTCTGCAAAGATTTATTAAAAATAATGCAGAGTGGCAAAGCAAGAGCAGACGCACAACGCTTAACGAAGTAGGGAGGTATGCCGTCTGGGCCAGCCCCCTTGTTCTCGGATAAAGTAAGCAGTTTCTTGACCACATCTTTCTCAGAAACATATACAGACGACAGAGAATAGCTAGGATGCAACACCTCTTCTCTAGTGGAGTCGCCACCGCTGTCAGGAGCGAAAACTGAAGAGAAGTAATCCGAAAAAAGCTCAGCAGCTGCCTGGCCACCAGTAGCGATTCTATTACCAAATCTAACCGTGTCAGGAATAGTTGGGTTGGATTTTTTGCTCTTAAGAAAGGAGAAGAACATCTTTGTTGTTTCTGCAAGAGACTCCTCAACATTGGAAACATAAGAGTCGTAGCAAGCTTTAATCAGCTTCTTTGATCTAGAGCGTAACAGCTGAAACTCGTCGTAGTCTCTGGGATTGCCAAACTTTTTAAATCTTTTGTGTACTCTAGCTTTTTCGGAGATACACGCCCTCAGTGGCTCTGAGAACCAAACAGGGTAATTCGACCGTCCAATCAGCTTGAGCGGAGTGTTTCTCTTTATAATGTTGTTTAAAATATTATAATAGCAATGAACGTCGGAATCAACATCATCATAAACGAGAATATGTCTCCAATCTACGACATTAAGTTGCTCCATACATGAGGAAGTGTCACACTTGCGAAAGTTAGGCACCCTGACATTCTTTGTAACAATACACTTACACCGCGATCTAATGATTGCATCAATTTCAATAGATGGGTGGTGACGATCAGGTGTGCTCAGAGGGCAACATTCAGAAACTTTTATATCGAGAAGATCAGTCATAACCAAATCGAGTATTCTGTCATTTACGTTACGTACATGATTAAATTGAGAAAGTCCACCACACTCCAACAAACTTAATAGTGACGCTGACTTACTATCATAAGCCGTGCCCGGAATCATGCGAGGAGGGCTGGTGTCATCGGGAGTCCATGACAACCCTGGAATGTTAAAATCACCGACAACAACTGTCTTAGAGCCACTGGCATGGCTTAGCAGCAAGTCAGAGCAGTGATCGAAGAAGTAATTGTATTCAATGACGCTTAGGTCTGGTGGTAAGTATGCAAGGTAAATGTTTAGAGGAGGATCACGTGAACCAGGACCGCTGCGCACAGTAACAAACAGATCTTCGAGTTCGCTTTCCAAATCGGTTCGCCTTATCGCAAAGAGGTCCCTTTTAATGGCCAAGAGCACCCCGCCTCCAGTATTTTTGGATGAATTAGCGGTTTCGCGATCCCTTCGGAAGACGGTATACCTGTCATCAATAAACTCTTCAGTAGAGTATGAGCTATCTAAGTTGGTTTCACACAAGCAAATTACATCGTAGTTTTCGTTTAAGATATTAATGTATAATTGTTGCAATTTACTCCTAATCCTGTTAACATTCTGGTAAAATATTAACATAAGAAAGAATTATGATATACCCAAATTAAAATAAATTAAAATAGCCAAAAAATTAATAAAAATAATGTAGAACAAAGATAAAATTAAAATGCAAAATAAAAACAAAAAAAAATACACAGATCACACTATCAACTTATCTAAACTAGCCAAGTCTCTAATGTGTGTGGCAGGCGAGGTCTCGTCCTTCCTTACATAGACCCTGCCATATTTAATCCACACGAATCTGTAGTTTTTACTTCTAGCTTGTTTACGAGTAGCCGCATGCAGTTCTTTGCACTCCTTCGAAAGATGTTCGCCCACAAAGATAAGGCACCGGTCGCCACTAATACCGATGTGTGTCGAGTTAAGATGATCCTTAGGGTTTCCCTTATTATATCTTCTCACAGCAGATATTATCTCGTCACGACGCCGTTCAGAAGGCAGAGTAACCAATAAATTGCGAGGTCTGTCGGAGGATGGGTTTAGCTTGGCAACTCGACGACAAGCGCGAATTT
Source organism: Scoparia ambigualis (assembly GCA_963921215.1). Taxonomy (NCBI): domain Eukaryota; kingdom Metazoa; phylum Arthropoda; class Insecta; order Lepidoptera; family Crambidae; genus Scoparia; species Scoparia ambigualis. The sequence continues at coordinate 18,471,925 of OY992525.1, read as the reverse complement.
CACTGTCCACAATGGAAAGCTTTACGACCTCACAAAGCTTTTTAAATAAATTTACCACGTTCTCATTACGGCGCTCTGGAACACATTGGATCTCAAGGTTATAGCTCCGTGACGCTTTCTCGGCCTGTCTCAGACGTGACTCTAGTCTAGAAATGTCTGATTGGAGCCTTGAGCTTTCCTCCTCCAGAGTATTTATTTTAACATTAGCTGATGCAAGCTCAGTTTTTATGTCAGACTGCTCATTACACAAAAAGTCTGTGGTCTCCGTGAATTCTTTCTTTAGTTTCTTGGAAACAGCAGTAAATTCCGTTTTAATTTTCTCCTGAATTTCTAAAGAAAGTGTCGCTCTGATACTGTCTAGTTTTGAGTCGATCAACTGGCTAAACTGTTGCATAGTTATAGTGGCTTCAGTAGGCTTCAGTATTCGCTCATTTATCGACTCGACGGATAAGGGCGAATTATTGTCAATGAGAGATTCATCGCATGACATATCAATTTGGTGAACATCGGAGGTGGAGGCATGGACCACCTGCACACCGAGCTGTCCGGACGGGGACGCCACGGGAGTGTCGTCACTTCTAGCCCGCCTAGTAATTTTAGTGCACAGGTCACAACGCCACGCTCGTTGTAGCTCCTTTATATTTTTATTATAATATGAGGCAGTAAGATTTAGGCAAAGATAATGGTAGCATCCTTTACAGGCAATGCATCTTAGCAAATCTGTTTTTTTGAGCGATTTATTGCAAGCCAAGCAATTCATAGCAGCGTGAGTTAATAAGCAGCGGTTACAAAATTTGTTATCTTACAATACAAGTGAAGCGCAGACCGCTCGACGCCACCCGTGCATACATGCGCACACGCATACATCAGCTGACAGGGAACGACAAGGACAGCAAAGTGAGCACTGTACCGTTGTTAGAGCGAATGCGAGAGCATTAATTCACGTCACCGTGCACCGGTCGAAACCGGTTGTCCTTGAGCGCCGTACCGCTGCACCCGCTGTGGCGTATCAAAGCAGCTGACTTTTGTTGTGATTTTTGAATAATGGCACCTGATGTTTATTCTCGCAATTCACCACACAACACAAACAGACGAAATCCGAGGGCACAATGTCACAGATCGGGAACAGTACTACACGTGAATATGAATTTGATGTGTTAAAAACAATTATTTATTAGAAATATCGTAATTATTTACGAGCGCTAGCAAAACGATGTTGCCTAGGTTTGGCCGGACGACGTAATCTGACAAGATTTCAAACACTACACGAAACCTCCCTACATTTTGTATAACTATCGGTCCCTACTTGTGATACCTTTGCAACCTAGGGCAAGGCCCACATTTAAACTTAATCGTGTTGGTGAATCATGTAGGTCAAGTCACCCCTTAAGCAACAGACCGCTAAATAAACTACAAAGTTGGACCAGTATATCCAGGTGTGTAAGCCTAACACTACACTGTGTGTTTGATGGTAGACTCGAAGTTGGACGGGGTCACACGAGTCTCCCATCAGCTAGCTGGTGTCTGACCTATCTTCAATTTTCACTAAGGAGGTCATGCCAACTCCGTTACTGTGTCGAAGATAGTGTATTCTTAAGCATTGTAATATATAACGCTGGCATTATAGATTACAATCAAATGCCCCTGGTGGAAACCAGTTGAAAGATATATGAGCTTCGTTGGCACCGTTAGAAGTGTCCACTCATGTATCCCGAAATACTTTATTTCGTTAACAGATTCGAGTTGCGATCGCAATAAATTTACTTTAATATTCACTTTCAATTTCACAAAACAATTCCAGTTAGTATCGCAGCTCAAATTTAAACATAGCGCGCTTTAAAAGCTAGGGCGCTATTACCGCGAATAAGATTTTTACCGTAACTCTCGTGTTTGACCGACTGTCCGTTCCGAGCTCCCAAAGCGTTCCCAATTCTCGCCTTTTTTCCCTCGTTCCCTACCCCTTCGCTCGCCTGACTTCCGTTCGCGCTACCCCTCTGCCCTTCTTTTACCTCCTCGTTCGCCCTACAGGCCATTCGCATCCTACACACTAACTTCACAATGACACACGTTGACTACAAATCCCCTCTCTTTCTATCTTAATATCTCTACTTCGGCTCGCCCATCCCCCCTCCATAGTGTGCCATACAAAGAGTAACGACATAATATCTGAAAAGAGAGCCCTCTAGCGTGACAGATCCGACGCGTGAATTAGTGCCCACATGTATTAATCAAATCTCCTTAGATAGCTATTATTTAAGTACACATTACCGATTATATTACAAGTTTGGATATCTAGATGCAGTTTTCCATCAACAATTTACTGTTAGGCAGACATTTACTAATGCTAATAATGCAATATTTATTGAAATTCTAAAAGTTTAGTATTCAGAAAAGTAGATGACGCCTGGTTGGATGTGAAGCGATTTAATCGCGTGGAACAGTCCCCGCGAAACTCAAATAAATAAAGCTAGTGATCTATTGACTAATCCTTATAACTTTTAAACATAAAGCTACTTGTCCACACGGCAATTATTTAAACTAGTTTATTCTCTCCTTTTAGGCTTATCACAATAGTGGTGCAACGCATTTATATTGATTTTAGTACAATACTCATACATTCCTTATTAACGAACAGATACCACCCATTCTGTTCCGTTACACAACTCTAGCGGTCTGCCTCCGTCTTGGCGCCAGGGGTAGTCAACCCTCATCGTTGTGTGTCTGATGAGGCTGTTGGCGAACTTAGCCACAACGGCCTCTCATGCACTCGCAGTGCTGGTCGTATGTTACGGCACTCCTCACTCAACAGCATAATCCGCAGTGCTTTTGCCACCGTCCGAGTACCGGCTGTCTTAGAGCCAGCTGGTATGTCTCGCAGCGAAGGCAAAAGATCTGACGGTATGACCATTGGACCTAGGATGCTTAGCAGGCTGCTGGTGTGGGATGCAACCTGTGCAGACACCGTGGCTCCCTCACATGTACGCGCCACCTCGCTACATGTCTCGGCTACTGCGGTAAGTGCTAAAAGTCGTAAACGGAACAAGTAGGCGAACCTAGTCCGCAAATATATACTTGCTCCGTTTGCGGTGGAGACAATGGGTACATGGGGGCCGGAGGCAAAACAGCTCGTTAAAGAGTTAAGTACTCGCCTTATTGTGGCCTCCGGTGACAAGAAGTCTGACAGCTACCTCTGCCAGCGTATCAGCCTGGCAATCCAAAGAGGTAACGTTGCAAGCATTCTTTTGCTGCGATTTCGGATCATAACTTTAATTTTTTTTTTTTTTTTTTTTTATAGCAGAAGGAGGCAAACGAGCAAGCGGGTCACCTGATGGAAAGCAATCATCGCCGCCCATGGACACCCGCAAAACCAGAGGAATCGCAGGCGCGTTGCCGGCCTTTAAGGAAGGAATAGGCTCGTTTCTTGAAGATCCCTAAGTCGTAACGGTCCGGAAATACCGCCGCCGAGAGCTGGTTCCACAACACTGTAGTTCGAGGCAAGAAATTTCTTGAAAAACGCACAGTAGTAGACCGCCATCCATCAAGGCGATGTGGATGGAATGACAGTCGATTGCGTGTAGTGCGGTGAAGGAAATTAGCGGCAGGGATCAAGCCGAACAATTCCTCAGAACACTCCCCATGATATATACGGTACAATATACAGAGAGACGCAACGTCTCTCCGAAGAGCCAGTGGATCGAGCCAACCTGAAATAACCACGTCGCCGACAATTCGAGCAGCTCTGCGTTGAATGCGGTCAAATGGAAGGAGTTGGTATTGGGGTGCTCCAGCCCAGAGATGGGAGCAGTATTCCATATGCGGCCTGACCTGTGCTTTATACAGTTGTAAACGGTGGGCCGGCGTGTAATACTGACCCGCTCTATTAAGCACACCCAGCTTTTTCGAAGCTAATTTAGCTTTACCTTCCAAATTACCACGAAACTGAACGTCACTCGAAATATTGACGCCAAGGATTCCAATAATCGGATTGGTATCAAGGGGAGCTCCCTCAAAGTTCAGAGGTACGACGAAGGGATGTTTTTTCGCGGTAAATGCGCAAACTTGTGTTTTGGAGGGGTTAAAGCGGACTAGGTTATGTCGGCCCCAATCCGAGACATGACTTAACATGTTCTCGGTGTCAGTCACAAGTTTATTCCGGCTCTCGATGACGCTTTCCAGAGAAATATTAGCTCGCCCGGTGTAGAGCGTATCCCCAGTACTGTCATCCGCATAGCAATGAATGCTGTTGTTATGCAGCATGTCATTGATATGCAGAAGAAAAAAAGTAGGGGACAACACACACCCCTGCGGGACTCCAGCATTCACGGGCTTCATGTCGGAGCACGAACCGTCGACTGCGACTCTGATGCTACGCCCAGTAAGAAAGCTGGCAACCCATGAACACAATTTCTCAGGAAGCCCGTATGAATAGAATAGAATAGAATAGAATAGAATAGAATAGAATAGAATAGTATTTATTTGTGAAATGCAGGTTAGTTACAATATCATAGGTGTTAGACTTATTTAAGTTTCACTACATTTCCGCCTTCGTCAAGGCATACAAATATCTAATTGTTTGGCATACAAAAAATCTAATAATAATAATTAATTACACAATGATATTATGTCCGAATACAAAATAATTACGAATAAAATAAAAAAAAAACAATTATGAAAATATAAAATTAAAACATGTCCACATACAAAATTATAACTAATAAATAAATTTAAGACTTATAAATAATTAAAAACTCTAAAAACCATGCAAATGTCCAACTATTTCAAGGCTTTGTCATTTAGAAATTCTGCAACCGAGTAGTATGATCTATCGTTGAGCAATAATGATAGACGTTTTTTAAAAGACTTCACTGGCAGAGTCTTCAATCCATCTGGAATTTTGTTAAATATTCTATGTGCCATACCAAACAAGCTACCATTGAATAGTCCGGTTCTGCAAGATACTGATTCTATTTCCGTGCCTGTGATTTCTTTCACTATTTCTCTCGGAAAAAGTAACATACCGATGTTTATTAAGATACACATATAAAGCTACTTCATAGATATACAAGCACGGTAAGGTTAGTATGTTCATTTGTTTAAAGAATGGCTTACAGCTATCAGTTGATTTGAGCCCTTTCATAGCTCTGATACATCTCTTCTGGGTCTTAAATAGTAGAACTTTATTTGTCGAATTACCCCAGAAGATGATTCCGTATCGCATAATACACTCTACATGACCACGGTAAGCCGTTATTACAGTTTCCGTGCTGGTTACTTTAGAGAGTTTACTTAGAGCAAAAATGAAACTGTTTATTCTACTACACAGATTCTCTGTATGGGGCTTCCAGTTAGTTTGGTAATCAATTAACAATCCAAGAAATTTGGTTATTGTAACAGGTTCTATAGTTTCTTCCCGACACTTGAGTGTTACATTCGGGATGGAAGTATTTTGCCGAAAGTGCATAATTTTTGTTTTTTTGAGATTAAGTAATAAATCATTATTTTCCAACCATAAATTAAGATTAGTCATTACATTATTAATTTCATTTTCATATGTCAATATATTATTACATTTAATTAACGCTGTACTGTCATCTGCAAATAATATCATAGGATAGTCAATTGATTTTGGAAGGTCATTTATATATACATTGAACAGCAAGGGCCCAAGAATGCTTCCTTGAGGAACACCCGACTCTACGTCTCTACATGACGATAGGTACTCTTTTTTAGTTTTAGTTTTCCTACATAATTTTGTTATAGCTGTATACTGTTTTCGGTTATTAAGATAGCTTTCTAATAGCTTATAAGGCGTACCTCTAATGCCATATGCATAGAGCTTGGACAGTAATAATGTGTGTGATACGTGATCGAAAGCGCTCGTCATATCCATAAAGATAGCACTTATGTGTTGTCTTTTATCAACAGCTGTCATTATTAAATCTAAAAAGTCATGTATAGCCATTGTAGTATTTTTATTACTACGAAAGCCAAATTGTTCCCCAGCAAGAATATCATACTTTTCAAAAAAATTATAAATATTCTCGTAAATTATCTTTTCAAATATTTTGGAAAATATGGGCAATTGGGCAATAGGCCTATAATTCATTAACTCAGTTTTTTCTTCCTTTTTATGGATGGGTTTGATGATAGAAATCTTCAAATCTTCCGGAAATGTTCCACTGGATATTGCTAAATTAATTATGTAATTTAATGGAGGAGCAAGGAATTGAGCAAACTGTTTTACAATCCCTGTAGGTATACCATCTATTCCAACACTGTTTGTATTTTTCAGAGACTGGATAATTTTGATTATCTTTTCAGTTGTTGTTGGTGACATAAATACAGAGTTCTCAATCTGAGGCGGCACTGAATACATGCAGTTAGAGGTGTCTCCTTTACGTTTTCTTATGGAGTCCACAAAGTGATTATTAAACAAATCGGCTAAGTTTTGACCATCAGTTATCGAAATTCCTTCCTTCATAATGTGCTGTACAGTTTCTGTGGGATATTGTTTTCTATTTTTATTGATTACTTGCCAAGTGGCCTTAGATTTGTTCATCGCATTTTTTATGAAATAACTATTCTGTATTTGTTTTGTCTGATTAATAATTTTTTTATATCTTTTAGAAAAAAATTTGAGTACTGATTTATTCGTTTCCGTAGGAGATGATCTATATGCCCATAAAAGCTGTCTTTTCTTTTTGCTGCATGCACGTATTCCTCTAGAAACCCATTTTGGCCTTCTTTTATTATTTACAGTTATCAATTTATATGGAAAACACAGACTGTGAAACAGTGATACGGTATCAATAAAAGAACGGTAAGCTACGTTAACATCGTCTGCCATATAGACATCAAAGAAGCTCATTTGTTCGATTGCTTCCTTAAATTTAATCATATTTTCGTTACAGTAATCGCGTTTTTTTATTCGCCATGAATTAATTAAAGAAGTTTTTGATACAGGACATTGCACTATCTGAGCCGTGTGATCAGATAACGCCAGTTCAGTTACATTAATTTTACACCCGCGAAAATTCACAGCAAAGTTATCAATGCATGTGCCACTACTTAATCTAGTTGGTTGTCTAATTTGTAGCTTACAATTATAATTCAGTAGTAAATATTCAAAACTTAATGTCCATTTGTTTTCATTCAATATATTTATATTAAAATCCACATAGATCACAATTTTATTATTTTGTTTACTTAATTTACTTAATAGTAGGTCAAACTTAATCATAAATAGTTCAATGTTCGCATTTGGCGTTCTATAAACACAGATAACAATAAGATTCTCGTGGATCATTTTTACAGCACAGCATTCAAACACACATATTAAACAAAAAGACGATACATTTATTACTTCATATTCACGATGATGATATGATGGAAGTTTAGAGAAAAGAGCCCTGTGCCATACCCTGTCAAAAGCTTTCGCTACGTCCAAGCTAACTGCCAGTGCCTCCCCTTTACTCTCGACTGCCTCCGCCCATCGGTGAGTAAGGTACACTAAAAGATTACCAGCCGATCGACCGCGACGAAAACCATACTGGCGATCACTTAGTAGCTGGTTCTCTTCTAGGTATCTTAAGAGCTGGCGGTTTATAATGGACTCCATTACTTTGGAGAGTAAAGAGGTAATAGCTATTGGCCTGTAGTTAGACGGATCTGAGCGATCGCCTTTTTTTGGAATCGGGTGCACAAGGGCTGTCTTCCAAGAGCTCGGGACGGCGCCAGTGGTGTAAATAAATGCTTTCGTTATCGAATTAGTGTTATTTTCCATACCATATCATCATAGCAGTACATTTTACTAGCGTTGTTTTAAAACGACACCGTTTTCCGGATATTCTAGTAAAAGAAGATTTTTTTTGCTTATTTTTTCTGTTGATATTGAGACCTAAATAGGTTTTGTTTAAAAATATATTAAAATCGGACGACTTTTTTTTTCTCGTAACAAGTGGGTTAAACACCACATTCTTTTTCTTTATCAACTTATTGTGCAATAATACTTTATTAAAATCTTTAAAAGTAAGAGTTTTGACTACACAGGTCTCCTTACTCCTTTTGCTTTTTTTAACTCGTTATTTTCAGTTTTCACGCAATATAGTTTCGATCGCAGTCCTACTAATTCAACAATAAGTTGCCCGCCTAGCTCGTCCTTAAATAACCCAAGAATCTTTTTGTTTCGACATACAATATTATACTGATTATTTTTAGTATAATTGCTAGTATCGAAGTAAGACTGAAACTTTAATTGTATATCGTTGTATATGTCAGGTGTCTCTATACTATACAAAAAACTGTCAGTGTCCGTGTAACATAATTTTAAACGAGAACCATGAAAAGGTTTCATTGTGGAGTAGTGGAAATCATACATATGATTTTGAGATATTTCCAGAACAGCGAATCCTATCTAAATAGGTTTATCCAAAGTAATTGAGTCTGGTTTCATTTGCACTGCTACAAAATTTTCCGTAAAAAAATTTCCGTGGAACTATGGAAATTAGGCCTCGATATCAATTGTTCGGCAGTGTAACATTTTTTTGTTTTATTTCTGGTGTCATTCCACTGATTAACCAGATGAACTTTGAGTCTTTTTTCAATATCCCAAAAATGCTGTTATTTAATAATTTAAAAAAATCCTGTGCAAATGTAGACTTAGCCTTTTGACGTAACTCTGTGTTCAAATCTATGTATGGTTTTAAAAAAGGACTTTGTTTAAATTTCATTACCTGGTTTAATACTAAACCGTGTTGTAAGCACGTTTTTAAATGTATGTTATAAATTTAATTATGTAATATATATTACATAATTAAATTTATCGTACAAATTAGGAGGAGCTCAATGGCGCAGCGGCTAGCGCATTCGGCTTGCGATCTTGCTTGCTAAGCCACTTTCGCAATGCCGGGTCGCTGGATGGGTGACCAAATTAAAAAAACATCTCGAGCTCCTCCGTGCTTCGGAAGGCACGTTAAGCCGTTGGTCCCGGTTGTTGTCGTAAGATGACAGTCGTTAAAACCCACCAACCCGCATTGGGCCAGCGTGGTGGGTTATGGCCCAATATCCCCACGTGCTATTGTCCACGTGGGAGGCCTGTGCCCAGTAGTGGGACGTTAATAGGCTGATGATGTACAAATTAGGTATCAATTTGGGATATTTTGATCCGGGTGGTGTAAACTTCTGAGGACAAAATGGAAGGTTATTGTGCAACTCATGTAAGTATTCTGGATAATCCAAATGAACTTCTAAAATATACCATAAATATAATATTAAGTTTATCTATTTTCGTTTGAATAATTAACTCAAAATTAGAATAGGGCAAGTATGAACACATTGCATACCCATATAAATTATTACAATCAATGTAAAATAAATAGTTATCGGAGGTGGACGGATTATAATTTGTTAAATATTTGTTATTCGCTTTGGAATATCTAGTGGGGCATAAGCATACCCTACCACGAATGCCCTTTTGAATCATATGTTCAATTTCTAGGTCTTCAATAAGTTGTAATTTCACTTCAGTTTTAAGTAACGTTGCGTCGAAACTTAGTCCTGGAGCGGTTATGTAAAATGCAGGATCTAATTTATAGTTAGTTTTACAAGTTAGACGAAAATTCTCAAATACATCCGCTAGTAAAATCACATCTGTTTTAAGGTATAAGTCGGTGTATTCACCGAGATTTTTTATATAAAACGTTTTCCAAGCATGTTGAGCGTGATAATAATCCGATTGGGAAGTGGTGTTATCGGTCAAAGTACTATAAAAACATTCTCGCGGCGGTAACACATCTTCATCAAAACAACTCCAATTCGTCATGTGTTCATAGGTATACACGCCTTTACGTTTTATTAGATCAAAGTGCTCTTTATTTGAAAAAAAATAAGACAAATGCGGAAAGTCATTGCTAGTCAAGTTACCTACAAGATTTCCTTAACTAGTACCTACCTAAAAATTTAAATGAATCGACAAATCGAACTGGAAAATATTCCTAATTTCTCATATGAAAAAACTTTGTGAAAGATAATTATATAATTTTCTTTGTTTTTCGCAATGACTTTTATTCCACCCGGGGTATCTCCTAGTTTTCGAATAAATAAATGGCTGTCATAGCCGCTTAAATTGTGAAAAAATATGGGAACAAATTTAGGTGAACAAAATTTGTAGATTACAGTAAGAATGTGCCGCACCTCGATATTTGCCTGTCAAATGACAATGATCTTTGACTTTATCGTCAAATAATAACTGATTTAATGACAGAGGAAACAATATTTGCATTTATCGAAATTTTCTTGGTCTTCAGCTGATAATAAGTTATTGGAATGGTTGTTTTTAAAGTTTTGTTTATGTCTTTTACGGTTTTTTTGAGAAATTTTATGAATTTTTCAACGCAATCTTGTCCACGATACGATACGTATTTATTGCGAGAGCTATCATACGAACAAATAATATAATACGCAAAAGCGGCTGGCAAATGTTTTTCTAACGAAATTATATTTTTTGAATCTATGCCGTCACCACTCGATTGGGGTACTAATAAAATTTCGAAATCCGCATAAATAACGAACGGCATATCTTGCATTCTTTCGAAATGGTTAAACTGTATTACGCTTCCTTGATCCGGTAGCATAGTCCGAACATCGCCACAAATGTGGGCATCAAATGTTTCCATTTTATTTAAAAATATCATACAGTCGTCACAAAAAATATTTTTGAATGATGTTTTGTTAACTGGGGTCTTAACAATTTATTAATTTTTTTATGAAACATTAATGTTTAAAATTGCCGTTTTCTAATAGTAGTAAATTAATTTGCTGTTTTTTCTACTTTCTGTCTTGTACAGAGGACCGACAATCTGTGACTTGTTTGCTAGACCATAGACGTTTATGCTAATTTTAGGATTATTTTTCTCAAAGGTTCGAATGTCCAAAACCCTACAGGAAAAGTCATATTATCAGTATTGAGAACGTTGTCGTAGCGCGAATACGATGGTATGCGATGGGCATTATTGTTTACAAGAAATAACGAAGCCATTACACTCCACAAAAAACAGAACGCATCATTATTTCGAATATTTATGCAAGCGTGTCTCGATTTTAAACATTTCGGTAATTCTATAAACTGAACAGCCCTGAATGGGTTATATTTGTTAATATTGACTTCTAAGTATACATTGCGTATAAAAGCCCGACTTCTATCTCTTTCCTGAAATTTGTCAATCTTTGTTACAATAGTATCGACTGCGTTCGAATATATTTCACTAAAACAATAATTCTGATGAAATATCATGTTTTCAGTAGCAAAAGATTTATTTCACTTGTACTGTTAGTTAAAGCAAAATCAGCAATCAATTCAAAATTGACTTTAATAGAACGATAGGTAGCTTGTCGCGCAGATAGCAACTCCTGCACACGAGATCGGAGCCCGCGTTAAAACACAGCTGGCGGGCACGCGCTGCGATCGCTGACGTCACCGTCTGTCCCCTAGCCCGGCCGCACTCGATACGATGCAATCCGGCTGCGGAATCGACAACATACTTTTTCAATACAACTACTTACTTCAATAGAATTATTATTTTTATGTATTGTACTCCGTAAATGACCTGAGAAAGCGCTACTTTTAATAGATATGTTACAAACTGTGCAATAAACTGTTCTCTTTGCCATGTCGGTTTCAGAAAGTCAATATTTTATTACAAACAAACAATTAAACTAAAATAGTATAATACTGCTTGCTAAATTTAGTAAGATTTAGGTTATCTACGCTGAGTAAAAGTAAGTTTCAACAATTAAAACAAATGCTAATAGGCTATGCTGTTAGAGGCTGCTAGTATAATTAAGTAGATAAGATAGTAAGCATCTGTATTTTAAACGTAATTTACCTACCTATGTTTTTAGTGACAGCAAAAATTGTAATTTGTAGTAAGTAAGATTTGTTATTATTATCTACGAGAGGTTTATTCTTAAAGATTTTTTTTTTAAATTTAATTTGTTTTATTTATTAGTTTTAAATTTTATGATAATTACAAAATTAAAGAGCATAACAAAACGAATACAAAACTTTACTTATGCTTAGTTTAAAAAAAAAAATCTAGAAATTACTTTAACTACTTAGTTAGTTTAAAAAAATTGGCCACGCTGGTGAACTGCCGCTTACAATCCTTTTTGACCTCTGTTAAGTGAACCAATTCGGAGCATTCCGAGTCTCATTGAAAGTTAATAGAGAATGTTAATTACAAAATTAAAGGGCAAAACAAAACTAATAATTACTAAATATTACATATGCTAAGTTTTAAAAAAATAAAAAAACACTAATTCTAGATATTACTTAAACTACTTAGTTTAAAAAAAATTGCCCTCGCTGGTGAACTGCCGCTTACAGCCCTTTATGACCTCCGTTAACTGAACCAATTCGGAGCATTCCGAGTCACATTGAAACTTTAAAGAGACAACCGCGTGTTCCCATCGGTCTTTAGGCTCGACCGGTAGGATGTCCCTTACGTTGTAGACTTTGATGTCTATATATACGTCGCCATTCAAGTCAGCTGTGCGCCGCAGCACGCCGTCCGCCACCCGGCGCGACAGCGAGGACGTTAGGGTTCCTTGTTTAGCCGCGTGCTGGGCAGCCGTTTCGTCTTCACTGTCTGAATCGAGCCGCCACCCGGTCGATTTCTTCGTTGAAGACGATATCTTTTTCGGAGGCTTCCTCTTCACTGGCAACTTTGTTTCTGTTTTCCTGATACTATAAATAAAAAATAAAAAACAAATAAGTAGGTACTCCGTATAGGGGATTGCGTTCAACTGCTGTAACCAATCTTCATAAGTTTTTAAAACTATCAACGATTTTAAAAGAAACACGTTTTCACGTATGTACCTACATCAACAATAGAAATAAAAAAAAAAAAATTTTTCGAACACATACTTTTTACTAGAAGTCGTTGATACTTCGTTGTTGTCCGAGAGGAAGTTGTTGTCAAACTGCTTCTTGTTCTTGGTCGCCTTGGTGCGCTTGTACTCAGTGTCCGACCTGAAAGCCAAATGAAAATATAATTAAGTATGCATACAGGATAAAATTTTACCAGAAAAAATCAGTCCTAAGAAGCGCGAGTGGAAATCGAACCCACGACCTTTGGATTAACGGTCCAATGCTCTGACCACTAAGCTACCGAGGTCGGTAGATCGCTTAGCGTAGTAGGAGCAACCGAGGCGGGTTCTAACTACATTATAGCATTGTAAATGCAAAAATTTAAATAATAAAAATAGTCCGAGACAGTTTCTTCAGTTTAAAAACTTACAAACATAATTGCAATTGCGCGGCTCTTCGTGGTGCTAGTTCGGCGAGTAGCCAGCAGCTGGCTAGGGTGAGCGGGCGGTGGCTATTGGCGGCTGGCGGTGGCTGTGGCTGTCAGCGGCTGGCTAGCGACGACGGGCAGCAATTTCGGTGCACTTGTTATCACTTGTTTCCCGGTCAGAATTATCAAGATGAGGCACGGTGTCGACAGAAGATAATTATGAACCGCATTTAGATTTACCAACGATGAAATAGGGAATTTTACATATATCGTAAACCTTGAGGCAAAAATATAACAAAAGCATACCTTATACCTACAATGGCATAGCGTCGATAAGGTTATTTAATAACCATAAAAATCAATATTAAATAAAACAGTTTACAATCTCATCTTTTTCTGCCACGTTTGCAAAATATTATAAATGAAAAACAAAAGTTTCATGTTACATGATATTTCATTCGAATCTGAGAATTCGATGCCCACATAATGACGATAAACATACCTGTAAGGCAGAGTTCACAACTTGATGCTATCGCTAAGGTTTGTACTTGAATAAATAATTAATGTTATTGGTGTAACAATAAATAAATAAATGATAATATGCGATGTTTTAAGTTTCTTCACGATTATAAAAGTTAGGTACTCCATCACAACTTATTATGAAATCAGTATTTACTATGGTTGATTTGATAAAGGTGTAAAACTATAAATTCAAAAAGTTCAACAATAAAGATAAAGTCGTTGCATTATTATACGCTGTTGTGTACACATCTTTATTGCCTACACTTCTAATGTGTTACCAAGTAGCATAGCGGCCGGTGGCCTATACCATCAATAGATTCGATTCCCGGAGATTTTAAATATTAAGTATTGAGTACTATTTAGGCTAAGGATACTTTTTTATTTTTAGTGTTTGCTTTCGTTAATTCATTTTTTTTAGAATTGTCATTATTATTGTGATGTGCATGTTACAATTTTAAATTTAATTTTAATCAATAAAAGCCATCCCATTAATCCGCGATGCTATGGTACCTACCATTATTCTACAATTTTTATGACTCATTTATTACTTAAAATAAATTGTTATATTATCTAAGTATCAGTATCGTGTATAGTGAAGATCGGCTATCGTCGACCCGTTTGATGCAGCGGCTTAGAATACGCGTATTAAGCAAGGGTCGCGAGTTCGATTACCGCGCCAATATAAGAGTTTTTTTTTTGGTATTTCTGATTTCCGTAATGCAAGTGCTGAAACTTTGGGATCTGAGTATGATGTTGTTCAATATGTATTTACTTATAATTAACTAAATCGCTTTTGTTAATGATACAATTTAATGATTAAAAAAAACTCAAACAGAACCATAGGATAGACCTTGTACATCAAATTTGTATAATAGCAATTTTCAAGTTCCTCTGACTTCTTGTTACTGTTTACGTCAATGTACTTAAATGCTTAAATTACAATTTAATACATTTACTGCATAAAACTAGTTTTACTTTGTAGATGTAATTGGTTTTTTATATCATAAGTATTACAATTGACATTCCCATAGAGATCTATTTCAACAACGTATTACAAGTATGAACATACATGTGTACGAAGCAAACCATTTCGTTTAAGCTGACTTTGCATCGTTCGTGGTTTAAGGTACTACAGAGTAACATAAACCATTCCCACGCTGTTAGTGGTACGCTGCAGATACCTAGTGCAAGTGATGTGAAAGTTTTTGGCTAAACAAACCGAAATCCTGGATAGATGGGTGACCACCCATCACTCACTGGCTTCGCAATGAAATCATCATTTGATGTTTAGGGGCTACCTGCCTATAAGTAAGATTTTTTGCTAACATCCGTTTTTGGGTATGATTGATCGATTTCCCTATGCAATTTATTACGCTGATAAGTATCTGGATGCCACTAGCACCTGGGCGACAGGCATGAGCAATCGGCCTAGATACTTTTTGACGGAATAATTAGATCTGGATGCCACCAGCCCCTGGGCGACAAGCATGAGCAATCGGCCTAGATACTTTTGATGGAATAATATCTGGATGCCAACCAGCCACTGGGCGACAGGCATGAGCAATCGGCCTAGATTTTATTCCGTTTCATCAGTCACTGGGAAAGATTGAAAAAATCATATTCCATTACAAGATCAAAACAAAAATAAAATTGTTCCCGACGGGTGTAGTCGCCGAACAGTTTAGCCGTTGTGCTTCGATGTGGACTGTATGTTCTTCAATAAAACTCGGTTCTTGATTAGTGCTTCTTTATTCTTCTAGGTGGGGTCCGGTGAGCTTACAAATTCTGCTCTGACCGGCCGTGTCTTAAACACATTATGGGTTGGCAACTAGCAGCCTTGTGGGACAGCTGCCGGCTCATGTGGGCAGTTTTACATTTTACCATAACTAACTACCCACATGAACCGTCGTAATTTGTGCAGCTGTCCCTTTCGTTCGGACTTCTCTTTTTATCTTAAATTTATTACCTACCCTACGGTATCACTCGTAATCTGGATACCCTACTTATTTATTTTCTTAATTACATTGATATTCCTAACAATAGAAACCTATAATTACGAAAGCTAATCTCTTACTTTCCTAACTTTAATTACCTTAGAGAGGCGTAAGGCCCCTGGGCACGTATACCTGGCCCTTACCTTGTCAAAACCATTACCTGTTTAATAACTTTAACCTTTTGTTAAAATGAAACGCAAAAAATTAATTATTTATTATCAAAAAACCTTTACACATATGAGACTTAATCTACTTATGCAAATACACATACCTAAATTTAGCCGTATTATATCTAACTATATAATATCATAAAGTCGAGACTTCTGTCCGTAACAGGCTCCCCCCGGCGCAGCATCCGCGTAGCCTCTTCACTCCATCGGCAGGACAGCCAGTCTCGTCGTCGGTCGTCGGAACGTGCCGCCTTTGGTGCGCACCTCTACGTTGCGTACTTCTTTGTCAGGTCCAGGAAATGTCTTCGTGACGACGCCTCTAGGCCATACATTGCGGGGTAGTGTGTTATCCACAATTATGACCACGTCGCCCTCTCGTACGTTGCGTCGCTCGGAGTCGCGCGTGCCGCCGCGCGGTATGAGTAGTGGTAGATACTCGCGCAGCCAGCGTCGCCAGTACTCGTCCGCCAGCGCCTGCGCCGCCCGCCATGTGTTTCGGTCGGCGCGCTCGCACGGCCCAGTGGTGGGCAGGCCGCTCGAGCTACCCAAAAGGAAGTGATTGGGTGTCAGCGCTTCCGGGTCGTCGATGCTCACAGGGACGTGTGTTAGAGGCCGAGCGTTGACAGTGTGCTCGGCTTCGGCTAGTAGCGTCATAAGTACTTCTTCACGCGGTGACTTCTCGTTGAGCGTAGTGCGCAGCGCCGTTTTGACTGTTCTCACCAGCCGTTCCCATGCGCCGCCTTGGTGTGGCGCGCCTGGCGAAATGTAACGCCACTCTGTGCGTTGCGTTAGCGCGTATTCTCGTAGCGCTGGCTCCCATTCTTCGTATGCGGCCTTTAATTCTCGGTCCGCGCCTTTAAAATTCGTAGCGTTGTCACTATATATAACGTGGGGCCATCCCCTCCTGGCCGCCATTCGTCTTAGAGCCATAATCGCTGAGTCGGTAGATAAGCTCGCCGTAAGTTCAATATGCACAGCTCGAGTAGTGAGGCATGTGAATAGCGCCCCCCATCGTTTCTCATGGCGCCGGCCGATAGTCACAGTCATCGGGCCAAAATAATCTAGGCCACAGTTCGTAAAAGGCCGTACAAAAGCTTCCATACGTGCTTTTGGTAAGTCGCCGTGCACCGGCGTCGTAGGTAGCGTCTTTCTCACTTTACAAAATGCACAATTGAACGCCACGGATCTCACAGCCGGCCTCAATCGTAGAACCCAGTATCGTTGCCTTATTTCGTTGACGACGCGCTCATTGTGCGAGTGGTGGGCGCGACGGTGCTCACGTTTAAATAGCAACCGCGCATACGGGTGGCTGCCGTCCAGTATTACGGGCGTAGTAGCGGGGGCAGACACACCCGCTGCCCTTATTCGCCCTCTTGCTCGTAATACTCCGCCTTCGTCGATGAACACGTCGAGTCGTCGTAGTCTGCTGCCCGCGCGTAGTTTGCGGGATGCTTTGAGGCGGTCGATGTCGTCTGCGAAGCTCTCTCGTTGCGATTCAATGGTTAGTAGGCGCTCGGCCTCGTTGATATGTTCAATTGTCATGTTACTAGCGCGGCGGCGGCATCTCTGAGTGAATAGTAGCACGTTCGCCATCGTTCTAACTAAACGCTCGTAGGAAGAGAAGCGTTTTGGCGTCTGGCACTACGCTACTATCACTCTGCCACGTGTGCGTGTGCGTCACGCAGTGTTCACTCTCCGCGCTGTGTTCGTTGTTGATGACGTCACTCGTAGGCCATTCGGTTTCGTTTTCGTATAAAAATGCCGGTCCGACAAACCACCGATCATTCTTCGTTTTCATAATCTCACTGCCGCGCGTTACGTCGTCCGCGACATTGTGAGCCGTAGGGACCCACACTGAGAAAAATGGATTGAAGTCGACGTAGTAAAATATTATGCAAACATTTTAAAATACCCTGCTTACCACTAATAAAACAGTGCGCAACACTTTAAATAGTGACATGAATGTATAATTATTCTGCTGGGCATTAAACTTTATTGTGCAAGAAACCTCACCAAAATATAAAGTACACATGTCCTATCTTTTATCGTACAATTGTGAATATCATCATAAAATATAGTGATCAAAGCACAATATTATTAGCAACGTCTTAAATGCACTATAAAATATCGTTTTTTGCGTAGAAAGTTATGGTTCAAAGAGTTGCATCATTACATTTGATGCAATGCATGTATATATTTCAAACTATGCAGCAAATTTTATAGTGCCATTCTTGATTATTTGCACAATAAATATAACAATCCCGAGGAACATTAAAATTCAGAGCGCATACATTTATTGCACGTTAAAGAATCGTGCCAGGTTCAAAAAAATATTGCTCAACACAAAAAAGTATTAAAGCAGTTTTAAAATATATGGTGCGTATGCACATAAAGATTACGTGCATGCATACCATTAAAATTCAGTGCGCATACATATTATTGCACGATAAAGAATCGTGCCGGTTGAATAAAATATTGCTCAACACAAAAAAGTATTATGTAAGTTTTAAAATATATGGTGCGTATGCACTTAAAAATTACGTGCATGCATCGAACGCGGGGGTCCGGGAACGGGCATGTAGGCGCATCTCTTTCATTCATCATTGTGACCTCTCGAGCGTGCAGTGCGAGTTGCTGTGCTTTTCTGTAATGGATCCCATGGGAGAACTTTGGTGAAGAAAATGGGGCTTTGGTGAATAAATCATCGAACACTTTGCCAGTAAGTACCTAGTTTTCTATTTTTTCGTTTCGTCAGACACTTGCCTGCTTAGTTTTGAAAAAAAATAGAATAAGTACCTGAGTGCTTAAGTTTTAAATGGAAAAAACATGAATTTTAAATCTAATAAACTATATAATTAGCGGCGTTATAAAAAGTGTAATTTAAAATATTTATCAGTGCCAAATTCTAGTAAGTAGCACCGATACCGATTTATAACACTAATAATTTATTGTTTTCTGAGGTTTAACCGAGCACTACTTATACATTGAATGAAACACTTTTTTACGGATTAACTCGCGTTTAATTTACTATTTACATAGTTTTTTATTATTACTATTATAAAAGTGTTTCATTTCAAGTAATAATTTAGGTAGGTAAGTAAACATACTTTTGTTTAACATTTGGATTAAAAAAACATTATTTGGGATTTTGATAGCGATTCTATCGTGATAGCAATAAGTACCTATTATTTTTACCCACGACTGACGGACGGAACGGTACCGGTATAATATGCGTTTGGGGTTAGAGGTTGTTTGTTTGTATGGATGTCTGTTAGCATTTTCCTCGGAAGCTACTAGGCCGATTTCGATGCGGTTTTTTGCATTCAAAAGGTATCATTTCAGAGCAGCTTAGACATGTTTCAAGGTGGTAGACCACCAGAGGGCGCTGCAGCAACCAGATAAGTCGGCACTTGAAAAGTTGTCAAAAACTACTAAACTGATTTCGATGCGGTTTTCTGTAATGGGTTTTAGGTTATCAGAGTTGGTTCTTAGATATGTGTTATGGTGTTTAGCTGCTAGGGGGCGCTGCAGTAATCATTTCCCCATTTATCTCCAGCCTCCTACCATGACCACTGAAACGCAATATGATATAGTGATTTATCACGTTTAACTGTCAAGTCAAGTAGAATGCAATGGTCGGTTGTGGCAAAACGTCTTTATTTTATTATATTGTATTCATTATTAATTTTGTTTCAGGTGAAGTTGATTTGGTAAAAAGCGCTATATAGACCAGCTGAAGGGAGACATCGTGAGCGTACCCTGGCGGACAATTGATGAACTGTGGTCAGAGACAGTTAGAGCTCGTCTGTATACATGTTACCAAGAAACGGGCAAGGTTCAAGAATATTTAAACACATATCCTGTCCTGAAGGGATCTGAAGGCTGGACACTCCTCATTAAAGATTTCGAAGCTCTTTACCCAGCCGCAGCTGACAGGCTTGCTACGCGCAAAGAATTGGTGCCCTAAAATTATTAGCTACTGGCAAAACAAGATTGAAAGCCTGAAAGACAATTTTTTTGTTGCTACCATCAAAACGATTACGAAGCAGTGCATGTTAAGAGGTGAGTTTTTCATAAATTTACTGCTGAATACTATATTATATTTATGGAACTGACAGTGACAGCATGTTAGTTAAGTACTATTTAACTTTTAGATGTCTTAGTATTTGGGAGTTTAAAAACCAAAGTCAAATTAACAATATCTGTAAAATATTTTTTACCAGCATAATAATAACTATCGACGGCAGCTCCACTTACCAATTTATTCTGATAATTTATTCGGAAAACAATGTTTTCATTGAATTAATTTTTCTTTCAGATGTTGACGATGTCAAGATAAATTTGTCAAGATAGATTGAAAATGTAGCAGTAGACGCCATGCTCGATTTCTTTGAAGGTGTTTGTCGCTATGTTATGACTTACATAAACTTTTATGTAAGCAATGGTATATTATAGGCTAATATACTGAAAGAAGCCATGATATCGTTCAATTACGGCCCCGATTCGAGTTCAAAACCTAGCAATTGTTTGGTGTTCTAAGGGGCTAGAGTCCGGCTAAGATGCTCAGCTTCCGAAATGATAGTTCTGGTAAGGTACTTTGGACTAATCGTTGGTCGATATATTCCCACTGGCGAAGAGAACTGGGATTTGTTCATTTTATTACGTAAGATTTTAGACATTTTGTTAGCTTTTAGAATTTATGACTTTACAGCCGATAAATGGAATTGCTTAGTCTCTGAATTTAACTCTTTGTTTATGAAGCTCACGGGGTCACTACTAAAGCCTTAATTTCATTTTCTTACTCATTACCCTGCCATGTTACGTAAATTCGGCCCAATACGAAACATTTGGGCAATGCGTTTGAACCTGGAGGGTCCTATAACTTTTGTTGCATCCGTAAAAATAGCAGGTGTGGAGTGGAAACCCTACAGCATTGTATTTGTGGATTTCGATGAACCAAATCATGAGTTGCCCATTTTTGCAGCCATTGAAGCAATAGTTGTAACTCCTTCAAATATTGTTTACTTTTACTGCCGGTTATTTGATACTATTGAATTCAATGAGCATTATGAGGTCGAACAAAATAATAACTACAACTGTATAAAAGCCAGCGATTCTGTATCAACCTTCCCTCATAATCTAAGCAAACTATACAATGATATGAACTACATTACTAGCAGATGGTATATAGAACAGTAATTGCCTACAGAAAAGGAGCAAAAAATTAGCACATTAAACTCATAAATTATACTCGGCAGGTTTTAGAGATATTTTTGATTAAATTATATATTTGTTAATTGTTACTGAATCGTCACGAGTAATTTATGAGTTTGAAGTGCTAATGTGGTCTATTTATTTAAATGCATACCACTGTTATTGCCACTGTTGTTGTCTTTTTCTTTAATGCGTACCACTTACATAATGGAGTTGTTTATAACAGCTTCATAGGCTTCTTAAGAGGAAACACTACGTCGAAGTGGCATGCAAAACTCTAATACAAAACACAGACTAACGACGTTTAGTAGTCCCTTGAAAGAGATTTTCTTTGTAAGTTTGATTTTTTTTTAAACCAGCTTCTTAATATTTCTGAAGACGCCTTAAAACGACGTGATTTTGCTAAATGAAGGCTCCTGGTTATTAAATAAATGACTTAATGCAAAAAAATCAAACATACAGACTTAGAAAATCTTTTTCTTTAACCGATGCTGAAAAAGTTATAAAAATTGGTCAAGTTCTGAAGGAGGAAACAGAGGACATACACTTTCACATAGTGTTTCCTCTTAAACTTGGAATTTGTAAAGGTATATGTAAATGTGTATTTTTGTGTGTTTAGTGCAGACGTGGAAACCTTTAATTGGCTTTTAGTATTTAAGACTGTTTCGATTTGAATATGTATAGTTGTAAGTTTGCCAAGTGTATTTAAATTTATTTATTATAATTACCAATGTAAACTCTTTATGCGCCTTTTTTATAGATTACATGATGGTTTTCTAATAATAATAAAGATTTTTTGGATAAGTTCTAATTTTTATGGAAAATAAATGTTTGAACAATTTTAAACCTGGGTTTTCTAATAATAATAAAGATTATTTTAATCTATGATACTAACTATTTTTTTGGATAAGTTCTAATTTTTATGGAAAATAAATGTTTGTATAATTTTAAACCTTTTTTTAAATTACTTACATACCCTAGACTTTGTGTGTGATTAATACTATAGGCATCGTGAATTTCAGCACATTTTTTTCTGTATATGTATTGTGATGTAAGTGGATATTTTTTAGGATTAGCACAAAATGTACACAGGGTGTTTCCCGACGATGAAATCATATTTTCAAATTAGTGTTCGGAGAGGTATCCTGAATCAGGCAGGATTGATAGGTCAAACAAAAAAAACGGATTATTTTTTTCGACTCCCTATACAAATTGTTTATCAGTTCCAACGGGGCGCTAGTTTGTATGTGAAGTAAAAAAAACGACCGAATTTTTCGTTTGACCTAGCAATCTTGCCTGACTCAGGATACCTCTCCGAGCACTAATTAGACAATATTATTTCATCGTCGGGAAACACCCTGTATAGATTTAGTGCTAATCCCGAAAAATAGCCATGCCATCACGATATTAAATAGTGCGACAAAAATGCTCGAGCACATAAAAAGATCATGCCAATGTAAAGAAGCACTATAATAGTTAGTGCACTCGCATGTAAAGACATGCTTCCTGCAATCGTATAATATCATGGGGAGGCACGAAATAATATGGTGCACGACTTGGTAGGCACCAATAAGTAAAGTGCAAATGCACATAATAGTATAATGATACGGAACTATAAGTAATCGCAATGCATTATAATATAAAATGCCGTCAACTAGGTATTTTGGAGCAGTGCACTATATTTTTTCTTTCTTAGGGCTAAACGTTATGATATCTTGCACTATATTTTATAGTGCGAGCTGCAAATAAGGTTGTGACGTCACTATATTACGGTGGAACCATAATTTTATGTGCATCGTCGGCAGCGTAACTTAACGTGCTTGCACGATTGGTCAAAAAGATGTGCATGCACAATAGTTTATAGTGCCCCATTTTTCTCAGTGCATCGCCATTGTGACGGCATCGTCGTTTCTGTGATCTCAGTTGCGCTACATAGGGGGTGTAACGCACCGTGTCGTTACTTATCCATTTCAACACTGTTTGTGAATCGGTCCAATATACGACTCTCTCAGGTTGCCATCTTTGTTCATTCAATACTGAGCTCGCTAGTCGCGTAGCTATCAACGCCGCTTGCAACTCCATTCTCGGAAAACTTTGTTGCTTTATCGGTGCCACTCTGGCCTTAGCAGCGGCGAGTGCGACTTGTATTTCGCCATTTTCACCCTTCATTCTCCAATATACTGCAACGCCGTAAGCGACCTCGCTGGCGTCACAAAAAACATGTAGCTGCTTTCTCGTCACTCCCCCCGTATGTAGACGCCGGGGTAGACACAGATTACGTAATGCCCTCAATCCGTTCAACCATTCATGGAACTCGCCGGCCTCGTAATCGGGTAAGACCTCGTCCCATTCTATTTTTAACCGCCATATGCCTTGTAAGATGATCTTCGCTCGTATAGTATAATAACTCAACAGTCCGAGTGGGTCAAATATTGACATAACCGCACTCAGCGCCTCTCGTTTAGTAGGAGCGCGCCTCATTTGCTTCACGTCGTCGTGCACGCGAACCATCTCGGTGTTAAACGCCAACTCGTCTGTAGCAGCGTCCCATAGTAAACCGAGCGTTCTGCCACATTGCTGAAGACTAGCGCCGAGCTGTCGAGGTGATGTGTCACGGCTTTCTGCTGGCAGCTCACGCAACACGCACGGTCCGTTAGAGTTATAACCGGCCAGCGTGAATCCTGCCTGCGCGTGAACCTTCGCGACCTCCTTTATCGTTTCAATCGCTTCTTGCTCGGTGTCGTAGCAGTCGACGTAGTCGTCCATATAATGGTTTCTCGTAATTGCCTCGTATGCGCGCGGATACTCGGCAGCGTGCGTTTCAGCGTTCAAATCTCTCACGCTGTGCGCTAAGAAAGGTGAACTCTTAGCTCCGAATATCATTGACGTCATCTTGTAGCGTGTAGGTGGCTTCGTTCGGTCGGCGCCCCTCCATAGGAACATCTGAGCGGGTTGGTCACCTTTAAATATCTTAACTTGAAGAAACATCTCCCGGATCTCGGCCGTAATTGCGATAGCTCGTTCGCGAAATCGTAGTAGCAGGCCCGCCGTAAGTCGGGACCCTCCAAAAGCTCGTCATTCAGACAAACTCCGTTTGCTTCAGCGGCCGCGTCAAAGACAACTCGTAGTTTTCCGGGTTTATTCGGATTTGTTACGGCGAAGTGAGGTAAGTACCATAAATGCGGGCTCATCAAATCGCTCTCGCTACTTTCCTCGGCGTAGTGTTTATCAAATAGATTCTCTATTTGATTCGTATAAGCTCGTTTGAATTCGTCACTTGTCCATCTTCCGTTCTATGGATTTCAATCGTCTCAATGCTGACTCGTAACTTGGCGGTAGCGTGACGTCATCACGTCGCCATGGTAATCTAACTTCGTATTTTCCGTTGACTTTCTTTGTCGTCGTTCTAAACGACTCTATGGCGCGTGCATCACTCGGGCTCACTCGCTCCTTCTTTGTTATTCCCAGTGAGTCAATTTCGAAGTGCTTCTTTACCATAGCATGGAGTTCGTTGTCGGGTAAGAGAGTGCGCGAGATCGTCGCGCACTGCGGCGTGTTTACGTATAACACCGCAGCCGTATTACTCTCCATCAGCACGCTTGACCGCGGTGCTGATCCGTGTATTACCCACCCCAGCTTCGTGAGCGATGCGATCGGTTCGTCTCGCTTGCCCTGTAGCAATCTTCGTGTGACTATGAGATGCCAATTGTCTGCCCCAATCAGTATTCGAGGCTTGACATGTTCGTAGCAGACGTTGCTGTTTGATAACTCTTTCATATGAGTGTATCTCAAACAGTCGTTGTGCACCGTCTGTCCGTTGAGTGATAAATCTTTCATCGTTCTAGCTTTAATGTCGAATTGTCGTTTATTCGTAGTTGCAATTAACTTTAAATTCACCGTCTTGGTTTCGCACGTCGTTTGTGTATTAACGCTTCGTATTTTCAAATCTTTCGCCGGCCCGTCCGCGCCTACGTAGTCCGCCAGGTCTTGGTTGATTAGCGTAACAGTCGACCCCTCGTCGAGCAAGGCGTATGTGTCGATTGACCCCTTTGGTCCCTTGATGGTAACGGGACATACTTTCAGTAACACCTTGGTAGCATCGGTCGAGTGATTAACCGACGCCACCATCTCGGTTTCGTTCGGCCTGGTGCGGTGTTCGTGTAGCAAGGCGTGGTGGGGATGGCGGCAATCATCAACTCCGCACAGATCGCGTTTATCGCATTGTAGGCGACGGTGTTTCTTATTCGCACAACGGAAACACACTCCGCTTTTCTTTATCCATTCCCATCGTTGTTTAACCGTCATGGTTTTGAAGCGATCACATTGCGGCACGTCATGACGTCCTCCACAACATAGACATTCTTTATTTATGACGTCATCACTTGTTGCGTATACAGCCGTATTTTTCTTTCGCTCGATTCGTTGTTTCACGTTCGCTCGTGTTTCCGTAATAACGTTCTTTCGCGTAGGGTTGTAGCTCACGTATGCATACTGTAGGGCTCTGTCGGCTTCTCTCATGAGGAAGTGGGATAGCGTGACGATCTCAGGCTCGGCATAGCTTCCGTAGTCAGTTGCGTAGTCGCACCACCTTGAGCGTAGGTGCGGTCCGAGCTTGTCCACCACTTCTCGCGTTAACATTGGATTTCGTAAGTACCCTCTGTTGTCGATATTATCGAGTATGCACACAATGTTCTGCAGTTTGATCGCGAACGTGTTCAATTCACTGGCCGTCGTGCCGGGACGCGGCAGTCTCTTAATGTCGTCCAGCGCTCGATCAATTATTACTTCTGGCCGTCCGAAGCATTGCTCGAGTGTTTTCATAACCACTTCCGGGTCCACGGCCGTATATAAAAGAGCGGACACCGCTTCCTTTGCTTCATCTTTAAGACAGCTTCTTAATCGTGCCAAGTTCTCGGCTTTGCTAAAGTTAAATTGTTTAGTCGTATCGCGCATCGCTGCTTTAAACGGCAACCATTCGGCCGGCGAGCCGCTGAATATAGGCAAATCCAGCGCCTGTCGTGGTACCGGTTGATTATGCATCATTTTCTCTAGTGTAAGTGCGAGCTTAACCATCCCCGTGTCGTCTTTGCTAGTTTGATCACGGTTCGCTGCCTCTTTCACTACGTTTTCGTTTTCAACATATGGCGAATCAGTGAGGTGGCGACCTCTGTCCATCTCACTTGCGCGCGCATCCTTTTGTCTTTGTCGCACATTTCCGACTTTATCTGTGTCGGGCTCATGCACGTTCCGACGCCGATCCAACCATTCATCCACTCTCAGTTGGGCAATATTGGCGGGTAAGCTCTCCGGTTCTAAATCCGTTTCTTCTTCAATAACGGCGATTTCGTATGCAAGTCTCTTCTTAATCATTTCCGTTTCCAATTGTAACTCTCGCCGACGTACTTCGGCGAGCCGCTCCTCCGCTTGAAGTTGCGCTTGTTTCACTCGTGAGGCGACGCTCGTTGTCGATCGTACCGACGGCGGCCCGGCTCTGGGCGCGTCGGGTGGGGGTGCGTCGTCGTTGCGTCTAACTTCCATAGTGGCGGTGATGCCGCGTTCAGCGGTCTCTTGTTGCGGTTCCATTGGCGTCACGGTTGAGGCAATGTTTGAGGGTGATGCGGGTGGTCTGTCGAACGTTCGTAGTCCCGTTGTCGTCTCGGCTTGGCTTTGTCTTCGGGTGGTCGGCATCTTCTTTCTTGCTGCCCCTACTCCTAACAATCTCAAACGGGCACGCTATGTGGGGAGCCCGTCCAAGGATGGAGTACGTGCGGGAGTGGAAAGGTAGGACCTACCCAGCAGAGAGTCGACGTGGACAACGGGGCGCTCGCGAATCGGCTGGAGTGTCCGACAGCTTAGGCAGTGCCTACAGAAAGGACCCCCGCTCCACGACAAACCGTACTGGCGTAGCCGGACTCTTAAGCTTGCCCTAAAAAGGACAAACTGACGACCCCGTCCGATAAGTCGTCCCGCCTTAAACGGCGTTTACTCAGAACGCACACCGTTTGGCACCGTTAGGTGATGTGACGTTTTGAGTCGCGGTCCGCCCGCGTTAGCACTTGTTGCAGAACACAAGTGGTGTGGTTACAATACGTTGGTGGTTACGTTGGTGGTTACGTTGGTGGTCACGTTGGTGGTTACGTAGATCTTCTATCTTCAAATGGACGAAGGCTTCAGTTCTTCAAATCCGGCTCCGAAGGTCCAAAGAAATTGTTCCCGACGGGTGTAGTCGCCGAACAGTTTAGCCGTTGTGCTTCGATGTGGACTGTATGTTCTTCAATAAAACTCGGTTCTTGATTAGTGCTTCTTTATTCTTCTAGGTGGGGTCCGGTGAGCTTACAAATTCTGCTCTGACCGGCCGTGACTTAAACACATTATGGGTTGGCAACTAGCAGCCTTGTGGGACAGCTGCCGGCTCATGTGGGCAGTTTTACATTTTACCATAACTAACTACCCACATGAACCGTCGTAATTTGTGCAGCTGTCCCTTTCGTTCGGACTTCTCTTTTTATCTTAAATTTATTACCTACCCTACGGTATCACTCGTAATCTGGATACCCTACTTATTTATTTTCTTAATTACATTGATATTCCTAACAATAGAAACCTATAATTACGAAAGCTAATCTCTTACTTTCCTAACTTTAATTACCTTAGAGAGGCGTAAGGCCCCTGGGCACGTATACCTGGCCCTTACCTTGTCAAAACCATTACCTGTTTAATAACTTTTACCTTTTGTTAAAATGAAACGCAAAAAATTAATTATTTATTATCAAAAAACCTTTACACATATGAGACTTAATCTACTTATGCAAATACACATACATACCTAAATTTAGCCGTATTATATCTAACTATATAATATCATAAAGTCGAGACTTCTGTCCGTAACAAAAATCTTGCTGTTAGTTGCCACCAGCCTAGACGAAAATGAAAAATTTCATAGTGGTGGCTACTGTGTGTAATCCGAATTTAGGTTTTAGTAAGCTAATGGTGTATCATAGTGAAATTTGGTAACATTGAGTCACGTCATGGGAAAGCTACAATATTCCGTAACTCTGCACAACATTTCTTAAATGATTATTGGGCATCCTGGAAAACTTTTTTACGACATTGCTCGAACGGCAGTTAGATCAATGGAGTGATAAAAAAGTGTTCCAGGATGCCCAATAATCACCTACTACTGGCTACCTTCCATTATAGAAGGTACCAAACATTTCCCACATACTAGGCCAGCCACCTGTACCATGGGCTGATCAGCTCTACCACACACCAGCCCCGATCGACCTCTTGTTAGGGTCAGACGTTCTTGGCCTAGTGTTGGACGGGACTAAGGTCTCGTTTGGCCCGGGCAAGCCCATAGCCTTCGGCACGATTTTCGACTTCGCGTTAATAGGACCCGTTGAGGACTTGTATGCGCGCAGCCGGCGCAACAGGCTAACTCAGCTCACGTCGTCAGCTCACTGTTACGTTGTAAAAACAGGGCCCTGTCTGCCTTTACTAATCTACAAAAGGGGTTTGCAATGGTTGAATAGTACTTACCTGAAATCATTGTTTTTGAATGATCGGGTTTCAAAAAATAGTAATCATTGTGGATTGATAGACTATAATCCATTTTTTCTTCACATTAAAGACATGGAGCCTTGGCTGACACATTACAAGACACACTTTTCTTGCATTTTCAATTAATACATATTTCTAAATCAGTTTTAGCAAGACTTTGCGTTAGATTTGAAAGAAAATAAAGATTGTTTACGTTTTGTATTTGACATAACACCATAGACAAAATGACAGCCACCGTAGCGACGCCTAGCGGTAGCGGGGCGAAGTGGCTGTCAGCTTTTAAGTTTCACATAAAAGATGCAATTCTAAAAATAGCCGAAACAGTTCCAATAATAAATTACATAATAAATTAATATGTAAAATAATTAATTTGAGTAATTAAATGTAATTCAAGCAAATCCGGAAATAGAACTATTTTTTTTTATAAGGACTTTTGTCTAGAGCATTCGAACGGGAGAAATATTTTTTATATGGATATTGTCTCTGCCCGTAGGGGTTACGAGAGAGGAAACTAATACTCCTTAATATTAAGATAGGGTAATTAGTGAGTTAAATATCACAAAACTTAATTTTAAATTAAAGGAAAACGCATTCCACATTGCTAAACGATAATTTTTTTTCTTGGTCTTGTGTTGTAATTGTTGGCAAATTCTGTTAGCAGAGGGTGAGTTGTGACAGACGTCATATTTGACGTTTTAATAGTTTGAGGGAAAAATTCTAAA
This sequence comes from Scoparia ambigualis, assembly GCA_963921215.1. Lineage (NCBI taxonomy): Eukaryota > Metazoa > Arthropoda > Insecta > Lepidoptera > Crambidae > Scoparia > Scoparia ambigualis. Next base: position 18,442,451 of record OY992525.1, on the reverse strand, counting down.
GGAACTGCGTTGTTAGAGATTACCCCACTTTACGAGTTGAAGTCATAAGCTGGCCTTCGATTTATAAGACTTCCGGCGAAGGAAAGCAGCCGGGTCTGATGACGTCGAAACGATTTCAATCTCTGGCGTGACGTGGTGTGATGTGTTGAGATCAATTCACTAAGGTAGGCATGAGTCCTGGCTGGTAACCTTTTGTTTTAATCTGAGGTCGTAATAATGTAGTGGATTTGAGGCGTCATTAGCTTGAGAATATAGTCAACAAGTGTGTGGTTTATTTACAGGGATCCGTGCCCGAAACGAAGTTCCGGTCGCTGGCAGCCACGCGCACAGTTAAAATCTCCCAGCGCGTAAGTATCCCAAATGTAACATTGTTAAGTATAATAAGCCGTCATCCTAGGAATTCAAATCGATTTTTCATGGTGTCCGAATCATGCCTTGTCGCCAGGCGACGCAAGGCTCTTGGCCATGTGGCAGACGTGTCAAATCCCTTTAGGAGTGGATATTGCATTATCCCACAATATTCTAGCATTGTTTGGTTTTGTTTATTGGAATATCGTAGCCGTGTAGTGCCTTGTGTACTAGTTAAATGTGAAACAACACTAAAATCAAAACATGGTGTTAAATATTAGTGATATGGGGTTAGTTTATGGTTGTGCAACAGCGTTGGGAAGCTTTTGATAACCCTTAGCGCTGCGAGTCCCTGATTACATCGCCCGACGGCACATTAGGTTGCAGCCCCAGATACACAGATAGCAGACTGCGGGACCACAATTTATGTAACAGTTTTGAACTAGGCGTGTATTGTTATAAATAGGCCCCGTGTTGATAATTTCAGATGCTTCGAGAGGCCCGTCTCGCCGCCAGGATTTAGAGCTGGGCCCTAAAGCCTGGACGCGAGACCTGCTTCCTCGGGGTATCAGCGGCCACCTGCTGCCAGTCGAGCTGTCGCCGCCTAGCGGATGAGCATGCGCTGACGGTTTTTTTTTGTTACCCAGCCCACTGGGATACTTGTTTTTATTTGGTAATATTTTTTAAAATTAAGGTTTCGACACCTTAACCATTATTCTTTTTTTTTACATCCAATGACCCCCAGCGTTGGGGAAGTTGTGAAACATTTGAGGATCTGCGAGTTCGACCTGGGTGAAGTTGTATGGTGACATCGTCTCCAGATTCGGGTCTACATTTAGATCCTGGCGCCCTTTAATATTAATTTTATATCGGTGTAACCCCACGGTTCTCTAGTATATTGGCTTTAAACATGTGATAGTTTTGATACGGTTAAACGGATTAAAACATTTAATTTAATATTTTTATAGACGGAGTAATTTAATTTTAATTTCAACTTCATACTCCGAACGGTGCTGGTTTTATCCCTACCACCCCACGACCATAGCTCGTACCACTGAAATATTAGCTGGCTGGTTAGGTAGTAGTAGGAACGGAATTATAAAATTTATTTGAAATTAAAATTATCACCGACCCGCTTGGTCACTTTTGACTCTTAGGATTTTAGTGTGTTTTAGGGGGTGATATAGCTTGATAATAAGGTTTAGAGTATTTTAAACAGTAAATTATAGTTGGCAAAATTAATGGAAAGTTTGTTGGACTTTCATTTGAGATTGACCCTAGGGTCAATTTCGACTGATAGTTTTTTTTTGTTATTTTTGGGTTAAATAAATTAAAAGGAGTAACGTAGATGATTAGTACCTAACTTAATATAAGGAAATATTGTGACTAACCCCCTCTTTTAAATAATAAGAGTGAAATAAAATTTATAATTTTATTTTATTGTTGTTGGACAAAATTTTAGTGTGTGTTCTTTAACAATATACTGCCTAGCTGTAAAACATTTTATGGTTTTATTTGATAACATCCCACTGAAGCTTGCGTTTGGGACTTTCTTCCTTTTCCCCAAAGTGGACAAAATCTCAAATGTAACAGCTCACAACCAGACTCAGTTGAATCAGCCCAGGAAATACGTCAGAGTCTGGAAAGGTTCTGGGAGTCTGAAGAACCCCTACCTCAACCTCACACTCATACTGATTCCCTGGAGGAACAATGCGAGGAAATTTTCCGCTCTACCACTACACGCGATCCCTCAGGCAGATATACGGTCGCTTTGCTCTTTCTTAAGGACGCCCCCCAACTGGGAAAAACTCACCCTATCGCGTTACGCAGATTCCTCAATATTGAGAAGAAGCTAATGGCGAACCCGTCTCTGCGTTCCAAATATGTCGACTTTATGGCCGAATACATCAACTTAGGGCACATGACTCCCTGTCACCCAAATACATTCACCCATATACCTCACTTTTTTATCCCCCACCATGGCGTATTCAAGTCAGGGTCGGACCAGCTGCGCATTGTCTTTGATGGTAGCTGTAAAAGCTCCAATGGTGTCAGCATAAATGAATTCCTACACACAGGTCCCGCCCTTCAACAGGACATTGTTGACATCATCATGTCCTTCAGAACGTACCCAGTCGTTTTTAGCACTGACATCCAGAGGATGTTCAGAAATGTGCTGGTAGCCTCAGACCAGAGACGGTATCAGCTCTTAATGTGGCGGTCCTTACCAGATCACCTTCTGCTCACCTACGCCCTCAATACAGTCACCTACGGCCCTAGGCGGCTTTCAGCTCAGTAAATCGACATCTAACTCGCCTAAGCTGCTCAAAAGATTCCCCGACAACCAATGCGACATGCCCAAGGACTTCGACATGAACCCAGACTCCACGTCAATTAAGGTCTTGGGTATACAGTGGAGCCCTCAGTCAGACGAGTTCACCTACCGCATCTCTCTGCCCCCCATCACACATATCACAAAGCGGTCCATTTTAAGCACCGTAGCCTCACTTTATGACCCTAACGGCAGCAAAGCTGCTCCTTCAGCAATTGTGGCTACTGAAGCTGGAGTGGGATGAGCCCACTCCCTCTGAAGTACAAACAGAGTGGCACCACATCCCAGAGGATCTGCCGCTGTTGTCTAGCATTCGCTTCCCTTGGCACATTTGTGCAAACAAAGGCTCAGCTGCATACTCGCTTCACGGGTTCGCAGACGTCTCTGAAGCCGGGTTTGCCGCCGTTGTTTATCTCCATGTGCTCAATGCCACCGAAAATACCTGAGTAAACTTGATTGTCGCCAGGTCGCGAGTCGCACCAATCAAGAATCGCCTCACAATCGCCAAGTTAGAGTTGTCGGCCGCCGCCCTACTCTCTCAGCTCATGATCCGTCTGTCAGTTCAATTATCAGCCCATATCAGTATTCAACAACACATATGTTGGTCAGACAGCACGATAGTCCTAGCCTGGCTCAATACACCGCCTCACCGTCTTCAACCCTTTGAAGCCAACAGGGTAGTTAAAATCAGCTCAAGCTCACCAAAATGTAAATGGCGACACGTACCTTCCGAGCTCAACCCAGCAGATTGCGCAAGCAGAGGGATGTCTGCGCAATCCTTGTCAGCCCACGACCTATGGTGGTCTCCCACGTGGCTTAGACAGCCTTGTGAGTCTTGGCCTACGATGCCCTTAGCTCTGGGCCATCACGCCCTACCAGGCCTTAAGCCCAAACACATCCCGTCACTGGTCCAGTACCCGGTCTGGACTTTGATCTGCTCACTCGGTTCAGCTCACTAGACAAGCTCGTCGGAGTGACATCTTGTCTAAGACGTTTTCTGCACAACTGCATACACAACCCAGACTTGCGACGCTCAGGCCCCTTGTCCGTCAGTGAACGAAGGGAGGCCCTACTATACTGGGTGCGCAGTGTTCAGCACAATGTGTTTGCAGAGGACATTCTTCGCCTTTAAACTGGCAAAACCTACTCCGTCAGACTCCAGCGGCTGTCACCTCTCATTAAAGATGAGCTCCTTAGAGTTGGTGGACGACTGTCCCATGCGTCTATCCGAAATGACGCGCAGCATCCGCTCATACTTCCCAGCTCTAGCCCACTTGTAGACCTCATTATTGACCACTACCACAAAATACACTGCCACCCAGGCGCTGACACCTTACACGCAATCCTACGCCAACAATTTTAGATATTGTCCGCGCGCCGTATTATTAGGCACCGAGTCTTTAAATGCAATAGATGCTTTCGATGCCAGGCCCAGCAGCAAGCGCCCTTCATGGCCGACCTGCCAGACGATAGAGTTACGCTTCAGCCCGTATTTATTCAAGTCACAACGGATTTTGCCGGCCCATTCCTCGTTAAATCTAGTACCCTACGTAACGTTAAACTCTTAAAAGCGTACTTTTGTATATTCGTGTGCCTCTCAACTAAGGCGGTTCATTTGGAACCAGTCTCGGACCTCAGCACGGAAGTGTTCCTCGCGGCATTACAACGTTGTATCGCACGCCGTGGTGCCCCGGTCCTCATCCGCTCAGACTGCGGTACAAATTATGTAGGTGCTAGAATTCAGCTCATTGAAGTACAAAACTTTCTTGCCTCGAATAATGACACGATTGCGCACAAGCTCGCTGGTCAGCACATTACTTGGTTATTGAACGTCCCTAAGGGACCATGGTTCGGTGCGTTACATGAGATCAACGTAAAATCAACAAAGCAACTTTTATATCGCGTAATTAGCGAACAGCACCTCACATTCGAGGAATTCTATACACTTTTAGCACCTCCAGACCACACACCAGACCTCTCTGCCCACTTTCGTCTGATCTGTCAGACTTCGAGCCGCTCACAGCCGGACATTTTATTATAGGCCCGCCACTAACGGCTTCTCCCGAACTATCCTTGGAGGATAGGCCTATATCTGCCCGTAGACGATTTCAAATGGTACAGGCCCTTTCCCAGCGCTTCTGGACGTTGTGGACTCAGTTTTACTTCCACACACTCCAAACCCGCTCCAAATGGTTGTCCCCATCCTCCCCTCCCTGAGTTGGCGAGCTCGTCCTCATCAAGGAGGACAACCTCCCTGTCCTTCAATGGAGATGAAGCGCATCACCCGCACCCTACCTGGGAAGGATGGCGTCGCCTGGGTGGTGGAACTGGACACCGCGAATGGACATCTTCGGAGGCCTGTATTCCGGATCGCCAGGCTCCCATTAGATGAGCCCACCTTGGGCCCCGGAGGATGTTCCCGCCAAGGCCGGAACGCCTATTTAAATGATTCCACCATCTGTATTGCGGTTGATTCAACGATTGGTGACAACTAAGTCCCAAGTTTTATCCCAAGTTTTATCCCCGTGTGGTGCCGGGTTAGGATTTCACCACCCCCTCCCCTGTATCTTAGCGGGTGTCGTAAGAGGCGACTAAAGGGATTTTGCTGGTGGGAGAGCTTTGCTCGTCCGGCGCTACCACCATGCGGACTCGTAAAACCCGCCAAGTGTTCGGTGCTCGACACAGGACGCGTTCCGGGTTCAGAGCCGTAATACCGGAGCTTGGGGAGGTGCGGTGGCGGCAGGGTCAAGGTCCGGTGGAAGTCTTTGTGGACGCATTGTTCGGTTGACTTGGGTCGATTCGCCGGCCAGGGAGACCCGTAAAAACGGTGGTGCCGCTGGCCGCCCGCGGCATAGTACAGGAGCCCAACTAGGGCTAACCACCCTAGGAGGCTGCTCCACCAGGTCGCGCATAATCCCGAAGTGGCTCGTCGTGCCGGTTGGTGACCGGATTGGTGGGACCCGGATGGAATGGGATGGAATATTACATTCCCTACACTGATGTCGTCAGCGGAAGTAAGGCGCGCCCTTGGTTCAATCGCGAATGCGCCAAAGCTGTTGAACTTAAATAGGCGGCGTATCGCGCTTGGACCAAGGTTCGCACGCTCAACGATCGTAACATCTCTTCCCACAAGGTAGTCTTCAACAAGGCTACCAAAGTCTGCAAGAGAGCTCTCTCGAGAGCGAATGCCCAGCGCGTTGCTCGCGTTGGCCAAGAGCTGTTGTCGCACCCAACGGGTAGCCGAAGTTATTGGCGACTGGAAAAAGCGGTGCAAGCCAACTTTTGCGCGCCTTCTCTGCCCCCACTGCGGTACCCTGATGGCTCGTTGGCCCATCGGCCGCTAGATAAGGCTAACCTCTTAGCGAAGCTCTTTGCGGCGAATTCGCGTATCGATGACTGCGGCGCGGAACCACCTACCATCCCTCACTGTGGTTCCTCAATGCCTGACGTCCAAATCAGACAACGTGACGTCCGTGCCGTGCTGCAGTCACTTGATGTGCGGAAGGCTAGCGGTCCTGACGGTATACCGGCAGTCGTCCTTAAGAAATGTGCTCCCGAGTTGTCTCCAGTACTAACACGCCTATACCACCTCTCGTACTCTACTGGAATTGTGCCGGAGGCTTGAAGAAAGGCGAACGTCCAGCCGGTCCCCAAAAAAGGGGATAGGTCTGACCCAGGCAACTATCGACCAATTGCTATCACCTCTGTCCTTTGCAAGGTTTTTGAGCGAATCATAAACGGACAACTCATTCGCTACCTAGAAGATCACTCCCTGATTCATGATCGACAATACGGGTTCAGACCGAAACGATCAACGGGTGATCTCCTGGCGTTCATAACACACCTGTGGGGTGAAGCAATGGACAAGCATGGAGAGGCACTGGCTGTTAGCCTGGACATCTCCAAGGCATTCGATCGAGTTTGGCATCGTTCGCTTCTCTCCAAGCTTTCGTCATACGGCTTGCCACCTCGCCTATGCGATTGGGTCGCCGGGTTCCTGCATGAGCGTAGCATTCGCGTACTCTGCGAAAGCAGTGCCTCACAGTCTCTGCAGGTGAACGCCGGAGTGCCGCAGGGCTCTATAATATCGCCCACGCTGTTCCTTCTGCATATCAATGATATGTTATCCTTGGGTAACATTCATTGCTATGCAGACGACAGTACAGTACATCGGCGTTATTTGGGTCACCCTGCGGCAAAGCAGGCCGATGTAGTGGAGTCGAGACGGAAGATTGTCATTGAGCTGGACGAGGAGTTAGACCGCATTTATAAATGGGGCTCTGATAATCTGGTCCAGTTCAATCAAAAAAAAACACAGGTCTGCGCTGTCAGTGCTAAAAAGTCCGCATTTCTCCCCCAACCCTCCTTCCAGAGCAACCTATTACCCATCCAGACTGGTCTCAGTCTCTTAGGTATGGACATACACAGCGACCTCAACCCGAAGAGCTATATTGAGAGCATTATAAACACAGCCTCACGTAAACTCGGAATCCTGAACAAGGTGAAGCGGTTCTTCACGCCGGAGCAACGTTGTCTTTTGTATAAGACTCAGGTGCGCTCCTGCGTGGAGTATTGCTCTCATCTTTGGGACGGATCCGCCAAGTACTTGCTCGAAGCTCTTGACAGGTTGCAAAGACGTGCTGTCCGTATTATCGGTAACGATGACGTTACGACCAGTCTGGAGCCGTTACAGCTACGTAGGGACATTGCTTCCCTTAGTGCTTTCTACCGCCTTTACCACGGTGAATGCTCTGAGGAGCTCTTTGACCTCATCCCTCCCTCTCCTTTCCTTTCCAGATCGACGCGTGCAGGTCTTAGAAGCCACCCTCATACCGTGCTGACCATCAAGACACGTACCAAAAAGTTTGGACAATCGTTCTTTTGCCGAACTGCCCGTATGTGGAATGCGCTTCCCGCACACGTGTTTCCTTCCTCTTTCTCTCCCGGGTTATTTAAGCGGGGCGTGAAAAAGCATTTATGCAGGCCGCCATAGTGAGAGCGTTCGGCATAGCGTGGTAGCGCAGTGACCAACGCTTTCACTTCTTGGGCTTCACTGGCTGCTTTTCATCAGGCAGAGTGAAGCCATTATGGCGTGCCACAATAAAAAAAAAAAAAAAAAAAAAGTCCGCCGGCCCGCCGCTGCGCGAGTCGCTGTCGGCCGCGCCGTGACGCGATCGAACGGAACGCTGAGACGTGGCGAGTCGGCATTCTTCTCCGGCTAGCGCGCGTGCATGTGACATCATACCCGTTACAACCGAGACGCCCTTTTCGCCGCGTTGAACATTGGCGACCCCTAAGAACATTTGTGGAGTGACTGTGTGCTGTGCCGTGACCGTGAAGACCACTTCGTCACCCTGCCCGTGCTTTGCTCGTCTCCAGTTGCCCGCTCACCCAGCATCCCAGGTAAGCCTTCATACCTCCCGCCATTTCCCTACGTCGCTGTTTCGGCGAACGCCTTTCGCCGTAACAACACATTTCAATACTTATTTAATTTATTATTTACCGCACAGTAAAAAACAATAGCTTATACGTGGCAAAATCTTTCACAATTTGGGTGTGTGTAATTGTATGCATGCATGTTGCAAGTAATTTTTTTTTGTACATACCAATTACTTTTATTTTCCTTACCTATCGGTTGGTTTCGCTTTTCTAGGTATGTTTATTATAAATTATATTACGGTCATTTATAGTTTTAGCTGCTACTTTTTTTTTGTTTATACTTTTGTTATACTTATTTCTTGGTATATTTTTATATTGTAATGCTGCACGCATACCTACCTACATTAATATTTCAATATCGGTCAGTGAATGCGACGTGCACTCTTAAGGTGCGGCCAGAATACCAGTGCTGCTGCAGCGGCTCTCGGGCTGCCGCAGCACATGCTGAGGCACGCACCTCGTTGACAAAACTACTTAGTATCCGTTGTGCACAGCACGTTACGTACCTGTACGAACATTGTGTATTCATTACGTATACTTAATTAAGATTTAACTCTTTTTGTGCTGTGTTATTTTTAACCTTATTTATGGTCAATAAATGTTTATCTATCTATCTATTTTTTTAATTCATATTTTGTATTGCCTGGTTACGACATATTCTTTTTTTTTGTTTGTTAATGTCGTTGCTTTTGTGCGCTGTGATTTTTTGCGCCCATTCTTTGCCACAGTTAAAAAATTATGTCCTGAATGGGTGGTAGGTTAAAAATGATTTGGACGATTCAAAGTACTTATTAATTGAGTTTATTGAATAAATATATTTTGACTTTGACTTATGCGGGAAGGTCAGTCCCAGCAGTGGGACATATGAAGGTTGATGATGATGTACGTATGTATGTATAATTAACAAATATCATGAAGGTCGACATACTCAAAAACATATGTGCTGACGCACATTCACATAATGTGTTTGCACGTCGTTAAAATATTTAACCGGAACACAGCTGTAAAATTTTTACTTCTCAAAAATGTTTTATTTTACGAACAATCATAAATGACAAATTTTGCAAATAGTTCTCTGTATCCAATAATTTGTATTATATTTGATTATTTTCAAATTTTTTACTACCTTTTTTTCGTACTGAAAAATGTGGTTAGCGTGTAGTAAAACATAGTGAAACCTACCTATTTAGCTATGACACCCGTAAAACGATTTTCACACTCAGGTTATTAATATAATAACCGTCTTTTTTCGTTTTTTAATTTGTTTCTTTTGACTAGCTTTCATGCCGTTTTTGATCACATGCTGCGTGCCGGGGAAATTAAGAAGCCTGCAAGCAGCCTCATTAAATTATTCGTCTCAATCTAACCTAACCGGAACTTAAGTTATAAATATTTACCTTTTCTTTATAGTCGGGGGACTCAAACGTTCAGCTCACGTTCAGGAAGCTGGTAGGGGCGCCCTCTATTAGTGTAAGCAACAACCCCCCAACATGCAGCATGCAAGCAAGCATGCAGTTTTCCAACAAACTTGCATTCAACATGATATGCAAGCATGCAGCGTTGTAATGATTCATGACATGACATAAGAATTTTTTATTGAGATATACTTCCCTAACATTACACAAGTACAGTCATTACTTACAAGTCGAATTATAACTTAAGAATGTATAACACTGCACAACACAGAGAATAACATTTCCTTTTCTTTTACAACCTAAGTGAAATTCATTCGAGTAGATTTACGAAATTCCAACTTGAATGCACTTCTCGCGCCTGCATTCGCATCTTTTAACACCATTACCATGACGATCGGTCAATAATCGTAGAAGCTACATCACTTTTATATACAGAAATACCCGTTTTTCTACAATTCCAAATAAAAAGGAACCACTTACAGGTCACAAATATTAACCGGTTTTTAAAATTTAAAAGTTTTTAAATTCAAACGCTTACACGTGTCTCGATGAATTCCTCAACTCTTGGTACTATTTTCATCTCGATCCTTCCAAAATCCTTGGAGCTATGGCCAAAAATACGTCTGAGGCGATTTGCACCTGATAACAATTGTCAATGGTTAAATTACTAACAACACGTTCGCTGCGATATAAGGTTGAAACACCCGATGCAAGTGCTCCCACTGTGTGCGGAGGTAAGAAACGTGAATTTCTCCCCGGTGCGGCGGCTGTACTGTGAGTATTTTTGCATGTACAAAAGAGACAAGTATAGGTTTGAGTTTAGGACCTTAAGGGCAACTCAATTAAGCTTAAAATTGTGTTAAGGCTTTTCGGCCCGATAACGCACTGGTTGATATTTTTTTTCGATTCCTTGCGGGTACCGGGTCGAAAAGCCCATCATAGATTACTAGGTTATTCCGCCCCCTTCCGCACTGTTGTAGGTGATTCCATTGTTTACTTCCGCTTAGTGTCGTGACGTAATTATCGGGAACGGACGCATATTACCATAGTGCATAATTCAAGACTTTCGAGTACATTTTTGTATGGTATAAAACCTTTAATAATGCCTCGACCAAATAAACGAAGTCGAAAAATGCTAGAATTATCGTTACGACAAGAAAAACAAAAAAGTGAAAGTGAAAATTCTAATGAAGAAAAGTCAAAGTGGAGAAAAGTTGTGAAAAACGAAAACAAAAGTAATGATTGCAACAAAACCGCTCTGATCTTAATGTCACTAGTCCTGGACCAAGTGAGAAGGTGAAAACCGCCCCAGAGCTGAACCCAAACCAAGTAAGTAGAGGCACAGCAAGCACAATTATTATTACCGTTCCTAAAAAACGCAAATACAACCCAGAGTATGATAATACGACTAGTCAACTTACTCCGACTAACTTCGAGCCACAATTGCAAAGTGATGTAGAAAAATCTCCCAGTTCTCGGAAAGTGCAACTATTAAATCAAGAAAAAGCAGACACAATTTACGTTAGTCCTAGTACCGGTAACACCCTTCTAGTTTTAAAAAATGCCGAATCGTCACCTGTAAACCCAACTCAAAACAATCATGAATTACAAATAAATACCTTACAACCTCAATCTGGATTCCGTTCGCCGGCAGTCCATGGCACTACTTCATCGACGCTGACAAGCAGGTGTAGTTCTGTGAGCGATATATCATGTGCAAAATCTTTACCTTGCCCATTAAATAATGATACAACCGAAGAAAAATTTGCAGAATCATCTATTGATAACCAAGAAAACAAATCATTTTTGGAAACCAGCTCTTATAATATGTCTTTAAAAATAAATGAAAATATTGATAATGCCCAACTTATACCAGTCAGTGATTCAGTTGACCAATTGAATGCAGTCTTTAAAGCCCATAGCACTAATCATTACGGAATCTCTCGCAGTGTGGTAGAACCAAGTGACATAGAATCTATAAATGAACACCACTCGGAAACGGATGAAGATTTTGACCCCGATCTTTTTAATCTCGAATCAGACTCTAGTAGCACTTCTACTGAAAGCGAGGACTGGATTTCGAGTAACGATGATTCAGAAATTACCGAAGAAGTGCAACCCAATGTAATTCCTTCTACAAATGTTAATGACGAAGACGAGTGGCAAAATATTGATAATACAGTTCCTAATTTTGAATAATACGCCGAAAATTGCAAAATTAACATTCCAAATGATGCGAAAACCCCTGAAGATTATTTAAATTTATTTGTTACAAATGACATTATTTGCAAAATGGCGGTAGAAACAAATAATTATGCCCAAAAGTTTTTAACAAGCAACCAGCTTAAACTTAAATCACGTCTTCGAGCTTGGGTTCCTACAAATCCAGAGGAAATGAGGAAATGTTTTGGCGTAATTATGGTTATGGGGTTGGTAAAACTGCCACACATAAATGATTACTGGTCCAAAAAGAGTATTTACCGAAATCAGTATGTGGTCTCCACAATGACGAGGGACCGATTTCTGATACTTTTAAAATGTTGGCACTTTAGCCAAGAGGATCCTGATAGCACAAATAAACTGACTAAAATTAAGGATCGACGAGAGCATGATCCCATGGCGGGGAAGGTTGAAATTTTGCCAGTATTTAAAAGGCAAATCCCATAAATACAGAGTTAAGCTGTATAAATTATGTACGCCAGATGGGTATACTTTCAATGTAAATGTATATACTGGCAATCGTGATAATGGGAGAGAATTCAATCACGGAAAAGAAACGGTTATAAGATTAATTAGAGGTCTTGAAAATGAAGGAAGAACTGTGGTGACTGACAATTTCTACAATTCTATAGATCTTGCTCAAGCAAAAAAACATTCCTTTGTGGTACTTTGCGACCAAATCACAAAGATCTTCCAAAACGTATAGTAGCTTCAAAACTGAAAAAAGGCCAAATAATCGGTGCAATGAATAAGAATGGCGTTTGAATCATAAAATGGGTTGACAAGAGGCCAGTTAATATGATTACTACATGCCGCAATCATGATTTGACAATAAAAAATACCGACAAGACAAGACGTGCCACCGGAGAAGCAATTAAAAAACCTCAGTGTATTTTGACCTACAATGAAAATAAAAAGGGTATCGACTTTAGTGATCAGATGTCGTCTTATTACACAACCCTGAAGAGAAGAATCAAGTGGTATCGTACAGTCATGCTTGAATTGCAATTTGGGACATCTTTGGTCAATATGGGTGGGTGGTGTACAATATACAGCAGCCAAATCCAATATCAAAAAAGAATTTCGTCGAAGCAATAATTGCAGCATAAACACAAACGCCAATTACCAAAATGAACACTGGTAAGATTTTTTTTTTCGCTTTTTATTCATTTATTTATTATTACTTGTTTTGTTATATTTTTTTGTTAGCCTATCGAAGCGTCCCATTACTGGGAAAGGGCCTGTTGTAATTGAATTATGTAATATTACATAGTTAAACGAAATCGCAAGCTCTGGGTTTGAATCCTGGTTTATAACACAAATACATGCACTTACCGTGAATGTTTTCTATGCAGGTATAAATATTTATTTATATAAATATGTAGATATGGGAGTTTTCAGAAAATATGTACTTAGAACCACAAGAGCTATTGATTTATAAAAGGAAGAAAAGTATCCCTTGTCTTTCATACAAAATTCAGAAGTCAGTTTTATGACAAAATGTAGGGTATGTTAAAATTCGTCACAAAACTGCCAAAATATGGCGAATACTGTTTTTTCTTTTTTTTATCTAAATTTTTAACTTTAAATCTAATCTTTCTTTATAAAAGGCACACTTTTTTCTGTAAATGCCCATATACCATCATCTAATTCCCACAATACAAGTCTTATTGAGTTTACTGTGAGGCGAGATTAATTTTTAAACGATAGTCAAATTAGCCTACATTTAATTCTAGGACTCGGTTAAATATTGTTAATTGTAGTATGAATGTTTATAGTCACAATATTCTTTCAGATTATCAAAATGATGTCCTGAAGAAAAAACACACCTTCGAAAATAAAGGCGACAGAAGAAGAATCTGTGCTGGGTGCTACCAAAAGCTGCGTTGTACACTCACCAGCCGAGAAGCAAATAAAAAAGTAAAAAAGATTAAATCTTTCTGTGTGGAATGTATGAAAAGAAGACTGTTTGTCATGTTTCTATCAAGCTCATATGTATTTTTTATTAAACGATATTATAAATAATGTCTCGATAACTTATTGCACATCACTAATAATTCTCCAATTGAACCTGTTGTTCAATGCGGTTTCGGGTTGTAAGACCTTATACTTATTTTTACATATACCTCTTAAGTAAATAGCAGAAACCCGGGGCGAGGCAAATACTGAGACAATCAACTCGTCTACTAGCGATATTGATAGGTAGGTATTCAAAATTTAAAGCTTTCGCATAGTTACAGTCATTTATTTCCGTCAATACCTTACTAGGCCTATGAACCCCACAAAGCAGTGGTGGAGAGTTTAAGTAACAGGCCAATCGGCCTTTTAACGCACCATACAAAAAAACGCCCAGCACCGTAAAACCAAACAATTAAATATCAATTGTTTCGCGACCGCCGGCGGTCTTATGATCCTTGACATATTAAATACGTTTTGCTAAACTTACAGGTAGTCATCATTATGGTTAAAATTAAAAGTGAACTATAACTGTTGAAAATATAAGGTACTACCGGGTGACAAGGCCCACAGTTTTCCAAGGCCCAAGCGCAGGAAACTATGTTTATTACATTTGATCTGTGCCAACTTCGTAGCGTGCATGAAACATATCAATATGAACGCCGAAACGTAGCAGCGGACAGCGAGCGGCCACCATCTTGTCAGTGACACCCGGTAGTTCGCCGACATCGGTGTCGGCCGCTCATATTACTACTTTTGGCTCCTAAAAAACTTCAGTTTTTACTTGTTTATACTACGATTTGTTAGTAGATTTTTATTTAGTGTGTTTATTTGATCAATACTATTTTGATTTTTACATAAACATGTGCGATTTTATAGCTTTTTATTTTGTAAATATTTAATTTGTATTGTATAGCCCACAACGGTTAGGAAGGCCCAACGAAGTAGTTGCTTGGGCCTTAATAGGAATATAAACATAATTACTTAATTTTAGCATAAATAACAATAATTTATAAGTAAAATCTAATATGAATAGAATAAACACTTAAAAATTAGATACCTCGGCTGTTTTATTACACAGTGGAAAAGTATTTTTTTGTAACAAAATATTGATCATTTTAGTATCCAATTGCATTTATCGAAGTTTATGAATGTTACAATTTTGATGTGTATATATCCTTATAGTCCTTAATGCTTTACTTTTGCTCCAAAATACTTAAAACCTGCACGGGCCTTATTGGACATACCATGTTTAGTAAAGCCCAAAATAAGGTTTTTAAAAATGTTTAAAAACCTAACTTATTATCGTTGTAGTTTCAATAACTACATTTACTTGGATTTTAAAATAATCATAGCTTTCATTGTAAACACCCTTTTTCTTCTAATTGATATTTTTTTTCCAATTTGTAAAAAAGTGGGCCTTGTCACCCAGTAGTACCTTATTAATCCTTAAACGTATTTGTCCGAATATTTTCAAATCGTCTGCATACATAAGAAAATTGCAGTTTTTAAAACACGATCCTATGTCGTTTATAAATAATATAAACAGCAATGGCCCTAATATGGACCCTTGAGGGACCCCTGATGTGACCATTACTTCCACAGATGCGTATCCATTTATCACTACCCTCGGGGTTCTATTCATAACATAAGATCTAAACCATCGCAAAAGATCTCCACGAATACCATTTTAGGCGATTTTATGAAGTAATAATTCATGATCCAATTTGTTGAAGGCCTTGCTGAAATCTGTATATACAGAATCTACTTGTACACGCTGGTCTAAGCTCTCAAATAGAAAATTCCCATACAAAACTAAGTTAGATTCAGTTGAGCGTTGTTTAATAAATCCATGTTGTTCAGCTATTATTACATTGTGCAGTTGAGGATAGACAGCATTGTGGACAAGTCTTTCCAAGACCTTAGACAAAGTGGAAAGTATTGATATAGGACGATAGAGTTCTACAGCGTTTTAGAGACCACCCTTATGTACCGGAGTAATATGAGCAGTCTTCCACATCTTAGGTACCATGCCTTCAGAAATACATTTATTAAATAAAACTAGTAGAGGAGTGGCTATACTTTTAGCCGTCAATTTGATAAAAAGAGGGGGAATCTTATCTGGCCCAGGCCCTTTAATGGAGTCTTAAGCTGGTAGCACCTTAACGATGTCATCTCGCGTAAAAGATATATTAGACAAAGTGTCACTACACTTGATGTTTTGAGGGTGGTTCAAATCAGTGTCAAAGTTGCTCAACGTACTTGGCTCAAAAAGGGATGAAAAGAAATCACTGAACAAATTAGTAATTTGTTCAGGATCCCTTGATTCTAGATGATTGTATTTCATAATATTTGGTAATCCACTTATATTTTATGTCTATGAACATACGACCAAAATACTTTTATATCCTTACGGATTCCGTTTTCTACCGAATTAATTATTTTTTTAAAACACTCTTTGCTTAATTTTTAAATCTACGGCAGTAAATTGTGAAATTCTCATAGTTGGATGCATTACCAAACTTTTTCCATTTAACCCATTCCCGCTCTTTATTTTTAAAAATATGAAGCAGTGGTCGTGAGAATTAAGCAGGAAATTCGCTTGATTTAACTGGTCTTAAGGGAATGTGCAAAGACACAATCCGGTAAATATTTTCATAGAAGACATTAACAGCCTCTTCAGCTAGTAAATTACTAAATAAACCACACCAGTTCACCGCGGCAATGTCAATATTTACTTTTTCATAATTACCTTCAGCTAATCAATATCTTGGAACATTGTTTTTTGGCAAAGTTTTATAAACCAAGTTCAATGACGTTAAGATCTGTAAATGGAGGATGGTGGTTATCTATGCGAACTAAAAGCGAAATTACAACTTCACTGACACAATCAACTGAATTTGAAAGAAATAAATCTAGAGTATTGCCATTAAGATTTTTTAATTTATTGAATTGAGCTGCCTGTAATAGCGATATAAAGTAAATAATATAATTGTCAATTTCCCCACTGTTATTGGTTAATACCGGTTTAGGTGTGGGCTGGTCAATTAAGTTCCATTACAAAGACGGTAAATTAAAATCGCCTACTACATAAAAGCTGTCCACTTCATAGCATAAAAGTGCAATCTGTAGGGCGTTTAAAAACAGTTTATAAGTAATGTATGTTTGTTGAGGTGGTATGTACAGACCACATACTATGTGATATCTTAAAACTATTTTAACGAGACCTAACACGATTAATTTTGTAAGTAAGTACATATCTACTTACTGCTTGACGTTTCGGCCGCGATGCTGCGGCCGTGGTCACAAGGAAATGTACTTACTTACAAAAATTAATCGTGTTAGGTCCCGTTAAAATAGTTTTAATGCAATGCTAAGCGATAGTTTAAAGTCTTATATGTGATATCTATTTTTAAATTTAGAGTGAATCTTTATAAGTACATGATCAATGTTGCAAGGAAGCGCTAAACCCACATCAGCGCCAACAGCGCTGCTAGT
Organism: Scoparia ambigualis; assembly: GCA_963921215.1. Taxonomy (NCBI): domain Eukaryota; kingdom Metazoa; phylum Arthropoda; class Insecta; order Lepidoptera; family Crambidae; genus Scoparia; species Scoparia ambigualis. The sequence continues at coordinate 18,425,243 of OY992525.1, read as the reverse complement.
GCTTGCGCAAAGCTTTAATCGTTGCGCTGTAAAGCCTTGACGCACAGCCACCAGCACACCACCGCCATCTTGCTTCTTACAAGCGTTAAAATTGCGATCACAGCGAAATATTGAATTTCTTGAGTCAATAACCATATCATCGGATATAAAGGGCATCAGCCAAGTTTCAGTTAATATCAATATGTCATATGATTCTGTCATATATGTCATATGATATAGTCAATTTATGAGCCATTATACTAAATAAAAATATTTTTGTTATTAAAATTAAATTAAAAAGCACAGAATTTATTATCATATTGAGTCTACAGAATGTTAAGCATTTTAACGTTACTAGGCAGGTATGCAGAAAGACGTCGGCTTTGATGTGCGCAGAATTCAATAGCGGTTTTATCCCTAATCCAACCATACTTTGCGACCGTTTAACGTAATGCAAAGTAATGCTTACAGCTTGTGGCAACAGCATACAGTTAAACTTGTTACAACTTAATAAAAAATTTGAGTTAAAACATTCATACGATAATAATACTACCGCCGGCTTTTTATTATAGTTTGTGGAACAATATAATTTAAAAATGTTTACTGTTGCCTGCAATACAACAAAGATGTTACATAATATTATGATGTTGCAATATTTAAAAAGACATCCTACTACGTAAAATGATATAGTAAACAAAAATAATACTGTAGTTTGTGACACGACAAAGGTGAAGCAAATTAGGGTTAAGTTGCAATATTGAAAAAGACATCCTACTAAATAAATTAGGGTACTTACATTGTAAGCCAACAATTGCGAGCATACGAACAAAAACGAACACTGATATTTTGTTTGTAACATAACGACACAGATCACATAACACCAATACAACACATAAGCAAAACATACTTCAATGTAACTGAGAAAAAACATTATGGCTAAAATACGTTGAAGAGAAACTATTGTTTTTAACTTAAATCCACGCACCCACGATGCCAAATAAATCAATATAAACACTGCATAGTTGCATGCTATATATAAACATAGTAGACTTATCAAAAATCAATGTATTTTAATAAAAATAAAGGAAAATAGTAATTTAATAATACAAAATATAACAAAGAGGGTAAGTGAACACTCACTGCATAATTTAACGCATAGCGGACCCGAGTAAGAACACAGGTTAATGTACAGTACAGAAACGACATCCAACTTACCAAAGTCATTGGAAAAATAAAGTACGCATGATCTAGTAATTATATATAAACGGTTAATTGGGTTTCTTTTTGAGCTTGCGCAAATCTTCCTGACGACGAATCTCAAACACAGCTGAGGATTCATTTCATTTTCATGCCTCGCTGTCCTAACCGCGAACGGACGTATCCATATTTTTAAATTTTATTAAATAAATTGTGAAGTGTCCCAGGGCTTTGCCCCCGTCATGAATTGTGACTACGGTGACTTAACTCCGAAGCCCCATCTGTGAAAAGTTGGAAAAGGACATTTGTTTAATTTTGCGCCGCTGCGTGATTCGAACTCGTTCTCGTTGGGTGAGTGCCGGCGCCTTATCCGCTAGACCACGCACGGTGGGCGCGTTGCGGTCCAAATTAGCGATCAGTAGCTACGCGCGGCGGACATATCGCGCTGCAAGTTTGAACGTTGTTCGTGAGCGCGGGAGGCGGCGTGCGTGACTCATCAGCAGTGGTCGGAGTAGGTATATTGAATTAAGGTCACTGACATCAAACGTATATGTTAATATGGATACTCCTCCGAGTTTCCGGATTATTATGATAAAAATACCGAAACATCGAAATTATTACATGAAACTAGTTAAAAATGTATCAATACTCTCAACGCTATGCTGCTAGTGGCGTAGATGACCAGAATTTAATAGTAAAAAATGACTGGTGTGTAAAAACCTTGTTGTAGTAAAAGTGTTGGAGTAAAAGCCTAAGCATGTATAAAATGATATAATAATAATATTCATTTCAACACACGACATCCGGCAAACAGGGTCTTTTGTCCTCTTATCTCTATGCTCAACGCATCTGACCAATTAGAATCAAGTATCCAGGATGACTCATTGACTGTTTGTTCGAAAACAATGCGCTCGCACCGACATCCAGACCAAGTGGCTCACTCACTTATTTCGGTTCGTGGAGTGCGCTTATTTTATGTGTTGTGAATATCTTGACTTGACCCTGGCTTGTTTACTGTCTTCTGAAATCTATTTAAAACGACGAATTTGGCTTATAACTACGGACATCGATTTATTACTCTTGGATTGGGCCCATTTGAAGTTGTTTTTGTACGGGTAAGTTTTAATTATTTTCACTATTTAAGAAGGTTTTAGAACTTGGAAACAGTTAAAAAAATCACTTTATAGCAATCATCACAGCGCATGAGAGTCCGGTACGCACACCGCAGGGCTATCACCGCTTCAGTTAAAAAAAACACTTTATATGAAACAGAATTTCATTATCGACTTTACAGTTGTGTATGTATATATTGTAAATTTAAATCATTGTTTTAGGTGAGATATAAATAAATATGGCAAAGGTCAAGGCTGAAACAGTGCAAAAGTGGTTATTGCACTATCCTGAGCTACTTTACGATAACGCTAGTGGCACTATATACTGTACAAAGTGTGAAAGTCATTTGAAAGCTGTGAATAGAGGCAACATTACCAAACACATTGAAGGCGCTGTACATCAAGGAAAATTTAAGAGACCGCAAGAGGAATTTTACTTAGACCTCATTAAGTTCCTGATTCTATGCAATATTCCTTGGTCGCAAATGAAAAATCCAGCGTTCAAAGAGTTTTTTCAGAAATATATGTGCAGTACTTGTTGTTGCGTTTGTACCAATCGTAAAGTGGTTGACGAATCACAGTTACGAAAAGTTTATTTGGAGAAGTTTTATAGGAATAAAATCAATTCGATTTATGAAACTAATAAAAATGAGAAACTATGGATATCGCTGGATGAGACAACAGACATTTTTGGTCGATACATAGTCAATTTCCTAATAAAACCATTGCATCCTAGTAATAGTGCAGGCCGGCCTTATTTGATTGCTTGTAAAATGCTAACAGCAGTAAATGGACAAACAATAACACAATTTGTACTGCAATGTCTAGAAAATTTATGGCAAAACACTTTTGAAGCGAAAGTTGACAATATTTTAATGCTTTGCACTGACAGTGTAGCGTACATGCTATCTGCAGGGCGAAATTTAAAACATTACTTACCTGAAATGAAGCATGTGACATGTTTGGCGCACGCTCTTCATCGTGTAAGTGAGCAGATAAGGTCAGAATACAACGATGTTGATATTCTTATATCAAATGTTAAAAAAGTATTTTTAAAGGCTCCTAGTAGGGTAAACATTTTAAAAGAAAAATATCCTGACTTACCGTTGCCTCCGCAACCAGTCATTACCAGATGGGGTACTTGGTTACAGGCAGCATCTTACTACGCTCAACATTTAGATAAAATAAAAGAAGTTTTATCCTGCTTGAGCAGTTCTGATGCTATAGCCATACGAAACGCAAAAAACATTTTGGAAAAACAAAATTTAGAAAATGATTTAAAATATATTGAAGAAAATTACTCTATTATACTACTAGCCCTAAAAGAGTTACAAAAACAAAATTTATCTCTAGCTGATTCACTTTTAGTATTTGATCAAGTAAGGGCTACGCTTAACGAGTGCAATAATGAGAATATAAAAAATAAAATAGAATCAGTTATGGAACGAAATCCAGATTTAGATACAATTAGAGAATACAGCGAGAGTATTGAAAAAAGCGTAGCAAATAATCAGAAACTTTATTTCAAATTCGCTCCATTGACATCTACAGATGTTGAACGATCATTTTCCACTTACAAATGGATCTTAGATGTTAAAAGAAATAGCTTAAAATTAGAAAATATTGAAAAAATTATAGTTATTTATTTTAATTGTATAGAGACAGAAAATCAAAATGTAGAACTTGTAACCGATGAGGATTAAAAATAATTATTTTTAATAAAACTGTAATAATGATTATTTGTATTAACAATAAACAATTTTGTTTGCTTACATATGGTTTTTTATTTTATTACTCTATTTACCAAATTTTTGGAAACTCCGGTACATTCCGGAAGAAATGCATGTCCATGTTATGATATCATGACGCAAGTATCTAAAATCAATATACCTACTCCGACCACTGACTCATCAGTCGTGCGTCGTGTCGTGCTTCGTACTCTGCGTTGCTGTGTGCCCGCTACCACTGTATCCGGCGACAAACAACGCGACGCATCGGGTGATATCCAAAATCTGGGGTTGCATGGTACAGGTCAGCGTATTCATATTATTAATTGTATCATAAAATGGCTTCTAAGTTGAAGAGCTGTGCGGGGTGTACGAATGATATTGTAGGCAAACAATATTTGAGATGCTGTGGTTGCAAAGAAGTTTACGACCTTCTGTGTGCAGGTGTTACCGAAAAGCGCTTTCTTAATGCCATGACCAGAGATCACAAAACATCATGGAAATGTCAGACATGTAATTGCAAACTTCCGAAAAGCGCAAACACAAACACACCCGCACGGTCAGCCAACGTTGAGTGTCCTGCGGAAGTACCTAGCAGGCTTGAGAAAAGTGTTTCACCACAAGTTGTTTCGCCCGGGCATGACGCAGACAACGTTACCATTCGACGTCCTCAACAGTCATGTAATGTGTCAATCCCTGCAGATGTGGATTATAGTCCGCCTCATCTTGACCACATACGAGTAATCATCCGAGAGGAGCTGCATTGTATTATAAATAAATAATAAATAAATAAATAAATAAATCTTTCCTACAATCACACCAATTATCTAGCCCAATAGAAGCTTCGAAGAAACTCGTCAAATGGTTACTAGACAACGGATAAACATAATTAAAATACTTAAATACATACTTATTATACATAGAAAACACCCAGACCCGAGACAATTTAGAAAAACAATAATTTCTAAATTGACCCGACCGGGGATCGAACCCGGGACCTCAGAGATGGCGACACCATGAAAACCGGCGTACAAACCACTCGACCAAGGAGGTCGACTCGATTTCGATCGATTATGTCGGAACATATGAGCAATTGGATTGCCAGTGCTGTCTCTCAAAAAGTTACTGCCTCATTTGCAGATGCTGATCACAGATTTCAGATAGGATTGAAGCATTAGAAGATAAACTGGTGCGAGGTGATCTTGCTGGGGACAAAAATATTGATAAAATTCATACTGAACCAAAATAGATCTCCCGAACCGGCAACGGTAAAAAACACGACCACGGGCCGATTCCAAAAGACAGTTTAGAGAGAACTCTGCATACGGGTACAGTGTCGAATCAGAAGCCAAAATTAAACTGCACTAATCAGTTGGAAATTAGGACTGCTGCAGAATACATACCAAGTACAGGTACCTCCATACCAAGTGCTAAGAGAGAAGAGGGTTGGAACGATGTCGTAAAGCGGCCTCGACAAACGAAGAGTCCACCTCAGGGTCTGCTGCGAGGCACTGCTGCTCCTGGCTCAATAGAATTTCAAGCTTCGGAGAGAAAGCGTTATTTCCATCTTTATTATGTCAAAATAGGTACCTCTGAAGATCAAATAATCAAACATCTGAAAAGCATTACAGGATTCGAGACTTGTTCAGTTCAAACTCTTAAAGCACGCGGTCCATACGCTTCTTTTAAATTAAGTGTTCCATCAGCTGCCGCAGAAAGTATTCTTGCTCCTGATAGTTGGCCAGAGGATGTTTGTGTAAAGCCGTGGAGACGTTCCTTTCGTACCAGTAGAGGAGCAGACGAAGCAAACTAGCGACGCTGTGAGCTGCGTCCACCATAGCGTACATCTATGGTGGAGCAGTTGACGGTGTCGAAGGCAGGTCTAGCGATACCAAACGATGTACCCTAAATATAATATATCAGAATGTACGTGGAATAAAAACTAAGCTCCAAAGCTGGAATACAAATATGTTACTATTGCATCACGATGTCATTGCCGCGACAGAAACCTTTTTAGACGACTCTGTGCTGGAGGCTGAAGTTGTTAGTGGTGGTTGGAGCGTTCTTCGAAGCGACCGTGGAACGTGGGGTGGAGGCGTACTACTAGCAGTTAGGCCCTGTCTTTTTCTGTGTCGCTGTGCTGACTTTGAGACTGCCGCGGGGGAGGATCTATGGGCCTCATTCACGCTGAATTGTCGTCCAATATTTATTGGTGTTGTGTATATTCCTCCCAGTGCCGCAGATAGTGTATACCTCGAATGGTTTACGAAGGTAGAAAGTTTTATAAACAATTTAAGGGGAACTGTTATTATTGTTGGGAACCTTAACATGAATAGTGCATCACTCAATGTATCAAACTATTATTGCTATTTTAAGTCTTATAGTAACTTGAGTGACAGAAATGTTATTTGTAACTCTCTTGGTGGCATGCTTGATGTGGTCCTAGCCCGAGATAATGTTGATATTGTTCAAGTGACTGATTCGGAGAGTGGGGGCTTAGTGCGTATTGACCCTCTTCACCCGCCGCTCGATGTTGAAGTGTGCATAAGCTCTGGTCCTCGAAATACACCTATACAGCCTAGTAATATAGACAGTTTTAGGGATTGGAACTTTGCTAAGGTTGACTATAATGTTTTGTCTCGGGTTATTGAAGACGTGGACTGGGAACCCATCATTGAATCCAATGACGTGGATTCGGCAACTCATAAGTTTTACCAGGTCTTATACAAAATTTTTGATAAATATGTCCCTAAAAAGCACAGACCAAAGACTTCATCGAGACGCTATCCCACGTGGTTTACTTCGGAAACGATCAAGAATATTAAACTAAAATCTAAATTACACAAAAAATGGAAGTCTTCGAAATGTTCCTCAGCGTACGCTCAGTTCTCAATGGTTCGTGCTAGTCTTAAAATACAAATTGGATTAGCCTATAAGTCTTACATTGGGCAGCTGGAAAATGATTTACACATAAATAGTCGTGGCTTTTGGCGACACATCAATAATTTGCGCTCCAACGGTGTTTTTGAGCCATGTATTGCATATGATGGGATTCAGCGAACGGGGGTTGATGCGGCTGAGGCTTTTGCTGACTACATCTCCAGTGTATACGCCGAATCATTTTCTCCTCCTGATCCGCTCTCCTTTAATACAAACAAACTATCAACAAATGGTCACATACATTTATCAAACGTCTGTAACAGGGAAGTTAAGTGTGCACTTGGTCGGTTGAAGCCTGGCCGAGCCGCTGGTCCTGATGGGTTACCAGCCGATCTCATGAAGGCTTGCGGATCCTCTTTTTCTGTCCCACTTTGCCACACATTTAATTTAATAATTAAGTCAGGTATTTATCCTTTTATTTGGAAATTATCTCGAGTGACACCAATACCCAAGGGCACTAATAAATTTAATGTAGAGGAACACCGACCCATAGCTATTCTTCCGGCGCCGGCTAAAGTATTTGAGATAGCAGTACATGGCGCTCTTCTAAAAGGAATCGAGCCGTATATCTGTAACGAGCAGCATGGATTTAGGCCCGGGAGGTCCGTTAATACAAATTTATTGACTTTGGTTGAGTGTATCTCTAGCGGCTTGGACCGTGGCAAGCAGTTCGATGTCATTTATTTTGATTTTCGCAAAGCATTCGATAGAGTTCATTGTGACATCCTTCTGTTGAAACTTGATGCGATGGGTTTCTCTCCTCAGCTTACCAAAATGTTCGCAAACTATCTCAGTGATCGGCGCCAATTTGTGCGGTATGGTTGCTATGTCTCGGATCCTTACCCGACTCCCTGTGGTGTGACTCAGGGTTCGATTCTTGGCCCACTGCTATTTTTGATAATGATCAATGATAGAGTCAAGGTTCTCAGGTATGCAAAATGTTTGCTTTATGCAGACGATCTGAAGATCTTCGCAGAAGTAACTTGTGAACAGGATTGTGCACTTATACAGCAAGATATCGATGCTTTGCATGGGTGGAGTGTTGTCAATGAACTGCAGTTTAACTTTGAAAAATGCTTTGTTATGACATTCGGTCGTCACCGTTCTCCAGTCATTCACGACTACATGTTAGGGAGTAAAGTTATCAGCCGTACAGACTCCGTGAAGGACCTGGGGGTGACTTTTGACGGTACTCTGACCTTCAATCAGCATATATCGGTACTTTCGAAGAGCTGCTTTAGTCGATTAGGTTTCGTGTAGCGTAATCTGCGTGATTTTCATGACTCCAAGGTAATAAAACTCCTATTTACTAGCCTTGTTAGGAGCAGATTGGAGTCTAGCGCATGTGTGTGGAACCCACATGAGGCTAAGTACAAGCTAATGTTAGAAAAAGTTCAGAAGGCATTTCTTAGGTATTTTTATAAAAGTCTTTACGGCTACTATCCCTTCCTGTATCCTACAAAATTTCTGCTCGGTAGCCTAGGAATGAACTCGTTGGAGGTCAGGAGAACATGTGATGAGTTATCTATTGCCGTTAAAATATTGCGTGGACTTGTCGATTCTCCTGAATCTGTTGAAGTGCTGTCGAGGCTGTATGTTCCCAATAATTATTTGCGTGTATTATAGTTCGTCGATATAAAACCCTTCGTGAGTGCAAAATAATACTTGTGGTTGGGTGAAGTGACACAACCGTTACATTAGAATAAGAGATCTTAGTGCCTATCAAGAAACAGCGACCTTATAGAAAGGTGTAAAACTAAGGACTATAGCAAGCCTCATCTTCCCAAAGACGAACTGAGGAGAAGTCAGGTAAGCCCCACAGTAGCCCCGCCCCTTATTTATATCTACAAAACATTTTTGTTCCTTCGGCCGGATAGCACATTGATCGGCACGAGGGCTTAATCCGTTCGAATCGGATTAGTTGGTAATCAAATCCAGGTTGTGTTGTCTTAATCTTGCTGCGTGTTTACTACGTACACATATTCATTTCGCACTCATTTTTTCGGTATATTTTACAGTATTTCGTATTTAACATATTCAATCGTTTGTCGGATTTATTTGCGCCATCATTGACTCGCAATATGGCGGATGAATCAATCATCGAACAAGACCTTTTCGAAAGGGATATTATTTTAGAAGAATTAAAACGAACCTTGTTATTTGCTATAACTGACATAACACAATTTCGTTCTCAATGTAGTGATTTAGCTGCTCAACAACGGAAGTTTAGCTAAATTCAATCAAAAATAGAAAAAGCTTTGCTCAAATTAAAAACTTTCAATCGTGACGAACAACTTAAAATTCGTAATGATTTTAGCGATTGTTATTATGCAATTTTAGTGCATATCAATAAATTAAAAGAATCAATGTGTAAAGATAAACATTCGAAAATATTAACTAATTTACCTTTGCCAACATTTAACGGTAATACCACTGATTGGCCTACTTATTATGATCTTTATTGTGGGCAAATTCATAACAATAATGCCTACACACCGGCCGAAAAGTTCCGTTATCTTTTGTTAACATTAAAAGACGAACCATTTAATTTAATTAAAGCCATACCTATTCGCGATGAAAACTACAATATTGCCTTAAATATTCTTATTTTTAGATATGAAAATCGTAGAATTATAGCTTGTATTTTGTATTTGGAACCATTTACTAAAGATTATCATTTTAATATTCGCAACATAGTGAATGTTTATACTGAAAATATTAAAGCCCTTGAGATGATGCATTTTCCTGTTCATGAATGGAACTGTAGTCGCTACGTCTGAGTGGCGAGTACTCGACGTAGGAAAATGGTAGGTAGGTAAGTAGGTAGGTAGGTAGGAAGGCTTACCTGGGATGACAATGGGTGAGCGGGCAACTGGAGCTGGGCAAAGCACGGGCAGGGCGATGAAGTGGACTTCACGATCACACAGTCATTTCACTCAACCACAGGCATTTAGGCGTTCACTTAGTTTGTTAGGTTCACAATGGTCGATTTTACGGTTAGGATGTAGCGTGCGCACGCGGTAGCTGGTGACGAACTCGCCCGATCTCGTCACGGCGCGATCGACAGCGACTCGCGCAGAGGTGGCGCCGCAGCGAGCCGGCGGACGGGATCGTAATCAACAGTTTAATCAACCGCCATACAGATGGCGGGAACATCCTCCAGGGCCCAGGGTGGGCTCATCTAATGGGAGCCTGGCGATCCGGAATACAGGCCTCCGAAGATGTCCATTCGCGGTGTCCAGTTCCACCACCCGGACGACGCCATCCTTTCCAGGTAGGGTGCGGGTGATGCGCCCCAGTCTCCATTGAAGGGCAGGTTGTTCTCCTTCCAACTCGGGGAGGGGAGGATGGGGACAACCATTTGGAGCAGGTTTGGAGTGTGGAGGTAGGACTGGGTCCACAGCGTCCAGAAGCGCTGGGAAAGGGCCTGTACCATTTGGAATCGCCTACGTGTGGAGATCGGCCTGTCTTCCACGGATAGTTCGGGAAGGGCCGTTAGTGGGCGGCCTATAATAAAATGTCCGGCTGTGAGCGGCTCGAAGTCTGACGAATCAGACGAAAGTGGGCAGAGAGGGCTGGAGTCAAGTACAGCCTCGATTCGTGCTAAAGTGTAGAGAATTCCTCGAATGTGAGGTGTTGTTCGCCAATTACGCGATATAAAAGTTGCTTTGTTGATTTTACGGTGATCTCATGTAACGCACCGAACCATGGTCCCTTAGGGACGTTCAATAACCAAGTAATGTGCTGACCAGCGAGCTTGTGCGCAATCGTGTCATTATTCGAGGCAAGAAAGTTTTGTACTTCAATGAGCTGATTTCTAGCGCCTACATAATTTGTACCGCTGAGAACCGGGGCACCGCGGCGTGCTATAAAACGTTGTAATGCCGCGAGGAACGCTTCCGTGCTGAGGTCCGAGACCGGTTCCAAATGAACCGCCTTAGTTTAGAGGCACACGAATATACAAAAGTACGCTTTTAGAATACTTGATTTAACTAGGAATGGGCCGGTAAAATCAATTGTGACTTGACTGAATACGGGCCTAGGCGTAACTCTATCGGCTGACAGGTCAGCCATGAAGAACGCTTGCAGCTGAGCCCGGCATCGAAAGCATCTAATGCATTTAAAGACTCGGTGTCTAATAATACGGCGCGCGGACAGTATCCAAAATTGTTGGTGTAGGATTGTGTGTAAGGTGTCAGCGCCAGGGTGGCAGTGTATTTTGAGGTAGTGGTCAATGATGAGGTCTACAAGTGGGCTAGAGCTGGGAAGTATGAGCAGATGCTGCGCGTCATATCGGATAAACGCATGGGCCAGTCGTCCACCAACTCTAAGGAGCTCATCTTTAATGAGAGGTGACAGCCGCTGGAGTATGACGGAGCAGGTTTTGCAAGTTTGAAGGCGGTGAATGTCCTCTGCAAACACATTGTGCTCAGCATGACGGCGATGAGTCCATTGTCGCTCTATGCTGTTGGATGTATGTGTAATTGTGCAGTCTTTAGTCCGTTAGAGTCCTTTTAGAACACCCAAGGGAAGAAAGGGCGTGGTAGTATTCTTTCACCGCTACGCGACATGGTTAACTTGTGTGACGTATTTGATAATGCCACAAGTAGCAAATCAAGCTGTATAAAAGCTGTATTTGAACTTATTTTTATTCATACAGCTGCATATTGAGGCTGCAAAAAGGCTGTATAAGCGCTTATACAGACCTTATTAGCTAAAAAAGGGCCCAGATTATAAATCTTTTCGCGTTAGTATAGTTGTATAGTAGCTGTAGAAGAAAAGCAGAAGCAGTTTAGTAGCTGATTAAGAGATGTTATTCGGTGTAAGGAAAAGCAATTACACTCCAAATAATATTTTATAAAGATAAAGGTTTAAAATATGAGTTATAAGTGAATAAGAAAATTATGAAAATAAAAGAGAAACATGTCGTATAAGAATAAAACAATAATGATGACGCATAATGTTTATATTTCAAAGTGCAATCACGAGTAATGATAAATCTTAGAAATCTGATGGTGTTAATTGGCAAAACAAAGTGCAAATCAAATTTTATTGTCAATATGTGGTTGGTTATTGGAATTTTTTAACGCGCCAGTAAAACTATGAAAAAAATATAAAGAAGGTTATTAAACACGGGTAATTAAGTGTTTGTTTTTAAGGTTATAATATAAATTATATTTAAAATAATAGATTTTAGGACACAACGATCAAATTTTTTAGCTGATAATCATGAAACGGTTCAATCTATTAACAAACATTGGTTTAATTATATTTGAATTTTTATTTTCATTTGTTCTAAAATGGCGACATTTTGTTATACAGCTTAGACGATATTTGGAAGGTACTAAAGTCTTACTAGCTGTACTAAGGCGGATATGGATTGCATAATACACCTCTTGGTTTTTAACCAGCTTTTTTAGTGTTTTTTTTATTATTTAGGCTGTTTAGGAGATCTGGGTAGATAATTTATAATTCTCTTTAGAGATCCGTGTAAGAACTGATTATCCCTGAATTATATTTTATAAAGAATAATTGAACCATGAAATTTAATTGAATTCAAAGTAGGTAATTAAAAATTAAAGTAATATATCTAATTTATTTTACGATTGGTTCCAGATTGTTAATCAACAAGAGAAATCATTAACTTCATCTACTGCAACAATAGCCGCACAGATATTTCCAGAAGTGACAACTGCTGAACAATAATATGTTATTCAATACATAGATAAGTGCGAGCTGGCAACAATTTCTTTCGACCCCCATCGTAATGAGTTTGAAGCCCAAACCCCTTTTTAAACCCAGAAGATCACTGAAGTAAATCAGTTTGAAAATTATCTATAATTTAGATAATCAAAATAATATTACTTACCCAAACAATAAATGTTCTTGTAAATCTTCAATAGATACTTTCTTTTTTACATTTTCGATATGTATCCTGTTTTTAATTAAATGTTACATTTCGTACACACAATCATCTAAATATTGGTCAATTTGTTTTGGTTTTCCAACACCAAAATAAATTCCAATTACAAACGGCTCAATATATATGTTCTTTCAAATATAGTGGACAAAATTGGCCAAAACTCTTTATTTGAGCTTCTAGATATTGAGAGACCATCGAAATTGAAATTTAAAGTAATTTTAGTTGGAACATCGATCCAAGTCACTAACGATTTTTTAAAGATTTTTTGAGGCCATTATGCCAGTATTCACCTTTTTCAATCGTTTTGATACGTATTAGTTTGATAGTACCTAAAATAGTTCTAGTGTCATGTGGCACTAAATTGTTTAGAGCTATTTGAGATATATATTTCTTTCTGTAGCCCATTCTTTTATTCACTGGCAAAACAACATATTTTTTCGAAAATTCGTTTTCATCATTATAACGTCGTAATCAGGTTCCAAAGTTTAAACTAAATTCATTTTACATTTGACACCATTTATTGTTTTCCTAAAGAACCTTTGTTGGAAGTCGATGGAATTGGCGCTTGACTGTGGGTTGTCAAATTTAAAATATATTCTTTTCTTCCCCAATAAATGATTACTGTCATTTTGTTTATATTTCGTTATTAACCGACTTAAAAAAGGAGGAAGTTCTCTTGTCGTCTGTCGTCTATCTTTTTCTTTTTTCCACATTATAAATGCGAGCTTCAACAAACATTAATATGATGCAATCGTGACGACTCTGTCAGTAAAGAGGGCTAAAGCTGTACTATTGATGTAGTTTATTTTTTTAGTTATAAAGCACTCTTGTAGACAGTTGTTATAAAACCACTGTATTCACAAGAGTGCCTAATTACGCTATAAGATTAAGTTTTATAATGGAGGTTGCATACACCATTGTACAGAATCAAGTATCGAGTGATACCATAATAACGCTTATATCATTAGCCCATATCATCCCAAGTACATCAAGACTCGTCCGATTTTAATGAAAACAATATCATAGCACCATATCATGTATGCCATCATAAATAGATACTAAAATAAATAATATGTTTTTTATTTATTGAGTTTTGAAACCGATCGATTAGTCGATCAGTAGGAATATACATACATGTGTTGTACTAATATGGGGGTTGATTATTGTGAAATAATAAGCCGTTTATTTGTTATATTTTATTTATTTTTATACAGAAAAATATTTTTGAAATGGCTCCAAACTAATTAAAACATTATATAGCCTTCGAAAACTATTTTGAATGAAAATGGATAGTACATTTCTGATGCAAAGCAACATTACACTTTGAGCATTTCATAAATGTATTTTTGTGACATAATCCACATCGGGTTGACTTATTTTGCTTGACAATGTGATGGGCCTTTCCATCTAGCCTTATAGAGTCTGGAACTCGTTTTATAACAGCCAATGATGACCTAGGTACCAACAGTTTAGCAGCGGCGGAGGTGTCGGAGGCCTCTTTCATGAGAAAGTATGTCGTTACAATATACCTGGTAAATGATAAAAGATCATAACTGTTTCCGTGTTTCGACGCAGGGGAAATTTTATATAATTGAAAAGCATTGTTTACACAAGCGTTGAGAGGAAACATAAGTAATTGCCAGTACCACCTCTTCAGTCTAATAGAAACTCGATAAATAAAAAATAAAAATAATAAAAATTTGTTTATTTTTCCTCCAAAACATTACAAGCTTGGGACGGACAAACAGAGAAGCAAAGAATAAAAAATAAGACAGTGCCAATGCAAACTTAGAATATTTAGGAGGACTGGAGCCTAAGCTAGGATATCCCTGAATTTCAGGACTCCAGTGTCTCCGCCCAGACCATGTACAGTAGGTATACAAGATAGTGACAAAACAAAAATAACAAAAATACAAGACAAACATAGGAAAAAAGGGAGTAACAAAAATAGCATTAGCTATAATCATATGTAACGTAATAGGAATAAAATAAAAATAGCGTCTAAAACTAGATTAAACTTAGCGTGTGTGTATGTGTGTGTGTGTGTGTGGGTGTGTGTGGGTGTGTGTGGGGGTGTGTGCGTGTGTGTTAGGAGTGTGTGGGGGTGTGTGTGTGTGTGTGTGGGGGGGGGGGGAGTGAGTGTGTGGGTGTGTGAGAGAGAGAGGGGGTGCGTGTGCGCACGGGTGTGTGTGTGTGAGTGCCTATGTTCACGTATGTGAGTGTGTGCTGTAAGCGTACGGGATTTCATGTTAATAATGATTCTGTCTTATGATAGTCAAGTTCCAACAAATAGCTTTTAAGGGAAGTTCTACATTCATAAAGCATTTTTGGATAAATATTTATAGCCGAGTGCAATTTATTGTATAAATGCCTAGCAAGAAAGATTGTTTGGAGTCGAAAGAAAGTGGTGTTGTGCTTACCAATTTGACAGATTTTGTGCCGCCTGCGACTGCAGGTCTGCTGGGTTGACGGGTTGTAGCTTATTTGTTTATGCTGTCGTGATACCACTTGCATGACAAATAGTTGTCTCACCGTCAGAACTTCCGCATCCTTGTAAAGGTCTAGTGTGGGATATAGGAAGGGTTTCTTGAACATTACCTTTAGCAGTGATCTTTGAGCACGTTCTAATCTTAGGAATCTTGTCTTACATGCCCCACCCCAGACTGGAATGCAGTAGCTTAGGACCGATTGGGCTAGAGCATAGTATATAGTCTTTAGTAATGAAGGTTTAAGTATATTACGAAGTTTTCTGAATAACCAAATTAGTTTCCTTATACGCGTGGATAACAGATCGACTTGGGTATTCCACGATAGATTTTTGTCAAGTTGGACACCAAGATATCTAATATCATTAACTTTCTGTATTGGAGTGCATAGACATGATAATAAGTTTGGGCTGGAACAGGAGTGTAGTTTTAGATTAATTTGGTTTCTTTTAGGTTGATAGCATCCTACATTTTGATCTAGGCGATCGACGCCACCCATATATTTATTATAATTTATGAAACACCTGGGTTGGTCAACGTCCTTCTTTTGCTTGTCACAAAAACGCTTGACCTTTCCTACTGGTTGTACACCACACTGCGTAGACGCAACCGTAACAATATTATTATCGTTGTACCGAACAAGAGTTATATCAGACAACACATCCGTAATTTGGTCATATGATCCCCTTTGGGTCTTTTTCATCTCCTTTGTATCTTTTAATGGTGCGTTTTCTACTCTATTGGCCCTAATAGTACCTGTAGCATCATGTCCTAATTTTTTTAGTTCATTCAGCAGAGGCAAAGAGGTGAAAAAATTATCCATATAAAGACTATAGCTGCCAGGTGGTAATTTTTTTATGAGGTCCAGTACAACAGACGCGCCAACGCCAAGCTCTGGATGAGTATTCCCAGTGCTAGCACCCTCGTACAGCTCACCGTAAATTAGATAGCCAAGACGAGTGCAAATAGACCAATTTTTGTACCCAAACCTGATAGGCTTGCCATGTATGTGCTGCTTCGCTCCATGTTTTCCGTAATAAGGAATCATGGATTCATCGCTGCTCAAGTTTTTATCACCAGGATAATATTTTAGCCATCTATGGTTCAGTAGGTTCCAAAGTGGACGAACCTTTCCAAATTTGTCGTTTGGTGGTAAACTATTATTGTCGGCGACATGGAAGTAACGAAGTAAATCTTCAAATCTATTTCGAGGCATAAGAGATGCAACTACTTGAAAATTACAATCTACTTGTTGTTCCCAATACATTCGGTACCTCGCTACGCTGTTATATCCTGACAATAACAATATTCCGACAAAATGTTTCATTTCAGTCACAGTAACTCTAAAGCCATGTTTGCCTTTCTGGATTGCATTTTTTTCTGTTTCTGAACGCAATAGCTCAAAGACCTCTTCATCAAAAAACAACTCAAAAAACTGTGTGGGTGTTTCAACATCTTCAAGGAAACTAGGTATTGTAGTCTCTTTTTCTTGTTTATCTGGAATATCAATGGGTCTCCAACGACGAGATATCAATACGCGTTTTTTTTTCATCGGAGGTGGTTTTGCTGATGATGTACTAGGCATAGGTTCGAGAGTTTGATCGTATAAGAAACCATCTTCCACATCGATACCAGTTTCTGAAGCAACGGTAGCCCTCAGTTCACCTTCTGCTAATAGTTGATGCCTCGACAAATTATTTATGTGGGTAGACTCCTCGTCACCACTATCTTCGTCACTTCTATCAAAATTATCCGGTGGAGTAATATAAATATCAGCCGACAAAACGTTCGTGTCATCTTCCAGATTTGAAATAATTTCATTTACTGACAAACAGTAACAAAATCAATACAAATTTCTAAATAAACGCACGATAAGAATGCATAAGAGCACACGGGCATATAATCCTACTGATCGAAAAATCGATCACTATATAAAATATCCTCATTACTACCCACATTCAACTTATATTCATGATAATAAATTACAATATAAAGATATACATTATGATTGATATAAAACCACAGAAATAAATAAAATAATGTAATAATATAACAAAAATACTTACAATTTACGACGAGACATATTTTTGCAGAAATATTTCTGTAAATAAACTTAAATGCCAAGAAAATACGCGCGAACTAAAACACGTCAAAAATACTATTAGACAGTTTTATGCGTCAGACTTACCAACATTAGGAAAACAACAATGGATGTGTTCACAATTTCTCATAAAAAAATAAATAGTCAACCGATCGATTAATCGATCACTAGGAAGATATGGGTTAGTAAGTAAGTGATCACATACAAAAACCAGCCTCTATACAGCTTTAACGATAAAGCTAGCTTAAAGTGTCACAAAACTCTTAAAGTTCTATAGCAGTGTTTTGATTTTCAGTTTTACAACTGTTACGTTGTAAATTAAGGGCCCTGTCTGCCTTTACTAATCTACAGAAGGGGTTCGCAATGGTTGAATAGTGCTTACCTGAAATCATTGGTTTTGAATGATCAGATGTCCAAAACACATTAGTCCTTGTAGCTTGTTTGAATTAAATCCATTTTTCTTCACATTAAAGACATGGAGCCTTGGCTGACACATTACAAGACACACTTTTCTTGCATTTTCAATTAATACATATTTCTAAATCAGTTTTAGCAAGACTTTGCGTTGGATTTGAAAGAAAATAAAGATTGTTTACGTTTTGTATTTGACATAACACCATAGACAAAATGACAGCCACCGTAGCGACGCCTAGCGGTAGCGGGGCGCAGCTTTTAAGTTTCACATAAAAGATGCAATTCTAAAAATAGCCGAAAAAGTTCCAATAATAAATTACGTAATAAATTAATATGTATAATAATTACTTTAAATAATTAAATTTAATTCAAGCAAATCCGGAAATAGAACTATTTTTTTTTATAAGGACTTTTATCTAGAACATTCGAACGGGAGAAATATTTTTTATATGGATATTGTCTCTGCCCGTAAGGGATACCAGAGAGGAAACTAATACTCCCTAATATTAAGACAGGGTAATCAGTGAGTTAAATATAACATTAAATTAATTTAAATTAAAGAAAAACGCATTTCACATTGCTAAACGTTAATTTTTTTTTCTAGGTCTTGTTCTGTAATTGTTGACAGATTCTGTTAGCAGAGGGCGAGTTGTGACCGACGTCATATTTGACGTTTTGATAGTTTGAAGGAAGATTCTAAAATAACAATTTCTTATGGATTACCCGACAATGGGAGTAGAAATCATAAGCTGGCCTTCGATTTATAAGTGTTTCCGGCGAATTGAAAGTGCCGGGTCTGATGACGTCGAAACGATTTCAATCTCTGGCGTGACGTGGTGTGATATGTTGAGATCAATTCACTAAGGTAGGCATGAGTCGTAGTCACCTTTTGTTTTAATCTGAGGTCGTAATAATGTAGTGGATTTGAGGCGTCATTAGCTTGAGAATATAGTCAACAAGTGTGTGGTTTATTTACAGGGATCCGTGCCCGAAACGAAGTTCCGGTCGCTGGCAGCCACGCGCACAGATAACATCTCCCAGCGCGTAAGTATCCCAATATCATTGTTTAAATATAATAAGCCGTCATCCTAGGAAAGCAAATCGATATTTCATGGTGTCTGAATCCTGCCTTGTCGCCAGGCGACGCAAGGCTCTTGGCCATGTGGCAGACGTGTCAAACCCCTTTATTAAGTGGATATTGCCCCATCCAACAATAGTCTGGCATTGTTTAGTTATGTTTATTGGAATATCGTAGCCGTGTAGTGCCTTGGGTACTAGTTAAATGTGAAACAACGCTAAAATTAAAACATGGTGTTAAATGTTAGTGTTGGAGTGTGAGTTTATAGTTGTGCAACAGCGTTGGGAAGCTTTTGATAACCCATGGCGCTGCGAGTCCCTGGTTATGATAGGTTGCAGCCCCAGATACACAGATAGCAGACTGCGGGACCCTAATTTATGTAACAGATCTGAACTAGGCGTGCAGTGTTATAAATAGGCCCCGTGTTGATAGTTTCAGATGCTTCGAGAGGCCCGTCTCGCCGCCAGGATTTAGAGCTGGGCCCTAAAGCCTGGACGCGAGACCTGCCTCTTCGGGGCACCAGCGGCCACCTGCTGCCAGTCGAGCTGTCGCCGCCTAGCGGATGAGCAGGCGTTGACGGTTTTTGTACCCCCTACTCTGGGTTTAATTGTTCTTTATTCAGGAACATATTTTTACATTAGGGTTTCGTAACCTTAACCTAGTATTTTCTTTTACATCCAACGACCCCCAGCGTTGGGGAAGTTGTGAAACATTTGAGGATCTGCGAGTTCGACCTGGGTGAAATTGCATGGTGACATCGTCTCCAGATTCGGGTCTACATCCAGACCCTGGCGCCCAATATTAATTTTATATCGGTGTAACCCCACGGTTCTCTAGAGTATCGGCTTTAAACGTGTGAGAGTTTTGATACGGTTAAACGGATTAGAACATTTAATTTAATATTTTTATAGACGGAGTAATTTAATTTTAATTTCAACTTCATACTCCGAACGGTACTGGTGTTATCCCCAACCCCCACGACCATAGCTCGTCCCACTGAAATATTAGCTGGCTGGTTAGGTAGTAGGAACAGTATTATAAGATTTATTTGAAATTAAAATTATCACCGACCCGCTTGGTCACTTTTGAATCTTAGGATTTTAGTGTGTTTTAGGGGGTGATATAGCTTGATAATAAGGTTTAGAGTACTATAAACAGTAAATTATAGTTGGCAAAATTAATAGAAAGTTTGTTGGACTTTCATTTGAGATTGACCCTAGGGTCAATTTCGACTGATAGTTTTTTTTTGTTATTTTCGGCCTAATCAATTAAAATAAGTAACGTAGATGATTAGTACCTAACCTAATATAAGGAAAAATTGTGACTAACCCCCTCTTTTAAATAATAAGAGTTATAAATTTTATTTTATTGTTGTTGGACAAAATTTTAGTGTGTGTTCTTTTACAATATACTGCCTAGCTGTTGAACATTTTATGGTTTTATTTGATAACAACCCACTGAAGCTTGCATTTGGGATTTTCTTCCTTTTCCCCAAAAGGGACAAAATCTCGAATGTAACACAACCTTAAGCTTCCGCGGATCCCTTAATACTAATTTTATGCAGCTTGAGCTGTATAATATTTCAAATATCTCTCTCATAAATATGAAAGCAACTTTTGACACCATTGTACGTCTTTCAAAGGACCTTAAGTTCTAAATGAGCTGGTAAATTGATGTTGTAAATGCTTGTGTGCTGCTTGGGGCGTATTTAATGACGATCATTATAAAAATTTAACTTACTTATTATCTTTATATACTGTGGCCTTGTTCCAAAACCCACCACGTTGGTCCAATGCGTGTTAGTAGGTTTCTACGACTGCCATCTTACGACTACAACCAGGTCCAACGGCTTTAGGAGTCTTTCGAAAAACGGCAAAGCTCGTTTATTTTTATTTGGTCACGCATCCAGAGTGACCTATTGCGAAAGTGACGAAGCTGGCAAGATTGCAAACGCAACGGCTTAGCTGCTGCGCTTATGAACTCTTCGTATAGTTGCCGTAACAATAATAAATAAATAATTATAAATAATTAAACGAAATTGGTAAAAACATATTTAGGTTTCCAACACAGTTCTGGTTTTTAACCAAAGAACTCCAAAACTGTCTGAAACATAATGCAAATATTGACAATATCATTAAACTGCATCTGCATCTGGTAAGCGTATGTGACGTTACATAGTATCTGGTATAAAAGGCGATACCGAGGTCTCGTAAAGTTAGTTATACTCAAGAGTCGACAACCTCATCCTCAAAATGAGATCTTTCTTGATCGTCTTTGTTGTGGTAAGATACTTTTCTATATTGTCTATATTGTAGTAATTAATTATGCCTGCTGGTATTAGTAATTATGGTAAACGGGTGTTATTTTATAGACATTGTTATACTCTATATTTTTTGACGTTTCTCAGGGTTCTTACCTTGGTCCGGTTTCTTTCTTGTTTGTAATGATACAGTCTTTAAATGCCTACTCGTACTTTTTTATTCTATGACTATTTAGAAAGAGATAGATCTCTACTGTAAAACTTTCACGTTCTCTTAAGTATATTTTAACTACTTTTATCGATTTAATGCTTTAAACTATTTTAAAAAAAGTTATTGTTATTGGTTCTCTATACACCCTCACTGTGTCTGCTGTGACGCGGAGCCCTAACAGTAATTCTAATTAATAGATATCTAACTAACCTCGTAGCGTGGCGTTCCTTGTACTGGCAATTTTCTTCCGAGAAGTACCTTTCTCTTTTATTTTATTTTTTTATTTTTAGAATTAGGGATAACAAACAGCCAAATGGTAACAATATAGTGTGACGAAAACATTTTGGCACATATTAATTTGGCCAGATCAGTTATCCACAGGTTTACAAATAGTTAAATTATTTAAAAACTTAGTCTACACTTATAGTAGGTACTTATATAGCGTAAATCTCCGAGTAGTTAACAATTTTATATAAAAAGAAATAAAAAAAGAAGCAGAACTATTACTACTACTACTAGGTACTACTAATACATGTAAAGATGCAATATTTCCTAATATATTTTTCTTTCTTAAAATTCTTTGTTTAAAACATAATAAGGATATTATATTAAAATAAATAAATAATGATAATAATTAATAAATTAAACTAATATTAAATACTGATAGTTATGATACATACACACATACATACAAACAGTAACCTAGTTAACTAACAGTAAACTCTTGTTTCTTGATGTCCACCAATGTTGTCAATATAAATGTAATATACTAACAACTAAATCAAAATAAACTATTATAAACCACCGAATCCAAAAATATATTTATAAACCGCCTGTTCTACCGAAAACCTCTTGCAGAATCAATTCTTATTATTTTTCATAATTAAAATAACGCGCGCTCACTAAATACACTTAAGTACTTCAAATATCACCTAAACAACCAAACGATTTATTTAAAAGAAAAAGCTTTTTATTTAGTAATAATAAATCATTCTTTCCTTTCAACATCAGCAGGAAGTTTAAAAAATGAAAGCTCCGGTTTTGAAGCAGCCGCACACATACTACGCAATACACTCGCGGCATTTTTAAAAATCGCGCGCACAGCGTCCGCAATATGCAACAGTGAACACTCTACGCTACGCTACGTACAAACGCTCGAAACGACGCACGCTCACAGACGCACGTCTTTACAGGGCCCCTAAGCGGACATCGCAGTGCTCTCAGTAGCGCGTATCGCGTCGAGACGAGATGTATTGCGAGATGATTTTTAAAAATGCCGCGAGTGTATTGCGTAGTATACGGCTGCTTGAACTCGGCTTCTTCAAAACCGGAGCTTTCGTTTTTTAAACTTTCTGCTGATGTTGAAGGTAAGAATGATTTATTAATACTAAATAAAAAGCTTTTTTTTTAAATAAATCGTTTGGTTGTTTAGGTGATATTTTTATTACTTATGAATATTTTTTGAGCGCGCTTTATTTTAATGGTGAAAAATAATAAGAATTGATACTACGAAACTTCATCGTTAATAAACATTGCTTTGAAAATCGATATCTGAGGATCTGTGTGGTTTCTGACAATGAATCCGTTATTAGAATGAGAAAAAGTAGCCGCCATATTGAACATTTTAGTTATTTAACCGATTGCTTAGAAAATCGATATCTGGGGATCTGTGTGGTTTCTTACAACGACTCCGTTATAGTATGAGACAAAATAGCCTCAATTTTGAAATTTTTAGTTATTTAACCGATTGCTTTAAAAATCGATATCAGGGGATCAGTGTGGTTTCCGACAATGAATCCGATAATAGAATGAGGAAAGTAGCCGCCATCTTTAACTTATTAGTTATTCAACCGATTGCTTTGAAAATCGATATCTAAGGATCTGTGTGGTTTCTGACAACGACTCCGTTATTAGTATGAGACAAAATAGCCTCCATCTTGAATTTTTTAGTTATTCGACCGATTGCTTTAAAAATAGATATCAGGGGATCTGAGTTGTTTCCGACAATGAATTCGATAATAGAATGAGGAAAGTAGCCGCCATCTTTAATTTATTAGTTTTTAAATTTTTTAAAGTTTAAAGTGACAACCCTTATGCTTTGTTAGTTATCTCAAAAAAGCGTTAAGAGCGTTTACGTCCTTTTGCGCCGTTTTGCTCAAAAACTGTACTTTTTAAACCTCTAATATCTGTTAATACTTACTTTACAAATATGTTAAATACTTATATCATTAGGCGATCTTGTAGTCGAAATAGTTTGTTGAAAACATTTTTAAATTTATGGATATTTTGGAATTTATAACACGATAACTGTACAGAGGTTTTCATAATTTGACTTTCCGCGTCAACTTCGAAGCTTAAAAATGTGTTTAAATTACTAACAAATCTAATAACAACATTTTTTTTTCAATTTGAAAGATCCTCAGCAAAATAGTT
The DNA here is from genome assembly GCA_963921215.1 of Scoparia ambigualis. Classification (NCBI taxonomy): domain Eukaryota; kingdom Metazoa; phylum Arthropoda; class Insecta; order Lepidoptera; family Crambidae; genus Scoparia; species Scoparia ambigualis. The sequence continues at coordinate 18,401,382 of OY992525.1, read as the reverse complement.
TGTTGAAAACATTTTTTGATTTTGGTTACTAACAAAAACTATAAAATTCCAAACATTGTGAATTTTTAAAGAAATTATAGGTGATAAAGTGATTGTTTTCTCTAATGTACTAAATATATTTTAGAAGATAAAAGCTTTATACTATAGAAAAAAGTGTTATTTAAAATTTTAACAAAATTGTTTTTACTAAATAAGCTCTATAATTTTTCTATGAATATTTTAAAACTGCTCTAAAACTACTACAAAACCCTGCGCTCCACTCGCTTCAAATCAGTCCGCCGCGAGGCCTCTGAGAGAGTGGTCACGTCGCTCGACGCTCTGCCCGGCGCGGTTGTCGACCTTTCCGTAAGTTCGAAGATAGTGCAAATTTATAGCTTGATTTGCAAATCTTAGTACTTTGGTGAGTAAATTATTACAAGCTTTTATTTAACTTGCAATCTATGTATGTCTTGTTCGGGTGGAATTTTGCAACTAAATTTTGACCCACTTCCCGTTTATTGATTGAGCTGAAAATTTGCATACATGTGTCAATCGCGTGACAATGCAATTTTATAATTGACATGGTGCTGATCTGATGATGGAGATGGAAGGTGGCCATTGAAACTTTGCAATAAAATAGCACAACCTAATCGAGTTTGGGCTCGTTTGAATCGTCTTGACGAGTAGTTTGTCTTTCAATGGTAACCAGGGTCTGATGATGGAGCTGGATGGTGGTCATAGGAACTCTGTAGTAAAACGACGCAACACCATCGAGTTTTGGGCTCGTCTAATTCGTCTTGACGAGTCCTTTATTTTTAAATGGTTACCAAGGTCTGATCTGATGATGGAGCTGAAAGGTGGTCATAGGAACTCATTGAAGAAATGACGCAACCCCATCGATTTGCGGCTCGTTTGATTCATCTTGACGAGTACTTTGGTGCTAGATAGTAACCAGAGTCTGATGATGGAGCTGGAAGATGGCCATAGGAACTTAGTAATTAAACAACATAATAACCCCATCGAGTAAGGGCTCGTTTAATTCGTCTAGACAAGTACTTTGCTGCTAGATGGTAACCAGGGCCTGATGATGGAGCTGGAAGGTGGCCATAGGAACTCCGTAATAAAACGACGCAACCCCATCGAGTTTCGGCTCGTCTCATTCGTCTTGACGAGTACTTTGGTTTTAGATGGTTACCAAGGTCTGATCTGATGATGGAGCTGAAAGGTGATCATAGAAACTCAGTAAAGAAACGACGCAACCCCATCGAGTCTCGGCTTGTTTGATTCGTCTTGACGAGTACTTTGCTGCTAGATAGTAACCTGGGTCTGATGATGGAGCTGGAAGATGGCCATAAGAACTCAGTAATTAAACAACATAACCCCATCGAGTAAGGGCTCGTTTAAATCGTCTAGACGAGTACTTTGCTGTTAGATGGTAACCAGGGTCTGATGATGGAGCTGAAATGTGGCCATTGGAACTTCGCAATGAAATAACACAACCTAATCGAGTTTGGGCTCGTTTAAATCGTCTTGACGAGTAGTTTATCTTTCAATAGTGACCAGGGTCTGATGATGGAGCTGGATGGTGATCATAGGAACTCTGTAATAAAACGACGCAACACCATCGAGTTTCGGCTCGTCTCATTCGTCTTGACGAGTACTTTGTTCTTAGATGGTTACCAGGGTCTGATCTGATGATGGAGCTGAAAGGTGGTCATAGGAACTCATTAAAGAAACGAGGGAACCCCATCGAGTCTCGGCTGGTTTGATTCATCTTGACGAGTACTATGGTGCTAGATGGTAACCAGAGTCTGATGATGGAGCTGGAAGATGGCCATAGGAACTGAGTAATTAAACAACATAATAACCCCATCGAGTAAGGGCTCGTTTAATTCGTCTAGACGAGTACTTTCTTGCTAGATGGTAACCAGGGTCTGCTGATGGAGCTAGAAGGTGGCCATAGGAACTCTGTAATAAAACGACACAACCCCATCGAGTTTTGGCTCGTCTCATTCGTCTTGACGAGTACTTTGTTTTTAGATGGTTACCAGGGTCTGATCTGATGATGGAGCTGAAAGGTGGTCATAGGAACTCAGTAAAGAAACGACGCAACCCCAACGAGTCTCGGCTTGTTTGATTCGTCTTGACGAGTACTTTGGTGCTAGAAAGAAAGAAATTAAAATGTATTTTCATTCAGGTTATCAAAGATGAGGTTCCACAAACAACAAATAAGGTTGAAGGTCGAAGACTAGTAGATTTTCAATACTTTATTTACCAAATTAAAATAGTAACCACAATAGAGCCACAGAATGTACAATTGATAATTTACAAGTGATAAAAGAGCATAAAGTAGGCTTATTATCTACATTTTTAATGAAGTATAACATTTACCTTTAGATAAGTCTAAAAATCATGTAAAATCTTGTTTACATAAGAAAGGTCAAAGTGTATTTAGTTGACAATACAGCCTGGTCATAATTATATTTTCACATTATAGTTTCTTAGTCAATTATTTTTAAAACTAATTAATTTTACGCTGGTATGATAGCCTTTAACAGCAGTGTCTTACAGACAGAGGTACCTACTCAAAATTTATGTTGCGTTTAAAGTAATATTCTCTTACTTTCGTTGGAGTTGCTCGAGTGTGTCATGCTCTCTCAAAGTGTCTCTGCGGTGGTGGCATGTGCGTCGGGTCGTTACGTTCCCTCAAACATGGTTAAACGAAGCGATAGCTGATTCACATGTCATACTCGTGAACGGGTGCCGCCTGTGGAGGCTGGTCTGCTCTTGCAAACTTATTTTTTACTGGTAGTATTAAATAGTCTTACTTTTTCTTGTTTCAGAGATACTGTAAGACGTTGTTTATTTTATTTTATATCGAGCAATACTTACTTTAAACGCAACATAAATTTTGAGTAGGTACCTTTGTCTGTAAGACAATGCTGTTAAAGGCTATCATACCAGCGTAAAATTAATTAGTTATAAAAATAATTGACTAAGAAACTATAATGTAAAAATATAATTATGACCAGGCTGTATTGTCAACTAAAAACACTTTGACCTTTCTTATGTAAACAAGATTTTACATGATTCTTAAACTTATCTAAAGGTAAATGTTATACTTCATTTAAAAATGTAGATAATAAGCCTACTTTATGCTCTTTTATCACTTGTAAATTATCAATTGTACATCCTGTGGCTCTATTGTGGTTACTAAGCATTTTAATTTAGTCCAAAAAGCATTGAAAAGTCTACTAGTCTTCGATCTTCAACCTTATTTGTTGTTTGTGGAACCTCATCTTCGATAACCTGAAATGAAAATACATTTTAATTTCTTTCTTTCTAGCACCAAAGTACTCGTCAAAACGAATCGAACAAGCTGAGATTCGATAAGGTTGCGTCGTTTCTTTACTGAGTTCCTATGACCACCTTTCAGCTCCATCATCAGATCAGACCCTGGTAACCATCTAAAAACAAAGTACTCGTCAAGACGAATGAGACGAGCCAAAACTCGATAGGGTTGCGTCGTTTTATTACAGAGTTCCTATGGCCACCTTCCAGCTCCATCAGCAGACCCTGGTTACCATGTAGCAGCAAAGTACTCGTCTAGACGAATTAAACGAGCCCTTACTCGATGGGGTTATTATGTTGTTTAATTACTCAGTTCCTATGGCCATCTTCCAGCTCCATCATCAGAACCTGGTTACCATCTAGCACCATAATACTCGTCAAGATGAATCAAACAAGCCAAGACTCGATGGGGTTACGTCGTTTCTTTAATGAGTTCCTATGACCACCTTTCAGCTGCATCATCAGACCAGGCCCTGGTAACCATCTGAAAACAAAGTACTCGTCAAGACAAATGAGACGAGCCGAAACTCGATGGGGTTGCGTCGTTTTATTACAGAGTTCCTATGACCACCATCCAACTCCATCATCAGACCCTGGTTACCATTGAAAGACAAACTACTCGTCAAGACGATTCAAACGAGCCCAAACTCGATTAGGTTGTACTATTTTATTGCAAAGTTTCAATGGCCACCTTCCATCTCCATCATCAGATCAGCACCATGTCAATCATAAATTTGCATTGTCACGCGATTTACACATGTATGCAAATTTTTAGCTCAATCAGTAAACGGGAAGTGGGTCAAAATTGAGTTGCAAAATTCCACCCGAGCAAGACACATACATTGCAAGTTTAATAAAAATACATGCAATATAATACTATACTTACATATTTCATGCATTACTTACGCCCATATTAAAAAAAATAATCGAAGTACCTATTACGAAAAAGCAAATTCGATCTAACGGATCAAAGTGAGTGAGTTTGACTACAGTGAGCAGAACTAGCCTATTCTACACACACAGTCGCGCGCGCTCACAGCTCGCTTCTGTGTGCGTGATATTTAGACTTAAAAAGCTAAACTTGAGGTCTCGCGCTCGGCGTAAACGCTCTTAACTAACTGAGATAGAGCGCTAACTAAACAAAAACTTTTTCAATTTTACAAAAATTAGAGGACAACCCTAACGCTCAATTGGCGCGTAGGTATATAAAACAAGAAAAAGGCCGAGCTTCCGTACTGCTTTAGCTTATATTTATACTGTGACTGTGATATCCGCTAAGGGGCCCTGTAAAGACGTGCGTTCGAGCGTTTGTACGTAGCTTCCTTACTGCTTTAGCTCATATTTATACTGTGCCGGTACTTAGGACATCCTGCGACAAAGCAAGCTGATATCGTAGTTAAAAAAAAATTAAATATTTTTTAATTGTAAGCGTAACACATTTAAACAGGTTCTAAGCAACAATTGGTTTGATGTGGTTCCTTAATAATTAATTCTTAATTTTTAATTGGATTTTCCATCTTTTTACATTTAAATTTCAAGACTGAGGGGCCGTTTACATGTATTAAGTTGTCAATTATGTAATTAAATTTTAAGTTATCAATCGTTTACACGTGTCTAACTTATACATTCTTTAGTTGACTATATTCTTAACCATGGAAGTATATGTATAATATACCATAACTTATGTATTTCAATAAATACTTCACTAAATTGTTGCGTCCACGCGTCAACTAAATGACAATTTAGTAGAAATCCACGCCTACCGTGGAATGCATGTGGTGCGGGAGGGGCGGTTACTTACTCAAAAAACAGACTGGATTCTATTCTACTTGTTCACTTGCCCAATAAATCGTTTACTTACCACGTGTGAGCTTTTAAGTGATTGTTTACACGCAAGAATTAAGTTAAGACGAGTGTTCTACCGAAAAACGATTGGACAAGTGAAGTGCATCTGACAGATGACAATCTGGGCCGATGAAAAAGTGGGAAATTTACAAATGCACACGTGACTTTGGCGGAACAGCGAGCCCTCGTAGGCAAGCTTAAGTTCGCTCGCCAAAAATAAAAGAAGAAGAAGAAGAAATTTACAAATGCTAGGTAAGTCGGTCGATAAGTAGGTATATCCAAAAACATATGTGTTGACCACGTAGACATAAATGTGTTTGTACGTCAGTGAAATGGTTCACTAATGTTTAATCAAACACAGGTGACGACATTTTTAGTTTACTACGACGTTTCAAAATTAGTATAATAACTTTAAAAAATCACAGATTTCGCAGTCCCCTGAAGAATCGGAGCATTGAAAATGAATACAAAAACTTATTTAATTTCGAACCTACAGGTCACAAACACTGCACAACACAGAGAATAACATTTTCTTTTCTTTTACAACCTAAGTGAAATTTATTTTGAATAATAAATCATAAGTTGAATAATAAGAAATTTTTATTGAGATATCCTTCCCTAAATTTACACAAATACGAGTAAGTACATTACTTAGATTATAACATACGAATGTTTAACACTGCACAACACAGAGAATAACATATTCTTTTCTTTTACAATAGGTAAAGTTCATTCATAGGGCGCCAGGGCGCCCGATGAATTGTACTTAGATTTTCGAAATTCCAACTCGAATGCACTTCTCGCCTGCATTCGCATATTTTAACACTATTATCATTACGATCGGTCAATAATCATAGAAGCTACATCACTTAATACGGAAATGCCCGTTTTCCACAAATCCTATTCCACTTTAACCCCTGCAAAACACAAATTTGCGCATTTACCGCGAAAAAACATCCTTTCGTCGTACCTCTGAACTTTGAGGGAGTTTCCATTGATACGAATCCGACTATTAATAATAATAATAATAATAGTTTATTTTCTCTCCACAAACAATTACAGTGTACAATAAGTTGTTTTTAATGCTTAGTTAGCTTATTGTCTGCAGGAGACTGGAGTCTAAGATGGGCAGTAATCTGCTTGTATTTTAGAACACCAGGCCCCCAACCCTCAAAAGACATCATAAAAACATACATAATTTTATCATTTATATAAGAGAACGGAATACAAAAATATTACAAAATAACCAGGTGCATGTGTGCGTGCGTTTGTGCGTGTGGGTGTGTATGTGTAGGTGTGTGTATATGCGTGATTTTGTGGGTGTGTGTGTGTGTGTATGTGTGGGGGTGTGTGTGTGTGGGGGGGGTGTGTGTTAGTGTGTGTGTGTGTGGGTGTGTGTATGAGTTGATCGTTTATTTTATGTTTATTATATACCTATTTAATTAGCAATAAATAAGTTCTTCAGTGTCATTATAAGTTTTACTTAAGAGCCATTGCGTCACTAGTTTTTTACATTCTAATTTAGATTTAGAATAAATGTTTATATTTTTATTTGCGTGATTATATAATTTTTTACCCAATATGAAGAAAAACCTTTTAGCAAAAAAAGTGCGAGATCGTTCGACTGTACAAACCATATAATGTCTTCTGGACATTGTGATATTTGGTGTATACTCGATGAGAGAGTGCTGTTTAAGTATACTTAGGAATATAAATAGCTGTCTAACCGTAAGGACTTCAGCGTCGTGATAAAGAGCTGTAGTTGAGTAAAGCCTTGGTTTAAAAAGACATACCTTCAAGAGTAGTCGTTGCGCTCTTTCCAGTTCTATTAGTTTGGTCTTTGCTGCACCACCCCATGATGTTAAGCAATACGAAATAACCGATTGAGCTAAGGCTATGTAGACAGATTTCATGATCTTTCCATCCGCCACATGTCGTAATTGTTTGAATACAAATACAAGTTTTCTGATTCTTTGCGAGATGCTATGAATGTGTTCAGCAAAATTGAGATTTTGATCTATGGTAACCCCAAGGTACTTAATGTGTGTTGTTTTACTAATAGTTGGACATTGGCATGTTTCTGACGGTGGAAACGAACATTTATGAGAGTATATATTTAGATTTCTAGGCGTATCAATATTACGAATGGAGAAACAAATATATTTAGTCTTTTCTGAATTTAGCGTTAAACTATTGGTAGAAAGCCACTGGGACACAATATCAAATCCATTCTGTGCAAGTTTGAAAACTTCCTCCCAGGTATCTGCAGAAAACGTTAATGCGGTGTCATCCGCGTATGATGTTATTTCACAGTTTTTCAACCTTAATTGACACAGGTCATTAATGTGACATAAAAACAGAGTCGGACCAGTTATACTCCCTTGCGGAATTCCATAGCAAAGTGATTGTTCACAACTCGTGTATTTACCGATCTTCACAATCTGCGAGCGGTTAGATAGGTAATCTTCAAAAAGATCCAGCTGAGTTCCGCGTATTCCCAGTCTTTCGAGTTTGTCTAACAGAGTAGGTACAGCTACCGTGTCAAACGCCTTTTTAATGTCAAGGAATATAGTCAGGACCCTTTTGTTACCATCTAATTTTATTGCCAAATTCTGCACGAACTTGTGAACAGCGTCATCAGTAGACCTGCCCGCTCGAAAACCAAATTGAGTATCAGCTAAAAGGTTCTTAGACTCTAGGTAATTTTTAAGTCTCTTATTTAGAACACGTTCAAAGACTTTTGAGAAGGATGTTTGTATTGCGATTGGTCGATAATTATTCACAGAATCCTTTCTTCCCGTTTTATGAATTGGTAGCACTATTGACTTTTTGAAAGCACGTGGAAAGATGCCGGATTTTAAACAACGATTCAACAAATCAGTTAGAGGAGGTGCTATTATTTCTATATTATCTGTGAGAACTTTTGCTGGAATACCGTCACAACCAGGCGCACAGTCAGTTTTTAGGTTCCTGACAATGGTTGATATCTCTTCAACTGTCGTATCGGACAATACAAATGAGTTTAATGTTGAGATATTGAGTTGTTGGCTATTTTGCTTTGTTATTGCTAGGTTTGATGGAATAGCCTCTGCCAGATTTTTACCTACACTTACGAAAAATTGGTTTATGGAATTTACTGATTCCTGCGCGGTATCATTAATACCCAGTAATTCATTACAGTCTAATTTTTGGTGATCTAAGTTTGTGATATTTTTTATTGTTTTCCATAACTTTTGGTTATTACTTTTAGCTTTTTGTAATTCATCTTTCTCATATTGTTTTTTAATTTTTCTTAATAAAGAACTGCAATAATTTCTATACCTTTTGTATGTTATTCTTAAAGTGTCGTTATCAGGTTCTTTTTTTAATTTTTTACTCATTTTATCTCTTGTTTTTATACATCTGAGCAAGCCAGTTGTCATCCACGGTTTAATTTTGAATTTACTTCTAGAGGTTTTAATACAGATTGTGTTTTTAATTACTACCGTAGATAACAAGTCAATTATTTGATTTGCAGCCTTATTTAAATCATTTTCGGCGTAAACTATATTTAAATTGATTTTAGAGCAGTCATTTTTAATATTATCAAAATTATATCTGTGCGTAAGAAACTGAGTGCGATTAGTTTTAGAACAGTACATTTCAAGACTAAACAGTATTGATTCATGATCTGTCAAAGTAGTTCCTAAATGGAACGTGTAACCAGGAAGTTTAGTTTTAATAATAACATGATCCAGGCAACTGTTGCCCCTTGTAGGACTATTTATTGCAGGTAATAAACCATGGAATGATGTGATATCCAGATAAGCTGAACTATCAGTTATGTTCAAAATATTAATATTTATGTCCCCCACCAGAATTATATTTTTGTAACTCACTAAGCTGTCTAAGACATTTTGCAAGGAACCTAAAAACTGTTCAGTATTTTTAAAACAGGGAGGTCTGTACATAGCTATTATTACTGTATCATTGCCAATTTTAGTCACTAAGCAGTTAGCTTCTGAAAAAACTGGTTCTTCAATTACAACATTCATTTGTCTCTTTACGTAAATAACTACACCATCATTTTGGTTGTAGTTATGATTCGTTTTGACATAGTTATAGCCTTTTAATTTTGGTATAAGAGAATCATCAGAAAGCCAGCATTCCGACAACACTATGATATCACAGTCAATTTTAATTCGGGCAAGTAATAATTGGAGGTCGCTAAAGTTTTTGTTAATGCTTCTAATATTTTGCTGTAGTATTTTTAAATGTAGTTCTGGTTTTGAAAGGTATCCACTAATTTCCTCGGGATTACAGTGTACTGGAGTAGATATGCTAAAGTTATCCAAATTATTTACAAAATGATTTAAATTTGCCATTCTCGAAATATTATAATGAAGGCACTGGAAGTAAATGACACTGAGAATATGAATTTTAAAACTTTTTTTAAAGTATGAAGATACAGCGACCATATTTTTATTATAATTTGTTTATTGCTTGTGAAATGTGTAATCGTGTGTTTGTATGAGTATGAGGAATTATTAATTTGGTTAATGCGTGTAAAATTTGTAAATTGTTTTTTAAAGTTTGTGTGTATTTTAGATATTTTATAAGGATACAAATTTGTTTTAAGGAATATATGCAATATTACACCATGTATTATAAAAATTACGTTTTTGTCTATAATAAAGAAAGTTAGCAAATAACACAAAAGAAAAGACATTTGACTATTGGAATCCTTGGCGTCGATATTTCGAGTGACGTTCAGTTTCGAGGTCATTTGGAAGGTAAAGCTAAATTAGCTTTGAAAAAGCTCTGTGTGCTTAATAGAGCGGGTCAGTATTTCACGCCGGCCCACCGCTTACAACTCTATAAAGCACAGGTCAGGCCGCATATGGAATACTGCTCCCATCTTTGAGCTGGAGCGCCCCAATACCAACTCCTTTCTTTTGACTGCATTCAACGCAGAGCTGCTCGAATTGTCGACGACGCGACGTGGTTATTTCAGGTCGGCTCGATCCACTGGCTCTTCGGAGAAACGTTGCGTCTCTCTGTTTTGTACCGCATATATCAGGGAGAGTGTTCTGAGGAATTTTTCGGCTTGATCCATGCCGCTGATTTAATACACCGCACTACACGCTGTCAACTGTAATTCCATTTACATCACCTTGATAGATGGCGGTTTACTACTGTGCGTTTTTCACGAAATTTCTCGCCTCAAACTACAGTGTTGTAGAACTAGCTATCGGCGGCGGTATATTCGGACCGTTACGACTTACGGATCTTCAAAAAACGAGCCTATTCCTTCCTTAAAGGCCGGCAACGCGCCTGCGATTCCTCTGGTTTTGCGGGTGTCCATGGGCGGCGGTGATTACTTTCCATCAGGTGACCCGCTTGGTCGTTTGCCTCCTTCTGCTTAAAAAAAAAATCTAAATGTAAAGGGACCCTTCAGGTCACAGTTATTTTGTAGCTAAATTAATAGGACCTTTTTTAATTTTTTTCTTAAGAGGGTTTACCTTAGTATACCTTTACCCACAGCGGAAGCGAATACCGCTCAGGTTTGAATAGGCTTTAAGTCTGTGTTTTTACCGAAATATTTCGATTTAGTAAAGAAACATCCTCCAAAAACCCCTTTTTTATTTTAAAAATTCCATAAAAAGTTAATAGCCGATTTTCAAAATTCAAACGCTCGCACGTCTTGATAAATTCCTCTACTCTTCGTACTATTTTTATTTCGATCTTCTTAAAATCCTTGGAGCTTTGGCCAATTATACGTCTCAGGCGATTTGCATCTGTTAACTATTTTTAATGGTCAAACAAAAATATAATTTAATTTTCTTTTGGTTAGGGTTATAGCAAAGGGAGTGAAGGACTAAGGAATATACAAAACTATCAAATTTTATTCCTTATCAATATATTAATATCAATCACAAAGTAACAAATTTATTAATGGACTTTTCTCCCCTTTTCAGGTCAGCTGCGTTGCCTTGTGCATCGAAGCAGGTATAAACCTAAACATATTAATTTATAATTAATTGCTAGTATACAAGTTGATTGGTTATACATACACGAGTATAATACCGCAACTGAGTTATCCTATTAAGTGCATAGAAGAGCAACTCGGAATTAGATGTTGTATTGATGTTGTTTTTTCTTTCGGCTATTCCAGTTCCCGCAAGTGATCCACCGGCAGGAGCGCCCGGTGTTATAAAAGTCGCCGTCGATGGCACCGTCGATGGCGTCGGTAAGTAACTATTCTCCTCTAAGGATAGAAAAAAAAAATAAAAAAAACTTTTATTGATGTATAAAAAAATAAGTACATAGTAAATTGCGCCCTGCTATGCATTAGTAATCTTCTACACACAGAAGTGACATCATGGCACGACACAGGAATAAAAATCATTACTACTTCTTTATAGAGAAATAAAATAGAATAGAAGGCTACATGCATTCTAAAAATACGAAAATCTTAATTTCGAAAGTCTTAAGCACGATTTTCAATGAATTTTATAATAAATAACACTTTAGAATTACGCATTTAGACCTTACACTTGACACCAGCAAAAGATGTAAACAAATTCTGTAAACAAATTTGTGATATATCACAAATCCAATGCATCATAATTCCCATTTTTAAAAATCCTAAATTACAAAACTTTAAACGTTTACAATTACAAAAATCGTTTACCCATTTAGAACTACCGTCACATATACAATACACCAGAAATAATAAATTACTTTGAAGTACCCTCGATAAGAATTTGTTTAATTCTTTTGCTGGTGTCAAGTGTAAGGTCTAAAAAATAATACAAAAATAACTTTAATGTTATATACATCACAAGGTGCGTATCTATGTATTTTTTTATAATAAATGGGCTTGCTCTTGGCTACATTCTTAACCGTAATCCATAATAGCATGGTAACAGTTTGCTCAAATACGGTTGGTATAACCCCCTCGCATAAAGCAGATCTAATATGGGTGGTGATATGGGTGGTGTAGATCTGTCCGACCAAAACATATAAACACTCAGGACCAGTATTGGAGGTAAGAAGTGGTATATGCCCCTGATCTTACAGTGCATTGATATGTCACTCCAAAACGCCTGGCTTCCATTCAGATACAATGGCGGTAGTATTGATATGCTAACATTTAGACGTCGCGTAGCAATCGCACTTATAGAGTCTAATAGGCTGAAAAGTAAACCATGACCGAGTAGACCATCATCACTTACAATTGATGCCAGGTTTCATAATATAGGTCACTACGCCATCAAACAGCCAGGAAATAAAAGAACTAGGTGTGGACTATGTCACCGATTGTGTCCTGCAAGATGTATCAAGTGCGATATTGTTTTACATGTCGACGTTTCCTTGCTTCGTAACTAAAAATAAACAATAAATTAATTCTTTCCTAAATTTGGTATTACAGTATACATAAGGTAACTGCTAGAATCCGCAAGAAACTTCAAGGGCTGGTCAAGTCAAGTGTTTAAAAGATGACAAAAACACAAAAAAGGAAATCGTGTTTTTTTTCATTTTTAATTAAATAATTCATTTTGTGAATTTTAATTTGTTAGTGTGGCAGCTGCATCTGGAAACATAAGCTTAAAAATAAATTATTAGTTAAGTTTTGTTATTTTACATATAAATAAATAACTTAATACTTGTAAAATAGTTAAACATAGTTAATATAATACATAGATACATACATATATTATATAACTTCATACTTAAACATATTCTAATAAAATATAATAAGTAAAACTGTATAAAATGTCATAAAGTGCACTAACTTATTCCTAAAGATCATGAAACATCAATTTGTAATAGATTAATTCATTTAATATTAAATGTGTAAGTTTATATTCTTTTTGTTAAATTCATAAATCTAAATAACGTAAACAAGTAAAAACAAGTAAATTTTTCAATATTTGTAGCTTACGCTAGTTTGTACTACGCACGAAATCAAACTATCCTTTTGTTCTCGATTTATTTGCGATAAACGGCGGGTAGTCCGGCCTCCTGCGGCGCTTGGACCGCAGAGAAAAACCTTACGTCTGATGTGATACATTGTCGTCACCTTGTATGCGCTTCCCGCTAATTTACTTGTAGTCGTGCTGTTTATAGTGCTAACTATGACCTAGTATTTAGTTAAAGTGCTAAATAATGTTATTTACTTGATTGTGGAACCCAAATACAGAACGCAAACCTGATTCGTGTATATCATTTGAGTGAATACTACCTATGTAAACAAACAATAGTGCCACAACTGGTGACCCCGAAAGAACGAAAGCAACCTTCAGGATTTACTGGAGCAAGGATTCCACTCGCCAAGATGTCCAGAGGTACAGAACCTAGAACACCTACCGAAAACGTTTTGTTTAACCCGCAACAATTCGGCACTCCAACGGCCGACGGCCAAGAAAGAAATGGTGTAACTCAAAATTTTAAAAAATCGAGTGAGATATTTAGTGTTGGTGTCTGTATACCACCCTTTTGGCCAGACCGTCCAGCTTTATGGTTCGCACAAATTGAAGGACAATTTTTATTGTCAGGCATTAATTTAGACACTACCAAATTTTATTACGTCTGCGGTAACCTGGATCATCAATATGCTATATAGAGGTCGAAGATATTATTCAGAATCCACCTAAAGATAATAAATACCTCACTCTGAAAAATACTCTAATCAACAAAATTTCCGCATCACAAGAGCAAAAAATCAAACAACTGCTTGATTACGAAGAACTTGGTAATAGAAAACCATCTTAGTTTCTGAGACACTTACGACATCTTGCTGGTCCTAAGACACCTGACGAGTTCATAAAATCTATCTGGTCAAATAGACTTCCGGCTAATATCCAACCGATCATAGCATCCCATTCTGATATGACGCTGGATAAACTAGCTGAACTCGCAGATAAAATTCATGTTATTACATTCAACGCTCCAACCGTATCAGAGGTAACTCCATCCTCTTCTTTTGCACTAGTAGCACAGACGGCAGCAATGGAGGCGATGGCGTTGCAGATCGCAGAGCTGACTAAAAAAGTTCATGCACTGACTACAAATCAAGGTAGACCTACAACAAGACTACCATTTCGAGGACGTCATAACTACAGGTCACGTTCCGGATCCAGGTCTAGAGGAGATGGCATCTGTTGGTATCACCCCAAATTTGGAGCTAAAGCCACCCGCTGCATAAGGCCTTGCACTTTTAAGCCGGAAAACAGCAACGGCAGCCACTAGTGGCGGCTAACGACTGCCTTGCTTGTAATGGCCGCCTCTTTATAACAGACAAGAGCACAAAACTAAAATTTGTGGTTGACACAGGGTCAGACTTGTGCGTTTTTCCTCGAACGGCGACGAAAGACAGACGAGCCCAAACTAAATATCAGTTGTATGCAGATAATAACACCGTTATACCTACATACGGATACATAAGTCTCAAGCTAGACCTTGGCCTGTGTCGCGATTTCACCTGGCGATTCGTGGTAGCCGATGTTACGAAACCAATAATCGGAGTCGATTTTTTAAGTCATTATAATTTATTAGTCGACTGTCGTCAGCATCGCCTTTTTTTTTTTTTTTTTTATAGCAGTAGGAGGCAAACGAGCAAGCGGGTCACCTGATGGAAAGTAATCACCGCCGCCCATGGACACCCGCAAAACCAGAGGAATCGCAGGCACGTTGCCGGCCTTTAAGGAAGGAATAGGCTCGTTTCTTGAAGATCCCTAAGTCATAACGGTCCGGAAATACCGCCGCCGAGAGCTGGTTCCACAACACTGTAGTTCGAGGCAAGAAATTTCTTGAAAAACGCACAGTAGTAGACCGCCATCCATCAAGGTGATGTGGATGGAATGACAGTCGATTGCGTGTAGTGCAGTGAAGGAAATTAGCGGCAGGGATCAAGCCGAACAATTCCTCAGAACACTCCCCATGATAAATACGGTACAATATACAGAGAGACGCAACGTCTCTCCGAAGAGCCAGTGGATCGAGCCGACCTGAAATAACCACGTCGCCGACAATTCGAGCAGCTCTGCGTTGAATGCGGTCAAATGGAAGGAGTTGGTATTGGGGTGCTCCAGCCCAGAGATGGGAGCAGTATTCCATATGCGGCCTGACCTGTGCTTTATACAGTTGTAAACGGTGGGCCGGCGTGAAATACTGACCCGCTCTATTAAGCACACCCAGCTTTTTCGAAGCTAATTTAGCTTTACCTTCCAAATGACCACGAAACTGAACGTCACTCGAAATATCGACGCCAAGGATTCCAATAATCGGATTGGTATCAAGGGGAGCTCCCTCAAAGTTCAGAGGTACGACGAAGGGATGTTTTTTCGCGGTAAATGCGCAAACTTGTGTTTTGGAGGGGTTTAAGTGGACTAGGTTATGTCGGCCCCAATCCGAGACATGACTTAACATGTTCTCGGTGTCAGTCACAAGTTTATTCCGGCTCTCGATGACGCTTTCCAGAGAAATATTAGCTCGCCCGGTGTAGAGCGTATCCCCAGTACTGTCATCCGCATAGCCTTATTGATAATGTGGCCATTAAAGCTGTATCTGGAAATTCTGCTTACCACGAGCTTCTGCGACAGTATCCAGAAATCACCAGACCATCAGGTACACCTTTGAATCCAAAGCATAATACAAAACATTACATACGCACCACACCAGGACAACCGGTGGCAGCTCGTCCACGTCGCTTGGACCCAGAACGCCTGAAGATAGCTCGTAAGAAATTTGAAGTTATGCTCGTTGCTGGTACAGACAGGAGGTCTGATAGTCCATGGTCTTCTCCACTTCACCTGGTCCGCAAGAAAGATGACGGATGGAGACCCTGTGGGGATTACCATGCCTTAAATGCGAGAACCATACCAGACCGTTATCCAGTCCGACATTTACAGGATTTCGCTTATCAGCTGAGTGGCGCCAAGGGTTTCTCGAGGATAGACCTGGTTAAAACTTATAACCAATTGCCAGTGCATGAAGACGATATCCCTAAAACCGCCATTACAACACCGTTTGGAATGTTTGAGTTCCCATATGACCTTCGGTTTGAGAAATGCAGCTCAAACATTCCAGCGGTTTATAGATGAGGTACTTAAGGGGCTAGACTTCACTTACGGGTACTGCGATGACATACTGGTATTTTCATCATCTGAAGAAGAGAACCTGAAACACCTGAAAGTCGTATTTGACCGCTTCAAACAATATGGCTTATTGATAAACACCTAAGTGTGTATGAGGCGCAACGCAAGTTACCTTTCTCGGCTATGACGTCTCATCTGAAGGCACCCGTCCACGTCAGGAGAAGGTAACGGCTATTCTGGAATACCCGTTTCCCAAGACAGCTAAGGAGTTAAGAAGATTCCTCGGAATGCTGAACTACTATCGTCGTTTTATTCCACGAGCGGCTGAAATCCAAGGTCCACTTAATTCTGCTCTAGTTGGTAAGGCAAAAGGCTCATCGCCTATAGAAAAAACAAATGAATTGTCGAAGAGTTTTGACGAGTGTAAAAGAAGCTTATCTGATGCTACTCTACTCTTTCATCCAGACTGCAGCGCAGAACTTGCCTTATTTACAGACACATCAGATCTGGCTATTGGAGCCGTTCTCCAACAAAAGAAAAACGATTCCTGGACCCCATTATTATTCTTTTCTAGAAAACTTTTATCATCTCAAAGAAAATACAGTCCATTTGACCGCGAACTTCTTGCGATTTACGAGGGGATAAAATATTTCCGCAATATGGTCGAGGCTAGGAACTTCGCAGTCTTTACCGATCATAAGCCTATAACATTCGCTTTCCAAACCAAACGAGACAATTGTTCTCCACGCCAGTTTCGGTATTTGGATTACATATCCCAGCACACCACCGATTTAAGACACATTTCTGGGACAAAGAATGTCGTTGCTGATGCACTCTCAAGAGTTGATGCAATAACTCCTGGAAAAGACTACAATCGTCTCGCACAAGATCAAGAACGAGATACCGAACTGCATGATCTTATAAATAAAGGAACAGGCCTAATATAACAAAAGGTTTCTCCTCACAACCTGTACTGCGATCTTTGAAATTAAATGAAATATCTTTTATTTGCTTCAATTTTGGGTACATAGTATGAAGTGTTCTTACAAAACCAATTTCCTTCAAAATCTACTTATTATAGTGTAAGCATGCAAATATTTTTAAATGTAATTAAATAACAACAGAGAGCACAAACAAGCCAATACAAAGCAACCCCTCAACAATTACTGTTTAAATATTCTAGTATGGAGTAAAAGCATTTTTCAGTGAGGTACCTATGTAGTTTACTTTTGAATTTGGTGCCATCCAACAGACGTAGATCATCAGGCAGAGCATTAAATATTTTAACGGCCATCCCGCAGGCGTTTTTTTCAGGCAAGCGTAGTTTGAATTTTGGTATTTCTTATTTATTTACGGGTCTCTGGCGAGAGTGCTTGTTATTAGAAATTTTCTTTTTAATAAATTGTTCCATATTATCTATAACGAAATTACATAATTGTTTAATGTAGAGACCAGTCAGCGTAAGAATTTTGTATTTCTTGAATAAAGGTCTGCAAGACTCTAGACGATATGCACCAAACAGAGATCTAACACATTTCTTTTGGCATCTGAACAATGTCTCAATATCGGTACAATTTCCCCATATCATGATACCATATTGTAGTACCGATGCTACATGGGCATGGTATGCTAGGAGTGCAGTTTCTACAGAAGATACTTCTCTGAGGCGCCTCAATGCAAACGAGAACCTACTCAATCTCTCACAAGCTGATCTTACATGACTCTTCCAGTTACAGTTGTCATCAATATTTAGACCTAGAAACTTAGTTAATTGCAACATGTCGATCTTTTTATCATTAGATTTAATTTGTAATTGTAATTTATTCGTCCGATATGTACCAAATTGCATATATTTAGATTTTTCAATGTTAGTTTTTAAATTATTTAATGTCATCCATTCAATTAATTTATTTAAAGTTAAATTAATTTCATCTTCATACTCTTTTATGTTAAGGTCTTTATGTTTAGTATTACCTCGGATGAGAACAGTAGTGTCATCCGCGAACAGTATTGATTCGTGCTTAGTTGCACTTGGCAAGTCGTTGATGTACAGTGTGAACAGTAAAGGACCCATCAGCGTGCCCTGAGGTACTCCCGCCCTATTGATCTTATATTCTGATCGAAAAGCTGTTTTATTATATGTATTATTGTTGTTCTTACATGTTTTTGTTATTTGAACACACTGGTATCTGTCTTTTAAATAGCTAGCTATCCAGTTTAGTCCTGTGCCTCTAATGCCATATTTGTAGAGCTTATCACATAACCTATTATGCTCTACAAAATCAAAAGCTTTGCACATATCAAGATAGAGAGCAACAACTGGAGTTCCACTATCCAAACATTTCATTACCGTTGTTACTAATTTATAGATGGCTGAAGTCGTGTTTCTTTTTTTTCTAAAACCGTGTTGCTGTTCATTTATTAACTTGAACTTCTCACAAAACTTACTAATTCGTATAAGTGCCGCTTTTTCTACAATCTTTGCAATAATTGGAATCAGTGTAATGGGCCTGTAATTGTTCGGATCCAATTTATCTCCTTTTTTGTAAATTGGTTTAACTACCGAATATTTTAATTTATCTGGGAAGATGCCCTGATTAAAAGAAATATTTATGATATGACTCATCACGGGCGCTATAAAAGAAGCTATTAATTTTAATATTTTTGTTGGTATCTCATCGTATCCCACTGAATTCGTGTTTTTTGGGGTGAGAATAATTTTATGTATTTCATCTGGGGTAGTAGGGTAGAAAAAGAAGGAAGGTCCGCTCATCTCAATTGGCATATCATTTAATGAATTTAATGTCTGGTTATTATTAATAGTAATGTCAATAAAATAATCGTTAAATAAAGTTGCAATGTCAATAGGGCTATCAAATAAATTATTGCCGAATTTAATATTATTAATCTCATCTTTACAAGAGTTTTGTAATCTGGTATTAATTATGTTCCAGGCAGCTTTACATTTGTTCTTAGAATTAACTATTTTATAAATGTTTCCTCTTTTCTGTGTATCTAAAATGCAATTTTTAAGTATTCTTGAGTATTTTTTATATTTACGTCTAGCTTCTTCTTTACTCTTTTTCAATCTGCAGTAGTGGTATTTAAGGTAGAGTTTCCGTTTTTCTCTACATGAATTTCTTATACCAGGAGTTATCCAGCGAACTTTATTTCCTCTATTGTTAATTTTAATATTTATTTTCGGAAAACACAGATCAAAAAACATTTTCAGTGTGTCATATAGAAGTGAGAAAGCAGTATTAGTATCCCAGGTTTCCATAACGTTAGAAAAGGTCAGTTTAGATATACAATCATGGAATTTCTTAATATTTGTATCACTTAAATCTCTCTTTTCCTCATACCATTGTTTTATTGTTTTACTTAGCTTGAGTTTTGTTTGTAAAGTTTGTCCCGTCTCATGGTCGGAAATAGCTAAGTAGTGTACGGTACCTACGGCTTTTGAAATATTGCTAATGAAGTGGTCTATACACGATGTTTTTCTGGTTGGGGATGTGATGTGAAATTTTAAATTGAAATAGCCAATCAAATCCGATAATCTAGTGCTATAGGGAGTTGATTTGAGTAAGTCAATATTTAGATCACCGCATAAAACTATTCTTTTTCCACGCTTTTTATATAGGTGCAGCAGTAACGCCTCCAACTTGCTAAAAAAAACGTCAATGTCGGAATTTGGTGTACGATAAATACATATAATTAAAATATTATAATTTGTTAACTCTACACCCGAACACTCAAAACTTTTATAGCATATATAGTTATCCAAATCGATCGCATAACAAGATATCTTTTCTCTAGCCAATACGCATACACCTCCTCTTCTTTCGTGAGGTCTGCAATAAAATGATATTACTTTAAAATCATTATTTTAATGTTTTTAATATCCTCACGGTTCAAAAATGTTTCCGTAATGCACAAAATATGTATGGGATTACTATTATCATCAAATTCCTGCAGAGCAACGTGTAATGCATCTTGCTTGTTCAATAATCCAGCAAAATTTTGATGAAATATTATTAACTTATTATTATCCGTTTTATTATGGTTACTCACGAAAAAATCCTTCACTATCATTTTTATTGACAGAAACCGAGAGGGTGCTTTCCTTGGTATCTACTTTCTTTAAAACTGGGAAGTAGTACGGAATAGTTCCCTTACATAGTTGCAATTTAGGTTTTATTACATTATTATTATACAATCGCATATTCTTAAGACGTAGCTTAATGTTGTCAAATGATAAATATTGAGTTTTATGGGCTAAATAATCAATGTGCGTGTTTACCTTATTACATGCTAAGAACATAAAATGTCTTTGTTCAAGTAAATAACTTGTGTCAATATAGGTACAGTTCTCATGAATCTTAGAAAGTAATTTTAATTCCGTGTTAAGCATAATTTCATTAAGGTTATTATTCATATTTACCGGCAGCAGCAGAATATTAGTATTTTTAAGACAATTCAAAGCTATGCATAAATTACTAAATAATCTTAGAGAGTTAGAGTCGTTGTTTCCAGCACAAATAATAACAAAGTCGTTCATGCTAACCTTATTGCATAAATTTTTACAATAGCCTAAGACATCAGACGAGGATGCATTCGGCTTAATGAAAGCAAACGTCTGGAAATTATCATTCCATTTATTGTTCCTATACTTAATAATCCGCTGTGATAAGCCAAGTACTTGCTCATCCCCAACAATGAAAATTTTATTTGGTTTTCCGGGGTTTACGTCATCTTCACTTCTTTGTATAGTTTGTGAATAAAGTGGTTTCTCGAATAATATATTTTGATTATTAGAGTTTTTCATTTCTTGATTTGTCACTGTAAGTTTACTTTCTGATTTAATAGCTTCGACGCTAGATGGCGTTAGTAATACTTTTTTCTTTGTACTGACTTGTTGCTGGGGTTTCAACGGGGTATTTTTTCTAGATGGACTTTCTTTATACTTCGTACTATTCATATTTGTAGATTTGCATATTTGTTCGAGAGTTTGAATTTTAATCTTGAATTTGTCAACTTGATTTTTCAATACATAATTTTCCGAAAGCAAGTTTTCAATTTCATTTTCAGCTATTTGTAATTTGGTCTCCAAAGTCTTATTCTTGCTCTTCATTAGCTCAACATCATCTTCACAAGGTTTTAAGTTAGGGCAACTTCTATTGATGTACTTGCTGTTTTCTGTTTCAGAACTTGTATTGTCCAATGTATCGTCTAAAGATTGAAAAGAGTTACTTGTTGAAACATAACATATAGTTTTATTTTGTTCAACACTGTTTTGTGGTATATTATCGGTTTGTTTATGTGGTGTGGTGTGGGGTGTGCTACAGATCAATTTTGTTTTTGAGTTAGAAATACATTCATTACATCTCCACTTATTTCTTTTGTCTGGTGTCATCAAGTAAAACAATTTCTCTGCAACATTTGTACATTTGATATGGTATGTTTGCTTGCAAATGAAACACGATAAATTTCTTCTATGCGTTATTAATCTTTTACATCCTTTACAATATTGCGTCATTTTGTGGTGATTGGTAATTGCAATAGGTAGATTAATATTGTTGCTTGTCTGATACGACAGCGCCCTCTGTTAATTAGATTATCTTCCTTCTTTCTGTTTAGGTGATAGTTTGGTAGACGGCGTTAAATATAGTGTCCTATATTGGCGCGTAGCTGAAACTTTGTGTTCCGTATTGATCGGGCAGCTTGTGTTTACGGAGAAGTTTAGTAGATGGCTGATAATATAGTGCCCTCTATGGCCGCGTAGCTGAAGCTTTAATGATCGATATTGATGGAACAGCTGATATTTGTTTACCTCCTTAATGTTTATAAGAATTAACGGTGTTGTTATTGTTATTTCTCTCATAAACTTTTTCATCAAGCAATCCTCGTCCATACATAACACTACAGTTTAGACGACAAATTTTCATCAGTGTACATAATCTTAGCCATCCTGGATCCAACGCGACAGTTAGACTCGTGACTGACAGATTTGTGTGGCCTGGAATCAAAAAAGATTGCAAAACCTGGGCTCAGCAATGTACAGATTGCCAACGCAGCAAAATTACCCGATACTCTTCATCTCCTTTCGCCCGCTTCCCAGTTCCTTCCACAAGATTTTCCGATGTCCATATTGACATAATTGGCCCTCTGCCATTTTCGTCTGGTTTCAGGTACTGCCTCACCGCCGTCGACCGGTTCACGCGATGGCCTGAAGCGTACCCCATGATCGACATAACAGCAGAAACGTGTGCCGCAACCTTTATATCTGGCTGGGTTGCACGCTTTAGATGTCCTCACACTATTATCACAGACCGAGGTTTACAGTTCCAGTCACATTTGTTCCAGACACTCTCAAAGTTGATCGGAGCCAAGCACAATTCAACGTCAGCTTACCATCCACAATGCAATGGAATGGTCGAGAGGATGCACCGTCAATTGAAGACTGCAATCACGTGCCACGGTGATCCACAATGGACTGAATCTCTGCCCTTGGTACTTCTGGGTATGAGAAGTGCCTGAAAAGATGATATCAAAGGTTCCGCTGCTGAGTCGGTTTTTGGACAGCCCCTGCGCTTACCAGGTGAATTCTGTACACCAGTTTCTAGAACCACTTTAGACCCAGCAGATTTCTTGACTCGCCTGCGACGCCACATGGAGAGGCTCTCACCAACGCCTGCATCGTCCCACAACAAAAAGTCATTCTACGTACCCAAGGACATGGCGTCGGCAGAGTACGTGTTTCTACTGCGAGGACCTGTAAAGAAAACCTTTGAATCACCATATACCGGTCCATACAAAATTGTGTCACGTGATAAAGGAGGAAAGAACGTAATTATAGATATCCAAGGCAAAGAGACCACTGTATCCATTGATAGACTTAAGCCAGCCTACATGATACAGATACCTGCTCCAGATGTTTCTCCACCAACTCCAGACGCACATCCACCTGCTGCAGAATCACCAACACTTCATGATACTCCACCTGTAAGAAAAACCAGAAGTGGCAAGACGGTACATTTCCCTAGCCACAATCGACCGTGAAACGGTCTCGGCAGGGGAGTGTTGTGGCAGCTGCATCTGGAAACATAAGCTTAAAAATAAATTATTAGTTAAGTTTTGTTATTTCACATATAAATAAATAACTTAATACTTGTAAAATAGTTAAACATAGATTAATGTTTTGTATTTTAGCGTTTTATTAACGCTTAAATATACTTAAGTAAAATTTTTTTTTTAAACACTGAAAAAAGACGACAACCTCAGGCGGGAATCGAACCACGCACCTTCCGCATTCCGGGCGGCTGCCTTAACCACTTGGCTACCGAGGTCTGGCTTTCAACCGTCGAAATTTGTCAGTGCTTGATGCTTATGTTTTTAGTCAAAAATTTTACTTAGTTAAACATAGTTAATATAATACATACATACATAGATACATACATATATTATATAACTTCATACTTAAACATATTCAAATACAATATAATAAGTAAAACTGTATAAAATGTCATAAAGTGCACTAACTTATTCATAAAGACCATCAAACATCAATTTGTAATAGATTAATTCATTTAATATTGAATGTGTAAGTTTATATTCTTTTTGTTAAATTCATAAATCTAAATAACGTAAACAAGTAAAAACAAGTAAATTTTTCAATATTTGTAGCTTACGCTAGTTTGTACTACGCACGAAATCAAACTATCCTTTTGTTCTCGATTTATTTGCGATAAACGGCGGGTAGTCCGGCCTCCTGCGGCGCTTGGACCGCAGAGAAAAACCTTACGTCTGATGTGATACATTGTCGTCATCTTGTATGCGCTTCCCGCTAATTTACTTGTATTCGTGCTGTTTATAGTGCTAACTGGTGACCTAGTATTTAGTTAAAGTGCTAAATAATGTTATTTACTTGATTGTGGAACCCAAATACAAAACGCAAACCCGATTCGTGTATATCATTTGAGTGAGTACTACCTATGTAAACAAACAATAGTGCCACATTAGTCTTTGAGTATCTACTTTATTTTAAAGGAATAACATAAAACAAAAAAAATTACAACAATTAAAAATAATGATTAAGTATTTACAACGCGAGGGTAACGGCCCGCCGGCCAGCCGTCTGTTGACCCGTCAACGTAGGTAGGTACTTATCGCCCAGCTGGCGCGGAAAAAACACGAATTCCTTTTTTGTCATTTTTGTCATATATAAAACACTTGACCTGACCAGCCCTTGAAGTTTCTTGCGGTTTCTAGCAGTCACCTTAAATATGAGCCTACAGTATCACATATATATCACAATACGTCCTTTTCTACCTACCCTGTAGAAATATATATATTTCTACATTTTCATACAAAAATAGACAAAAACACTGCCATTTAAAATAAATAGTTTTAGGCTCAAATGGGATAAAAATTTAATATATTAGTTATTCAGAGATTCAAAACTCGAATTTTAAAAATTGAAAATGCGAAAGATAGTTGGTTTATTGGTTACGCTTTCACCTTAAACCGCTAAACCGATTTTGATGAATTTGGGTATAAATATAGATAGGTTAACTGTATTTATTATTTGAAACTTTATATTTTCTAATAAGCTTTCTGTTTTGTTACAGGTGGAGTTATTAATAGTATGTATACAAACTTTTGGTTTAATACATTTGATAAGCTAAGTGGTAGACAGCTCGGCGGCCGAGCTGCTATAATCATGATAAATTTTACTTATCGAATCAAAATACATTTTCAACGATGCCCGGGTTTGCGATCCCGCGTTTGGCGAGCGTGGTGATGAGCCTATACCCGTTAATTGCAGCGATGATTTGATATTGATGATGGTGGCCTTTGCCTAGCGGTGGGACGTAGAATAGGCTTTATATGTCTCTTATTTGTTTTTATTAAATTATGTTGTTGTTCTTTTTTAGCTTTAATTGGGGCGGTACAATTATTCGTTATTGCACTTGGCAAAGCCGTCGGTAACCTAAACCAAGCCATAGCTGGTGAGTAAACGGATAAAATCTAATTTAGTTAGTACCTACGTGTTGTCTAGGATATTTGGGACTAATAAACTGCTACAGTAATTTAGGAACATAATAATTCAAATAGTTAACTGACGTCAAAGTCAAAGGTGTTTATTGCTATTAAGAAATATGGTTACATACACAACATACAACGTTGTCGTGGGGGACTTCAACACTAAATTGCGAGTACAGAATTGTGATGAATCGGCAGTAGGATATTATGGTTTTGACTGCAGGAATCTAATACCCCTCTTGACAACCATTTACCAAATGGTTGTCAAGAGGGGTATTAGATTCGAGGTCGAGAGGGGCTTTTCTTGATAAATAATAATATTAACAGTTTAATCATCAAAAATATTACAAGGGTTATAGTGAAAAAATGTAATTAAGACCAAGTAGCCAGTAACTCTACATTTAGGTTATTCTGTTGCCGAGCTAGATAAATCCTGTAATACGGCAAGCAGCGCAAGTAACCCTTCGGACCCACTTTAGTCATAGCAACTTTACATCAGCAGTATAACTAAACGGTTGTATAGTGTGAAGTGTGAATAAGAAACAGCCCCAACCTAAGTGGAGATGACAATCCCGACACCAAAACATGACGCTTCATTTGCAGGAAAGTTTCAGCTCTTGCTCGATACGACCGATTTCTTGTCAAGGTGCGGATTCGCATTTTTGTACCCTGTGTGGGTGTCCTGGTTGGTGGCAACTCGTTATTAAAAGAATACCACCAACCCATCCCTTCTCTTAGGCGTCTTAAAAGGCGACTAAAGTACTGAAGACTGCGTACCCACAAACATCCAACAGTATAGAGCGGCGATGGGCCCGCCTTCTTTCACGCTGAGCAGATGTTCAGTTGTTATTTGATGAAAATGTAAACTGTTTCTTCAGTCCTCGTTGCCAAGTCTCCTGGCTAACCCTTCTGGGATAATAGACTTGAGTGTTTGTAGGTATGAAATAATTTTATCTTTCTTTTTACAGGCACGTGAAATAGTAAACACAAGTAAGTTGACACTTTACATGCAAAGAATAATGTAAATATAGTCGGTTTTGTCATATACTGACTGGTCGTCTCCATAGCAACGCATATACACACATCAAAAGTGTCTAGGGATCAACATATATTTTTGCAATAACTTTTCTCCTGATTGATATTAATTAAAATTTTCTTTAAGGATTCATCAAATAAAGTGTTTTCGTTTGTCTACAGTAACGATAAACCAAGTCACCTTTGCATTAATAAAGAAATTTGCCATTTTCCTAATAAAGGGATTTTTGACATTTGAACCACTAACATTAAAGTTCGAAAAAAAGACTGAAATAACAGTATTCTTTAAAATTTTATTGGGTAACTTAAACAATTAATAATCCGTGTTTCTACCGCGAACACTAACAACACAAGATCATCGGTTTGGCATACTCAAAATGAGTTCATCCAAATCACGCTGTGGAATGGCCGCCCATGTTCGTTGCAACAACAAAAAAAGGTCTTCTTGCGACTGGATACCCTCCATATTCGGCAGAGCTCTTCTCTGTAGCATATCCCATGCATGCTCAATCGGGTTCAAGTCTGGCGACTGAGCAGGCCAGGGCATGACATTGATGTTAGCTGCGGCGAGAGTCTGTCTTACAACTCTTGCGGTGTGCGGTCGTGCATTATCATGCATTAACTGAAATAAGGGACCGATTTGCACTTGTAGAGGAACGATGACGTCTGATACAATCGTCTCAGCATAAATTTGAGCGTTGAGGTTGCCTCTGATCCAAATCAACTCAGTTCTTCCGCCGATCCAAATACCCGCCCATACCATGATGGTTCCACCACTATAAGGATGGACTTCCTGGCAGGATTTTAATCGCTGTTGGCGTCCAGGGGTTCTCCAGTGTCGTATACGTCTTGTATCCGGTCTCATACCAAAACGAGACTCATCAGAAAAGCACATGAAACGCCATTGTTCTTCTGCCCAATTTCTGTGTTCAAGAGCCCATTGATATCGAATCCTACGATTGTGCATTGCTATAGGTGGTACCCTTAGCGGTCTTCGGGAATGAAGGTTCACTTCATGCAAGCGGTTTCTGACTGTTTGGTCGCTAATTAAGTTCCCTGAAGAGTGATGAAGCCTCACGGCTAACATCATGGCGGTTATTGTTGGAGCTCTTCGAGTTGTGATTTGAATGTATCGGTCTTGTCTCCGTGTGGTGCAGCGATACCGTCCTCCATGGCGCTCAGCCACGGTACCAGTGCTTCGGTAACGTGTCCAAAGTCGACTGATAACACTCTGACTTGTATTCAGAGCTAAAGCCACAGTACGTTGCCGGGAACCAGCTTCTATCATTCCCACGGCTCTGAGCATTTCTTCCCTGCTTAAATGACGTCGCCGCTCCATAATAACGTTGGTTTTAATCAGTAGTAGGGAAACAGTAGCACTAATAATGTCTTCAATGCGTTGTATGTTTTTATAGGGAAAATATTGACAGCTGATTTTCATCTTTTACTAGAAATTGATTGAAAGTTCCTGTTTCAAGTACAATTTTAAACACTGAAAAAAGACGACAACCTCAGGCGGGAATCGAACCACGCACCTTCCGCATTCCGGGCGGCTGCCTTAACCACTTGGCTACCGAGGTCTGGCTTTCAACCGTCGAAATTTGTCAGTGCTTGATGCTTATGTTTTTTAGTCAACATTGCTTCATCAAATCTTAGAAGTTTTCACCTCTGATCAAATTATGAAATGCACCAAAAAGGATCCATATAAATTTATAAAATCATAAATTTATTACAAAGCCACATCTCAATCTCAAGAAATCCGCATAAAAATGCTTGATCCCTAGACACTTTTGATGTGTGTATTATTGATTGTGATTATGTGATAGTAAGAATATAAAGTGCTTATTATACTGAAATAATGAGTATATATTATTTGGTGACGAGTTTACCCACAAATGAAAGAGAAAAATATACCTCTTTAACAATCTTTACTCGATAAAGTGTCGCCTTAGGCGCACCTCGGGCCTACCGGTCAGTAGTGATGGGTAATCACCCGGGTAATAACCCACGGGTAGGTTAAACCCAGTTATCACCCATTTTTACCCAGTTATAACCCATTTATGTAGGTGAAGGTTGACGTACGGCCAGCAACGGGAGTGACAGGGATGCGCGGGACAGAGTGACACGTAGTATCTGCACATATATAAGAGGGATATAATGCAAAAATACTTAGAAAATGCATCCTACGCATACCTTTTAACCGACTTCAAAAAAGGAGGAGGTTCTACGAGTATATTCGACGTGTATGTTTTTTTTATGTATGTCCAGCGATATCTCCGTCAATTGTGAACTGATTTTAAAAATTATTTTTTTATTTGAAAGAGCATACTTCTGAGGTGGTCCCATTGCCACCAAGTCAGGATCTGATGATAGAATCCCAGGGAAATCGAGGGAAACCTTCAAATTTTATAAGCACGTACAATAATCATATTGTACGTGCTTCTTGTAGTCATCATCTGATGACATTGCTGATCTGATGATGATGGGAGACACAACTCCTCAACGATTAGGAGTTTGGGAA
This sequence comes from Scoparia ambigualis, assembly GCA_963921215.1. Lineage (NCBI taxonomy): Eukaryota > Metazoa > Arthropoda > Insecta > Lepidoptera > Crambidae > Scoparia > Scoparia ambigualis. Next base: position 18,372,528 of record OY992525.1, on the reverse strand, counting down.
TTATTCTTTAAATATATATTATATTATAGAAGGCTAGTTGTGTACTATCAAGTTATTCAGGTAAGCTGATGATGGAAGGAACAATTCCTCAACTCCTGACGGTTAAGGAGTTGTGTATTTGTACTTGCCCATATTAACTTGTATTTATTTTGGTTTATTGGCTTTACACAGTTACTGGGGTGTTTTGTACGAGAAAGGGGTACTTGTAAATTTGGATGGAGAAAATAAGAAAATAACTATTATAAACATTTTTTAAAATAATCATAATCGTTCCATTTCACGCAACGCTTCTTGCTTCAAACCTCGACGAAGCCATTCTGGTCTTGGTCCGGGTGTGCGACGTTTCGTAAAGTGGCCTTTGCCTCGGCGATAGGTTGCTGCGACCGTATTTTTGTATTGGCCGTAACAACAGCGGCGAAATCGCGGCGTCGACAGTTGACGAGCGCACACGTGATAGGCGCATGCGTCGTCACGGACGGCGATGCAGGCAGCGGGGCGGCGGCGGCGTTGGCGGCAGGCGCGCGGGGCATAAAGACTGCGCTCGCGGCTGACAGCTGCGCCGGCGGCGCTCGGCTCGGCTCGGGTCGTATCGGATACGGCGCTGAAACTGCTGACTTGCAGCTTGACGTAGACGTATCGAGGCAGGCCCCTCGTCGACTGTTGACAAATGAGCCTTCGATCGATGACCTAGTATTTTCGGATGCTTGAAATTTCAGCATCACTTCAGCCAAATTCGCCTTCAGAGACACGATGTCCTTCAGGACGCAGGTGACGTCGACATGATCGAAAGTGACGGGAGGCAACTTGTTTAGGTCTCTCGCCACAAACGTCGGCATGTCATCAGGATCGGTTTCCTTGATCAGTGTAATGATCTCCTGCAGGCTCTTCTGCGTCCCGTCTCGTCTCCGGGACACCATCTGGTCCCTCTTGCTGACAGTCTTTGCACCAGCCACTGAAACTGGTCTTGCAAACTAACACTGCGCTCACCTCGTCCATGACGTCCAGCTTTTGTTGCAGGAGCAATGCCATCCAGTGCCTTCACACGATTAAGTGCTACATAGACGTAGCCTTTGGCAAAATATTTCTTGCCCTAGTCAATCACGGCTCTGTTTAAAGTGGTGCCCTGGAGTTTATGCACCGTTACCGCCCAACTGAGGATTATCGGCAGCATTCTCCGTTCAACATCCCCGTACCCTTTATTTACTTGGAATGTTGTTGATACGGGCGCTATGGCCACTAACCCATCGCTGTCTTGTCTTTTTATGCACACTGAATCCGGTAACTTGCCTGATTCTGTTTGATCACGGCGAAGGGCAGGCCACTTAAAGTTGGACACGATCCCCATTGCCTCGTTGAATAGGATTTCAATAACAGAAATGTTACGTCTTAACATAACTCTGGAGCTTGTCTGGAACCTATACCCAACTTCAGTGCGTGCATCAAACCGCCACAGTTATTAACATCAGCAGGAATGACATTAGATGGTAGACGTTTTCGGTTTGTTGAGCTGCCTCTAGTAACTCGTCAACAGCGTGGAATGTGTAAAGGCGACTTGACTGAATTTGTACTTTATACGTACCTATTACTTACACTAAAAAGAGAAAAATAAAGATTTTTTATAAAAAAAATAAACCGACTTCAAAAAAACACAAATAAGATAAAAAACACAATCAAAAACTCACTAAAAAGCAAAAAATAAACTTTATTTACATTAATAGATAAAAATAGCATATGTATATTCATGATTATAATATCTAAACAAACAAAGCCTTACTTACTTATGTTACCTACATTTAAACACGTATTTTATATTCTACTAGTACCTAGGTACTATAACCTATTTATTACAAAATATATAATTTTTACATATGTGATAATTCTTGTCTAAACCTATTACTTACCTATTAATCTTTTTAAAATATTATGTATATACTATTTAATATATGTATGTGCTACCAATCTGTCTATTTGAAGTCGGTGCCAAGCACAAACAGAACAAAAATAATATACCTATATTAAAAATATACAATTTTAATTAATAACAAATACGAAACCTAAATCCTAATGACATTAAAAAAATGATAATTATCAAAGACAGAGAACAACAACAAAAACAACTGTAAGGAACTTTCAAACTATAGAAATCTATCAGCAACAACAATAACGCATCAAAATTTAATAGCATACAAAGCGACCGTTAACGACGTCTGCCCGCATGTGTCTGCCACTTTGGGTTGGAGTTGGATCGCTCAGCGCGAGCACCGCCCCCACCAACCCGCAAACTCGCGCCTTGCGTCCGACCGCAGCGGGCCTGCACCACCCTGAACTCTGCATGCAACATACCTATGGCTTGGCACCGACTTCAAACAGACAGATAGGTAGCACATACATTTAATATTTTAAATAGATTAATAGGTAAGTAATAGGTTTAGACAAGAATTATCACATATGTAAAAATTATATATTTTGTAATAAATAGGTTATAGTGCCTATAGGTACTTGTAGAATATACAATACGTGTTTATATGTAGGTAACATAAGTAAGTAAGGCTTTGTTTGTTTAGATATTATAATCATGAATATGTAGATACATATGCTATTTTTATCTATTAATGTAAATAAAGTTAATTTTTTGCTTTTTAGTGAGTTTTTGATTGTGTTTTTTTATCTTATTTGTGTTTTTTTTGAAGTCGGTTTTTTTTATCTACCCGACGTTTCTGCCGAATTGCACCGGCCGTGGGAAATCCTGTTTATATATTATTATGTGTGCATAACGGAACGCGAAAGTTTAAAAGTGTATGTAGTGTCTGCGTCCCGCGCAGATACCTCGCGTCTATTTTCCCCTCGCATCTTATTCATCCTCAACATAATTTTATCGGTGCGGTGACGGAGAAAGAATACTAATCGCTGCCCCTCTCCTCCGTTCGGTGGTTGTCGTTAGAAGTGACTAACGGCAAGTTAATGAAGCTCGTCTGTGGGCAGATCCCTGAGGAAACAGGTCACCACACTTTAACCATTCGCATCGCGGCATCATTTTCTCGATTCACGCCTCCCTTCTTCCACTCTTAAAATGACAGCGCCTAACAACAAAACTGGTCCTACAACAGTTTACACCCCCACCACAACTTTACCCTTTGAGGTGGAGTTCACTAACATCCGCGAACGCCATGCAAACCTCAATGCCGTTCACCACCATCTTGAGACGGCATGGCCAGCAATGTTGTTCTTGACGGAGACGCAAATAATCTGCCCAACTGACACCACATATCTGAACTATCCCGGCTTTGTGCTTGAAGAAAAACCGAAACTAACCATGTTGGTAGAACTGCCCACGCATTCGCTCTCACGCTTGACCTGACTCAACTGGTGAGCCAGCTCACCAGGATCCCAGACATAGTCGACAATGCGCTCTCTTTACTTGATCTTCTGCTGACGAGTCGTCCTGCTGGATACCGGGTGGAGGTCCAAACTCCTTTAGGTTCCTCGGGTCACAGCTTGATATAGCATAGTGCCCTTGGCATCGCTCCCGCCAACAGCGGCTTCGAAACGCCAGATTTGGCACTACGCGTCGGCAGACTGGGATGGTATACTGGACTAATTTGCATACGTCCCTTGGAGGCAGCGCTGTTTCAGTGGGAAGGACCCGACAGCAGACGCAACCGCTGGTTCAATCGCGAGTGTGCCAGCGCTGTTAGATCCCGAAACTTGCTCGCTGAAAGCAGCCTATAATAATGCCACCAAGTTCTGAAAATAGGCCTACATTAGAGCGGATGCCCAGCACATTGCACGAGTATCCCAAGAGTTCTTGACGCATCCTACGGGCAGTCGTAGCTACGGCGTCTGGCCAAAACTGTGCAATCCAACTTCTGCCAACCCTCGCTGCCACCACTGAGATGTCCTGACGGAACTTTAGCCCACAAGCCGCAGGAAAAGGTCGATCTCCTGGCCAAACTCTTTGCAGCTCACTCTCGAATCAATCTAAAATTTTATTAAGTTATCGGGTAAGAGACAGAGTCATAGATTTCTGTGGGTAAATATAACCAATGTAAGTGCAACAATATGGGGGAAGGATATAATTGTGGTTCCACTGCATTAAGCAAAGTCGGGGTCCGAATTTTGACCGCAACTTGCACTTCTGCTGCTGTAGAGCGTTCTTTTAGTGCATGCCGCCGGAGGCCCGTGTTGCTCTATGTTTTAGTGCTCATAACAGCAAAAAAAAGAAACAGACTTCACTACAGAAAAGGCAGCTAAACTGACATTTAATACATAAAACTGTAATTTATTAAATAAGTTAGGAATCAGACGTGTAACACTTCTGAGGATTGTGAGTCATCATCCACCACTAATTCAAATAACGGAAAATACTATGCCATTAATACTGTCAGTCCCGAACCGTCAACATCAAAAACGAATAATTTAGAATTTGTAGATTGTGAACAGCTACGATGATTAAAGTACCAACACGTTAATTTGTTTTCTCGTATAATTTTGTAAATAATAAAATAAATTTTGTAAAAAAAGAAACAATAATGACTTGATTTGCGTTTGGACTTTCATTTTATGTTGCTTACTACTTCCTATCTTAAAATGTATACAATTATATTACGTTGTTCAATTTCACCCACCAAAATGGGTGATAATGGGTTAAACCCTAAATCACCCAGTTATAACCCAAATGGGTGGAATGGGTAATAACCCATTACCCAACTCTACCGGTCAGTCACCATAATTGGCGTGATTATGTAATAGTAAGAATATAAAGTGCTTATTATACTGAATAAATGAGTATATATTAGGTTTTATTATAAAACCATACGTTAGCGTGGGTTTAAATCAATACTAGAGATCTAGGTTTGTTGGTATTTAATTAAACAGGAAAAGTTTTCTTAGTACTAAATTAAGACCTTCTATGGACGAGAAACTTCATGGTTTATATGATATCCACATATTTAAGACAAGAAATGCCAACAAAATGGTCATGTTCTGTACCGTTATTACACCGTTGTTTATTTTTGTTTCAGATGAAAACCTAAAACTCGCTAAATGACCGGACACTGATTTACCCGCGAGCTCAAGTTGATTTCATTTTGAATTTTCAATAAACATTGCATTGTATATAGGTAATATTGTTTTAATTGGGGCCCATTTCACTAAATCTACACTACTTTACTTTACAACCAATGATTGTCAAATGCATGATCACCAATATACAACGAACAGATTAAGAAACAATTAAAAATACCTGAAACGGTTAAAAGCACAGATATAGATTGTTGAAAGGCTAATTGATCCAAGCGATATTTTGTAAAACTTACAGGAGAACGAATTAAAGTTTTTGTATTTAGAAAAGAAAAACATAAATAAACACCTATCTAATAGACTCGATTTACTTAATACAGTATAACCATAATTAAATAAGGATTTTTTTAAAGCTGAGTAACCTATTATTAATTGTGTTTTATTTTAGATTATTTTGGTTAACCCAAAATGCATCAAATTTAGTTTTTTTTTGGGTTAAATGTCTACCGGTAGTAAAATAGCTGAAAGTAAAGTGGCTCAAGCATCAACTAAGAATAAAATTTTACCAGAGAAACTGCATTGAGCGCCAAGTTAATTAACTGTTGAATATGCCCAATGAGCATAATGCAACATGATGGTGTTGCACCAGAGTGAAGTAGTTTGATGCAGATGCCTTATTGGGCATCTGCAAAGGGAAACTACAGGATGAAACAAAGTGAACCCTTGCTAGATTATAGTCAATATTGATGCTTAGGCAACGTCTATATTTGTGAGTGACACAGTTTTGTAATGTAGTTAAATGCAAAATGGGCCAAACTACAAAGCTTATTGTTTTGGTGTAATAGGTGAAAGATCATAACACCGCCGGCGATCGAGAAACAATTGATTTTTTAATTGTGTTTTGTTTTACGATCCTCAAGGGGTTAATGCAAAATAGACCAAACGACAAAACCACAATCATGGCGAAAAAGCCAAATGCCGTAATCGACACATGTTATAAAAGTTTGAAAAATCAAAACAGCTTAAGTCATCGAGTCCTCAAATTTGTCTAATTTTGTGTCGTATAGATTAATGAGCTTAGGATTGAGGCCTGTTTTGCTTTGGATGCTAAGCGCCAAAAAGTAGTCAAAAAATTTCGAAACCTGACTCAAACGACGGAGAAAAATTTGCTGATTCCAAATATGTATTAAACTGAATATCGCAAAAAATGTCGCATAGACCAATAAGCTTTTTAACCATCGAACGTATTATTTACAAAGAGGTCACTTTAAAAAAAAATGTGTATACACATATTTTTACATGCCATAATTTTGGATGCTAAAGTATTTTTAAAAACACCGTTGTCTATTTTCATGAGACAATGCTGCGTGCTTGCATGCACGTTGACAACATGTTGCATGTTTTTTTTGGAAACTGTAAGCTTATAAGTATGCTGCATGATTGCTTGCATGCTGCATTTCGGGGATTGTGGCCCCCCGCTATAATGAAAATGTTAAGTAGGTATGCAAGACTTTTATTTTAATAGCTATTTTAAACAAAATAATATGTTGATGGGTATTAATCACCACTCTCACCAAGTGCGGGTAGTTATTCACAAAACCGGGCTTTGCATCTAAAATCTACTTCTGAAAAACCAATTAGCATTACTATCTGCCAATGTTGGTACCTTGTCGGATGGGCCGTCTCACACTAGCGGTCTGCCTCCGTAAAGAACCCCGATTCAAGGTAGAATTTCAGGGGTAGGTGGAGACAGGGGCTTAATCTCCAAGGCTATTGTTACGATTAAAATAAAATCGAAATTTAAACCAAATGTGACAATTACAGTGCAAGCATATGTTCTGACGTCGATAACTTCTTTCCTACCTAGTAGGAAATTAGAAAATATTGATTTTTCGAACTTTGAGGGGATTGAGTTAGCAGATCCGGAATACTACCATATATAATAAAGTCGATTTGTTATTAGGTGCGGAGGTTTATAGTCAAGTGATACGGGAAGGTATGCTTAAAGCACCTGGTAATACACTTGTCGCTCAATCCACCAGTCTAGGCTGGATCTTTTCTGGCACGGTAAATTCACCAGTTAATAGCACTGGAGGTATATTGGCTTAACATTGTCAATTGGAGAATGATAATGAGATTCTCAAGAAATTTTGGGAATTAGAAACAGGGATTGGTTTAACTAAGGAACAGTCTTACACAGAAGTTTTACAGCAGACTTTAACCGCCTCTGTGGTCTAGTGGCTAAGCTACCTGTTTCAGACCCAGAGGTCCCGGGTTCGATTCCCAGCGGGGGGTACATCTTTGTGTGCTCGGTTTGGTTGGTGGTAGGGCTGTTAAGTCCGCCTGGCTAGCTACCACCATCTTATCTAAGTCTGTCGCCATAACAACGATGTTTATAGCATTGTTGTGTTCCGGCAGTTTGAGATAAGATAGCCAGTTCCTCAGTGGTTGAGGATTCCGGGTGAAGCGCGCTTCCACCTTCGGCCTTATCGTCACTTACCATCAGGTGAGATGAAGGCCAAGCGCTTACCCGTTGCCAATAAAAAAAAAAAAGAAAAAAAAAAGAAGAGAAACAATGTGAAGAGTATTTTGTTAAGACAACAACTAGGAATTCGGAAGGAAGGTACATAAGTAAGGTTGCCTTTCAAGACAGAAGATCCAGAATGTAAAAGAGGATAAAAAAGAAAAATAGCGGAAATGAGATTGATAAGCTTAGAGAAAAAAATTGGGAAAAATGAAAGCTTTAAAACTAATTATAAAAAGGCGGTAGATGAGTATTTAAAAATGGGACATATGGTGAAAGTCAAAAAGCCTGATGACAAACGAAATACATCAGTTTATTTACCTCACCACGCTGTGATTCGGGAGAATAAAAATACAACGAAGTTGAGAGTTGTATTCAATGCATCTCAACGTGGTAAAAATGGTAAATCACTCAACGACGAGTTGTTAATTGGCCCAACTGTCTGCCTGCCGACATTGTTGAAAAGTACTTACCAAAGAAGATTTCCAAAGAATGTTGTGGAGAGATGCTGAAAGCAGTATAGAAGATTATAAAATGTTGAAGTTGACTTTTGGAGATGCATCGGCTTCATACTTAGCGGTTCGAGCACTGCAACGCAGCTGCAGTCGCAGTTGATGAACGGGCCAAGTATCGTGTGGCAGCTGAAAAAGTAGCAAAAAAGTTTTATATGGATGACCTAATGTGTGGGTGTGAGACTGCAGAAGAAGGAATAGAAATATATCAACAAATGAAAGGTTTACTAAAAGAAGCTGGGTTTGAACTAAAAAAATGGTCTAGTAACGATGAGAGTTTGTTGAAAAGGATTGAACAAATGGAAAATGAAGATATGGAAAAGAAAGGAAAGGAAATGTTAAAGGACAGGATACACATAAAAATGTATGAAACGATAAAAATATTAAGAATTTTCTGGGAAAGAGCTGCTGACCATTTCTGTTACAAGGTTAGACTTCCAGTTCTGCAACCGCCGATAACTAAAGGGACAATCTTATTAGATATTTCACGTCTGTTTGATCCCTTAGGTTGGACCACTCCTTGTGTTATTGTTGCGGAAGCGATGATGCAGAAGCTGTGGATAGCTGGTGTAGCCTAGGATGAATAATCACCTGAGGAAATTATAAAAGAATGGTGTACTTACCGTAAAGAGCTTAGGTACATAACGGAGTTAAAGGTTTCTAGATGGATGGGTTGTAGTGAGAATAAAATCAAGCAAGAACTACATGGATTTTGCGATGCTTCCAAAAAAGCATACTCTGCGGTAGTGTATCTTCGCACAATTAACTCTGAAGGACAAATTAATTTGTCCTTGGTGGCGGCTAAATCTAATGTAGGTCCCATTAAACGAGCTGTTGAACTCACAAGGTTGCTCACAGACGTGGCAAAAGTTATGGACATAGAGAGTTCTAATACCCACGGTTAGACCGATTTTACCATTGTGCTGGCTTGGCTCAATAGTTTGCCAAGTCGCTGGAAAGTGTTTGTGGCGAATCGTGTCTCCGAGATACTTACATCTATGGATCCTCAGAAATGTTCTCATGTCAAGACGGAAGAGAATCCAGCAGAAGAGTTAATTGAGGGATGGAATAATCGACTGACCTTGAAGAATGGCGTCGCTTTTCGGGTTGTTATTTCTTCGATGTTTTTATTGGCGCAACCGATGTTTTTGTACGCTCGCGAGTACCGCGGCCGCGGATGATTTGATAGATTTGGTTTTAATATGATTTTCTACCGTTACTGGGATGGAAGCCGCAACGGGGAGCAGCTTGACCACCAGCGATGCACACGAAGAATCGAATATTCCATATAGGATTAGGTAGGGATAGGAAAGAATGTAATCCTACCTACATATTTTCTTAATATTTATTGATGTCACTGCAATTGATACAGATCATATTATCTTTACCTAACATACCGCACCCCCAAAGAGCTTCTAAGCTCTTTAGAAAGGGATGCTGATTTACTATTAATTAAAGATGAGTGTGAAAATTAATCTAAGTAAATAAAGAACTAAGTTAAATTAAGATGATGCTACAAATTTGTAAGAGAATTACTGTGGATGAGGCAGCAAAGGACAGACTTTAGTGACTGGCCTAAATAAGGTACCAGTGGCAGTTCGCAACTCTACTACTCTAACCGTTCCGTCAGAACCCGGACAAACCTTTGAAACTCTAGCCTTCTTCAAAAGCAGTGGCGGTAAATTGGGCTCATTCACCAAAACCAAATCACCAACCTGGATGTTAGCAGGCTTGGCAAGCCATTTCGGACGCTGTTGTAAAGTGTGCAAGTATTCAGCCTGCCAACGCTTCCAGAATTGTTGACTGATTTGGCGAACAAGCTGCCAACGCTTTAATACGCTGATGTTATCTGAATCTTGAATGTGTTCGGGTAAGGACTTAAGTCCTTACCCGAACACACTCAAGCGGTTGCCCTATAAAAAAATGACCGGGAGTCAAGACCTCGAGATCGTTTGGATCGTTTGATAAAGGGCAGATAGATAGGTCGGGAATTAATGCAGCCTCAACCTTAGCAAATACAGTGGTGAGCTCCTCAAAGACGAGAGGACGTTCACCTATGACACGATTTAAGATGAGTTTGGCAGATCGAACAACTGATTCCCACAAACCGCCCATGTGCAGACTTGCAGGGGGATTAAAATGCCAAATCACATGCTGATTGATCAAATATTTATGAATCTCGTCATTAGATTGTTTAAAAAAAATTGTTATTTCCTTTAGATAATTGCGCGCACCGACAAAATTTGTGCCGCAGTCGCTGTAAATATCGCTGGGTTATCCTCGGCGAGACACAAATCGGTCGAGACATGCCAGAAAAGCTTCAGTGGACAAGTCCGAGACCAATTCTAAATTGACGCATTTGGTGGCAAAACAAACGAATACGCACAAGTAGGACTTGACGCTCTTGGAATTTTGCGTAGGAGATGATTTCAAAAGAAAAGGCCCTGCGAAATCGACGCCTACCTTTTGGTACGGTCGGCATATGGTTACTCGATCTGCAGGCAGATCGCCCATAAACGGTTCTATTGATTTTGGACGCAGTCTGTAGCAGCGATGACATCCAAAAATGCGATGTCGAATCACTCTGCGTGCAGATAAAATCCAAAATCGACGTTGTAGTAAATTCATAAGGGAGTTTAGACCAGCGGGTCTATCGCCTAAAAAATCCAAGCCAATGTAAATGAACTTCATCGAAGCCAATGTCCATAGCATGGGCTTCAGCCTGTTGGTATCGCCTAAAATTCTGTATGGACATGAAGTTAATGAGTGAATGATGGTTACGTTTTATAGCATCATTTTTATAAAATTTCTGTTTTTTTTTCTTAATTGTGTTACATGTAGATTTTTGGCTTTAAATTGTGTTATGGTAAACAAAAACTTATAAAAACTAAGTTAAGTATCAAAACTTTACCTCTTATGCTCGATAACATCGATAACTAAATGAGAAAAAGCAAAAAAAATACGATCTAAACGCAGCTCGTGGTTTGATACGATAATCTGTGGTTTATTATCGAAGCGCGCGAATATTTGATTTGACTGACTTTGACGTCTGTCTGTGCTGCTTTGTGACTTGGGTGAAAAAACGATTTCAAAAGTTTAATTTTAAATATAATTGAAAGAGAAGTAAGTTGTTGAAGTGTATGTGTTTGTCATTGTTTGCAGTCCTCATAGCGTTCTTTGTCTATTTGTTTGCCACACATAATAAATGTATAGTAATAACGGTATGTGCTGATAACTGTGCTGTCACTCGTGTTCTAAAAGAAATTAGTGCCCCTCTCGGTTATTTGTACACTGGTTATTTTAAGGTCTCAAAACTCAAAACTTGTGCGTATATTTTTAATTTTTACATTTTTTATATACATAATGAATATTACACACTAATGTTAATCAAACATGGATGCCATAAAATGTATACAATGGGTATGATCTTGAATAGACCACACATTAATTTGATGATGAGGCTAATTAAACACTGCAGTTCTGAATTAACAATAACTGTTACAAATGATTAAAAGCACGAACTTAAAAGTTGGTCTCTTTAATGCTGGGTCTTTAAGCACAGGGCATGAGGAGTTCATTGTGGCTGCGGGAGATCTAGCTCCTGATGTACTGGCCATAAATGAAACGTGGCTAAGAACGGGACAGAGTGACAAGGCGCCAAAACTGGCAAACTACAAGTTTTGTCATATACCAAGGCCTGACAGCATTCGTGGTGGGCGTGGCGGTGGAGTAGGATTCTACATTCGCAGAGGATCGAACGCGCGTGTTTGCTCGCACCCTGTTGCTTCAGCTGTGGAGCAGATGTGGCTGAAGGTACGGCTTTGCAGTTTGGACATAGTTATCGGAACTGCTTACCGACCACCACGGCAAGATGTGAACGTTTTCCTAGACGCTATTTCAGAGTCAATAGCTTCCTTTCCAAAACAGGATGGTCTGATACTGGTTGGGGACTTCAACATAGACCTCCTCAATAAGGCCAGTGGGAAAACCAAGTATCTCGAGCAAATCCTTTGCAGCATGAACCTGAAACAAGTGGTCAATGAGCCAACGCACTTTACACAGCACAGTCATAGCCTAATTGATGTAATCTGTTCTGATATATCGGTTCTCAATGTTACAATCACGCATACCCCAGAACTGGGTGGACACGCAATGTTGACAGCTGTTTTTAAAATAAAAAAAGAAAATCCATTTCCTCAGCTGGTAACCTATAGACCTTATAAGAGCATTATTGTGGAACGGTTTAACGCTGATCTGGAATGCGTTAATTGGGATTATTTTAAGCGGTCTCGGGAGGATGTCGATGCTTTGGTGGACAATTTTGCGTCTGCTGTCACAGCGCTATTTGATCTGCATGCTCCAGTCACAACTAGAAAATTTAAGTCTTCCCCTCACCCCTGGATTACAGACACAGTAAAGTCTATGATGCGCTTAAGAAATAATTATCACCAAAAATACAAAAAGTACAAAGATCAAGCTCACAAAAGCAGCTATATCTTCATGAAGCACCTCGTGATTGAAGCTGTTGAACGTGAGAAGACTAGCTTTTTTGCTAATAACATAAATGACAATATAGGTAATTCTAAACAGTTATGGAGGAACCTTAAACAGAATATACTGCCTAGTAGAAAAGCCGAATATGAATTACCACCGTCTTTTAACAACCCTGATGCTATTAATAGACATTTCCTTGATGTGCCGGGGGAGGACCGCATATCGATTTCCCATCTCACATTCTTCGAACATCATAGGCATAGCGCAGCGACTTTTAGGCTGCAGCCGGTCAGTGAGGATATAGTACTTAAAGCCATTAGAAGACTTAAGTCTAACGCTCAAGGGGATGACCACATTTCACTGGAGATGTTGCAGTTGATCTTGCCGCAGTCGCTGGAGGCTATCGTTAACATAGTAAACGGCTCTATAGTCGAAAGCACATTCCCAAGAGCCTGGAAGAGGGCAGTGGTAAAACCTCTGCCCAAAATTTCTAATCCCACAGCGATGAAGGACCTAAGACCAATTAGCCTACTTCCTTGTATCTCAAAGATATTGGAAAGAATAGTCTGTGATCAACTCACCAAGTACCTCGAGGATAATGACATGCTCCCACTGTGGCAATCTGGATTTCGCAAAGGTCGTGGTACCGCAACTGCTCTGGCAGATGTTGTGGACAATCTACTGGCTGCACAGGACCATGGAATGGTCAGTGCGCTGCTGCTGCTGGACTACTTCCGTGCTTTCGACTGCATAAACACAACACTTTTACTATCTAAGATGGCCTACTATGGCTTCGATACAAGTGCTGTAAAATGGTTTCATAGCTATCTTTCAGACCGCCAACAATATGTGGAGATAACGGCAGCTGATGGGACTAAGCTGCGGTCTCGCTCTCTCCCGGTCACTAGAGGCGTTCCGCAGGGCTCGTTGCTGGGTCCTGTTCTTTTTATCCTGTATAGTGCAGATGTAGTGGGCAGCATAAGTGAGTGTCGCTATCATATGTATGCTGATGACATACAGCTTTACTACTCATTCAAACCAACTGACACCATCGCTGCTGTAGCCAAAGTGAACGAGGATTTGGCAGGGATAGCGGCATGGTCTCGATCTAACTGTCTAGCACTGAATCCACAAAAATCCAAACTCCTGCTTATTGGTAGCAGAAAGAATATGATAAGGCTCAGCGACTGCACACTTAATATGCACATAGATGGTGTAGTCATAGAGAGAGTGCAAAAAGCCAAGAGTTTGGGATTGACCTTTGACAGCAGTCTAAATTTTGAAAACCACATTGCTGAGTGTGCGCGCAACTGTTTTTATAGGTTGAAACTGCTGTACAAAATAAGAAAATACTTGTCAGAACAACTCAAAATTGTGCTTTGCGAGTCACTAGTTCTATCGAAGCTCAATTACTGTGACACAGTTTATGGCCCATGCATACTAGCAAGAACAGCTCGGCTCATACAGAGAGTGCAGAATGCTTGCGCACGCTTTTGTTTCCACATACCACCACGAACACATGTCACCCCCTTCCTAAACTCCGCCAATATTTTGAAAATGGAAGCGCGTAGGCGTGTGCATCTGGTGTCTTTGTTGTTTGGGATCATTCACACGGGTAAGCCACAGTATCTTTTAGAAAAGCTTGAGCAAGTACAAGTTCACTATAAGTACCCCAAAAGGTCTTGCACTCATGTATTCTCAACTCCAAAACACCATTCTGCCGCTTTTCGTGGATCCTTCAGATTTGCCGCCTCTAAGTGCTGGAATGATCTTCCTCCCCCGCTGCGAGATCTAGGGACAAGGAAAGCGCTAATAAGTAAACTGAAGTGCTACTTAATGTCGTCGCAAAATATGCAGCTTTAATTATTATTATTATTTTTTTTTTTTACATACCTGTGAATTGTTATTTTGTTATTATTGTTTTATGGAACTTTTGTATGGAATTTCTTTTCCCGAGCGGCGAGACCTGAAATAAACAACCGGTTTAAATGGCTGTGGAACGGGCTAGTTTTTCATACTTGTCTGTACTGTTTAGGCATAAATTCATATATTTGTAAGAGTAATTATGTACTTTACTTACTTCATAGTGGCTCTCGACGGGCGTGGGAAATGTCTGCTGTTTCGTATAACGCGTTCTTCCCATTTGCGTCGCTGCTTTATTCTCTTGCTTCACCAAGTTTTGTCAACATTATAACCAAGGAACAAGTACCTGTGAAAATTGAGTGGAATTGTTGTTTTTTTTTGGTTTTGTATGGAACGCTTCGATCATCTGAACAAGCTGAGAGGATGTAATCACTACTACGTTAATTAAATTGTAAAGATAACACTTTGATAACTGCGTACCTAATAGTAACTTAACTTTGGCTTGGCATCAAATGTAAGATCAAATCAAATGAAATGATGACATCAATTTCAACAATGAATGACATGGACAAGCAGAACAAGACTTTTAAACATCAGTTGTCTAAGTTGCTAAGGAGTCAAGGTCATTCTGCCCATAATTTTTTTATTTTTATTGTCTGTAAGTATTGTCTATGTCTATGTATAGTTTATTGTAATGTGTATGTGTTTCATGTAAATCTGTATGTTGTTCGTGTACCGTGCACCGACAGGCCCCGCCAGAATACCAGCGTTGTTGCGATACGTTCTGGTCGCAACAACACAAGCTGAGGCGGGGTCCTGATTGACAAATTATTTTTTTTGTATGTGATCTTTTGTTATTATTATTATTTTTTTTCGTTGTCAATAAATGTTTCTCTCTCTCTCTCTCTCTCTCTCTCAAGTACATAAGTTTTATTTTATATAAAACTAATAGTGGAAATTATTCAACAACGAGATTTAGTAGTTGCGAAATGTAGTTATGTTTTCCAACATTTCGTTTGTACTATTTACGGTTCCTATTGTAATGTTTCAGACAGAATGCCAGCGCGCAAAATTATAAGTGAACAGCAGCTTCAAATGCTTTTGGATGCCATGGAGGCGGACCGCGGTTTCGCTAGTGGCCGGCTTTGGAACACCGGCCCATTAGCAAAGCTGCAGGTCCGCGACAAGTGGGAGCGGCTGGCGACCCAGCTAAACGCTGTTGGCGTTGGCACTAGATGTTAAATTACAAGTTTTAAATATGTAAACCCAAAGGTGTTTGACATAAAGACAGATTAAAAAATTACCTGAGTGCAGATGGCGCGGTGTATAGTTTATTTGGCCATGCTGCGATGAGGACGGGCCCGCTTGCAGCTCCTCCGGCGCTGGACTAGGAGGCGACACTGGCGGCGGAGAGGGCGCCGCAGGTGGCACTACAGGTGGTGGTGGCAGGGGAAGGTCGTTGGACTGAAATTTATATATTAAACACATGGGTTAATAAAATTGCCTATCCCGATATTGCAATATCAGGCCTTTGTCCAGCAGTGGACGTCTTCTGGCTGATGATGATGATGATGATAGTGTACATCATCATCAGCCTATAAACGTCCCACTGCTGAGCACAGGCCTCCCACGCACGCACAAGCACGTGGGGAGATATAGTGTACAATAAATTAAATTAATATTTCTGTTCTATTTGGTTTTTCTGCAACGGCAGTATTGTACCTCAGTGACAGACTAATATTTTTTTAGAAACACCTCTGACGACGGCGCCCGCGCCTCGATAGTTCGCAGAGTACATGAACAATTACTTATTTTTGAAAACAAAAACCTAATTCAAAAAACAAAACATAAAAGCATCAAATGATATTTCTACTCCACTTTTCTACATTCCTAACATATATTATTATTTATTTTCTCCTCCTCATTTTGAAGTCGGTTTTTCAGGTGAAGCGCAGCCTCCACAATGGGCGGTCGAATTCGAAGAGCGCCAGGCGGCTTCTTTGGAGACGTTGGCACTCTGCGCCCGGGACATGGTCGCCTCTAACCGCAGTTGTAGCAGAGGCGACTGCCCTGAGGGATTCGCAGGCGGCCAGCTCGAGGGAGGTGGTAGCGGCCCTGCGGGAGCATACCCGTGCGACACGAGCAGCTGCAGCTGCACAGGAAGCCACTACAGCTGCGCAAGTGGCGTCAACGGCTGCCATACAGGCCACTGGGGAGGCGTTATTAGCCGCATTGCGGAATATTTATATTTAATATGTTTATTTTTGTATGAGGTCGCTAGTGTACTTTCATAACTAGGTGCAATATACCGAGGCCCTGTATATTTAGTCTGTATGTTTACTCTTCTCCGCAACAAATGGCATGCGGCCTGTTTTACAATCTTTAAAAATAATGTTAGAAGCAATAAAACTAAATTATAATAAACATTTAAAATAATCTACTTAAGAGGCCTATTACATCTCGAATGTGATTTTTGCGTAAAATGCCCATTTTCGCTTTTTGTAGTAATTTTGCAGTTGTATTTATCGTTTTAGTCGAAATAGGATAATAAATTTGTGCATAATATTACAAATCTCCATTCTGTGAGCATAAGTTGAATTCGGACGGCCGGCGCATCGCATTTTGTAGTAATTTGCAGTTGTATTTATCGTTTTTATCGAAATAGGATAATAAATTCATTATAAAATCTTTATTCCTCATGAAGTAACAATTACTTTGGTATAAATTATGCTCAATAACATTATCGTAGATAGGAGATATTCACAGTTAACTTAAAGCAATTTTCGAAGTTTTTTGGTTTAGAATAAGATTTTTTTCCCATATAAAATCAATGATATCTAAACTTTCCGAGGCCGCTACGCACTATTCGACTATATAAGAGATAACATTATATTTTTTTTATTTTACTTGTCTATAACAGTAGTTCAATCGATGAGCTCAAAAAAGTGCCTTCGCGCACTTTATGAAAATCTTTCTCTGCAATTTTGGGTTTAATTAAAAGTTAAGCGAAATTTACAAAAAGCGAGGCCGCTACGCACTATTCCAATAGCTATCCTACATATTCAATAAGTCATAATTGTTAATGTATTTTTGTTTCTGAGATCCATAACGCCAAAATTGGTCATTTTACGCAAAAATCACAGTCGAGATGTAATAGGCCTCTTAAATTGTATTTAAAATTTTCTAAGGTATATGTATAATTCGCGATGTTTTTTACATATCTAAAAAACAACACCCGCGCCCTCTTTAGACAAGAGGACAAACTATTATTAATAGCATGCTGCTATGCTTCTGTGTTATCGTATGCAGTAAAGTTTCTAGAACTTTGTAATAAATTATTTTAAAGTTATTTAGAAGTGAATAATATATCTTTCATGGCACCAACACGTCCATTTATGTATTTTGTACAATTTATGGATACAGCACATCATTTTTCTTTTAAAGTTAACAATGTAAAGAATTGAAATGAGGTCGCAAACATTGTCTGCATGTACGCCACGACCACATAACTCGTTTTCAGCGAGTTTTACTAAAACATGCAATCGGCAAAATTCAGGGGGGTGCGGAGGTGTAGGTAACTCTGGCTGTGATTGGAATTAGTAATGTGGTATGAGTTGATATTGATATCGATGGACTGTTTTCGTACTTGATGTTTAATATAACGGTGTTAATATAACAAAACCATTCTTCTTATTTAATACTAACTTTTATATCAAAACTCGTTATTTTGTCAATCAATTTGTTTGCCTTATTCAGTTTCGGAGTAGTTTGAAAAAAACTTGAAAATGTTTTGTCATAATATCATGTCTTTAATTTTTGTTTATGTGACATCGCGTAATATTTTATCAAACGGATAAGTTTTATCTGAGGATTAAAAATTGGCCCTTGGTAGACTATATTCTATTTTGTTATAAACAATATTTCTGTAAAGTTAGAAGCAAATCGGACGACAGACGACGCCATAAAAAGTTTCATACAAATTTCATGGCTGCTATTATCCATGTGCCTTTTGGCAATGGTGCAAGGTGTTAACTATATTTTATAACTGTGATTAATGGTTATTTAATGATTTATTTGAAATATCATGTTACTGATATTATTTAAATGTATTTGTTAGCAGACAGTTCGCTGTGAGCTAGTGCATAGAGCAGTTGTCTTGCCGTTCTTTGTTTGATTTAAAAGGTGTCCATCACTTTTTGTAATTTTATTGATAGTTGTTCTTTTTGTAAGCTATTTATGTAGTGCACTTTCAAAGGTATTACATTGGTTCACTATTAATAATTTATTACTGAATTCAGCAAAAACAAAGTGTGTTAAATTTTCTTTACCTACTGTAAGCACACAAATTAAGATGAAAGATAATGTAGTTGAATTAGTAGATTCTACTGTAAGACTGAGTTCAGCTGCATATGCACAGTGAAGAAAATAAGGCTTCTAACTGATGTTGAGACAGCAAGAGTAGTTTATTTTAGTTATTCCATAATGTGATGTCTTTATGGCTTACTATTGTGGGGCTCCGCTGCTAACATTGACGATGTATTTATTCTATTAAAAGAGCAGTCCTCGCCATATACAACCTCAAGTCTAGGGACTCACAAAGAAGTGTTTAAAAAAATCGATATTTAACTATTGCATTACAATTTATTTTTGAAAACCTTATGTATGTCAAGAAGTATGAAAAGACATTTGTTAAAAATTGTGATCATTTCATAACTTAAACACTCGTAGGAAAAATAAGCTTGCCGTCCCTAGTTTTAGACTTCATAAAAAAGGTGACTCTTTCTTGGGTAAATGTGTAACGTTTTATAACAAACTTCCACTAAATATTACTGAAATGCCTTTTCATACATTTAAAGCCCATGTTAAAAAAACCCTCATGAGTAAAGGTTATTATAAGTACAGTGGAAGATTAGATTATGTAAATGACAAATATATGTATGGACATAGTGCATGTATGAGCATAACATATTAGTAATTTGTGTATTTTGGTAAAAACATATTGTTTTGTAAATGTTGTTACTTCTATCCTACTAATATTAGAAACGCGAAAGTTTGTAAGTATGGATGGGTGTTTGTTACTCTTTCACGTAAAAACTACTGAATGGATTTGGATGAAATTCAGCATACAGATAGTTTATAACCTGGATTAACATAGAGGATACTTTTTATCCCGATATTCCCACGGTAATGGGAACCACGCGGGTGAAACCGCGAGCGGCCGCTAGTATTATTATAAATCTGTGGAGTTTCTTGCGCCTTTTCTTCTCCACAGCTAAAAGACTTCCTGAATGGGTGGAGCCCATCCATCCAAATAAATTTATACGATTCAAAATGCTTATTTTAAGTTTATTAAATAAAGAAATTTTGAGTTGAGTAAATAAAAATACGACATAATTCAATATTTTGTTTTATTTTCAATAGAAAAAAATTAACAATTTATTTTCTCTCAATAATCAAAGCAAGTTAGTTGACAATTTTTAGACCAATAATAGGAGAAGTTGAACCAATCATTACGATATATCTGTAACAAAAACAAATAAATAAATAACATAATATTTTTTCTATTTAGGCACAGACCATGGGATTCGAACCCATTACCTTTGATAGCAGACACAATTCTCCTGATAAATAAGAATAGAATTATGTGAACATATAATAATATGTATTAATTAATAAAGCCCTTTGCAAAAAGTCTGTCCATGGGATATGGTAATACTTGTATAAGTCAATTCAATGACAGACTTTAAAAACAAACTACCTTTACTTCCATTCATGTTGCTACAGATTGTTTACCTATTTCTATCATGTTTAAATTGTATATTAAGTCACTAAGTTTTGTATTTTATCCATGATTCAAGTAAAAAATGTATTATGTAATAGAAACATACAAAGCCACACACACCTAACAGCCAGAAGTGGTGGCCTTCATAAAGCTGCTGCATATCTCTCTTTACAGGACATGCATTCCATACAAAGGAATCATGACTCGCACCACCAAATGCCGCATTTACATGAAGTATACGTAGATCTGCATCACATACCTAAACAATGTAAATTCTTTTAATGTTTTGTAAAATTTGAAATTACGAGTATTTAAAGGATCATCTTGACTGGGTATACTTACAACCAACACGTTCATAGAATGGTAGTGTTTTCTATTAAAATAAGCCTCCTCGTCATCCTTGGGCCGGATGATGGTACAGTGTGTACCATCCACACATCCCAAAACTCCAGGGAAACCGAATTTCTCCATGAATCTAAAACAACAGCAATCATAACAAATTATTTATTAAAGTACTATTAACAAATGAATGCATACAACATACCTTTGTGATACAGCTGCTTGTGCACTCTGAGATCTTGGAAAATGTATATATTTTCTCAAGGTTAAAGGAGAATTAAGGGCATTGGTTACCTCTGCAAGGCACTCAGACATTGTAGCCTGTGAGAGGCCAAGGGACCTTTCATTCCCGACATTCTGCTGGTAAACACCGCTTGCATAAAAATGCAATGCAGCTAAAACCTGAAACATAATATTTTTTAACAGTAAGCTAAATACATTTTTTAATTAAATAAGGTGAGCTTCAAAGTGGGTCTATTTGCTGAATCGAACGAACCTAAATCTCCGGGCGCACGGCTGTACATCTCCGGGCGCACGGCTGTACACCTCCGACTTCTTGGTAGAAGTGGAATGATGTCTTCACATAGAGAAGTAAATTGCGACTTCGAGAGACGAAATGACGAAACAAAGGATGTTTCGGGCACAAGAAGCATGGGTCTGCTAGAATCCCGCAGTATCTACCGCTCCATCATCTCCCTCCGTTTAAGGCGTTTCTCTTCTGCTAGTAGCTTGGCAGATCGCTCGTGATGACGGCATAGTCTATTATGACTGTAATCTATTTAGTTTAGTAGTAGTAAAAAAGCAAATTTTATACTCAAATCGAGCTAAAAAGTCGGTTCAAAATTGAAGTCAATGACAACTTTGCTCCTGGCTTCATTTGACATTACAATCCGGCTATTTTTTTTTTAATTTTTACGCGATACCGACTTCTGTCTAATCGTATAGGAAAATGAAGCCAATCATTCACTCAATTGCTTTCGTCAAAAATATGAAGTTAAGGTAGTTAGGCGATACCGCCAACTTCATATATGGGCTTCAAATGTCAAATGAAGCCCATGTTCATATTCATATTTTTTAGCCGATAGACCCGCAGGATGCAGAAACATCCGATGGTATAGATCCACTAAAAGATGAGTTACGTGATGTGACTTCGGAAGTAGTAACGGATGCTTGCTTTCATAGCGCAGGTCCGATTTGTGAATTCTACCGCCAACCCTTATTAACCTTGTGAGTCGAGAAAAGGATTGAGGCGCATGAGAGTACACTTGACGACTTGGTTCGCACGCAGCAATCGAAGTGCATCTGGAAACTCAGACCTCTGAACCGACGAAACAATGCTGAGCTTGCTGTCAGTCAACTCAGAAACCGTGAGAAGTCCAGAGCGACGGTTTGTTATGGAGAAACCGCTTGCACCAAGCTACTACATTTCGTAACTTGGGAAACGAACTGATATTCGTCAACAAGGGTAGCTCTACCACATCGCGAGCTGTGACGAAAAAAGAAGCAGTCGCAGATTTGACACCAGGTAGTTCTTTCTCGGGCACCGGTGAAATGTTTTCAGGCCATGTCGAAGATTCCTCTTCGAGCCATGCTGGGCGCCACCAAAGCGGGTGATTGACCAAATCTGAAGGTGAGACACCACGACTCGCCGAGCCCGCACGATTCATGTGGGACGGCACGTGTCGCCTAACAGCATTTGGAACCAGTGCTTGAATTTGTGATACACGATTCCCCTCATAAGTCTGCAACTTATGCGGAGATGTGCCAAGCTAAGACATTACGATGCTGGAATTGGTCCAGGCTACTATAGAGTCCAGTCGGATTTATCTGGCGAGATGGGGGCAGCGTACCTTAGGCTGCGGAGAAAGAATACCGCACCTGGCCCGGACGGCATCCCCGGACGGGTTTGGGTACTTACAGCAGACCTACTGGAGGATCGTTTCAGGGAATTGCTGGACGTGTGCCTTCGAACAGGCCGTTTTCCATCATTTTGGAAAGAAGGCCGCCTCGTCCTTCTCAAAAAGGAAGGGCGGCCAGCGGACGAGCCTTCGGCATATAGGCCGATTGAGCTGCTGGACGAGGTGGGGAAGCTCTTCGAGCGTGTCCTCGCCTCTCGCATAACAACGAATCTGTCCACAGCAGGGCCGGACCTCTCTGACTGCCAGTATGGCTTCAGAGAGGGACGGTCCACCATCGACGCTATTAAATGTGTCAAGGCGATGTCTTTGGAAGCAACAAACAAAAGGGATGTGGTGTTAGCGGTGTCACTTGACATCGCGAATGCTTTCAACACCCTCCCCTTTGCCTGCATCGAGTCGGCGCTGCGGCACCACGGTCTGCCGCACTATGTGCTCACGATCATTCGGAGCTATCTTAGAGACAGATCTGTCACATATCTAGATAGAGATGGAGTCGTTCAGCGAAGAGGTGTTTCGTGTGGTGCTCCACAGGGGTCAGTCCTCGGGCCGCTCCTGTGGAACTTAGGGTACGACTATGTGTTGCGCGGTGCACTCCTGCGTGGCCTAAGCGTAGTTTGCTACGCAGACGACACGCTGGTCACCGCGCGCGCAGGGTCTTATTTAGAGGCGTCAAGTTTAGGTACAGTTGGCGTCACACACGTGGTTAGACGCATAGAAAGTCTTGGACTTAAGGTGGCATTAAACAAGACAGAGGCCTTGTACTTTCACAGGGCAAGGAGCAAACCGCCCCCGGACACCCATCTTACCATCTCGGGTGTCCGCGTCGAGGTCAGATCAGCGATGAAGTACTTGGGCCTTGTCTTGGATGGCCGTTGGAAATTTACGGAACACTTCCAGCGACAAGCTCCTAAATTGGTGAATGCGGCAGCAGCCCTCGGGCGAATGCTACCAAATATTGGCGGTCCTTCAGCGGGAGTAAGGAGGCTCTATCGAGATAGAGCCTCCTTACTCCCGGGGTGGTGCGGTCGATGGCCCTGTACGGCGCGCCCGTGTGGGTCGACGCCCTAAACGCGACAAACGTGGCCCAACTGCGGAAACCGCAGCGGGTCATCGCGATTAGGGCAATACGAGCATACCGCACGGTATCGTTCGAAGCGGCATGTGCGCTGGCAGGTACCCCACCCTGGGACCTAGAGGCGGAGGTCCTTGCCGAAATATATGAGCAATCGGCCCATGTACGAAGGCAAGGAGGCCGGGCGATGCCCGAGAAGGTGCGCCGATGGCGTAAGCGTGCGCAAAGGGCGACGCTGCGCAAGTGGCAGGAACGGCTGGAGCAGCCGACGGCCGGCCACTGGACCATCGGAGCGATTCGGCCCGTCCTGGAGCGATGGGTCGGCCGCAAGGGGGGCTCACTCTCCTTCCGCTTGGTACAGGTCCTCTCGGGGCATGGCTGCTTCGGGAGGTATCTGTGCCGCATAGCGGGGAGAGAGCCGACGACGGTGTGCCATCAGTGCGCGGAGTGTCAGATGACACGGCCCTGCACACGCTGGTGACATGCCCAGCCTGGTCGGCTGAGCGCGCGCAACTCTGCGCGATCGTAGGTCCCGACCTCTTTTTGCCAGCTCTGGTTTCGGCCATGCTGGCCGCTAAAAGGTCTTGGGACGCGGTCCTCTTCTTCTGTGAAACCATCCTAACGCAGAAGGAGGCGGCGGAGAGGGCGAGGGAAGTGGACCCACTTTCCAACGCAATCCGTCAAAGGCGTGCAGGGAGAAGGAGGCGTGGGTTTGCCCAGCTTCTTCCCCCCCCCTTAGCGAACCGCGGGTGTACGGGCAGGGGGAGCCCTACACCGGCGGTTATCTAAGGTATCGGAGGGCAACCTGATATGCTCCAAGTTGCCCTCTGGTGAGGCTTGGCCTCAAGGCGTCCGTCCGTGGTGACGGCCCGCAGACTCGAGCCGCGGTTGAGTCACTAGCTGAATTTCCGCAGCTCTTGAGTTTCTTTAGCGGTAGTTCCGAGCATCCGTGTGTTTTAGTGGGTAGGGCCCTTCTGGCGAGCCCCACATAACCCGCGGTGGCGCCCCGCGGGTATGCGTAAAGGCATTTAACACGGTCAAAAAAAAAAAAAAAAAGGTTGGGGTGCAAATTTGGGAACCTCCTCGTGGTGCACCCTGGGGTAAGGCCTCTCGGCCCACGTTCAGCGTGGGACAAGGGGCCTTATGCAAATCCCTGGCTGCCGCTCACTCTCGAGTGGCTTTAAAGGGGAGTTTTGACGGCGCCCCTTCTGGGCGTCGTTACACGGGGTGGGTTTGGGGTAGTTTGGCGCCCCTTCTGGGCGCTGTTTTGGGCAAAGGTGCCGTCGTTGCGGGGCGCGGCGACGGGCGCCCGTTTTCGGACGGGTTAGTGGGCGGCTCTAACAGCCCACCCCCTAGCGACCAAGGGGATGGTAAACCTTTATTTCCGACCATCATGAAAAAGTCGGAAAAGAAGGTAACGTTGCGATACGATCCGGCTAGCACCCGGCGCGTGGAGGTATCCGGGCCTCTGCGTGAGAAATTGGTAACCGAAGACTGCCCTGAGGTAGGCGACCAGGCCTCAGGGGTCAGTAACGCCTCTGGAAGGAGTAGGGGGAGTGTGCCCAAGCGGGGCGTAGTGAGTGTCGGGTCCGTGGAGGACGTAGAGGCCGGAGACGCGACCGGGGAAGCGTCCGCTCGGGCTAATGGCTCGGGCGGCGTGGAGCTGGCGGTGCCCGGTGGTAGTGGCGTCGGTCATTCTGACCGGGCGGCCGAGGTGACGCGGAGGAGTGGCTACGGAACGGGTGGGCCTGCACCCGTGGACGACCCGGAGGTCGAGAAGATAGTGGTCGGCCTCGTCGAAGAGACGCGGAAGCGCGCGTTGGCTGATGCTGTGGCCGATTCCAGCGGAAGCTCCGGCGGGAGCGCCCCCGCAACTTAGAAGGGTCCAGCACAGGTAAGGACCGTTCAGCAGGAGAGGGACCGCGGTATTGGGGCGATGGCAGGGGCTGATTGGCCAGGTGTTGAGAAGCGCCGACAAGGTCGACACCTATTTGAAGGGCTGCAGCGACGAATCATGCGCGGCAAGGTGACCTACAATGCGGGGTGCATGATGCGGGCCATGGACCAAATCTTCGTGTTGGAGTTGGAGGAGCGGGAGAAATCCAGAAGGAGGAACGCCGACCTCGAGGAGGAGGTTGCGGCGCTGAGGCGGGAGGTTGAGGCGCTGAAAGACGCCGCTCGGGCGCCTTCCCCTCCTCCTTCCCCCCCCCCCCCCCGACTGGTGTAGAGGGCATGTTGGAGGCCCTGAGAAGGGAGGTGCTGGAGACACTGGGAGGGCGCCTCGACAAGATCGAGAGGCGCCTCCCAGCTGAGCCCCCTAAAAGGCCGCCGCTGGCGGGCGGTGCAGCAAAGGCGGGGATGAGCTACGCCGGGGCGGTCGCCGGATCCGCTCCTCAGAAGGAGCAGGAAATGCAGTGGACGACTGTCGCCCCGAAGGCGGCTAGGGTAAGGGCCAGGAGGGCGGAGACAGTGGCTGGCCGGGCCCCGCAGGCGGGAAGCGCCAAAGAGAGTGGAGGGTAAGAGGCCCCCCCCCCCCCCCAAGTTAGTGCTGCCACAGTCATCCGCCGTGACTGTGACAATAAAGCCGGAGGCAGTGGCGAGGGGGGTCACCTACACCTCGGTGATGGGTGCCGTGGAGCAGGTGAATCTGGAGGAGCTCGGGCTGACCGGTGGTGTCCGAGTGCGGCATTCCGCGGCAGGGGGACGTCTGCTTAAGGTGCAGGGCGACTCCAGCGGCCCCCTGGCCGACAAGTTGGCGGATCAGCTCAGGGCGATCGTGCCGAAGGACGTTGTGGTGGGCAGGCCGTGCCGGATGGTCGGGTCGGTGCTCCGCTGTGGTCTGGCTCCCGATCGTGGCGGCGAAGCAAATGGTGGAGGCCGGTAGTGTTGTGTTCGACTGGGCGTCTGTGGAGGTTGAGCTCCTTGAGAAGGGCCCCGTGAGATGTTACGCGTGCTACGGCGTGGGCCACATGAGCTACTCATGCAGCTCTGAGGCCGGTCGTGGCACGCTGTGCTTCCGGTGCGGCACCCCGGGGCACAGGGTGGCCGACTGTACGGCGGAACGGGCGGTCTGTGGCGTGTGTAGGGAGGCTGGGCTCTCGCACGACCACCATATGGGCGGATGGAGGTGCCGCCCTCCTGAGGTGAGATCAAAGAGGGCCCTATTGGCCGGGGCCTATTTATAAAAAATATACCTTTTACTTATGTATCGAAATTATACCTTTCTATGATTATGCCTTTTAAATATTGGCCATTTAAGTTATGTGTATGAAGTTATGCTATATAAAGACAATGGCAAGTGACGATTATGGCCAATAACATGATGCATTGTCAGTTTATGGCGAAAAACTTTATGCGTTTCAGTAGGTAGCCGAAATTTATTGTAAGCAAACATCTTCCAAAAGAAAACAGTCGATTTGATAATCGGCTAATAGTTTTTCTGGAAAATTAAACGTATGTAGGTATGATAAGTTTATGGATTAACAAAGGAGACGGTCTAGTTTTCCATAGAAAGTCTTCACTAAAATGCAGCTGGATCAAAATGAATGAAAAAAGGGAGAATGCAATATGCAGAACTCGTATGAGTTGAAAAAAAAATATCTTAGTCTAGCCATTTTTTTACAATTAATTTTTAAAATTAAATGTTTTTTTCTTTTTTTACACGGCCATGTTGTTTAAGTTTTATGGCAGCACTAGCACAAGCCGTAGAGAAGAGATAGTGTCAATCAGTAACAGTGTGTCGAGATGTATATAGTATCGGTATGTATCGCAGGAAATTATAACGATCTTAGATATTTTGCAACAGTATGTATTAGTAGTATTTTGTATTAAATGAAAATGAAAATGAAAAATGAAAAAATGTTTATTTACAGCAAAGTGACAGAATTACTTAAAACTTAATTTAAAACTATGGAATAACATCTTTGCATAGGTACAACGCTTATTAATAATAGTCCATATCATATTTCATTGGATGTTTCGTAACGAGATTAAAAACAACGCCTAAATATTATTGATTTTGTTGAGTTATTAAAACTAAGTTATGAGCATGAATTTTTTCGCGAATTAAAAATATAATGTCACCGCATATCGGTTGGTAATGAATCGATACTCAACTCAGTAATATGGATTTAATTGGCTCATCTCTAACAAATTGTTATGTCAATGTCATGTTTATTCAACTCAAGTGACATGTTGTAACCAGCTCTTTTTTTTCTCACTTTCTCACCTTCCTTCGTGTTGTGTTGTGATGGTATTGTGCTTTGTTGCGTACTGTACAGGTAGGTATTTAATAAAATAATAATCTTGAAAACCAAACAAAACAAGAATCACTCATGCATTGACATTGTCAATTTGACAATTGACAGTCAAATACTTTTTTTAAATCGGGTATGTTCTCATCTTCAAGCCAAGAATAGCTTCGTTCTCTAACGCAATTTGGAGTATTTTGAAAATTAAATATGAAAAAATCGGCTAGCTTTAGAATTTAAATAATAATGTAAAAACATTACGTTTTAAAGGCTTTATCGATTGCAAGTCTCAATATGCCGGCTGTTTCTTAGGTGATTTTTATTCCGTCTCCTTTATGTAAAAGCAACAATCTGGTAGGTATTTAAAACTCCGTCATACCGTTTTCGAACAATTGAAATTTGAACAGAAAAGTTTCGAAAGTAAGATAGGTTACTGTTACGAAGAGCTCGATGGTGCAGTTTCTAAGGCTTCCGATTTGCGATCTTGCCAGTAAAGTAAAATTCGTGGATTTCTTACCGAGCTGTTCTAACATAAGTCAAATTGTGCCTAATATTGTCAAAAAAGGATAGGTTGCTGTGATTGAAATTACAAAGTTATCGTTTAAAAATTATTATTTTTTACTAAGCAGTTGCGTAAACTATAAAATATTTTATGTACAGCGCGATACACGTCGCACAAAACGCACACGAAAAAACGAGGCTCTCGCGGAATATTAGCGTTGTAATAGTTACTTACACAAATACACTCACAAATATTATTTCCAGAGATAAGGCAATAAGGACCGCAAAAGCAGGTTACTGCCACAGTCACGCACATAGTCACACTTGTTAAAGTTCCAGTCCCTACATGGGTTAATATTTAATGGTTTTAGGGTATATGAGTGGTGACCAATGCTAAATTTAATAACTACATGTAAAGGCGGGTCGTCGTCAGAAAGTGTTTAAATTAAAAAAAAACATAGCAATATAAGAAAGTGTTTATCTATGCTAATTCTCTTCGTCATATTTGCTGTCAGGTGTAAAAGCCGAATAAAGAAAATAAATCTAATTTAATAGTTTTTATGTTCTATCCCGAACATAAATGGTGCAGAAACCAGGGAACGAAACAGGGACCTTTTTATGTTCTATCCCGAACAGAAGGGACAAGCCCGTCTGTAGCAGTGACATTTACCTTTCACTCTAACTACGTTACTCTCCCTAACCAGCACATCAGACAGACATTTAAGGGATGATTTATATTAGAGCGGAACGTCCACGGGGCTTGTCCCGTCCGGGCCCGGACCTAACCTTTTTTTTTTTTCTTTATACTGGAGGAAATTCTTTACGAATACCTGGGGCATGGGGACACCCCGAGTTATGTGGGACTCTCCCCCCAACTCCCGCCTCCCCGTCTAGGCCCTGCGGCCTCGACGGGAACTCGGGAGGAGGGGGGGCCCGGACCTAACCTTATCTTTGTTTTAGCCGAAGAAAATGCTTCTCAGCACTGGCATGAGGCCTCGAGAGGAACGTGAGACACCCCATGCACTGTCCAGGACTGGAACTCATGTGTCCCCACCCGCCCCCCTAAGGGAAACGGGTGAGTTAGGACACACGGGCCCGACCTGGTAAAAGAACCGGCACCTACCTTCAGGAGCACGACGCGGCACCTCGGTACCATGGTATCATGCCCCGAGAAACGCCACCCGCTACAAACTCAGTTAGACCTGGGTCCCCTGCGCCAGGGAGAGCAGTCTGGTAGGTGCAGACTGCTCCCAAGCGGGTGGAGGACTTGTGCAATGCAGCCTAGTGCTCCTCTACACTAGGCCGCAGCCCTCCCTTAGGGGGGAAGGAGGGCGGCGTTATGCCGCCGCCTTCGACACCCCCTACGCCTGCGCCGGAGAGGATCCGCCAGGACGTCGTCCTCGCGCAACCTCTCCGCCGCTTCCTTGTGTGAGACCACGGTCTCACAGAAGGAAGCCACCGCCCGCCAAGACTCCTCGCTCCCCAGCATGGCTTGCACCACCCCGGGCAGTGTCAAGTCCTGGCCAATCGTGCCCACCAGAGTGTGGCGCTGAGCAGCCCACGCGCCGCACACCTCGAGGGTGTGCTGCGCTGTGCCCTCCACAGCCCCAAACTCGTAGCACGCTCCTGCCGCCTCTCTCCTAGCCCTCTTGTGCAGGTACCCACCGAAGCATCCATGCCCGGTCAGCACCTGCACAAGTCGGCAGGAGAGGGCACCGTGTGCCCGGTCCACCCATTGATCAAGCAATGGGCGGATCGCCTCCACAGTGCGCACCCCGTACGGCGGGTCGACCAAACTGGCCCTCCACCTCTCCCTTAGGGCGCCGTCAAGCTCGCGCCTGACACCCAGCGCCTCTTCGGTAGTAAGGCGTACCCCTCGGATGTTCGCCGCGGCGCGGCGCTCGTGCATTTCCGCCAACACCCCCGTCTCCAACTCCCACGGGGGGGCACTAGCGAGCGCCGCCGCATACGACACCGTCCGGTATCCCCGGATGGCCCTGATGGCCATGACCTTTTGGGGTCGGCGCAAATGGGCCCGGATCTCCGGACTCCGCCTTAGGGCCCATGGAGCCCACGACCCTCATAAACAGCTTCCGGCAAAGGGCGCTCGGCCCCCCCAGATTGGGGAGAAGACGGCCAAGCGCAGAAGCCGCACAGACGAGACGGGGCGACAACCTCCAAAAATGCTCGACGAAGCTCCAGCGACTGTCCAGGGTGAGACCTAGGTAGGTCATTACTAACCCGACCCTTACTCGTTCACCCGAGACAGTCACGTGAGTAACCGCCGGGGGCGCCGCCGAGGCCCGTGGAAAACCATGGCCTCGGTTTTGCTCAAGGCGACGTCAAGCCCTAGGATGCGAATCCTGTCCACCACCATTGTGCACACCACCGTCGCCCGCCGACAAGCCTCCTCAAAACACTACCCCGGACCACAACGAGGGTATTATCTGCGTAACAGATAGCCTCGGCCCGGGGCAGTAACTTCTCCCCCCGCAACACCCAGTCGTAGCCGATGTTCCACAGCAGGGGCCCCAGAACGGACCCCTGTGGAACAACGGCATGAACCGGCCTCACCGGCTGACACCCATCCTTCCCGACAAAAGCCACACTCCGGCCCTGAAGATAATCGGAGACCCAGTTCCGGAAGTAGAGAGGGACCCCATGGTGTTCCAGGGCCCACTCAATAGTCGCAAAAGGGAGGGTGCCAAAAGCGTTGGCGATGTCCAGGGACACCGCCACCGCCCACTCCCCACGCCCCGTCGCCTCGTCGGAGAACTGCTTGAACCGCATGACGGCATCGATCGTCGAGCGGCCCCGACGAAAGCCGAACTGCCTGTCTGACAGGTTCGGGCCCACCTCCTCCAGATGCTGGACGATGCGGTCTGCCACCACCCTCTCCAGCAGTTTGCCCGCCTCGTCCAGCAGGACTATCGGGCGATAGCCCGTCGGGCAATCCCTGGAACGACCCTTTTTTGCCAGCAGCACAAGACGCCCCTCCTTCCACACGCTGGGAAGTCTCCCCTCCAGTAGGCTCGTGGAGAAAACGCACCTCCATCGCTCGCCAAGCTGCCCCGCAGCGAGCCGCAGGACCGTTCCCGGGACTCCGTCAGGCCCTGGTGCTTTCTTGCGCGTTATCCTGTCGACAGCGACCTCCAGCTCACCCTCCGAGACCGGCAGGATGCTCTCCGGGCGCACCTCCACCTCCCTCGACAGCAGGGTCATCCGCGGCGGGACGAAGCGTCTATCGCGCGGGAAAAGAACCTCCACAATCTGGTCCAGGAAACCCGGGTCGAACGACTCTAGGGCGGGTGCCTGGCCGTACAACCTCCTCCTGACCATCCGATAGGGCCGCCACGGGTCCCTGTCCAGCTCTAGCAAGAACTCGGCTCTCGCGGCCTCCTTGGCTCTGAAGATGGCCACCTTGAAGTCATGCCTGGCTTCCCGGTGGGCATCCCGCAGGGCTACCTCCTTCTCCTCGTCATGCCACCTTCGGCGACACTTTTGGTAGGCCCGGCGCGTTCTGATGCACGTGGCGCGGAGGGATGCGAGCTCCTCCGACCACCAGTACACCCTCCGTCTAGAGCCGGCGGCTCTGGCCCTGGGCATGCAGAAATCGCACAACCCGGTCAGAACCTGGCGGAGGCGTCGAGCTCTCTCCTCAACGCACAGGTTTTCCTCGGGCGTGGCACACCATTCGGCCATGATCACCGCCTCCTCCAGCCGGTCCGGCCGCAGCCGGGATATGCCCACCTCGGGAACGCAAACTGGCGACCCCGTCGCGCCTCTCCACCACCGGTACTTACTCCCCTCCCCGAGGGGGAAACCCCAAACTCGATGTACCGGTGGTCTCTGAGGGTCTCGGCCTCCTCCATCACCCGCCACCCTAACACACGCGCGGCAATAGCGGGGGAGGCGAACGTCAAGTCCACTATATACCCCCCGTTATGCCGCACACATGTCCAGGCGTTGCCCTGGTTCAGCAGCGCCAGTCCGGTCGACACGGCCCACAACTCGACCTCAAGCCCCTTCACGTCCGTAGCCGGGGAACCCCACATCGAGGACTTCGAGTTGAAGTCCCCGGCCACGATCACTGGAGAGGGCGCCATCCGCCTCATCACCCCGCGAAACTCCTCCAGCCACGCCTCGAGCGCTGCGAGTCCCCTGTTGGGGGAGAAGTAAACCCCCACTATCACCACTGCCCCCCAACCAACCGCCACGTAACTCGAACCCCTCTCACGTAAGGAGAGGGGGGAACGTGCGCAACACCCGAGGGAACAACCACCGCGACTGATCCGTCGCAATCTCCCGCCCAGTTCGACGACGGGGGCACCACGTATGGCTCCGCGACAATCGCGGCCTCAATTCCCCACTCCGCAATGTGCTGCACGAGTAGGTCCTGTGCAGCTGCGGAGTGATTAAGATTCCCCTGTAGGATCTTTAGGGAAGTGCTGGACATTTGGGGCCGTCTACCTCCATGCCTCGTGAGGGGGTACCTGCTGTCCGCCGGGCTCTCCCCGGAGGGTCTGGCCTCGGCTTGATGGTGAAGGGGTTGCAATTGCTGCCCCCCATATAATGGCCATGCGGCCGTCTCGCCGTTGCACATACCGCACACCGCGGCTCCTTGGCTGTGCATTCCGCCGCCTTGTGCCCGCTGGCCCCGCATCTGTAGCAGGACTCGGTGCGGTCGACGTCCAGCGGGCAGCGCTGCCTGGTGTGCCCGATGTACATGCACTTATAGCAGCGCATGGGCACCGGTTCGAGGGCCACCACCCTGGCAGAGCTCTACGACCCGGACCTTACCTTTTTTTTTCCAGGGGAACTCGTTACGAATACCGGCGAGACGGAGGGGAATACCCACTAAACCCCTGGGGGCCCAACAATCCGAAGCTGAAAACTGAGGTGGATGTCGCGGTACATGCCACTAGGGATTAACCCGCGACGGTCACCCTGTCGCCCGTCTGACCACCTATGACCGCAAGCGGTCACGCGCCGACACACGGGCAACCTCGCGCACGGCACAACACAAAACAGCGTGCCCACCCTCTATGAGCATGCGATCCTCCAAGGTCACAAATACAAGGACAGCACAGGACAAACACAAGACAAAGACACATCGGTCCTCCGACCCTTGGGCTTTTGGGGAGGTATAGTCATACCCATACCAAAGCCCGACACTACTTGCGCTTGCTTCCGCAAGCGCCCCTCCACAAACAGGCAACACCACAAACAAACACACAACAAACAACGCGGCCTTCCATCAGCCCGTCTTATCCTACTCGGCAGCCCGGACCCCGACTCAGAGACAGAAACCGCCCACGAATCTGGCTCCGACTCTGACCCCTAGCCCCACAAACAAAACAACTACCGACCCTTGACCTCGGGCCCTTGACCCAAACCCCGGAACTCGGATGCGGACCCCCAGCAGGGTCCCTAGTGCACCGACGATTCCCGGTGTGGCGGGAGCCTCAACCAAGGCGGCCCCCCCGTATCTTTCACGGCCTACAGAGTTGGACAGACTCCGTCAGGCCGCTACTCCACGGTCGCTCGCTAACACACACCGGGGTCTCGAGCCCGACGCTCGACTCCCGGTGCCCGAAGCCTTAACCTGCACAAAAACATAATCCCCCGATGACGTAGTGAAAGAGAGGGAGCCGGGAGGGGGGGATTCCTCCCCGCTCGCTCTGCCCCACACACGCCAATACTCCTCTCAAAGCCGCTCAGAAGGAGCGGTGAGCGTGCGGCCCAGAGTGGACACGCACGTGGAAGTTCGGCGCCCTTAAGGGGCGCCAGGGATTGGCATAAAACCCCTTGTCCAGGGTGGTGGGAAGAGGCCTTACTACAATCGCCCATCAACACGCGAGGTCTTACCTCGCACACACAAAGGACGGCGCTCAGAAGGAGCGCCGCCGAAACTCCAATCCTCAAAGCCGCTCAGAAGGAGCGGCGTGTCATCAAGTGCGTGCCTACTCCGGGCCGCACGCTCGCATAAGGAGCTACGAGCGCGCGTCCCGGACCGGGCCAGGCCCAGAAGGGGCACTGCCTAGAACTCGGCGCCCAGAAGGGCCGCCAGGGATTAGCATAAAGCCCCTTGTCCCACGCTGAACGTGGGCCGAGAGGCCTTACCCCAGGGTGCACCACGAGGAGGTTCCCAAATTTGCACCCCAACCTTTTTTTTTTTTTTAACCCTAAGAAATGCCCTTACGCATACCCATCGGACTGGGGCGCCAGATGGGATATGTGGGACTCGCCTGAAGGGCCCTACCCACTAAAACTTAGGGATGCTCAGAACTTCCGCCAAAGAGACTCAAGAGCCACGGGAATTCATCTGGTGACTCAACCGCGGCTCGAGTCAGCGGGCCGTCACCACGGACGGACGCCTTGAGGCCTAGCCTCACCAGAGGGTAACCTGGAGCATTTTAGGTTGCCCTCCGATACATTTGCGAACCACACGCGCGGATGTAGGGCTCCCCCTGCCCGTACACCCGCGGTTCGCTAAAGGTGGGGAAGAAGCTGGGCAAACCCACGCCTCTTTCTCCCAGCGCGCCTGCGGCGGATTGCGTCGGAAAGTGGATCCACTTCCCTAGCCCTCTCCGCCGCCTCCTTCTGCGTTAAGATGGATTCGCAGAAGGAGAGTACCGCGTCCCACGACTTTTTAGCGGCCAGCATGGCCGAGACCAATACTGGCAAAGACAGGTCGGGACCTACGACCGCGCATAGCTGCGCGCGCTCAGCCGACCAGGCTGAGCATGCCTCCAGCGTATGCAGAGCAGTGTCGTTCGACATGCTGCACTGGTAGCATGCCGTCTTCGGCTTTCTCCCCGCTATTTGGCACAGATACCTCCCGAAGCAGCCATGCCCCGAGAGGACCTGTACCAAGCGGAAGGAGAGTGAGCCCCCCTTGCGACCGACCCATCGCTCCAGGACAGGCCGGATCGCTCCGATGGTCCAGTGGCCGGCTGTTGGCTGTTCCAGGCGCTCATGCCACTTGCGCACGCTTACGCCATCGGCGCACCTCCTCGGGCATTGCCCGGCCTCCTTGCTTCCGTACACGAGCTGACTGCTCATACACTTCGGCTAGGACCTCCGCCTCCAGATCCCAGGGTGGGGTACCTGCCAGGGCGCAAGCCGCTTCGTACGATACCGTGCGGTATGCCCGTATCGCCCTGGTCGCGATGACCCTCTGCGGCTTTCGCAATTCTGCCACGTTCGTCGCATTCAGGGCGACCCACACGGGCGCGCCGTACAGGGCCATCGACCGCACCACCCCGAGATAAAGCCTCCTTACTACCGCCGAGGGACCACCAATATTGGGCAACAAACACCCCAAGGCCGCCGCCGAACTGATGAGCTTTGGAGCCTGGCGCTTGAAATACTCCAAGAACTTCCAACGCCCGTCCAAGACGAGACCCAAGTACTTCATCGTCGGTCGGATTTCGACGCGGACGCCCGAGATGGTAAGATGGGCGTCCGAGGGCGGTTTGTTCCTCGCCCCGTGGAAGTACAAGGCCTCTGTCTTGTTTAAGGCCACCCTGAGCCCAAGATTCTCTATACGCCTCACCACCTGAGTAACGCCTACCGTCCCCAGCCTTGACGCCTCTCGATACGTGTCGGCACGCGCGGTGACCAGCGTGTCGTCCGCATAACAAATTACGCTTAGACCACGCAAAAGCGCGCCGCGCAACACGTAGTCGTACCCTATGTTCCACAGGAGCGGTCCGAGGACCGACCCCTGCGGAACACCACACGAAACGCCTCTACGCTGTACGTTTCCATATCTGTCAGAGTATGTGACAACTCTATTCCTCAGGTAGCTCCAAATTAACGCGAGTAAGTAATGCGGCAGACTGTGGTGTCGCAACGCTGATTCGATGCACGCATAGGGGAGGGTGTTGAAAGCGTTCGCGATTTCTAGTGACACCGCTAACACCACATCCCCTTTATCCGTTGCCTCTGTGGACATTGCCTTTACGCATTTAATGGCGTGATGGTGGACCGCCCCTCTCTAAAGCCATATTGGCAGTCAGAGAGGTCCGGCCCTGCTGTGGACAGGTGTGTTGTTATACGGGAGGCAAGGACACGTTCGAAGAGCTTCCCCGCTTCGTCCAGCAGCACAATCAGCCTGTATGCCGATGGTTCGTCCGCCGGCCGCCCTTCCTTCTTGAGAAGGACGAGGCGTCCCTCTTTCCACAGGGATGGAAAATGGCCTGTACGAAGTCACACATCTAGTACCTCCTTGAAACGGTCCTCCAGTAGGTCTGCGGTTAGGATCCAGGCCCGACCCGGGATACCGTCCAGGCCAGGTGCGGTGTTCTTCTTCCGCAGCCTCAGGTACGCAGCACCCAACTCGCCAGATGTTATTGGCGGGATCATTTCGTCGGCCTGGCTTGGTTGCCGGGGCGGGGCCATAGATAGCGGCACATGCTCCGGACGGTCCGGAAAAAGAAACTGCACCATCGAGCTCTTCGTAACAGTAACCTATCTTACTTTCGAAACTTTTCTGTTCAAATTTCAATTGTTCGAAAACAATTCAAACACAAAACAAATCAAAGGATCCAAACACCAGTGCGCTCAGAAAGAGGTACAACTTTGCGGCCAGGTCCTTTAAGAAGGACATTGCCAAGGCGAAGTCATCATTCATAAGTGGAATGGGCGAGAGGCTAGTGCGTCTTCCTTCGGGTACGCGTGCGTTCCGGTCTCTCGCCAAAGCTATCCTAGGGAATTTTTGTCAGCAGCCCTATTACCATTGCACAAGACCGATGACTGCCTGACCCATACTGCAAAGGAGAAAACCGATCTCTTGGGCACTCTTTTCGCATCAAACTCGACCTTGGACGATGGGAAGAACTCTCCACCAACCATACCGCATTGCGCTTGTTCAATGCCAAACGTCCGGTTCCTACAAAGGTCAGTTCGTAAGGCTCTTTTTTCCCTTGATATCCATAAGTCGAGTGGGCCTGGTGCAGTTCCTCCCATGAGTTGGCGCTGGTTCTAACGCGCGTTTTCCGGCTCTCTTCCACTACTGGCGTTGTCCCGAGCTCTTGGAAGACAGCCCTTGTCAACACGATTCTCAAAAAAAATCGATCGCTCTGATCCGTCCAACTACAGGCCAATAGCCATCACCTTTTTGCTCTCCAAAGTAATGGAGTCCATTACAAACCGCCAGCTCTTAAGGTACCTAAAATAAAACTAACTACTAAGCGATCGCTAGTATGGTTTTCGTCGCGGTCGTTCGGCTGGTGATCTTTTAGTGTACCTTACTCACCGATGAGCGGAGGCTGTCGAGAGTAAAGGGGAGGCACTGGCAGTTAGCTTGGACGTAGCGAAAGCCTTTGACAGGGTATAGCACAGGGCTCTTCTCTCTAAACTTTCATCATACTGGCTTCCTGAGTAATTGTGTTCGTGGGTGGCCAGCTTTCTTTCTGGGCGTAGCATCAGAGTCGTAGTCGATGGTTCGTGCTCTGACATGAACCCCCATAAATGCTGGAGTCTGGAGTCCCACAGGGGTGTGTGTTAGCCCGTACTCTGTTTCTTCTGCATATCAATGACATGTTGCATAACAACAGCATTCATTGCTACGCGAACGTCAGTAAGGGAGTAACGCTCTACACCGGACGAGCTAATATTTCTCAAGAAAGCGTCGTCGAGAGCCGGAATAAACTTGTGACTGACACTAAGAACATGTTAAGTCAAGTCTTGAATTGGGGCCGACATAACTTAGTCCACTGTAACCCCTCCAAAACACAAGTTTGCGTATTTACCGCGAAAAAACATCCCTTCGTCGTACCTCTGAACTTTTGAGGGAGCTCTCCCTTGATACCAATCCGACTATTGGAATCCTTGTCGTCTATGTTTCGAGTAACGTTCAGTTTCGAGGTCATTTGGAAGGTAAAGCTAAATAAGCAAACAAAAAAGAAATTATTTAAATGGAATTATCAAATCATTGGAGTGCGATGACGATGAAACCGTACGGTGTAGGGTGTAGGGTAGCATAGGCCGAGGTTACCGGTAACGACTACCGCAAACGCGGAGCCTAATATTGGCGTAATTTGAAGTTATAACAAAAGTACCGAATTTCCCGGGAAACAAATTCTCAGTACCGGTACTGCGTAAAAAGTCAATTTCCCGGGAAATACCAGGAATTCCCGGGAGCAAGCCCTAGTAACTACCAACCTAGTTAGGTACTTGTAGATTGTAATAATATAGGTAGGTACTTAATAATTGTAGGTGACTAGTAGAAGTGATATTATAATACTTAATTAAGTAAATAGGTACCTACGTACTTACGTAGACATACAGACGCGGGGGGGACTGTGTTTTATAATTAGTAGGTACCTAGGTAGTGATGAATAATAATAATAATAATAATACTTTATTGCACAAATAAATTACATAAAGACACACGTTATACAGGACATATACAAGGGTGAGCTTGAATGAATGATTTAGTGATAATAAGAGTACCTACTTACCTTACTATAATTTAGGAAATACTTTTGCATACTTACCTGAAGCTCTTAATTGATGAATTGTCAAAAAAACAAGTAAGGGTTGTGGAAAAAACTTTAATCGTATGATGTGGCCCTACGCAATTCTATAGCCTATTGTACATCTTAAAAATTACTTTCCTATTATTGTGATTTGTGAACATGACAGGATGATAGATTGATTAACCAAAATGAAAAATAAACAGATAAGTACTTAATCATTTGCAGTTTTTATTTTTAATTCAGAATATGTTATATACTCATCCGTTTACGTCACGTACGTTTTCATTCCAATTCCAATTCGGATAATTGTAGAATAATCTTATCTGAAAGAAGAATTGCGCGATCTGTAGGTACTTAACTACTCAAAACTTGTCATTTAATAATGTTTTGTTGTCAGCTAACATGTAAAGTAAGTAGGTTAAGGTACTTAGTTTACTTTTCTGCATTACGTCTTCATGTATTATGTTCGCCATGTATCCACTCTTCTGACGTGACGAGTGGATTATCAGTCATATAGAGTGAAGGTAGGTATGCCCTCACCCCCGCGCCTGCCCGCCGCCACCGCCGCGCGGCGCCCGCAGCCACCCGCGTCCGCATAAAAAAACGTACGTTAGCGAAATATTTTATTCGTGATTTAAACAAAATGCACTGTATGTATGTTTCTAATTTTTTGTGTGGTATAAAATAGTATTACAAAGGACATGTATGAGCGATTCTGTCAATTTTAATTTATTATTGCGTGTGTTACGAAAGAAAAATGAAATTATCAAAGAAGCACACCACTTAACTTTCTAAACTTTGTTCAACATGTATACCAGTAACCACTGAAAGTCTTAAATATTATTTCATAAATTTTAAAATTTTATTTAAAGACAAAAAGAGTGATTTTGTGATTTTCATAGTTCCACATTATTATGTTTCTAAACTTTTTACAACACAAAGATAAGATAGTTCTTATTATAAAACACTCAACATTTCAAACTTTAATATTATATACATTACGTTACACGAAATATTATGAAATACCTAAACCATACCTAAAGCACAGTCATAAAACTTCTAACTTTTTAAAAGTAGCTCACAATCCACATACTCTATCCACTCAGCAAAAACGAAAAGTTTTAGAATTATCAAAACTTCTTTATGGAATTTAATGTCCCACGACCGGACTAATATGCGCGGCCGCAATAAATACCGACTTCCCTTTGTCCCTGGCGTTGTACTACAAATGCCTAGAGCTCTCCCACTTCCCTTAACCCTGGAAAGAAGCCACTATAATCCTCCTCAGAACACCTGGTAAAGACAACTACACACACAGCAAGTCATATCGTCCAATAGGCTTATTAGCAATTTTGGGTAAAATCTTAGAGAAATTATGTACGATGGCATGTGCTGCCAAAACTGAATCCCGCGCAGTACAGATTTGTGCCACAGCGCAGTACAGAGGACGCCTTCTATAACATGGTCCAGCGGATCAGACGTAATCTGGAAGGGAAGAAGATTATGGCTCTGGTCTTGCTGGACATTGAGGGGGCCTTCGACAATGCGTGGTGGCCACAGATCCGAGTTCAATTAGAAGAAAAGGGATGGAAGTATGCGGGGGAAGAGTATAGTAAGGAGACGAATAAGGGCTGCGTCCAAGGTTCAATTGGCGCACCCTTATTCTGGAATCTTATACTCGATATATACCCTGCTCAATCTACTAGCCGGAACCGGTGTCTATTGCTAGGCCTTCGTGCCGGAACCGGTGTCTATTGCCAGGCCTTCGCGGACGACGTTATTTTAATAGTAGAAGGCAGCACATCCAACGAGGTGTCAATTAAAGCCAATGCCGCTCTCTCCCGTATCCAGAAATGGGGTGTGTTAAATAAACTTAATTTCGCGCCACACAAAACCAAGGCCAGGATAATAACCAAAAAGTTGAAGTTTGACACGCCCCGTCTGGAGATGGGAAAGAAATAGTCCGTGAAATAAAAATATTGAGTGTCATTTTTGACGATAAGTTATTATTTTAATAGTCACATACAATATATCTGTAAAAAATCACTATAGGTAAAAAAAAAAAGTGATTTTATTTAAATTAAGGTAGCATAATAATATTCACTTCCTTAAGGGTTTGTCTGTTTTTTCTGTTTCCAAAGTTTAATAATAATACTTAATGAAAAATATGTGATTTTAAAGGTTTTTATTTAGTTATACAAAAATTTGGTAGTAGTATAATTTAAAAAAAATATATAAAAATAATACTGTCTAAAAAGGTTAAAAATAAATATAAATTACATTACAAGGTCAGTTTTTTTACAATGGCTACATAAAAATATGTTTCATTGATAGGATTCTAAAATAGCGGTTATTGAATGATACAGCTATTATATTTAGTTAAACAAAAATTAGGTAGGTAATACTTACATTAAAAAAATAATAAATATTATAAAATACTGTCTTAAATGGTTAAAAATAAAAATAAATTATAATGTAACGTCAGTTTGTTACAGTGGTTACTTAAAAATATGTTTCATTGATAGGATTCTAAAATAGCGATTATTGGATGATACAGCTAAGCTTTGGCTACAATATTTCTCGGCCGTTACGCTCCTGATCTAAAGTGGAAATTACGTCGTATTATATACTTACATTCCTGAATCTCAGTAGTCGGTGTGTTTATAAAGTCGTTAATGATGTTACAATTGAAACTGTATCGTCTATAATTTCTATTATACATTTTTTCAATTATTTCATTAAATATTTATAACATTACAAATATTATTAAAAGAATAAATTAATAAAAAAATTAGCTTTTATTTGACATATTGAACACCTGTTTTGGATCACTGTACGCTGAACTATAAACAAATTAGCTTCTTTTATTTTCTCCTGTAAAATTAGAT
This sequence comes from Scoparia ambigualis, assembly GCA_963921215.1. Lineage (NCBI taxonomy): Eukaryota > Metazoa > Arthropoda > Insecta > Lepidoptera > Crambidae > Scoparia > Scoparia ambigualis. The sequence goes on along the minus strand of OY992525.1, from coordinate 18,330,878 downwards.
TTTTGATATTTCCGCTTTATTGCCCGGGGCCAGCGATATAATTAAGAAATAACAGAGCCAAAAACAAATTAATTAACAGTATAATGTTGGTTACCTACCTACCTGACTTGTCAAAGAACTTTTTCAGGCTATAAAAATTGTTTACATTAAGTCATTTATATAATTTATTTAAAAAAAAGACATATACAAATATTTAAGGTCCTTCAGAATATTATTGTTAATCCGTACACACATGGCGAGACAGCTTTTTCCGTATTTAGTAGACTTTGGTTTGTCATTTAAAACTAGTCTGTATAGATCCCTACGTGAGCGTGAATTTTGTGTCTCACAAGACTTCTTGAACAAATGCATGTCATTGTTAACAAAATTACGTATATACAAAAGACGGAAATGGCAGTAAACCAAGATCTTTGAAAATAGGTTCACATGATTCATCCGTTCGAATTCCCGCAATTGCTCGAATGTACTTTTTCTGCGCAATAAAAGCTCTGTTCCAGTCTGAACCATTGCCCCACAGTACTATACCATAACGTAACACAGATTCTATATAAGCTCGATAAGTCATTATCGCGGTATTTTTGTTGGTAATATTTTTAACCTGACGAAGAGAGTACGTAAATTTATTTATTCTTTAGCATACGTTTTCTATATCCTAGTTTATCCCAGCCAAGGATCTGGCTTATGGTGACACCTAAGAACTTAATCTGGGGTTCTTGTCTGATCTTGTCCACGTTTAATTTAAAATTATTTTCATTATATTTAGAGGGATTAAATTGTATAAATAATGATTTTCCTATGTTAATTTTTAATTTATTCATATCTAGCCATTCAATAATTCGGTCCGTAGTGTTATTAATATCAGTTTCGTGATTGATTATAGAATTATTTGCCTTTTTAGTTGTCACAATAATCGTTATGTCATTTATGTATAGAATGAACAGGATAGTGCCTAAAATACTCTCCTGTGGGACGCCGTTTTTCATTTTTTGGTAGATTGGAATGGCAGCATTTCGCCATCAACCAGCTTTGAGATTGTGACGCATTGAGTCCGATTAGCCAGATAAGAGTCTATCCAATTAAGTGGTATACCTCTTATTCCTACGTTGTCTAAATTTTTTACTAGTAGATCGTGAAAAACAGGGTCAAACGCTTTAGATAAATCGAAAAACAATTCAGTATGCCCTCCCGAGCCTAAACCGCAGTAATAGCGAAAATGGCGTTTTTAAGCTAAATACATATCATGAAAGCCCAACTCAAAACCTACTGATCAAATTATATTTTTCTTAACTACAACAAATACTTATTTTTCTGTGATTTTTTTTCTGGCAATAGCAGATCAATCAATTTCCAATTTTATTCAGAAAATCACTGATTACCCAGCTAATCTGCAGTAAATCACATAATTCAGATTTTATTTCAGTTTTTCCCAGCTAAATAGCAGTAATTAAACATATTTTATTTTACTTTTGTCAGTAGTTATAGTCCGTAAATTTCAACAAATACAAACTAAATAGCAGTGTAATGGAAGCCCAAACAAAATGTGTTACGGACAGAAGTCTCGACTTTATGATATTATATAGTTAGATATAATACGGCTAAATTTAGGTATGTGTATTTGCATAAGTAGATTAAGTCTCATATGTGTAAAGGTTTTTTGATAATAAATAATTAATTTTTTGCGTTTCAATTTAACAAAAGGTAAAAGTTATTAAACAGGTAATGGTTTTGACAAGGTAAGGGCCAGGTATACGTGCCCAGGGGCCTTACGCCTCTCTAAGGTAATTAAAGTTAGGAAAGTAAGAGATTAGCTTTCGTAATTATAGGTTTCTATTGTTAGGAATATCAATGTAATTAAGAAAATAAATAAGTAGGGTATCCAGATTACGAGTGATACCGTAGGGTAGGTAATAAATTTAAGATAAAAAGAGAAGTCCGAACGAAAGGGACAGCTGCACAAATTACGACGGTTCATGTGGGTAGTTAGTTATGGTAAAATGTAAAACTGCCCACATGAGCCGGCAGCTGTCCCACAAGGCTGCTAGTTGCCAACCCATAATGTGTTTAAGTCACGGCCGGTCAGAGCAGAATTTGTAAGCTCTCCGGACCCCACCTTGAAGAATAAAGAAGCACTAATCAAGAACCGAGTTTTATTGAAGAACATACAGTCCACATCGAAGCACAACGGCTAAACTGTTCGGCGACTACACCCGTCGGGAACAATTTCTTTGGACCTTCGGAGCCGGATTTGAAGAACTGAAGCCTTCGTCCATTTGAAGATAGAAGATCTACGTAACCACCAACGTGACCACCAACGTAACCACCAACGTAACCACCAACGTATTGTAACCACACCACTTGTGTTCTGCAACAAGTGCTAACGCGGGCGGACCGCGGCTCAAAACGTCACATCACCTAACGGTGCCAAACGGTGTGCGTTCTGAGTAAACGCCGTTTAAGGCGGGACGACTTATCGGACGGGGTCGTCAGTTTGTCCTTTTTAGGGCAAGCTTAAGAGTCCGGCTACGCCAGTACGGTTTGTCGTGGAGCGGGGGTCCTTTCTGTAGGCACTGCCTAAGCTGTCGGACACTCCAGCCGATTCGCGAGCGCCCCGTTGTCCACGTCGACTCTCTGCTGGGTAGGTCCTACCTTTCCACTCCCGCACGTACTCCATCCTTGGACGGGCTCCCCACATAGCGTGCCCGTTTGAGATTGTTAGGAGTAGGGGCAGCAAGAAAGAAGATGCCGACCACCCGAAGACAAAGCCAAGCCGAGACGACAACGGGACTACGAACGTTCGACAGACCACCCGCATCACCCTCAAACATTGCCTCAACCGTGACGCCAATGGAACCGCAACAAGAGACCGCTGAACGCGGCATCACCGCCACTACGGAAGTTAGACGCAACGACGACGCACCCCCACCCGACGCGCCCAGAGCCGGGCCGCCGTCGGTACGATCGACAACGAGCGTCGCCTCACGAGTGAAACAAGCGCAACTTCAAGCGGAGGAGCGGCTCGCCGAAGTACGTCGGCGAGAGTTACAATTGGAAACGGAAATGATTAAGAAGAGACTTGCATACGAAATCGCCGTTATTGAAGAAGAAACGGATTTAGAACCGGAGAGCTTACCCGCCGATATTGCCCAACTGAGAGTGGATGAATGGTTGGATCGGCGTCGGAACGTGCATGAGCCCGACACAGATAAAGTCGGAAATGTGCGACAAAGACAAAAGGATGCGCGCGCAAGTGAGATGGACAGAGGTCGCCACCTCACTGATTCGCCATATGTTGAAAACGAAAACGTAGTGAAAGAGGCAGCGAATCGTGATCAAACGAGCAAAGACGACACGGGGATGGTTAAGCTCGCACTTACACTAGAGAAAATGATGCATAATCGACCGGTACCACGACAGGCGCTGGATTTGCCTATATTCAGCGGCTCGCCGGCCGAATGGTTGCCGTTTAAAGCGGCGATGCGCGATACGACTAAACAATTTAACTTTAGCAAAGCCGAGAACTTGGCACGATTAAGAAGCTGTCTTAAAGATGAAGCAAAGGAAGCGGTGTCCGCTCTTTTATATACGGCCGTGGACCCGGAAGTGGTTATGAAAACACTCGAGCAATGCTTCGGACGGCCAGAAGTAATAATTGATCGAGCGCTGGACGACATTAAGAGACTGCCGCGTCCCGGCACGACGGCCAGTGAGTTGAACACGTTCGCGATCAAACTGCAGAACATTGTGTGCATACTCGATAATATCGACAACAGAGGGTACTTACGAAATCCAATGTTAACGCGAGAAGTGGTGGACAAGCTCGGACCGCACCTACGCTCAAGGTGGTGCGACTACGCAACTGACTACGGAAGCTATGCCGAGCCTGAGATCGTCACGCTATCCCACTTCCTCATGAGAGAAGCCGACAGAGCCCTACAATATGCATACGTGAGCTACAACCCTACGCGAAAGAACGTTATTACGGAAACACGAGCGAACGTGAAACAACGAATCGAGCGAAAGAAAAATACGGCTGTATACGCAACAAGTGATGACGTCATAAACAAAGAATGTCTATGTTGTGGAGGACGTCATGACGTGCCGCAATGTGATCGCTTCAAAACCATGACGGTCAAACAACGATGGGAATGGATAAAGAAAAGCGGAGTGTGTTTCCGTTGTGCGAATAAGAAACACCGTCGCCTACAATGCGATAAACGCGATCTGTGCGGAGTTGATGATTGCCGCCATCCCCACTACGCCTTGCTACACGAACACCGCACCAGGCCGAACGAAACCGAGATGGTGGCGTCGGTTAATCACTCGACCGATGCTACCAAGGTGTTACTGAAAGTATGTCCCGTTACCATCAAGGGACCAAAGGGGTCAATCGACACATACGCCTTGCTCGACGAGGGGTCGACTGTTACGCTAATCGACCAAGACCTGGCGGACTACGTAGGCGCGGACGGGCCGGCGAACGATTTGAAAATACGAAGCGTGAATACACAAACGACGTGCGAAACCAAGACGGTGAATTTAAAGTTAATTGCAACTACGAATAAACGACAATTCGACATTAAAGCTAGAACGATGAAAGATTTATCACTCAACGGACAGACGGTGCACAACGACTGTTTGAGATACACTCATATGAAAGAGTTATCAAACAGCAACGTCTGCTACGGACATGTCAAGCCTCGAATACTGTTTGGGGCAGACAATTGGCATCTCATAGTCACACGAAGATTGCTACAGGGCAAGCGAGACGAACCGATCGCATCGCTCACGAAGCTGGGCTGGGTAATACACAGATCAGCGCCACGGTCAAGCGTGCTGATGGAGAGTAATACGGCTGCGGTGTTATACGTAAACACGCCGCAGTGCGCGACGATCTCGCGCACTCTCTTACCCGACAACGAACTCCATGCTATGGTAAAGAAGCACTTCGAAATTGACTCACTGGGAATAACAAAGAAGGAGCGTGTGAGCCCGAGTGATGCACGCGCCATAGAGTCGTTTAGAACGACGACAAAGAAAGTCAACGGAAAATACGAAGTTAGATTACCGTGGCGACGTGATGACGTCACGCTGCCGCCAAGTTACGAGTCAGCATTGAGACGATTGAAATCCATAGAACGGAAGATGGACAAGTCTGACGAATTCAAACGAGCTTATACGAATCAAATAGAGAATCTATTTGATAAACACTATGCCGAGGAAAGTAGCGAGAGCGATTTGATGAGCCCGCATTTATGGTACTTACCTCACTTCGCCGTAACAAATCCGAATAAGCCCGGAAAACTACGAGTTGTCTTTGACGCGGCCGCCGAAGCAAACGGAGTTTGTCTGAATGACGAGCTTTTGGAGGGTCCCGACTTACTACGCGACCAGGCGGGCCTGCTACTACGATTTCGCGAACAAGCTATCGCAATTAAGATATTTAAAGGTGACCAACCCGCTCAGATGTTCCTATGGAGGGGCGCCGACCGAACGAAGCCACCTGCACGCTACAAGATGACGTCAATGATATTCGGAGCTAAGAGTTCACCTTTCTTAGCGCACAGCGTGAGAGATTTGAACGCTGAAACGCACGCTGCCGAGTATCCGCGCGCATACGAGGCAATTACGAGAAACCATTATATGGACGACTACGTCGACTGCTACGACACCGAGCAAGAAGCGATTGAAACGATAAAGGAGGTCGCGAAGGTTCACGCGCAGGCAGGATTCACGCTGGCCGGTTATAACTCTAACGGACCGTGCGTGTTGCGTGAGCTGCCAGCAGAAAGCCGTGACACATCACCTCGACAGCTCGGCGCTAGTCTTCAGCAATGTGGCAGAACGCTCGGTTTACTATGGGACGCTGCTACAGACGAGTTGGCGTTTAACACCGAGATGGTTCGCGTGCACGACGACGTGAAGCAAATGAGGCGCGCTCCTACTAAACGAGAGGCGCTGAGTGCGGTTATGTCAATATTTGACCCACTCGGACTGTTGAGTTATTATACTATACGAGCGAAGATCATCTTACAAGGCATATGGCGGTTAAAAATAGAATGGGACGAGGTCTTACCCGATTACGAGGCCGGCGAGTTCCATGAATGGTTGAACGGATTGAGGGCATCACGTAGTCTGCGTCTACCCCGGCGTCTACATACGGGGGGAGTGACGAGAAAGCAGCTACATGTTTTTTGTGACGCCAGCGAGGTCGCTTACGGCGTTGCAGTATATTGGAGAATGAAGGGTGAAAATGGCGAAATACAAGTCGCACTCGCCGCTGCTAAGGCCAGAGTGGCACCGATAAAGCAACAAAGTATTCCGAGAATGGAGTTGCAAGCGGCGTTGATAGCTACGCGACTAGCAAGCTCAGTATTGAATGAACAAAGATGGCAACCTGAGAGAGTCGTATATTGGCCCGATTCACAAACAGTGTTGAAATGGATTAATAACGACACGGTGCGTTACACCCCCTATGTAGCGCATCGCTTAACTGACATCACAGAAACGACGATGCCGTCACAATGGCGATGGGTCCCTACGGCTCACAATGTCGCGGACGACGTAACGCGCGGCAGTGAGATTATGAAAACGAAGAATGATCGGTGGTTTGTCGGACCGGCATTTTTATATGCAAACGAAACCGAATGGCCTACGAGTGACGTCATCAACAACGAACACAGCGCGGAGAGTGAACACTGCGTGACGCACACGCATACGTGCAGAGTGATAGTAGCGTAGTGCCAGACGCTCGACGCTTCTCTTCCTACGAGCGTTTAGTGAGAACGATGGCGAACGTGCTACTATTCACTCAGAGATGCCGCCGCCGCGCTAGTAACATGACAATTGAACATATCAACGAGGCCGAGCGCCTACTAACCATTGAATCGCAACGAGAGAGCTTCGCAGACGACATCCCGCAAACTACGCGCGGGCAGCAGAACTTACGGCGAGCTTATCTACCGACTCAGCGATTATGGCTCTAAGACGAATGGCGGCCAGGAGGGGATGGCCCCACGTTATATATAGTGACAACGCTACGAATTTTAAAGGTGCGGACCGAGAATTAAAGGCCGCATACGAAGAATGGGAGCCAGCGCTACGAGAATACGCGCTAACGCAACGCACAGAGTGGCGTTACATTTCGCCAGGCGCGCCACACCAAGGCGGCGCATGGGAACAGCTGGTGAGAACAGTCAAAACGGCGCTGCGCACTACGCTCAACGAGAAGTCACCGCGTGAAGAAGTACTTATGACGCTACTAGCCGAAGCCGAGCACACTGTCAACGCTCGGCCTCTAACACACGTCCCTGTGAGCATCGACGACCCGGAAGCGCTGACACCCAATCACTTCCTTTTGGGTAGCTTGAGCGGCCTGCCCACCACTGGGCCGTGCGAGCGCGCCGACCGAAACACATGGCGGGCGGCGCAGGCGCTGGCGGACGAGTACTGGCGACGCTGGCTGCGCGAGTATCTACCACTACTCATACCGCGCGGCGGCACGCGCGACTCCGAGCGACGCAACGTACGAGAGGGCGACGTGGTCATAATTGTGGATAACACACTACCCCGCAATGTATGGCCTAGAGGCGTCGTCACGAAGACATTTCCTGGACCTGACAAAGAAGTACGCACGTAGAGGTGCGCACCAAAGGCGGCACGTTCCGACGACCGACGACGAGACTGGCTGTCCTGCCGATGGAGTGAAGAGGCTACGCGGATGCTGCGCCGGGGGGAGCCTGTTACGGACAGAAGTCTCGACTTTATGATATTATATAGTTAGATATAATACGGCTAAATTTAGGTATGTGTATTTGCATAAGTAGATTAAGTCTCATATGTGTAAAGGTTTTTTGATAATAAATAATTAATTTTTTGCGTTTCATTTTAACAAAAGGTAAAAGTTATTAAACAGTGGTAATGGTTTTGACAAGGTAAGGGCCAGGTATACGTGCCCAGGGGCCTTACGCCTCTCTAAGGTAATTAAAGTTAGGAAAGTAAGAGATTAGCTTTCGTAATTATAGGTTTCTATTGTTAGGAATATCAATGTAATTAAGAAAATAAATAAGTAGGGTATCCAGATTACGAGTGATACCGTAGGGTAGGTAATAAATTTAAGATAAAAAGAGAAGTCCGAACGAAAGGGACAGCTGCACAAATTACGACGGTTCATGTGGGTAGTTAGTTATGGTAAAATGTAAAACTGCCCACATGAGCCGGCAGCTGTCCCACAAGGCTGCTAGTTGCCAACCCATAATGTGTTTAAGTCACGGCCGGTCAGAGCAGAATTTGTAAGCTCTCCGGACCCCACCTTGAAGAATAAAGAAGCACTAATCAAGAACCGAGTTTTATTGAAGAACATACAGTCCACATCGAAGCACAACGGCTAAACTGTTCGGCGACTACACCCGTCGGGAACAAAATGATTATACTGCATTTTTTATAAATTAATTATTTTAGTTAAAACTACATATTAAAGTGCAGTTTTATCATAACTTAATATACGAGTAGCTTAGAGTGGGAGAGGATAATTTGCTTTGTATGAATGACAAAATAAACTGCAGTATTTCTACTATTACTTCTTATTAGTTGGTAAACAAAACTCAATAACAAAACTCCTGGGTAAAGTGCAGTAATAATTTTATTTCACTGCATTTTAGTTAGTTGTCCATAAACAAATCATACTTTCAAAGCATCCTTAATAGAGGTAAGACAGTTTGATACTGCGTTTTAATTTGTACGTTACACTGCAATTTAATAGAATCCCTAGCATTTTATGTAGTTTGCCAGATAGGTCTACACCCAGCGGGATCCCATGTCTGGGAGACTTATGAGTGATGCAGAGAATTATATCTGGATATGTTCTACTGAATTATGCTAAAAACAGAATTTGTTTCGTATTAAAATGGAATTATAAACTTTTCTAACCGACCTCCAGCCAGCGAGATATTTACCAAAGTTACGTCTAATAAACTATAAATTGGTAGGTATTAACTTTTAGATCTGTAATTGTTCTGTTCACCAAAACCAACACACAATCTTCTAACGCTTGGGAGTTTCTTTGCAGCTTTGCAGGCTGAAGTAAGGATACTTCAGCCTGCAAAGCTGCAAAGAAACCTCCAGGCGGACTTTTTCTCTTAAGGACATTATTTTTGTAACTTTTACACTAAACTAATAAAGTTTAAACTATTTACGACTATAATTTGACGACTTTTTTGTATTCTACCCATATATAGGTTTCAAATCCTATACTTTTAATTTTAACACAAGATGTAGGTACGAATAAGTAATTTAAGTAAAACTATTTACCTATGGACAGGATCGGCGTGGTGATGAAAATGATGAGACCTTTTTTCGATGCCAAACGTATAATGGTGGTTTTCAAAGGAATTACAAAAATCTATTCTAATTAAAAATAGTTGCGTGGGCGCACGCTGGATGTCTGATCGGAAGTGGGCTGGTGGGACGAGGGGGGCGCGCGATGGAGACGCGCGGGGGTGCGGCGAGGGGGGCGCGCGAAGGGGGCTCCCGGCGTTGGAACATCCTGTTCCAATTGTGGTAGTGGGATGAGTCGGTTGTACGCTCTTCTTAGGGTCCCTGATGACGTGATGACATCTGCGACGCGGGTGACGCCATCGGAGCCTGGGTAGACGTGGCAGATGCGTCCCAACAGCCATCTATTGGGTGGTAAGCGGTCATCCTTGACCACAACCATCTGATGCAAGCGCAGCTCATCTGATGATTTGCGCCACTTGTTTCTTCTTTGTAGCTCTGAAATGTATTCTCTATTAAATCTTTGCCAAAATTGTGACTTCAGATACTCTACTCTTTTGTATCTTGTTAGAGCAGAGATGTTGGTGTTCTGCTCTCCGTCATTTACCTGCGGAGCGGTCATCATGACTGTTCGTCCCATAAGAAAATGTGAAGGGGTGAGAGCAGTTAGATCAGAAGGATCTGAAGTGAGAGGAGTGAGCGGCCTAGAGTTCAAAATTGCCTCTATTTGTACCAATAATGTTGTCATTTCTTCGTAAGTTAAATTAGTTAACCCTATGACGCGTTTTAAATGGTATTTAATAGACTTAACACATCCTTCGACTAGTCCATTGAAATGAGGACTGTAAGCGGGAGAGAATTTAAATTCTAATTGATTTTCTGCTGCATATGCTGAAATTTCATTGGATTTGGAGTTTAAAAAATTAGCTAATTCATTAGAAGCTCCGACAAAGTTCCTTCCATTGTCAGAGAAAATCTTTGCAGGCCTACCTCGGCGGGCGATGAATCGATTTAAGCAAGCCAGAAACCCATTTGTACTTAAATCGGTGACGAGCTCAATATGCACTGCTCGTACTGCTAGACAAACGAATACACATATATAGGCCTTTAATAATTTGGCACCACGGCCTTTCTTCATGATTGGTCCGGCATAGTCAACAGCTGTGTTCTGAAATGGGAAATCAGCGTGCAGTCTCTCTTTAGGCAAATTGCCCATTATGGGTTGAACCCCTTTGTTGGAAAATCTACAACATGTGATGCAATTACGTGCAACCTTCCTGGTGAGGTTGCGTCCACCAACAATCCAAAACCTCTGTCTCAGGGTGGACAGCATGAGTTGTGGGCCCGCGTGTAGCAGTACCCTATGGTAATGTTGAACTAATAGTTAGGTGATGTAGTGATTTGCATGCAATAAAATTGGGTGTTTGTTGTCATATGAAAGATTTGAGTTCAATAGTCTACCACCGATTCTCATTGTACCTGCACTATCGATTATAGGGCTTAAATTGAGTAGTTGATCTTTAGGTGACAAAGGATCGTTATTTTTAAGTAGAAAATATTGCTTTGCAAACATTTCCCTTTGAATTATTTGACATAAAACAATTTGAGTGCGGTTTATTTCTGATATTTTCAAATGACTAATTAGTTTATTGTTTGGAAAGCGACAATTATTAAAAAATCTTAAGACATAAGCCATGACACGTTGTAATTTAGGAAAGGTTGAATAACGCTTAACGTAACTATTGTCAGCTGATTCGTTAACCATGTGACAAAGTAACTTTAACTCTGGCAGTGTTTCTGTTATGCTGTTCAGTGGTTGAGGAGGTATTTGTATAGTGTTGTGGTGAAGAAAAGCTGGCCCATAGAACCATGACTTGTTTTTGATCAATTGTTCTGGGTTCGAACCCCGGGACCCTATGTCTGCCGGGTTCATAGAAGTAGGTACATGGTACCAGCTTGTGGGTAATGTATTGTCAGTTATTTCAGTTACTCGGTTATAAACATATTGTTTTAATTTACATTTAGACATTTTAATCCAACCCAAGACTATGGTTGAATCTGACCAATAGGTTTCGTTATCTATATGAAGTCTTAGTGAAGCCTTTACCTTTTTTGCTAATCTCATTGCCAAGACAGCGCCACAAAGTTCTAATCTGGGAATTGTGATATTTTTCTTGAATGGAGCTACTCGTGATTTTGCAACCAGCAAATGGACACTAATTGAACCGTCAGCAGAAGTGCTTCGAAGGTATATGCATGCTGAGTATGCATGCATGGATGCGTCACTGAAGGCGTGAAGGTCAATGCTTACAGGTGAATCACAAATGACATGTCGTGGTATTTGAATGGTTTCAAGGTAAGGTAAACACTTTAGAAAATCATGCCATTGTTTATGGAACTCTGGGGAAATAGTATCATCCCAAGCTATGTTATTGGCCCATAACTTTTGCAACAGAATTTTTGCCTGTAGTAGGCAGGGGTTGATTAATCCTAACGGATCGAAAATTTGAGCAATTTTAGATAATATGGAACGTTTTGTTTGGTTTGATGTGTTTTGATCGGTGACTGGTAATGACGAAAATAATAATTTATCATTTTTATTCTCCCATAAAATGCCTAGAGTCTTTGTAATTTGATCATTGTTTATAGTAAGCAGAGGATCATCATTCGATGTATTAAATGCAAGAATATTACTAAGAAGACTTTCCTCGTTTGATCGCCATTTACGAAGATTGCGCAGTGCGCCTTTAAGCTGATTAGTAATTTCTTTGCAAATAGTCATTAGTACTTCCGGTTCGTCATTTCCGGTCACCAGGTCATCAATATAAAGGTCATGCAGTATTGTCGTGCCAATTAGAGTACGAAGTTGATTGTTCTGAGTGTTTTGTGTAAGTGGATCATTAAGATAATCGTGTCCTAATTGTGACAGGCATTTGGTAGCCAAGTATGGTGCTGATGCGGTACCGTATGTGACTGTGTTCAGTTCGTAAGTTTTTAGTTTATTTGTATGATCTGATCTCCACAGTATCCTTTGCAGTGACCTTTGTTCGGGAGTAGTAAGCACCATGCGGTACATTTTCGCTATATCTGCGGTAACAATGTATTTAAACTGTCTAAAACGAAGTAAAATGCTAATAAGATCATCTTGCACTGTGGGACCAATGAACTGAATGTCATTCAATGAATAACCTGATGTAGTAGGTGCGGAAGCATCAAAAACTGTTCTAAGCTTTGTTGTTAGACTAGTTTCCTTGAGTATGCCGTGATGCGGCAAGAAATAGACACTTTGGCCTTTTTGTAGTTCAGTGATTTCAGTCATGGGGCCTAAGTGTAGGTACTCTTCCATGAATTCTGTGTATTTTGTTTTAAAATTTGAATCTCTGCTGAATTTACGTTCTAAAGTCAGAAATCTAGCATGTGCTTGTTCGTATGAATCCCCAAGATTGGAAGGGGGTGATTTTAATGGAATATTGACTACGAACCGACCATCTGGGTGGCGACTTGTAGTTTTAGCGAAAATGGTTTCGCATTGTATTTCGTCTTTAGTTAGACGTGGTGGATCAGTGAATGATTCGCACTCAAAGTAGCGATCGAGTTTCTTCTGTAACGCAGTGTCTGAATTATTCAAAAAATGGCAATGGACTGTATGCGGTTGATGGTGTTTGAATGATTCACTCTTGTTAGAGTTTGATATGTGTGTATGGCTTACACCTGAGACTAGCCAACCTAACTTAGTTTCGTTAAGGCTGGGTCTATTTTTCCCTAAAGAAATGGTATTGTTGCCGAGCACCTCCCAAAAGAGGTCGGCTCCGAGCAACATCTCCACCTCGGCAGGCGTATGGAACGCTGGGTCTGCGAGTTGGATGTGTTGGGGTATACTGAATGAATCAATATTTATTTTATGAGTAGGTAGCATTTGGGTAATGCATGGTACAACGAAACAGGTTATTTGTTTACTGAAATCGTTGTTTACTAGTGATTGAATATTAACTTCACATCTGTTTGTGATTTGAGAAGCCTGATTATGTAGTCCTTGGATGCGGACATGTGTTTTTTGACTTGTGAGTTTGAGTTTGTGTACTAATTGCCCTGTGATAAAGCTAGAAGGGCTTCCATTGTCTAAAAGAGCACGAACTTTGTGAATATTACCTTCGTGATCTGTAATGCCTATAAGGACCGTTGACAGTAAAACTTGATTGTGATTTGTGCATGATAAAGTTACATTATTATCATTATCGTTACAAGTTGAGTTTGATGATTCGGGTTTTCTGATTTGTAGTGAACTAAGTTTATCACAGGAGAGGCCTGTTTCTAAAAATTGATTGAAAAGAGTGAGCTTCGCTTTGTAGGTACCTCGAGTTCTTTTTAATGTTTTTAAATCCATTTCAATTTGATTCCAAATCCACTGAAATTAACAAAGTTTAAAGTTAAAAATGAAAATTACTAAGTTAAAAACGAATACTTAAATTTTAAATGATTGCAGCAGAAAATCACACTAGGAAGGCAAGCGTGCGAAAGGCAAGCGTGCGAAAGGCAAGCGTGAGAGAGGCAAGCGTCGCGCTGCTTGACCTTAGCGCGACCGCTAAGCGATTCCCGCCAACAGTCGTACGATCTTGCGGCGCGGCGCGTAGGTATATTGCGCGGCGTGGTCAAGTCGATCGAAAATTCTGGAACGTGAATTTTATTATGGTTAGCGGGCAACGCAACAATACTGGCACAAATAAGAGGAACTTCAAATGCAAGGCGGCTGAATGTAAATGGAAAATGCAACTAAAAGATAGAATCGAGGAAGAATAAAATTATTACGTAACGGATCTATGGCGATAACCGTTATCGTATGAATATGAATAGAATAGCAAGCCTACAATATGGGTTGTGAATGTCTACTTGCTGACTTATGTACGAAGTAGGTAGGTATTGGACCTCCGTGAAGTTACGTAACGGCCCTATGGCGGAAACCGTTGGTACGACAAGATAGGTAGGTATTTTACCATAAGAAGAATGAATTATTATGCACTTGAAATGAATATAATAATAACTAGCATGAATAGGGAGTAAGTATGGGATTATGGAACGAACTCACAAGATTTTGACTTCCGCAGGTGTGTTGACGTAATCCTTTTCTTGTTTAAATATGATCTTGGTGATCATGTAGGTACATCGCCTAGATGCACATCAATGCTTGGACGTCGGGCACGTGGTCGTCGCATGGTCGTCGCACACGCGGTCACCAATGACTTTCGTAGTCACCGTAGGTCACCGTCGGTTGCACGGACGAATCCTTGAATCCGGCTCGAAGAAATGGACAGGATCGGCGTGGTGATGAAAATGATGAGACCTTCTTTCGATGCCAAACGTATAATGGTGGTTTTCAAAGGAATTACAAAAATCTATTCTAATTAAAAATAGTTGCGTGGGCGCACGCTGGATGTCTGATCGGAAGTGGGCCGGTGGGACGAGGGGGGCGCGCGATGGAGACGCGCGGGGGTGCGGCGAGGGGGGCGCGCGAAGGGGGCACGGCAGCGGCGTTAACAACCTATTATTGAAATTATAGGTTATTAGGTACGTTAGGTATCAACCACGCGCAGCGGTTGATATATACCAATTGATAGTTACTAATTCTTTCTAGCTACGTAGGCTCGCTTTGTAATATAACCTACACATTTGATTTTTTTTAAAGTTTTTATACTAAGTAAGTTTGCTCATTGTATGATTTGGTAACGACATATTCTTATGTAAATGTCGTGACTTCTATTTAAAGCGCTGAGAAGTTTCTTGCGCCCATTCTTCTCCACAGCTAAAATGCCTACTATTTACATTTCCATTCATGATAGTAGACAAAAATGTTTTGACGATTCAATAGCACTCTTAACATTTTTTTATTTAAATTTAAATAAATGTTTTTTTAAGTTGTTTCGCCTCAGTCGTCTCATTACTTTGACAGTTACGACATTTAGGCAACTTCAAACGAGAATGTATTATTGCAAATAAAAGGCGTTGACTAGGAGTAGGTATTGCTGGTTCTTGGTAGCAATGCAAGGAGTCACGCGAATCCCTCTGGAGATGAATGATTTGTGTGACGAGCACAATCATTTTTGGTTATAAGACATGATCGTGTGTGAAGTAATTTAATCCGACATAATATAATTGCCTTATTAGGTACCTATTAATAAACTTTTGTGGTTAAATCGATTGTTGAGGAATTTGAATATATTTTATCTTCGTGTGTAAGGAATATGTAGATTAAATTTTCAAATACTTAAGTAAACATTTAATGATATTAACTTGTTTGTTACTACTACAAATTGTGACATTTACCTATTGGTTATGATAAACCTATTATATTGTAGTATTAGCACAAAACTATTGCAATATAGTAAGGAATAACGAT
This sequence comes from Scoparia ambigualis, assembly GCA_963921215.1. NCBI lineage: Eukaryota > Metazoa > Arthropoda > Insecta > Lepidoptera > Crambidae > Scoparia > Scoparia ambigualis. Next base: position 18,315,217 of record OY992525.1, on the reverse strand, counting down.
ATAAACCGTTTTAATGTGCAGAATTAGTATAATTTACAGCATTTTAAATAGTTTAAGAATCGATTTACCTAAATAATTAAATGTAGTAATGGGGGTTAAAACATTAAAACCTTCTATTTTTATATATTATTTTATAATTTGATCCTAAATTTTGTATTTTTTTTTAGTTATAAACACATTCTCTCACTTTGCTTAAGAAACTTGATTATAATCGTTCATTTACTAAGTTTTTGACGCATTCTAAGGTTTTGACTCCATTTTCTCAGATTCGCGTTTTTGCTATTACTGCGGTTTAGCCTCGGGTGGGCAGATTATTTATTAGTGAAATGGTTGTCATTGATATTTTTCAAAACTGTTTCTAGAAAATCGTAAATTGCTAAAGTTGTGGATTTATTTTGAAGAAAGCCATATTGGTTATTGTTTAAAATTTTATTTTTATTGCAGAACTCTTGTATTCTTTTGTACATACATTTTTCAAATATCTTCGATATTATTGGTATAATGGTGATCGGACGGTAGTTGCTATGTTCATCCTTATTACCTTTTTTGTGTATGGGTTTAACTGTGGAGATCTATAGTACCTCGGGGAAAGTTCCGGAAGAAAACGACTCGTTGATAAGGTGTGTTAGGGTGGGCAATATTTCGTTAATGCAGGCTTTAAGTATTTTTGTACTGATCCCGTCATAACCTTCAGAATTCGTGTTCTTTAAAGCTAATGTTTCTCTTTTAACTTCATATTGCGTTGTAGGTATTAGGAACATCGTATTAGGTAAGTGAGTTTTATCAAAAGGTTTGGCATTATCGGATTTGGATATAATAATATTATTATTTGAAATGTCAATGAAATAGTTATTAAAAGTCATAGCTATGTCAGTCGGATCATGTATACATAAGTCGTCAATTCGTACAACCGGAATAGTTCTGTCAATATTTGTGTCGGTGTTTTCATTAGTAATAAGGGACCATGTTGCTTTGCATTTATTAGCACTGTTTTTAATGAACTTCATATTTGAACATTTTTTTGGACTTATATATGCCTTTCTTAAGAGTTTTTGAGTATGTCAAATATGCTCTTTTATCTAGTGTAGTTTTCCGCTTATAGAATCGGTATCGAAGAAGTCTTTTAGTTTTACAACTTTTTAATATGCCTCGACTCATCCATTTATTGTTTTTTATATCACAGATTTTAATTCTAACGTTTGGGAAGCACAAGTTATAAAACAGACAAGAGGTCGTACGAAAATTATTATAGACTATATTCGAATTAGGTTCTTCATAGACGTCAGACCATGACAGACTTTTTAAAGATTCCCTGAATTTATTTAAATTGTCGCATGAATAATCCGTCTTGTAAATGTAGTATGTTGTAGGTTTCGTTGTGTTGGTATTAGATGAGGCTTCCAGAGCGTATACGGTTATAAATATGCATCGTGGCTTGTTTCCTTACAACAGTCTCGTTTTTGGTCTCTTGGGTTAAAATAAAGAAAAATAAATGTGATTTTTAGTCAAACAGGTCAAATACTTAGGATTTGTAGTAGGGCAGAACGGGCTAAGAGTTAACCCCGAAAGACCCCCCCCCCCACCCCTTACAAAAAAACTGACTCAATATAATAAACATTTAAAAAAAATTTAGATTCTATAATTTCCAGTGGTCGGAGTAGGTATATTGATTTTAGATACTTGCGTCATGATATCATAACATGGACATGCATTTCTTCCGGAATGTACCGCAGTTTCCAAAAATTTAGTAAATAGAGTAATAAAATAAAAAACCATATGTAAGCAAACAAAATTGTTTATTGTTAATACAAATAATCATTATTACAGTTTTATTAAAAATAATTATTTTTAATCCTCATCGGTTACAAGTTCTACATTTTGATTTTTTACTTAGGCCTTACACTTTTATTTAGGCCAAAGAGCCGGCTCAACATTAGCCAACAGGTCGAAACAATAAAGCTTTGGTCACCTATCCGTTGACCGGCCTGTGTGAGAGTGACTTAACCTCTACAATCAACGACCAAATGTGCGGCCAAGTGAGTCAATGAGTTCCAAAGGGGAAATAAGCCCAACAAATCTATAAACTACATTTCCTAAACTAGTTAATCGTTACTTACCCTAAATAATTATTAAAAAGCGACAATTATTAATAATTGTACCATCGTGATGGTTGGTTAGCGTTAGACGGGGGTTTTATAAAGGGGGGACAAAATTTCGTCCATTTTAGCGTAGGACGCACCGTTTCCAAGATATTTAAAGATTAACAAAAAAAAATCACTAATAATAATTTAAGACGTGATTTCTTTTCTTTTGCGAGATTGAGACAATGGATACGGCCAACATTAGAGATGGAGACCAGCGCCACTAGCAGCATAGCGTTGAGAGTATTGATACATTTTTAACTAGTTTCATGTAATAATTTCGATGTTTCGGTATTTTTATCATAATAATCCGGAAACTCGGAGGAGTATCCATATTAACATATACGTTTGATGTCAGTGACCTTAATTCAATATACCTACTCCGACCACTGATAATTTCATTTCATTTAATGTACTTTTGACATAATATACATTTGATATAATAATCTTATCATATGAAACATTATTCATTTAATAAGCAAGCAGCATGCAAGCTAGAATGCAACATGCAAGCAGGCATGCAGCATGCAGCAGGCATGGTTTCTGTCACGGCTCCGGCGCTGCGGGACACCAGCGGTCCCACGCGAGCTTATCGTCGCAGATGGCTTTCGCTCACATTTCACTTCATTGATCTCACTGCGTTCGACTAATGTCGTTAAATCGTGTTTTAGGAAGCCCAATATACATTTTGAAAAAAGTCAATACCGTTTATTCGATGACATAAAACCGTCGATGTCGTTTATAATCATGTTACTTATTAATCAAATTAATCATAAAGCAAGGAAATATAATGTATGTACTACAAACCTGTTACTTACATAACGTAATTTGCTTCTCAGTTCACTGCAAACAAAATCATAACCACAATAAAAACTGAGACATTATTGCCGAAACTTTGAATAGGATTATACACAAGGGTGAACGTAATAATAATATAATAAATTTTTATTTCTGACCATTTTGATTTTTAACCTCTTGACATCCGCCTGGCATGTCCGCGTGCCATGAACAATAGATTTTCTTTTGTTTTTGAATTGGCGGCTTTCAATAGGTTTGGAGGATCTCGTTTTGTCTAGGTCGTTTGCTCGTGTCAGTGACCAAAGGCTGGTGGCAAATATGAGCGTGCCGGTGACCAAATTTGGCTGGTGGCATATCATGCCGGTGACCAAATTTGGGTGGTGGCACTATGATTTATTTATTTATTTATTTATTTTTAAAGGTACAATAACAGAACACAAATTGTTACATTGCAATTTCCATCAAACCAACACTTTTTGAACTTGTATCCCAATAAAAATTGTACACAGCATTGACCCAAAACAACAGTAAACAAAATATTTAATTAATTACATAATTTAAAATAAAAAGTTAACAACTTTTGAACAATTTGGAAAATAAAAGAACAAGAACCAAAGCAATAAGTGAGTGCTACGAACAAATTCAAACAGAAAAAAGGAGAACAATTTAAAACAATGATACTTTAAATGATCTTAAGCTACAATTAAAAATGTCTCTTTGAGAACATAAGTTATTATATGCATGACACATGCGTAAAAGCGGTGCATTTTTTGACACATTATTGTTTTACACAAAATTACGTACTGAACGAGTTGGTACTTTAAAGTTAATATGTTTTAAAAGTTCATCACAATGGTCACCATTAACAATTTTATGCAAAACACATAAGTCATTTGCCAGTCTGCGCTTCTCCAAACTGACAAGTGAAAATTTTGTTAGCCGGTCAGCATATCCTGGCAATCTACGTCTCAGACCTAGCCTTCGATCAGATCGTGCCGGTGACCGAATTTGGCTGGTGGCACATTGTACCGATGACCAAATTCGGCTTGTGGCACATATGATCGTGCCGGTGACCTTGAATTGAAAATTGAAATTATTGTGCAATACTACATTTTGACTAAACATAAATGATTTTATTTCAATAGTATTATTTTTGGGCAAATTAAATTTCGAAAAAATATTCTTTATAGAGTGATAGGTAGCTAGCCTTGCGGTCAATAAGTCATGCACACGATAGCGGAACCTGCGCAGGAACTCTGCCAGCGGGCACGTGCTGAGCTCGGCAGCGCTCTCACTATTGCTGGTCAGCGGCCGCACTCTGTACGTTGCAATCCGCATTCGGAACTCACTACTTATTTTTTCAAATCCATCACTTATTTCGATAGAACTTTTATTTTTATAAAAATTACTCCGCAAATGGGCTGAAAATGCTTTACTTTTATCAAATAAGTCACACTGTGCAGTAAACTGTTTTATTTGCCTTATCTGTTATATTTTTAATGAAATAAAATGAAAAAGTATTTATTCTGTGACACATATGCAATCAAAATAAATAATATAATTACAATAAAAAAATTATAAACTATGTGGCACAAAAAAGACTTCCACTCAGCATAATGTCAAGGCACCTAGTAGGTACCCCGACGCTGGTCTTCCGTGGACGCCTGAGGGGTTCAACAAGTTAAAACATACAAAAACACAGAAGTAAACATGCAGAGAAGGGTAAAAATTAGTCAACTGACAAAACAAATCAATACAAAACTGGGTGTCAACAAGACCTATCCCTTAACATCTCTTATTTTTAAACAAACAAAGACAGTCTAAAAGCAACAAATTTTACAAAACATAACGAACACAATACACAGCAACACCACATACAACAATGATAAAAATTTCTAAATAAATAAAAGATATATTTTGTTGGTTTTAAAACTATAGGTACTATACTTTCTAATATTTGATGGGTTAGTTAAAAAATAAAGCAATATATTCCTGTAATTATCTGTGTATTGCCTATTAATATTATTACTATTATTAGTATAACTTATTATTATAACAGTATATGAATATATGAATTTTTATGAATTTAACAATAAAACTCATAATTTACTATTTTTTCTTTGATCTATAAAACTTTCCCTCCTCGGTAAAGTTTTCTTTACACTCCCGTACTACCTGCTTCAGTTGAGCAAGCTCAGGGGCGTTGAAATGAGCCTGATATTTTAAGGAAAAGACTGCCTGCTCCCAACGATCTTTTGGATCCCGATGATGAATTTGTCCCGTACATTTTAGATTTTATGGTATACGAAAACGTCGCCGTCTCTCTGGATGGTGCGACGTACCACACTATTGGCAACGCCCCGCGTCAGCACCAACTGCAACAGTTGAGACCTGCTTCGCAGGCGAGCTTGCACTTCCCCGTCGCTTTCCGAATCGAACTGCCACCCAGGTGCTTAGCTTGTTGGCGGCGGAGACTACTTCGGTGCTGACGCTTTCCTTTTCACCGTCTTTGGCTTCGGGTCTTTTTTAGACCTAGGAAAAAATAAATAGTTGTAATGAATATTGGCAAACAAATACACATTTTAAATGTAGTGTGAGTTCAAAATCGCAAAAATATAAAATCAACCAGTTTTAACAGAAATAAAGATTATTATTGTTATTATTAAATAACTAGTGTTTTTAAAGATTGAATTAATATCATTCAAATCATTTAATCTGTCTTACTAGGTTTTTTAATGGATCAAGTTTTATTTAATAATGTTAACGAGGACAGCTGTTCTAACTGAAAGAACAATGCTGTCACTTTAAAATTTACTTTTAATTAAGCTGCTATTCCAATTGAAAGAACAATGCTGTTATTGTAAAATAATTTTTTTATTAGGCAGCTGTATAAATAAGGAAATTGTATGTACAGAGATGCGCAACGCACCATACGCACACGAAAAAATTTGTCCTTCACGGAATATCAGTGTTAGTACTTACATACACTCACTATTTATTATTGTTCATAATTATTTCATGACCATTATTTCCCAATACTAGGCAATGAGGACCGCAAAACCAGTGCATTACCACAGTCCATATTTCACCAAATAGTAACTGCACAGTGCTCAACGTGATATATAGGAAGCGCATCGCCGCTTTATAGGGAATACCGCGGTAACACTCTTATAGGTATTTCTCATTTTTACAAATCCTCATCGTCACTTTCCTGTCAAATTTCAATTCTTGCTTATTGAACTGGTACTTTTAATTCAAAAGAAATTCAATCTAATCGTGAGTCCCGTTTGGAAAGTATAGTGTTTTAAAGAAACAGATCCCACGAAAGTGACTCACTAACTTTACAGCTATCATTTTGACAAAATTTTCACAAAAAGTTTTAGTTTTTAGCCTCTCTTCTTCCATTCCAAAACCTAACAACAAAACTGGTACTAAAGAATCCTTCAAAGCCAAAGCCGGAGTTTGCTTAATCGTTCAGGCGAATGTTTGCTGTCGCCCCGTCTGCGCTATCTGGAGGACCATTCCTTCTCCTTCCTAGTGCTACACGTCGGCTTAGGCTCTCATTGCCGTGTCTACGTCTGCGTCTACCGATTCCATAACAGCGACATGGAGACAGCAGCTCGACTAATTGAACATCTTAGTCGGGTGGCAGATGATGCATAGGAGCGGTTTCCATCGGCGATATTGGTGTTTTTGGGGGACTTCAACGCCCACCATGAGTTGTGGTTAGGTTCCTTCAAACCTGACCATGCTGGTAGAACTGGCCACGCATTCGTTCTCACGCATGACCTGACTCAATTAGTAAACCAGCCCACCAGGATCCCAGACATAGTTGGCCATGCGCCTTACTCGACCTCCTGCTGAAGAGTCGCCCTGTGCTGGATACCAGGTAGAGGTTCGAGCTCCTTTAGTTCCTTGGATCACTGCTTGATATTCAACATAGTGCCCTTGGTATCGCTTTCGTCAACAGCGGTTTCAAAACGCCAGATTTGGCACGCACTACGCGTTGGCAGAGTGAGATGGTATGCGGGAGTATTTTGCATCCGTCCCTTGGAGGCAGCGCTGCTTCAGTAGGCAGGATCCGACAACTAGCGCCACTGCCGTTGCTAATGAGATAGTATTAGGGATGGAATACTATATTCCACACTCCTATGTCATCAGCAAAGGTAGACGCAACCGCTAGTTCAATCGCGAGTGAGTGTGGCAGCACTGGTGAGAGCAAAGAGACTGCATACCACGCTTGGATCAGAGACAAAGCCCATGGGGATCCTGAAACTTGCTCGCTGAAAGCAGCCTATAATAATGCCACCAAGACCTGTAAAAGGGCCTACATTAAAGCGGTTGCCCAGCGCGTTGCACGAGTAGGCCAAGAATTCTTGACGCATCCTACGGGCAGCCGTAGCTACTGACGTCTGGTCAAAACCTTGCAATCCAACTTCTTAGCCAGAACTTTAGCCCACAAGCCGCAGGAAAAAGTCGATCTCCTGGCCAAACTCTTTCCGCCGCCCATGGACACTTACCAAACCAGAGGAATCGCAGACGCGTTGCCGGCCTTTAAGGGAGGAATAGGTTTAAGAAAGGAATAATAATAATAATAATAAATAATAAATTTATTTATTTTCTCTCCACAAACAATACACAATGTGCTTAAACTATATTATAATCAAATTTAATAATTGTAGGAGACTGGAGTCTAAACTAGGCAGAAGTCTGCCGGTCTTCTAGAAATCAGGCCTCCGACCCTCGAAATACATTGATTCATCTTTTAAGGTACAACATTGCATTTAAATAATACATTTAGAATAGAAGTACTACAAAATAAACAAAATGTAATTAAATGTGCGTGTGTGTGTGTGTGTGGGGGGGGGGGGGTGGGGGGGTGTGTGTGTGTGTGTGTGTGTGTGTGTGTGTGATTGTGTGAGTTGTGTGTGTATATGTGTGTATAGGTATTATTGTATTTTAACTGGCATTTTACCTTATTAATACTTCCGTCTGGTCGTAAGTTTGTTTCAGTAGGTGATTATTGGGCATCCTGGAACACTTTTTTATCACTCCATTGATCTCACTGCTGTTCGAGCAATGTCGTAAAAAAGTTTTCCAGGATGCCCAATAATCATTTAAGCAATGTTGTGCAGACTTACGGAATATTGTAGCTTTCCCATATTGAGTCACCAAAAATATTAGCTTACTAAAACCTAAATTCGGATTACACACAGTAGCCACCACTATGAAATTTTTCATTTTCGTCTAGGCTGGTGGCAACTAACAGCAAGATTTTATTTTTGTTGTGATCTTGTAATGGAATATGATTTTTTCAATCTTTCCCAGTGACTCATGAAAAGGAATAAAATCTAGGCCGATTGCTCATGCCTGTCGCCCAGTGGCTGGGTGGCATCCAGATATTATTCCATCAAAAGTATCTAGGCCGATTGCTCATGCCTGTCGCCCAGGGGCTGGTGGCATCCAGATCTAATGATTCCGTCAAAAAGTATCTAGGCCGATTGCTCATGCCTGTCGCCCAGGGGCAGGTGGCATCCAGACACTTATCAGCGTAATAAATTGCATAGGTAAATCGATCAATCATACCCAAAAACGAATGTTAGCAAAAAATCTTACTTATAGGCTGGTAGCCCCTAAACATCAAAATGATGATTTAATTGCGAAGCCAGTGAGTGATGGGTGGTCACCCATCTATCCAGGATTCCGGTTTGTTTAGCCAAAAACTTTCACATCACTTGCACTAGGTATCTGCACCGTACCACTAACAACGTGAAATGAAATGAAATGAAATGATTTATTTACACAAAACAGAGTACATTTTGGTTGGTGGTATTTTTATAATTTTAAACGTCCGTTTTGCCAAACGCAGGGCATGTGAATTTAAACTAAAATTAAAATAAACTGATAAATTATTGCAATAATGACATTTTCATAACTTCGTAATTAATTAAATTAATAAATATTATAAAAATATTGCTTTCTAGTCAATTTCAATTTTTGTATTAAAATATTCTTCAGTGGTATAAAAACATTTTACTTTTAGCCACGCTTGTAATTTTCTTTTTAACATAAGCAAACTAAGCTCCTTCACTGACTGTGGTAGCTTATTATAAATTTTTATGCAGTTTGGATAACATTTCCTATAACAGATAACAGTTCCTTTAAAAATATTGTGTGTGCATATTGGGCAACTTCAGTTTGCCATGGTGTCTCACTAATCTGCAGGTATCCGTATTTTTAAATTGGAAAAGCAGAGGATGCGCCTTAACAAAGGTACAACATTCTAATATATACATAGAAGCAAGTGTAAGAATATTCAGTTTGGGAAATAACTGTCTACATGATGTCATTGGCCGGACGTCACATATAGCTCGGATGCATTGTTTCTGCGATTTAAAAGCTTTATATACGTCTATCGAGTTTCCCCACAGGAGTATACCATATTTGAGATTGGATGCGACATATACGTGATAGGCCATTAAAGTTACTTTTGGTTTACTTGGACATTTAATCTCCACAATGCATGAGGAAATCTATTAATCCTGTTACAATTTTTTTTATGTGACATTTCCATGAGCATTGATTGTCGATCTCCATTCCCAAAAAAGTAAGTGACTTTGATTCCGTTATAGGCTCATCATTTATTAGCACAGAATAAATTATTTGATTTAGGTTTGATATTAAAAAAGTTTATGTATTTAGTTTTATTTGTGTTTAAGTTCAAATTATTGTCTTTGAACCAATTTGAAATATTATTTATAGTTATATTAATTTCATCATTATAATTTAAATTAGTTTTTTTAGTAATAACTACTGATATATCGTCAGCAAATAAATTACACTGGTAAGTAGTAATATTAGGTAAATCATTAATGTAGATTATAAAAAGCAGAGGACCCAGGATTGTACCTTGTGGGACCCCTACATTATTTACAGCAAGTGTCGAACTAAATGATATTTCTTCTATATTTTCATTTACGTTTTTAATTTCTACATATTGACGTCGATTCCGAAGATATGATTTTAACCAATCCAATGTTACTTCCCTCAAGCCATACCTCTCGCATTTTGATAGAAGAATGTCACGTGAGACAAAGTCAAATGCTTTGCTCATATCAAAGAAAACGGCTGTCGTGTCTATATTTCTGTCTATGTGCTCAGTCACAGTCTTTATAAGGTTAAATACTGCAAGCGCTGTGGATTTGCCTTTGCGGAAGCCAGTTTGTTCATTCTTTAGAACATTTTGTCTTTCCAAGAATCATAGAATCTCGTATGCATTGCTTTTTCGAACACTTTAGCCAAAATGGGTATTAATGCGATTGGTCTATAGTTATTCAGTACGTCTGTGCCGTCTTTTTTGTGTATGGGTTTTATAAAATATCTCTGGAAATATACCTTCAGTAAATGATAGATTTACCAGAAATGACAGTACATTAGAAAGTATTAATGCACAATACGTTAGGACTTTTGTAGGAAATTCGTCATAACCAACTGATGTAGTGTTATTGAGAGATCTAATTATTTTGAATATTTCATCTTGCGTAGAAGGGTAAAAAAATATAGATTTATCTATAAATTTAATGTTATGGGTTAATGTCAGGATTTTATTAGATTGATTATTATTGCTTAAATTCAGATTATTATCATTAAATTGAATATTATTGTTACAAGTCAAATTATTGTCCGTTTTACTATTCGTAATGCCTATAAAAAACTAATTATTATATGTATTGCAAATGTCTGAGGGATTATTGATCGATATTCCATTATCTGTAATTTTATTAATGTAGTTATTATTTGTTTTAGGGTTGTCATATGATTTTATTAAAATCCATGTTGTTTTACATATGTTCTTACTTTTTCTTAATTGTGCTTCACTGTCCAATTTGCGAGATTTATTTATACATTTTTTAAGTAGACTATGGTATTTTTTGTATAGGTTCTTATTGTATCGATTTTGTTTAGCGTAGTACTTAAAACGTAGTGTTCTTTTTGTAGCACATGAATTTCTTATTCCGTTTGTCAACTATTTATGGCCCTTAAATTTATTTGTAAGCTTTATTTTACATACAGGAAAACATAACTTGAGGAACAACACTAGCGTTTCATGAAATAATTCGAAGGATATATTTAAATCCGAAGACTCATACACCTCAGCCCAAGAGAGACTAGAGATGGCATTGGCGAATTTGTTCATATTTTCCAGGCTGTAATCTCTTCTATAGATAAACCATTCTCTATATTGTTTTGGTTTGTTTAGTATTGGAATGCAGAGAGTCTGACAAGTATCAAGATCTGAAAGACCCATTTTATGGGTATTCCCAATTGCTGTAGAAACATTGCTAATTATTTAATCGATACAGGACTCTTTTCGCGTTGGAGTTTTTATGTGAATAAATGTACCGTAATTTTCATTTATTCTTATGTATTCTCTTTGGATATCGCTTTCTTTTATTAAGTTGATGTTAAAGTCACCCGCTATTATAATCTTCATATTTTTCCTGTATCTGAGTTTTGATAGAAGGTGTTCAAGATGATTAAGAAAGATGTATGGATTGGAAGTTGGAGTACGATAAATACATATAACAATACATCTCAATAGTGGTATTTCAATGCCACAGGATTCAAACGCATTCTCTACAGCTAATTCACTCAAAATAGTAATTTTTTTTATAATAAAATGTTCCCTGCACAGAATACATACGCCTCCTCGACGCATATTCGCTCTCGAGTAGAAATCAGCAACAAAGAAGTCTTTAATTTTAAGGTTTTTTTTTCTCCCTTTTTAAGAAACGTTTCGCTTAGGCAGATTATCTCTACATTTTGTCTTAATCTAGCCAAATCATCCAGAGCTACGTGAAAGAAATCAACCTTACTCAATATTCCTGCTATGTTTTGGTGACATAATATTAGAGTGTCCATGTTGTTGGTCATGAAAAAACACATCACTATCGTTAAAGTCATTAGATGGGAAATTAATTATAACTTTTTTATTTTATTGAACAACATGTTTAGTTTTATAATTTCTTGTATTTTTATTAACAAAGTGGGGAATTCTACGGAAATAGTCCAGCAAGGACGTCTGTATTTTAGGTGTAGGTTTTTGTGTTTTGTTACCCAATATGCTACGAGATTCAGATATAAAATTAGAGTCCAGTTTACCCATGTTTTCTTTTTTAAATAATAAAGATTTTTGCCTTTTTGAAGTACATATATTTTTATAAAATGGTAGAAACTTTAAAAAAATAAAAGTATAAATTTAATTATGTGTACATACATTTAAAAACGTGCTTACAACACGGTTTAGTATTAAAACATATTCACCGGGTAATCAAATTTAAACAAAGTCTTTTTTTAAAACCATACATAGATTCGAACACAGAGTTACGTCAAAAGGCTAAGTCTACATTTGTACAGGATTTCTTTAAATTATTAAATAACAGCATTTTTGGGAAAACATTAGAAGATACTGAAAAAAGGTTCAAAGTTCATCTGGTTAATCAGTGGAATGATACCAGAAATAAAACAAAAAAATGTTACACAGCCGAACAATTGATATCGAGGCCTAATTTCCATAGCTCCACGGTTTTTACGGAAAATTTTGTAGCAGTGCAAATTAAACCAGAGTCAATTACTTTAAATAAACCTATCTATATAGGATTCGCTGTTCTGGAAATATCTATAAATCATATGTATGATTTCCACTACTCCACAATGAAACCTTTTTATGGTTCTCGTTTAAAATTATGTTACAAGGACACTGACAGTTTTTTGTATAGTATAGAGACACCTGACATATACAACGATATAAAATTAAATTTTCAGTCGTACTTCGATACTAGCAATTATACTAAATAAAAATATAATCTATAAATAAATAAATAATCAGTATAATATTGTATGTCGAAACAAAAAGATTCCTGGGTTATTTAAGGACGAGCTAGGTGGGCAACTTATTGTTGAATTTGTGGGACTGCGATCGAAGCTATATTGCGTGAAAACTAAAAATAACGAGTTAAAAAAAGCAAAAGGAGTAAAGAGACCTGCAGTCAAAACTCTTACTTTTAAAGATTTTAATAAAGTATTATGCACAATAAGTTGATAAAGAAAAAGAATGTGGTGTTTAAGTCTCTAAAACACGAAGTTTTTACTCAATCTGTTAACAAAGTCGCCTTATCTTCGAATGATGACAAACGAATTATACTTAAAGATAAAATATCCACTTTGTCATGGGGGCATAAATCTAGTTTGTTCTAAAAAAGAAGATTTTCTAAAGCGATTGAAAGAGATTGCCCGGCCGTATTTACTTACTGCTGCTATTGTTACACGATAAGTTATTGATTTTTGCTTCATAGTATGTTGTTTTTGAATGTAAAAAGTACCTACATGACGATTATTGTTATTGCGATTTCATAACAAAAACCAACTTTACTTTATTAAATGATTTTTAATAAATGAAATTTTTTATTATAACATTGTATCTAATATTCTGTAACATAGTCTATACTTTTATAAATGTATTCAGTGTATAATGTAGTAAGATAAGCTTTTTATAAATAAATATATTTATTTTCATAAATACAAAAAATGGTATTATTTCAAATATCACCATGACGTTTCCATTGTAAATTTATCTACTAAAATTAAGTATTCTACATTCTCTCTGCCTAAATATGAATGTCATTACCCAGGTAATAACATTTTCAATAACGTAAAACCTCATGCGGTGTCCGAACAAGTTCAAACATGTTCATTGCCACTATATCACGTTATGCAAATCAGTAATATGATACCACACCCGGTGCCAGCAGAACAAGTCTATACATGTTCATTCCCATGATTGCCACTGTATCACGTTTTGCAATTCAGTAATTTAGATGCAGGCGCATGGACATTAGTTCTCACCTAAATATAGGTATTGACAATACATATTTTTCAATAAAATGATACCGCACCTGGTGTCAGCGGAACAAGTCTACACATGTGCATTCCCACGATTGCTACTATATCACGTTTTGCAATTCAGTAATTTTGACGCATACGACATTACCTAGCATTCCGCAGTCTAGTCAGTAGCACATCGTTAGCTGATCTATACACAGCCGAGCACATCGTTAGCCGATCTATACTCATTATTAGTACCTATTTAATATTATTTTAATGTTGTATATATTATGTTAATCAATGAATGATTCTATTTTTCACAGATCATGAAAGATTCTCAAGACATATGTGGAATCTATTCTCCATCCATATACGCAAAAGACCCTAATTTCTGTAGCCCCACCGAAGGTCTCGGTAAATATGTACAAGAAGAAATAGCAAAAAAAGCAGCTCAAACGAAGAAACAAAAGAGAGATGCAGCACGAAGAAACCGTAGAGAAGCGGCGGCGTCGACATCATATGTAATCACCAAGAATCAAAGGAAAGGAAAACGGCTGATACAAATTCAAGTAGTGGACTTGGAGAACGAAGCTGCTGCATACTTAAGATCTTCAGCAGATACTACACAGTGCAGTGAATATAGTGACAATGATAGTGTGATACTCAGTGCGCAATATGTGATGCGAGACTCTATAGATGAGATAATGGAACACACTGAAAACTTAATAAGAACGATTTCGAGAAAAATTACTAGTGATGATTATTTTTAGTATTGTTTCTTTACTTTACAATCAATCAATTAAATATTTATTTGCTTATATGGTACAAAAAATGTTTTTAGGATAATGTTAACCAGCATATTCTATCTATCTATATTAAAATTAAAAAGTCATAAAGTTTTTAGGTAAATCTTAGTTTGTAATTTGAAATAAATAAGTCTTAGTGGTAAGTCTGTAGAAAACATATAATTATGTAAGAACTACTTGAAACTAAGTTTAATGTAAAATTATTATTATAAAGATTATTTCTATTAAGTAAAAAAAATATGTAAAAACAAAAAAAATGTATATTCAATAAACAATATTATGTAGTAAATAAAATACTTTCATTATATTTAATTGATAGTATAGCTAGGTTATAAACTTTTTAGGTAAACCTTAGTTATGGAATTTCAAATCAATAAATAAGTCTTAGTGATGGATGAATCTGTATAAAACATATTAAGTATGTAATAATTACTTGAAGCTAAGTTTAATGTTAAAATATTTATACATACTTATATATCTATATACGACCTCCTTGGTCGAGTCGTTTGTACACCGGTTTTCATGGTGTCGCCATCTCTGAGGTCCCGGGTTCGATCCCCGGTCGGGTCAATTTAGAAATTATGTTTTTCTAAATTGTCTCGGGTCTAGGTGTTTTCTATGTATAATAAGTATGTATTTAAGTATGTTTATCCGTTGTCTAGTAACCATTTAACGAGTTTCTTCGAAGCTTCTCTTGGGCTAGATAATTGGTGTGATTGTAGAAAAGTTTTATATTATTTATTTTATATTATATTATATTTATCTTACCATGTATAATAAATAGCGTGTTCGTGACTCCACCTAGCGGTGCAGGACAGCACCACCGCCACCGAAAGCATCGCGACGTCGTCCGTGCTAACAAGCAGGAAGAAGACCAAATCGTGCAGCTATGGGTCCGCAGATGGCGCTGAACGAAGATAATATAAGCCCGCGCGCGCGACTTCGGAGCCCTATTCCTCCAACAGACATTAGTTAGGCCATAACTTCCATTTAATTTATTGTTAAAATCTATAATTGAAGGAAATAAATTATTGTTAAAAGAAACTGGAATAAAGCATTCATTTCATAACCGGCGCAAACATTGGACCTTCGAAGCCGCATTGAAACGAAGCACGAGCAAAAACGAAGATCGCATCAGCCACGTGGGATCAGCAGAAGGGTCTGGCTAGTCGTTCCTTTCCTTCCACTTTCATTCGCACTGTACTAAAACCGTATCTTTTCCTAGTTATCAACCGACTTCGAGGCAACGGCGCTGGTGCGCATTATATCACCGGTGTGCAGGAAAATCGTAAGTGCCCTTTCCTTACTATAGATTGCCAAAATGAGTGTCGATAGTGTTCCAAAACGCGTTAAATCTCCGGTTCTTCAACTAGGCGTAGATTCGAACGATAATTTAGCTTATTTAAATAAAAAACGCGGTACAATTAAGGGTAGACTGACTTTATTTTCTAAATATGTATCCTCTTTTGAAGAATCTCAATTAACTGAAAAGAATCTTACAGAGATGAAGTTGCGTCACGATATAGCCAAAACGTTGATTACAGAATTTAATAGCGTGCAAAGTTCTATAGAAGAAATAGTGCCTGACAGTGATAGCTTTAATCAATTGGAAATCCGTCAATCATTCGAAGACTCTTATTACAAGGCCATGAGTGAAGCCACTAACTTTCTTGGAAATTCGCACAAACCTACCTTTTGTAAAAGTGACAACTCTAGGTGCAATGATTCGCTAATAAAGTTGCCTGTTATAACATTGCCTACCTTTGACGGGTCTTACAATGCTTGGTTGGAGTTTAGAGATACATACATTTCCATGATTCATAATTCTAATAAGCTCGATGAAGTTCAAAAGTTTCATTATTTGCGATCAGCGTTAGTGGGTAGTGCAAATGAAGTTATAAGATCATTAGAGTTCTCATCCAAAAACTACATAATAGCATGGGACTTATTGAACGAAAGATATAATAACACCAATTTATTGATCCATAATCACGTAAAAGCATTATTTTCCTTGCCTGTTATAAATAAAGAGTCACCATCTCAGATTAGAAAATTAATTGACGTTGTGCTAAAGAACTTAAGATCGTTAAAGTCCCTGGGTGAAGCCACAGATCAGTGGGACACTCTTATAATGTTTATGGTTGTATCTAAGTTGGATGTAGGTATTGAAAAAGAATGGGAACAATCTAAATGTACACTCGCCTCACAATCTAAAAGTAAATTCAACTTAAATGATTTGCTCACTTTCCTAAAAGGCAAAGCCGACACATTAGAAATGTTAAAAGCAGGTCATTCTTATAATTCTAACACTATTCGTTCGCATTCGCACGAACCGGTTAAAAAGCCACCACAACAAAAGGTGCATAGTTTTGTGTCTACGCGAAACAAGAATAATTATAAAAGTACCCGCGTTTGTGTAATGTGCAAAGGTACACACTCGCTATACGCATGCGATCAGTTTATAGATTTATCGAGCAAAGACAAACTCGCATTTGTCGACAAAAACAAGTTGTGTGTAAATTGCTTACGGGTGGGCCACGGAGTGTCGGATTGTTATTTCGGACCTTGTCGTAAGTGCAATAAAAAACATAATAGTTTGTTACATAACGAGTTTAGTGCTAATACGTCATGTTCTACGTTAGTACAGCAACCTCAGTTGTCATCTGTGTCCGATAATGCCACTGTAGTTTTACATACACATTCCCAGGTAAAAAACGTCGTTAACGAAGGCGCGAGTCTCTTAAAGACGCATGAATTTGAGACAGTTTTACTATCTACCGCTTTAGTTGAAATCGCACGTAACGACAACACTTATTACCAAGCTCGCGCTTTATTAGACAGTGGAAGTCAACATTGCATAATAACCAGTGGTCGGAGTAGGTATATTGAATTAAGGTCACTGACATCAAACGTATATGTTAATATGGATACTCCTCCGAGTTTCCGGATTATTATGATAAAAATACCGAAACATCGAAATTATTACATGAAACTAGTTAAAAATGTATCAATACTCTCAACGCTATGCTGCTAGTGGCGCTGGTCTCCATCTCTAATGTTGGCCGTATCCATTGTCTCAATCTCGCAAAAGAAAAGAAATCACGTCTTAAATTATTATTAGTGATTTTTTTTGTTAATCTTTAAATATCTTGGAAACGGTGCGTCCTACGCTAAAATGGACGAAATTTTGTCCCCTCTTTATAAAACCCCCGTCTAACGCTAACCAACCATCACGATGGTACAATTATTAATAATTGTCGCTTTTTAATAATTATTTAGGGTAAGTAACGATTAACTAGTTTAGGAAATGTAGTTTATAGATTTGTTGGGCTTATTTCCCCTTTGGAACTCATTGACTCACTTGGCCGCACATTTGGTCGTTGATTGTAGAGGTTAAGTCACTCTCACACAGGCCGGTCAACGGATAGGTGACCAAAGCTTTATTGTTTCGACCTGTTGGCTAATGTTGAGCCGGCTCTTTGGCCTAAATAAAAGTGTAAGGCCTAAGTAAAAAATCAAAATGTAGAACTTGTAACCGATGAGGATTAAAAATAATTATTTTTAATAAAACTGTAATAATGATTATTTGTATTAACAATAAACAATTTTGTTTGCTTACATATGGTTTTTTATTTTATTACTCTATTTACCAAATTTTTGGAAACTCCGGTACATTCCGGAAGAAATGCATGTCCATGTTATGATATCATGACGCAAGTATCTAAAATCAATATACCTACTCCGACCACTGATAATAACTGACTCCTTACGTAAAAAATTAAAGGTTGATTCGATACAGTCCACATATAAAATCGTAGGAGTAGGGCAAGCCGTTTCCCAGTCTCATGAGATTTGTAATATTGAATTTAAATCATTAATTGGTAACTACAATACTCGCATTAAATGTTTAGTTTTACCTCGCATAACTAGCCTACTGCCCGGCGTTCGCATAAATAACGTTGTAGGTATACCCGACAATTTGAATCTTGCCGATCCAACATTTTATGCCCCTTCACAGATAGATTTATTGATAGGTGCAGAATGTTTTTGGGATTTAATAGTCGATGGCAAAATCCGTTTGCCAAGTGGGCCATTCTTACAAAACTCTAAGCTAGGATGGATAATTTCCGGTCCCATTGTTACTAATAATAAGTCGCGCATTAAACAAGTACAATGTAACTATACGCAAGGCTTAGAGTTCAATGAGCAGTATACGCATAATTTAGAGTTAAATGAACAGTTGAAGAAATTCTGGGAAATGGAGGAAATTTGTTTACCTAACCCATTGTTAACTTCTGATGAGCAGTTTTGTGAAAATCTGTTTACCGCAACAACTAAACGCGAAAATAATGGACGTTTTTCAGTTCGCATTCCGTTAAAAGAATCTGCCGAGGTGTTGGGTGAAAGTTACGGTATTGCAGAAAAGAGATTCTTATCACTTGAACGCAAGTTTAGTCGATCAGAACCACAATACAAAAAAATGTATAGTGACTTTATGCAGGAGTATTTAGATCTCGGACATATGACGCGCATAGAAAATTACACGATGCCTTGTTACTTTTTACCTCACCATGGTGTACTTCGTGAACAAAGCACAACAACTAAGCTAAGGGTCGTATTCAACGCCAGTCAAAAAACGTCTTCTGAAAAATCATATAATGATATTCAGATGGTTGGTCCCGCGCTTCAGAACGACTTATTTTCTATTGTTTTACGCTTTCGCCAATATAAGTACGTAGTCTGTGCGGACGGGGAGAAATTTTTTAGGCAGGTACTTATCCATGAAGACCAACGAAATTTGCAATTGATATTATGGCGTGACAATCCGCAAGAATCAATTAGTGTCTATCGCCTCAATACCGTAACTTATGGCACGGCATCAGCGCCCTATCTTAGTAATCGCTGTGTGAAGCAGCTAGGGTTGGAGTGCAATGATAAGGATGTCGCTGTTATTATTTTAAACGATACCTACGTTGACGATTTAATTACAGGGAATGACTGTAAGGAAACCTTAAAACTACTTTGTGAAAAGATAACTAAAGTGTTTTCGTCCGGGTGTTTTCCATTACGAAAGTGGATTTCTAATTCACCTGATGTTGTTCCTTACGTAAACAATGTAAACAATGAATCAAAACAATTGTCACTAGAAAACTGTTCTTGTACCACTCTTGGACTTGGTTGGTATAATAATAGTGACGAGCTCCATTTTACTTCAAGTTTAAATAAATCCGCTAGTAAAGTAACTAAACGCTTAATTTTATCTGTTGTGTCACAAATATATGATCCGTTAGGCTTATTGAGTCCTATTGTAATAGTTGGTAAAATGTTATTACAGAAATTATGGCTCTATAAATTAAATTGGGACGATGTGGTGCCTCGTGACATTCAGTCGAATTGGGAAAAATATATTGCTTCATTAGCGAGCTTACATAGCATTAGAGTACCGCGTCGCGTTTTCGAGTGTGACAACCCTACGCGCATTGAGTTGCATATTTTTACAGACGCAAGTGAGGCCGCGTACGGAGCTTGCGCCTATGTTCGCACCACTAGTTTTGACGATGACGTCACAGTTAACCTGCTATGTTCAAAAAGCAGAGTTGCGCCGGTCAAACCTATCAGTGTTCCCAGACTAGAATTATGCGGTGCGTTACTCGGTGCAAAGTTGATGAACAAAATCGTAAATTCATTGAGATTAAGTTTTAGTAGTGTTTGTTTATGGACGGATTCAACTATTGTTCTCGGGTGGTTGCGAACGTCACCACACAAGTTAAAGACTTTCGTTCAGAACCGCGTTGTCGAAATCTGTGACATGACAAGTGAAGCAACATGGCGACATGTGAATAGTAAAAATAATCCAGCTGATTTAGTGTCGCGCGGAACTAGTTTAAATGAATTAAGTTCTTTGTCCTTATGGTGGAACGGACCTACATTTTTGCAGCAAATTAATACTTTCGTACCGTATAATGGAGATGGAGATGGAGAACAAAGTTCTAATTTACCAGAGCTAAGAAGTGTTAGTAATGTTGTGCAGTGTAGTAAAGAGGTTAGTTCTTGTATTGATTTTCATAGATTTTCGAATTTTAGTAGGTTACAACGTACTTGTGCGTATGTACTTCGCTTTATAAATAATTTACATACGAAAAATAAGACAGAACGTCACACCGGGTCCTTAACCGTAAACGAGTTAGACAAATCTTTGATATTATTAACAAAAATAGCACAAGCACAATCGTTTCCTTCCGAGTATAGTGCACTTACAAAAACATGCGTATCAAAACCAAAACGTAATATTTCGGGTTTGAATTTATTTTTAGATGACGATAATATAATTAGAGTGGGTGGTAGATTGGCAAATTCAATTGATTTTACTTACAATAAGAAACACCCAATGTTATTATGTAGTAAGCATTACTTTACTGTTTTGTTGTTTCGATTTGAACATTATAAGTTATTACATGGTGGACCCACTCTCCTTCTTTCGCATATTAGAGAAACTTGGTGGCCCTTAGGGGGTAGAAACTTAGCTAGGAAGATTGTTCGACAATGTGTTAAATGCATGCGTATTAGGGGCAAAACAATACAACCTCTAATGGGAAACCTGCCTACTGAAAGATTACAATCTGGCTATCCCTTTATAAGATGTGGGGTTGATTATGCAGGACCTATGTTTATTTTAAATAGAAGGGGTAGAGGGGCTCGATTGGAAAAGTGTTATTTGTGTCTGTTTGTTTGTTTTGCAACACGAGCATTACACCTAGAACTAGTCACTAGTTTGTGTTCCGAGAGCTACATCTTAGCCTTAAAGAGATTTATGTCTCGGAGGGGCAAACCTTTACAAATTTTCTCAGATAATGGTAGAAACTTTGTAGGCGCTGTAAAAGAATTTCCGCAATTTTTACAGGACAGCTCTCAGTCTATTATTGATTTCACTTCAGGTAACCATATAGAATTTAAATTTTCTCCTGCATATGCGCCTCATTTTGGTGGTCTGTGGGAGGCAGGGGTAAAATCCTGCAAACACCACATTACTAGAGTGTTAGGAAATATAAACTTAACTTATGAGGAGTTCAATACGGTTTTAGTGCAGATCGAAGCCGTCCTGAACTCCCGCCCTATGTGTCCTATGTCTTCAGACCCAAGCGACCTTACTCCGCTAACCCCAGCGCACTTCCTCATTGGCCGGCCCTTGACTGTCCCTGCTGAGAAGGAGGACTTCACGACTACAGCCACGCACACCTTGTCACGTTATAAACGTGTTGAGCAGCTGCGGCAACAGTTTTGGCAGCGCTGGTCTCAGGAGTATGTCACTGAGCTACAGAAACGTACTAGATGGCAGACGAAGAATGAAGACATAAAATTAGATGCCTTAGTCATAATCAAAGAAGATAACCTGCCACCGCTTAAATGGCGGATGGGCAGAATTTTGTCTGTTTTTCCAGGCAAGGATGGCGTATCCAGGGTCGCGTCCATACTTACTGCGACGGGTGTAATACGGAGAGCCTTTTCAAAAATCTGCCCGCTACCAGTCTCCGCTGATGATCCAGATGCTTCAGCTGAGCCAATACAATCCTGTTGAGAGATGGTTCTCTCAAGGCCCGCCGGCATGTTCGTGACTCCACCTAGCGGTGCAGGACAGCACCACCGCCACCGAAAGCATCGCGACGTCGTCCGTGCTAACAAGCAGGAAGAAGACCAAATCGTGCAGCTATGGGTCCGCAGATGGCGCTGAACGAAGATAATATAAGCCCGCGCGCGCGACTTCGGAGCCCTATTCCTCCAACAGACATTAGTTAGGCCATAACTTCCATTTAATTTATTGTTAAAATCTATAATTGAAGGAAATAAATTATTGTTAAAAGAAACTGGAATAAAGCATTCATTTCATAACCGGCGCAAACATAGCGATAAAAATAACCTACAAGTTACAATTTTTGAATTGAGTAGTTCAGTAATTAATTAGGTTGTAGGAACATACATACTTATATTTCATGTGATATCAAAATGTGACATGATGACCTCAATCGTGCGTTAAAAAGCGCAATATCACAAGATTAAGACTGTGGAACAACAGGGCAGCCATGAATGCATCTGAGCCATAGCGAATCGTAGACTTGCTTATTATAACACATCACTCTTAAACTTTTATACCGTCCACGCGATAGCGTGATCATCATTTTTAGGTAGCCTATGGTCGCGGTTAAGTTTTACAATCACTATGAAGTTCGTCCAGCAAAAAAAATCGCTTAAATTAGAATGTATTTCTCCTGAATCATTAAAAGAGATGAAGCGGCACGGAACCTTGTTGCCCAACACGATACGCAGTATTGTTTGTGGACCATCAGATTGCGGAAAGACTAACATAGTTATTAGTTTATTGCTTCATAAAGATTGCCTCCGTTTTCGTAATCTATACATTTACTCAAAATCTTTATACCAACCAAAATATTTATTTCTAGAAGAAACTTTGAAAATGGTACCAAGTATATCGTATTACAAATATAATCATAATAGCGAAATTTTAAGTCCTCACGAAGCTTTACCAAACCCTATTATTGTTTTTGATGATGTAGCTTGTAAAAATCAAAACAACATTCGGGAATATTTCACTATCGTCATAAAAATGTTGACTGTTTTTACACTAACCAAACTTACACGAAAATTCCAAAACAGCTTGTGAGAGATAACTCAAACCTTATCATAATATTTAAGCAAGATGACATTAACCTAAAACATATTTATGACGAGCATGTAGGGTCTGATATGCCATGGTCTCAGTTCCGTGAAATGTGCGCAACTGTTTGGAGTAAACCCTTTAATTACGTTGTTATCAACAAGGATTGCGAACGAAATAAAGGATGCTACAGAATGAAGTTTGATACTTTCATAGTTCTAGACGAACATTAATAAGTATGTGTATCATCACATCTATACTCTGATTTTTAATTATATGGACTAAAGTGACATTAGTTATGATACCACTTAACGACAAATAAAAAATAGTGTTGTAAGCTTACTCAAACGAAGTTCAATTGTTGGTTCAATTTCGCTTATTAGTACATGCAAAATACTCGAACTGTGTTATCTTGATAGAAAAGCTACTTATAATTCCTAATGGAAACATAAATAAAACCCAGTTATCAGTTTACTAATAATTTTAGAAAAATAGTTTTTAGAATCTTAATAAATTCAAATTAATTTCATTATGTTTTATTCAGTTTTACTTGATAAAATTTGTTAAATAAAATTGATCGAATGATGCAGTGACCACACCGTTTTCAATTATTTTCATAGTAAATTGGGATTTCTATAAAATAATTCTGAAACCGTCATGTGACTTAAAATACTTTCGGACTTTAAAATACTGGCACAAAAGGACAACCACCCAGAGCCATAAATCCTCATATAAAAAACGCATCCGCCATTTTGTTTTTAACAGTTATGTCAAAGTCAAAGGTCGCGCGCGTCATTCGTCTCCCTTCTTTGCTCGCGATTGGTTGTACGACTATTCCTTGTGCTCATAACTCCTGTTCTTGTTGTTATTGCTGTTAAGTTATTGTTATATCTTTCCTTGTTACGTTGTTTTTATTCCTGTTTGCTGTTTTTTTTGTAAAACGACATGACAGACGCTGAACCGAGTCCCTCAAGTGCAGTTGTGTCTCCTAGTAAAAGGAGACGGCCGGCTCATCTGAGTGTCACAGAGAAGACAATGGTGCAAAATGTATTTAAATACATATTCAACGAAGAGGAAAGAAATTGGATACGCAATTATGTGTAATATCTAATAAGCGCCACTGTGCTAAGAAAACAGCAAACATCTTGGGAATCTGTGTTACCACTGTTTTTAATGTTCAAGGAAAGGAAAATATTTCACCAACTCCACCGCAACGATCTGGTCCAAAGTTGACGATCAATGACAAATTGGATGAGTTCACTCTTAATAAGGAAGCACCTACAATTGCAAAGGTAAGTATTTTTTATTTATTCAACCGGAAATTACCTATATTAAGAACTATGCTTACAAATTATATTTATTTTTAAATTTTAAAATGGCTGCAGAAGTACTGGAAATCGTTAAAAAGTAAAAACAAAATTTTCAATAAAATGTAGTTGATGAGCTTCTGCCGAGTACGGTGTCACCGTCTTAAGACTTTCCCTCTTACCACTGCGAACATAAATCCAATCGAATTAGTCTGGGCACAGGTAAAGGGGCATGTCGCAAGACATAACAAATATTTTAAAATGGCCGAAATTAAAGAATTGTTTAGTGATGGGTTACAGTTGGTGACACCGCAAAGGTGGTCGAGCTGTATCGATCATGTCATAAAAGAAGAGAGTAAAATGATGCAACTCGACCACCTTATTGATGATGTAACAGATGGATTTATAATAAATGTAACAGATTCGGACATCAGCGAAAGCAACAGTAATTATTTAGAAATAAATAGTGATTAAGAAGTTTGACTTTTATTTATTTTTCCTTTAACCTACTCATTTAATATAAAACTTTCAGAAAAAAGTTATTTTGCATATTACCCATTGCACCGCACCTTAGGTTAGAAATTCAAACTATACAATTTGGAATTTTCAGCCAACCCACTCGCAATATATTTTTAAACAAATTAAATTTGATATAAAATACTTTTCATCCATTAACCGCTCGGTGAAGGTCGTTGTATACTCGGATCTTCTACTATTAGTGTAACCTCAGGTCCTTTATAATATAGTTCCTTTACTTGTCTCATATGATATATCGAAACCTGACACATTCATTCTCATCGAGCCGTCTAGCTCATACGAAGCAATAACAGCTGATCGCATGTTCTACTCACTGATAAGAGACATAGAGAAGGGCAAACTTATTAGTGACAAGTGTTATGTGTGCGTACTTATAAATGTGTTTTCAGTGATCGCGAATCCTACGTGTGAAACGACTCTATTAAGCGAAGTTGTGAAGAAACTTCCAGATGTGTGTTCTACTAAATTGGTAAACGGGTCTATCGATTTATTTCATAAGCTAAGTTTTAACCGCTGGCTATTTGTGCAATCAGAGCCAGGGAAATGCAATATCACTTGCAGTAACCGAGATGTAAATTCAGATCTCATCTTGTTCGGAACTGGTATATTGTCATTGCCAAAAAAATGTAAAGCATTTTATAAAACATTGCAGTTTACCGCCGTCGGCGATACTTCAATAGGTAATATTACAAATAAAATTTCAGACTTTAATATCTTATTAGATGACTACTGTGAACGGTCGAAAGTAAATAGAACTTTAGAGAAATTACCTTCTAAGTTAGATAATATTAATAATCTTGATTCATTGTTACATGCCAGTATACATTTAGACTCTTTAGAACAAGATTTAAATAATTTAGAGATTCCTTCTCTGTTCGAAACCTATGGTATTCACTATATGTCTCTTAGCTATTTATCCAGCTTCCTAATATTAATGTATGTACTATTCAAATATCGTAAAGTGTTTTGTAATCGCTCGTCATCTTGTTGTATTCAAATTTATAATCAATGTAATAATTCTAAAATAAAAAAAGATCCTGTATCTCAAATGGTCATTGTTAATGAGTAGACTGTATGATGAAGAAAAGACGATTCTCAATGGAGCAAAGGATATAATAAGTACTAAGTTTTACAGCTCAAAAGCACCAAACCAAAGACACTGACAAAAGTAGCAAAAACAAAGACAATAAAAAAATGAAATATTTAAAAAGGTTTATCTTACGAAGCCAGTTCGTAACATTTGTCCCATTTTCTTTAAAGCGGAATAAGCTTTTTCATAGGCCGTTTAAACTGCCCAGCGGAAGTAGCAACATCAGCTATTCTAGCCACACCATCCCGTCCCGGGTATATTCTAGTAATTCGTCCTCGTGGCCAGGTTCCTCTTGGTAGTTGATTGTCTACAACAAGCACGACATTGCCCTCTTTTACGTTCGAGACATCACCACTTCCACGTCTTGGTGTCAATGTTGGTAAATATTCGCGAACCCAACGAGTACAAAAAGAGTCCAGTAACCTTGCAGATTTCCTCCACCCAGCTCTGCTAATGAGATCCCTATCGGTCATTGTCATTGGTATGGATTGTCCGGACGATAAACCAAAAATGAAATGAAACGGTGTAAGGGCTTCAGGACTAGCGGGATCAGCTGGAACGTGCGTTAGTGGTCTTGAATAACTAACGCTTCTGCCTCCGCCAACAAGGTCGATAACACCTCTTTGCTCGGCGAGCGATTCTTTAGGGTTACTTTGAGCGCTGTCTTTACAGATCTTTCGAGACGTTCCCAGGCTCCTTCCATAAATGGCGCAGATGGCGAGATGAATCTCCATGCAATTTTCTCATTGGCAGCAAAGGTGGTGACGCTTTCTCCATATAGTTCTTTTAGAAGTCTGTTTACACCAACATATGCTGTACCATTATCCGACCATATTTCACTTGGTATACCGCGCCGAGCACAGAAACGACGAAGACTCATCAAGGCGGCGTCTGTGGACAGACTATGAACAATCTCTAAATGTACAGCTCGTATCACGAGGCAAGTATATAATGCTACATACCGCTTTTCAGTTCTGCGGCCTATAGTGACATGTAATGGTCCAAAATAATCCAACCCCACAAAACTAAATGGTCTATGATGGTGGGATAGGCGTGCTGTAGGAAGATCACCAGTAGGCGGGTCCCATTGCTTAGCGCGTTTGAGACGGCAAAGTGTGCAGTGGTGGGCGACAGATTGAACAGCAGTGCGAAGGTTGATAATCCAATAGCGTTGTCTAATCTCATTGACCACCATTTCAGTGCTTCCGTGTGCAGATTTCCTGTGGTAGTACGCTATCAAAAGACGTATGACGAGGCTGGATGTTTAGGATCCAAAATGACGGGACGTTTTAGGTCTTTATTGACATCTGGTGCACGATCGACTCATCCACCCAGTCTCAGTAATTGGTTGTCATCAAAAATCGGGGATAAATTGAATAATCGACTTTTCCCGGCCAGCGGCTGCTGATTTTTCAGATTAATAATTTCATCAGGAAATGAATCTAGTTGACTTTGTCTCAGAACATGTACTTCCGCTGTACGTAGGTAAGTCTTCAGCTGTAAGACCTTTCTGACCATTTCTGTTTCTTAATAAAGTAATGAACTTATGGGACCTGGCCGTAGCTCTTATTAATCTTAAATAGCAACTTAACCTATTGGGATACACTCAATTAGATGGGGGCGTTTTCAAGCGAAATAATATGACATGGAATGGATGTTTTCAACTCTAGCGTTTGTTTACTGGCCGTTTCTACTGGTGGTAATGATGGCCACTCATCTACAGAGCAATACAGAAATTGGGGGCTTACAACCCATCGCGAGTCATGCGTTAACACGATTCGTTTAGGGCGAGTAGCATCGTCTGCTGCATTCTCGAGGGTTGGAACCCATCGCCATTCATGTACTTCGGTGAGTTCCAGTATCTCTCCGATACGGTTTGCGACAAACGGTTTAAATGACCTCGCATCACTGCGTAACCACCCGAGTACATTCATAGAATCGCACCAGAAGACACGCTTACTAGATTTATAGTTATGTGAACTACAAATGAATGAAGCAAAATGCGCTGCAACTAAAGCACCTTGAAGTTATAGGCGTGGAATGGATATGGGCTTTAATGGAGCGACTCTAGTTTTGCTATCGATTAAGGCAAGCTTCACGGTTCCATCTGAATGTAGAATTCGCCAGTATGCAACATCCGCAAATGCATATTCACTTACATCACAAAATACATGAAGCTCACGCTCAATGACGTCGAACTCACTCGAGCTGTAACATCGCGAAATCTACAGCTGAGAACTAGTTACAAGATCTTTAAAAAAAATTGTCCCATAACTTTTTCTCCGACTGAGGGAGTTCGTCGTCCCATGCAAATCCCTGTCGCCAAAGAGACTGAAACATGATGTGCCCTCTAGAAATAATAGGACCTAGAATTTCTAACGGGTCGTAAATACGCATTAAATAAGAGAGTGCATCTCGTTTTGTTAGTCGGCTAGGTAAAGTAGAACCTGTTAGACTGTGGTTGAAGCCGATAACGTCACGAGCAGGCTTCCACTTTAGTCCCAATACTCTAGAAATTGTATCAGTGTTATCACCAAGATCTACATCGTGTATCTTTTGTGATCGCAGCTAAGGAGGAAGAAGAGAAAACGCGCGAGGATCATTCGAAATCCAATCTCTCATTTCAAAGTTGACTTTTTTATTAAGAATAGTAATATCTAAAGCTAATTTAGCAGCTTCATCTGTATCCTTATGAGACCCTATGTATTCGTACATGTATGTGTCGTGCACTGTCGCATGCGAAGCGGCAGAAAATTCATGGTCATGATTCGTCGCGTTTAAGTTTTTTACATATAAGGCTGTGCAAGGGCTTGAACAAGCACCAAAAATCATCGCCGACATTCGATAGATACCTATTGGCTGCTCTGGGCTATCACGCCATAAAAAACGTTGAGAATCCCGATCTAACTCTCTGATACGGACCTGCGGGAACATCTCCCTAATGTCGGCTGCAAGTGCTACACGGTCCTCTCTAAAACGCATGAAAATACCTAATAATGTTTGCAATAAATCAGGGCCAGATAACAATAACGAATTTCAACTAACACCTTTAAATATTGCTGCTGCGTCATGTACTATTCGCAATTTACCAGGCTTGTTCACATTAGTCACGCCAAAGTGTGGCAAATACCATGTAATACCTACTGGGGGCTTGGTACACTTTTCGGCGTAACCCTTGTTAAAAGTAGCATGCATATTAAGTTTGTATAGATCTGCATACTTCTTGTCGGCCTGCATTTTCTTTTCAAGCGATAGAAATTTTGAAATTGCTTGGTACGTTGGCTATGTCAGGTTTCCATAACAATCCAGTTTCAAAGTGACCACATGGTAACTGGCGAGTAGTACTTTCAAGTATCTTTTGGGCATGATTATCAGACGCGCCGCGATACTCTTTGATTGAAATACCTATCGAATCCAATCTCAAATTATACCTTTTGATCGCCGCCGAAATACTCTTTGATCGCCGCGTCCATAGAAGTGTCCGCTATGTCCCTTTCGAACATATTAGTATGATTGACAACATCAACTTGAGAAGTTCTACTCGAAACAAAGCCATACAATACCCAACCTAACGCCGTTTGTATAGCAACCGGTTTTATTTTATTTTTTATAATGGCTCGTCATAGTGACTGCATCCTGCCTGATGGTAAGCAGCCGATGCAGTCCAAAATAATGAGAGCGCTCCGCACCGTGGAATAAGCACAATAACGAGCGCACCCATTCTTGACGGCCTGCATAAATGCCGTTTCACGCCCCGGGACTGTAGGAGCTGGGAAACACATGCGCCGGCAAAGAATTCCAAAGCCGAATGGTCTTACAGAGGAACGACTTGTCAAATTTTTTGGTACGAGTACTGATAGTCTGTACAGTATGATGGTGGTTCCTAAGACCAGCACGTGTAGTCCGGGAGAGGAAAGGAGAGGGCGGGATAAGATCAAAAAGTTCTTCAGAACACTCTCCGTAGTAGTTCCGGTAGAAGACACTGAGAGAAGCAATGTCTCTACGCAGCTGGAGGTCCTCAATGGAAGCTGTAACCTCAGCATCTCCAATAATGCGTACCGCTCGCCTTCGCAATCTATCAAGTGCATCGAGGAGGTATTGAGCGGAGCCGTCCCATAGATGGGAACAATACTCCATACTCGATCGCACCTGAGTTTTGTACAGCAAACAGCGCTGCTCGGGAGTGAAAAACCGCCTTAAAAAACTCACCTTATTGAGAATACCCAACTTCCGGCAGTTAAAATAGCACTCTCGATGTAGCATTTTGGATTCAGTTCCTGGCCGATGTCCATGCGAAGAATGCTGAGGTTCACCGAAATGGGTAACGGAGAGTTCTGAAGAGAGGGAGGAGTAAGGAAGGGAGTTACCTTGGACGAGAATGCACAAACCTGGGGTTTGCTAGCATTAAACTCGACCAGGTTTTTGGATCCCCACTTAGAGACACGATCGAGAGTCAGGTTCACTTTGGCAACCAGTTCTTGCCGTTTCACCATGATATCGGTTTGCTTTGCCGCAGGATGTCCCAAGTACCGCTCATGCACCGTACTGTCATCCGCATAACAATGAATATTGCCCAAGGACAACATATCATTAATATGCAGAAGAAATAGAGTAGTAAGAGCACAGTAGGTAAGAGCACAGAACCCTGCGGCACTCCGGCATTGACTTTGTAGAACGCGGATGACTTACTCTCACAAAGGACACAAATCCTCCGCCCTTCTAGAAAGTCTGCAACCCAGGCGCACAAACGGGGCGGTACACCGAAGGCCGGCAACTTGGAAAGAAGGGAACGATGCCACACTCTATCGAAAGCTTTGGCGATATCAAGGCTAACTGCCAGGGATTCGCCATGCTTGTCAAGATTCAAGATAAGATTCAATATCATTTATTCAGGTTAGGCCATGTTTTGATTACAGCACTTATGAATGTCATTATGCCATCGGTTCGTAAGTCTAACTATGGGGCGGGAGCCTTGTACTGAGAAGAACCGGCAAGAAACTCAGCAAGGGCATTTCTTTTCTCCCTTTCTTTTACAGCGTCAATTAGAGTTGAAAAATGCCCTCCCTATCATAGAAGGGCACTTTCCATTACAATAATAAAAACATAAAACAACTACAAGGACATAAAAATAAAAATATATTAATAAAAATAAAAAGTTCAGGTATTCATCAATAAAAAATAATCAATGTAATCAATGTCTTACAGTACAGAAAAAAAAGTAAGACTACAACTGTCCATCGCTTCACCCCACGCGTGAGAAACGTACGCTAGAAGATCACCCGTTGATCGCTTTGGTCTGAACCCATACTGGCGATCATGGAGTAGCGAGTGATCCTCTAGGTAGTGAATGAGCCGGGAATTAATTATCCGCTCAAACACCTTGCACAGCACAGAAGTTACAGCGATGGGTCGATAGTTGGCCGTATCCGAACGATTCCCTTGTAGTGTGTGTACGCCATATAGTTACACACATGCATCTCCACCCAGTATATAAGCAATAACATGCATTAATAAAGGGTCATTATAATCTTAAAATCATCTTTTATTCGTTGCGCGAACCTCCCGCCTTTGCATGGCGACCCTGCCAGTGCTACCTGTCGGTAGCTCTGAGCAGATGGTTTTTTTAATGTATATAAAAAGTGGTTTGTTTTAGTAAATTCCTATCGTCAAATACTAAAAAGACAATTAATGTGTGCGGTTGTGAAAATAAATAGATAGGTAGTGAAGAGTGACTTTTAAAAAATAATAACGTTAAAGACAATTTAATATAGAAACAATAATGTGAGAGAACAGGAGTGAAATAGTGATATAAATAAATAAATAAAAATAAAAATAAAAATGTTTTATTTCAGACTTTACATCCATATTTTATTTAGTGTGTTAGTAACAATTCTTCTTATAAAGTATGTTAGTTGGCTAGGTTAGTGTGGAAAATTATTAGTTACATATTTTAAAAATAAATTATTTTATTTGGCCAGTTACTATTTCTATCCAGTGTTGTTGGATAGAACAGTCAGGACGAGCAGTAATTGTCTTCAGAACGCTGTTGCTGCTGGCCCTCATGCGTCGCAGTAGGGATGCGGCTTTTTTGCGCATAATCGCGTGGAATCCGTCAATCCGTGCGTCCGCGAACATTCCCGAGGCGCTGCAGAACCGCGGTAGCCGCAGCAGCGCTCTGAATGCGTTGTTATACTGCACCCGTAGTGGGCTGTAGGCTCGGCGCGTATAACTCACCCACAGACCACTCGAGTAAAACGATTGACAAAATGCCCTAAAAAGGGTAATTTTGACCTCCGCCGCACATCGAGTGAACCTGCGTGCAAGCATGTTGCCCCTTACCGCCAGCGCCCTACGCTCTCTCTCAATATCCTCATCATCATTTAAATTTGTTGTGACAATATGACCCAGATACCTAAATTTACATACATTGTTCAACAATGACCCATTTAGAGTAATTGGAGGCACATAGCCCGGTGTACGTTTTCCAGCCTTAAACACAAGGATTTCACTCTTTTTGGCATTATACACCAGGCCATGGGCCCCCGCATACGACTCGCATATAGCCACTAACTTTCTCAACCCCCCGATCGAGGGGCTCAGCAGCACCATGTCATCAGCATAGCTCAAGTTGTTGACACACTGTCCGTCAATGTAACAGCCGAGATGGATGCCGCTGAGCTCCTCGATCAGCTGATTGATGTAGAGGTTAAAAAGGGTGGGCGAGCTAATCCCGCCCTGTCTTACCCCACATCGGAGGGAATATTCATCCGACAAGGCACCTGCCCACCTCACCTGGTTCTTTTGGTGCTTATACCAAAACCTAAACAAATTTGTGCACTCCGCCGGCATACCAGTGCTCCTCAGCTTCTCCCATAGCAGGTCATAATTTACCATGTCAAAGGCCTTGGATAAATCCAGGAAGCACGCATATACCGGCGTTTTTCTATTCGTGTTAATACTTGACAGTGTGCTTAAGACTGAAAATGGCACTCTCTGTAGACACACCCGGTTTGAACCCAAATTGGGCATCGTGAAGTTCTACATACTTCGCGAGACAGCCATTAAGCAAACTGGCTTTCTTATATATAAATATAAGAAATACTTACTTAATATAATAATATACGTTGCGTAATAAAATTAAAAAAAGTTCTAAAACAATATTAATTCTTCGTAAAAAATTATAAAACTATATAAAAGGATAGTTACTTCTTTGGTGAAAATATGTAGAATCAGCCAATTTGCTGGTTGTGGACATGATGGTGATGGAACAGTTAAGAGCAGGGTGCCGGGAGTAGATGGTGTCGGATGAGGATACAGCCGGGAGATGTTGGTGTCTGATGGTATTTGGTGATGGAACATGGAACAATGTGAAGATTGATCGAACTTACGATTTTTTTTCTCTGAAGAAAAGTACTTAAATTGATTATGTTGAGATAAAATTTGTTTTTGTGTATTACGCATTTTTTTTTAATATTGTAATCCGTAGAAATAATAACAGACGGTTGTTGACGGTGAGATAATAAAGTATGGTTTTGTAACTATGTATTAAAGTGTAAAAAATGTTTAATGTAACATTAGAGTATTATTAATAATTTTTCCATTTATGTGTCTCAAATTATAGTGAAATAATCTTCGAGCAGTAAAATTAATGTTCCGATTAGTATTCTTTGTTAATGTAAGGTTACAGTGAAATATGGTAAAATTAATAAAATGAATTGGAAAAGGTTAATAAGTAGGAAATTAATGTGCTTTAAATAGACTTCCATATTAGGTCGCGTTTTACAGTAGACCACTTAGGAGCTCTTGGTCACTTTGTTTTGCATTTCGTTGTGTCAGCGTAAAGCGATGCGCTCGTCGCTCGCGCACTTCGGGTGCTTATAAGGTATTCATGTAGCAAGATAGCTTGGTTGGTAACAATAATATGAATCAGGATCGAATTAAATTGTTGTTGAAATTAACTCATGTTGTCACTACTTTCAAGTACAGTCGAACCAACTGAATCATGACCCACTTCGCCGATCATTCCTTTAAAATCATAAATGTAGTTAGGTTTCTTCGCTTTTATCCATGTTGCACTTAGTACGTTTTAAATATGAATAAAAATGCGTCATTACGGGTCAGAAATGTATGCAATTTTAACCTTTGTTATCACTGCACTAGATATGCTTTAGACAAAGCAGTCTTAATTTGAATTTCTATTAAGATGTCATTCATACATAATCCAAACTCTTTTCACTACGGAGAAAAGGTATTATAATTTTAAAAATAAAGTGACGTTGTGTCTGATGTCAAGTTGTAGTCTGTCTGAAAAAATTGAAACAATAATTGAATTGAATTAAAACAAATCGTATAATGGCCTATTGGCAGAACAAAGAGCTCGGATAGTAGTGCTCAGAGAACAAGGCTCTAGCATTCGGGAAATATTACGAGAGTTAAATATAAGTCGGAACACAGTCAGAACCTGGATCAGAAGGCACGCTGAAGATGGTACCCTTGAAGACAGACGACGATATAATCATGGCGTTCGTCGGATCACGAACCAACAGAGAACGGAAATGCAACACCATTACGAAGAACATCCTTTTACTGATACCCGGTATTTTGCGGCACGTTACGACGTATGTCTACAAACAATAAGAAATAATTTGCACCGCACTGGGCTGCATTACAGGCATTATGCTAAGAAAGCTCACTTAACGGATGCACACAAAATTGCGAGATTAAATTTTGCACGTAATTACTTAGACTTCGACTGGACAAACACCATCTTTACAGACGAAAAATCGTTTTGCTCTTCTCAATATGGTCGCTTAACTTTGCGGCGTTACGATAACACTTGATACACAGAGGATCACGTAGTGCCCAACCAATTATATGGCCGAATTTCAGCTAACATGTGGGCCTGGATGGATGCTGGAAGTGTAGGCGAACTTGTTCAAATTTATCCTCGTCAAAATGCTAAGAACTATGTCGATTTATTGGAAGAATCAATGTTACCGACTTTAATAAAACCTATAGATGATATTAATAAAATGAAGTTTATAATTCTTCAACTTTACTATTTTATTATATAGTGACCACCACATGTTCCAAATGTGATTTTATAAAGAAACTGGGCCCGTTGATTTAGATTTGACAGATATATAAGAAATTTTGGAATTTTAAAAGACCGACAATGGGCTCGTTCATACAAAAAATCCCAAAAATATTCGAGATACGAATCACATCACACCTTTCGTGCGTTCAACATGTGAACTGTCGCTGTCGAGTGGAATTTCAAGTACGAATTTGTCTAAAATATGTGGCCAAAATACCATCCCAAATTAGCTTGATTTCGTGGCATATAAATTTTTACAAATAATGTAGGTAGTTTTTCGAATAGTCGTTCAGATAATTCACGCGCGAGTAGTGAGCCAGATGAATTCAATTCAACTGATCGCCGTTTGTTCAGTCCTCACAACAATAACTAAATATTGTTCTGAGGTTCAGTCGCTCACCGTCACCGACAGCGGAACGGCAAGAGCGCTTATCGCCGCATACAACACAGCACAATATGGTCAATTGCACTAATCGGCAACGTCGCATAATGGTTTTCTTATTTGCCTTGTCAGCTGTCAGTGTCTTATAAAATGATAACAGGTTCGTTACATGCGTTACGTGTAATGTATGTTCAAGCGAATTTCAACCTACTCGTATTAGAATGACTGTAGGAAAATGACCTTAAGGTGGGTCATGATTCAATTTGGTCGACTGTACCTATTATTCTTTTGTTACTAGGTAGATGTGTGTGTCTACTTTTAAATTTTCTATTTAATTTTATAAGTATATATTTTCTCGGGGTTAGATGTTATATTAAAAGCTACAAGCAATTAATGAGTTTTATTGGGTTTAGTGAAGATAATTAAATAATATGGCATACTAGAAATATGAATATGGAAAATGTTTCTCTGATTTGACTAACTTCAAAATAATTATGACAAAATATTAAAAGTTGAGTTAATGATAAGTGTATGTTGTATTTTACAGGAAGTTGGAATTTAAGATGGATTGTGTAATTAAATATGAGAGTTAGAATTGTTAAGTGGTTTAGATTGTTTATGATTAGTTTAGTAATGTTTAATAAATGTAGAAAATGTTGATTAATCGGATTCTCACTTTGGACTGATCATCCAAAATCTGAGTTTTTGTGTAATTAATTTTAAAGAATGTAGGCATGGTTTTGTTTTGATTTGAATCGATGAAGGATAAGTAAAATAATAAATAAAAGAGTGATAAAAATATTTTATGTAACGAATGGTACAATGTAAAGAGACGTATCCTTCATTCGATCATGGTAGGAACGAGCTTCCTCCGTGAGAATAGTTGGAGGCAGCTCATGACGAAGGTGTGCGAGTACGCAGCGTCAGAGTAGGTCCTTAAAACGAATGTCCCTTAAATAAATAAATAAAAATTAAAGGTGTGTACACTTGTATTAAAGAAAGTACCAGTAATAAATAAATGATATTAATAAAATGATGAATATTAAGAGTCGACTATAAATAAATATTTGTTATAAAATGAAAGGAATGTAATAAAATGAGATAAAAAGACGTCTTTATGGTATGGAGAATTTACCTGCTATCTTGTATGTACATACTATGAATTGACAAAGTGGACAGGCCAATCCACTAATCCCCAAATATGATAAATAAACAGGTAAATACCTATATTAATAATTACTTATTGTGAGAAAATAACTAAGTAGTTTGTACTTACAAGAATGTGACAGATATGTTATGTTAGAGATTTTTTAATTGACTTGTTTTTTTAAATATTTTTTATTCTCGTTATACATTACTCATATTTTACTAGTATTTTATCTTTGTTGTTTGATCGACTTTTATTTTTTGGTAGTTTCTGTTTTGCTAAAGTTAGGGAACCTAACTTTTTTTTATTATCGTTATTATTTTATAGATTTTGTAATAATGTACTACATAATGTAGTGGGTATGTAGCATTTATTCGTATTTTACAAAAACAAAAATGTATTACTTATTTTGTTTTTTTTTATTATTTACGGGGGAGGTGTAGTGTGTGTACGCCATATAGTTACACACATGCATCTCCACCCAGTATATAAGCAATAACATGCATTAATAAAGGGTCATTATAATCTGGAATCATCTTTTATTCGTTGCGCGAACCTCCCGCCTTTGCACCCTTTTTTGGGGATGGGTTGTATGTTCGCCTCCTTCCAAGACACCGGCACAATACCAGTATCGTAAGACTCCCTAAACAATCGTGTCAATATAGGAGACAACTCAGCCGCGCATCTGAGCAACACAATCACCGGAACACCATCCGGCCCGCTAGCCTTCCGCACGTCGAGCGACCGCAGCACGGCACGTACGTCACACTGCCTGATACGAATATCAGGCATGGTGGCCCCACAATGTGCTATAATAGGTGGAGCGGCGCCACAATCGTCGACGCGCGAATTGGCCGCAAAAAGTTCAGCTAACAAGTTCGCCTTCTCAAGCGGCTGATAAGCCAACGAGCCATCTGGATGTTTCAACGGGGGCAGCGAGGGAGAGCAGAAGTTGACCTGCACGGCCTTAGCGAGCCGCCAATAGCTACGGCTACCCACAGGGTGCGAGATCAACTCCCGCCCCACCCTTGCCACTCTTTGTGCATCCGCTCCTGCGAGAGCCCTCTTGTTAGACTTAGAGGCCTTGTTGTAGGCCGCCTTCAAGGAGCTGGCACTAGGGTCATTCAGAGCGCAAGCCCTCGTCCAAGCACGATACGCCGCCTGTTTGCATTCAGCAGCTTTGGCGCATTCGCGATTGAACCAAGGCCGCTATCTGCCAACGCTGGCATGATCTGTGAATGGAATATAATATTATGGAATTAATAAGAAGCGCACTCCGATGGGTCCTTTCCAAGAAAGCAGCTCTGGCCCCATGAGACGGATGAAAGTAATCACGCAATCCGTCCCAATCCACCGACGAGTAGTGCCACAGACGACGCTTGGTCTCCACCGTTTTCGGTGGACCAACGCTGTGCGGTGCTGTGGCAATGACCAAGCAGTGGTCTGATGAGCCTAGAGGTGCAAGCACCGACACTCTATACCCTGCAGGGCGACTCCTCAACAATAAGTCCAACTAAGAGGGCGCGTGACCTACGTTACCTGGCATCCTGGTGGGCTGGTCTACCAGTTGCGTCAGGTCTTGCGTCAGAGCGAAGGCATGAGCGACTCTACCAGCGTGATCAGTTTTGGAGGAGCCCAACCATGTTTCAAGGTGGGCGTTGAAGTCCCCCAAAACCACCACCTCGTCGTTTGGGAATCGCTCCTGCGCGACATCAGTCACTCGGCCGAGGTGGTCAAAATGGCTGCTTGTGTTAGCATATCCTGTGTGGGACCGATAGAGGCACGCAAAGACACGGCAACGGGAGCCGAATGCAATGCGCACCCAAAGGATGGGAAAGGAGGGGTCTTCCAAACAGTGCAGACGACGACAACAAATGTCAGCCCTCACGTACAGACATACTCCGGCTTTCGCGCGGAATTGCTCCTCAAGCTGATAGCCAGGGTACCTTCAATAACACGTGTCAGCAGGGCGTTGAATTTGAGTCTCCGTCAGAAAAAGCAATGCAGGCCGCGCCGTCTCGAGGTGTTGGTGGACGGCGTTGAGGTTAGAATGGAGCCCACGGATGTTAGTGAACTCCACCTCAAACAGCGAATTGGTGGTGGGAGAGGAGGAAGCCGCTGTATTACCTGCATTCTTTTTAGGCACTGTCATTGGAAAAGGGGAAGGAAGGGACGTGAACAAGGAGCCGCTACTGTTGCAGAGAAATGAACAAAGCGAGTTACCGCTTCACTATTGGAAGAGAGTTGCAACCACAGCCGACATGCCGGACGGAAGGGCCCCCATACCCTCCCGGAAGTGGTCGCCGGGTCCCACCATTTTCGGTCACCAACCGGCACGATGATCCACTCCGAGATTATGCGCGACCTGGTGAGGCAGCCTCCCGAGGTGGTTAGCCCCGGTTGGGCCCCTGTACTATGCCGCGGGCGGCCAGCGGCACCACCGTTTAAACCGGTTGTGATGATTTCCCAGCACGCGTAGATTTAGATATTGTAAGTGCCCAGTTGTCTACTCCTATAATTAACATAGGCTGTACTTCGTCGTAGCACAAGAAATCAGTCAAATCCGCTAAATAAGGTAAGTTACATATGTTTTTCCTATTTACTGATGAGCGTCGGCTCACACCTAAGTTATCGACCGAACGTACGTTACGCAATTTGTAAGATTTTGAACAATGTCGCCCTTTAATTTCTAAATCTATATAACTTACAAAACATTCACGGGATAAACCTCCTACACAGTCAATCCGCACGTGCTTTGATGGACCGATTGCACCAATTTGTTTAGAAAGCTTTGAATCTATGAAAGTAGCTGTACAGCCATCGTCTAGCAAAGCATATGTTTCTATACTACTGACAGGCCCGGTCACAATAACTGCGACCACCTTTAATAACGGACGAGTCTTAACTATGGAAACAGGTGAGAAAATGTTAGTTGCGACGTGAGCTGCTGACTCAATATCTAAATCCACCTGCTTGTCTGACACTACTGGAGAAGACTCAGAGTCCGTGTCAGAGTCCATATCGGCATGAGCAATAATATTCTGTTCCGAACTATCACTATTAAAAAGTCTGTGGTGTTTATATGTACAACCCTTTATACCGCAAGGAGTTTTTATCTTACAGGAATTGAACCTATGTAGTTTATAATCTAAGCATCTGTGGCAGACTTTATTACTTTTAATCAATTTCCATCTGTCATTTACTGACAATGATAGGAAATTGTCACATTTCGCTAGACTATGTGAGTTATCACAAAAAACGCATTTATTTACAATAGTATCTACCTTTGGCCGATATGATTGTTTTTCAGCAAGTGCGTTACATTGTACTCGATCTTTTCTTTCGTGCGAACTGGGGCCATGAAATAGAGATGTTGAAGGAAATTCTATGGCAGCACCGAACTTTGCTTGCAACTCCACTTCCCTGGTCAAGAAAGCGGCGAGTACCTCCAGACGACTGCGTCCGGTACCTCCAGACGACTGCGTCCGTCCATTCGTTCAGCCGCGTAATCATACCAACGAGTTCGAATTAACGGGGACAATTTACCTAAAATGGCACTGAAAAGTTCGGGTGAACGTAGATAGTCCGTCTGATCTAATAAACGCACTACTTCGACACAGTTTTTTATTTTACAAGCAAAGTTTGCTAAATCCTTACCTTCAGCGCTTACTCGCTGGAGAGCACGCACAGAATTAAGAAGTACGATTGCTTCAGGCCGACCGTACTTCAACTCTAGGGCGTCCACGACCTGCATCGGGTAACGCGCCGCCACAAGGAGCTGAAACACAGCATCACGTGCGGCGCCGGAAAGCGATACGTCTAGACGAGCTAAGTTTTCAATCGTAGTTTAGGATGCTTGAGTATCCAAAAAGGATCGTTTAAAGGCTAACCACTCTGTAGGAGACCTTCCATCAAACACTGGCAATTGTATATTTGAGCTCCTGGGCTTATTGACTAAAGCTTCAAGTGCCCGCGTAAGGCGGTCGTCATCAACATGGGGGCCGGGTTGACTTGTGTAAGGAATCTGAAAATTGCAAGTATTATTTAAAGTTTCTTTTTGGTCATGAGCAGATCTCGGAATGTGGTCCCGTACTTGGACGCGATGTGGCGCAGTGTCCAG
This sequence comes from Scoparia ambigualis, assembly GCA_963921215.1. Taxonomy (NCBI): domain Eukaryota; kingdom Metazoa; phylum Arthropoda; class Insecta; order Lepidoptera; family Crambidae; genus Scoparia; species Scoparia ambigualis. The sequence goes on along the minus strand of OY992525.1, from coordinate 18,274,237 downwards.
CGTGGCAATATTGCTTGGATACTCGTTGAGTTTCACTGCATGCGGGCCTTCGTCTACTTGTACAGTGGGCAACCACATTTCTACTCGATGTTGACTATCGTGAAAGTTGTATGACCTATTGCTAGCACGTGAGCTAGCTCGAGTGCTACGGTTTGCTTCTATCTCGGCGAGCTTCGCTCGTAACTCTAGGTCTATAGATCTACGTTCAAAGGCGTTTTGCTGCTTTACCAACTCGGTGACACAGCGAGCATGCTCCGCTTGTGCGGCAAGTATTCTCGCCTTTACTGTGAAGGTGTGTGATACCGACGACCGTGACGTGCGCCTTCCTTCGGACAGCGACATAGCGGTGTTGGGAGGTGGCAGCAACGTGCCTGCACCACTCGTCGTGGGCGGCTGCTGCACTTCCATATCCAGCGATGTAGTCGCATAGGGAGTGGGCAAGGATGTGTCGCAGTTGCGGGGCAGCGGTGCCGGGGGCGACTCTTGCATCTCCCGTCCACGGTTAGGTGCGGTCGACGACGGAATAACACTTTTCTCGGGAGTTTTCGAGCGAGTTTCGTATCCCATGCTCCACTGATTTAAAATACGCGGAGAAGGACCAAATGTTAATGAGTAGACTGTATGATGAAGAAAAGACGATTCTCAATGGAGCAAAGGATATAATAAGTACTAAGTTTTACAGCTCAAAAGCACCAAACCAAAGACACTGACAAAAGTAGAAAAAACAAAGGCAATAAAAAAATGAAATATTTAAAAAGGTTTATATTACGAAGCCAGTTCGTAACAGTTATCTATCGAGATGCACATGTAGAAACATCTGAGGAGGCTGATGATACAGCAACACCAACTCCTACTAAAAGAAATATTGTTTTTACTAAAACACATGATCTGTAACAATTTAATCTTTTATTTTAATACTATTTCTTATGTTATAATCATGGATGCTGCATTCTGTAGCATATACATATCTGTAGATAAATAAGTTTATTAATGTAAGTTTTATTTACTCTTTTGTAATTTTAACCGCTCTGCCAAACGTAAGTCCAATCATAGTTCATCTCGTCTTGGGTTAATCTCTCATCACTTTGAATCGTGATGATCGATCTTAACGGGGGGGTTGTTATACGCTATGTCTCGTGTAGAAATTGATGCTGTTCTTTCGGCCCCTTCGGATATTGTATTACCTGAGGATGATATAGATGATCCCTGGTATAAAAGAATCTTTGTTAATTGTCAAAAGTTTCCTACTAAGTTTAAAAACTTTAGAATTAAAAATAATACCTTTATATAGATATTGCAAAAGTAAATTTGGTTATAGTAATCGTTTAGATTGGAAAATTGTTATTCCAAAATAACGTATTCTAGATACTATTCGTTCTAATCTTGATGATGTTAATTCTGGTCATCTTGGAGTTCATAAAACATTAAAAAAGTTTAAACAGCATTATTTTAGGAATAGGATAGAAGAAGATTCATGATGAAGACGTTCATTTGTACATTAAGTATTGTGATGTTTGCACAGCTTTTAAACATAGTACTTCTCCACCTTTTGGCCATATGAAAAACCCTAAAAAAGTAGATTTCCCATTGTTATGCTTTCGGTTGATATAATAGGAATTTTACCTAAAATTTATTCTGGTCTAGACGTTTTTACTAAATATTGTTGGATATTTCCTTTAGCTAAGGCTACTACTTTGGCAGTTTTTTAAGATTTTTGAAAAGGATATATTTCTTAAGTTTGGTGTTCCTAAAATTATAGTCTGCGATAATGGTACTCAGTTTACTTCTTAACATTTTGTCGATTACATGAAAAGTTATAACATTAACAAAATATTTTATACTACTTTGTATACCCCTCAAAATAACCCAATAGAGAGATATAATAAAACCATTGAAACTTGTATATCATGTTTTGTTAAAGATGATCAGAGAACATGGTCTAAGTTGTTGCCTCATGTTCAGTTAGCTTTGAATAGTAGTGTTAGTCTTGCTACTGATTTTACTCCTAACTTTCTCATGTTTGGTAGAGAGTTAATTGATGATGCCTCGTTGCATAGATTTAGTAATTCTTTTAATAAATTATTTGAAGTTAGTTTTGGTGAAAGAAATTCTTTTGCTTATTCTATAAATTCACTTAGTAATATTTTTGTTAAAGTTCAGACACAATTGTTTAGAGCTTATAAAAGTAATCATAACGGTCGCAGAGTTATTTCGTTTGCTGTGGGTGAAAATTGGTGGGTCAAAATTACGCCTCCAAACAACATTGTTTGGAGGCGTAATTTTGTTCAATCTAATGCACCGGCTTATTTTTCGTCTAAACTTGCACTTAGGTTTGTATAACGTAAAATTATAGAAAAAGTTTCAGATAACGTTTATGTTTGAAGGATTTGGAAAAGGGTTACGTTGGGCGTTACCATGTAAAGGATATAATTAAATATTAAAATTTAATCTGTTTTGGAATTTTTCAGGCTCGCCGTTGATGTCTTGTTTTGGGGACCAGGCTTTTGTAATGGAGGAATGTGATAGATATATGTGCGGAAATAGCCTTATGTAATTAGATGATGTATGAAAGGAAACATCAGGACGGATGTCGATAGAGTTTGTTCTACAGGTTTAAACTTAGGTGAATTTGGAAAGAAAGTAATTTCTCTAGTTTATTTACCCATAGTAAACGATTTCCTTTTGTTTGATTGTACATTTTGTATAATATCTTAGTGTACTTTGTTTGTTGTATTTTGTTTTTTGCACTTTGTTGTCTACACTTAGGACTAAGTTGGATTAGTTATTTGTAGTCTAATTTTAATTTTGTTTATTATTTAAGTTCTGGATCCATACCTGGACATGACATTTTGTTCTGACCAGACAATTTATTCTTTACAGGAAAATTGCTCATTGGTACAGTTTTTTTCTTTTTTGGATGACATTTATGTGTGTCCCTGACATTTATTTTTTTGGACACTATTTTGGTCGTCCTGGACACTTTCTCTTTTGGATGCCACTTTGGTTTTGCCGTTTTGGAAAACTGTTGGTTTGGTATTTTTTTGACCTTTTGATTGTTGGATTCCATTTTATGGTTACCATTGCTTATGGGATGTAACGGACATTTTGTTCCGTTATGTTGTTCTTTTTTTTGTTCTTTGTGCCCGGTAAGTCGGATAGTGTTGCGCCGATCACAAATTCACTTTTGTTTGTTTGTTGAATTCTTTTCAGGATTTTTTGTTGACTCTGTGCCCAGTAAGTCAGTGGTGTTGTGCTGATCGCAGGTGAAACTTTGGATAGGCGTTTGTCTAACGTTTGGGTTTTGTCGTTTTGTTCGACGTCGCCTTGCTTTGCCTGGTGCGATTGGTGTTTGATTTTGGATGCGTTGTAATACGACGTGTTCGCGTTGTTTTGCGATCTTGAGTTCGGTAGTCGATCACGAGAACTCTTGATTCGGTGACTGTTGTTGTCCAACCGATATTAATTTGCTGTGCTTTAGATGTTCCGGAGGAATGTGTTATTAGACTTTGTGACCATAGTGTCAAATAAATTTCTTATAGTTTGAAGGAAGGAGAGTTTTAGACTCGCTGACCTTAGTTGTCCAACCGATATCTCGTGGGTTGTAGGAGATTTGTTCGATTTGGTGACAAGGCACGTTGGCTTGTCATGGTCCAGCCACAAGTTACGATATGTTTTTTGATGTTAGAAATAAGTTGTCCAACCAATTCAATTAGTATTGTGTCGACATTAGGGTCTGACCATATTTTGTTGAGATTCGTTCTTGGTGATGGTATAGTTTTGGTGTTGGTTTGTGTTAATCGAAAATTAACATGTTTTTATATATATTTCAATATGTATCATCTTAATATTTACAGCCTTTCTGTTATCGATCTTAAGTTCAGAAAAAATACTTGTCATTCAATATACATGCTTGTGATTGGTCTAACTGCGGCCAATAAAGGGACTGAATGTAAAAACTGTCGAGTTCATAGTTTTTAAATTTCAATCAATCATTCATTGGTTTTGTCTTCAAAGGCGTGTGGATGCCATTGTAATATTCATAATTATAATATCTGTTCTTGTTACCTATTAAAATCAGTGTGACAAAGTATAGTGTTTATCTTCATCATCCTTACCATCACCATCATCAACTATCAACGTCTCAAGGGTTTAACGCGACGCTTCGAACCCGCCGTCGGCGCTCTTGAGAAAGTCATCAACGAGTACGATGCTTGGCCGTCACGATCACGACTGGCCGAGAAAATCTACGTACAGTTTGTAAACACATTGTTGTTTTATTTGTTTGGGAAATAATAAGTTTGGTGCTAGTGTTTAAATATTTAAGGAGTTTTAGAGTTTTGTGTTGTGTTTTCAAAATCCCTTGTACTCCAACTAGGGTAGAGTTTAGTAAAGTTTTGATAGAGTTTTAGTAAAGTTTCGATAGAGTTTTGGTAGAGTTTTAGTAAAGTTTTGATAGAGTTTTGGTAGAGTTTAGTAAAGTTTTGATAGAGTCTTTGGTAGAGTTTGTCATAAAATAAAATGTCTTGTATTTTTTTAGGAGAGGACGGGTTGTAATGTCCTATTTTAGTCCGCCATTACATGCTCATTTTTTAGACAGGGACTGTTCAAAGTTAAAGTCAAATTATTTATTCAATGTAAACATTTATAAGCACTTATTGACGTCAATACTAATAATAATAAAAAAACAGTTAACTAACTTATAGTTAAGACTTAACAACTAATCTAACGAGCTATAGTCTGTGCCTGACAAATGCGCATCGCTACCCCCAGTACCACTGCACGCCGAAACAGAAACGTGTCGAACCGAAATATAAGCCGTGGTCATAGAATGGTGTAAACAAACGTATCCTGGTACGAGACTTAAATAGCGGGCAAGTGTCTCTCCCCTAGCGACACAAACGGCTAAAATTTATAGGTAATTTATCGTTTTTTTGGGATGAAAGGTGATTTCCAATTAGTGTATTGATATTGTGGTAAGTAATAGAAATTGGAAATAACTGAGTTTTTGAAGGAAAATAAAGTAACGGCTGAATTAATGTTTTCCAAAACTCAAGTACCTAACCAATAAGGTTGACATTTTTAATCATTTAAATATCTTTTTTAATAAAAACTTAAGCATAAAAAACGTCGAAAATTAATATGCATAAATTTGTGTGTTTGAAAATTGTTTCGTTTTTCGTTACTACCGTACAGAAGCTTCACCCTCCAACGACCCCCACGCGAAACCGAAACCAATCGCGTGACCCGAGCGTTCATATTTCGATAGGCAAAGCCGACTCGATATCGATTTGACGTCCGTCAGGAGCGCAGGGTTTACGCGCGCGCGTAGGAATTACGAGATAAGGCTAGATAGGTCGCGGTTTGAGTTTTTCAAACCATCTGAGACATAGAAAATAATGGTTTAAAGTCTGGAAAAAAAAAGTGTGTATTAGTTAAGCATTTAATCTATTCAAAGTCTCATGAGTCACAAGATCCAATGAACTTCACACGATAGAAAAAAAATCCCAAAGTTACCCCTTTTTGTAACGTTTTTTTAATATTATGACTAAACTACTGATACTTTACATTTAATTTTTGTACTCAACGAAAGACAAATAATTCGCAGATAAATTAGCAGAGAATCCTATAAAGTCTATACATATAGGCAATAAAACCTATAAAACGCGCTGCTTCACTGTTATACCCGTCCCGTACCGTCGTACCATTGAGAGAGAGAGAGAGAGAGAGAAGCCGCGAGAGAGAAATACGTGGCCTTAAGAGGGTTTACGCACCCCGGCCCCCCACAAAAACTTCCAAGTCGAATCCCTCAAAAACCAATAAGCCAATCCCGACGAAACTCCGCACGCCGAAGCAAAGCACAAAACATTCCAAAAAATCACCAATGTAACTGAGTTATTGCGATTTTTAACTTTCTATAGTGGACTTTAAATCGCAATAACTCAGCCAGAACCACGTCCTACAAAAATGCCCCCAACAAACCATTCAAACCCCCGCGCTCCACTCCAGTACGCAAAAATCCACAAAAATTGGCTCATTGGTCCCCAAAAACCTCGACTCAGAAGCCTGCACGGAAAACCGAAACGCGCAAACCCTCTTAAGCGACGACGCGCGACGTGGAGCGTGCGAGCTGAGCTGAAACCTTTACTTCCATACGCCTAGGCGGCCTTCCTGGGAGGCACGCCGGCCCAACGTACCTAAACTGCAACACCCCACTGGTACAAGTGGGGTAAATGACCCTTCATGCACATCTAGCTGGCACAGACCATAATCTACTCTACCTACCTAACTAATCTAGCACCAGTTCGGATTTTGGGAGAGCCTTTGACTGAGAAGAAGCTGGCAAGAAACTCAGGAGGCCTTTACTTTTTTCTCCCTCTATGTGACACAAGTTACATTAAAGTGTCATAGATCTAATTAAGTACTTACAATTTATTAAACATAATTAAGTACAATTTGTACGCATCAATAAAATTAATAATAACAAAATTAAATAATTTCAATAGAATACAATTCATAATAATTGAATGAAACAATAGTTAATAGTTAATAATAGTTTAAAATACTAATAATAATACACCAGTACAGACTAGACTTATTTCCATGCATTTTTGTCTGCAACATAGTCATTGATCTTATAATAAGCTTTCGCAATTAACACACGTTTGATGTGCGTTTTAAATTTGTTGTCTGTCAATGCAGTTTTCAGGTATTTTGTTATAAAAACGAATTGAGTTGCATATAAAAGATTTACTACTTTTGCTAAATCTGAACTACGGAGCACACAGTTTGTTCCTGTTCCTTGTGTTATATCCGTGAACCTCATTGTTTCTGGTATAAAGGTGTAGATTTTTACGAGCGTACATAATATTTACAAATATGTACAAGGACGGTAAAGTAATGATATCTATATCTTTAAATAATTCCTTCAACGAATCACGTGCTTTTAACTGATATATAAACCGAACTGCTCTTTTCTGGAGAATCAAAATTCTACTAACGTCTGCTGCCGTTCCCCATAGTAGTAACCCATATGACATAACGCTATGGAAATAAGCAAAATAAACCAGCATAGCAGTAGAATGATTTGTAATTTTTCTTATATTTTTAACAGCAAAAGCAGCCGAACTGAGCCTCTTTGCCAGACTCTCGATATGAGAACCCCACTGTAATTTAGAGTCTATCCCAATACCTAGAAAAGACGTTTCATTAACGATTTCTAACGTTTCCGAATCTAATTCAATATTTTACAGACTGAGCCGTGTATTAGGTGAAGAAAATTTAAGAAATTTAAAATTGAAATTTGTTATTTTTACAGCTGTATTTAATACATGTGGCTGTACGGGTTGCTTTGTTAAAAACATTCCTTTTGTCGTCTTGTGACATTGACAGATTGTCACAGTTTCCGGTGGGTTTCTTTGCATCGCGTCGAGATATGGCGCTGATATAATTTTTGGTTTCGAAGGATTATCCTCCGACATCTTATTTTGAAAATGATTTAAATTGGAAAAGGCTTTAGATGCCTTAATTGTTTATTTTTTTGAAAATTACTTTTACGTTTGGTTTGGCGAAAGATTATTTTGTTCAATATGATTATTTAGCCGCATTTTGCTCTGAAGCGTCTTCCAGATACTTCCAATTAATTCCAATATCTTTCCTATTTCGTTTCATCCGTTTTCATCTTTTTTCATCCGCGTTTGACATCCAAAGTCCAGGCGCACGTTGCATCGTCGGAGGGCCATTGTTTTGACAACATGGTAGGACCCAGGTCGTTGAAGTTCTCAAGTAAGTCTAATCTTTACCGTTTCCTCGGCGTTGCAGAGAAATGAGAACGGACTCCTAAACATTGTTACTACCACATTCATTTTAAATCAGTGGTTACACTAATTGTTTTAGACTCGTACCCTGCCTCGGCAAGCAGGAATGTACTGACTGATTAAAACTCAGGTTAGTAAGGGTAAGGGTTTTGTTAGTTAAACACGGTGCTATATTCACAAGATATTACCTATTTATATTCACAAAGTATTTTTCAGAATCACAAAATATTATTTAGATTCACAATATAATGTTCTTTGGTTCACATTAAATTTAAAGGCAGATCCTATTATAAAGACAATTTAGTCTATTTAAACTTCTTTGTATTTCATAGATTTAATATTCATACATTTAAATTTAGTATGTTATTTATTTGGTAACTTTGTATTCACAAGCCTAATTTTTGTTAGTATTAAACTTCAAACGCTAAAAGGTTAAAGAAAATGTGATTTTGAAATAAAACAATGGTTCAGAGTAAATAGTTTTATTTCATTAGCTACTCCCCTGCAGATTAAAATCCAATCTCTCTGATGACATTCCGAGGTAAAATTGTTTTCTATTTATTTAATTCGATGGAGATAACTCCGTCTGGCGCCCGAAGATTAATTTAAAGGTAATTTCCTTCTAATATTTTGCATTTAAAACCTTTTTATTTAACATTACATTTGAAACATGCATGTTTTTATTATCCATTACAATTGGCACCTGCGAACAGGGATTTGACTTGAATTGTTTTACACAGGTTAGTGATTTGTTTGAGACAAGCTTTTGTTTGCTATGTAAAGCTTGTTATTTTGTTGTTTTGAGTGAATATAGCACAGACCTAATTATTTATTTTGTAATTTGGTTGATGGAAATTTCCACAGTTTGTTATGAAATTTTGTTGAATTTGTTATTACCTTAAAACTATGTTGACTTTATTATTGATAACAATTGTGTCATGAACAATTTTGTTTGTTTGTTTTTAAAGAATATTTCTTTAACTTTGTTTAAAAAGAATTAATCTTTAATGGTTTTGTTGTAAAGAATACTTTATTCTTTAATATTTGGTTATGCTATTGTTAACTTTAACAATTAGTCTTTTATTTTGTTTTCATTAACTTAACTGCACAGAAGTGGGTTTCATGTGTTGAGTTGTATCTCTTAAAATGTTTACTTATTTAAAACTTAAAATAAGTGTTATGCAGTTTACTTTAAGCTGCGGTTCCTTTTGTGAGTAAATAAAGCACCTAATTTTGATATTTAATATAATAATTTACAGTTTAATGACTTAAACAGTTTTGATAAACAAATTTAAACATTTAAATAAAACACATTATTAGTTTTGATATTTAACATCAATTTTATTAAACTTAAAATGGATAAAACGATTCAGTGTCCGCCTGTTGAAAATATTTTACCTGGTGATAGTGTTGTTCTTAAATCAGCTGGTACCTGCACTGGTGATGACGGTATGGAATCTGATCAGTTTGATAATGTTGTTAAGGAGAAGCCTGCTCATTTTTCGTCGTTTAATATGATTAATGAAACTCTTAGAAAAAATTTGCCGAAGTGTTCTACTAAGCTGCCTGACTTTAAGCGAAGCGGAATTTTATTTGAAGGTAAGACTTATGTGCGAGAGTTTATACACTTCTGGACACATCTATTGGCCCACCTTAGAGTTTAGGCTTCTATGGCCCCTACTTTAACATGATTGCTAGATTTTTTTTTTTTTTTTTTTTATTGGCAACGGGTAAGCGCTTGGCCTTTATCTCACCTGATGGTAAGTGACGATAAGGCCGAAGGTGGAAGCGCGCTTCACCCGGAATCCTCAACCACTGAGGAACTGGCTATCTTATCCCAAACTGCCGGAACACAACAATGCTATAAACATCGTTGTTATGGCGACAGACTTAGTTAAGATGGTGGTAGCTAGCCAGGCGGACTTGACAGCCCTACCACCAACCAAACCGAGCACACAAAGATGTACCCCCGCTGGGAATCGAACCCGGGACCTCTGGGTCTGAAACCGGTAGCTTAGCCACTAGACCACAGAGGCGGTTAAAATTAGATTGAAAATTAGATTGAACAAAAACTATTGATGCAGTTTTAAACCTGATACATTTTCCCATCTTTTTCGATCGTATTGTTTTAAATTTGAATTCAGAATACCACACGACATGGAGCTACGCCTAACAAGTCGGGTATGCGCCTTGATGAAGGCAGTTGATTTTTGAATAAAAAACATGTTTTATCAAATAAAGGTTTAATTTAATAACGCGTGTTGCCTCCATGTGCATCTACGACAGCTCTCATACGATTAGGCATAGAGTTTATCAACCGCTCTATTAAATTTCGAGGGATCATCTCCCATTCCTCTTCTATGGCAGTTTTCAACTCCTGCATCGTCTGAGCAACTGGCTGACGAGCCCTAACACGTCTTTTTAGCTCGTCCCAGATGTACTCAATCGGGTTCATGTCTGGGCTTCTGGCTGGCCAGTCCATAACTATGATGTTCACATCTCGAAGATATTCCCTGACGATGCCGGCCGTATGGGTTTTTGCATTATCATGCATAAAAAGGAAATTTGGGCCCACATGGTCTACGTATGGTATCACGTGGGGGTCTAAGCACTCACGAATCACCTTTCAGCATTTATTGTTGGCAGCCGTGGTCCCTTAATAACCTCAAGTTGAGTTTTGTCGCTCGCGGATATACCGCCCCAGACAGTCCATGAGCCACCGCCATAAGCAACCCTCTCTTCAAAGCAGCATTGTGAAAAACGCTCTCCCTTACGTTCCATCATTGCCATGTAACGCAATTTTAGACTTATCAGAAAAGTGTACACGGCTCCAATGCTGCTGAGTCCAATTTAAATGAGTGCGCGCGAAATGAAGACGCGCTGTACGGTGGGCTCGCGTTAGTTTGGGGCCATTAGCTGGCTTGTGTGGTACCATATCGCGTTCTTTTAAATTTCTCCGAACAGTTCGAGCGCTCACAGATACTCCGTGGAAGTCGAGAAGTTGGTTTTGTATCTCAATGGAGGTAAGGTGACGATTTCTCAAGCTGGTCGTCACGATGAATCGATCCTGCCATTCAGTTGTGACCCGAGATCGTGGCCTTCCTTGGCGACGAACAAAGCCTTTAGGTATCTCCGATAAACATTTCGGACCGCAGATCGACTTAAATTAAGTTGAGCACTCACATTTCTTTGGCTGTGTCCGGCCTGGATAAGTGCCACAGCTTGGGCAGCGATTTCAGGCGAAGTATCCATAGATTATTGATAGAACCTCATCTTAATATTAAGAATAAGTAATGTTTGTTGCAAAACCAAAGAGAAAAATCACACTTTCAAGAATTAAATTCAAGTAAACCAATAAAATCAAGTTTTCTTAGTATTCGATTGTTTGATATCAAAGAACAGGCTCCAAATTGTCTTTTGTTTATTTAAATTCTGTGTTCGAAATTTAAAAAAAGACTATTGAATAAAATTATGAATGTGCCTGGTTCAAAACTGTATAAAAACTTTTTGCTCGACCTAATATAAATTTTTATCTAGGACTCAACGAAACTGAAAATGCAAGGTGGGCCAATACATGTGTCCAGAAGTGTAGTTCAAGTTGAAGACTATTTTCTTTATAGGAATTTTGATGAGTCTGTTTTGGTTGGAGCCTTTTCGAAACTTCTTTCTGGAAAAGAGCACGTTGAAAAAGTATGCAATAAAATTAATAGGTTTTCGTATGCCCTATTTAAACTAACAAAAACAGCAACTAGAAATACAGCCCTTACTGCGTACTTCACTTATGTTGAGTCTGTTCTGCGATACGGACTCATCATATGGGGGTAATAGCACTGACATAAACAGGGCGTTCATAGCCCAAAAAAAGTAAATAAGGGCAATATGTGGTACTGTGCCTGACGAACCTAGTAGACCACTCTTTAAAAAGTTAAACATACTACCACTTCCATGTCTATACATATTTGAAGCTGCTAAATTCGTAAAAAAGAATTTAAATTATTTTAAACAGGCTAAAGAAGTTTATCCACGATGCACACGAAATTGCAATAGGTTGGTCTCTGCTATAATTCCCAAAAGTACTCGTTTTTAAAAAAAGCTGTTACTGGATGAGTATGACAATATTTAATAATGATTTAAAATGACAATACTTCATAAAAGAATTGCCATTTAATAGATTTAAAAGGGCCAGTGACACCCGAATGGCAATGACAACAACTGGCTTATGGAACATGCTTTTTATACGATTAATGAATTTTTTAATAAAACTTAATATCTAATAAATAATAATGTTTATGTAATAATAATAATTTGACGACCTCCTTGGTCGAGTAGTTTGTACACCGGTTTTCATGGTGTCGCCATCTCTGAGGTCCCGGGTTCGATCCCCGGTCGGGTCAATTTAGAAACTATTGTTTTTCTAAATTGTCTCTGGTCTGGGTGTTTTCTATGTATAATAAGTATGTATTTAAGTATTTTATGTACGTTTATTCGTTGTCTAGTAACCATATAACGAGTTTCTTCAAAGCTTCTTTTGGGCTAGATAATTGGTGTGATTGTAGAAATGTCTAATTTAATTTAATTTAATTTAATATTAATATGCAATTTAAATTAAATACGATAATTGAATTTTCATACTTTGACACTTATTTGATTTTTAATTTTAATGTATAATTAAAGATATTTACATGCTGTTTGTAATGGCTGAATAGGCAGATTTTATATATTTTGCTACGAACATCTACTGTGTACCTTATTCTAACGCAAATAAATGATATTTCTATTTCTATTTCTTGGAACTGCTGCGAAGTGGTTTAGAGCAAATAGATTTTTTATTGGTTCGTGGTCAGATTTAAAAGTTGCTTTATTGAAACGTTTTGATAAGTGTGATTTTGACTACTTTTTGGAACATGACTTGCGTACTAGGAAACAGAAATATAATGAGTCACTTCCTGACTTTATTTCTGAAATTTTTGATATGTCTAACCGTCTTTCAATTCCTCTTTCGAAACAAACTTTAATAAATATAATTAAACATAATATGTTGCCAATTTATACACCTTACATTTTAGGTAAAGATATTTTTTCTTTGGACTTATTCACAGCTTTTGGGAAGGAGTTGGAGCCACTGGTGGACAGAAAGCCGTTTAAGGCGCCTGTTAAAAATGTTAAATTTGAGAAAAAATATTCAAGTGCTGCTCAGAGCACTATTTCTTGCTTGAAGTGTGGAGAGATAGGCCACTCATTTAAAAATTGTTTTAGATATCCTGGTTTAATTTGTTTTAAGTGTAAGAAGTTGGGGGTCACTACTAAGGATTGTGAGGCGTGTGTTTTGGCTAAGAATAGTAATTCTACTAGTCCAAAAAACTGATTCGGTCGCGTCGCTCTCCAGTTTTTGCAAAAACCAAGGATGAGTCGATGTGTAAAATTGTTAATCACGCTTATAGAACAAACCTGACAACGCTACTTGTAAAAAATAATTTTCTAATTGGTTAGAATATTTAAAAACTTTCTTTGGCGTTTATAAGGCTGCTCCTATTCTCTTTGTTCAAAATAATGATTCGAGACCATTTCTACAGTTCTCCGTTGGTAATCATAAATTTTCTGGTTTGCTGGACAGTGGTTCGAATAGATGTATTTTGGGACGTTATAGTCATAATAAATTTATAAAATTAGGTTTTAAAATTTAAATATTTTCTGAAATTATTTAAAATTATACTTACACAGCTGATGGTTCTGCTCAGAGAGCTATAGGCACAATTTATATTCTTAGTACTTGTGATAATAGTACTAAAATTATAATTTTTTTGATTATTTCTTCTGTTGATTACTGTCATTTTGGGATTTGATATTTGGTTAAAATTTGATCTTGCTGAAGAACTTTAGAATTATATTACTTTCATTAAAGATAGAAATGTGAAACTTGGAACTTGTACAGTTACGAACGCTATGTCTCGTGTAGAAAATTCTGCTGTTCTTTCGGCCCCTTCGGATATTGTATTACCTGAGATGATATAGATGATCCCTGGTATAAAAGAATCTTTGTTAATTGTCAAAAGTTTCCTACTAAGTTTAAAAACTTTAGAATTGATAATAATACCTTATATAGATATTGCAAAAGTAAATTTGGTTATAGTAATCGTATAGATTGGAAAATTGTTATTCTAAAAGAACGTATTCTAGATACTACTCGTTCTAATCATGATGATGTTAATTCTGGTCATCTTGGAGTTCATAAAACATTAAAAAAGCTTAAACAGCATTATTTTTGGAATGGGATATTTAAAGACGTTCATTTGTACATTAAGTATTGTGATGTTTGCACAGCTTACAAACATAGTAATTCTCCACCTTTTGGCCATATGAAAAACCCTAAAAAAGTAGATTTCCCCATTGTTATGTTTTCGGTTGATATAATAGGAATTTGACCTAAAAGTTATTCTGGTCATAAATATACTTTCGGTCGTAGATGTTTTTACTAAATATTGTTGGATATTTCCTTTAGCTAAGGCTACTACTTTGGCAGTTTGTAAGATTTTTGAAAAGGATATATTTCTTAAGTTTGGTGTTCCTAAAATTATAGTCTGCGATAATGGTACTCAGTTTACTTCTAAACATTTTGTAGATTACATGAAAAGTTATAACATTAACAAAATATTTTATAATACTTTGTATACCCCTCAAAATAACCCAGTAGAGAGATATAATAAAACCATTGAAACTTGTATATCATGTTTTTTTAAAAATGATCAGAGGACATGGTCTAAGTTGTTGCCTCATGTTCAGTTAGCTTTGAATAGTAGTGTTAGTCTTGCAACTGATTTTACTCCTAACTTTCTAATGTTTGGTAGAGAGTTAATTGTTGATGCCTTGTTGCATAGATTTAGTAATTCTTTTAATAATTTAAATGAAGTTAGTTTTGGTAAAAGAAATTCTTTTGCATATTCTTTAAATTCACTTATTGATATTTTTGTTAAAGTTTAGACTCAATTGTTTAGAGCTTATAAACGTAATGCGTCGTATTATAATAAGGGTTGCAGAGTTATTTCGTTTGCTGTGGGTGATGTTGTTTGGAGGCGTAGTTTTGTTCAATCTAATGCTCCGGCTTATTTTTCGGCTAAACTTGCACCTAAGTTTGTAAAATGTAAAATTATGGAAAAAGTTTCAGATAACGTTTATGTTTTGAAGGATTTAGAAAAGGTTTACGTTGGGCGTTACCATGTAAAGGACATAATATTTTTTTATTTTTTTTATTTTAGCCTATACTGTCCCACTGCTGAGTAAAGGCCTCCCCCAAACCCTTCTACGCATCTTTATCTTTGGCGCGGGGACCACCGCGGAAACGTTGGCAAGACGATCTCGATGCCTTTTTGGGAAACTGGTGGGAAAGGATATAATTAATTATTAAAATTTAATCTGTTTTCGAATTTTTTAGGCTCGCTGTTGATGTCTTGTTTTGGGGACCAGGCTTTTGTAAGGGAGGAATGTGATAGATGTATGTGCGGGTATAGCCTTATGTAATTAAATGATGTATGAAAGGAAACTTCTGGACGGATGTCGATAGAGTTTGTTCTAAAGGTTTTCTTAACTTAGGTCAATTTGGATAGAAAGTAATTTCTCTAGTTTATGTATCCATAGTAAATGATATAAACTATTCGCTGATCATGTTTTCTTAAATTGACCACAAACTTACATAAAATTATTGTCTAAATCAATCGGCTATCACATTCATTAGGAAATCTAATACGCTTTCAATAATTTTTAGTAGTATAATATTATTATACTACATAAGTAGTAACGGTTTTATGAATAAGCAGTTGTTGCCCAGAGCTCGGTCGTTTCATTGTAATCACAACACGTACATTACGTCATATATTATGCCCGATTTAGGCCGATTGTAAATAGCACACATTTTGTAGTTAAGCCTGGCCACCCTATGGAAATCATGTACATGCTCATTCCAACCACACGGATGTTTACTTTTTTGGATTGTTAGGTCTCTCTTTACATGATTTTATAGCTACATCACCTAGTGTATGCACAATATTTTTATAGGGGCAATCCAGTATTAGTTTGTGCTCGGCCAAACTGCCGCAACCACAATCCCTAAAGTTAGAAGGAAAATCCATTTCACGCAGTTTACTAGGACATAGTTCGTGGTACTTGAATGTTTGTGCCTCATCCCTCTCTCCCCATACTATAGCGCTTCGGTTTAAGTCGCGTGACGTTAGTTTAGTTTGACGGTGTTTATATCACATGTAACAAACATTGGAAAGTGATACGAAAAAAAACTACGTCCACAATAGTCTTCCGTGCCGATTCCGAGACAACACAGTGGTCTAGCCATCGCCTACAGCCATGTGACGCACTCACGTACGTGTAGACACTAGTGATTAGTGATTTCCATACAATATGGATTCAAAACAACTGCAGTTTACTACATTCGTAATTCCACACAGCTGTTAATCAACTTCGTATACACCTCGCAGGCGTAGATAAGGCTTGTAGGTTACACACATACATATAATCACGACCAATATCCCCGAAGGGTTAGTCAGAGACTAGGCAATGACGACCGCAAAAACAGTCCTCTGTTATATTCCACTTTTCACCAAATAGCGACTGCACATGTGCTTAGCGTGACAGGTGGTGAGCCCATCGCCGCTCCATGCTATTGGATTTATGTGCAGTCTTTAGTCCGTTAGTCGCCTTTTACGACACCCAAGGGAAGAGGGGGGGTTGTAGTATTCTTTCATCGGTACGCGACACGGATCTTTAGAAAGAAACAAACAATATTCATTTTAATAGCGTAGCGTTGATAAAGCTTGTAGGTTATTTAATGATATAGCAATGTGAATCACTGTTAGATGCAAATGAAGTTGCATAACTTCAAACGGTTAGTGCTGTACCTAAGGTGGTGTTTCATATTATGAAACAATTATCAAACAATTTAGTTTCAACCTTTTGTTATATCCTTTTGTATCTGAATCGCAAGCTCTTGTAAAATTGTTGTAGAACCTAAAATTTTCAAATAAAACCGTATCTAAACAAATGGTGTACATGCCAGCAAGAATGGAGCATGCATGCAAGCATACAGCATGCATACAAGCATGAAAAATTAAAAAAAAACATGCAGCATGTATTCAACTTGCATGCATGCACGCAGCATTGTCTTATGCCAATAGACAACTGAGCAAACTTAAGGTAGGCCAGGTAATTTATTTTTAAGTGAAATATTTGCCAAATAATACGTTGTGAAATGAAAGTTTATGAGGTTTGTATTGTTTGATAAATTGTTCGTCGTATAATGGTGAACTGAAAAATCATGTTTTTGACAATCATTGGTTGTAAAGTGAAGTTATGTTGTTTGGTAATAATAATATGGCAGGCAGGACCTCAATTAAAACAGTGACTATATATGCATTATAATGTCTATTGAAAGTTTAAAAATGAAAACACACATCTTGTATACATTTTTAGGTCTGCGGGTGAATCAGCGTGCGGGGTGGCTTCGGGTTGTAATCTGAAACAAGAACAAATAACGGTAAATAATAGAACATGATTGACATTGTTTGCCACTCTTGCTAAAAATGTTAACAATTTTTTACATTTTTGCAAAGACATTTGGATGATTTCTATACTTTTTTAAAATAAAACTGATGATGTTTTCATTATTCATCGCATATCAAGTGTCAACTTACTTGTGTTTTCTATTCGAACAACTAATCAGTCTTGCCTGAAAAAGGAACATAACATTATTATATACTTACATGTAAAAATATACAAACTTATTTTACACATACATTTATGCACATTTCTTTACTATCGGTGACATTACTGACAAATAAGTCATGTTGTCAAGAAAATAAAGAATTTATTGTTGAAAAGAGGAATCGATAAAGTAATAACTTTAAATGTCGTTGCTTTATTTACTTCAGGTAAAATAATAATTGTAATAATGATAATATGTAATGTTTAGTAGTGTAAGTACTTATGTTTAAATGAAACTTTATTATTTCGGAGCGACACTTAGAGTTTTTTTTTGTCAAATTTTGACAATCCAAATAAGTTGTCTTTTAAACACATTAAACACACACTCATGTTTATTATCCCCGAAGCGTTTTACAGAGACTAGAACTAGACGAGAACCGCAAAAGCAGTCCACTGATAGTCCACATTTCATCATATTATAACAACTGTACATATGCTCAGCGTGATAGGTGGTGAGCCCATCACCACTCCATACTCTTGGATGTATACGCAGTCTTCAGTCCAATAGTTGCTTTTTACGACGTCCAAGAGTTGGTATAACCTATTCTTTAATAATAACTTTAATAATGGGCCGCCCCTTGCAATGCGAAACCTTGAGGAAATATATAATAATAGGAGGTTAGCTTTATTATGAGATACGCAACGACACACCTCTACATTGTTGTCACATCATAGGACTTTATTTACCAAAAACCTACGAAACCCTGCAATAGCTGGTCAGAAGCCTCTCAGAAGTACATGAGTTGGCCCTACTCAAGGGTTACAATCAAATCCCTCCCTCTCTTCGGACGTTACATAACTCAAGAATATAGGTACTACCTTATCAGCCGAGATCCTATCGAGTTGTGCAAGATGCTTTTGTCAAAACAACTAAGAACAGTCTCGGAACACCAGTATTCCAGAAATTTTTAGAAGCATACATTCTTATTTATGGTAGCATACAGAAACGCGTGAAAGCGGTGTTGTGTCACATTTTAACTAATTTTCACTTCTCCGTTCACTCACCGGTTACGGTCTTGTCAACTGTATCGACGAGTCCCTGCACTGTTGTAAGGAGTCCTTGCACCGTCGCCAAAACACCTGAAAAAACAGAAAACATAATGTCGAAAGGAAAATAGTTTAAAAATTAATAATTTGTTATCATCAGCCTACCTACATCTAAATGCTGTAATCGAATAGTAATCTAAAAAATCGATTTACAAAAAAATGTAGTTGTAAAAGATCGATCTCTCAAAAGTCGATTCATTTTAGAGATTGTATTATCAATACTAACAAATCAAAGATTACAAACGTAACTTTTTTTCACTGCTTTTATTTATTAAAAAAAGGCGAAGAAAACTGAACACACAGCCATCTCGTGAGATTTTGAGTAATTTGGCGGAAAACTATAATTTCTGTACATGTGTTTGAGTACGTTCAACTAGCTGTAAATAATTTTATGGTCCATAACAAACAAAAAAATGGAATTTCGATTTTCAGTTTTGGAATATCGCTCCACTGGCTCGATTCAGTACTTTAACCTGTGAAATCGATTCTCCGATTAATCGATCTCAGATCGCCATCCCTACTTCTCGCGTGGATAACAGCACATGGTGAGATTAGGCCATATCTCACCACTCGTCCTAATTCGGGTTAGTGTAAAACCCACCAATCCTCGATCATTGAAATCAAGTGTTTGCTTCTATGGACGGGTATTATAGGCTTATCACCATGCTTCCTAAATGCGGGTTGGTGATTACAAACCTGGGAGTTGCACCCTTTGACCTCCTGTTATTGGGCCGAGCGCTTAGCTTTAAATTGTGTAAATTGGGTGCCCTTCGGTTAGCTTAAATTTTTTTGTTCTAATTTTATATGGCCGTACTATGTTGGCCTCAACTTTTAACGAAAAATAATTGTCTAGTCTCACATTTGTTTTCGCACTATTATAGTTTTTCCTAAAATTGAAAACCCTATTTTTAGAATCGCTAATATTAATAAGTGCACTGAAATGCTGTGTTGAAAGCCCTAATTTATTATTACAATTAGTTAAGTTCAAACATAATAGACAACAGAAATACTAGCTGCCCTGGTAGGTCATGTGATAGGTTAGAAATTTATAACAATCGCGAAGCGCAGCGTAGCATGCTGCATGCTTGCTTGTTAACTTTGTGCGAATTACAAATTAGTCATTGTAAATGGTTCTGCCTAATGTAGCATTTGGCAAGTTTAAATACGGCGATAAAGAGTTAAATATAGGCTTTAAACATTTAGGAAAAGTAAAACTTTGCGAAAAAAATTAAGGCTTATGGTTTGTATGCCAATGACAATAAGGAGTACAAAAAAATCGGCTACCCAATATAGACCCGTATAAATTGTATGTATACTGCCTTGCCTCAGGTACGCTTTGGGGGAGGCGCTTTTTTACACAAGCTTTTATTTAACTTGCAATGTATAAAAGTACAAGCGGCCGCTCGCGGTTTCACCCGCGTGGTTCCCGTTCCCGTGGGAATATCGAGATAAAAAGTATTCTATATGTTAATCCAGGTTATAAACTATCTGTATGCCGAATTTCATCAAAATCCATTCAGTAGTTTTTACGTGAAAGAGTAACAAACATCCTTTCATACGTTGCCGTGGGAATATCGGGATAAAAAGTATCCTATGTGTTATTCCAGGTTATAAACTATCTGTATGCCGAATTTCATCCAAATCCATGAAGTAGTTTTTACGTGAAAGAGTAAGAAATATCCATACATACAAACTTTCGCGTTTATAATATTAGTAGGATGTAGATTTGTCTTCTGTTCGGGTAGAATTTTGCAACTTAATTTTGATCCAGTTCCCGGTTACCGATTGAGCTGAAATTTTGCATACATGTGTAAATTACGTGACAATGAAATATTATGATGACATGGTGCTGATCTGATAATGGAGCTAGAAGGTGGTCATAGGATCTCCGCAATGAAACAACACAACCTTATCAAGTTTGAGCTCGTTTAAATCGTCTTGTCGAGTAGTTTGTTTTTCATTGGTAAACAGGGTCTGATGATGGAGCTGGAATGTGGTCATAAAACGAGTGACTGGAACTCTGCAATAAAACGACTCAATCCCATCGAGTTTCAGCTCGCTTTATCCATCTTAACTAGTACTTTTTTTAGATGGTTACCAGGGTCTGATTTGATGATGGAGCTGGAAGGTGGTCTTAGGAACTCAGTAAAGAAACGACACAGCCAAATCGAGTCTCGGGAGTCTCGGCTCGTTTGATTCGTCTTGATGAGTACTTTGGTGCTAGATGGTAACCAGGGTCTGATGTTGGAGCTGAAATATGGCCATAGGAACTCAGTAATAACCGCTTAAGCGGGCAGCATCATTAAAATGGTATAAATGTAATATAATTATTGTTCCAATAATGAAATTCAATAAGACTAATAAAATTATAGTAACTCGGCCACCGAGGTGTCTATCACTTTATAATAATAAATGTATGTTATTTATGTATGTGTGTGCGTGTGTGTAAGTTTGGTGAAGTATGTGTATGCGTGGTTTGGAAGATAGGATCATATCCTTTATAGCAAAAAATAAAAAAAAATATGTGTTCTTTATTTAATAGGAAGAAGGATTTTTTTTGTCGCCTCATAATTGAGGGACTTCAGAAATTTCATCACTGTACATGTTTGCAGCTGAACTTTGGGAGTGGATAGATGTTGGGAAGTGTGTTGATTTTTTTATATATTAAAAGACCAAGGAACGAAAAGAAACTCTGAGCGAAGGCTGTTCTAACCTTAGGTACGGAGCAGACTACATCTTTACGGCGCGGCTCTTGTCCTTTAGTACTGCTGGGTCATACAGTAAGTTGGTGTGTTTCATAAGGATGACTTTCAAAATAAATGTATTACAGTTATGATTAATTAGATCTAAATTTAAAATTTAAATTATTTAAAAATATAGTCTACCACTATGTAAGTATAATGTATTACACAACATTAAAAGGAGAACAAAAACAACATAACTTAATTTCACACAAAAAAAACAACAAATAAAAAAGAAAAGACGGTGTACCGTTAAAAATAAAAAAAATCAACTAACTCGCCTGTTCGAGGCAAGGTACCCAAAAGACCACTACTACCAGTCTACCACTTAGCTTAGCAATAATAATAATTCAAAAGTTTAAATACATACCTCCAAGAAGATCAGCTGTAACAAAATAGAAAGCTTATTAGAAAATTATAAAGTTTCAAATAATAAATACAGATCTTTTCACCGAAGTTCATCAAAAATTTGCTTAGCGATTTAAAAGTGACAGTAACAGTGAAACTAACCTTCTTTCGCAATTTTAATTTTCAAAATCTCGAATTTTAAATTTCCGAATAATTAAAATCTCGAATATTTAAAACCACGAATATTATTATTCCAAATAATATAAATACAATATTGTGATTTCCGAAATGAGTACTGTTGTATTATGTAGGGAAAGCCAGTGTTCATCAGGACGACGTTTATATTATGCTGATAGTGATTGCTTTCGAATCATTAAAAAATCGGAATTTTGATAATCGTAATTCTTACTTTAAGGGGGTCCTGCATGAATTGTGAAATTTTTTGTATTTTTAATTCACTTATTTGTAATATGTGCTGAATTAGTTTAATTCTAACATGAAAATATTTGTACTAATATTCCGCAGGGCATCTACTTCTTAAAAAAGTAAATTTTAAGTTTTAACACAAGCGCGTCATGTTTTGCACATTTCGCAGAATAAAACCATTGATCTAATTAAATTACTAAGTCTAAAACTTCAAAGCGGAATTGTTCTAATTATATTTATCAATATGATTGATTTTGCTTCGAAGTTCAGTAAGAGACTTAAGTATGTCAGATTTTGCGATCGCGCGGCATCCCCTTAATTTTAATTAAAATAAATAATATTAATGAAATAATCATAGTATATACAAGCATCTTTAAGTTCACTGATTCGTTTCACTGAATGTTGATGCTTTCTTTAAAGTTAAATTACATTAATAGTTGTAATACTTAAAAGATATAATATAACATCATTTTATTCTACCGACAAACGTTCATCAAATTGGTTATGGTTATGGTTTGTATGCAATTGATAATTAGGAGTACAAAAAATTCGGCGATGAAATATATTAGACCCGTAAAATTTCTATTAGAAAAGAATAGTTACTTACCAACTGACGTCAGAAGTCCTCCCGGTTTGGAGTCGGTCGGTGTTGGAGCTGAAAGAAAAAAAATACATCAAATACACAAACACACGACTATTATCCCCAAAGGGTTCGTCTTAGACTACGCAATGGGGCCCGCGAAATCAATGCACTGCCGCACTCCACGCCACGCCAAATAACAACTACACATGTACTCAGCGTGATAGGTGTGAGCCCAACGCGATTTAAGCTGTTAGATATGTGGCAGTCTTCAGTCTGTAAGTCTCCTTTTACTACATGCAAGAGAAGATATGGGTTGGTAGTATTCTTTTAATAATGAGCAACTCAATAAAATAAAATATGGCGCTTAAATCTATACTAAAGTGGGTGCATTAATAATATACCATCTGTATTACTACATTCATATACAGGTATTCTCAGCTTTTAAAAAACCACAACTTTTTTTATTTGTTTGAGACTAACTCAGAAATTGCGAAAAAGTATCCTGCTGTTCCGTACAAAAATGCAACCTATTCGATCTCAATATATGAAACTGATATATTTTTTGGCAGTTTCATAGTTGTTCGCTTACAAATAGTTGTTATTTGTACTAGTTGCTAGTATACAGTACACATAGATACACCCAGCCCTAATTATAAAAATTAATGAAATACTTCTACTTACTTGCTTGGATGCAAATAGCAACGCAGACCTGGAAAGGGGAGAAAAGTTCATTAATTAATTTGCTATAGGCGAAGATGATGATGATAAAATTATGATCCTTAAGTAGTTAATAGATCTTAAAATGGACGACGAAAACATGTTTATGTTTATGAAAGTTTCACTAATAAAAATATATTTATGTAGTAAACCTATACTGACATTGAAAATTAAAATTATCATTTATAACGTTATTATAAAACTAAGTGCTCGTGTTTAAGTTTTAATAACAAATGTATTGTTATATTGAATAAAATCATATTTGAAAATAATGATTGCAAAAACAGACGGTTATTTTTTTCACACTGTTAGATAGCGTTCCAATGCTGGGCAACAGTACATATCTCTCAATTCTCTTTAAACTCTGTAACACCAAAGATTTAATAATTTTGACCAAGTTAATTTAATTTTTCAAATTCCGTTCAAATTAATTTTGACGAAACATAATTTGCAAAATCGTCTTAAAATTCTTTAGTATAACTAAATATGCCGTAATTAAAAAAATTAAAAGCCACAAGTTTTAAAGAATTTTAAAGCCATATTGTCATGAGTCACGTCATAAAACATTGCACGCTGCATGTTTGCATGCATAAATCCGACGCTTTATAATCAGCGTTTTTTATAAGACTCTCCTTTAATTTTACATCCATACATAGACTAGGCAATGAGGACCGTAGAAGCAGTCCACTGCCATTGTCCACGTTCCACCAAATTACAGCGGCACATGTGCTCAGCGTGATAGGTGGTGAGCTCGTTGCTGCTCTATGCGGTTGGACATATATGCCTTAAAACTCCTCTTACGACTCCCAAGGGAAAAGAGGAGTTGGTAGTGGGTGCCCTTCGGTTCGCTTAATTTTTTTAGTTTTAGTTTCATATAGCCGAACTATGTTGGCCTCAACTTTTAACAAACAATAATAATTGTCTATCCTAAAAGTTGTTTTAGCACTATTATAGTTTTCTAAAACATTCAAATAAAATAAATGTTCCCCAAAATTATAATGATTACTCTTAAAAAAGGTTTTCTATAGAACGCCGCGTTAAATAGTAAAGTGATAAATAAATGCTGAACTAAACTGATAGTTAATACGATAATATACTAAAGTCTATTCTATGATGTAAGCGCGTCCATTGAAGCGGAATCGGTGCGGCAGGCGCGGATGACATTATCGGTGTCATACAAAAAAATAGTATTGCTTGCTTATTTTTTAACTTAAAGACTATAATTATGTTTCTGTATATTTTACTAGGTACTCAATACAATACATTTGTTCGTTACGCTTGACAGTGTTGAAGGAATTAAATGAAACAAATACATTCCTTTATCGCGAAACTACGTACCATAAATAAACAACGAAAATGAATGCCAATGAATGAAAAATGTCATTATAAACCAAAACACTGACTTCTTGGCAACAAAGTGAAGTGTAATGTCTGCAGTTTTGTTATTTTTTCTAAAATTCGTGTCTTTTTGAATATGTATGTGAAATAATGGTGGATTATTAACCGTTAACATCCAATGACATTATATTAAAAATATGTTATTGTAATCTTGTTGTCTATTAAATAATTCTGAGCATCTGTATTAGGTAGCATTTTTGTTGTCATTAAGTTGGGCCACGTAACTTTGGTTTGATGGCCAACAAGTATAATTGGCGCGCTGTTTACGCGTTGGGCCCATAACTGATGGCCAAAGTAAGATTACGTACAAAGGCCCAACTATCAGTAGGGCCAACGATAGACATGCCTATTTAGGCAAACTTATGGTCGATCGAGTATTAGATAACAGGTGCACCTAGTATCAAATTTACCTAGTACGACTAGTATGACCCATCTCTAGTAGGTAATGTGCCACCCAACGAACGGCCACTTCCCAGAAAGGAAGCAGTGAAGGACGATGGCGACGGATGCAGTCCTCAAAAAGAGAGATCGTAAATCAAAAGTTGGAATGAAATCCCGCCGACACTTGCGACTCCCGAGCTGCCGATCTTATTGACGCGACACTCAGATACAACAGTACAGAGTCCAGCGAGACTTTATATCTAAGGCCACAAAAATCTCCTCACCGCGATTTAGAAATGGTATAAAACCTTACAGCTCCATCTATGAAGAAATATCGGAACTACATTCATTAGGGAACTTATTATCTAACTTTTTAAATGTTGTCCCCTGTCCCCCAGCCCCTCTTTCCTCCTCCCCTCGCATTCGCAAAATCCCAACATTATTTTGCTGAAATGCCTAAAGTAATTACCCGACGGTAGGAATGCCATGGTAGTAATAGATAAAGTTTTTTTTTGTTGGCGCAATGGTGTTACCTTATCTTTTATCCCTACAATGATTGCCCAACTGTAATAAATTGACATCAAGCCTGTGAGAGGCTATCCGTTGGTTAAATTGCGCAAGTTATAACCTTTGGGCCTATTTTGAATTTAAGTTGGCAAGTAAACTAACCATCTGCCAACAGTTGGCGAATGTAAGCCAACGGCAAATGCTATTAGGGTAGTCTTTTGAGATTTGGTTACATTTGTAGTAACATGTATCGTTTCGCCTTTCATCGACTAAGTTAAAAGCAAAAAAAAATATTTACATTTGTTGTTTCGTCCTTTGAGATTAGGTAACATTTGTAGAGTATGAATATTTTTTTCAATTTTTGTTAAACATTATAAAAATAATAAAAAATCTGTTTAAGCTTGTGCTACTGAATCCTTTTCATACGATACACCACATGACACGGTTAACACAATTAAACATAGATTTTTTCCTATACTTGTAGTATAAGACGGTTATACTTGTCAAATTTCATAGTTATAGATCAACGGAAAATACCCTATTAATTTTGACTCTCTTGAAAGTGTCGAAATATAAGTTGTTTTGCATAAAGACCCTGTTTTTAATTATTTAATTACAAATGAATAGTTTTCAGATTTTTCTCAATACTTGCAGTATAAGACTGTAACACTTGCCAAATTTCATAGTTCTAGGTCAACGAAAAATACCTTATAAATTTTTATTCCCTTGAGTATCGAAATATACATTTTTTGCGGCATAAAAGTCGATATCTTGTTTTACTGTATCTAAAGAGTTTGATTTATCCACAGCTTCAAGAAACTGTAGACTTGAGTATACCGTTTTAATTTCAACTGTTTACCTCTACGCGTTCCCGTGATAAGGGGTCTTGACAGACACGACAGACGGACAACAAACTGATACTATAAGAGTTCCTTTTTTTTCTTTTGAGGTACGAAACCCTAAAAACGTGAGACAGTTTTGCGTTAAATCCCGTTCAAATATTTGTGTATAATGGTAGGCAAAAGTTTAAAAGTTAATATAGAAAAGAGAAAGTTTCAAAAACGAAATGAAGTACGAATAAGTAATTAGATACTGTATGATTATAAGAAATAAACCGGACCAATGTGAGAACCCTGAGGAACGCCAGATATAGATAAGAATGATTTTGATGAACACCCATTTACAGTAACTAATACCTAAAGTACAATTTAGTACTATAATAGGTATAGACTATAGAAAAGTATCTTACCACAACGAAGACGATCAAGAAGTATTTCATTTTTACTTTTGAGTATAACTAACTTTACAGGACATCAACAGCGCCTTATATACCAGATGACAAATAACGTCACATAAAGTATACTTACCAGATGCCATATGTGTATGGTATGACGAAATTGTCAATATTTGCATTATGTTTTAGACGGCTTAGGGGTTCTCTGTTGTAATACTGAAATGTGTTTTTACCAATTTTGTTTTATTCATTTTTCTTACGGCAAGCTACTCTGTATACCACGAAGAGCTGGTTGGCGAAGCGGCTAAGATTTGCGATTTTGTGTTGATTTCCATGAGAAAAGGACTAAGGCCAGCAGTGGGACTTTTATTAACTGATTACGATGTATTACTCTGTCGCCCACTTTACCCATCCTAGGCGGACATTGTTTCGACCGCATCCACGGAGGTTGTCAAAACGACGTGACGTCGAGTGGTTAACACGCCGGGTCTGGGGTCATGCCATCTCTGAGGTCCCAGGTTCAATTCCCGGTCGGGTCAATTTAGAAAAAACTATTGTTGTTCTTAAATCGATTTCGGGTCTGGGTGTTTTCTATCCGATATTTATCCATTAACAAGTTGATAAAATAGAACTGCATAATATGTGTCTATGTAGTATCTGAAACTGTCTAGAAACTGTCGCCAAATAAGTGTTTGAATAGGCCAAAGTTTACTTTTGTTATTTTTGTTTTAACAATTGTTTTCTATTTTACAGGAAGCGCAGCAACAAGATGTTCGATTGAACATGATCCAGCCGCAAAGCCGAGCGAGAAGCGTACAAACCACAATGTAATGTATATTTTAAAGCATTTTCATTTAAAATACTAGGTCAATTTAAGTGACCTCTTAAATCTAACTAAATCAAACACAAAATTATGTAATCTGTCTCACTAGGCTTTTCTGGTGGGTCAAGTTTTGTCTAATAATGTTAGTTAGGACAGCTGTTCTAATTGAAAGAATAATGGCTGTCACTTTAACCCTCTGCGACTGACGTGGTAGTCCAACAGACACCGCGAATTATAAAATTCGGTTTATTACCGTTAATTTTCAAATTTGAGCGCCACCGTTCTTAGTACCTTACCGTAGAGAGTTCAGACGTCGATCAGTGTGCGGCGGGCGGTCGCAGTGAGCGCACGTGTGCCTAGCGGAAGGAAGGACGAGACTACCACGTCAGTGTTAAGGTATGTGTCTACTATACTACCACATCAGTAAAATGGTTATATTTTCATAGTGTCTCCTAAACTACCACATCAGTAAATACGTTTAGTTTATATTACGATAAGATTTTTCTTTTGTGTTATTTATAATTTTGATTTGTATTATTGTTTATAATGAGTATACTCAATAAATACTGGTCCGATTTTAATATTTTTTCACTGAGTAACATAGGCTATATGGCGAAATAGTATTTATAGTGGGTGACGGAATGACGGAAAGTTTATTGTACATAATTCAAAAAAAACTTGTTTTCTAGATGGCTGATTCAAGTAACGACCCTAGGCCAGGTACTTCTTCTGGTCGTAAGAGAACATCGGCTGGAACTTTTGTAAGTCACGAAGATCAAATAACAGAAGGTTGGCTGGCTGGAAGAGGAAAGTGGTGTTTAGCGATATTGATGATGAAGTTGAAGATCCGACTTTCCAGCCAGAAACCCAACACGTTGAAGAAGATGTCATTTTATGTGCAGAAGATCCTGAGCTAAATATCGAAGCGCGACAAGAACCTGCCACAGCGGTTGAACGCCAACTATCTTCAGACAAGTCAGAAGATCTTTACACAGGTAAAAATGGTTTCATATGGAGTAAGAAAGAGCGTCTTAAGACATCACGCACTGCAGCTCATAACATAATTCGATTGCCAGGCCGTACTACAACAACTACCTACTTTTGAAGGCTACTTGGAACTTTAGTCTAAACGGATTGATCCTACAATGTTAGAATCTTTGGTGCGATTTACTAACCAGAAACATAGTTTCTATCGTTCTAAGTTCAAAAATGCTTCTAAATTCGAACTTAAGGATACAAATGTAAACGAGATGAAAGCTTTCATTGGTTTGATGTACTATTCATCAGTATTCAAATGTAACGATGCAGATCTCCGCACAATATTTACCACGGATTGCACTGGCCGTGAAATATTTCGCTGCGTGATGTCCAATTGGCGTTTTTCGTGTTTATTCAACTGCCTTGATGACTTGACTACCAGAGAGGAACCTCTAAAAGATGATACCCTTGCTCCAATATCCGATATGTTTGACAAGTTCACATCAAAAAGTCAGTCCCAAAATACCCCAGAACCATACCTCTGCATCGATGAAAATGTTACTGCCATTTAGAGGTCGTTGCAAGTTCATAATTTATATGCCTCAAAAACCAGCAAAGTATGGTATAAAAATATTATTATTTGTAGATGCTCGTACATTCTATATATACAATGCTTATATATCTCATGGGAAGAATTCCGATGGCAAAGGCTTAACCGATCAAGAGAAAAAAATGGCAGTACCCACTCTGTCGGTTGTAAGACTGTTCTGCAAAAGTGTTCGAAAATTCTAAACGAAATATTACTGCTGACAATTGGTTCAGCTCGATACCATTAGTCGAAATACTGCTGAAAAGAGGACTGACTTACCTGGGCACTCTGAAAAAAATAAAGCGCAAATATTACCTTGTTTCTTGTCCAACAGAAATAGACCGGTAGAAAGTTCGTTGTATGGTTTTAGAAAGAAAGAAAGAAAAAATATTTATTTAGGATAAAAACAGTTAAGATAACACAGACAAAAAGTAAATATTACAAAAGAATGTCCCAAAATGGATTCAGTCTCAGCAAGATGCTGGCCTTACGGTCAGCGCTGGTCTTCCGACGGAACCAGTTTGGTGATGCTGCGATGGGCAACGTGTACAAAAATGGAATGAACAAAAATTAATTAGAAAATTAAAATTAATATTAAACTTCTGATAAACTAACACTTAATTAGGTTGTGTCTAATACGAAGACTATACTGGGTTTGATTAAAAGAATGAATGGAAAACAATGAAACTTTTTACTTTCCTTTTTACAGAGTTACTAATTAAAATTTCGTTACTTATGTTAATTACTTAAACTAAAATGATCGCACGCGCGCGCGTGCGTTCAGAAGGAGCCGATGTGGTGAAAGAGGCCGATGCCGGTGCAGCTCAGCCTTTTGATGCGCTGCTGCGGGGCGGGCAGGGGCGGCGGCAGTCTCCCCGCGTCCCCGCTTGATTAAGGCGGTCTTCCACTCCTCTGTTTAGCTACGTTGGCGTAGACATCCTGGGAGGCCCGGGGCAGAAGCAGCAGAACCCGCAGTAGCTGGTGAAGATGATGATGATGAATCCCTTCAAAGTCTTCATCAAAATGTAGGCACGCTTGCTTTAGTGCGCGTCTCTCGATGCTTATGTTATGCTTGTTATGAAGTCGGCGACCCTATTGTGGCCCCTTTCCTTTATGCTTGTAGTCCAGCAGCAGAACCCGCCAGAGCTGGTGAAGATTGGTCTTCATCATAAAAAAGTGGGCACACTTTGTTTAGTGCTCGTCTCTCGATGCTCTTCGACGTTATGAAATCGGCGACCCTGTTGACCCCGTCCTTGCCTGGGTAGAGCCGGTAGACTCGTCCTAGCTTCCAACGCATCGGAGGGAGGTGGTCATCTTTGAATATCACCAGAGCGCCTTCTTTGACGTTTGAATAGGGCGATTGCCATTTTGTCCTCGTTTGCAGCTCGGAGAGGTACTCGCTCTTCCATCTTCTCCAAAAGGCTTCTCTTAGGTTTTCAATCAGCTGGTATCGATTTCGGATGCTCTTCTCCGTAGCAGCAGGGGGCGTTGGTAGTGACGTCAGCGGCCGCCCGATGAGGAAGTGCCCTGGGGTAAGAGGAGAAAAGTCGCTGGGATTACTGGATAAAGGAGTAAAGGGTCGGGAGTTGAGTACCGCTTCGATTTGCGTGCAAAGTGTACTCATCTCCTCGAACGTTAAACTAGAATTAACTACATGTTATAAGTGATGTTTTGCACTTTTACGTAGCTTTCCCAAAGCCCACCGAATGTGGGGCAATAAGGGGGATTGAAATGAATTGTAATGCCTTCTTCTGCTGCAAACTCATAGATTGAATTTATGCCTGGTTTTAACTCTATACCTAACTCATTACTTGCACCAACAAAATTGGTACCGTTATCACAATGAATTTGAGTAGGTTTTCCTCTACGCGAAATGAATCTGCGAAGACACGAAATAAAGGCGTTAGTGCTAAATATATTTTTTATTATGTATAAATCTTCTTATGTAAGCAACTATTCTTATTAATTTAAATGAACTCTAATATGTAGGTAAGTTATGGTTACCCTATGGTTGACTGGTAGAGAATGCCTCGGGCATTAAGTCCGCCATGTAATGTTATGTTGCAAAAGTTAGAATAAATAAATAAGTTATCAGAAAGATTTTTGTCACACCTTTTTAATGTCAGGTGGTACTGGTTCTAACTGAACAAGACAATGAACGCTTAGATAAGGTTTAAAAATATTTGAAGGTAAAAAATATCCGATATTATGCTTGCGGATTGTTGTTATTTTATTTAGTTAAATAACAAGTTAAAGTTAAAGGTAAAAAGTATCCGATATTATGCTTGCGGATTTTAGTTAAATAACAAGTTAAAGTTAATGGTAAAAGGTATCCGATATTATGCTTGCGGATTTTAGTTAAATAACTAGTAAAAATGAAAGGTATCCGATATAATGCTTGCGGATTTTTGTTAAATAACTAGGGATTTAGATTCAAACCTGCCATCAGGTAAGTGACAGGTATTTTTAATGAAATGTTTTTCGCAATGCTCTTTTGGCGATAAGGTCAATTTTGAAGGTGGAATATCCTTAAGCCTCCAAAACTGAGAAAGTTGTTCGCTGATTTCGGCTGTGAAATTACAGTGAACCATTTCTAATGAATGGTTTTTATGCATGTTTAGTGGGCCGGCTACAATCCAGCCCGATTGAGTCTTTTGAATAATAGGCATGTTACGACCTAAAGATATCCTTCCAGGACACAAGATATCATAGAATACCTCAGCACCCAACAGCAAATCAATGTCTGAAGGCTGACAAAAATGAGGATCGGCCAATTGAATACTTTTAGGCAAATTCAATTGATTTATGTTCACCGACACATTTGGTATTTGACCAGTAATTTGAGGTATGATCAAACAATTTAGGTTTAAATTAAATGAATTTGACAAGGATGAAATGCTTACGTTACATTTTTCAGAAATAGGTAATTGAATGCCGTTAATGCCTGAAATATTAGTTATGAAATCAGGATTACGATTAACTACACCAATTTTATGTTTTAAGTTTTCTGTCATGAATGAGGATTGACTGCCAGCATCAAGTAAGGCGCGAGCAACGTACGTTTGGTTATTGTCAGGATTGGTGACTTTCACTAAAGCAGTACCAAGAAGAACCTGACTCTGAGATTGCACTGAAAGAGTGTGATGAGAAACATGCGAGCTAAATGAAGCTGCATGTGGATTAGGCATATTTTCAATTTTGTGCATTATAGTATTATGTTTTTTATTACATAACCGACACGTACCAAGACGACATGTATTAGGTTCATGGCCCCTTCGCAAACAGTTCAGACAAAGTTTAAGTTTAATGACTTCACTCATTTTATTTTCATGCGATAAAGATTTGAATGTTTCACAATCTATTAGTCTATGTGCTTGGTTGCAGAGGGGACACGAGACAGAATAAGTGGCTTTACAATTATTATTAGAATTACGATATGGAACAGAAGTAAGAAAGGATTTTGAGAATCTCTGATGAAATGAACCTTTACTTTCATTTTTTATTTGATTATGATTATTATGATTTGGATTATTATTATTATTATTATATGCTTGAAAAGAACCTTTTTCACTTCTGCTCGCCTGTGCGGTTTCAAGTATATCGGCCCTACCACGGAGAAATTCGATAAATTCACTTAAGAGAGGCAAATCGGATAGATTGTTACGATATTCTTCCCATTTGCCACTTGTGACCGAATCTAACTTAGTGGACACCATATATATAATGAGCGTGTCCCACTGGTCTACGGGTTGACCGAGAGTGGTTAACGCTCTAAGGTTTTTTGTGACTACATCAATTAGGTATCTAAGAGATTTATGAGATTCTTTTGAAATAAGTTCGATTTTGAACAACGCTTTCGCTGACATAAAAGCTCCCATGAAATATGATAATTGGCAGCAGTGAATTCAATTGATTTTATGACTAAAGCTGCACTTCCCTCTAATGACGATCTCAAATAATGAAATTTATTTATGTCTGGTAAAGAATCATTATTATGTATTAAAGATTTAAATGTGTCCCTAAACTCGAGCCATGTAAAGTAATTACCGTCAAATGTAGGAAGCTTTATAATTGGTAATTTCACACTTATATTTTCTTTATGAGAACAAGAACAACAACTATCCGGCTTTAAGGCTTTATCTATTACAGGCAAAGATTTTAATAAAGACTGAGCATTTGAAATATTTTTGTAAAACTTGACTTCAGTTAATTGCCTTTCATGAAGTTGCTCATCGAGATTTAGGCATTTAAATTCAATGTTAGATTGACACTGTTCGAAATCTGAGAATAACGTTTCTAATCTATCCGTTCGCAGATGCAATTCGCCTTGTTGGCTTTCAGTTAAATTTTCAATACTAGTTTGCCGTAAGTCGGTAAGGTAATTTTCAAATAAAGTCAAGCGACCACGAATCGAAGCACGTTGCTTAATGAAATTTTTTACTTCTAAATCGGATTCGTTAGCCCTGTTAGCACTCGCCTTACCGTCTTCCGACATGACTACTGTTTATGAAATAAAGGTATCAAATAAAATAGAAAACCTCTCAAACCCGTAGCGATATTAAAAATACGAAATGTTTGCAGTGTCGATTACGAAAAACTATGCAAAATGAGTTAGTAAAAGAAAATCAAAACCAGACATAACTTAAGGATGCAGCAGAAGCGGACGATCACGGCATGTCCAGCTCAGGCACGTGGCGATGGCGTGCACAACTGCACATGGCGCGGGGGCGGCCGGCGCCGGCGCGGCGGCGCGCGGCTAGACTCCCTGGCGCCGTGCGCCGGGACCGCAGCGAAGATCGCTCGTTAAAGCGACTGCAGATCTGTTGCCGGGAACGGTCCCCTGGGGGGCCCGGGCAGATGCAATAATAAAGTAATATTAATAAATGAATTCACTATTCCATAAAAAAGACTATTGTTGGGATAAATGACGATAAATGTCGTTAAAGTTTAAGCAGTCGCTAAGAATGAATGAAAATGAAATAATTAATGTTAACGGGAATGTGCAGCGATATGTATTTGAAATGTTATGTTAAATATTAAGTTATTTATGATTATTCTATGCTCTCCCCACTGTCGTCTTCCGAGCTGCTGGGCTTAGGCCACGCACGTGGACAATGCACGTGGGCATATTGGGCAAAAAATCGAATGTGAAAACCTGAAATTTTTACTAATGCAACTACCGCTACATAGGTTAAAAGAGAATGAGTTACCAGCCACACTTGCAAACAAACTCGCAGCAGGTACCTAGGTAGGCAGGTAATCTAGGAAATTAGGAAATTTTTAGGAGATATTTAGGAAGGGCACTCCCCTGATTGCCGCTGAATCCACGTGCTGGAAGCTCGATGCTCTGCTTGGTCCTCGGCGCTGCTCGATGCTCGGCGCCGGCCAGCGACGACAAAATGGCGACCCCACGCCACGCCACGCCACGCGTAGATTGCTTCTTCTTCTCCCTGTTCGGGCGCCAATGTCTAATACGAAGACTATACTGGGTTTGATTAAAAGAATGAATGGAAAACAATGAAACTTTTTACTTTCCTTTTTACAGAGTTACTAATTAAAATTTCGTTACTTAT
This sequence comes from Scoparia ambigualis, assembly GCA_963921215.1. Taxonomy (NCBI): domain Eukaryota; kingdom Metazoa; phylum Arthropoda; class Insecta; order Lepidoptera; family Crambidae; genus Scoparia; species Scoparia ambigualis. The sequence goes on along the minus strand of OY992525.1, from coordinate 18,239,313 downwards.
GTTAATTACTTAAACTAAAATGATCGCACGCGCGCGCGTGCGTTCAGAAGGAGCCGATGTGGTGAAAGAGGCCGATGCCGGTGCAGCTCAGCCTTTTGATGCGCTGCTGCGGGGCGGGCGGGGGCGGCGGCAGTCTCCCCGCGTCCCCGCTTGATTAAGGCGGTGTTCCACTCCTCTGTTTAGCTACGTTGGCGTAGACAGGTTGTATACATTAAACCCCTTCGCCTTTTATAAAACAGATTTAAAAAATAAAAAACAACAAAAGGAACAATCGGGTGGGGTGGGTGACATTGACATTCATTTCAGATTCAGACGAAAAATTTATTTCTATTCCTAAACAAAAACCACAAATACTTTTTATGAATGAGACAGAACACAAAAACATTAAAATACAAAAACATTAAAATGTATTCGTTTTACGAAAGACTATTCAATTTTATCATATGTGCCTAAACCTAATAAAGCCGTATTGATGCTTTCTTCTTCTCATCATATTCAAGAAATAGATAATGATACAGGAAAACCAGTTATGATTGCAGAGTATAATCATACGAAAGGTGGAGTGGACGAGGTAGATAAGAAATGTTGCAGCCGTAAAACTCGTCGTTGACCTATGGCAATCTTTCAAAAGATGCTAGATATGGCAGGTATAAATAGCTTTGTATTGTATCAAAGTTGTTCTGACAGTGATGACAAAATGAGAAGACCAACTTTTTTACTGAATATGGCCAGAAATTTAGTGCTGAATCATATGAAAAACAGAGTATACAATGAAAGATTGCCAAGGGAGCTGCGCATTACTATAACTAGGGTTTTAGGTAAGGATATCCCCCCTCCACCACCAGTAGTACGGTCTGTTCCACCAAGTGGCAAAAAACTATGTTCTATTTGTCTAACAAAAATAAAAAGACAGACTAAATATTGTTGATGTGATTGATCGAAGCCAATCTGCCTTCAGTGCTCCAAGCCACTATGTGATAATTGTCAAACAAAGCTGTGATTTTGAAACTGTTTAATTTTGAAATCAGCCAACGAATGTATCTCATGTTTACTATACTGATTATTGTAATTGTTAATTTTTAAAAAGTGTTTGGAACAAAATGGCCACTTACGGCTGGCAACTTTTGTCGTCATAATTTGTAGTGACAGACGACTGTCAGTGTCAGTGTGCCACACACTCACGTTGGAAAATTGGTTAGGTTAGGACTTGAACGCGGGGTCGTGTAAAGTTTTGGTGTAATTTGGTATGTGGGGCACATTGTTTTGATTCGGGGAGGCCCGTAGGAATTATGAAGCAGTAGAACATAAGTTTAGTTTGAAACCAGGGCGGCCTAATTGGATTCGGTGATTTGGGTAGAGTGCGACACGTGGAGTGGGTGGTGCATATCATGTTGTTTCATGGTCATCATGGTGTTTTCTGGGATTATCAGTACTAAGGGGTAGCCGGGAAGCTTAGGGCCTTTCCACCACCATAGCACCAGCCCCGAAGACGCACCGGAGCGCGGTCAACCACTACCACGCTGACAGCAGCGTGCTGAAGACTGCCGGCGCGGCGGACTGCAGCCGAGCTGAAGACGAACGGGATCGTAAGGGTGTGGCACACCGTCTTCTAGTATGTAAGTCGATTTAGTTTAATTATAATTTAAGTTTAGTTAGTATATCTTTAAGTCGAGAGGGTGCGGTCTACAGGTCCCGGAACAGGACCTCGGAACCAGGCCTTCTCTGGTAGTAGAGTTGATGTAGACTATCTATATTAAACATTTTTTGGTAACCAGGAGCGTGGTTTTACCTATGGACCTGAATTAGGTAGTAATTAGTTATTAGTCTTAGTGTTAAGATTGTTTGCTACCGCATATTAAATATGCAAGATTGTCTCACTGCGGTCAATGTTATCATAATTAACTTGGTTTGGTTTTCTCGCATTTAGAAAGCTTTGAGTATGTAGGAAGTACACTGCGGAAAGTGCAATTGTCACACCTAACTTGCTGTAATTGCAATAGTCATATAAATCGTGCAATGTAAACATTTGGTTTTTAATTACACATTTGGAATGTAATTACTTGCTTAATAGTGCAAGGTAAGCATATGTTTCTTGGTTTGGTATACATTTAGAATGTGGTTAACTATGGTTAACTGTTGGTTGGATTAAAATCATATCACAGTACAGTATTTACTTGCTTTGAATTATTTGAGTACTATCTACTCACCGGGGCGGTGTAATTGTCAAACAACTTTAATGTACTTACTGATTAAAACTGTTTGTGGCAGTTTATTGTTGCTTTGTTGTCTAACCTTAATTTAGAATTAGTCTCGCTAGGGTAGTGTAAATTTGTGACAACAAATAAATGTTTTGATTTTGGTTGTTGTATTTGTTGTGCAAACTGAATTTTAAGATTCTAGCGGTTTGCAAATAATTAAACATATGTTTGTTCCTTGATTGCTTAAAAACTTAATTTGGAATTTAAAGCATTGAAAATTGTGGAATTTTGATTTGGTTTGTTTTTTCATTTTGAAAACATATTTAAATATTGTAGGCATTTGATTCACAATATTTGTAGTTAGGTTGTCTAGCGATTGCAAGGCTGTAGACACATATATTAATATTGCAGTTATGTTACCATATAAACTGTTTGCTTACATAGTGAGTTTGGCCTATGTATGATTGATTGTAACATTTGTTTGTTAAATGACTTGTTTACATAGTAAATTTTAATTGAACAGTCAATGTTTATTGTGGCTGCTTTAGTATCAACTAGGGTTGATTTATTGCTTGTTTTGTTTACATGGCGGCGATGTAACATTTATTTTGTTCCCATAAGTTGTTTCTTTCTTTGAAAATAATTTAGTTTCATTAATTTGAGTTACATTCATTTGAAAACCCATTTTAGATGTATTACATTGATTGAAATTTGGTTTGAAAATTGGTTGGATTATTATATAACGGTTTATACAATAATAATAGCACATTTTGTTTTGTTTGTGCCTTCATTTTTGAAAACCAATTTTAAAATTTAATTTGATTATTACATTGGTTTAAATTGGTTGATTTATGCATAGGGACTATGTAATAATAATAATTGCACATTATTTGTTAGTGCGCTTCTTGTTGCAAACCCGTTTACGTTATTTATGTACTTATTAATTTTGGTTGTGACTACATTGTAATTAAAAGGCTACATTAGTAGGGAACATTGCCCTGTCTTTGTGCTATTGTTGGACATAGAATCTAATTCCTCGTTATTTGTTTTTTGTTGACAACGCGATGGCGGAGGCAGTCCTGGCCAAGGAGCTGCGCTGGTTCGTGCACACGCAGGGTCTGCTGTCTCGGAGAGACTGCGATGATGACATCCTCGAGCGAGCCAGGCAGTTAAGGCAGCGGGTGTCTTCGGTTGAGACCGCCATGGTGGTGTTGTCGGAGACTGCTCCAACGTCCAACAAAAAGGTATGGTCGGCATACGAGGTAGAGTTTGCCCAGATCATGGAAATAAATGATAATGTCGTCCAAGCGGCCTGCGACATTAAAGGGCGACGGATACGGGATGTCCAGCCATCCATACCGCCACTAATGGGAGGGCCTGCGATGCCTGATGGGCTTCCTACCCATCACTTAGGAAGTTTGGGTGGCGCTGTGGAAGAGGGGTCATATGTAGACGCACATGCGCGTCAATTGTTGTCGCTACCTAGGGTAGCTAATCAGGCGGACTTAAAGACGCAACTGTTGACGCCAGTCACAGTTGCGTGTAATGCGTTGCGACAGTTAGGGTTGCCAGTAGCCGAGTGGTCGCTCCTACTGATGCATATTGTTTTAGATAAGCTGCCAACGGACATTCGCTCCCGGTTTGAGCGGGAAACGGCAGAGAAAGGGGGGACTACTCTGACGGGATTGGAGGAACTTCTAAAGCTCCTCGGCGATGAGGCAAGAGTCGTAGCGACCTCCCAGCCTGACCTGCCGCCATCAGGGGCGCAGGCCTCAACGGGATGCCAGGCGAATCCCACTGTACAGCCGCAGCCAGGACACACTACGGCGCGGCTGGCGGCGCTGACTACAGCAGCCGGCATGGACCCGGCTTGTACACACTGTGGCCAAAAGGGCCATACTACGACGCGGTGCCAGGACCGACGAGGGCTGCGTGTAATGACGAGGCGGCGTATAGCAAGGCGCAGCGGCCTTTGCTTTGGCTATAGGCCTCAACGCCGCAGTGCATTTGGTGGACCACAGCATTTATTATTGTTAGGTGTTCACAGGTCGGGAGCGGCTTCAGCGACCACACAACAGCGATGGCAGCGTTACACGGGCAGGGGTGCTCCAGCGCGGAGCACACACCTACCAGCGGACTGGAGGCCCAGTCATGCGCGAGGCGCGCCCCCACACCGGAAGGTGAACCATGCGCAGGCGCGCAAACCCGCGCCTGCAGGTTACCATGCCGCCGGCCCGAGTGCGATTTGGGTATCACACGGGCGGGGGCCCCGACGGTGTCACGAAGGAGGGACCCCTCCCTGCAACTAGCTCTGTGCGCGCCAGCGTGCAGCCGCGATCGAGCTATGCCGCAGCGGTTATAGTACCACCCGCGGTATCACACGGGCAGGGGCCTTCTTTGGAAATGGGGGACCCGAGCAGGCCATACCTAGCCTGCCCCTTTGCGAGAGCAAAACCACGGACGGTTTTGCTTTCTACTACGAAGGCCGCGTTTGAAAGATTTTAAAGAAATCTTAAATTTGAAATTTTAATATTGTGCAACATTGTTTGGTGGCATGCTTACTGGGTGTTTGACGGGGCAAACACAAGTCACCCTCACATCGGTACATAATCTACGGTGAGGAATTTAATTTCGGTAACGGTAATGAATTTACCATTGTAGGTTAACAGCCTTTTACCGATTCGCCCGCAGGGATAACGGCACATACATTGGTCTAGATCGGGCAGACCCACACTTTGTCACCTGGCCCAATTGACGTTTTAATCTGCTTGGACAAATGCTGCATACATTTCTTGCTAGCGGTCCAGGTTTGGGTAAAAATTCAGGCTTAGGAGGTAAATCTTTACTCAAAACTCTTTTTATGGTTAGTCGCAGCTCTCTTGGTAATCTATCATTATAGACACGCTGCTTTAGGCTAGGTAGAACTAATTCTCTTGCTAGAGATATCAAGAAGTCCCCCTCCTCAATTTAGCTCCCAGGCAACGTCTAAACAAAACAAAATCGTTAACACCAGCAGACTTTGACCACAAGAATCCATTTTTACCAATAAAATGTGTGACAGTTCCATTACTTGTTTGAACAGCAAGAAAGCCGAGCGGCTGGTTATCTTTGCTCTCATTCTCTTCTTCTTCGTCCCTTTCACTAGATTCTTCTTCTTCTCTCTCACTTGCTTCTTCTTCCCTGACACTCGCTTGTTCACTTTCGCTCACAATTCTTGATTCCTCTGGGTCTTGTATATTTTCAATTTCGATGTCGGAATTTTCGACTGAATCGTCAACATCGCTAAACTCCATATGTATCCTCTTCTAAAAGCCATTTTTCTATTTGCTCGTCATTATTTTTAGGTGTTTCTTTAAAACCTCGGTTGGTAGGTCTAGCCACTTGACTACTTGAATTCGACATCTGCAACATTTAGTATTCTGTATAATATGTCTGTATTCGAAAACACAAAATTACATAAATACATACATATACATATAATCTCCACTATTATCCCCTGACTAACCCAGTCAGGACTAGGCAATAGGAACCACAAAAGCAGTCCACGTTTCACCAAGCAATAACTGCACATGTGCTTAGCGTGACAGGTGGTGAACCCATCGCCGCTATAAGCTGTTGTATGTATGTGCGGTTTTAATTCTTTTAGTCGCCTTTTACGACACCCAAGAGAGGAAATGGGTTGGTAGTATTATTTTGATGGTTGCCACCACACGGTTCGTTACGTTACAATAAAACAAAATTTAAAAAAATAAAACTGAAATAATTGAATTTAAACGTTAGTTTAAATATGTGGCTACGTCTGAGAGACGTTATGTAAATATACATCTATTACTGGGGTTACGACTAAAAGACACTATGAAAGTTTAAATATTTTTGGTACGTGACGTCTAATAGAATCAACGCTTATTGCTGTACTTACGTCTGACAGACACCAGAAACTTGTACAGCCACACCTGTGCACCGTGTCGCCGCTCGCTTCTGACTGTTCAATGGCTCGCACCATTTAAGTAAGGTACTAAGTGAGACGGAGCTCCATCACGCCCTATTGCGAAATGGCAACGTCTTATTTGGTTGGCGGTGTCTGTGAGACTACCACCTCAGTTGCAAAAGGTTAAACAAAAAGTCTAATGTAAAATTTAAAAAAAAGTTGATTATGTATTTTTTCTATGTTACTTATGTTTAAGTAGAGATTCACAGACCGATTCGTGTGAAGTCAATAAACACTGTTTAATTTTGAAAATACGAATTGTTTTTTTTTATTCAATGTTTATTTAACATAAAAAAGAGAATAAAAATCTAATAAACATAAATAAAATAGCGGCATAATTTAATTCAATAAACATAATTATTTGCTATTAAAATGGTGTCTCGTGTACTAACCACGTCAGTACAATTGTAATAAGTGAGCCACGTCAGTCGCAGAGGGTTAAAATTTACTTTTATTAAAGCAGCTGCTCCAATTAAAAGAACAATGCTGTTATTGTAAAATTTATGTTTTATTAAGCAGTTGTATAAATAATGAAATTGTGCACGCAGCACCAAACGCAAACGTAAAATGTGTCCTTCACGGAATATTAGTGTTTTAGTACTTACGTACACTCACTATTTATTATGGTTCATCATTATTTAAATGGGTCTGGGTGTTTTCTATGTATAATAAGAATGTATTTGAATATTTTAAGTATGTTTACCCGCGGTTGTCTAGTAACCATTTAACAAGTTTCATAACGAAACTTCTCTTGAACTAGATAACTGGTGTGAATGTAGGAAAGGAGATTGACCATTGATGTATGGACTTTGGTTTCACATTGTACGATTTTTGTGCCCTATATCAAATTAATATATAAAATTAATATATTATTTTCGTATTCGATCCTTTTTAGAATTAAACTTTAACTTCGCCGGAGAAAAAATATTAATAATAATAGTATTTACACTTCCTTCCATCCCAGAATCAGCCATCTTTGACACTATCATTCAATGTTGCCAGTATTTAAAACCATATATCGATTAGGCATGAGTGCGATATATCAAAACGTAAATAATATTAACCGATATGAGTTTCAAATCATATCATAATATCGATATAACGGTTGACATAACCGATAAAACAATAAACTGATATTACAAAAACTACGATATCGAAATCAAAACACGCGCGAGAATACGTTATGAAAAACTGCAGACGATATAACCAAACGCAAACCGTGCACACAACCGAATAGATTGATATTCTCTTCAATATTTTCATCTTCTCTTTTACACCGCTTTAGTAAGCTAAAGCGGTGTAAAACAGATGATGAAGCGAATTCGTGCTTATTTGGTGCAATGCTTGAGAAATTAGTTTTAGTACCTAGAGCTAGAGTTATGATTGGTTTGTAAGAGTTTTGTGGTAATAGTTTTGATGCGCCCTTGACCTTGGTGACACGTGCCGTGAAATTGAGAAAGTAAACATTGCGTTTATTGTGTTATACTCAAGTATTGCACTTTTAAAAATACAAAGCTTTACTATTAGTCCTAAGCCTAGTAAAGAATGAAGGCTAACCGCCATAACTAACTGAGCGAGCGCAATCTGCATAACATATCCATTTAAATAACTCGATAAATGTACGCGTTAACGTTTGTTGTTCGTTTGCCGTAGCTAATAACAAGACATAACGCGTACCTACTAATATCGATATCTAAAAACGGTTATCTGTATCGATATGAAAACTCCATAATATCGGTTACATATCGGTTTTGGTGAAAAAACAAAAACGCCCATTTGTCTAATATTGATTGATAATCTACTAATCAATAAATGAATTGACGAAGTCATGATGTGTAGCTTGTGTTATTATTATTATATTGTTTTACATTTAATAAATGTTTTTTATTTTTAATTTACCTTCAGGTATCTTGTCTGCGCCGGTACCAGATAATAGAAATTCAATTGTTTTGTCTCGACTGCGGTAGTCACGAATCCGTGACTACCGCAGTCGAGCAAAACATAATGAAACAAGTAAAAATAAAGAAAACAGAATCCGCATGACGAAGGCGATGCGACGACGCCGAAAACCGGCAAAACTACCAAAATAATACAACAAAACATCAATCAAATGAAATTCTAAAAACTAAAAGGTGAAAAATATAAATATTATAAATAATCAATTATTATAAATCCATAAATCATTCGATTTTCTTGATTGTTATTGTACGGTGCAACCGTGCATTTCGCCAAATCATCAATTTATTAATTGTATTAAATAATTATAATTTTACATTAGTTCACGTCACCCAACACATCGCGGCGGACGCGCGCTCATATATCAATCACTTAGCATAGTAGTATCATTTTACGTTTATCAATTATTCGTGTCATAATAAACAGTTTAAATTAATCTAATCTTTTAGTTATTTATCACAGCATCTCTAGGTGTCTCGTACATCTAAATGGTCCTTCGAGCCTACGAACCAACAGGCAGGATCAATTACGCGTAAATTAGACTTCGTGTAAGTGGTTCTAAGCAGCAATTTGGATCACAGTGTTTTTGGAAGGAGAAGTACCTACGTCTGTTTATCAAAAACAGGCACAAACAGCAACTTTACATCAACGAGCATACGAGCAGGTCGTCCCTGACTACGCAATCGACTCCAGCTCACAAGTAAGATCTTTCCAATTTTATTTCTTATCGATCTGTAATCGATTGAATTAAGCAAGATGGAGGATCTTCTAGCTACTCAGTCTCAAATCATGGGAGCAATCAATCAGCTACTTAGCAACTTTAAAAAGGACGGGTCAGACCGTAAGACCTCGTCTTATATCAAGAAGAGATTAGAAACACTCGATGCTTATTGGCAAGAGTTTCAACTGAATCACATCAAGCTTGGAGAGTATGAGGATCAGTCTCATGCCTATTTTATCGAAAACTATTATCAAAGAACGTTACAGTTTTATAATGATACGCGCGCTTACATCAAAAATTTTGTACCAGCGGAATCGAAGAAGGATGAAAGGTCCTTTATTAGACCAGCAACCCCGTTATTGACTGCAAAGGTTTCCGAGCAGCAAGCAGAGCAAATGACACCACGGTCGGATATTCAAATGGAAAACACGCTACCTACACCTAAATTCGAATTTCCCTCTATGTCAGTATCAGGTAATACACACCCTCCTCAATTCACTTCCGGTGGTAATCAAAGCAGATTAGCGGAGATGTTGCGTAAGCAACAAAGCAACTTTAAGGCGTTTGCGCGTACAGTTAACAACATAAATCTTAACCTATCAAAGGAAAATTGGGAATTGGAAGATATTTTGAGGTCTGTAAATCAGAGATGGGCCGCCATCGACGATCTTCATTGGGAAATCGACAGCGAGCTTTATGAAGAAAATGCCGACTATGAGCAGCAATATAGTAGGTATGAACAGAAATATCAAGAAATAAAAAAGGATATCAATCAGCAAATTAGGTCAACATGCCATCGGGAAAAGTCAACACCTCAAATGGACATCCCCAGTTTTAATGGCAATTATCATCAATGGGTTACATTTAAGGATTTGTTCAGTGAAGCGATCCACAACAACAGATCACTCTCAAATGCGCAAAAAATGCAGTATTTGAAAGGGAAGGTAAGAGGTGAAGCCGAAAAAATCATACAACATTTACATATCAGCTCCGAAAATTATCAGGTGTGCTGGGACCTCCTTAACCACCGTTACGAGAATAAAAAATTGATATTCGCATCACACATCAATTTGCTTTTAAATTTACCAACGTCTCAACAGCAATCAGCAGCCAACATCAAAAAAATTCATGACGCTATCAATGAAAGCCTAAACTCCATCAAAAACTTAGGTATAGATATAAGTTCATGGGACCCACTAATAGTGCATCTTATGACGCAGAAGTTGGACGCAGAATCCCATAAAGATTACATTGAATCATTAAAGAACCCCAGGGAGTTGCCAAAATTATGCGATTTTATGGAATTTTTAGAAAACAAGTTTACGTCATTAGAGTCATCGCGGCGTAAACAAGATACAGCATCAAAAATAACTCTACCTGAAATACCCAAAAAGTCATCTACTTTTAAATCATTTAACCATAATCAAAATCAATTTCATCATACGCAAAAGAAAATTGCGACAGCCGGGTGCCCGCTATGCAAAAGCGACCACGGTATTTTCCATTGCAGCAACTTTCTCAAATTACAACCTACAGAACGTCGCAATTTAATTACGAAATTAAATTATTGCGTTAATTGTTTGTACGACCATTTCGGAAAAAAGTGCATATCCGACAAAAGATGCCGTGAGTGCGAAGGTCGACACAACACGCTGATACATGGCGCGTTTGTACAGCAACCAAGCACGGAACGAAAAAGTAGCACACACGTGTCACAAAATGACATCACTGAAACCCTTCTTGCAACAGCGATAGTAAAGGTGCAAAAATTTGGTGGAACCTTTATCTCACTTAGAGCACTCATAGATCAGGGCTCTCAGACGTCACTAATATCTGAGAACGCGGCACAGATGCTAAGGTTACCGCGTGAAAGGTGTAAGGGTACAATTTTCGGCATAGGAGCAAAAGAAAACAGCTGTAAAGGCATTATCAAAATAACTTGTTTATCATCATATAGCGACTACCAATTTAACACCGAAGTTTTCATTATGAATAGTTTAATCAATAATTTACCTAATCATACATTCACCAAGTCAACATGGCCTTCATTAGAAAATATAAAATTGGCGGATCCTAATTACAATGTCAGCCGGCAAGTAGACTTGTTGCTGGGGGCTGATGTTTACTCGTCAATAATTTTAAGTGGTATCATATCATTAGGACAAGATCAACCCGTGGCACAACAAACACGTCTCGGTTGGATTTTGTGCGGTAACGTCACAAAATCTTATCATTGCAACGTTGCTATAAACAATCTAGAAGAAATAAAACAGTTTTGGGAAATAGAGGATGTGCCAAGTGATATATCTATGTCCCAGGAAGACATAGAGTGCGTAAATTACTTTAAATCAACCACCACTCGACAGTCCGACGGGAAGTACGTGGTAAAATATCCATTAGTGCAGAACGCGGATGAGCGATTAGGAGAATCAAAATCAAAAGCAATAGCCCAGTATAAACAATTAGAAAAGAGATTTACAAAAAACGAAGTTTTAGAAAAAGAATATAAAATATTTATCCGTGAATATATAAATCTAGGTCACATGCAATTATCAACGAGTAACACGACGCCGAGTGTCTACCTACCACATCATGCTGTTTTACGCGCGGAGTCATTGACCACAGCGCTACGAGTAGTATTCAATGCCTCCTCAAAAACATCGAGCGGACAAAGCTTGAATGACGTCATGCTACGGGGTCCTAATCTTCAACAGGAATTAATATCATTAATTATCAAGTGGCGTCAATATCGCTACGCTTACACCGCAGACGTCGAAAAAATGTTTCGCGGTATTGTTCTTCACGAGGATCACCAACGCTATCAAAAAATCCTGTGGCGGGAGTCGCCCACTCACCACTCATCACACCACCACTCGCCCACCATCAAAGAATATCAATTATCAACCGTTACCTATGGCACAAAGGCGGCTCCGTTCTTAGCCATGATGGTGTTAAAGCAATTAGCTCAAGACGAAAGTCCCGGGTTCGAGTCCAGTTTAGCACCAAAAATCTTGCAAGAACAATTTTACATGGACGATCTCTTACATGGCAATCATAATATATCATCAGCTAAAAAACTACAGAATGACCTGATAAACTTGTTAAGGAAGGGAGGATTCAATTTAAGAAAATGGGCCTCTAATACACCAGAACTTTTAGAAAACGTCGAAACTATATCAAGTCATCAGAGTTACAACTTTAAACACAATGAATCAACTAAAACTTTAGGTCTCAGGTGGCATTCTGAGTCAGACATATTTACTTTTGATTTAAAAATTAATTTATCACAGTCTAAATTTACAAAACGGACTCTGTTATCAAATATATCAAAGTTATTTGATCCTTTAGGATGGCTCACACCGGTGACAATTAAACTCAAGCTATTATTTCAGAAAATTTGGTTACATGATTTAGATTGGGATTCTGAGCTACCTACCGAGATAAACAAAGAATGGATGAACATCAGAGAAGATTTAAAAAACATCATATCATTTAATATCCCAAGATGGATACAAACTTGTGAAAATGACGTAATAGAATTGCACGGCTTTTGCGATGCCTCTGTAAACGCCTACGCTTGCGTCATTTATTGCAAAGTGAACAAAAAATATTTATTAGAAAATCAAAGAAACTCAATAGTATTGGTGACAGCAAAATCTCGATTAGTACCGCCCAAAAGAGCAGTTTCTTTGCCGAGATTAGAACTTTGTGCAACTGAACTGTTATCAAAGTTAATGGAAAAAGTTAAAGCATGCCTCATAGGATATGAAATACATACGTATGGATGGTGCGACTCAACGGCTGTACTCGGCTGGCTGCAGGGAGATCCAGGCCGCTGGACAACCTTTGTTGCTAATAGAGTAATAAAAGTCACGAACATCTTACCTCCAAATAGTTGGCGCTATGTCAAGTCCAGCGAAAATCCAGCAGATTGCGCTACTCGTGGAATATCAATGGAGCAGCTTCACCAGCATCCCCTATGGTGGCATGGACCTTCTTGGTTACAAAATTTCGAAAAAGAAACTGAAAGAGAATTACCTAATTACGTCACCAATGAAGAAATCAAGAAATCAAAACAAACTCACGCGTCTACATACTCGCACGACGATGACGTAATCACGCGCTTATTGAATAGACATAGTAGCTTTACTCGAGTTACACGCATACTAGCTTACGTACTACGTATGTGCAAACAAAATATCAACCAAATTTATTTGACGGTCCCAGAATTACGATTAGCTAGGCTAAAAATTATCAAACACATTCAAGATTTAGAATTTGGGGAAGATATCACTTATTTACAAAAAAATAAAACAGTTCACCCAAAAAGTAAATTATTGAGTTTAAATCCACTACTAGACTCAGAAGGATTGCTAAGAGTGGGAGGACGGTTAAAGAAAGCCAATATCAGTGAAAACATGATGCACCCATTTATAATTCCACACAGCAGTCATCTAACAACACTCTTGATCGATCATGCTCATAAAATGACTTATCATGGAGGTAGCCGTGTCACGTTGGCATGGCTACGTCAGCAATATTGGATAATCGGCGGAAACCGAGCTGTCAAATCACGCCTTACCCGCTGCGTTACCTGTAAAAGACATAACCCGCAAAGGCAATATCAATTGATGGGGGATCTCCCAGAATCAAGGTCAAATCCGTCCCGACCTTTTTATCATGCGGGGGTAGATTTTTCTGGGTACATAGAGGTAAAAGCAAGCAAAGGAAGGGGTATCAAGACGTCAAAAGGGTATATATCCGTGTTTGTATGCATGGCTACAAAGGCGGTACACCTTGAATTGGTATCCGACCTTACATCATCAGCTTTCCTAGCCGCACTAAGAAGAATGGCCGCCAGAAGGGGAACGCCACATCATCTTTATAGTGACAACGGCACTAACTTTGTCGGAGCCAACAGACTACTCCAACAAGAAATCGTAAATTGGAAATCCGTGATCAATGACGAGCTCATGTCGGATATCAGCGAAATGAACATCACATGGCACTTTAACGCGCCGTCCTGGCCCAGTGCTGGTGGGCTTTGGGAAGCGGCGGTAAAAAGCCTTAAATATCATCTTCGTAGGGTCATCGGTGAACAGAAGCTCACCTACGAAGAGTTTTCAACTTTACTCGCTCAGCTAGAGGGTTGTTTGAACTCTAGACCCTTATGTGCCTTATCAGAAGATCCGGAAGATATCAACTACCTCACTCCGTCCCACTTTTTGGCGAGTGGGCCGGTGCTTACTATAATAGAAACCGAACGAGATCAAAGGACAAGGTGGCAACTTACACAACGGATTTTTGACGATATTTGGAAGCGTTGGAGATCTGAGTATCTAACCCAGCTAACAAGCAGGAGCAAGTGGAGACTATCAAAAGACAATATCAAATTAAATGACGTCGTTATTATCCAGGACGCTAATCTTCCGGCGGGAAAATGGGCACTAGGTAGAGTTACTGACCTCCACCCGGGCAACGACGGGCACGTACGAGTGGTCACGGTCAAGACAAAAAGCGGAGTTATGAAACGACCTGTGACAAAATTATCACCCTTACCAACAAACAATGAGACACGCGATCAAACAACATCAAATACCAATCAAATACCTACAACTAGCGACTCATCAAAAGTAAAACAGACTAAACGCACCCGTAACAAACTAACTAATCTGATAACATTGCCATTATTATTATTATTCATGTTTACTACTGCTGTGGAAGGAGCTTACTATAATATTTCAACATTCAAGGACACACAGAGCCTTTATTTTGACAAAGTCTCAGATATGCGTCTAATACGAGATCAATGGAAGATGGTTATTTATTACGACGTCGATCCCTACTGGCAAGGTTCACAATTATTAAAACAATATATTGTTCACCTTGAAAGCATGTGTTCAATAATACAGAAGCAAGCGCATTGTAATGTTATCCTGTTACAATTACGTCACGGCTACTCAGAGCTACTACACTACGATCAGCTGTTGCTTGGTCAGCCGTCTGACGCGCGTACGCCACGCCGCCGACGGCGAGGGCTTATCAATGGAATAGGAAACGTCGCGCATGCGCTATTCGGAGTATTAGACGATAAGTTCGCTGAACAATATCAAAAGGACATTGGCCTCGTTAAGAATGATCAAAAACATCTCGCCAAACTTTTGAAAAACCAAACATCATTAATAGAAGCTCAATATCACTTTCTACAACGTTTAGAAACTGCAATCGATCAACAGCACAAGTCGTTTAATCAACATTTACTTGAAATTGAGAAACAAAATACCATATTAAAAAAGGAGGTAGAGAGGGCAGATGCTATCAACGAATTTATTTTATCATCAATAACTGCTAACAATATCTTAGACAATATGAGAAGAATCCAAGAAAACTTACTTGATACCGTTACTGACATTTATCATGGGAAATTCGATATTCACTTACTATCACCGGAGCAGCTTAAGGACGAATTGAGTATCATTTCCAGTCATTTATCAAAAGACTTATCATTACCTATTGACAACATTCATAGCGACGTATCAAAACTGTATCACTTATTAAGAATCAAAGTAAAAATTACTGAACAATATTTATTGCTAGAGATCAAAATTCCATTGGTAACTAGAGACAATTATGACTTGTACAAGCTTATACCTATTCCGCAGCCCACTGAAAATAATAAAACAATTACAATTACACCGATATCCAATTACATAACTATCAACATACAAAGGGACTCGTATTTACCGATGTTTGAAACAGATGTGCAAACATGTATGCATGTAGATCTAACTACCAAACTTTGTGAATTACAAGGACCCGTCTATCAGATGAAGCGAGATCAAGATCTATGTGAGATAAATCATACGACACAGACATGTCAAACTACCGAAAATAGTTGTAAAAATATGTGGAAAGCGTTAACCCAATCGAATCATTATTTATTTTACTGCTGCGATCAGTGCACTATAAGGTTTATGTGCGGCGGTCATGTGTCAGTGGAAAGAATCACGAGAGCTGGAGTGCTTACCATGGCGAGCGACTGTATGCTAAAATCAGATTCGTTCATATTGTATTCCCACAACGAGCAAACAAGCGAAGTACACAGTCACGCCGATTTAATATTGATAGATGTGCCTCCTATCAATAACATCATCAACCTAGCGGTACATCGCGAAAATCAAGATTATCAGTCAAATATCACTGAAGGAAATATCAGAGAACGGCAGTCGTCTCTAAAAGAAATCGGCCGCCAAATCGAGCAGATGAAGTCAGACGAAGTCGAAGTGGATGTCACTTCGTTCTCGTCCCACGACATACATCACTATGTCGTTATTTACATCTTAGTTGGAGTTTGCTGCGCGGCTGGCGCCGCCTTCCTCTGGAGGCGGGTGCGCCGCCGCCGCAGCCAGCGCCAGCGCCCAGCGGGCCGCGGCTGCGGGCCCTTCGCTGCCCCCCCGCCCCGCCCGGCTGCGCGCTTATCGCTCAGTGATAATAATATAAGCAGTGCATGTGCGGATGAAAGTGATAGTGTTAATAATTATAGTGTGCCCGATTTAAGTGCAAAATCAAAGGTGTCAGTGCCACAAAGTGCGCGTATAAATAAAGCGTCGTCCCCTATTATTAAGTTTAAGTTTACTGCTGATAATGATGAATCATCATAGTTGTATCATTAGAATCATTAGATTAATATCTACTAACATAGAATAATTTTAAAATTGTTTATCACCTTGTATCATCAAACTAACCAGCATCCATCATCTTTCGTCTCTCTGGCCCGGGAGCATGTACGGTGCAACCGTGCATTTCGCCAAATCATCAATTTATTAATTGTATTAAATAATTATAATTTTACATTAGTTCACGTCACCCAACACATCGCGGCGGACGCGCGCTCATATATCAATCACTTAGCATAGTAGTATCATTTTACGTTTATCAATTATTCGTGTCATAATAAACAGTTTAAATTAATCTAATCTTTTAGTTATTTATCACAGCATCTCTAGGTGTCTCGTACAGTTATACATAGTGATCGATATTATATTAGTTAGTTTCTATATTTTTATCGAGTGCTTTTATCTAATCGATCGACACACAATCGATTCACGTCATTACAGAAATGGCAATAATGGCACGCCAAAAAAAAAGACATGATGAATTGATGACAGCCAAAGCCAACAACATTACACAATAAAAAAATTAGTTTCGTTTCGTGGAAAATAGTGGAAATCAAGTTAAAATAAACTAGTTAAACGAGGCAACGTCATACGAAGCTATGGCTATGGACATTGGACACAAAAATGCGGTCTTGCTTGATAAAGGCTATCACCATACTTCAGCATTATGTATATCTATTCTATGCAATTGTAGTTAATTACTTATTCCCTATTATTTTTTAATTGTAGAGGAGCTTGATGGCTCAGTGGGCTAGTACGTCACAGGTTGGGTGTCCAGAAATGTCGGCCGGCTGCATTTGCGGTCCTACCCTCTAATACTAAATGCGCAATACGCAAAGCACCGCACACCTCTGGGGTATGTTGCGCGCTATCCTCAGGCGCCACGCACTCGTGGTAGGATGATGATGATGATGATTTCCCTACCCATTTGATGCACATGCTTACTGATGTAGCCTTGCCCAATAAGTACATGCGGACCAATCCCTTCATAACCATCCATAAATAAAGCCTTTGCAGCGGGGAAATTAAATTGTCTGATAATGATGATTCTAGTACTAGGTACTTACTTACCTTACTAAAAAAAAACAATGATTTTACAAAACCATTAAATAGGTATTTATTTAACAAAACACAAAAAGTAACAATGTTATTCGATTTAATTTGTGTATTGGTCAAAAATATGGTCTAAAAACCGGGGCTGTTATGTCATTATATCATCTCTAGCCCAAATACCAAAGCATTGACATAACATGGGCGCAACACCCTACTGTCTGTCCTATTTCCAACAAAAGTCATCTAACTGAGTTAGATGCGGAACCTGAAACAGTAATATATTTGTTCAATTATTTGTTTGAATAGAAAAAAATACATTATAAATAGAATGTGAGAATGAAACGTTAAGCAACTTTCGCAATGCGGGGTCACTGCATGGGTGGTTAAATTAAAACATCTTGATCTTATTTCTGTTGCAGTTGCAGTTGGTCTAGGATGTAGTCATAAGATGGTAGTTGTTAAATTAAACCCATCAACCCGCATTGGTGCAGCGATGTGGGTTATGGCCCAATATGCTCCCTATGTGTTGTTGTCCATGTGGGGAAGGCTTGTGCTTAACAGTATGATGATGATGATGTTGATGATGTGAGAATTAATATAGTTTGATGAATCAAACAGATCTAATAAGGAATATAAAAGAATACATTTGAAATGAGGAAACATCCATCCTATTATAATATTCCTTTCTGGGCAATTTGGACGTCCTAAGTGAGTGCGAGCCCAAAGAATACATGCACCACAGGCAAAGCACACACTTCTATGCCCAAACATAGATATAGGTGCAGATTCATTTTCGGGTACTTGTTGTTATTCAATAGCATTCCAAACATAGTCTATATTCACGAGAAACCTAAAGAGAAAAGAATACTATTAATAAACTTAACTTAAAAAAACTTCTAAACTATAATGTACCCTGTAAAATGACCAAACAAATAAAAATGGCTACACCTAACAGGGTTTTGTTTTAGGTAGTTAGTGGAAAGCACTGTACTCAGTGATGTGACACAAAGGATTTGTTTAAAGACACAATGTTTCATAATCATAATGAACACAAATTAGAAAAATATAATCGATTCACTCATGAAATATTGAAAAGTTTAAAAAAACCTAAACTTGCTGACTGATGGTGTAAGACTATTTCACACTTTAATTTATTTTTTATAAAATGATAAATGATATAGTGCCGTTGAGGCAAAAACATGTTAACTATTAGGTTAATGTAGTGCCGTGGAAGCTAAAACATGTAAACTATTAGTTTAGGAACATCATATAATAAAGGCCTTACTCATAAACATTTAAAATTTTTTAGTTCAACACACAATTGTCATTTTGTATTTGAGGAAAAGATACAACAAACAGATTACAATATGCCTGGGTACAGTTACATACTTGGTTAATTTTAATTAGCTAGGTGGTAATCCTAAACGATTGTACACAGCATGATATTTTGAATACAGTTTGTTAGGAAAACTATGTTACAGTCTAACTAAACAATGCTTAGTGTTTTTATGTAAGGCTCTTGGTCAACTACTGATTTTTAACCCTAGAAAGATAACCATAATAAATATGACGTAAAGGATAACCATACGCTTCAGAGGCGCACACTTTTCTATCGCGTGTATTTATTCCAATAATTTATATTTATTTTAGCTAATTTAAAAACGTGAAAGGTTTGTAAGAGTTTTAAAAATAAAAAGCATTTATTTTAATAAAGTTTATATTAAAGTAATTTTTAACTTTTAATTACGAAACCTCTATGAAAAATAACAAAAATTAACAGTCTTCTGTTTATAGGAACAAATAATAGTAAATTATTACAAATGAACATGTTTTTTTCTTATTAACTAATAGACTATAGAGTATTCAGTCTAAAAAACAATAAAACATTGGTATAATTGGCTTTAGAGGCAGTCAGAACATACGTCATTTTTGAGTTCGCCACAAACAGGTTTTAAACATTTCGCGCAGCTC
This sequence comes from Scoparia ambigualis, assembly GCA_963921215.1. Classification (NCBI taxonomy): domain Eukaryota; kingdom Metazoa; phylum Arthropoda; class Insecta; order Lepidoptera; family Crambidae; genus Scoparia; species Scoparia ambigualis. Next base: position 18,219,750 of record OY992525.1, on the reverse strand, counting down.
CTTTTTGACATTCTCTTCTTTTTCGACGTGCAGTAGCTGCCTTTTTTGACTTTTATTAATTTACTCATCTTTGACGTCACTCTGAACATCATCTTCGCTCTCATAATCTTCTACCTCGCTATCACTTTTTTGAGTATCACCATTCTTATCTTCTCGGTCCAATAATAGGCATATTTCGTCTTCCGCAAGTGCCCTTCTACTTGCCATGGTCTACGCTAATACTGTTTCCTAAAAACAAAACAAAACACGTATAAATAACACTTTATATCAATAAATCAAAATAATCAAGCAACACTAAAAGTTACATAAAAGATAACCATACGCCTCGCGAGCGCATAAAAACTCATAACTTTAAAAATATGGTACTCACCGTTTAGCAACAGCCGTCCTGCGATAGGTCTGGCCAACGACTGAGTTGGCTAAAAAGAACAAGTTAATATACGCGCTGAATAAAAAGAGACCACTATATGTTTGCTGCGCGGGCGCCTTTGCGACGTAGGTTATCTTTCAAGAGTTAATAACACATCAATAGTTCTTACCGGGGCGTTGGTGATAGCCGTACAGAGAACATTCACCATTGGATTATTCTGTGCCATAGATTCAGTTGAATCTTGTCAGAAGCGCCAGCGCTGGTGCGCTAGTCGCATAAAACAATAGGTAATCATTTATTGATTGACCTGACTGGTTTACCCGTTGTCTAGTCACGTCAATAATGAATTGGTTTGGTTCACTACGTATGCCATAAAAACATTTCATCACAAACACAAAACAAAACAAACATCGAAATTAAATGATTTTCTTAAAAATATATTTTGTGACCATGGATACAAGTTCTTCAGTCGTAACTCGTAATATTATAGATCATTAAGCTTAAAGTAGATGATAATGACACTTAGTGATTAATTATGAAAGTAGAATGCTTAATGATATTCCCCCCAAAACTCATGAGTTTCAGTAAAGATGTGGGACTTTACTAAGATCTCACACCGACTTCTTGAGAGAATTTGAAAAGAGATGTTGCACGGTTTTATTTTATTTGATAACACTCATGCACGTTCACGAAATGAATTAAATGAATGATGAATTGGGACTTCATGGCGGGAAAGTGAATCGTCATGTTGTAACCTCTCCCCTTTACCTAATTCTCTAACCTAGTTCTACCTTATAATACACACACATCATCGCCGCCTCCACCTTAACTTAACTTATTATCTAATTCTTAAAACTATTTAACCTAATTTATCTACAATCTAATGGTTGTGTCTGGAGTTTTTGTGGAGTACGTAGTGTTTGTATGATGATGAAACCTTAGCATAGCTTAATTCTATTTGCAGTGAATTTCAGTCAAGCAATGTAATATTATAATAAATACTATTTTGGCCAGATCGTCTAGTGAACCCTCCGTTGTTAACCGCATTTAAGTAACTCAAGTTCTTTTCGTGAAAGTTTAGTAATTGGCTTATCCCTGTGTTAAATTATTTTCTCCTGACCTAATTACCTACCAGTCTATAAATAATATCCTAGATATTATGTGTAGCCTAGCAATGACTCCGTCTAAACTGTGACCTAAATCCTTCACTGCAGCTGCGGGGAAGATTTGTAACCACTCAAAGATAATCAGATGATAGCTTAGCTTGCAAATATTATTATTTATTAACAATAGCATGATACATAAGAAGTCTTGTGCAATTTATGAGCCCCACCGCCGCTCCATAGCGTACTATACATCTCATTGTGTAGTTATAGTTCCGTCACATTGACTTTAACATTAATTAGCCTGCGGCTTTAATTCTTTAATCTGAGAATTTACATCTCTCCTCAAAATTTAATTTCATCTTACATTATGAACTATGTGTTAGCATTTAAATTCTTATTATTACACATAAATCAATAAAGTTTATCTCAAGGCTTGCTATCATCCAAATATCCTTTTCACATTAAGAACTTAATTATTCAATGCAATAACTTATATCTTATGATATCACTTATTGAACAGAGGTGGGAAGCCAACATTCAACAGGACCCACTTATTTCTCTGATTATTGTGTCTATTATTAAGAGATCACAATGTAACAATATTAACCCCTCAGTCTTGGAAATTATATGTCAAAAATAATGACAGCAGGTGCGCCATAATTTTTTTGAATTACGGATGACGTCACAAATGCCCCCTTTTACAAAAAAACATATTACTCTACAATCAAACCGAATTTTGTCGTTCTGTAAACTACAATGTACTAACTGATATATTTCCTATCCATCAGGTATCAAAATAAAGTGAAATCATGAAACAGTGAATTGGTACTTCACGTTCAAAATTTGGAAACAATGTTGCGGGCTGGATAACAAGAAATAAATGAATACTCAAACGATATCAAAACAACAGGGGCCTTTGCTATCTAATTATGTAAACAGTTTCAAGTGAGCTAATTGTTATTACACAATATCACCACTTGAAACTCGATGCGACGACACATAAAAACAACTAGAGATGTTCCTTTACTTTTTGTAATTTTATCGATAGTATCGAAAGTTGTTATTTTTGTAAGCTACTTAGTATAAGTAAATAAAAATACGACATAATTCAATATTTTGTTTTATTTTCAATAAAAAAAAACAATATCATTCAATATTTAATTTTATTTTTAAAAGTAATACAATTAATAGTTTTATAAAAAAGTTAACGACAGTTACAAAACAATATGATTGCTTGACCAGTTAGTCATCCGTAAATCCTCGCCTAAGGTACTCGCGCGTCTGCGATACGCGTCTTGTAGTATTACCAGTAAAATTAAACAGCTTTATAAAGAAGTAACGACATTTACAAAACAATATGATTGTTTGACCAGTCAGTCATCCGTGAATCCTCGCCTAAGGTAAGGCCTGTGCCTGGGCATTAAATAACGACGATTACATTTATTCAATATACGATCATATTGTAAAGATAAGGAAAATTACATATTTATACCTATTTATTTATCACACTAATCATCACACTAATATTATAAAGGCGAAAGTTTGTGAGTGTGTATGTTTGTTACTCTTTCACGTAAAAGCTACTGAATGGATTTGGATAAAATTCGGCATACGGATTGTTTATAACATGGATTAACACATAGGATACTTTTTATCCCGATATTCCTACGGGAACGGGAATCACGCGGGTGACACCGCAAGCGACCGCTAGTAAAGAATATCAGCAGAAATTTAACTTACTTGTCCGACGAAGGCGAATCATTGAAATAAATAGGTGACCGGAACCTGTCTAGGTCTGGAGGCGCTTCTTCTTCTTCTAAAGATACCTAAAACATACAAAACAAATGTGAATTAAATTATTATTACACTATTACATTACATTAAATTACACTAATATTATAAAGGCGAAAGTTTGTGAGTGTGTATGTTTGTTACTCTTTCACGTAAAAACTACTGAATGGATTTGGATAAAATTCGGCATACGGATTGTTTATAACCTGGATTAACAAATAGGATACTTTTATCCCGATATTCCCACGGAAACGGGAACCACGCGGGTTAAACCGCGAGCGACCGCTAGTAAATAATATCAGCAGCAATTTAACTTACTTGTCCGACGAAGACGAATCATTGAAATAAATAGGCGACCGGAACCTGTCGAGGTCTGGAGGCGCTTCTTCTTCTTCTAAAGATACCTAAAACATACAAAACAAATGTGAATTAAATTTTTATTACACTATTACATTACATTAAATTACACTAATATTATAAAGGCGAAAGTTTGTAAGTGTGAGTGTGTATGTTTGTTACTCTTTCACGTAAAAACTACTGAATGGATTTAGATAAAATTCGGCAAACGGATTGTTTATAACCTGGATTAACACATAGGATACTTTTTATTCCAATATTCCCACGGGAACGGGAACCACGCTGGTGAAACCGCGAGCGACCGCTAGTAAAGAATATCAGCAGAAATGTAACTTACTTGTCCGACGAAGACGAATCATTGAAATAAATAGGCGACCGGGACCTGTCAAGGTCTGGAGGCGCTTCTTCTGCTTCTAAAGATACCTAAAACATACAAAACAAATGTGAATTAAATTATTATCATAAAGGTGGGTCTCCTGCGACACTGTTTTGTGTTTTCTAACTCCTAACATCAAACATCTAACAAATATAGGCGTGGCCTACGTACATATTTTGACATATTTTGTTAGATGTTTGATGTTAGGTGTTAGAAAACACAAAACAGTGTCGCAGGAGACCCGGCTTTACAACCCAATATAACAATACCGTATACTTTACACAATAATGAATGAATGCATTACCATTACCGGCAACCACTCGGGACTGCGCGCTGGGGACGTGAGAGAAAAGTAGCGTGGAGCCACAGTTTGGATTCGAAGTCACTCTCTCTCTCTCTCATTGCTATCCTCATCATCATATAAAAGCTGGAGGAAGTCTTCAGGCGGCTCCTCATTGACTCGCCAATTTGACATGCTATAAACAAAAAAGATACAACTATCGTACATATAAAGCTACTAAATAATAAAAAATTAATTGTAAAAACGATTATATTTTTAATTAATTTTTAATTATTTGACATGCTATACCTACAACAAAAAAGAGACAACTACCATCGTTATAGTACTTAAATAAAACTACTAAATAATTAAAAATTAATTCTAAAATCGTTTATATTTTTAATTAATTTTTAATTATTTTATACCCTTTTTATTTATAAATATTTTTTTATTTCTATAATATACTGTACTACTAATCAAGCTCTTTCATTTGATACCCATATTGAGGTAGTTAAACAAAAAAATGTAATCTACAATTTTGTGGAGGCGGCCATTTTAAGTGTTTTTTCTTCTATAATGTACTGCATACTACTAGTCAAGCCTTTTCAGTTGGTACCCATATTGAGGTGGTTAAACAAAAAAAAAATATAATCCACAATTTTGTGAAGGCGGCCATTTTAAGTTTTTTTTTAATATAATGTACTGTATAGTACTATTTAAGCCCTTTCATTTAATACCCATATTGACGTGGTTAAACAAAAAAATGTAATCCACAATTTTGTGGAGGCGGCCATTTTGGATTTACAATGATACTGAATATACATAATTGTATTGTCATCAAAACTAAAGGTGTGTACCAAATTTCAAATTAAACGGTCAGGTCAGGTCCAGGAGGCTAAATTTTAAGTACTAAACTTGGTTCTACAACACACTTTGCAATAAATAAAACTATAGTATTATCTTTTTTTTATTCTATGTGGCCAGTAAATCCATTGGATCTACGACACACTCGTCAAAACTGCATATTGGTCAAGCGATGCCAAACTCTCATTTTTACTGTCTACTCGTCAAAATCTTATTTCTGCGTACTCGTCAAAACTGCATATTGGTCTAACTTATGGAATCGTCGATTAGAGTTAAAACCTCTTTGCTTTAAATTCCCTCGTTTTTTACTTAAAACTGGCCACATATAATAAATTAAGCTAATGCTATAGTTTTATTTATTGAAATATTTCAACTCTAATCGACTATTCCAAAAATTAGACCAATAAGCAATTTCAGCGAGTATGCAGAAATAAAAACTTGACGAGTAGACAAGAAGTGTTATTTTGTTTTAATACACACATTATGCTAATATTATTGTTTTATTTCTTGAAATATTTCATCTCTAATCGACTATTCTAAAAGTTAGACCAACATCCAGTTTTGACGAGTACGCAGAAATAAGGACTTTACATGTAGACAGTAAAAATAAGAATTTGGCATTGTTTGACCAATATACAGTTTAGATGAGTGTGTCATAGATCTCAATTTGACCCAACATCAACAACATTTAACAAAAACAACAACAAACATGCTAAAAAACCCAACATCCAGTTTTGACGAGTACGCAGAAATAAGGACTTGACGAGTAGACAGTAAAAATAAGAGTTTAGCATCGCTTGACCAATATACAGTTTTGATGAGTGTGTCATAGATCTCAATTTGACCCAACATCAACAACATTCAACAAAAACAACAACAAACATGCTAAAAACCGTTTATAAATAATAAAGTTATCATGTAAGAGTAAATATGAAATCATTACAATTTACCATTACACTATCGATAAAAACAAATTTTATCGTAAAACTGCCGACGCGCTACCGATCATAGCGTCTCCCTAGGCAATACGACAGACAATCGTGTTTTCGGTATCGGCTAGCGGCAAACTATCTACTTAGCCCCATACAAATAAAGACCAATATGGCTCGCGCTGATGGAACGTAATTGTGCGTGCACTTGTACGTGTCAAGTACTTCAATTTTCATTGTAGTAAAACTGTATAAATACGTTGTTATTTATTGTGTAAACGTAGTATTATCTTTTTTTTATTCTATGTGGCCAGTAAATTCATTGGATCTACGACACACTCGTCAAAACTGCATATTGGTCAAGCTATGCCAAACTCTCATTTTTACTGTCTACTCGTCAAAATCTTATTTCTGCGTACTCGTCAAAACTGCATATTGGTCTAACTTATGGAATCGTCGATTAGAGTTAAAACCTCTTTGCTTTAAATTCCCTCGTTTTTTACTTAAAACTGGCCACGTATATTAAATTAAGCTAATGCTATAGTTTTATTTATTGAAATATTTCAACTCTAATCGACTATTCTAAAAATTAGACCAATAAGCAATTTCAGCGAGTATGCAGAAATAAAAACTTGACGAGTAGACAAGAAGTGTTATTTTGTTTTAATACACACATTATGCTAATATTATTATTAATAATAATAATAATAATAATAAATCTTTATTTGCATAAAACATGGTATTAAAAGATGTTACAAAATTTAATGTGCATAGACATGAATTGCGAATTAATATTGCATGCAAATTTTTTAACATTTATGTAAAAACTAATTAATTAAATAAAATCATTGTAACGATCACAATCCATTATTTGTTATTGTTATCAAAACAGAAAAAATCCTTTAGATCATAGAAATTATTCTCATGTAACCAACTATAAAGATTCTTTTTGAATAAGTATGTGTAATATTTTATATATATTGTTTTATTTCTTGAAATATTTCATCTCTAATCGACTATTCTAATTAGACCAACATCCAGTTTTGACGAGTACGCAGAAATAAGGACTTGACGTGTAAACAGTAAAAATAAGAGTTTGGCATTGTTTGACCAATATACAGTTTTGATGAGTGTGTCATAGGTCTTAATTTGACCCAACATCAACAATATTCAACAAAAACAACAACAAACATGCTAAAAATCCAACATCCAGTTTTGACGAGTACACAGAAATAAGGACTTGACGAGTAGACAGTAAAAATAAGAGTTTAGCATCGCATGACCAATATACAGTTTTGATGAGTGTGTCATAGATCTCAATTTGACCCAACATCAACAACATTCAACAAAAAAAACAACAAACATGCTAAAAACCGTTTATAAATAATAAAGTTATCATGTAAGAGTAAATATGAAATCATTACAATTTACCATTACACTATCGATAAAAACAAATTTTATCTTAAAACTGCCGACGCGCTACCGATCATAGCGTCTCCCTAGGCAATACGACAGACAATCGTGTTTTCGGTATCGGCTAGCGGCAAACTATCTACTTAGCCCCATACAAATAAAGACCAATATGGCTCGCGCTGATGGAACGTAATTGTGCGTACACTCGTACAATGTCAAGTACTACAATTTTCATTGTAGTAAAACTGTATAAATAGTTGTTATTTATTGTGTAAACGTGTTTCAAATTACTTTTTATAATGTTCTTGTAGTATTTGCCAACAAACATTGTAACAATTCACTCGGAAATTAGAAATAAGCTAACGGGTTTCACCGGTTTCAACGTGTTTTATTTAGTAGTTATAACGATGTATTTCTTACAACTTATTATCTCAATAGGATCATTATAGTCTCAATAATCATTTTCTAATAAGAAACAGTACTTACATTCAATAAATCCAATAGAAATATCACTTTATTCACAGCCACTGATTAACTCTGTCACAGAAATTGGCGCAACTGTCAACGTCGAAAATGACAGAATCGAGCATAGACTACGCGATGTGTTGCTATCTCGATACGTCAAATTTACCAGAGAACCGAAATAATCGAACATGTGCATACACAAGTAGTCTGTAAGTCTGTGAAAACACGAAACAATGTTAAGTGGAGACCGCGGTCTCATGCGACCGCTTGGGGTTTGACGGAATGGCGCGATTTTTAGGTGCGGTCTCATGCGACCGCTTGGGGCCTGAGGGGTTAACTGACTGCCCCTTTGTCTTATTAGAAACTTAATATTCAGTTCTATTAAGGGTGGATAATTTATTCAAACCCCACTTTCAGGCAGTGGACTAAAATAGAAAGCTATTTATAAAGGTAAAATTTACTCTTAGTATTTATTATACAGTTCTTATAAATCACCAATATAACTTTATTGTATGGGCTGCATTGGCAGATTATCACATCTTAAGTTTATTAAAGAATGTTTGATTTATTCAATATCCTACTCATTTAGGAAGTGAACTTAAATAGAATACTAACATTTGAAGTAAAATTACTTTGGTTTACTCTTAGTGTTCATTATACAGATCTTATAAGGTACCACTATAACTACATTGTATGGGCTGCATTGGCAGATTATCACATCTTAAGTTTATTAAAAGATGTTTGATTTATTCAATATCCTACTCATTTAGGAAGTTAACTTAAGTTGATTATTTTCCACTAATTTCTACCCCTGTCTTTCAGACTGAGTGATTATTTAATAGCCTACTAAACCATAGTTAGTATATTTTTAGTAGGTAGTAAATCAGGTGATTATCCCTGTTAATAATTAAATCAATTATATTTAGGAGTTATCCTTTACTCACTTTAATAGGTATAAATTAGACTGTACTAGGTATTAGTCTGATTGATTTAGATTGTTCCCATCAAATATTTCTATGTTTCATATTATTAGAAGTAAGTACTTACATAACTTAAGAGGTCTTTGACCATTAAGGTGAATTCAAATGGTATAAGTAGACTGTATTATCAGGCTAATTAGTAAATAAATAAATAAAAATAAAATAAAAATAGCATTTATTACTCAATATCGATTTTACAAAATGTTGAGACATCCCAGAAAGTAATACAATACTCGTGTTGGGGTTGACTCGCTCTTCCCAAGATAATAAATTAATATTGAGTAGTACTAACAATTTGTAGTTAATATTACAAAAGGTAAACATTACAAACTATTTTTTAACTGTGTGTGATGTGTGAGGGGTGTGTGTGTGTGTGTGTGTGTGTGTGTGTCTGTGTGTGTGTATGTGTCCGCGAGTGTGTGTGTTTATGTTAGTCTATAGATTTAAGTCCTCTACATATAATTTGTTATGTTTATTTAAATTTATCATTGTGTTTGTTTATTATATTTATATTATTTTTGCAAGAAGGTTTTCAGTTGCTTCGTAATCTAATGTATTGAGCCAGGTTATTAAAATCTTTTTGCATTCAAATGTTGTTTTACCATAAATGTTTAGTATTTTATTTGATGCATTATATATTACTGAAGAACGTGTATTGTATTGGCGCTCAGCAAAAGCGGTTCGAACCCTGCCACAAGGAGCTACATTGTGATAACGCCTTTTCATTAGCTTTTTTGGCTCATATGGAAGATTTTTGTGTAAGTCAAGTATGAGCAGCAAGAGATATAGCTTTCTTATTGATAAAATGCCGCTGATTTTATATAGTTCGTTTGTCGGGAAGCGGTAGGGCTTAAAATACATTACCTTTATAAGAGACCTTTGAGCTCTCTCAAGATAGATGAATTTGGTCTTTGACGCACCACCCCAGATAGGAATGCAGTATGTGATGACCGATTGTGCCAGCGCCATATAAATTTTATTAAGGAGTTTACTTGGCATAACATAGCGCAGTTTTTTAAAAATCCAAATAAGTTTTCTAATTCTGTCCGAGATAATTTCCAGATGTGCATGCCAACATAGCCTTTGATCTATTATTACACCTAAATATTTTGTATGATTAGTAGGTTGTTATCAATCAATTATTTCTATGTTTCATAGTAGGAGCTCATAGCTTTTAAAGTCTTTCCCCTTAAGGTGGATTCGCAGCTTCAACGACCCAACCAAGTTCTAAACTGGTTTTAGTTGTTTAGTAAGTATCAGCTTATATTTTACTAATAGGTATCGGATGTATATTTTTTAATACTTTGAAGAGTGTAGCAATATAAGACCGTATTGTACCCCAGGGAAAGCTAAAAATGCCTGTTTGGTCATTTCAGTATTAGAAATCAAACATCACAGTACAGCTATGCTTATTTGCTATAACTTTTAGTATTTTTCTTGTAATAGGAAACCAGTCTAGACTTTTAGGTACTCCAAAGTAATGATGGTACGATATCCACACTTCTGCTAATTATTTAAAATGAATAGTTAATTGGTAACAACTTTAGGAAAACAATTAGGAGTTTATTGGCCTACGGTAACAGATTACATGCCTAGATTCCTACTGCGCTCCCAACCCCCGTCACTTCATAGTAATTTCCATTTAGCACCGTAACTTAATTATCCCTACCTTATTAGTCTGAATTAATCCCGCCTGGCCACGCGGCCCACGTACTCAGTTTATGTACGCACGACGTGCTCACACCGTGCTGTCCTCCCCCACTTCCTCATAACAATTATATAGAAACGCCTACCTATAGATTCCTACAGCCTACCTCACTTGAAATACCTATATTTTGTCGAACTAACAGTCCCTACTTGTATACCTTGCAATCTAGGCCAAGCCACATTTAACTTAATTTCGTGGTGAGTTGTGTGAGTCGCATTGCCCCTGAAAGCAACTGACCCCTAAGCTGACTATCCGTCGGGCCAGGATACCCAGTGTGTCAACCTAACACTACCCTGTGTGTAAGGAGGCGGGACGGTCTTGGACGGGGTTGTACGTTCCCACCTCCAGCTAATTGGTGTCTGACCTATCTTCAATTTTCACTAGGGAGACAACTGTCTCTCCCCCGTTACTCTCTCGAAGATAGTGTATTATTTAGCATTGTTATAGATAACGCCGGCATTATTAAATACAGTCAAATGCCTCCAGACCGAAGTCCGTTGAAATCATATTAGTTTTGTTGGCACCGTTACTCGTGTCCGCTAATATGATCCAGAATACTTCATTCTGTTAACAATTATTCGAGTCGCCATAACAAGAATTTTACTTTAATAATCGCTTCTATTTCACAACCAATGTTAGTTAAAATCGCCACTCGAATCTCACTTAGCGCGCTAAAAATGGCTCGGACGCTTGTTTCCCCGTATGAGTTCGTACCGGCACTCGTAAATCGGACCGCGCCTCCGACGTCCTACAATTGAATGCCCCGCTAATTTCCCTCTCTTCCCCAAGCATCTTAACTTTCGCGCCACGCGCGCCTAACATCCCTCCCCATCATTGCGCTTTTCTTCCCTTCAACCAATCGCTAGCTGTTTTCCCGATGCGCCTCGTCTTCGCGTCGCTTATTATTTGTTATGCGCGAACTTCGCGTTGCGCCACGTGGAGATAACATCCTCCTTCTCTTTCTATCTTTTTCACAACCTCTCGCTCGCTCATTGCCGCCGTCCGCCGCGCAATTCTAAAGTTTTTCCATAATCCAACCAAATCTCGTCAGATAGCCAATATTACATGTTTGAATATCTAAATGTAGCCTTCCATTAACATTTCCCTCTCAATAATCATCCACTTAAGCCAATAATTCTGTATTTTGTAAAATTATAAAAAGTTCCGTATTCAGAACATAGGTGGCGCCCGCCTGTATGTGAACCGGCTTGCCAACCGACGCCGTCCGCCGCGTAACCCAAGTAAATAATGCACGCTAGGCGGCGCATATGTCGCAAGACCACACGGAGCAGTCCCCGCGAAATTCAAAATAAAGATAAAGCCCTAGGCCATTGCCAACCTAACAATCCTACGCGAAGCTAAAGTAAAATAACTCACGCTAGACGGCGCCTATGTCGCAAGGGGCACACGGAGCAGTCCCCGCGAAATTCAAAATAATGATAAAGCCCTAGTCCATTGACCATTATTTTGAACTAGTTTATTTTTCCCTTTTCATGCTTATTATATTAATGGTGCTACGCATTAATATAAATTTTAGTGCTACTCCCAATCATTCCTTACTAACGGACGGATACCATTCATTCTGTACCGTTACAATGTCTGCAGTTTTGTTTTATTTTCTATAATTTGTGTTTTGTCGAATATTAATGTGGAACAATGGTGGATTATTTACTGTTAAGTGTTTGTGAACGTGCATGAGTGTTGGCAAATAAAACAAAACAGTGCAACATCACTTTTCAAATTCTCTCAAGAAGTCCGTGCGAGATCTCAGTAAAGTCCCACATCTTTACTAGGTCTCAAGGGGTTTGGTGGGAATATCATTTAGCATTAATCGTTCTTAATATCACTCATTATCATCTACTTAAAGTATGTCAATGAACTCTAATATTACGACTGAAGGACTAGTATCCATGGTCACGAAAAAAAAAAGAATGATGAATTGAATGATAGTGTCAAAAATGGCTGATTCTGGGCTGGAAGGAAGTGTTATCTTAGACAACCATCATTATTAATATATTTTTTCCGTCGAAGTTAAGATTTAATTCTAAAAAGGATCAAGTACCAAAAAATTTATTAGTTTGACATGCCAATTCAGACTTTGGAATATGTTCCAAATAATTTAAATTAGCTTAAAAGACAATAGAGGACACTTCTAGCAAATTATTGGAATTAAATTATAAGACAAAAGAGGAACTCTCTTGCAAAATGTTTGTTAATAAAATGAAATTAAATCAATGTAAAAATAGCTTTATAAAAAGCCCCGGTCAATCATTAAAAGAATCTATGAACATTGTTCACCAGAACATTCAAGGAATGATGGGCAAAGATTTAGAGATTGAATTGTTCATGAACTGTAATAATATCGATATTCTTTGCATTACCGAGCACTGGCTTAGAGACCATCAGTTCATGTTCAATTTTAAGAATCATTTAGTAGGAAGTTCATTCAGTCGAGGAAATGCAATACATGGTGGCTCCTTAATTAATGTTAGTAAAAAGTTTAAATAAAGGAACGCAAAGACATAGTGAGCCTCTCGGTTGAGTGAACAATAGAAATAGCTTGTGTAGAGTTGGAGCAGTTTGTTGTGATAAGTATATACAGACCTCCTTCAGAATTATATGATTTTTTTGAAAAAGTTATGGATGAGACATTGCGTAAAGTCCGCAATGTAGGTAAAACAATAATTATTTGCGGTGACTTTAATATAAATTTGCTAGAAAACTCCACATTGTCAACTAAAATTAAAAACTTATTTCTATCATACAATTTAAATCATTTATTTTTGGAGCCGACAAGAATAACTGCCACTTCGGCCACCTGTATTGATAACATATATACAAATGTAAAACCACTGGCTAAGCAAATTATTAATAACCTGGACTCTGATCATTGTGGCCAAATGGTCAGTTTTCCACACCAGCGTAAGCAAGTGATGAAAAAGAATATCACTTTTGTGCCAAAAACTGCAGGTCGGGTGGAGCGCTTTAAAAGCAATCTAGATACAAAATTAAATTATTTAGAATACAATGACAACCTTGATGTCTTTTATAATGATTTTTTTAACATGTATTGTTCAGAATTTAATGAATCATTTGTTTCAAAAAAGATCTCGGTTAGTGGTACTGTATTTTTTAATGAATGGGCTACAATTGGTATTCACAGAAGTAGGAAACGCCTTTATGAACTTTATGGTGAACGCAACTATAACACCAGCAACGACTTCAAATTATATGTTAAAAATTATTCTAAGTTATTTAAAAGAGTATGCCGATTAGCCAAGGAAAACTATCTGAGTTCTAAGATTAAGAATAGTAATGACAAAATAAAAATGACATGGAATATTATAAATAGTGAAACAGGAAAGGTCGAAAGTCGTAATAATGAGTACAATTTAAATTGTGATAATAAAACCTTGACTTCTGATCCTGATGTTGCTGCAGCATTTGAGAGGTTTTATACTGACATTCCAGTTTCAACTACAAAAGCCTTGATTTCCTCCCCCACTGTAGCTGAATCTGTTTTGAAGGAGAATGTTAAAGATTGTGAAAGTAATTTCAGTTTTCAAAAAATTTGTGTTATAGATATATTAAAAACATTTAACACTCTCAATAAAAAGAAAACTGCTGATCTGTGGGCTAATTCCGTGGATGTCGCTAAATCAGTAAATATGACAATAGCTCCAGTTTTAGTTTGCATATTTAAAGAATGCATTGACTGTGGTGTTTTTCTGACCTAATGAAACATAGTAAAATAATTCCATCCTCCCTCTAATTTTAGACCTATTTCTGTGCTACCCACATTTAGTAAAATTTTTGAAAAGTTGATGCTAGACCAAATTCAAATTCATTTTCATAGAAATAAACTTTTACATTGTAAACAGTATGGTTTTACTAGGGGTCGCTCAACAACTGACGCCGGTGTTGAGCTTTTAATCCAAATATTTGGTACCTGGGAGGAATCACAGGATGCCCTAGGGGTATTTTGTGATTTATCCAAGGCTTTCGATTGTGTTTTACATGAAACTTTGGTCAGGAAGCTTAACCACTATGGAATTAAGGATGCTTCTTTGAGCCTTCTAATCTCATACTTAAATAACAGGATTCAGAAAGTCGACATTAACGGTAAAAGATCTCCGGGATCAGTGGTTACAATGGGAGTTCCGCAGGGTTCAATATTTGGTCCATTCTTGTTTTTGGTTTATATTAATGACTTACCTTATTTTGTAAAAGACAGTCATGAGATAGTATTATTTGCTGATGATACTTCACTTTTATTCAAAGTGAAACGACGACATACAAATTATGACGATGTGAATAATGCGATCTCAAAGATTGTTCACTGGTTTAGTGTAAATAACTTGCTATTAAACGAAGGAAAAACCAAATGTGTAAGATTTGTATTGCCTAATGTTAAGCAAGTAACAACTAGTGTACAAATTAAAGATAACTGTGTGAATCCTGTGGACACCACTGTGTTTCTAGGCTTAACGTTAGATGCCAAGCTTCAGTGGGGCCCACATATAGCTAAATTATCGAATAGACTTAGCTCTGCGGCTTATGCAGTAATGAAGATCCGTCAGTTAACTGACGTTGATACATCTAGATTAGTTTATTTCAGTTACTTTCATAGTGTAATGTCGTACGGCATTTTACTGGGGGGAAATGCTGCCGACATTCAAACTATCTTGGTGCTGCAGAAGAGGGCTATTCGAGCAATCTATAACCTAAAGGCTGGTGACTCTCTCAGAGAGAGATTTAAGGATATAAATATAATGACTGTTGCATCACAATACATATATGAAAATTTGATTTATGTTCATAAAAATATTGAAATATTTTCAAAAAACAGTGATATTCACAATGTGAACACTAGAAGTAAGAACAAATTAGCAGTACCTTATACTAGGCTCCATAAAATAAATAATTCTTTTAAGGGTCTGTGTGTAAGATTTTATAACAAAGTACCAAATGATATTCAGAAATTAGATCTTAATAAATTTAAAATCAAAATCAAAGAAAAGCTTTACAAAAAAGCTTATTATAAAGTGTCAGATTACACAGAAGACAAAGCAGCTTGGATCTAAAATGCTCCAATTACTCCAACAGCTATTTCTAATTGTCTATTATTAATTGATACTTAAATTGTATTGTAGTTTTGTATTGCTTAATTTATTATTTTTTAAATTCATATTTTGTATTTTATGACCTGGTAACGACATATTCTTTTTTTTTTTTGTAAATGTCGTTGCTTCTGTACGCTGTGGTTTCTTGCGCCCGTTCTTTGCCACAGTTAAAAAATGACGTCCTGAATGGGTGGTAGGTTAAAAAGATTTGGACGATTCAAAGTACTTGTTAATTGAGTTTATTGAATAAATATATTTTAAATTGAATTGAATATATTAATTTGATAGGTGTATAAAGCAATTTCATAAATAGTCAATCTCTTTTTTTTTTATTTAAGGACTATTATTTTCCAATACTAGGCAACGAGAACCGCTAAACCAATGCACTGCCACGGTATATATTTCACCAAATAGCAATTGCACATGAGCTCAACGTGATATGTAGGAAGCCCATCGCCGCTTAGTGGGGAACACCGAGGTAACACCCTAATAAGTATTTCTCTTTTCTACAATTCTCATCGTCACCTTAAATAACCAACCTTATATAGTGGTGGTCCTTGGTTCAGTTTTGCTATGATTGAATCAACTACAAGGCTCCATAGCAGAGGAGAGAGGACCCCCGCCCCCCCCCTTAATGTCAAATTTACTACTCTGTCAAGAAAGTACAGGGAAAAGATCAATAATACACAAAATGTTAGTTATTCATCCAAATTTATTTTATCGCCTTCAAAGTATGCTCCTTCAGAAACTATACAATTACACCAACGAATAATCCAATCATCAAAATATTTTTAAACGCTTTTTCCGCAATTATTGAGTTTAGTTCTCGCTGCAATTTCTTCTTTATGTCTTCTACCGAATGAAAACGGGTGCCACGAAGCGGTAAATTGAGTTTAGAAAAAAGAAAGAAGTCGGCTGTAGCCATATCTGGTGCATAAGGTGTTTGCTCGATGGTATTTTTTGAGTTTTTGGTCAAAAATTTGTTCACAATGATGGCCTTATGCGAAGGCGCATTATCGTGGTGCAAAATCCAAGAATTTTCTTTCCACAAATTTGGCCTTTTTCGTCGAATTTGCTATAACGCTCAAATAAATTATTTATTTACCGTTTGACCTTCTGGCAAGAATTCCGAGTGCACAACAACGCGATAGTCAAAGAAAACAGTCAACATGACTTTGACATTTGATCGACTTTGGCGTGGTTTTTTCATAAAGTTACTATACCTAACGGAATAGAGCAACAAACATGAGCTGTCAAACGAAACCGAAATAGGATGGCATTTGTGTATGTCAAATTGTTTAAAAATGCGTTCAGTGATGTACTTCATGTCGCTTTTCACATTAATATCGATATCGATAATATTAATTACTAACAGTAATAGTATTAATAGAACTAAAATAGGATAGGATCCCTCCGTCGCCGCATAGCATAAAAGCAAAACATGATGTTCGTAAAATATCATAATCTCAATTTACCACATTATTACAATATCATATTCTTGAAACATCATATTATTAGCAAACTAACATATTCGATTATCATCATATCCGTGAAATAGGTCAAGGATCATAAGACCGCCGGCGATGTGTCTGGTTTTACGATCCTCAAGGGGTTAACAACATTTTCTTAACAAAAAGTACAATTATGATAAAAATAGTGTTTTTCTTTTATATTTTATTATTTATTTAATAATCTTTACATATAAAACTGCTCATGCACTAGTCACATACACTAGTCTTTAAAACACTACTTTGCTCTGTGCACGACAGCTATGCAATGGCAGAGCATTCCAGAGACGGATAGCGGTTAAAGTGAAAGAGCTGGAGAGGAAGCCAGTATTATGAGCAGGAATTTGCAGAGTAAGGTTGCTACTGAAGCAAAGGTCACCCTGATGAGAGGCTTTAAGAAACTGAAACCTAGATTTCAGGCATCCGGGGGAACGTGGATCATATAAAATATTAAATAGAGGTAAAATTTATTATTAACAGGTTTACTGTCCAAAAAATAAAACAATAGCCTAATCAATTATTATGGAACATATTATGTTGTCTGCGGGGCAGTGAACCGGTTAATAACTAGCGAATTGCCCGCGATTTCGGCTTCGTTCGCGTCGACCCCGTGCCCTGTGAGGAATTTCCAAAGTTTTTCTTTCACACAGACCTTGTCCATTTTTTTATTAAATAAGGAGGCAAACGAGCAAAAGGGTCACCTGATGGAAAGTAATCACCGACGCTCATAGACACCCTCAAAACCACAGGAATCGCAGACGCGTTGCCGGCCTTTAAGAAAGGAATAGGCTCGATAAATTAAAAAAAGTAAGAAAATAGCGAAGAAATTGTTAATTACAATAATTATTTTGACTTTAATATCAATAAACGGTTATTATATGCTATCGGATGGTTATTTGTCATTATGACATTAATTGTACTAAAAATGTAGTATCCTGCTAATATGTTATTTTGCTAATATGATGTTTCAAGAATATGATACTGTAAGAATGTGGTGATTTGAGATTATGATTTTTTGCGAATATGGTGTTTTGCTAATATGATATTTTGCGAACATCATGTTTTGATTTTATGCTATTCAGCAACGGAGGGGTTGAATGTAGATACATGGTGCTAAGTAGACATTACTATCTAATGAAACATCAGCAGAAGAATAGTATAAATTATTTAAGCTTACCGAAACTAACTTAGTTGGAATTGCAGATTTCATCAAATTTCTTCAAAATGCTTACATGAACTGGACCTTTGAAAACATGAACTTTTCTTGGGAATCCAGTTTGGACGATCAATTAGCTTAAGCCATGTATTTCTAGTATCCAAGTTAGTAGGAAATCTAAAAGATACATAAATTACCTACTAATGTTATTACCTATTCTAACAGTCAAAAACTGATACCTATGGATCGGCTAAGTATCTTAAATGTGTTTACATTCCCAGGTAATTCATATCTAAACGTCATATAGGTACTTTAATAACAATAATACATATTCGTTTACGTGATAGACAATGGACACGAAATATCGATAACTTGATACAGCCCTAGTGTAAAACGAAAATTATTTCTTTACACAAATTATTCGTAAATTCTGCATTATGTATATTCTATCTTTGCTTCTTACATAAATAAATGTTTATAGAAGAGAATTATCACATTTTGGTGGTTAAAATTCGAAGCGCATTGGCATAAATAAATCCTAGGTAAGAAGGTGTCGGTTTGTAATAATTTACCTGTAAAATGAACATTTTATGGGATTATTTCGCTGTGTTGTACAACAATCAATCACTGAAAAAGTCACCATGTTTCTAAAGCACTATTTCTCAAAAATATTCACGATTTCACGTAAAATCAGAAAAATTCACAAAATCCAAATTCTCAGTGTGCTGATAAGTGCGGCCAACTGTCAAACAGTATCCAAAAACGGTTCTGTTACGTCGCATCACGCATCTCTCTTTATCCCACAGTGTTGTTGCTAATGACATCCCGCTCCCTCAGCCCTTTGTTTCTCTATTCCGCTAGGTATAGTAACTTTATGGGTTTTTTCGGTTTCGGTTCAGTCGGAAGGCGCCACTCCGAAGCTTGTTGACTAGTTTGCATGTCAAACTCGTAAACCCACGTCTCGTCACTAGTAACAATGCGTTGCATGAATGTTGGTTCTAGCATGTCCTCAGCGACTCTTATGCGATTGAGTTCTTGGAGAAAATTCAGGTCTTTTGGGACTAGCCGAGAGGCAACATTTTTCATACCTAAATGTTTATTTAAAATGGTACAGATCGACTCGTGAGACACAGAAAGTTCAGCGGCTATCTCTCTCACATTGAATGAGGATTTTCAGTCACCATTTCTTTCACTTTTGCGATGTTAACTTCAGTTGAAGACGTTGATGGCCTACCAGAGCGAAGCAAATCTTTCATTACATCTCGACCGCTTTTGAACGCTTTGTACCACTCATAAGCACGTGTTTTTGATAAAGTCGATTCACCGTTAGTCTTCTGTAACATTTTCAGTGACTCCGAACACGAAATTCCATTGTCGACGCAAAATTTAAGACAAACTCTTTTTAACCATTATGAAATTCGCAATTCACACTAGATACCTACAAACTAACTAAAAACAGCACTGTATTTAATCTCAATAACAGATGCAACTCAAACTCCGCGCTAAAATGGATGACAGTTGTGCAAATCTAACAACAAAAAAAATTGAATTTGGAATCATAAACAAATCATTCGTTCCCGAAACTTTTTTGACAAAATGTAATTTCGTGCTTATTAAAACTACTTTTACAAAACACTCATATCGCTTGATAAAACGAGTAAAATATTCAAAAGAAATTCAATCCAATCGGAAGTCCCGTTTGGAAAATAAAGTGTTTTTAAGTTATAGATCCCACGAAAGTAACGCAATTGTCCACGAAAGTGACTCACTCATTTTACAGCCATCATTTTGTCAAAATAATATTCTCATATTTAAACAGGCAATAATATCAATAAACAAAAGAGACAATTATCGGTTCGATCCTAGGTTCGGTCATCCTACGAAATAGGTTATTTTACGTACACTATGTCAATTAAATATGTAAAGTTTTTATTACAAACCTTAATTACTTTATTGTAGGTAACAAATAGGAAATGATTTACTTACTTTAAACTTTTTTAATATGCCCTTTAAAAACATATGAAAATATAATCACATACAGATCAAACAAGCCAAAACACAGCAGGTTTATCTTGTTTCATTGCTTCATTTCTGCTTTACGATGCTCAATTTGTATTTAGAGCTGGGATTATAAGGTTTAAAACACACAATCAGGATTACACAGACCACAAGATCCATGTTTTAAACCACCAATGAATTGCAAAACTGCAAAACTGCAATGGACAGGGTATAGACAAAAGAAACTGTCAAGTGTCTAATGTCATGTACGGTTTTGACATTGACAAACGGTAAAAATATCGGGATTCGAGTTAGAAAAATATGGCTGTCTGAGTACCGTACGCAAAATTTTGTATTCCCATTGTTTTACTTAGGGACAGCGTCAGACGTCATAGAATAGCTAAAACCGCGGGTATTGTACGCGCATAGTAATCGTGACGTTCACGATTCGCGTCCGCAAAATAACGAGTTCACGATCGCCGTGTTGTATCTAACCTGAAAAGGTCCGGCGAGCTTAATAATAATAATATATTTATTTTACCATTCTGTGCTACAAACATAACCTATTCTTATGCTTTTAGTATACAGTCAAACAAGAGGTTAACGTCGGCAGCTGTACTAGTATTAAACTTGGTCACAGCTGCCTGCGTCTTCCACCATCTTCAGTGTACCACAATGAAGTAAATTTATCTCGTAGCGTTTCATTACACAAATCAAAAAGATCAGCAAAATAAAACAATAAGCTTAAAAATAAGCCAAAATCTCCGATTTGTCACAGTCAGTCAAAGTCAAAGTCAAAGTCAAATTATTTATTCAATGTAAACCTATACAGGCACTTATTGACGTCAATAATAATAATAATAAAAAAACAGTTAACTAACTTATAGTTAAGACTTAACAACTAATCTAACGAGTCTGTGCCAGACAAAATGCGCATCGCTACCCCCAGTACCACTGCACGCCGAAACAGAATCGCGTCGAACCGAAATTTAAGCCGTGGTCATAGAATTGTGTAAACAAACGTATCCTGGTACGAGACAAAAATAGCGGGCAAGTGTCTCTCCCCTAGCGACACAAACGGCTAATATTTATAGGTAATTTATCGTTTTTTTTTTTTTGGATGAAAGGTGAAGAATGATAAATCACAATGAATTGTTAACTTAAGTTATTACTTTAAGGAATAAAATTAAATGTGATTTCACTGTCTCTGACAGTATGTGTGTGTTTATGTGTAGGTATGAGTGTGAGATGGAAAAGAG
The DNA here is from genome assembly GCA_963921215.1 of Scoparia ambigualis. NCBI lineage: Eukaryota > Metazoa > Arthropoda > Insecta > Lepidoptera > Crambidae > Scoparia > Scoparia ambigualis. Next base: position 18,198,067 of record OY992525.1, on the reverse strand, counting down.
GTCTTAATGCGCAGGATTACTTCAGTTTCGTCATAATTTAGGCGCAACAGCCAGTACTTAAGCTTTCCCTTGCATTTATGGAACGTTAAAGGGTAGATATCGATGACTTTATTCACAGCATTGTATAGGTAAGAACCAATAACATAGTGATGTCGCTTTGCAAAAGATGTTCTATGCGACACCGTTGGGCAAACCTTGGTTTTATTACGCTTGGGATGAATGTATGGCAGAACTTTGTGCTTGCGTAGTACGCTATTCATAAGTAACAGTTGTCTGACTGAGAGTACAGAACATTCCTGGTAAAGAAGCTCAGTACTGTATCTGCGTGGTTTACCGAACATTACTTTAAGAATCTCGCTGAGCTCTTTCCAAAGGAAGCAGGGTATTAATACCAATCCCACCCCAGGTAACAATGCAGTATTGTATTAACGACTGTGCAAGAGCATAATATACACACATCAGGGTATCGCGGTCTGCAGAACATCTAAGTTTACGATATATTGGAATCAATTTTCTAACCCGGCTTGTCAGGTTTCGTATATTATGTAGTTTCCAACTGAGATTTGTATCTAATATGAGACCGTGATACTTTGCATTTGAGGTGTGCCTTAACTCAGCACAGTTACATATACCCACCGATGAGCAAACGTGAGCTGTAATTGAAAAATCACGAGGTAAGGGGTCGGCTCGAATTGAAAAAGTCATTATATTGGGTTTTGTCCACGGTTTTTTCAACATTTGATGTTAACAAGTTGTAAAAGTAGCATCCTGTAGCTCGAGCTAAGTGGACTGTAGTTAAATGGTGAGAACTTGGAGATAAAACACACTGCTTTATTAGGCTGAACAATAGAAAAACAAGAATAATTTAATAATAATGAAAATAATATAAAATTTGTGACATATCTTCTGTCAATCCAACTAATTCGAATACGAATCCAAAGACAATCAATTAAAATATTATAATATAAAAAAGGTTTTATATCATAATACGTGGCCTGTTGCAAACATAGCTGTGGCCAGGAAGATAACATTTTGACAAAGAAATATAATATTTATAACAGTCATCTGTTTGGTTAAAAACAAAACATACAACAATGATAACATAAATTAATATAACATTCTTACAACAATTGCTTAAAACCAGTTAAACAAAAACATAAAATGCACTTTGTCTTTAATGAAACCTCCTAAGGATATGTAAACTTAGGTATCTTAGGACTAAAATTATGCAGTATATTACTCGTGATGACACACCCCGTTCTAGTATTAACACCATTTAAGCTGATGCTCAACAAAAGTAAATACGCCACTGCAGAGTAAAGATTTAGACTATCTTATGTCAGTTATACGCGAAGTTTCTGATTTCTTGATATCGGGGACTGCTACTAAAACGGTTAAGACAGTCGAGATGGAGATTAAACTTTTAAGCTCTAAGCCAATAGTATGTAGATCTTACAAACTCTCGTATCAAGAGAAGCTTAAAGTCAGGAAAATAACCAAAGACATGGACAAAGGCGTGATCAGGCGATCCAAGTCCGCGTATGCCAGTCCGATAATATTATTTAAAAAGCGTGACGGCTCAGACAGGCTTTGCGTAGACTTTAGAGCCTTAAATCGTGTTACAGTTAAGGATCGATACCCTCTCCTCCTCATTGATGATCACAAAGAAAAAAATAGGGAGCTTTAGATATTTTTCTAGCCTTGGCATGGCCACTGGCTTTCCCCAAATACCCCTGAAAGAGGATCGTATCCACTTGATCGCCTTTGTGACACCTGAAGACCACTTTGAATACGTAATAATGCCGTATGACTTAGCCAATTTTCTTATAGTTTACTAACGTATAATAAACGATACTTTACGTGAATTAATAAATGAGGGCAATGTTTTAGTTAGATCGTTATCGTAGACAATGTGCTCCTTCTAAGTAATTCGATAAACGAAGGCGTACAGCTACTTCGTAGAGTATTAGAAACTCTCACTCGAGCAGGTTTTTCCGTGAACCTACGAAAATGTTCATTTTTAGTAAAAAAGGTTGAGTATTTGGGTAGGGTCGTGACTGAAGGTCAGGTTAGGCCGAGTCAGCGTAAAGTAAAAGCCCTTGTTAACACGGCTCCACCACGAAACGTCAAACAGGTACGTCAGCTTCTTGGTCTCGCTGGCTATTTTAGGCGATACATACGAGACTATGCTACAAAAACCGCTCCTACAGCTCATCTAACCAGAAAAAGTATAAAGTTTCACTGGACACCTGAACATGAGACTATTCGTCAGAACTTAATTAAACACTTAACGAGTGAACCGTTACTGCCCATATTTGACCCATATCTCCCAACTGAAGTTCACACTGATGCAAGCAACACGTAATACTGGCAAGAAACACGTAGTAGCATATTTCAGCAAAGTAACGCAAGGGTCTGAAAGTAAATATCATTCTTACGAGCTTGAGACACTTGCAGTTGTTAAGGCACTCCAGAACTTTCGGCATTATCTGGTAGGCATAAAATACCTGGTGGTTACCGACTGCAATGCCCTTAAATCTACCGAGCGTAAAATAGATCTCCTGCCACGTGTCGCTCGCTGGTAGATATATCTTCAAGATTTTAATTTCACTCTTGAATATAGAAAGGGAGTATTAGTGCCACATGCGGACTATTTAAGCCAAAATCCCGTATTTAGCGTGAACCAAATTTCCAGACCTCGAAACCGGGCCCAAATAGCGCAGACTGCCGACAACGAGTCCCAAGAGCTTATGGAAAAGCTCTTTAGCGGTGAGCTTGATACCAATTTATACGTAGTTCAAAATAACATCTTGTACTATCGCTACACGCCTGTAGGTGCAGAGCCACGACTCCTTTGCTATATCCCTAAAGGGCATTGGTAAGGCCTCCTCAGGGTGTTCCATGACGAGCATGAGCACATCGTTGCTGAAAAGACGTTGGATCTCACTTTGAGACATTTCTGTTTCCGCGACTCAAACAATTTGTCAGCAAATATATTGCTCACTGCCTTATATGTTTTTCTAAGAAACGTGGCCCTCAAGCTCCATTGCAAAGTATTACTTCCTGGGAAAAACCAGATACTCCCTTCCTTAACGTCCATGTTGACGCACTTGGTCCCTTACCTGTATCCGAAGGCTACAAATTTGTTCTGATCTTAGTTGATGCCTTCACTAAATATTTACTGTTGTACCCTATATACTATCAAGACGTAACAGAACTTCAGCGAGTAGTCACCCAAGCAATTACACTGTTTGGAGTACCAAACTTGATGGTCATGGACAAGGGACGAATGTTTGAGTCAAACGAGTTTGTATCATAAGTAAACGAGTTAGGTTGCGACCTGCATTTCATCACGCCAGAGATGCATCACTCCAACGGCCAGGTCGACAGGTATATACGAATGGTCCTCAACATGCTTCGTATAGAAACCAACCATAACGGTGGATCTTGGTCTAAAACTCTGTGGAAATTGCAACTGGTGCTAAATATAATGAAGCAGAAGACAGTGACAGTTCCATGTGCCTATGCTTATTTTAAGCTTACTGAATAAAGATATTTTGATTTGATTTGATTTGATAAAACGATAACTTCAATTATCATTTGATCCATTTACGTCTGTTAATTCTCAATCCTAGGCATGACCATTTGACACCTGTCACAGGAATCAAGCTATAATGAACAGACTATAGTTATTTGTTCTAAAGTTATAGTCGACAAAAATAGAAGCATTCGTATCATACGAATTTCGTTAGACATTATTTTTGCACTCAAGAAGGTGGTAATAACTTAATACGCTCTGGTTTTTTTTAGGAAACCGGACATTATGAACGGTTGCAAATATAATTATATAAAATAGATGCAATAAAAAACTCGTACAACATGTTGCAAACATAAGAGTTGTATTTTTTATTTGTAATTGATATTTTCTTAATTATTTCAGTAAATAGATTCGTTACATAAATAAATTTTAGACTATTAAGTAGAACGGTAAATTACCTTTCTATTCATCCATACTTTAGGTAGGTATTATATACTTTTCTGTAGGAATTTATAACGAAAACTCCTTCTACATTTTTTTCTGAGACTTTAGATTTTTGATATAACCACCTTATTGCCCGGGGCCTATTTATAAAAAATATACCTTTTACTTATGTATCGAAATTATACCTTTCTATGATTATGCCTTTTAAATATTGGCCATTTAAGTTATGTGTATGAAGTTATGCTATATAAAGACAATGGCAAGTGACGATTATGGCCAATAACATGATGCATTGTCAGTTTATGGCGAAAAACTTTATGCGTTTCAGTAGGTAGCCGAAATTATTGTAAGCAAACATCTTCCAAAAGAAAACAGTCGATTTGATAATCGGCTAATAGTTTTTCTGGAAAATTAAACGTATGTAGGTATGATAAGTTTATGGATTAACAAAGGAGACGGTCTAGTTTTCCATAGAAAGTCTTCACTAAAATGCAGCTGGATCAAAATGAATGAAAAAAGGGAGAATGCAATATGCAGAACTCGTATGAGTTGAAAAAAAAATATCTTAGTCTAGCCATTTTTTTACAATTAATTTTTAAAATTAAATGTTTTTTTCTTTTTTTACACGGCCATGTTGTTTAAGTTTTATGGCAGCACTAGCACAAGCCGTAGAGAAGAGATAGTGTCAATCAGTAACAGTGTGTCGAGATGTATATAGTATCGGTATGTATCGCAGGAAATTATAACGATCTTAGATATTTTGCAACAGTATGTATTAGTAGTATTTTGTATTAAATGAAAATGAAAATGAAAAATGAAAAAATGTTTATTTACAGCAAAGTGACAGAATTACTTAAAACTTAATTTAAAACTATGGAATAACATCTTTGCATAGGTACAACGCTTATTAATAATAGTCCATATCATATTTCATTGGATGTTTCGTAACGAGATTAAAAACAACGCCTAAATATTATTGATTTTGTTGAGTTATTAAAACTAAGTTATGAGCATGAATTTTTTCGCGAATTAAAAATATAATGTCACCGCATATCGGTTGGTAATGAATCGATACTCAACTCAGTAATATGGGTTTAATTGGCTCATCTCTAACAAATTGTTATGTCAATGTCATGTTTATTCAACTCAAGTGACATGTTGTAACCAGCTCTTTTTTTTCTCACTTTCTCACCTTCCTTCGTGTTGTGTTGTGATGGTATTGTGCTTTGTTGCGTACTGTACAGGTAGGTATTTAATAAAATAATAATCTTGAAAACCAAACAAAACAAGAATCACTCATGCATTGACATTGTCAATTTGACAATTGACAGTCAAATACTTTTTTTAAATCGGGTATGTTCTCATCTTCAAGCCAAGAATAGCTTCGTTCTCTAACGCAATTTGGAGTATTTTGAAAATTAAATATGAAAAAATCGGCTAGCTTTAGAATTTAAATAATAATGTAAAAACATTACGTTTTAAAGGCTTTATCGATTGCAAGTCTCAATATGCCGGCTGTTTCTTAGGTGATTTTTATTCCGTCTCCTTTATGTAAAAGCAACAATCTGGTAGGTATTTAAAACTCCGTCATACCGTTTTCGAACAATTGAAATTTGAACAGAAAAGTTTCGAAAGTAAGATAGGTTACTGTTACGAAGAGCTCGATGGTGCAGTTTCTTTTTCCGGACCGTCCGGAGCATGTGCCGCTATCTATGGCCCCGCCCCGGCAACCAAGCCAGGCCGACGAAATGATCCCGCCAATAACATCTGGCGAGTTGGGTGCTGCGTACCTGAGGCTGCGGAAGAAGAACACCGCACCTGGCCTGGACGGTATCCCGGGTCGGGCCTGGATCCTAACCGCAGACCTACTGGAGGACCGTTTCAAGGAGGTACTAGATGTGTGACTTCGTACAGGCCATTTTCCATCCCTGTGGAAAGAGGGACGCCTCGTCCTTCTCAAGAAGGAAGGGCGGCCGGCGGACGAACCATCGGCATACAGGCCGATTGTGCTGCTGGACGAAGCGGGGAAGCTCTTCGAACGTGTCCTTGCCTCCCGTATAACAACACACCTGTCCACAGCAGGGCCGGACCTCTCTGACTGCCAATATGGCTTTAGAGAGGGGCGGTCCACCATCACGCCATTAAATGCGTAAAGGCAATGTCCACAGAGGCAACGGATAAAGGGGATGTGGTGTTAGCGGTGTCACTAGAAATCGCGAACGCTTTCAACACCCTCCCCTATGCGTGCATCGAATCAGCGTTGCGACACCACAGTCTGCCGCATTACTTAGTCGCGTTAATTTGGAGCTACCTGAGGAATAGAGTTGTCACATACTCTGACAGATATGGAAACGTACAGCGTAGAGGCGTTTCGTGTGGTGTTCCGCAGGGGTCGGTCCTCGGACCGCTCCTGTGGAACATAGGGTACGACTACGTGTTGCGCGGCGCGCTTTTGCGTGGTCTAAGCGTAATTTGTTATGCGGACGACACGCTGGTCACCGCGCGTGCCGACACGTATCGAGAGGCGTCAAGGTTGGGGACGGTAGGCGTTACTCAGGTGGTGAGGCGTATAGAGAATCTTGGGCTCAGGGTGGCCTTAAACAAGACAGAGGCCTTGTACTTCCACGGGGCGAGGAACAAACCGCCCTCGGACGCCCATCTTACCATCTCGGGCGTCCGCGTCGAAATCCGACCGACGATGAAGTACTTGGGTCTCGTCTTGGACGGGCGTTGGAAGTTCTTGGAGTATTTCAAGCGCCAGGCTCCAAAGCTCATCAGTTCGGCGGCGGCCTTGGGGTGTTTGTTGCCCAATATTGGTGGTCCCTCGGCGGTAGTAAGGAGGCTTTATCTCGGGGTGGTGCGGTCGATGGCCCTGTACGGCGCGCCCGTGTGGGTCGCCCTGAATGCGACGAACGTGGCAGAATTGCGAAAGCCGCAGAGGGTCATCGCGACCAGGGCGATACGGGCATACCGCACGGTATCGTACGAAGCGGCTTGCGCCCTGGCAGGTACCCCACCCTGGGATCTGGAGGCGGAGGTCCTAGCCGAAGTGTATGAGCAGTCAGCTCGTGTACGGAAGCAAGGAGGCCGGGCAATGCCCGAGGAGGTGCGCCGATGGCGTAAGCGTGCGCAAGTGGCATGAGCGCCTGGAACAGCCAACAGCCGGCCACTGGACCATCGGAGCGATCCGGCCTGTCCTGGAGCGATGGGTCGGTCGCAAGGGGGGCTCACTCTCCTTCCGCTTGGTACAGGTCCTCTCGGGGCATGGCTGCTTCGGGAGGTATCTGTGCCAAATAGCGGGGAGAAAGCCGAAGACGGCATGCCACCAGTGCAGCATGTCGAACGACACTGCTCTGCATACGCTGGAGGCATGCTCAGCCTGGTCGGCTGAGCGCGCGCAGCTATGCGCGGTCGTAGGTCCCGACCTGTCTTTGCCAGTATTGGTCTCGGCCATGCTGGCCGCTAAAAAGTCGTGGGACGCGGTACTCTCCTTCTGCGAATCCATCTTAACGCAGAAGGAGGCGGCGGAGAGGGCTAGGGAAGCGGATCCACTTTCCGACGCAATCCGCCGCAGGCGCGCTGGGAGAAAGAGGCATCTGAAGTCACAATTTTGGCAAAGATTTTTTAATAGAGAATACATTTCAGAGCTACAAAGAAGAAACAAGTGGCGCAAATCATCAGATGAGCTGCGCTTGCATCAGATGGTTGTGGTCAAGGATGACCGCTTACCACCCAATAGATGGCTGTTGGGACGCATCTGCCACGTCTACCCAGGCTCCGATGGCGTCACCCGCGTCACAGATGTCATCACGTCATCAGGGACCCTAAGAAGAGCGTACAACCGACTCATCCCACTACCACAATTGGAACAGGATGTTCCAACGCCGGGAGCCCCCTTCGCGCGCCCCCCTCGCCGCACCCCCGCGCGTCTCCATCGCGCGCCCCCCTCGTCCCACCAGCCCACTTCCGATCAGACATCCAGCGTGCGCCCACGCAACTATTTTTAATTAGAATAGATTTTTGTAATTCCTTTGAAAACCACCATTATACGTTTGGCATCGAAAAAAGGTCTCATCATTTTCATCACCACGCCGATCCTGTCCATAGGTAAATAGTTTTACTTAAATTACTTATTCGTACCTACATCTTGTGTTAAAATTAAAAGTATAGGATTTGAAACCTATATATGGGTAGAATACAAAAAAGTCGTCAAATTATAGTCGTAAATAGTTTAAACTTTATTAATTTAGTGTAAAAGTTACAAAAATAATGTCCTTAAGAGAAAAAGTCCGCCTGGAGGTTTCTTTGCAGCTTTGCAGGCTGAAGTATCCTTACTTCAGCCTGCAAAGCTGCAAAGAAACTCCCAAGCGTTAGAAGATTGTGTGTTGGTTTTGGTGAACAGAACAATTACAGATCTAAAAGTTAATACCTACCAATTTATAGTTTATTAGACGTAACTTTGGTAAATATCTCGCTGGCTGGAGGTCGGTTAGAAAAGTTTATAATTCCATTTTAATACGAAACAAATTCTGTTTTTAGCATAATTCAGTAGAACATATCCAGATATAATTCTCTGCATCACTCATAAGTCTCCCAGACATGGGATCCCGCTGGGTGTAGACCTATCTGGCAAACTACATAAAATGCTAGGGATTCTATTAAATTGCAGTGTAACGTACAAATTAAAACGCAGTATCAAACTGTCTTACCTCTATTAAGGATGCTTTGAAAGTATGATTTGTTTATGGACAACTAACTAAAATGCAGTGAAATAAAATTATTACTGCACTTTACCTAGGAGTTTTGTTATTGAGTTTTGTTTACCAACTAATAAGAAGTAATAGTAGAAATACTGCAGTTTATTTTGTCATTCATACAAAGCAAATTATCCTCTCCCACTCTAAGCTACTCGTATATTAAGTTATGATAAAACTGCACTTTAATATGTAGTTTTAACTAAAATAATTAATTTATAAAAAATGCAGTATAATCATTTTGTTCCCGACGGGTGTAGTCGCCGAACAGTTTAGCCGTTGTGCTTCGATGTGGACTGTATGTTCTTCAATAAAACTCGGTTCTTGATTAGTGCTTCTTTATTCTTCAAGGTGGGGTCCGGAGAGCTTACAAATTCTGCTCTGACCGGCCGTGACTTAAACACATTATGGGTTGGCAACTAGCAGCCTTGTGGGACAGCTGCCGGCTCATGTGGGCAGTTTTACATTTTACCATAACTAACTACCCACATGAACCGTCGTAATTTGTGCAGCTGTCCCTTTCGTTCGGACTTCTCTTTTTATCTTAAATTTATTACCTACCCTACGGTATCACTCGTAATCTGGATACCCTACTTATTTATTTTCTTAATTACATTGATATTCCTAACAATAGAAACCTATAATTACGAAAGCTAATCTCTTACTTTCCTAACTTTAATTACCTTAGAGAGGCGTAAGGCCCCTGGGCACGTATACCTGGCCCTTACCTTGTCAAAACCATTACCTGTTTAATAACTTTTACCTTTTGTTAAAATGAAACGCAAAAAATTAATTATTTATTATCAAAAAACCTTTACACATATGAGACTTAATCTACTTATGCAAATACACATACCTAAATTTAGCCGTATTATATCTAACTATATAATATCATAAAGTCGAGACTTCTGTCCGTAACAGGCTCCCCCCGGCGCAGCATCCGCGTAGCCTCTTCACTCCATCGGCAGGACAGCCAGTCTCGTCGTCGGTCGTCGGAACGTGCCGCCTTTGGTGCGCACCTCTACGTGCGTTTTTCTTTGTCAGGTCCAGGAAATGTCTTCGTGACGACGCCTCTAGGCCATACATTGCGGGGTAGTGTGTTATCCACAATTATGACCACGTCGCCCTCTCGTACGTTGCGTCGCTCGGAGTCGCGCGTGCCGCCGCGCGGTATGAGTAGTGGTAGATACTCGCGCAGCCAGCGTCGCCAGTACTCGTCCGCCAGCGCCTGCGCCGCCCGCCATGTGTTTCGGTCGGCGCGCTCGCACGGCCCAGTGGTGGGCAGGCCGCTCAAGCTACCCAAAAGGAAGTGATTGGGTGTCAGCGCTTCCGGGTCGTCGATGCTCACAGGGACGTGTGTTAGAGGCCGAGCGTTGACAGTGTGCTCGGCTTCGGCTAGTAGCGTCATAAGTACTTCTTCACGCGGTGACTTCTCGTTGAGCGTAGTGCGCAGCGCCGTTTTGACTGTTCTCACCAGCCGTTCCCATGCGCCGCCTTGGTGTGGCGCGCCTGGCGAAATGTAACGCCACTCTGTGCGTTGCGTTAGCGCGTATTCTCGTAGCGCTGGCTCCCATTCTTCGTATGCGGCCTTTAATTCTCGGTCCGCACCTTTAAAATTCGTAGCGTTGTCACTATATATAACGTGGGGCCATCCCCTCCTGGCCGCCATTCGTCTTAGAGCCATAATCGCTGAGTCGGTAGATAAGCTCGCCGTAAGTTCTGCTGCCCGCGCGTAGTTTGCGGGATGTCGTCTGCGAAGCTCTCTCGTTGCGATTCAATGGTTAGTAGGCGCTCGGCCTCGTTGATATGTTCAATTGTCATGTTACTAGCGCGGCGGCGGCATCTCTGAGTGAATAGTAGCACGTTCGCCATCGTTCTCACTAAACGCTCGTAGGAAGAGAAGCGTCGAGCGTCTGGCACTACGCTACTATCACTCTGCACGTATGCGTGTGCGTCACGCAGTGTTCACTCTCCGCGCTGTGTTCGTTGTTGATGACGTCACTCGTAGGCCATTCGGTTTCGTTTGCATATAAAAATGCCGGTCCGACAAACCACCGATCATTCTTCGTTTTCATAATCTCACTGCCGCGCGTTACGTCGTCCGCGACATTGTGAGCCGTAGGGACCCATCGCCATTGTGACGGCATCGTCGTTTCTGTGATGTCAGTTAAGCGATGCGCTACATAGGGGGTGTAACGCACCGTGTCGTTATTAATCCATTTCAACACTGTTTGTGAATCGGGCCAATATACGACTCTCTCAGGTTGCCATCTTTGTTCATTCAATACTGAGCTTGCTAGTCGCGTAGCTATCAACGCCGCTTGCAACTCCATTCTCGGAATACTTTGTTGCTTTATCGGTGCCACTCTGGCCTTAGCAGCGGCGAGTGCGACTTGTATTTCGCCATTTTCACCCTTCATTCTCCAATATACTGCAACGCCGTAAGCGACCTCGCTGGCGTCACAAAAAACATGTAGCTGCTTTCTCGTCACTCCCCCCGTATGTAGACGCCGGGGTAGACGCAGACTACGTGATGCCCTCAATCCGTTCAACCATTCATGGAACTCGCCGGCCTCGTAATCGGGTAAGACCTCGTCCCATTCTATTTTTAACCGCCATATGCCTTGTAAGATGATCTTCGCTCGTATAGTATAATAACTCAACAGTCCGAGTGGGTCAAATATTGACATAACCGCACTCAGCGCCTCTCGTTTAGTAGGAGCGCGCCTCATTTGCTTCACGTCGTCGTGCACGCGAACCATCTCGGTGTTAAACGCCAACTCGTCTGTAGCAGCGTCCCATAGTAAACCGAGCGTTCTGCCACATTGCTGAAGACTAGCGCCGAGCTGTCGAGGTGATGTGTCACGGCTTTCTGCTGGCAGCTCACGCAACACGCACGGTCCGTTAGAGTTATAACCGGCCAGCGTGAATCCTGCCTGCGCGTGAACCTTCGCGACCTCCTTTATCGTTTCAATCGCTTCTTGCTCGGTGTCGTAGCAGTCGACGTAGTCGTCCATATAATGGTTTCTCGTAATTGCCTCGTATGCGCGCGGATACTCGGCAGCGTGCGTTTCAGCGTTCAAATCTCTCACGCTGTGCGCTAAGAAAGGTGAACTCTTAGCTCCGAATATCATTGACGTCATCTTGTAGCGTGCAGGTGGCTTCGTTCGGTCGGCGCCCCTCCATAGGAACATCTGAGCGGGTTGGTCACCTTTAAATATCTTAATTGCGATAGCTTGTTCGCGAAATCGTAGTAGCAGGCCCGCCTGGTCGCGTAGTAAGTCGGGACCCTCCAAAAGCTCGTCATTCAGACAAACTCCGTTTGCTTCGGCGGCCGCGTCAAAGACAACTCGTAGTTTTCCGGGCTTATTCGGATTTGTTACGGCGAAGTGAGGTAAGTACCATAAATGCGGGCTCATCAAATCGCTCTCGCTACTTTCCTCGGCATAGTGTTTATCAAATAGATTCTCTATTTGATTCGTATAAGCTCGTTTGAATTCGTCAGACTTGTCCATCTTCCGTTCTATGGATTTCAATCGTCTCAATGCTGACTCGTAACTTGGCGGCAGCGTGACGTCATCACGTCGCCACGGTAATCTAACTTCGTATTTTCCGTTGACTTTCTTTGTCGTCGTTCTAAACGACTCTATGGCGCGTGCATCACTCGGGCTCACACGCTCCTTCTTTGTTATTCCCAGTGAGTCAATTTCGAAGTGCTTCTTTACCATAGCATGGAGTTCGTTGTCGGGTAAGAGAGTGCGCGAGATCGTCGCGCACTGCGGCGTGTTTACGTATAACACCGCAGCCGTATTACTCTCCATCAGCACGCTTGACCGTGGCGCTGATCTGTGTATTACCCAGCCCAGCTTCGTGAGCGATGCGATCGGTTCGTCTCGCTTGCCCTGTAGCAATCTTCGTGTGACTATGAGATGCCAATTGTCTGCCCCAAACAGTATTCGAGGCTTGACATGTCCGTAGCAGACGTTGCTGTTTGATAACTCTTTCATATGAGTGTATCTCAAACAGTCGTTGTGCACCGTCTGTCCGTTGAGTGATAAATCTTTCATCGTTCTAGCTTTAATGTCGAATTGTCGTTTATTCGTAGTTGCAATTAACTTTAAATTCACCGTCTTGGTTTCGCACGTCGTTTGTGTATTCACGCTTCGTATTTTCAAATCGTTCGCCGGCCCGTCCGCGCCTACGTAGTCCGCCAGGTCTTGGTCGATTAGCGTAACAGTCGACCCCTCGTCGAGCAAGGCGTATGTGTCGATTGACCCCTTTGGTCCCTTGATGGTAACGGGACATACTTTCAGTAACACCTTGGTAGCATCGGTCGAGTGATTAACCGACGCCACCATCTCGGTTTCGTTCGGCCTGGTGCGGTGTTCGTGTAGCAAGGCGTGGTGGGGATGGCGGCAATCATCAACTCCGCACAGATCGCGTTTATCGCATTGTAGGCGACGGTGTTTCTTATTCGCACAACGGAAACACACTCCGCTTTTCTTTATCCATTCCCATCGTTGTTTAACCGTCATGGTTTTGAAGCGATCACATTGCGGCACGTCATGACGTCCTCCACAACATAGACATTCTTTGTTTATGACGTCATCACTTGTTGCGTATACAGCCGTATTTTTCTTTCGCTCGATTCGTTGTTTCACGTTCGCTCGTGTTTCCGTAATAACGTTCTTTCGCGTAGGGTTGTAGCTCACGTATGCATATTGTAGGGCTCTGTCGGCTTCTCTCATGAGGAAGTGGGATAGCGTGACGATCTCAGGCTCGGCATAGCTTCCGTAGTCAGTTGCGTAGTCGCACCACCTTGAGCGTAGGTGCGGTCCGAGCTTGTCCACCACTTCTCGCGTTAACATTGGATTTCGTAAGTACCCTCTGTTGTCGATATTATCGAGTATGCACACAATGTTCTGCAGTTTGATCGCGAACGTGTTCAACTCACTGGCCGTCGTGCCGGGACGCGGCAGTCTCTTAATGTCGTCCAGCGCTCGATCAATTATTACTTCTGGCCGTCCGAAGCATTGCTCGAGTGTTTTCATAACCACTTCCGGGTCCACGGCCGTATATAAAAGAGCGGACACCGCTTCCTTTGCTTCATCTTTAAGACAGCTTCTTAATCGTGCCAAGTTCTCGGCTTTGCTAAAGTTAAATTGTTTAGTCGTATCGCGCATCGCCGCTTTAAACGGCAACCATTCGGCCGGCGAGCCGCTGAATATAGGCAAATCCAGCGCCTGTCGTGGTACCGGTCGATTATGCATCATTTTCTCTAGTGTAAGTGCGAGCTTAACCATCCCCGTGTCGTCTTTGCTCGTTTGATCACGATTCGCTGCCTCTTTCACTACGTTTTCGTTTTCAACATATGGCGAATCAGTGAGGTGGCGACCTCTGTCCATCTCACTTGCGCGCGCATCCTTTTGTCTTTGTCGCACATTTCCGACTTTATCTGTGTCGGGCTCATGCACGTTCCGACGCCGATCCAACCATTCATCCACTCTCAGTTGGGCAATATCGGCGGGTAAGCTCTCCGGTTCTAAATCCGTTTCTTCTTCAATAACGGCGATTTCGTATGCAAGTCTCTTCTTAATCATTTCCGTTTCCAATTGTAACTCTCGCCGACGTACTTCGGCGAGCCGCTCCTCCGCTTGAAGTTGCGCTTGTTTCACTCGTGAGGCGACGCTCGTTGTCGATCGTACCGACGGCGGCCCGGCTCTGGGCGCGTCGGGTGGGGGTGCGTCGTCGTTGCGTCTAACTTCCGTAGTGGCGGTGATGCCGCGTTCAGCGGTCTCTTGTTGCGGTTCCATTGGCGTCACGGTTGAGGCAATGTTTGAGGGTGATGCGGGTGGTCTGTCGAACGTTCGTAGTCCCGTTGTCGTCTCGGCTTGGCTTTGTCTTCGGGTGGTCGGCATCTTCTTTCTTGCTGCCCCTACTCCTAACAATCTCAAACGGGCACGCTATGTGGGGAGCCCGTCCAAGGATGGAGTACGTGCGGGAGTGGAAAGGTAGGACCTACCCAGCAGAGAGTCGACGTGGACAACGGGGCGCTCGCGAATCGGCTGGAGTGTCCGACAGCTTAGGCAGTGCCTACAGAAAGGACCCCCGCTCCACGACAAACCGTACTGGCGTAGCCGGACTCTTAAGCTTGCCCTAAAAAGGACAAACTGACGACCCCGTCCGATAAGTCGTCCCGCCTTAAACGGCGTTTACTCAGAACGCACACCGTTTGGCACCGTTAGGTGATGTGACGTTTTGAGCCGCGGTCCGCCCGCGTTAGCACTTGTTGCAGAACACAAGTGGTGTGGTTACGTTGGTGGTTACGTTGGTGGTCACGTTGGTGGTTACGTAGATCTTCTATCTTCAAATGGACGAAGGCTTCAGTTCTTCAAATCCGGCTCCGAAGGTCCAAAGAAATTGTTCCCGACGGGTGTAGTCGCCGAACAGTTTAGCCGTTGTGCTTCGATGTGGACTGTATGTTCTTCAATAAAACTCGGTTCTTGATTAGTGCTTCTATATTCTTCAAGGTGGGGTCCGGAGAGCTTACAAATTCTGCTCTGACCGGCCGTGACTTAAACACATTATGGGTTGGCAACTAGCAGCCTTGTGGGACAGCTGCCGGCTCATGTGGGCAGTTTTACATTTTACCATAACTAACTACCCACATGAACCGTCGTAATTTGTGCAGCTGTCCCTTTCGTTCGGACTTCTCTTTTTATCTTAAATTTATTACCTACCCTACGGTATCACTCGTAATCTGGATACCCTACTTATTTATTTTCTTAATTACATTGATATTCCTAACAATAGAAACCTATAATTACGAAAGCTAATCTCTTACTTTCCTAACTTTAATTACCTTAGAGAGGCGTAAGGCCCCTGGGCACGTATACCTGGCCCTTACCTTGTCAAAACCATTACCTGTTTAATAACTTTTACCTTTTGTTAAAATGAAACGCAAAAAATTAATTATTTATTATCAAAAAACCTTTACACATATGAGACTTAATCTACTTATGCAAATACACATACCTAAATTTAGCCGTATTATATCTAACTATATAATATCATAAAGTCGAGACTTCTGTCCGTAACACATTTTGTTTGGGCTTCCATTACACTGCTATTTAGTTTGTATTTGTTGAAATTTACGGACTATAACTACTGACAAAAGTAAAATAAAATATGTTTAATTACTGCTATTTAGCTGGGAAAAACTGAAATAAAATCTGAATTATGTGATTTACTGCAGATTAGCTGGGTAATCAGTGATTTTCTGAATAAAATTGGAAATTGATTGATCTGCTATTGCCAGAAAAAAAATCACAGAAAAATAAGTATTTGTTGTAGTTAAGAAAAATATAATTTGATCAGTAGGTTTTGAGTTGGGCTTTCATGATATGTATTTAGCTTAAAAACGCCATTTTCGCTATTACTGCGGTTTAGGCTCGGGAGGGCATACTGAATTGTTTTTCGATTTATCTAAAGCGTTTGACCTTGTTTTTCACGATCTACTAGTAAAAAATTTAGACAACGTAGGAATAAGAGGTATACCACTTAATTGGATAGACTCTTATCTGGCTAATCGGACTCAATGCGTCACAATCTCAAAGCTGGTTGATGGCGAAATGCTGCCATTCCAATCTACCAAAAAATGAAAAACGGCGTCCCACAGGAGAGTATTTTAGGCACTATCCTGTTCATTCTATACATAAATGACATAACGATTATTGTGACAACTAAAAAGGCAAATAATTCTATAATCAATCACGAAACTGATATTAATAACACTACGGACCGAATTATTGAATGGCTATATATGAATAAATTAAAAATTAACATAGGAAAATCATTATTTATACAATTTAATCCCTCTAAATATAATGAAAATAATTTTAAATTAAACGTGGACAAGATCAGACAAGAACCCCAGATTAAGTTCTTAGGTGTCACCATAAGCCAGATCCTTGGCTGGGATAAACTAGGATATAGAAAACGTATGCCAAAGAATAAATAAATTTACGTACTCTCTTCGTCAGGTTAAAAATATTACCAACAAAAATACCGCGATAATGACTTATCGAGCTTATATAGAATCTGTGTTACGTTATGGTATAGTACTGTGGGGCAATGGTTCAGACTGGAACAGAGCTTTTATTGCGCAGAAAAAGTACATTCGAGCAATTGCGGGAATTCGAACGGATGAATCATGTGAACCTATTTTCAAAGATCTTGGTTTACTGCCATTTCCGTCTTTTGTATATACGTAATTTTGTTAACAATGACATGCATTTGTTCAAGAAGTCTTGTGAGACACAAAATTCACGCTCACGTAGGGATCTATACAGACTAGTTTTAAATGACAAACCAAAGTCTACTAAATACGGAAAAAGCTGTCTCGCCATGTGTGTACGGATTAACAATAATATTCTGAAGGACCTTAAATATTTGTATATGTCTTTTTTTTAAATAAATTATATAAATGACTTAATGTAAACAATTTTTATAGCCTGAAAAAGTTCTTTGACAAGTCAGGTAGGTAGGTAACCAACTTTATACTGTTAATTAATTTGTTTTTGGCTCTGTTATTTCTTAATTATATCGCTGGCCCCGGGCAATAAAGCGGAAATATCAAAAATCTAATTTTACAGGAGAAAATAAAAGAAGCTAATTTGTTTATAGTTCAGCGTACAGTGATCCAAAACAGGTGTTCAATATGTCAAATAAAAGCTAATTTTTTTATTAATTTATTCTTTTAATAATATTTGTAATGTTATAAATATTTAATGAAATAATTGAAAAAATGTATAATAGAAATTATAGACGATACAGTTTCAATTGTAACATCATTAACGACTTTATAAACACACCGACTACTGAGATTCAGGAATGTAAGTATATAATACGACGTAATTTCCACTTTAGATCAGGAGCGTAACGGCCGAGAAATATTGTAGCCAAAGCTTAGCTGTATCATCCAATAATCGCTATTTTAGAATCCTATCAATGAAACATATTTTTAAGTAACCACTGTAACAAACTGACGTTACATTATAATTTATTTTTATTTTTAACCATTTAAGACAGTATTCTAGAATATTTATTATTTTTTTAATGTAACTATTACCTACCTAATTTTTGTTTAACTAAATATAATAGCTGTATCATTCAATAACCGCTATTTTAGAATCCTATCAATGAAACATATTTTTATGTAGCCATTGTAAAAAAACTGACCTTGTAATGTAATTTATATTTATTTTTAACCTTTTTAGACAGTATTATTTTTATATATTTTTTTTAAATTATACTACTACCAAATTTTTGTATAACTAAATAAAAACCTTTAAAATCACATATTTTTCATTAAGTATTATTATTAAACTTTGGAAACAGAAAAAACAGACAAACCCTTAAGGAAGTGAATATTATTATGCTACCTTAATTTAAATAAAATCACTTTTTTTTTTTACCTTTAGTGATTTTTTACAGATATATTGTATGTGACTATTGAAATAATAACTTATCGTCAAAAATGACACTCAATATTTTTATTTCACGGACTATTTCTTTCCCATCTCCAGACGGGGCGTGTGAAACTTCAACTTTTTGGTTATTATCCTGGCCTTGGTTTTGTGTGGCGCAAAATTAAGTTTATTTAACACACCCCATTTCTGGATACGGGAGAGAGCGGCATTGGCTTTAATTGACACCTCGTTGGATGTGCTGCCTTCTACTATTAAAATAACGTCGTCCGCGAAGGCCTGGCAATAGACACCGGTTCCGGCACGAAGGCCTAGCAATAGACACCGGTTCCGGCTAGTAGATTGAGCAGGGTATATATCGAGTATAAGATTCCAGAATAAGGGTGCGCCAATTGAACCTTGGACGCAGCCCTTATTCGTCTCCTTACTATACTCTTCCCCCGCATACTTCCATCCCTTTTCTTCTAATTGAACTCGGATCTGTGGCCACCACGCATTGTCGAAGGCCCCCTCAATGTCCAGCAAGACCAGAGCCATAATCTTCTTCCCTTCCAGATTACGTCTGATCCGCTGGACCATGTTATAGAAGGCGTCCTCTGTACTGCGCTGTGGCACAAATCTGTACTGCGCGGGATTCAGTTTTGGCAGCACATGCCATCGTACATAATTTCTCTAAGATTTTACCCAAAATTGCTAATAAGCCTATTGGACGATATGACTTGCTGTGTGTGTAGTTGTCTTTACCAGGTGTTCTGAGGAGGATTATAGTGGCTTCTTTCCAGGGTTAAGGGAAGTGGGAGAGCTCTAGGCATTTGTAGTACAACGCCAGGGACAAAGGGAAGTCGGTATTTATTGCGGCCGCGCATATTAGTCCGGTCGTGGGACATTAAATTCCATAAAGAAGTTTTGATAATTCTAAAACTTTTCGTTTTTGCTGAGTGGATAGAGTATGTGGATTGTGAGCTACTTTTAAAAAGTTAGAAGTTTTATGACTGTGCTTTAGGTATGGTTTAGGTATTTCATAATATTTCGTGTAACGTAATGTATATAATATTAAAGTTTGAAATGTTGAGTGTTTTATAATAAGAACTATCTTATCTTTGTGTTGTAAAAAGTTTAGAAACATAATAATGTGGAACTATGAAAATCACAAAATCACTCTTTTTGTCTTTAAATAAAATTTTAAAATTTATGAAATAATATTTAAGACTTTCAGTGGTTACTGGTATACATGTTGAACAAAGTTTAGAAAGTTAAGTGGTGTGCTTCTTTGATAATTTCATTTTTCTTTCGTAACACACGCAATAATAAATTAAAATTGACAGAATCGCTCATACATGTCCTTTGTAATACTATTTTATACCACACAAAAAATTAGAAACATACATACAGTGCATTTTGTTTAAATCACGAATAAAATATTTCGCTAACGTACGTTTTTTTATGCGGACGCGGGCGGCTGCGGGCGCCGCGCGGCGGTGGCGGCGGGCAGGCGCGGGGGTGAGGGCATACCTACCTTCACTCTATATGACTGATAATCCACTCGTCACGTCAGAAGAGTGGATACATGGCGAACATAATACATGAAGACGTAATGCAGAAAAGTAAACTAAGTACCTTAACCTACTTACTTTACATGTTAGCTGACAACAAAACATTATTAAATGACAAGTTTTGAGTAGTTAAGTACCTACAGATCGCGCAATTCTTCTTTCAGATAAGATTATTCTACAATTATCCGAATTGGAATTGGAATGAAAACGTACGTGACGTAAACGGATGAGTATATAACATATTCTGAATTAAAAATAAAAACTGCAAATGATTAAGTACTTATCTGTTTATTTTTCATTTTGGTTAATCAATCTATCATCCTGTCATGTTCACAAATCACAATAATAGGAAAGTAATTTTTAAGATGTACAATAGGCTATAGAATTGCGTAGGGCCACATCATACGATTAAAGTTTTTTCCACAACCCTTACTTGTTTTTTTGACAATTCATCAATTAAGAGCTTCAGGTAAGTATGCAAAAGTATTTCCTAAATTATAGTAAGGTAAGTAGGTACTCTTATTATCACTAAATCATTCATTCAAGCTCACCCTTGTATATGTCCTGTATAACGTGTGTCTTTATGTAATTTATTTGTGCAATAAAGTATTATTATTATTATTATTCATCACTACCTAGGTACCTACTAATTATAAAACACAGTCCCCCCCGCGTCTGTATGTCTACGTAAGTACGTAGGTACCTATTTACTTAATTAAGTATTATAATATCACTTCTACTAGTCACCTACAATTATTAAGTACCTACCTATATTATTACAATCTACAAGTACCTAACTAGGTTGGTAGTTACTAGGGCTTGCTCCCGGGAATTCCTGGTATTTCCCGGGAAATTGACTTTTTACGCAGTACCGGTACTGAGAATTTGTTTCCCGGGAAATTCGGTACTTTTGTTATAACTTCAAATTACGCCAATATTAGGCTCCGCGTTTGCGGTAGTCGTTACCGGTAACCTCGGCCTATGCTACCCTACACCCTACACCGTACGGTTTCATCGTCATCGCACTCCAATGATTTGATAATTCCATTTAAATAATTTCTTTTTTGTTTGCTTATTTAGCTTTACCTTCCAAATGACCTCGAAACTGAACGTTACTCGAAACATAGACGACAAGGATTCCAATAGTCGGATTGGTATCAAGGGAGAGCTCCCTCAAAAGTTCAGAGGTACGACGAAGGGATGTTTTTTCGCGGTAAATACGCAAACTTGTGTTTTGGAGGGGTTACAGTGGACTAAGTTATGTCGGCCCCAATTCAAGACTTGACTTAACATGTTCTTAGTGTCAGTCACAAGTTTATTCCGGCTCTCGATGACGCTTTCTTGAGAAATATTAGCTCGTCCGGTGTAGAGCGTTACTCCCTTACTGACGTTCGCGTAGCAATGAATGCTGTTGTTATGCAACATGTCATTGATATGCAGAAGAAACAGAGTACGGGCTAACACACACCCCTGTGGGACTCCAGACTCCAGCATTTATGGGGGTTCATGTCAGAGCACGAACCATCGACTACGACTCTGATGCTACGCCCAGAAAGAAAGCTGGCCACCCACGAACACAATTACTCAGGAAGCCAGTATGATGAAAGTTTAGAGAGAAGAGCCCTGTGCTATACCCTGTCAAAGGCTTTCGCTACGTCCAAGCTAACTGCCAGTGCCTCCCCTTTACTCTCGACAGCCTCCGCTCATCGGTGAGTAAGGTACACTAAAAGATCACCAGCCGAACGACCGCGACGAAAACCATACTAGCGATCGCTTAGTAGTTAGTTTTATTTTAGGTACCTTAAGAGCTGGCGGTTTGTAATGGACTCCATTACTTTGGAGAGCAAAAAGGTGATGGCTATTGGCCTGTAGTTGGACGGATCTGAGCGATCGATTTTTTTTGAGAATCGGGTTGACAAGGGCTGTCTTCCAAGAGCTCGGGACAACGCCAGTAGTGGAAGAGAGCCGGAAAACGCGCGTTAGAACCAGCGCCAACTCATGGGAGGAACTGCACCAGGCCCACTCGACTTATGGATATCAAGGGAAAAAAGAGCCTTACGAACTGACCTTTGTAGGAACCGGACGTTTGGCATTGAACAAGCGCAATGCGGTATGGTTGGTGGAGAGTTCTTCCCATCGTCCAAGGTCGAGTTTGATGCGAAAAGAGTGCCCAAGAGATCGGTTTTCTCCTTTGCAGTATGGGTCAGGCAGTCATCGGTCTTGTGCAATGGTAATAGGGACTGCTGACAAAAATTCCCTAGGATAGCTTTGGCGAGAGACCGGAACGCACGCGTACCCGAAGGAAGACGCACTAGCCTCTCGCCCATTCCACTTATGAATGATGACTTCGCCTTGGCAATGTCCTTCTTAAAGGACCTGGCCGCAAAGTTGTACCTCTTTCTGAGCGCACTGGTGTTTGGATCCTTTGATGACACCGCATTAGCCCAGGCCATGTAATGTCGTCACTTTTGGCGAGACACTATTTGGCAGCAACGACCAAACCATGGTTGAGACCTGCCGCCAATGGGAACCACAAAGTTTGGATTGAAAAGTTTCATTCCCTGCAGTATCACATCAACGACAAAGTCGGCGGCGACATCAAGATCATCCAGTGAGAAGCAAACTCGTAGTAGGACGCAAAGAAACTCCATCGCATCGCAATCCGCTCACCTATAATGCCAGACTCGACGTTTTTGAAATTTCTGTGAAAGGCACAGTGCTACGTATCAGACAGTGGTCTGATGAGCCTAGTGGTGCATCAATAGAAACTTGATAGCCGTCTGGGTGAGAGGTCAGCAGAAGGTCCAATAAGAAAGGTGCATGGCCCTTCACATCTGGAATCCACGTAGGCTCTGTTACCAATTGGGACAGACTGTAGGCCAAAGCGAAGTCATGAACGGCTCTACCCGCGTGGTCAGTTTTGAGTGAACCAAGCCATTCGACGTGGTGGACATTGCAGTCTCCCAATACCACAATCTCGGTCGAGGGCATCCGTTGGAGAAGGGTTTGTCGCCGTTTGAACGGTCTCGGTTTGGACGAATTTATATTATTTACTCACCTTAAAACACTCATTATAAAAATCCATTGTATATAGACTCTTTTAAATTTAAAACATTCAACTCGGATGACCTCTAACCAATTCTATTCGACAAAGTGATGCTACAGCTAGTATAGCAATTAGCAAAACAATTTTTTTATTATAAAAATATTGTGTAATATTTTGATTTGCTCATTGATCCATTAATCAAACGTTAGTTACATCTAGATTAAAAATTTAGTACCAAAAGTACCGGAAATTCCCGGTTTTCCCGGTACCATAGTTAGCGCAGTACCGGGAATCCTGTTTTTTTCACAGTACCAGGACTGCAAACCCTAGTAGTTACTTACTTAATGGAGTAACTGCTAATACTACTTTACGTTACATAACATACTATGTAACATATACATACGTCTTCTTTGGCACAAGTCTAAATTCCATTTCGGTATTAAACCCTAGTGTTTATACGTTCTGCTCAAGGTCACCAGCGCTCGAGCTCTCACGTACACGGAGTGTCACTGGTGGTGCTCAAAATAAACATGTTTAGGTAGCACAGTAATATATATTATATTACCGTTTAGGTAGTCTGATGTGGCGTTGACTGTACTGACATACCTAGCCTAGGATTATTTGAAATGGTAATTTGTTCACATTTAAGTACACATTATAAACACCATAACTTGTAATAAATTAAGTAAGTATTCAGATTAATTATTATTTAAAAGAAGACAACTCAAAAGTCATTAGAAGAGATAAGAGTACGCGATAGAAAGAGAGGCAACTTCTAAGTGAATTTAACTGTAGATAAGGGAGCGGTGTACGACCTGAATTGCATTTTATTGTGTCTTAGCAAGAGTCGCTGTTTATTTAAATGACTTTGCGGAGTGAATCTTCTGTACTTGTACTTTATGTAAGTATTCTATGGTATTATGCACAGATAAGGGGCAGGGGCAAATAAGATAATATCTTCGGCTTACTGCAAGAAATCATTAAAGAGCAGTAAGTAGTAAGTAGCAGCAATAGCTACAAAAATTACAATGTCCTAATAGAAATAAATCAACTTGTGACGGGTTGAAACAAATAATACTGCTTTTGGCGGTGTGACAATTTTGGTGTGACGAGTTGATTCCCAAATCCACCTGCCCACGTCCTGCATGCCCAATCGCGTATTTAGTGAAATATTTTATTCGTGATTAAAACAAAATGCACTGTATGTAAGTTTCTATTTTTTGTGTGGTATAAAATAGCATTACAAAGGCCATGATGAGCGATTCTGTAAATTTTAATTTATTATTGCGTGTTTACGTTTTCACCCCATTCATCCAATTCGAATGATTGTAGAATAATTTTATCTGAAAGAAGAATTGCGCGATTTGTAAGTACTAACTACTCAAAACTTGTCATTTAATAATGTTTTTATTAATGTCAGCTAAGATATAAAGTAAGTAGGTTAAGGTACTTAGTTTACTTTTCTGCATTACGTCTTCATGTATTATGTTCGCCCTGTATCCACTCTTCTGACGTGACGAGTGGATTATCAGTCATATAGAGTGAAGGTAGGTATGCCCTCACCCCCGCGCCTGCCCGCCGCCACCGCCGCGCCACGCCCGCAGCCGCCCGCGTCCGCATAAAAAAACGTACGTTAGCGAAATATTTTATTCGTGATTTAAACAAAATGCACTGTATGTATGTTTCTAATTTTTTGTGTGGTATAAAATAGTATTACAAAGGACATGTATGAGCGATTCTGTCAATTTTAATTTATTATTGCGTGTGTTACGAAAGAAAAATGAAATTATCAAAGAAGCACACCACTTAACTTTCTAAACTTTGTTCAACATGTATACCAGTAACCACTGAAAGTCTTAAATATTATTTCATAAATTTTTAAATTTTATTTAAAGACAAAACGAGTGATTTTGTGATTTTCATAGTTCCACATTATTATGTTTCTAAACTTTTTACAACACAAAGATAAGATAGTTCTTATTATAAAACACTCAACATTTCAAACTTTAATATTATATACATTACGATACACGAAATATTATGAAATACCTAAACCATACTGTACTGGCCAAAGCCCTAACTACGATAGGTCGGGATATTTGTCCAGTAAAAGGCCAGTGGACTGTATAAAAAGCTGGTGTATTTCGCAACTGTACAGATCGACCCGACAATGAAATCGCCCGCGGTTTGTGTGACGTGCGCCCGAGTGGATCGTAAGACGTCATAGCGAAGATTGCTGGTGATCGCCGCGGTGAGCGGCGCGCTGCTTTAAGCCCGCGTTGCCCCCCGCGTCCCCTCTGTGCCCGCGGACTCGGTCCGTGCGGCCCTGTCCTGACCATATACTCCCCGCGTTGAAGTTCCTTCAATAGATTCCAATGGCAGGGGGCATATGTTGTTGAAGGCCCGACGAATGACTCCCTTCTTTGTCCTTATGTCTGCAACTCTGACGACGCCATCTTGTCCAGGTAGAACACGAACGATGCGCCCCAGCAACCACATCAACGGCGGAAGAGCCTTTTCTTTTACAAGGACCAGAGCTCCTTCCTTGAGGTGGCCTTGAGACTGCCGCCATTTGGTTTTCTGTTGAAGCCACAAAATATAGTCATTAGAAAACCGATGCCAAAACTGTTGTTTAAGGAACTCGATGCGCTGGAATCTCTGCAGTGATGTTATTCTGGCTGTCGAGATCTGTGGATGAGGCACAAAGATTAAAGATCGTCCAATAAGAAGATGGGCAGGAGTCAGTGGATAGAAATCGGAAGGGTCATCGGAAATAGGCGTAAGAGGTCTGGAGTTGAGGATACCTTCAACCTGTACCAACAATGTAGACATCTCCTCATACGTCAAGTGAGTGGAGTCCAAAACGCGCCTAAGGTGGTGCTTGGTCGATTTGACTGCGGATTCCCACAAACCACCGAAGTGAGGAGTGTATGCTGGAATATATGAAAAGTTTATGCCCTGTTCACAAACATTATGTTGTAATGATTTTATGATGCGTGACAATTCATTGAACGCACCCACAAAGGTAGTTCCGTTATCAGAAAACAAATTCTGCGGCTTGCCGCGTCTAGCAATAAACCTGTTTAAAGCCGCAATGAATCCTTCCTTGGTCAGGTCTGAGACAAGTTC
Organism: Scoparia ambigualis; assembly: GCA_963921215.1. Taxonomy (NCBI): domain Eukaryota; kingdom Metazoa; phylum Arthropoda; class Insecta; order Lepidoptera; family Crambidae; genus Scoparia; species Scoparia ambigualis. The sequence continues at coordinate 18,172,115 of OY992525.1, read as the reverse complement.
TAAATGCACAGCCTTTGTAGCAAGGCAAACAAATAAACAAATGTAGGATTTGACTAATTGCGAACCTCGCCCTTTTCTGTTTGTTATCATAACTGGCCCTGCATAATCTACACCAGTCTCGAGAAAAGGAAATTCAAGATGGACCCGTTGCTTGGGGAGGTCTCCCATGATTGGCTGAATAGCTTGTCCCTTATACCTGCAGCATTTGACACAAGAGCGTACAGTACGCTTAGCTAAGTTAGTGCCACCTAAAGGCCAATAATTATGTCTGACTAATGCTAGTAATAGTTGTGGGCCGCAATGAAGTTGCGCCTTATGAATTGATTGAAAGATCAATCTCGTTACGTGATGCTTGGCACAAAGTAAAATTGGGTGTTTTACATTGTAATCATAACCCGAGTTATTGAGTCTACCCCCAACACGGATTAGTTCCTCTGAATCTATGAAGGGTGATAATGGTAATAATCGATTTTTGTGAGGTAGACTTCCTTTAGAACGAAGTAATCGTCGCTCATCCGGAAACGATTCCTCTTGAGCAATCCTAAAAATGAGATTACTAGATGCTTGTACCTCTAATGGTGTAAGATGATCAACATTTTTACGCCTACGGCAATTATTTATAAACCGAAGAATATAAGCTATAACTCGTTGCAATTTAGAAAAATTTGAATTATTATGAATGACTAATGAAAATAAGTTTGGGTTGATTACTTCGTTTGAATGAAAAGATAGTATGACTTCTGGTAAATTTGTTGTGTGTGTATCGTTAGGGTTGATTGGCCATTGAGACTGGTCTAATAGTAAGAACGTCGGACCTGCCCACCATATTGTAGACTCACCTAACATATCAGCGCTTAAGCCTCGAGATACTAAATCTGCGGGATTTTGTTTGGTCGGAACATAGCGCCATCTATGGTCAGCCGAACCTTCCTGTATCTCCGAAACGCGATGGCGGACAAACGGCTTGAGCTGATGAGGCGACGATGATAACCAACCCAAAACGATAGTGGAGTCTGACCAGAATACGTTATCATTAGTATTGAACGTGACGGATTCCTTAACCTTTCTGTATAACCTTATGGCCAACAATGCGCCACATAACTCCAAGCGAGGAGTGGTAGTTGGTTTAATAGGAGCTACCTTGCTCTTGGAGACCAAAAGACGTACAGTTACTGCCCCATCACTGGCAACGCATCTCACATAGACGCATGCGCCATATGCGTTCTCCGAAGCATCCGCGAATGTGTGTAGTTGAATGTCTGTTGGTGAAACACAGATGACATGTCTAGGTATGTTTAAATTATTTAAATGAGGCAAAGATTCTGCAAAATAATTCCATGCCTTTTTAATATTATGGGGAACCTCCTCATCCCATGAACATTTTTGTTTCCACAATAGCTGCATAAGAATTTTTGCTTCAACAATGCAAGGTGAAACTAGACCCAGTGGATCAAAAACTTGAGCTATTGTAGATAAGATGCTACGCTTGTTGACCTTGTCTTGTGTGTTCACATTAATAGCAAACGTTAACATGTCTCTGGAACAACACCAATTCAAACCTAGTGTCTTGGAGAGTTCATTTTCACTAAGATTTACAGAATCTGAAATAGGTTCGCCAGTGCTAACAGCTCGTAAGATTTTAGCGTCATTAGCATGCCATTTATGTAACTCCAATTTAGCAGAACGCAGCGTTTTGGTTACAGAGTGACATAAGTGGATAATTTTGTCAATATCGTCGTGGCCCGTCAACAAATCATCGACATAAAAGTCATGACAAATTACGCGTTTGACGTTATTATCCCTTGATTCTAACCCTAACTGCTTAAGGCATCTGGTTGCGAGATAAGGAGCTGACGAAGTACCGTATGTTAATGTGTTTAATGTATATATTTGAATTTTCTCTGAGGGGTCGAACCTCCACAAAATTTGTTGTAGTGGTCGCTGAGATTCGTTTACTTCCGCTTGTCTGTACATTTTCAAGATGTCCGCTGAAACTACAAATCTATGCTGCCGGAACCTTAAAAGTATGGATAGTAAATCATCTTGAACTCTGGGTCCAACACGCTGTAGATCATTGAATGACCTACCTGACGTTGTGACGGCTGATGCGTCAAAGACAACGCGTAGCTTCGTTGTTGAGCTGGACTCTTTTAACACGCCATGATGTGGCAAATAATATGAAACTTGATTATTGCATTCAATGTTTATGTTTTGTGTTGTGTTTTGATTTTTTCTATGTGTTGTTTTGGGTTTGCTATTGTTTGAATACATATTTGTGTTAACGTTAATATTGTTATTTTTGCTAATACTCATGTGTCCCAAACTAATATACTCCTTCATAAATTCTACATACCTATCTTTAAAGGCAGGCTCTCTATCTAAACGACGTTCTAGAGATAAGAATCTGCGCCTAGCTAATTGAAATGAATCGCCTAATGTCTCTGGCGACTCCTTCAGAGGCAATGTTACTACAAATCGGCCATCTGAATTTCGAACTGTAGTATTTATAAATGTTTGCTCGCATGCTTGCTCATCAGGGGTCATATCATACTTAGGTAGAATAGTGTCTAGCTCCCAAAACCGAGAGAGATCTAAAGGTGGTGTAGTTTCCATAGTGAACATACACACAGACGTGTCAGTGTTAGTACTGTGTAAACAGCCTGAAATAAGCCAGCCTAGTTTGGTTTCAAACAATATTGGTTTGTGTTTCCCTAACTGGATACGATTTGTGCCTATCACATTCCAAAATAAGTCCGCACCAACTAATATGTCGATGGTTGACGGGATATGGAAATTAGGATCGGCTAAGCAAATACCAGAGGGTATCGACAAGTTACTTATGTCAATATGAATGTTTGGTAGCAAATTTGTTATGTTCGGCAACACGTAACAGTCAATGTCCGCCTCATAGTCACTAGTAAAAGACTCTATTCGAACAGAACAACGTCGTGAGCTACGGGAAGTCTGACTATTGATGCCTGTTATGTTAGAAGTTGTAGGTGAAGTAGTTACACCAAGCTTACCACAGAGATCTTGTGTGACAAAATTGGCAGTACTCCCATTGTCCAGTAGAAGCCTGGCCACATGCGGCGTACCCCTGCTGTCAAACACCTTGACCAATGCTGTGGAAAGCAGAATATGCGGCGTTAACGAAAGGTTGTCGTTTCTTGCGGATAAAGCAACAGTGTCGTGAAGTGATGATTTTAGTGGCTGTTCGAAATGAAGCAAAGTGTTGTGTTTGACTTTGCAGTATTTGCAATGTCCAAGCTTGCATTTAGATTCAGGATGACCAAAGCGCAGACAATTTAAGCATACCTTAAGCTCCTTAGCTTTATGATTGCGAACTTCCACAGATAGTCGGCGAAATGATTCACAGTTAAATAACTGGTGGTCTTTATAGCATAAGGGACAGCGAATCGTGTTTGGTGTCCTACCGGAAGATACAATAAAGCTCTTTTGCTTTGAATGAGTTGGCTCTGATTTAACTGCGAAACCATGCTTCGATTCCTCAATAGTCTCCAAAAGATCAGCTCTGTTGGTTAAAAATTTAATAAATATGTCTAGAGTAGGGGGACTATCTAAGCTGTTCCTACGTTCTTCCCATTCGCGACTAGTGACGCTATCAAGTTTAGTAGACATCATATAAATCACCAAAGTGTCCCAGTAATCGGTAGGTTGACCTAAGGTAGCAAGTGCTCTGAGATTTTTGTTAGTGACGTCTACTATGTAGCGTAATGCTTTGCTAGATTCTTTAGCAATGGAAGTGACATTGAATAAAGCCTGTACATGGTTGTTGACAAGCAAGCGTTTGTTGTCAAACCTTTCGCATAGAAGCTCCCAAGCTGATTGATAATTATCAGATTTAAAATCAAGGCTCTTAATGACTAAAGCTGCAGAACCCTGCAGTGAAGCGCGCAAATAGTGATATTTGTTAATGGGATCAATGCTATGGTTTGTGTGAATTAGCGATAAAAAGGTATCTCGAAACTCGAGCCAGTGCTGATAACAACCATTAAAGTGCGGTAAATCAATTTTTGGAAGTCTCACAACATTATGTGCATTGCGAGAACTTACCTCAGACCTGTCAGTGACCCGGTGAGTTTCAATGAGAGCACGAGCAGAAGCGGCAAGCGAGAAATATTGACTCTCGAAAGTATCCCGTTCCTCCACCTCGGGCTCGTCCAATAAATTGTCCATTTCAGCCTGTAACGCATCGAAAGCATCGTATAAATTTTCAAATTTGTCAAAACGTAATTTTAATTCGATTTGTAGTTCCAAATCACCAAGTTGCGAACTATCCTTAATGTTTGTCATGTAGGTATTAAACGACGTAAGCTTTGATTTAATCGCACCACGTTTCTTTCTTAAATCCTTTATTGACTCCTTAGAGTCCTTAGACATGTTGAGAGAATTTGCAAAAAGGGTTCAAAATTAAAGAAGAAAAGAAAACTATTTACTAGTATTAACTAGTATGCAACTAGTTGGAAAGTTAAATTGCTGATAATCAACAAGGACAACCTATTTAAAAAAGGCAATGCCTAAAATGTTTTCAATCGACTAGTTTTTTTTATGTTAAAGTTTAGAAATATCAAAATAGTTTAGGAATTAAAAAAAAAGTTGTATTGGATAGGTACTAGTATTAACTAGTTTTAAATTAGTTGTAACTAATTCAAAAATCATTAAAGAAAAAAAAAATTTTGCTCGACTGTGCCTTTTGTTTTTTTTTTTATACGTTAAAAGTTAAGAAAATGTCTAAAAGTGATCGAGTGTAATAAATAGGAAAATAAAATAAAAACTAGTATTTACCAGCGTGCAACTAGTTGGTATAATTTAATAATAATCAGTGACAATTATTATTAACAATCTAGTACAGCAAAAGCAGAAAATATCACTAAATCGTATAGTGCTATATGAAGTTAAGTACTACTAGAACCAACCACTAGCAATTGTTAGCAGTATCACCAATCTAGTTACTAACAACCGTTAAATACATTAAAAAACACTCTCAACGTAAATTCGCAAACTAAAAAAAACTAAAGGCAGAACAAAAGCAACTATGTACTTGTGACTACTAAAAACACAATTTATTTGCACTAACTACTGCTAACAAAGACTGCGCTATTTTACTTATCTAAAAAATCACATCACCAAATAAAGTTTAAGTGTTATGACTAATTATGTAATAAGCATCTAATAAGTTTAACTACGCAAAATAATTTTAACGTCACTGTCCTTGAGTTGTGCCGTGCCGCGCGATCGCGAAACGCAAGCGAGCGCTCGGTCTCGGTCACCGGCCGCTTATTGTCGAGCTACCGACCTATAAAATAAAAAAATATTTAGCATAAAATGTTAAAGAAATGTGTTCTAATTTAATGTCATATGACTAATCTGTTGATTTGATATTGACTTCACAGTTTTAAATGCATAGTATGATTTACGTGACTAAGTATTGTAATGCAACTGGAACAATGAATTATGTTTAATGTTTTTAATTATAAGTTAATAGTGATGTAACGATTTTGTAAGACTCAATGTTTTATTAAAATAATGTTGTACTTAACAATTATTATTTTAATTACCTACTTTATTTTTCATGCGAACTCAATTTGTTTGGTAATAATAATTGATGAGTAAGTAAGTACAGTAGGTACGCTAATAAAACTGAGATGATGTTACAATGTAATGAAACAGGTGAAAATATGAGAAGAAAAGAGATGGGAAAGTGAAAGTGATGATTGAATAAAATTGGAACGATCTCACGGTCTTTGTGCACTATCCTCTCGATGTTTTTCTTGAATCTTCAGTCCGAAGGTGATGCTGACGACCGCCAATTCTTGACCGACGCGAGTTTGGGTTTCCGTGAATGTCAGCATAAGTGGCAAAGCTCGATGTCCTCAGCAATGTTCATCCGGAATTATGATCTCCCAACCGCTTCATTGAGTCGTGTGTAGTCTTGGCTGGAGTCGTGATGACCTCTAGATGACCGCGGATGACTCGTCGAAATTTCGAAAAGACGGTAGATACGCGAATACTTTTCGATGGCGAAGATGGACCAAAATGTACTGGCCAAAGCCCTAACTACGATAGGTCGGGATATTTGTCCAGTAAAAGGCCAGTGGACTGTATAAAAAGCTGGTGTATTTCGCAACTGTACAGATCGACCCGACAATGAAATCGCCCGCGGTTTGTGTGACGTGCGCCCGAGTGGATCGTAAGACGTCGTAGCGAAGATTGCTAGTGATCGCCGCGGTGAGCGGCGCGCTGCTTTAAGCCCGCGTTGCCCCCCGCGTCCCCTCTGTGCCCGCGGACTCGGTCCGTGCGGCCCTGTCCTGACCACATACCTAAAGCACAGTCATAAAACTTCTAACTTTTAAAAAGTAGCTCACAATCCACATACTCTATCCACTCAGCAAAAACGAAAAGTTTTAGAATTATCGTAAGTAATTTTTTTCCGGCTACGCGACTATACAGTCGTATCCCACGAAAACTGCCCCTACGGCCATAATGGCTTTTTTTTTATTTCATATTTAAATTCTACGTTTATTTAGGCATAATTCAGTCTGAAAATTGTTTTAAAAATTTCTATATTTTTCTTGATATTCAAGTTTATTAAAAGGCCACAATTACGTGGCGCAAAGTTTTACGTAAAAAAAAGCCATTATCGCCGTTCGGGCCGCCTTAACGAGGCCCTAATGTCGTTTGTGGCCTTTTTCTGCAGAATTGAAAAAAATAAATGTATGGAAGAGGTGGCCTTAATGCCATTTGTGTCTTTATTCTACGTCAAAATGTATTTTTTGTCCTAATTAATGAGTTTTGGTATAATATATTAAATTAATTGGTGTATTTTACATAGTAAACGAAAGTCATGTTACACCACAATCTAAAGTGATGTGTTTTCATTAAATTTGGTACAATTTAAACGTTATGATATTTAAATTATATGAGACCTAAAGTCCGTAGAGGCTTTTTTCATTTTTTTTCTTTTATTATTTTAGGCAAGTCTTAAAAATTACATATATAAATACAAAAATCCGTGAGATTATTATCCCCAAAGGGTTAGTTAGAGACTACACATAGAGACAGAAAAAACAGTGCGGATGGAGTGTTTCGAAGAGCTAGCCATCACCTACACAAATCAAACTCTGGAAAAGGTACGTTGACGAAGTTTTCTGCATACTTTATGGTGGCAGGAAGCACATTGAAGATAATTTGGCCAATTTAAATGACATCCATCCTAAAATTAACTTCACCTATGAGATGGAAGAAGAAAGAAGCATTTCATTGTAACCTGGCAGGTACTAAATTGGTTGCAGCTGTGGTAGCTTTTATGTAGGTCAAACAAAACAAAACCTGTCGCATTAAGGAGCACATTAAAGCATAACGACACTTTGAAATCAGCTATTGCAGAACTTCTTATTTACTCGAGCCAGAATCACTGGATTGAGTTTACTGAATAATTCTAATCGTGAAGACGGGTTTAAAAGGTCGAATGTCTGGAATACCGTGATATTGTTATGTAATCTGAACAGTTCCCGGAGTGATACTGTGAGTTATCTGTGTCGTGAACAAGTTCGAGTTTGTAGTGCGATCAAGAATGAGGGTAGACCGTTTCGGTTGCACCTAACATCTACCCGTATTAACTGCAGTTACTCCGTGATCATGGTGCATGCAACTGCACAAAAATATCGAGGCCTCAAAACCAACAACATAATCATCATCATCAGCCTATAAACGTCCCACTGCTAGGCACAGGCCTCCCGCGTAGACCATAGCACGTGGGGATATTGGGCCATAACCCACCACGCTGGCCCAATGCGGGTTGGTGGGTTTTTACGACTGTCATCCTACGACAACAACCGGAACCAACAGCTTAACGTGCCTTCTGAAGCACGGAGGTGCTCGAGATGTTTTTAATTTGGTCACCCATCCAGCGACCCGGCATTGCGAAAGTGGCTTAGTGAGCAAGAACGCAAGCCGAACGCGCTAGCCGCTACGCCATCGAGCTCCTCAACAACATAAACATGGTAAAAAATCCGTGTTTTCCTAAAAGTTATCGTAGTGACCATGAAAGTTTAAAATGTTAAAAAATATAATAAGTAAATATTTACCTTAAAATTAAATAAATAAATAATAAATTCTTTATTGAAAAACTAATTTTACAATATTTTAACTTAATGCTAAACATATAGGTACTAATAGAATCAAATATATACATGTGCCTGGACTAGGATCTTCCTGTTTTCCAGGCAAAGAGAAAGGTTAAGATAATTCTATGCAAAATACAGTTATATTCTTAGTTGCTAAATAAATTACAAGACAATATTCGTTAGAAATTAACTACATTGTTTATATTTATTAATAATAAATTTACAATATTCACTTATAACTACTTGGTATATAAATAAAATATCAATTTATAACGTTTATGTATTACAAGCGAATTTCCGCGTCAACAGAAATGAAATCTGGGTTAAAGTTAGTCATTCTTCTATCATTCTATTTAGTGTAGTCATTATTTTATAAATTATTGGTGTGCGAGTTAGTTTAGGTAAGTAATTTACAGTTAGTAAGGTTAGTAGAGCAAATATGTTATTGTCGTATTAATAACTAGAGCTGTTGATGGGCTAAATCGATTTCATCATGATGAGCACCGATATCCCTGCACCTAGGCGCCATCATAATCTATTGAATTGATGTACCTTTTTTCAGCAATTATTTTAACAGGACAATCGGCATCGCCGGTTTTGTGGTTGTGCGGTTTTTTGAAGTGCAAGCATGAGGCACATTTTGCTGACTCGGCCTTCTTCGCGCAATCCTTTAGCGCGTGACCTACTTCGCCGCAATGCCCGCAGGTGGAGGCCTCCTCTCGGCATGTCTTGGCTGCATGACCGTACTGCTGACACTTGAAACATCTCGTAACCAAAGTGAAATCTCTTACCGGGCACGACGACCAATTTACAAAAACTCTATCCGTCGCAATAAGGGCTTTGCGAATATGTGCAGGGACTTCGATTATGTAATTGCAGGTCTCGGCGTCCTTCTTTCCCGACTTATGGCTTAACTTAATAGAGGTCAAAAATGTTTCGAGTGTCATATCATGATGCTTGTCAGCCAAGCGTTGATGGTAGATGCAGTTTAAAACTTCACTTTCCTGCATACACGTGGGCACTCCGATCACAACAATTTTAGGCTTGCGTTTAAGAGGCTCATTCACCGTAAGGCCAGAGTTTGTCAGTTGCGCCGATTGTCTCAGCTTCTCAATGTCGTCCTTGGTATCGGTGCTGATGATAACACCACCGTTCTTTGTCTTGCGCAAACCTCTCACGTGCAGTTTCATTAGTTCAGGTCTGATAATTTTTTGCACTAACGTTTTCGTCTCTTCGCTCGACTTTATTTTATCGGTAGGATAAATTGCTAACGACTTAATGTTACTTGGCTGGATAAAATTGTTGGTACTTTTCTTAACCATATCAGCGAAGGAAACAGTTCCCGTGCGAGGTTTTGAGGACTCTTCAATAGTCTGTTTGAGATCTTGAAATCGCTGCGAAAGGTCACGGTTTTCTTTGAGGGCTGCAATAGAGGTATGGGCTTGAATGGCTTTTTGTTTAAGGGACTGGTACAGCACGGCCATATGAGATGTTCCATTGTTCACTTTTCGACACAGATTGTGAATCCTTAATTTCTGGTCCGAATTTAATTTCCCTTCTGTAGAGATAGCGCATACCTCATTTAGGCACTGTTCGATGGACAACATCCAGTTTTGGAGCTCAGGGGTCGACACTAGTTCGGGAGGATCCTCCTCTCGCTGGATCGGCGCGGGCGCGGGCGAGGGCGGCGGGCTGCGGTGCGTGAGCGCGCTCCGGTTGAAGGGACTGCCTTCCATTTTTCTTTTTAATTAAATAAACATTATAAGTTCAAACAATGATTCACTTAGCACGAATATTGAATGACACAGATAATTTGCTTCCGACTAAAGTAGAGCTAGGTCACGTTTTGCAATTTATTTACTTTATTTCATTAATTATTTAACACGTCCGATCACATCAGTGATCAAAATCAAAAATTAACTTTTATCTAATTTTATACCTACCGAATAATTTACTTTTTAATTTATAATAATTTATTTCTTTAAAGTGATAAGTTTCTTGAGAAATAAATAATTATTAACCAGCTAATTCAAATTTAGAAAGGGCTTAACGGCGATTGTGGCTTATACATTTCCGACGAAAAAGGTCATAATGTACATTAGGACCGTATTTTGGTGCTTTCTATTGGAAAACAACACAGAATACAACGCAGAATAAGGAATTAAGGGACACAACTATTTAAAATATAATTATTATTACCCAAAAATGTTCTAGACCAACTATAGGATGCTAACACATGTTATTATCATAAAAAAATATTAATATCTTTATTACATTATTTAATAAACACAAAAAAGCTTCTCCTGAAAAGTTGCTGTTTTGCAATTACGCCCCTTTTCGTGGGATACGACGATATATCGGCCGTAAAGCCATCCTTACCCGGGGCTTCCCCACTTCGGTATCCTCCGGGTAAAAGCTGTCGGCCATTATGCGGACCGACTCCCGTGGGCAGGTGTTTTTGCCGTCCCTGACTATTGGTAGATTCTCATAGCTGCTCTTAGTTTTGCCTATAACTCTATATATCCCCTGCCACGTCGTTTCCCTATCCTGTTTGCCACAAAACTCCTTCCAACTCTCGATCCTGGCCCTGTCCATAGCTTCTTGGTATTTCATTTTCTCCGCCACATTCTGTTCCCATGCCTTCCGGCTAGGAGCTGCCCATCTTATTCTGTTTTTAAATCTATTTTTCTTCCTTTTTATCTTCTGTAACTCCTCGGACCACCACGGTATTTTGATGTCTCTTTTTTCTTTTTTAATTTAAGGACTCTGTTGCATGTGTTGTCTATGGCTTTAATATATTTTTCTATTGTAATTTCCAATTCGCTAGCTTCTTTAATTATTTCTATGTCTTTTTCGTTTATTTCCTCTTTAGCCAGCTCTTCCCTACACTCTTCCTTAAAGATTACCCAATCTTCTTTTTTGTTATATACTTCCTGTCGTCCCATTATTATTTCTTTCTTTGATACTCTTTAGTTTTATTTTTATTATTATCGCGTTGTAGTCCGAGGTCGTCAGGTTAGTATCCACTTTCCATTCTTAAACACCTCCCATCATCTTGCCAATACAGCATGTGACATCTACGCTACTCTTATACCTTTTTCCTCTTCGCCATGTGTCGAAAGTTGGAGTATCCCCCTCATTTAAAATGTTTAGTTATACTTCATTTATTACACCGATTAGTTCCACACCAATATCGTCAATCCTTACACTGTCCCACTTTACTTTGTCACTCACTTCATGCATTTGCGTCGCCTCCAATAACAATCCTGTCACACCCCAACTCTCTTATCATCTCCTTCAGAAGCCCTACGTAGGGGGCAATGTCGATGGCGCCGGGTTCAAAATAAAAAGATATAATGCCCATCGTCCAGTCCGTTGTTCTACGGCTCCTGAATGAGTGCGAAGCTAATCCTCATCTTTTTTGCTTCAATGAGGAGTTTGGATGTTGCATTTTTTTACGTTGGAGGTTCACTTGTATGACCGTGTATACTCTTTTTTTCTCTTCTTGAACTGACGCGGGGTCCTTAGCACCTGTAGGCTACCTTCGCTCGAGCCAGCCGGTCCCACATAGCTCGGATTGGACATACCATATTGAAGGTGTTGTGGCAGTCTTTGAGGCCGGCCCTCTTGCAGTTCAGACAGCTGGGGGGACTGTCTTTTTTCTCACACGCGGCGTACAGGTGGTTAGCCCCGCAGTGGCTGCAGCTGGCCAGCTGCTCCTGGCAGACCCGCTTGATGTGGCCGTAGCCGAAGCAGCGTGAGCACTGGATAAGCGGGGTCTGATCTTCTACTTTCGAGAATCCCCATTGCAGTTGAAGAAACCCCGCCTCTTTCAGCTGCTGCCATATAGCTGGGGCCACCTTGACCACCATATGCGCCACGTGTGGATTCCTCGGTTTCTTTTCATAAATTACTGCTATTTGCTTGCCTTCTTGGGTTCTTGTCTTTCCTATCTTTCTTATTATAGCTTCCTCTACTTGTTCTTTCTTTTTATCCCCCCTTACGTGTCTTACTATTACTAGCGAAGGGTCTTCTTTTCGCGTAATTGTTTCGCCATTTATAAAAACAAAATAAATTTTATAGAAGTATTTTCGTAATATTCAAAACCACACAATCGTGCTAAAAGAACATTATTAGCGCAAGACGTTACACGCTGCACTGACACTGCCCGCCGTTGTATCAATTGTTTACCTAAAAATGGTGTTAGAAAGCAAGCGGTATTCATTTTTAAGTATGGAGTGAAAGGGATGACGTTCTGTGTAACATGACAGTACGTCTCCGAGGCTACAATAAATTTACGGGAAGAAAGGCGTAATTGCTTGTACAGAATAAAATGTCCTGTGATTACTTCGTATTAGTGTTTACAGTTTATTGATAAAATAAGTTTATTTTATAAAACGCGGTTAAACGTATTATTACTGTTTCTCTTTATTTAGAAATTTAGTGCAAAGGTGTTCACCGGTGTTTTGTGTTATGTTTGTTAGAGTAATGCACTAATATACAACTTCGTCTAAAGTGAATTTTCCATGCAATAAAGCTGATATTGTCATTTATTCTATAGAAATATTAATTGAAAAAATCTGAAGTAAATAGGAGTGATAGATTGATACTTAGAGAAACCAAAAATCAAATATGATTAAAAAGGGCGTAACCGGCGCTTACTGCTATATTGCCCGGGGCCAGCGATATATTTGTTATTGAAATTAGTTAAATGAAGATTAACTTCACCAACATTTGCACTAAATTTGTATGCTGTGTGAAACAAGCAAAACATGAGATCAAATAAGGTACCTAAGTATAACATCTCTATCATTTAAACCATGTTTTATGCAAATAAATATTCTTATTCTTATTCTTTGTTATAAAGGAGAGACTCAATATTGTGAACTTCACTGGAATATCAGAAAGAGTAGCCTTATTACAACTGCAATTCGACAGCTATCCACTTACATTGATCCAGGCTTATGCTCCGACTGAAAAATCAGATGAAGAAAACATAATCAAATTCTACGAAGACCTGAGTAAAGCCCATAACCTCGCAGGAAAAACAGTGATAGTGATGGGAGATTTAAATGCAAAAATCGGACAACCCAAAGATCATGAAAATCTCGTAATGGGCAAGTATGGGTACGGCAATAGGAATAAAAGAGGAAGAAGATTAATAAAGTACGCTTACGGCAACGGACTAGTAATTATGAACACATGCTTTAAGAAGAGAGAAAGTCGTAGATGGATGGATGATGGATATCACCAAATCAAAAAACTAAAAACAAGATAGATTTTATACCATGTAACAAACCAGAAAGTGTAACAAATGTAGAAGTTTTAAATATAGTTAACTTTGTTTCTGACCACAGATTAGTCAGAGCAACATTCGAATTAAAAATACCAAAAAAGAGAAGAAAAACTTACAAATCAATGCCGAAACCACCCAAAACTGAAAAAGTAATATCGATGCACATAGAGAACTTGAAGGAAAATATATCAAAAAATTTGCATAATATACTGAATCAGACAACAGAAGTGCAAAGATATATACACATTAGAACATATAATCATACAAAGCCTTAAAATAAAAAATGCAAGAAAAATCGTCGTATCCCACGAAAAGGGGCGTAATTGCAAAACAGCAACTTTTCAGGAGAAGCTTTTTTGTGTTTATTAAATAATGTAATAAAGATATTGATATTTTTTATGATAGTAACATGTGTTAGCATCCTGTAGTTGGTATAGAACATTTTTTGGGTAATAATAATTATATTTTCAAAAGTTATTTCCTTTAATTCCTTATTCTGCATTGTATTCTGTGTTGTTTTCCATTAGAAAGCACCAACATACGGTCCCATGTGTTACGTTGTAAATTCAGGGCACTGTCTGCCTTTACTAATCTACAAAAAGATTCGCAATAATTGAATAATAGTTACCTGTAATCATTGATGTAAAATGATTGGCTTTCCAAAAACATTAGTCATTGTGGCTTGATAGACTTTAAACCATTTTTCTTCATATTAAAGACATGGAGCCTTGGCTGATACAGTTCTAGACACATTTTCTTGCATTTTCAATTATTACACCTTTCTAAATCAGTTTTGGCAAGACTTAAACTTAAATCTAAAGAAATCAACGTAATTTGTGTTTACGTTTTGTATTTCACATAACGCCAAAGACAAAATGACAGCCACCGTAGCGACAGCTAGCGGTAGCGGAGCGAAGTTGCAGTCAGCTTTTAGTTTCACATAAAAAGATTCAATTTTAAAAATAGCCGATACAGTTCCGATAAAAAATTACATAATAAATAATTATGTATAATATTTACTTCAATTAAATTCAAACAAATCCCGAAATGGAACTATTTTTTCTATAAGGACTTTTATCTAGAACATTCGATTGTGATAAATATTTTTTATATGGATATTGTCTCTGTCCGTAGGGGTTACCAGTGAGGAAACTAATACTCCCTAATATTAAGACAGGGTAATTAGTCCAGTAAATTTAATTTTAATAAAAAAAAACTTAATTCAGATTGCTAAACGTTAAATTATCCACAGTTAATGTAGTTAGACGGTTGACAGATTCATTCTGTGTCAGAACGAGAGGTGATAACGTCATATTTAACGTTTTGATAGTTTAAAGGAAAACTTCTCAAGGAGCCATCATGTTATTTATTTCCAAGTTTTCGGGTAGATTTCCTAGGCTGGCCTTCGATTTATGACACTTCCGGCTAAAGGAAAGTTGCAGAGACACGACGCCGAAAGGATTCATTCTCGTCGTTGTGGTCCAAGTAGTAGCTGGGAGAATCATTTGACCGAGGTAGGAATTTATTGTGAAATGATATCAGGGAAGTAAAAAGTTTTTTGTTATGGAGAGTGTCGTGGTATACAGTGATTTAATTAATTACAGGAATCCGTGCTCAAATCGACAGTTCCTGACGCCGCTGGCAGCCACGCACCACGTGCGAGATAAGTGATCACAGCGCGTAAGTCTTACAATATCATTGTTCTGAAGTGTTTCCCTGGAGCTCTGTCTTAGACTCAACTTTTACTAGAAATCCAGACATTCGATTTTTAATGGTTTCGGAATCATGCCTTGTCGCCAGGCGACGCAAGGCTCTAAGCCATGTGGCAGACATGTCAGACCCCTTTAGAAAGTGGATACTCCATCACCCAACAATAGACTAGCATTGTTTAGTTTTGTTTAGTGGAATATAGTAGCCTTGTTGTGCCTTGAATCCTAGTTAAATGTGAAACAACACTAAAAATAAAAAAATGGTGTTACATAGTATAGATATAGTGTTAGTTTATAGTTGTACAACAACGCTGGGAATCTTTTGAAAACCCTGTTGAGCAGCGAGTCCCTGATTATGATAGGTTGCAGCTCCGGTTACAGATAGCAGACTGCGGGACCCAATTCATTTAACAGTTCTGACCTAAGCGTGTAATGTTGTAATGAGGCCCCGTGATGATAATTCCAGGTGCTTCGAGAAGCCCGTCTCGCCGCCAGGATTTAGAGCTGGGCCCTAAAGCCTGGACGCGAGACCTGTTTCCTCGGGGGTACCAGCGGCCACCTGCGGCCAGACGAGCCGTCACCGCCTAGTGGACATGCAGGCGTGGACGGTTTTTTTATAGCCATATTAATTCCCCTATAATTATATTTTTTATTCCTGAACAATTTTAAATTAAGGTGCGAACACCTTAACCTTTATTTTCGTTTTACTACACCAAGCGTTGGTGAAGTTGTGAAACATTTGAGGATCTGCGAGTTCGACCTGTGTTGTAAAGTTGCATGGTAACGTCTTCTGCAGATTCGGATCTACTATACAATTCTGGCGCCCATTAATATTAATTTTATATCCGTATAACCCCACGGTTCTCTCTATGGTCGTGGGTGGGTGGGATAAAACCAGTACCGTCCGGAGTATGATGTTGAAATAAAAAAATAATTTACTACGTCTATAAAAATATTAAATTAGATGTTTTAAACAGATTAACCGTATAAAAACTATTAAACGTTTAAAGCCAATAAACTATAGTTTATTGGCTTTAAACGTTTAATATCTCTTACATCGCATCGCATCGCAGAAATGGCACCATTCTCATATTGGTCATGAAGAGAACTGGGAGAATCAGTTGCCTGAGGTAAGAATTAGTTGTGAATGTGTGAAAGTGACTTCGAGTGTCTCTTCTGAATGGGTTTATTAGGAGATTGTGAACAGTTTCTTGCTTAATTACAGGATTCCGTGCTCATAACACCAGTTTCTGTCGACGTCTTGCAGCCACGCGCCACATTACCTTACCACAGCGCGTAAGTGTTTTCCTCGGGCTCCGTTAACCAATAGGTAGTCACAGTCATCTTTTTACTAACAACTCCGACATTCGATTTTGTATGTTTTAGAACTGCTCCTAAGCTCCTAGAGGCATGGTAAGCCACATGGTCTTCATATCACCACTTAATATCAAGCCAGTGAATACTGTTCATGTCCCCGTAACAAAGAACAAACTCATTGTTTAGTCGGATCTAATAGCATTGTTGAGCATTGTATTCTAGTTAAATGTGGAAAACAATAAATTAAACAATGGTGGATCATATTATTGGACTGGTGTTTGTTTGTAGGTGAACCGCAATGCTAAGAGGCTTTTTGAGACCCAAGTTAAGTAGCGAGTCCCTGAATCTGATAGGTTAGGTATAAGGTTAAAGTTACTCCGTGGGTTTACTCTTGAGACCCGTGACCCCTGGATGGTGCTAAATGAGTGACACTGACTGATTGGTCGAGTCACGTTGCGTTGCAGCACGCATTGGCCCGGCATAATACCACTCTCTCACGAATATCCCTCGTGAAATAATGCCACTTGGTGCCGTTGTGTTTCGTCTGGCCAGTGAGGGTTCCGGAGGCCTATCCCGCCCCTCTCACAATTCCTATTCCTTCCTTTACCCTATTTCTTCCTTAAAGGATGGAAACGCGTTTGCGATTTCTCTGGTTTTGCGGTTATCAATGGGTGGCAGTGATTGCTTTCCATCAGGTGACTCGCCTGCTCGTCTGCTAGACCGCATTCATTTAATGATATTGTCCTAAGTGTAGGTATAAGTGTATATAGCGCTAAGGCACCGTATTGTCAATTCCAGGAGAGAGACACATTTCGCCGCCAGACTTTAGAGCAGAGCCTGACGTCTGGACGCGAGACCCGTTTCCTCGTCAGTTCCAGCAGCAACCTCCTGCGACGGCTGTAAGACGGGATGACACCGCCTAGCGGACCAGCAGGCGTAGACGTTTTTATAAAATTTCTGAACGTTTTTTTTATTCCTGAACAATTCGTTTTCTTCTTAACGTTTTCTTTTCATCTACCACGTCGTTTCCGGATCCGGACCGAATCTTCGGTCCTGGCGCCCATTCTTATTAATTATATTTCGGTGTAACCCCACGGTTTTTCGGTTAATCTGGTTTAACGTTTACTTTTATTTTTTATTCCGGATATTTTAATTTTATTTTCAACATAGTCCTCCGAACGGTACTGGCTTTATCCCAACTACTCACGACCGTAGCTCTTATCGCTGAAATATTAGTAGTATAACGAACGCTATAATAAAATTCTGAAATATCATTGACCCGCTGGGTCACTTTCGACCCATAGGATTTTCTTGAGTTTTAGGGTGTGTAATTGCTTGGTAATCAGGTTTAAATTGTTTTATACGGAAAATCAATCGTAACAAAATTATAAGAAAATGTATTTAAAATTAAATTTGTCATTGACCCGTCGCGCTGTGGTACCGATACGGGCTCACCGTCTCAAAAATCTGTATCGGTGTTGTCTTAAGTGTTAACCACTTGAAAATTTCTACATATTTTATTGAATGTGTAGGCTTCAAAATTAAATAGGTTTTAAATGAATAAACTTTCATCTTTATTACATAAAATTATTAAAAATAGAATGTTGGATATATTATACAAAAAATATCGTTAGTATGAAATATAAAATTACTATTACTATTAATATAAATACGGCATTTTGGCTTCATTCAACAAATCCTTGGTAAATAGTAAGGGTTGGTGTTCTTAGACTTAAAACATATGGATCTGATGTAAATAATAATGAATGTAGAACATCTTCATTAGTTGCTGCACAAGAACACTTCCTGAAATTATGTAATCGGTATCATCTGTAATCTTTGTTTCGCGCTTCATGTGCATCTTCAGACAATTTTGGCCTCATGGTAAAATTGGTTTTTTCTTCTCTTCTTTGCTTGTTTTATTTTCCAGGGTTGTTGCTGACCACTTCTTAAACGAAAGATTATGAGAAATATGCAAAATGGTTTCCATAAATCTAATCCAGGCAGGCATGAAGAGTGGAAAGGCCATATACTGGAGGGTATCTTCGTTTTCTGGCAATGAGAGCAGTCGAGGAAAACTTGCAAACCAATATTATAATTATTATGTTCATTTTGAGAATACAATAATAGAAATAATAAAATTATGCGAAAAATTTAAATTTTACTTTGAGTTACATTTTTGTGTCTGACAAAAAAGGCAGAAAAGGAGCAAATTTTTTTACTTCCTTGTAAATAATTAAACAATTTAATAATATAAGTAACAAAGCAGCGGCAAACGGCGCTAAACTTTAAAATATCTATTTGAATTGCAAACAATTTTTTTTTCAAAAGAGTCATTTTTAAACGAAAATATCTTTTTGCATATAAAACTGGTTACTGTGTTTGTATTTTTCATAAATACTTCAAGCTTTGAGTTTTCTAAAAATGTATAAGACTTATACAGTTTTGAATGAAACATTTACAAACAACTTATTTGATGTGTTTGTACGAGTATTTGAGTCGAATCAATATTCTAACTCTCTGCACATAGGCGACTCATTTTACTAAATCAATCATAAATTTAAAAAATAATTAATATCGAAATTGAATTACATGTTTATTAAACTACTGAATTTCGTCAAAATAATCCTTGGAAACCTACTTCAGCAAAACTCATTTTTGAGATGGCGTAGTATGGAGGGCGCGACCATTGTGCGTTGCCAGTGTAACGATTGTATAGGGAAAAGGGCGAAATTAATAACTCAACAATTAGTTAAAAATTGGCTGGTTTTTATTGTTGTTAGTCCCACTATTTCATTATCACTTCGAATATGATGTACAGACGTATTAAGGAAGACTCAAGGTCTGTTTTAGCCACGCATCATTTTTCTTTTGAAATTCTTCACGTTTACGAGAACTTTCTTTCCATTTAGAACTAATGAATAAAATTCCGATAATTTTAATATTTTTTGCCGAAAATTGCGTGGGCATTAGTTTATTTGCAAGAAGTCGTGTATTTTATTAGCTACTACTTTTATATTTGGTTGGGATGGTATCTTCGTCAGCTTACTTAAATCTGCTAAGGACGTACTAATACCATTTCTCACTCACGTTTTTCCTTAATCACAGGTATATTTCCGAGTGTTTTCAAATTAACTACTGTAAAACAAAATAGGTAGTGATCGTTTTATAAACGTCACTAAAAAACGTGTATACAACTGCTACATTATTTAAATGTCTTACAAAGGTGTATAAAGGTTTACAAATTAGAAGTCCACGCCGCCGCCGTGGATTTGGCCCACCGCGTACGTGACACTGTGACACTGTGCGTCGGGGTAATTTCGACAAATAGTTTTTTTTTGTTCCTATTTTTGGCCAAATAAATTAAAGTAAGGAAAGTCAATGCTAACCAACTATTTTATTATTCAAGAAAACCTGTTACTAACCCCTAACGAAATAGGGAAGTAAATTAAAATTCATATTTTTACTTTATTCTCAACAAGCAAAAACGTCATATAAGTCCGGACTTAAACGACTTTAAGTTGGATAGTAGTAATGAGATGACTGCTAGGTCCAGTAGACGTCCAATTTCACTTTTTAGTCGTGCGATAAATATGTCATGTTAAACTGGTCCTAGCAACGTCGTCTGCAAAACTAAACTATACGACGGTACATTAAAGTTTTAGCTAAAACGTCAGTACGACAGCGCTATACTCATACTAACGTTACAGTCAATTAAACGTTTTCAACTGACCATTTTATTTGTTTGGAAAACCTTTGTAAAACATTTAAATAATGTAGCAGTTGTATATACGATTTTACAGTGACGTTTATAAAACGATCACTACCTATTTTGTTTTACAGCAGTTAATTTGAGACACTTATATGACTTATTTGTTTATTTGCGACTCAAATGTAACCTTCATATTATGTGATGTCCTTTTAATGTCATGCCCGACTTTAATCAACCTTGTAGTAGCATTTGAGTCGAGTTTTGACTTTTAAGCGTCCTGCACCTACAACCGTGGCATTAGTAACAAATGTTAAAGAAGAAAAGTGTACAACACATGAACAACAAGAAGGTTCATTATAGGTATATTTATTTTATTTACTGTAAAAAATATTGTTTAACTAAATTAAATATACTAGACTTAGTCTGGATTCGACTAAACTGGAAAAAGACTTACTCCGGGATTAGTCTACAAAAATTCGGCGTTGAATCTAAGTAGGTATAAGACCTTATTCCAGTTTGGTCGAATCCATCATAAACTAAACGTGACTAATAATCAATGCGTCATAATGGGATGGTACCTAGGTACTTAAGTAAAAAAAATGTAAAGCCAGACTTTTTGAAATTGAAGGTATTGTAGTAGGTACTATTTTTCAGTTCCTTCACGAACTTAGTAGAAACAATAGTCACATTCATCTTAAACCGTAAACTTTAAATAATTGTGGCATCAAAATTCCTTACAATGCAACAAATCCCTAATTTTGTTTTATTTGATACAATGAAATGAAATGGCCGCAGTGTATGGACTTCAGTGATACTGTGGCAACCATAGCACTTATCCGGTATTATAAAATTAGTGTTTTCCCTTAGGGCCAAATCAATCTTTTTTTTTATAATAGAAAGTGGCAAACGAGCAGACGGGTCACCTGATGGAAAGTAATCACCGCCGCCCATAGACTCCCGCGAAACTAGAGGAATCGCAGACGCGTTATCAGCCTTACCGAAAGGAATAGGTTTAAGGAAGGAATAGGAATTGTGAGAGGGGGAAGGGGCCTCCGGAAATCTCACTCGCCAGATGAAAAAAAACAGCACCAAGTGCTATTATTTCACGCCGGATATTTGTGAGAGGGTTGTATTACGCCGGGCGAGCGGGCCCAATACGTGCTGCAACGCAGCGTGGCTCTACACTCAGTCAGTGTCACTCATTTAGCACCACCCGGGGGTCACTTGTAGGGTCTCAAGGGTAAACCTACGGACGCGAGTAACTTAAACCCCCAAAATCTATTATTATTATTATTAAAGCTTTATTTTTCCATACATTTAAATTAGGTACATTTATAAAGTAGTAAGCAGGTATATAGTTATATTATGGCCCCTGCAGGGTAAAAAGCCTCCTTCATCTTTGTCCATATTTGTCTGTCTTGAGCTGTGATCATCCAGTTTTTTCCAATTGTTTTTACAATATCGTCGACCCATCTTTTCCTTTGCCGTCCTTTTTGTCTTTTCCCAGTGGGGCCAAGCCACTTCGTTGTTTGTAATGTCCATCTGTTATCCTGGTATCTGGCTAGGTGGCCTGCTCACTTCCATTTCAGTGTCATGGCTTGTTGTAGTGCATCTTTCAGTATTGTTTTTTTTGCGTATGTCTATATTACGTGTTTTATCTATTCTTCTCAGTTTCAGGATACTTCTTACCATGGCGTGCTGGCATGACAGAATTTTGTTCTTTATCTTGTTTGTAAATGTCCAAATCTGACTTGCGTTAACATACGTTAAAGAGGGCAAGATACATGAATCCATTACGATCTTCTTTAGCTTCAGACTGTAATTTCCTTTGAGAATTTACCTTTGTGCCCAATATTTTTTCATGTTATGTTAATTCTTCTGTCTACTTCATTCTCATGTCTGTTGGTGTCGAATGATATTAGTTTACCGAGGTATATATATTCATTGACATATTTTATCGACATTCCTTCTAATTTAATCGGGGATTGGTTATAATTGGTAGGTATTTTGGTTTTGTTGGTATTTATTACTAGTCCTACTTTCTTGCTTTCTTTGTCGAGGTTTTGAAGCATATTTTCTAGTTCTGTGAGAGTTTCACTAAAAAGAGCTATATCGTCAGCAAATCTTAGATGTGTTAGACGTCTATTGTTTATCCACATCCCTCTATTTGTCCAGTCTATGTGTTGAAAGATTTCTTGTAGAACCGCTATGAACAATGTTGGTGAGAGCGGATCTCTTTGCTTTACACCTCTTTCTATAGGAAACACCTCTCCTTTCTTTTCCAGTTTTATTTTACTGACACTTTTGGAGTACACATTTTTTATTATGTAGGTTGTTGTTTTTTAGTGCTTCCCATATTCGAAATTCCCATGTGCGAAATACAGTCGAACGCTTTTGAATAGTCAACAAAAGCTACATAAAGAGGTTTATTGAATTCTTGATATTTCTCTAGTAATTGGTTATCAGTGTGGATATGGTCGTTCGTTGAATAGTTCGGCCGGAACCCTGCTTGTTCAATTAGTTGGTTTTTATTTATTAGTGCTGCTGAGTAAGATCGAAGAAAACAACTTATAACAGCAGATAACAGACTAATAGGCTTGTAGTTGCCTACTTCTTGTGGATTTGCTTTCTTGTATAGTACTTTTATATGTGATAAACCCCATTGTTCAGGTATTTTTTCCGATTCTACAATTCTGTTAAAAAGTTTTGTCAAGTAAGAGATTAGTACCGGTGCTCCGATTTTTAGTGTTTCGTTAGTTAGGTTGTCTGGTCCTGGGCTTTTTTCAGTTTTCAGTGCCTTTACATGTCTCACTACTTCCATTTCACTATTCGGGTCTATTGTATCTTGAGTTGGTTATATTGTCTTATATTTGTTTGTGACTGGTTCTTCTGATGATTTTTTATAGAGGTCTCTGTAAAATTCAGTGGCGCGTTTGAGAATGTCCATCCTGCCTTTGGTTTCATTCTGACCGTCTTTTAGGTTAAGAATCCATATCTTGTGTGTTGACAGTTCCTTGTTGCCTCGTTTTGTACTGCGAAATGTTATGAGGTTTTTCAATGATCATTTTTCTGTAAGTGCAGTTAGTCTTCTCTTATAGACTTGTTAGTTTTTTTAAAATAATGGTTTTAATTCGTCTTTCCCTTCCATAGTTTTGTTTTTCAGAAATAGTAGTTTCTCACGTTTATCTATCAGGCCCAACGTGTTGTTAGTTCGTATTTTATGTTTGGAGGTTTTTGTTTTTGTTTTCGAGTTTGAGACTTTTTGCTATAGCCTGTTCTAGACTGTAACATAAAGTTTGCACATCTTTTTGGTTTTTAGAATTTCGTCGAATGTTTAGAATGCTTTTCTAAATTTTGAACAAATGTCCCTCTTTCGTTTACAGTCTTATGTAGGTTTGTTGAGAGTTGGAAAGATTTTCGACTGATTTTGGGTGTTTCAATCATTAGCAAATATCTGAGCATTCTGTGATATGATGGGAAGTTGACTAGGTTAAGTACGTCCACATTTGTTATGGACTTTGGAGCGTTGGTCAATATATAATCGATTTCATTTATTTTTTTTCTGGTCGGGTGATAACCATGTCCATCTACGGGACTGTTTCTTTTTAAAGGATGTGTTCATTATTGACATTTTGTGCTCGTTAGCATGTTGTATTAGACGTTATCCTCTGATGTTTCTTTTCCCATATCCATATTTTCCCATTATCATGTTTTCTTCTGGTTTTGGTTGTCCGATTTTTGCATTAAAATCCCCGACCACAAGAAAATGTTTATCAGATAGTTCTTGTACTGTCTTCAGGTCATTATAAAATTTGGCAATATCTTCCTCACTTGAGCTTTCAGTGGGTGCATATCTCTGGATTATGGTAAGTGGTGATTGTTCAAATTTGAGTTTTAAGATTGCAATTCTTTCTGATATTCCTTGAAAATTAACTATATTATTTTTGAACGTTATCTTTATTAGGAAGCCTACTCCATGTAGACCTGCTGTTTCACCTAAGTAACATAGTATATAGTTTTCATGTTCTTCTATCTTTTGATCCATTCTTTATATTTTTGCCAGTCCAATAATGTCCCAATCTATATTTTCCATGGTGTTATTTAGCTCTATTAGTCTTTCTCTCGTTGATAATGATCTTACGTTGTATGTGCAGATTTTAAGTTGATAAGTATTTTCTGATTTGTTCTTTCTTTCTCTTTTATGGTTGTTTGATTGAAGGTTTGATGGAGGGTTGTGGTCGTTCTCCCCACGGGGACCAGCCGGATTGGGGAATGGAGTTTTAAGTTTTCTTTTATTTAATTTCGGTATTCCTGTTCTGAATTCCGGTAATATTTGTGTAAGTTGGTGTTGCTTGTTTCTTTTAGGCTTAACTTTAAAATAGATATATTAGTTTCTGAATGTGTTTTTATCCGATAATAAGTTTGAACACTCCCGCATGTATTGAAAGGCATTCATTTGGGGTGCATTGTTTAGAGGGATATCTTTGATGCCTGTTTTTTGCACATTCGAGGTTGTTCTATTTTCGTTGCCAGGACTTGGGGTTTCTTGCCTTTTCCTTTTCTCATTGTCTAGTTTATCTGCGTTTTTCTCCTTGTTTTCCTATTTCTTCTGTAATACTGCTTTTGGTAGGTCATGTGTGATGTAAGTGTTTGGTTTCAGTTTCTTTTATCTTTCAATATCCGTCTTTTTTCTGTAGTGTTGTTGTTGCAGGTAAGATTGGTCTAACTTTTTGAACATCTTCTCCCCTTTTCCCCAGTCGTTGAACTCTGTCAATTTCACCTATTCCTAGGTTACATACCCTACCGCTGAAAAATCTATCTACGAAGCTTAATGTGTCCGCATAATTTGTCGTAGTTGTTGTAGCGCGGTGCGCGTGACGGACCTACGATACGTCAGATCAAGAGGCCCGGAGTTCAATCCCAGCAGAAGAATATTTATTTTTTTCTCTGGATTTATTATTTTTGAACTGCATAACTTTTTTTGTATTGGTTTGATTTTTTTTAATTGATTTTGTTCTTTTTAATGCACACAATTTTATTATTATTAAATTATCATGGCTTCATCTAACAAGTGTTCTGGCTGCAGAAACACTGTGAAACAGAAATAATTTTTGATGTGTTCTATTTGATGCAACAATTACAATCTGTTATGTGCCAATGTTCCCCCAAAACGGTTTAGCTGTATGTATAAAGAACAGAAGCGTGTTTGGAAATGTCCTGAATGCAGCAGTAAACAGCCTAAGCTCGATAATACAAACACGCCGGTTCGCTCGGGCACCCGTTGTATTACACCACCTGCACCTGAACGCGTTGATCCCAATTTGTCACCCACTTCCTGTAACGTTACCCTACGACCCAAGCAACGAAATACAGATGGACAATGTGAATCTGATACCATAACTTTAGCGGACATCAGAGGTGTCATTAAGCAAGAAATGATGGCTATTGTGAGAGCACAGGTTACTGACGAACTAAAAGCGCTAAAAGAGCAGATGTCCAACTATCACAATTCAATAGCATTTCTTAGCAAACAATACGAAGACCTGAAGAAGAACTAGTGTTGATAAAAAAACTGCTACCATACAAAAACTTCTTATAGATAGTAAAACATTGCAGTGTACTGTTAGGGACCTGTCTTCTAGACTAGTCTCAGTGGAACAAAACACGCGTGAAAATAATTAAGAAATTAATGGGAACCCAGAGCACAGTGCCGAAAACTTGGTCAATACGGTGATTCAACTAACAAAAGCTGTTAACCAACCCCTGGACAAAGAAGACATTAAATGTGACCACTGTAGGAAGAGTCGCCAAAATGTCAAAAGAGAATAACAAACCACGAGCAGTAGTAGACAAACTGCGTAGTCAGCATAGCAAAAACCCTACAGGTAAGCTGTGCTCAAGTCATTTGGGAATTGGAGGTTCTTGCGTACCAATATTCGTGGCTGAACACCTTACGCCCAATAATAAATCGTTGCATGCCGCGACACGAAAGAAATCTAAAGAAATGGAAAATAGATTTGTATGGGTCAGGAATGGTCGTATTTATGTGCAAAAGAATGAAGCATCTCAGGCTATTTTAATACGTAGCTTGGAAAGCTTGAGACTTATAGTGTAGTGTAGACGTGTACTTAATTTTTCTGACTGTTTTTGATGTTACCTTACCAGTGTTTTTAGCCGTAAACATTAAAATAAGATAAAATTAATATTTATTACCAGAACGTTCGGGGAATGATGTGAAGTGAATGAAATGATGTGCTTAAAAATTTACTAATGCATAATTATGATGTAATTGTATTAACGAAAACATGGCTTAATTCCAGTATATGTGATAATGAGTTTATTGATGATAGATATACTGTTTATAGAAGGGATCGTTTTGCTACCAGTTCTACTAAGGGTGAAGGAGGCGAGGTGCTTATAGCAGTGTCCAATCATATTTCATCAAAAAGAATGCATTCTTGGGAAAGTGATGGCGAAGATTTGTGGATAATCCTATGTTTAAATTTTAATGGTCAGGTTATAAAATTGGCTATTTGTGCGGTATACCTACCTCCGCCACCTCGTATTGAAATTTTGAAAGAATTTCTCGAAAGTATTAATAATGTTGTAAATGTTGTTAATGATATGATTATAGTCGGTAATTTCAATCTGCCATTTATTGCCTGGATCAAGGATGACGATGATTTTTATATGCGCCTCTCTAACTATCAAAATTCCTTGGGCTATTCATTTGTTGATTTTCTGTCTATTAATAATTTATATCAGTTTAATGGAGTTCTTAATGTTGACGAAAATGCTCTAGATTTAGTCATCAGCAATTCTCCCAATGTACACGTAGTGAAGTCTATTGATCTAATTAGTATGTTGGACACGAAGCATCCTGGGTTAATGATTACTGTTTCTTTTAGAGGTTGTCATAATTTTTTGCCATCGATCATAAGTAATAATTTAAACTTTTTTAGAGCTAATTATTATAGTGAAATAAATTCTGAATTGAATAGTACTGATTGGAATGCTAAATTTTCAATATGTAGTAATGTAAATGATATGGTTTCAGCACTATACCTGATTCTCTGCAATTCGATTAAGAAACACGTTCCTAAGCGTAAGGCAGCAAAATCTAAGTTTCCAACGTGGTCAAGCTATAGTCTGATCAAAAGACTTGCTAAAAAGAACGAATGAGACAAAGATATCGAAAGTACAAAAACTCACTCAACTTGTTGTCTTATGAAGTTATTCGTGGTCATTGTCACAAACTTTATCAGTTCATTCACTCTACCAACGTACTATTGAGTCCAATATTGTGAAATGTCCAAAGTCGTTCTAGCGATTTATCAAAAATAAAAAGACCAGCACTGTGGCTATCCCGGGATCTATGTTTAAGGAGATGTCATTGCACAAACCGGCTCCGAGATTGCTGATCTTTTTTCATCTCATTTCTCCTCTGTGTATAGTGAAGCAAATCTTGTTGACGTTACTTCTGAAAATGATGTTTCTTTTAATGATGCATGCATAAGCAGTATAAGTTTCACAGAACGCAATGTTTTAAATAGGATTCGTAACTCCGATATTTTTAAAGGTGCTGGTCCCGACTCTATTCCCGCAGTGTTTGTAAAGCGTTGCAGCTCAGCTTTAGCTTTGCCACTGTCTATTATTTACAATAGATCTTTGAGTGATGGATGTTTTCCGGATGAATGGAAAAAAGTACGAATTCTCCCACTCTTTAAGAAGGGTGATAGATGCAACATAAAAAATTATCGCCCAATTGCTATACTCTCATGTTTTTTTAAAATATTCGAGTCCCTTGTATGTCCTGCTTTAACTGCTCATGTTGATCATGTTATATCTCCCAATCAGCACGGCTTTCGATCGGGTCGTTCCACTGTCACAAATTTGTACTTGTTTGCGTCTGATTTGTCAGGTTATTTCGACCGAAGCTGTGAAATCGACACGGTATACACAGATTTTTCTAATGCTTTTGATAAAGTCAATCACAAACTACTCACAAAAAAACTAAAACTTTTTGGAATTTCTTTGGAATTTCTTAAACACTCTTGGAATGGTTTCAATCCTACCTTGCAAAAAGACTTCAGGCGGTTTCTGTTAGTGGCCATGAGTCACAAAACTACTTTGCTGTGTCTGGTGTTCTTCAGGGGTCGCACCTAGGACCTATCCTCTTTTCTGTCTTCATTAATGACATAGGCGCCACAATACAAAACTGCAAGTTTCTCTTATTTGCTGACGATTTAAAAATGTATAAAACGGTGGGATCGTCTGTTGATATAAGGCAAATTCAAGAGGACTTATACAGAGTTAAGCAATGGTGCAATGTAAATTTGATGGAGCTTAATATTGAAAAGTGTTGTCACATGACGTTTTCTAGAAAAAGCGTCCACTGACATCGAGTTATGTATAAATTTGCAGACGGTTAACGAGATGAAGGATCTTGAAGTGGTTATGGACCGGGAGCTTCGTTTTACTTCACATATTGTTCACATAGTCGGGAAAGCTGCTAGAATGCTAGGATTTATAAAGCGTAACACTAGGAGCTTTAAACACATTCATACAAAAATTGTTCTTTACAACGCATTTGTTCGAAGTCTCTTAATAGTGGCTTCTAGTCATCAGTACTAGTGGCATCAAAATTCCTTACAATGCAACAAATCCCTAATTTTGTTTTATTTGATACAATGAAATGAAATGGCCGCAGTGTATGGAATTCAGTGATACTGTGGCAACCATAGCACTTATCCGATATTATAAAATTAGTGCTTTCCCTTAGGGCCAAATCAATCTTTTTTTTTATAATAGAAGGTGGCAAACGAGCAGACGGATCACCTGATGGAAAGTAATCACCGCCGCCCATAGACTCCCGCGAAACCAGAGGAATCGCAGACGCGTTATCGGCCTTTAAGAAAGGAATAGGTTTAAGGAAGGAATAGGAATTGTGAGAGGGGGAAGGGCCTCCGGGAATTTCACTCGCCGGAAGAAACACAACAGCACCAAGTGCCATTATTTCACGCCGGATATTCGTGAGAGGGTTGTATTACGCCGGGCAAGCGGGCCCAATACGTGCTGCAACGCAACGTGGCTCTACCACTCAGTCAGTGTCACTCATTTAGCACCACCCAGGGGTCACGTGTAGGGTCGTAAACCTACGGACGCGAGTAACTTTAACTCCCAAAATCTATTAAGAAGTCTTGAATCTGCTTTGGGTAGAAATTTATCAATATCCAAATATTGAATGACGTTTCAGTTAAAAGTTACTTGATTATGTTAAAATGTTTTGTAATCTGCACAGCACTTGTACTTCGACTAGTTTTTGCCTGAAATAAAATAAAAGATAAATTATTTTGCTGTAAATATACATAATCAAAAAAGGATTTTTAATTGTTTAAGGAACCCTTATAGTTAGCGTCAATGGCGTATTGTATGATCTTCAAATAACCTTAGAATGACTTTTTGTATTTACTACGTCATAAAGAGATAAGTGTGCGACAAAAGCAACATGTTTTTCATTTAGAAATAAACATAATTTTATTATAATAAAATGTTTATGTATTAAACAAAAAACTACGAGGGGGTATGGAAACATGAATAGTATTTACACAGGTATCATAAAACTTAAATTCCCAGTCGAACTAAACGGTATGAGAGTCAGACATAGTTAGCAAGATATGAAAGTTAAATAATACTTGAACCTTTTATTTTTATACAAAGATTCTTCTGTTAAAGGAATGTCTAGAAAAACTCTTATCTTTCTGACAAGATAGGTCAGGGCCTGGGTCCGCAGCTTAAATCTAAACTCAGCCACGAGCTTATAAACTTTTGCAATCCAGGCCAAACATTCACTAATTTAGTAAGTACATTAAGCAAGCAGGAGTTAAATCATTCAACAAATGCTGTAATAAATACTGTGTGGTGATAGTCTCACAAATAAAAAAGCGTGACCTTTTAAAAAGCATAGAGAGTTTAATTGACATACAATATAAAACTAATTGTAAAATAATAGTTTGTGCCTTTCCCTATGCCTGTAACTTATCTTGGAAACAAAACAAACAGATCTTTGATTTGAACTTACTATTGTATAACTCCACTTATCGTCGCAGTGACAGTATTGTTTTTTTTGATACAAATAAATTTATATCTAGTTTTAAGTTGACTACTGATTCTATGTATTTAATATACAAAGACAGGTTACAGATAGCATCATTGCTAGCATATAATTTAAAAAAAACAGTTATAAGTAGTATAACAATGTCTACACAAAATTATCGCACTCTTAGTATTTCTACTAATGTAAATTTAGTTAATAAGTCTTGCACAACCTCTAGTTTAAATTAAAAGGTAAGACAAAAGCCAGCCCTATCCAAATTAAAATAGTTCATCAAAACATACAGGGCCTGGCCGGCAAAGAGTAAGAAATTGAACTTTATTTATTACATGAAGATATAAACATTTTATGTACAACTGAGCACTGGCTTAAAGATTATCAGTTAATTTTTAATATTAAAAACTTTCAGCTTTCCAGTGCTTTTACTAGAACAAATGCAATTCGCGGCGGATCCTTAATATTCGTTAATTACTGTAAACATAAGATTATGGAACGAAAGGATGTAGTTTCCCTTTCTATTGAACGCGTTATTGAGTTGTCATGTGTCGAGTTAGAGAAATTTTTAGTTGTTTGTGTATATCGACCTCCTTCTGGTAATTTTAGTGTCTTTGAAGCCACTATGGAAGATGTAATTAAGAAGATTTGTAAATCTAAAAAGAAAATAGTAATTTGTGGGGATTTTAATGTAAATTTATTAGACAGTCATACAACTAGTGTAAGATTAATCTCGTTATTTAAATCATTCGATTTGGATTACCAATTTATAGAACCGACAAGAATTACAGCAATCACTGCAACCTGCTTAGACAATTTTTTTTGTAACTTTGCTCCTGAGTCTAAGTCCATACTAACTAATTTATCTTCAGATCACTGTGGGCAAAAAATAGCTTTTACGGAATATGGGCACCCTAACTTAGAAGAAATATCTTGTAGGCCAGTAACAGAGAGACGAGTTAAAATTTTCAAGCATAACGTAACTGCAAAACTTCCATGTTTACCATTTATACAGGAAAATCCAGATGGTCTTTACAAGCATTTATTTGATCTTATAAACGGTGAATTTAATAAAACTTTCTCTATTAAAAAGTTTAAAACTAATATTTCAATGAAATTTGGGGATTGGGCTACAGCTGGTTTGCATAAAAGTAGGGCTAAGTTGTATGACTTATATGAGCAGAAAAAATATAATAATAGTCCAAGTTTTCTAGAGTATTTCAAAAAATATTCGAAAACTTTTAGGAAGGCTTGTGCATGTGCCAAGTCATTATTTATTAGTGAAAAAAATTAAAAAGTCTGATAACAAAATAAAAGCAACATGGAACTGCATTAACCGCGAAACTGGTAAAATAAAGCCACGTGATACTAAGTTTTCTTTAAGAATAGGCAATAGCATTTTAAGTGAAGACAATAAAGTTGCTGATTATTTATTTATTTATTTATTTATTTATTTATTTATATGTTACACCAACAAAGCAAACACTTACACATAAATTGGATATAATAATGCTATATTACACAAGATAAGTGCCACCTCAATTACAGGTGCAAACAGCATGCAGGATGGACAGAGTAAACAAAATATCAATGTGTACAAAGTTATGACAATAATAAAATAAAAAATAAAACTAACACAATAATAAAAATTAAATCAGAGTAATTACAAATTCTAATACATTATTAAAAATAATTTTGTGTGATGTTATTTATACATTTAAAAAAAATTAATTAAAGTAGATTTACCCAAATAAAAAACATAAATAATAAGCAATATTATAAAGGGTTCTCATAGCCGTGACAGTGCCAGCCCCATATTTAACTTAAAACTATGCATGCGGTCTGAGAAGATATCAATTTCTTGTTGCCCATTTAAACGCCTTTCGTCGCTTTTGTCGATCTTGGCGCTGTGAATAGCACTGTAGTTGCTTAAAATCCTATTTAAAGGAGAGTAATGCCCCAAATTTGAATGGGCAGTGCTATTAGCAAACAGCGAGTAACGCTTACATTGTCTTGACAGCGGTCTAGGTACACAAATGTTTATTTTTGACAATAGATAGGGGGCGTCAGTTACGTTATTGACCAACTTAAAAAGGAACATACCGTCCAGCAGCTTTCTGCGATAAAAAAGAGACCTTAATTTAAAGTATCGAAGTCGATCTTCGTAAGCCGGTAACTTTTTAGCTAAATTATAGTTATAAGACAAATGCCAGAGAAAGCGTTTCTGAACACTTTCCAAACGCTTATTGTAAACGTCATAGTGCGGACTCCACACAACGCTGCAGTACTCTAGGATGCTGCGTACGAGGGCACAATAAATTGTTATTTTAGTAGAGGGTTTCTTGAAACATTTGCAATTGCGTAATACGAAGCCCAAAGTTCTAAAGCTTTTCTTGACGACGTTATCAATGTGCAGATTAAAACGCAATTTTTTGTCGAGTATGACACCAAGATCACGAATATGATCAACCTCGGCTAGTGGTTCCGAACCAATGTAGTATGTTCTGGAGGCAGAAAACTTCTTTCTTGTAAAACGAATAACATGACACTTATTTATGTTCAAGCTCATACCCTTCAGCTGACACCACACCACCAAGCTGTCCAAGTCATTCTGAAGCAGTTGGACATCCTCAGTTGTATCTACTCGTCTATAGAACTTCAAATCATCAGCAAACATGCAAAATTTTGAATTTCTGAAGCACCTGTATACATCATTTATGAATAAATTAAAGAACAGGGGCCCCAAATGGGAACCTTGAGGAACTCCAGACAAAGTAAGAAAAAGCTCAGACGAGTAACCCTCCATAACGACCCTGGATCTACGGTCTGTCAAGTAAGATCTACACCAGTCCAAGAAAATGCCATCTATCCCGGACAAGTGAAGCTCATGGACAAGTAACTCGTGATTGACCCTGTCGAAGGCCTTGCTGAAGTCGGTGTATATAGCATCCAGTGAATGCCCGTGATCTACGTCCTCCACAAGGTCCCCAACAAAGGACATTAAGTTAGTAGCAGTTGATCTCGCCTTGATAAATCCATGTTGCTCAGTTCTTATAACATGCTTGAAATGCCAGGATAGAATTGGGCATACCAACAACTCGAACACCTTTGCAAAGACAGGTATCAATGATATCGGCCTATAATTACCGACAATGCCAGCGTCACCATCCTTGAACAATGGGTAAACAATCGATTCCTTCCAAGAATCTGGGAAAACACCAGAGTTCACAGATTTGTTAAAGATCATTGCTAAGGGCTCTGCCAGTGCACTCGCACATTTGACAGCAAATAATGAAGGAATTCCATCCGAGCCGGCCCCCTTTGTTGAATCAAGTCTTTTTAACACCCTATAGACTTGAGATGAAGTAACCGAAAAAGACATTAAAACATTGTTGTTAACCACGGGCACAATTATTTTATCTGGGCCAGTTACAGTGATTGTATTGTAAACTGAAGAAAACTGTTCAGCAAACAGCTCACAAACATCAGCACCACTAGTAGCAACTTTATCGGCGGATGACATCTGGGCAGGGTAACTGCCACTGCGGCCTCTTTTTTGCTTTACAAAAGTCCATATAAGTTTTGGATTTGACTTCAGGGACGACTCGAGGCATTCCAAGTACCTACTATAATTTGAGTTATGTAATAAAGTGCATCGATCCCTCAACAGTTCAAAAGTAACGTGGTCACGCTGATTTCCATACTTACGATATTTCAATCTGTATTTCTCTTTTTCTCTGAGTGACCTAATAAGTGCTGCAGAGAACCATATTGGGTATTTTCTCTTGTTGCGGGCTCTATACTTCGGTACGTGTTTGATTATTAACGAATTTAGCAGATCATAAAAAACCGCAACCATATCATTAACATTTTGACAAGTTGTAAATTCATCTTTCCAATCAATTCCATTCAAATCTTCTATAATTTTCGCATAATCCGCTTTATAGAAGTGGTATCTATCGGCGCATTTCGGCAATAGATTTTCAACACATTCGAGAAGCAAGTAAAACTGTAAAGGGGGATGCAGTGGGTCAACGACAGTCTGGGTCTGTGCAAACGGTAAATTGCGATATTACCAAGGTGCTAAGTATAAGATCCAATGTTTTGTTTTTTATATTTAAGAAAGAGTTGTATTGAGCAAAATTATTAAGCGCCATAAAATCGATTATTACGTTATGCAGCAAGCTGTTTGAAGTCGCAGGAGAAAGCTCAGACCCAGGGGTTATTTCCCATGTTAAAGTACTTAAATTAAAATCACCCAGAATAATCGCTTTATCACCGCTATTTTCTAAGTTACCATTAGAATTACTAACAAAATGTTCCAGAATATGCAGCTGAACGGGAGGAGGCAAATAGACACCGCAAATATATAGGTACTCAGCCTTGTTCTTCGTATCACGCAATTCCAATTTAACCCAAAGGTCTTCACAATCACTTTCATAATTATATAAGCGGTAGGACTTAAAACATTTTGAGACTGCAATTAGTACTCCGCCGCCCTCCTTCCTACTGTGGAATCCGCTACTCTCACGATCACGTCTGTATAATATGTACCTATCATCAAACAATTCATTATCCGACACACTGCTGTTCAACCAAGTCTCTGTAAAAACCAACACATCAAAATTGCAGCAAACAATATTATTAAAAAGTTGTACGGTTTTAGTTCTCAGACCTCTCACATTTTGGTAATAAAAGCTTATGTTCTTTAAGACGCCTATATGTAAAAACAATAAACAAATTTAGCATCATTATGACAAACAATTTAATATGTCCATATTCTTGATGTGCACATAGTTAGACTCGTCGCTTTGACGCATAAAGATCCGACCGTCGCGCACCCACACGTATCTGTATTTCAATTCTTTTGCTTTACTGCGGGCTGCAGCATGAAGGTTCTTAAGCTCAGGGCTGAGGTGTTCCACGACATAGACAGCAGCCTTTTTCTTACCGCCGATGCCCAAGTGACTTGAATTCAACTTGTCGTCTTTATTATTTTTATTGAACTTGGTAGTAGCTGCGAGAAACTCGTCTCTCAGACGTGGGCTGCTGAATTTTACTAAAATAGAGCGTGGTCGAGGACTCGCGTTATTCATCTTAGCCAGTCTTGAGCAGTAGTGAATGTTACTTTCACTAACAGGGCATTTAATCGTCTTACCAAGTTGCTGAACTGTATTTATAAGGTTTTCCTCCTTGTACTCAGGAACACATTGAATCTCAATATTGGATGAGCGCGAATGTTGATCCAACTGAGCTAACCGCGCTGAGATTGACTGATTTACGGCACGTAAGGCTTCATAATCTTTTCTAATGGTTTGCATCGCTTCAGCCTGCGCAGCCTGCTCGCTCTTGACTTTTTCCAAATCGTTGCTAAAATATGTCAAGGATGCTTCTAGTGTCAACACTGCGTTACGAATCTCCAGGAGTTGGGGGCTAAATTTCTGAGCGAATGTGTTGTGGAGCTCCTCTCGAATAATGTCACGTATGCTACTAGCCGAGAGGCACGAACAGTTAGCGGTCGTGTGAGATTTAGGACGTTGGGTAACATATTCGTCTTGCGGAGAAGGTGCGATGCGAACCGGGGTATTAGAGTTACCACCCTTACGTTCTTTACTGCGACACACTACACAAACCCATCCAGCCTTAACCTCGCTGGACATGAAGTCGTAATCATTTTTATTGATTTTCAAACATGAGATGTGGTATTTTGCTTTACAACGTGAGCAGTTTAGCAATGGCTCATCATTCAATGCATTTCGGCACCCTGCGCATTCGCTACTGTTAGCCATCTGTATACAGTGCAGTGTAAACTCCGTTATAAATGTAAGCAGAGGTGGAGACACTCGTTTGTGTTGTTTTGTGCGGTGAAAAGGTAGTGAGCGCCATAGAAAACGTTTTAACAACACAAAACGAGAACAAAAAGACTTTTGTCCGTGTTGGGATCGATCCACGGACCTCGATGTGCGATCTTAGGGCGCTCGACCGTTCGACCACCGGGCGACAATTGTAAGCGGCAAAATTATGAAGTGCTTATAAGTTTTGATATTTTTAAAGCGGGAGTGGTGGGTGGTGCACACGGATGGTGCAGGTAGATTTGAATCCGTGGCAGGTTCAAAGTCCAATTCAATGACCAACCGATTTTATTTTTATGAAGATTTAAAAATGATCACTTAAACACTGTACTGTTTGTTGATTGTTTTTTGTTATTGCGGTCACGTTCGTTTTTCACTAATAAATACCTTGGACACTTTTATTTAAATACTGATTATTGTTTATTTTACAAGTAATTTATCAGTCACTGATGTATGCTGTTTTACACAACAGAAAATGTGAATAACACTTGTGCTTGGTATTTAGACGGTTTAACATATTCTTCCACTTTTCACTTTTAATGTGTAGAAATAAAATTTTATTAATCTTTACTAATTCAAGCAGATTGTTTACATAACAGCGCCACCTGGCGAAAAAAAAAAAAAAAGCTGATGCTTTTGAACAGTTTTTTACAAATATACCAATTGCCACAACTATGTCACTCAACTCTTCACCGAGCAATGCAGAAATTCTGTTAAAAAAGTATGTACCCATGTGTAATGAAGTGTTCAAATTTAAACACGTAAACTGTAAAGACGTACTAAAATCCTTTAAATCTTTAAAAATAAAAAAACACTTGTGATTTGTGGGATATTTCAACAAAAATTATTATTAATATTATCGAGTCCATTGCGCCTTTTCTTGTAGTCATATTCAATAGCTGTGTTGACAAAGGAGTTTTCCCAGATCTCCTGAAGCATAGCAAAGTTCTGCCACTTTTCAAATCGGGTTGTAAAGATGACCCGAGCAATTTCAGACCTATTTAGATTTTACCTACTCTTAGTAAAGTTTTTGAAAAACTTATTTTAGATCAACTCGGCTCCCACTTCGCTATAAACCACCTTTTTCACAGTGAACAGTATGGTTTTCTAAGGGAAGGTCTACTACTGATGCTGATGTAGCTCTGCTAAAACACATATTTGAGGCTTGGGAGGGATCGCAGAATGCTTTTGGAGTGTTTATGATCTCTCCGAGGCTTTTGATTGCGTTGAATACAACACCCTTTTAATAAAGCTAAAACACTACGGAGTGCATTCGGATGCCTTGAAATTAATTCAATCATATCTCAGCTGCAGAATCCAAAAAGTTAGCGTGAATGGATCCATATCATCCGGATCTTCAGTGCGAATGGGGGTTCCACAAGGGTCAATACTAGGTCCATTTTTATTCTTAATTTATATTAATGATTTACCATTTTATGCGGAAAACTTTTGCAATATTGTTTTGTTTGCTGACGATACTTCTTTGATATTTAAGACTGATCGAAATAAAAATAGTTTTGATGATTTCAACAGTGCCCTAACAGATGTGTTGAATTGGTTTACTACTAATAATCTTCAATTAAACGCGGAGAAAACCAAATGTATAAATTTTACTCTACCTAACGTAAAGAATATTATTGTAAATAAAATTAAATTGAATGGTGAACTGTTGGACCTTGTTGATTCAACAGTTTTCTTAGGTATTACCTTAGATTCAAAAATACAGTGGTACCCTCATATTAGCACCCTTGCGGGGAGACTTAGTTCAGCTGCTTACGCTGTTAGAAAAATTAGGCATATCACAGACGTGGAAACTGCTCGATTAGTCTATTTTAGTTACTTTCACAGTGTTATGTCCTATGGTATTCTACTTTGGGGTAAAGCAGCAGATATAGAAACCATTTTCATTTTGCAGAAAAGAGCAGTAAGGTCCATATAATCTAGGATCGCGTGACTCCCTTAAGGAGCTGTTTAAAGAAATAAATATTCTTACAGTTGCATCACAATTTATTTATAACTGTATTGTTTACGTGCGTCAAAACAATTCTCATAACAAAAAAAAATTGCGA
The DNA here is from genome assembly GCA_963921215.1 of Scoparia ambigualis. Classification (NCBI taxonomy): domain Eukaryota; kingdom Metazoa; phylum Arthropoda; class Insecta; order Lepidoptera; family Crambidae; genus Scoparia; species Scoparia ambigualis. Next base: position 18,133,905 of record OY992525.1, on the reverse strand, counting down.
TATACACAAACTAAATACTAGAAATAAGTATAAACTTGTAATTCCTAAATTTCAACTTCAGAAAGTTTATGGATCATTTATGGGACAAAGTGTCTTATTTTACAATAAAATCCCGAACGATGTTATAATTTTGCCCTTAGACAAATTTAAGACACATGTTAAGGATAGACTTTTAGAAAAGGGCTATTACACTGTAAGCGATTACATCAATGACAAAAATGCATGAAATTAACATTCCTCTAGTTTCGCACACATTGTTCTAATGCGTTCATAGTGCCCGAGTAAAACTTTTAGATCCACTTTTGTTTTATCTTTTATTTTATTATATAATTGTTTTATGTATATTGACTTATTATAAGCTTATTAGAAGATCAATGACTATGTTGCAGACAAAAATGCATGGAAATAAGTCTACTCTGTACTAGTGTTTATTATTAGTATTTTTAGTCTATTATTAACTATTCTTTCATTCAATTATTATGAATTGTTGAATTTAGTTATTATTAATTTTATTGATGCGTACAAATTGTACTTAATTATGTTTAATAAATTGTACCTACTTAATTAGATCTATGACACTGTAAAGCAGTGGCGAAGCGTGAAATATTGAGAGAGGTAAGCCGGAGCAAAAAAAATGCTTACCTACTCCGAGCGCGGGCACGCAGTCTTGAGTCCTTACCGAAAATCTGTGATTGGCATCCTGGCTTCAGTCTTGTATAGGCAGATGTATCTTCAGTCCACTTTTACTATACGTGTAAGCACTGAGATATTGAAACAGTGTCTTGCAAGCATAATAGAAGTGGCTTTGATAAAAGCCGTTTGTGGTGAAATGATGATATGATGTAAATTAAACAAAACTTAATCGACTAAGTACTAATAATACTACTTATACTCTAAAGCTATTCGTCTATTCTTTCTAACAAAGTGCGCTAAGACATTATCATAAAAGCCGGGAAGAATCTAAAGCTATTAATGCCGACATCTTACAATTCTACCGATTACTTTGCAAATCTACTTACTCTAAATACGTAATTTCAACTTATTACAATATCTACTTACCGCAAATACCTAATTACAACGTACGTCTTCGTAACTACTTTCTACACACAACACAAATAAACAAAGTCCAACTACAATACTAATCATTCTAATAGGTGAAACTAACTAATAAATTCAAATACTAATAAAACACAGTCATGCATTCAATGATGAATTGCAATTACGTCAAATTATCTGTCAACAGAACACAAACCGAAAACGATCCTCCGTCCCGCTCACGCGTACTCAAATTGTTTATCTGTCTCTATCAAGTAACTCGGATAAAGACGGCTTACCAGCTGCTAAATACGCGGGTGGGTTTATTGACCTTTATGTGACGTCATGACGTTTATTTTGTATGGAAGTTTAACTGCCTAAAAGCCGATCGCGCCTGCGGCTTATTTTAAAGCAATATGTTGTTAAAAAGCAAATTTTGTTGATTTAATGTCCATAGTGTAGGCAATTTGTAATGTTTCTTTCATATATTTACTTTTTTAATTACTGATTGAGCCATTTCTCAATTCAAGTAGAGAATGGTTGTGTTCTAAACTTCTGAAGGGAAGCCGGTGGGAATCGAGTTGTATGGAACCTTCGTCACTGCTGTAAAGTAACATTGTTACTTAGAGGGAGAAAAAAGTAAGGCCTCCTGAGTTTCTTGCCAGCTCTTCTCGGTCGAAGGCTCTCCCAAAATCCGAACTGGTGGTAGATTGGTTAGGTAGGTAGATTAAGTAGGTAGAGTAGATTATGGTCTGTGCCAGCTAGATGTGCATGAAGGGTCATTTACCCCACTTGTACCAGTGGGGTGCTGCAGTTTAGGTACGTTCGGCCGGCGTGTCTCCCAGGAAGGCCGCCTAGGCGTATGACAGTAAAGGTTGCCGCTCGGCTCGCACGCTCCACGTCGCGCGTCGTCGCTTAAGGCCAGGGGCCCAGGTCTGCTAGTTTGCGGGTGGCGTGGTTGAGTCGCGGTTGTGTCGCGTTGTGGTTGTTTGGCACATTTGGTTATCTTAAATGAGTAAGAGAATGCCAAATGTGTCAAGCGGTTGCAGTGCGATCCAGCTGCGATTCAATTGTGCCATTCGTGAATTGGCAGACTTGGGCCCCAGGTATTTCTCTCTCGCGGCTTCTCTCGCTCTCCCGATGGTACGGGACGGGTATAACAGCGAAGCGGCGCGTTTTATAGGTTTTATTGCCTTTAGGTATAGACTTTATAGGATTCTCTGCTAATTTATCTGTGAATTGTTTGTCTTTTTGTCTTGAGTACAAAAATTAAATGTTAAGTATCAGTAGTTTAGTCATAATATTGAAAAAAAACATTACAAAAAGGGGTAATTTTGGGATTTTTTTTTCTTTTTTTTTTCTATTGAGTGAAGTTTATTGGGTCTTGTAACTGAATGAGACTTTGAATAGATTAGATCCTTAACTATGGCCTGGCCACAGACGCTGTGCCGCGCCTTGGGTATGCGCGGGTGGTGGGGGGAGTGGGAAGTAAAGAGCATGAACTCACATGAGATTCGTAGTGTCAGACAGTTCTTACGATATCGAAGCACAGTTTATTGAAGCTTTATATTTACGAGTATAATTACATCCAATCCGTTTTTAAATTAAAGAACCAATATAAATGAAATAAATCTTTAATTCTTGGAAATATATGGGGTGACTGCTAGGGGCCTCGGGGGGCTTCGGGGGCTGGTCGGGTCGGGTGTTTTGAACAAGACAAAGATGAAAAAATTCGTGTTTTATTTCAATAATTAAATAATTCTTTTTGTGAATTTTAATTAAATAGTCTTTGTATTTATTTGAGTATCTAATTTATTTTAAAGCAATAACATAAGAAAACTAAATGAAAAACAATTATTTACAACGCGCGGGCAACGGCCGGCCGGTCGACCGTCTGTTGACCCGTTCGCGTCAGCTGGGCGATAAGTACCTACGTTAATCTGCAATGATACTATTTTTGTCATGTTTAGGACGCTTGACCTGATCGGCCCTTGAAGTTTCTTGCGGTTTCTGGCAGTCACCTTATATAATATAAACTTTGTTTGCTTTTCTTATCTTAAAATATTCGGCCACTTTAAAAATGACTGTCTTGATTATCTCGTGATAATACACGACCCATTTTGGATATTTTATCTCATGTGCGTCTGACACACTAGTTGCCGCCGTGAGCGATGACGGCAGAATAACTAAATGGAGCAACTGTTTCGCCCCCCCGCCTCGCCGCTCGCGCCCTCGCCGCTCGCTCGGGGCGCGGTGCAGCGGTGGCGGTCAGACTATAATACATACTTTTTTTTCCAGAATTTAAACCATTATTTTCTATGTCTTAGATGGTTTGAAAAACTCAAAGCGCGACCTATCTAGCCTTAACTCGTAAACCCTACGCGCGCGCGTAAACCCTGCGCTCCTGACGGACGTCAAATCGATATCGAGTCGGCTTTGCTTAACGGAATATGAACGCTCGGGTCACGCGATGGGTTTCGGTTTCGCGTGGGGGTCGTTGGAGGGTGAACCTTCTGTACGGAAGTAATATTAGTTATTCTGTGCTTGTACCAAGACGAAAAACGAAACAATTTTAAAACACACAAATTTATGATTATTAATTTTTGACGTTTTCTATGCTTAAGTTTTTATAAAAAAAGATATTTGAATGATTAAAAATGTTAACCTTATTGGTTAGGTACCAATGACCTTTTATAAATCATTGGTTAGGTACTAATGTTTTCCAAAACTCATTTCAACCGTTACTTTATTTTACTTTAAAAACTCAGTTATTTCCAATTTCTATTACTTAGCACAATATCAATACGATAATTGGAAATCACATTTAATTTTATTCCTTAAAGTTATAACTTAAGTTAACAATTCATTGTGATTTATCATTCTTCACCTTTCATCCTAAAAAAAACGATAAATTACCTATAAATATTAGCCGTTTGTGACGCTAGGGGAGAGACACTTGCCCGCTATTTTTGTCTCGTACCAGGATACGTTTGTTTACACAATTCTTTGACCACGGCTTAAATTTCGGTTCGACGCGATTCTGTTTCGGCGTGCAGTGGTACTGGGGGTAGCGATGCGCATTTTGTCTGGCACAGACTATAGCTCGTTAGATTAGTTGTTAAGTCTTAACTATAAGTTTGTTAACTGTTTTTTATTATTATTATTCTCTTTATTCAAACATTTTTCTTAAGATATTTTTTTTACAATATTTTATATAAAAACATATTTACAATAGTATAAAATATTATAAAAAACTTAACCTAGTTTGCCACCGGCAGCGGGGATAGACCCAAGCTATCGGTGGTTAGGGCTGCAGAGTGAGGAACCTCCTGACAATACGTGCCGTGTCAAGGAGTACTGCCTTCTGTATCTGACCCTTTACCCAACCTTTTAGCGAGAGCCTCTTTAGGTGTTGATCGAGGCTCTTAGCTAAAAGACCGTTGGCCGAAACGACTATAGGTACAATAATGGTTGAATCCACATCCCAAATGGCGGTAACCTCGTGAGCCAAGTCTAGGTACTTACTGAGCTTGTCCTTCTCGGCTTTCACGAGGTTCTCATCATGAGGTACTGTGATATCAACCAATATTGCCCGGCGCTGAGATCGGTCGACCACCACGATATCAGGCTTATTGGCGACAATAATCCTATCCGTGATGATAGAGCAATCCCAGTAGAGCGTTGCATGACCATTTTCGAGAACTGGCGCAGGTGCGTACTTATAGTACGGCACCTCTGATTCAACAAGGCCATATTGAAGAGCAAGTTGCTGGTGAATTATTCTGGCTACTTGGTTGTGTCTGTGCAAATACTCTCCGTTAGCAAGATGAGAACAACCGGAAATAATATGTCGGAGTGATTCTCCAGGACGGCGGCATGCCCGACAGATATCGACCGTACCGTCCTTCATAATATATTTCCGGTAGTTTTCGTCTTGATAACTTCATCTTCAATGGCACAGACAAAACCTTCGGTTTCCCCAAAGAGGTCACCGAAACGTAGCCAGTTCACCGAGGCAGGCAAATCTACATCAGGCCCAGTTAGAGCCCGATAGTAGCGCCCGTGTAGCACCTTGCTCTTCCTTATGTCCTTGCGATCGAGAGTGCTTAGCACCACTGGTTTGCGCCAGTTTTCTGTTGCCAAGGAGAGCGGCGTAAAGTGTCTATCAACTGCCACGACATCCAAATGCATCCCACACTCACTGTTAAGGAAATAATCCCTGAGACTGCACACCTCACGGTTATGTAGGTCCTTGGCATTTAAAAAGCCGCGACCCCCACATCTCCGCGGGATGTACAGCCTCATAACAGATGAGCGCGGGTGTAGCATTCTGGAAGCCGTGAGCATTTGACGGACTCTTCTATCCAAGGCGTCCAATTCGGTCTTAGTCCATCTTAGTATGCCAAAGGAGTATGTGAGCCACAGATGGGATAAATGGTCTGTGATGTGAGCAGAGGCATAACCCAGCCATTAAAAGCACGCGACTTATTGCCACCCGATAAAAGACTGTTAAGTACTTTTCTCAGGCGGCAAAAGAATCGCTCCCGTAACGACTGTTTTATGTCCCTGTCCTCAACACCCAAAGACTGTGACATACCAAGATATTTATAAGTTTCAACTTCAGAGAGGGTTCTGAAGTTTATCGTTTCGGAGAGTTGTAAATTGGTTGAATTTACTACTCTACCTCGCTGTACATGCATAACCGCACACTTATCCACACCAAACTCCATCCTGATGGCATTGCTGAAAGTCTCAGTAATTTTCAGCAGTTTCACCAAGTCTTGGCGGTTTGGTGCGAACAACTTTTTGCGAACTAATTTTTGCTATTATTAGTGCGAAGCACTTAAAATTTCTATGTTGTGTTGTTTATTTACCGCCTAATTATACTGATGACCAATATCTTTGCGTCTTGACTTGTATAGAAAATGCTATTTTGACATATTCTACCCTTAATGTTGTAATATTAGGTGATTTTAATTTAAACTCCTGTAGCGTTAATGTTAAGACAAATTTTGATTCATTTTGTGACTTTTGCGGGCTACAACAACTAAATAATGTGTATAACAATCGTGGTGGCATGTTGGATCTCGTCTTGGGCGATTTTAAACCTAATCAGATTATAGTGTCCGAGGGTGCTGAACCTCTAGTGCCTATTGATGAGTACCACCCTCCGCTTGAGGTGACTATCCGGTTTCCTTGTGGTGCTCCGGTTCTGCCGCCGCCCCTGCCCTCGCCTCCACCCGCCTCACGCTCGGGATCTAACCCTGGCTGGAACTGGCGTAAGGCAGACTTTCAGAGCCTGTACGCGGCGTTAAGTAGTTTGGATTGGTCGGAGTTGTTTATTTTAAAAGATATTGACACAGCAGTAGATTTTTTCTACACTAATCTATATGATTGTGTTAGCCAGTACGTTCCGGCTAAAACCCGCCATATGCGGGACCATAAGTATATCCAAAATGGTATAACGCATATATTATAAATAATATTCGTCAAAAGTATTACCATTTAAAACGGTTTAAGGCTGACGGTAATGAAATTAGTAGAGAATTATTTAAATATTATAGATGGCATGTTAAAAATTTAATTGACAATGCGTATAAGCAGCACTTACATTTGACACAAGGAAAAATTGTTGACGATCCGGCTAAATTTTGGGAATTTATAAAAGATAAGAAGAATGACAGGCGATGTATGGATGTTTATTCGTTTGGTGACGTTGAAGTTGTGGGGCAGGCAGCTGCTGATGCTTTTGCAAACTATTTTAGTTCCGTGTTTCAAAAGGAGGTGCCTTTGTTGAATCGAAGCGAATTAATGAACAAATTAGAAATCTTCTACATGACAGCCAACATGGTTTTAGGAACGCACGGTCAACTATTACAAATCTTGTGACGCATATTGACTACATTTATTCTGAGTTGGATGCTGGTCGGCAGGTGGATACCGCCTACTTTGACTTTAAAAAGGCTTTCGACCTGGTTGATAATGATGTCCTGCTACGTAAATTGGCGGTATTAGGATTTTCACCAAGGCTGCTCGAGCTTTTTTCAAATTATCTTCGCGATCGACGTCAATTTGTTAGAGTTGGGGGATTTGCCTCAAAAGACTACTACACGAGATCCGGAGTGAGTCAGGGAAGTACCTTGGGTCCATTGCTTTTCCTGATCTTCATCGACGACCTACCCAAAAGCATTAGTGTCTCTAAGTGTCTGCTCTTTGCCGATGACCTTAAATTGAGCCTAGGTGTTGATAACCCATCAGATTGCGATGCTTTGCAAAGGGATATCGACGCGATGAGGGACTGGAGTAGTACAAACCGTCTTCCATTTAATAGCAGTAAATGTAAAATTATTACTTTCACGCGTAAACGCTGCCCACTTAACATAGTTTATAATTTATCTGACGCTCCTCTCGAACGGGTTAGTGACATACGGGACTTAGGATTACAATTGAACTCAAAACTTGACTTTCACAACCATGTGACGACAATATGTAAAAAGGCTAACAAAATGCTGGGCTTTGTTATGCGCACTTCATCGCAGTTCGACAATTTGGGTGTTGCAATGGTACTTTACAATGCCTATATACGAAGTAAACTTGAGTATGGTGCAATAATTTGGGATCCCTACGAAGACAAATATATTCTTATGTTAGAAAGAGTACAACGAAAATTTGCACGCTGGATTTACAAGAAAAAGTATGGATACTATCCTTACCTATATCCATCTTCATTTGTAGCTGGTATGGTCGAGTTGGAGACCCTCAAACTCAGAAGAGTAATGCAGATCATCATGCACTATTTGTCAATTATTCACCACAGAATAGATTGTATACATGTATTGGATAGGGTGCGATTGCTTGCTCCGAAACGGTTGGGGCGGGATGATGGGGGGACGGTTGCGCCGCGGCGGCGGCCCCGCCTTCTATGGTGGCCTCAGACGCGCACCACATTTGCGGCGCACGCACCTACTATTCGTGCATTACGCCTCATTGGGGATATGATCGCCCATGACTATGATATCGACATATTTGCCGACCACCTTAGACAGTTACTTAGGAAAGCCCAATCATTTGTAGATAAATTTTATTAATAGTAAGACTAAAATGATACCTGGATACTGACATTTAATATTTGACCTTATTTTATATTTTATTTATTCTAATTTTGGTTTTTTGTAATTTATTAGTAATAATTGTATTGTGACATTGTATTTTGACTTTTATTTTCCTTTCTTTTATTATAATTTGACATTGTTTTATATTTCAATAATTATTTTAATTTGGAATGTGCTTGACTCTTTGTGTGATTATTGGTAGCTATTGTATTATGTTGTGACATTGTATTTTGACTTTATGACATTCACATTTTTAACTTTTTTTATATTATTTTCCTAATGTATAACATGTTTACTTGTTTGATTATATTTCGGTGATAGATTCTAATTTTAAACTCGACTAGGTTTGTTTGTAATTAGCTTGCTGACGTTTTGGTCTACACTGTAAGTCAGCAAGTACACCTTTTCTTTAAATAAATAAAATAAATAAAAAATAAAAAAATAAAACTTGAGGTCATCCATGTACAGCAAATGCGACATGACTTCACCCCCTCTCCGCAGTCGACAGCCTAACCTTTAATTTCTCAACAAAGTACTGAGAGAATTCAAAGCTAGGCAAAACCATAAAGGACTCAGACTGTCGCCCTGAAATATGCCACGCTCTATCCTTATAAGATCCTGCGTGGCAAAAACACTATCTCGACATCCTGGTTGACGCAAGACCGTGGTCCACTGCCGCATACATGACATCAAAAAGGATTTTAAAGTTATATCAATTTTATATAACTCTAAAGTCCTCAATAACCATGTATGCGGCACCGAATCATAGGCCTTCTTGTAGTCAATCCAGGCTGTGGAGAGCGTCCCTCTGCTACGCCGAACCTTCTGGCATATGGTCATGTCAATGAGGAGAAGCTCCTTAGTACCACGGGACCCAACCCTACATCCATTCTGAGTCATGTCCAAAATATTGTTTGCAACAATGTGCGAGTTAATTTTTGTTCTCAGAATGGATGTAAGGAGCTTGTATAACGTAGGTAAGCACGTGATGGGTCTATAATTTTTCGGTTTCGTGGTACTACCTGATTTATGGAGCAGAAAAGTGACACCAGTAGTCACCAAACTTGGGAGTGAGCCGAGCTGTATGGCTTCTTGGAATTGCGTTGCCAGTAACTCGTGTGAACATCGAAACCATTTGATCCTGAAGTTGTGCAGTCCGTCCGGTCCTGGGCATTTCCAATTTTGGGCCGTACGGATTGCACAATTTACGTCAGCTGTACTAATAATAATAGGCTGCATGGTTTCGATAGGTTCACACGTCTCACTGACAACACTCATCCATTCACCTTCCGTGTGTTCGACGGGCACCGACCAAATGTTGCGCCAGAAATTAGTCATGGCATCAACATCCGGTAGCTGCCCGTCGCTCACACGTTGATCAGCTCCTTCCCAACGTCTGTATACTTTTCTTTGGTCACTTTGAAAGAGGCGATTTTGTTGGTATCGGTCCACACGCACTCTGTAGCGACGTATACGGTTTGCCCACGCATAGACTTTTTGCTTCAGAAAGTCAATACGTTCCGTCACACAAGCCATATAGTTTTCCGGACAAACATCAGTCCCAACAAAGGCTTGTGTGACGAATCGCATGACGCGAGGCCGATTATTGCCATTTCTGAAGCAAATTAGCTTTGCAATGAGTGTCATGAACCTATTGATACGCCCTTCGATCCTCAATTGCCAAGCAGGGGCAGTCCCGGTTCGCCGCGGTACTCGGTCAGAATCCTGGAATTTGACACGAGCAACGCGACACACCGCGATGTCCCCACAATAAAGGATCGAGTGGGTATCAATTAAATTTTCACTGGTTCCAAGATAAGGAACCAGTAAATCGTTCAAGGCACTCATTAACGCCAAATTATGCCTATTCGTGGGCAAACAAGGTATACGCGGCCTAGAGTTACGCGTGTCACGATACTGTAGAATGGCATCGTTCAAAGCGCTCCTCATTTGCTCATTAGCCTGTGTACTTACATTGGTATTTATGAAATCTTCATCGTCGGGTACCGGATCTACTCGCGCCACCAAAACCGGCGTCACGGCCGGTAATTGTGGGGCAGGCCGATCCTGCACCAAAGAAGAAGCCTCACAAATACGTAGTGACTCCAGGCGTAGCCGATCAAGTGCTGACTGATCCAGCAAGTTGTTACGCTGGATCACCCGCACTTGATCCGACAATCGTTGGGCAGACACGTCGATGGTCGGTTCAAGGGTCTGAAACAAAGACAGCAGCCGAACACGATACGCAGTAAGGTTAGTTCCTCCCTCTGTTGCCCCATAGTAGGCGCGCATGCAGTTCTCATTTATTTGTTGAGTCCATCGCATGCGGCGCACTACACCACCGGTAGCGGGGGTCGTACGCGGGGCAGATGGCCCCACTGATCCCAAGCGTGCCGGCAGCGGTGGTCGTCCACGTCGCGCAGGTCGTTGTGGCGGCGGGGACGGCGGCGATCGCCTGCTCGCGCTGCTCGACTCGTCTCTAGTGAAATCATCAGACGAGGAGCTTGAGGTCGGCGGAGCAGGCGATGGTGGAGGGCGTGCGCTTCGTTTAGCTCTTGTTTGCATCGTCTAATATCATTTTATGTTTATCGAGTTGACGTGTAAACGTCACAATGTTTTTCTAATTTTGTGTTTTCCAACATTTTGCTGCAAATGGTTGTTTTTACTGTGGTAATAAATTTATATTTGGTATTGTTATTAAAATTTATAAGAATATCGGTTGCATTTCAAAATCAAATATAGCAAATAAAATTAAAATCCGATAAAAAGACATGACATATGATGTCATTGACCAAAGAGTATTATTATTATTATTATTGACGTCAATAAGTGCCTGTAAAGGTTTACATTGAATAAATAATTTGACTTTGACTTTGACTTTGACATTTTCTTGTAATTATTTATTTTGCACTCAGATCTCGAAACAAAACCATGAACCATAAACCAATCTTACTTTTACGTTACTTGACTCAAATAAAACGATTTTGTCATTCAAAAACACCTGTATGACAACAATATAACGAAACGATTCGTTGTAAGGTTTTAATGCGACTACTGCGCAATGAAAGTGGTAATTCCTCAACGTTCACATGATTTTTGAATGACGTCAACGAAGTCATCTTGTGACTTTTGTATGGGCGTTTAGCAAACGTTATTATAACGTTAGTGTGCCTAGCTTTTGCGAACAGTGGTAATAGGATAACGTTAACTAAACTATTGAATGACGTTAACCTGTTGGTTGGGTTGTTATTGGAGTGAATCTAAGGTTATTTCGAGTTGGTTTTGTTCATATTCATCTTTTTTGTGTTCTGATGTCATATACCTAGCCGTGAAACATTTTATGGTTTTATTTAATACAAAACCCACTAAAGCTTGCGTTTGGGATTTTCTTAATTTCCGAGGGACAAAATCCCATATGTAACCGTATGAATTATCTGGACATAAGTATGAATTTCCAGTCTGGCTGGGGGGAGTTACATCTAATTCTCTTTTCATAGACTTTTTATTTTTTGTAGTTTTTGACATTTGAGTGTTATTTTTATTTGGTTCTTTAATTATTAGTATGTCGTATTGAATATAATCAATTTTTCCTTTCTTTCGCTGTTTTTTTGGTTGATCTTGTAGTGTCTTACGGATTTCTAATACTTGTTGTAGGAAATCTTTTTTTATGTAGATCATACTTGGTGTCATTTAGTTGCTTTTCATTCTTAAAAATTAAAACTTTTTTGCCATTAGTTGTAAACGTTACATTTGTTGGTCTAACTTTTTCTTCACTTCGTTTTCTCATTCTTCTTACCCATTATAAATCATTTTTATTACATTGTACTTTTAATATTCTTGTAACAATTCGAGTTATCTTTTTTTCCAATTCATCATATGATGTTTCGTTTTCATCTATCCCAAAAATTAAAGATTTCTCCCTCTTATCTGTTTTTTATTTTAATACTTTTTTCTTCAATTATTTTTTTTAATCATTTTATTAAACTTTTCTTAGACCTGTGTCTCCCTCTAGTGGCAAACTTGTGTATTAGTTGTTGAGAACTGCCAGTTTGTAAGTGAGGTTAGTTATAATTAATAAAACAACGTGCGAGTAGAAGCGAAGCGACTGGGGCGCGGCGAAGTGTCAGAACTAAAGTGAAATTATTCGTAATAAGTTAAACTAGATTTTGTCTCGCGGCTTCGTTAGCGTTAAACTTTATAAATCGCTAGCAAATTTACTACACATAATTTATAGTTAGGTATTCTTTTATTATATAGGTAGGTCATATTTTCAATTTTTGATAAAAACGCTAGCAATTTGACTAATTCATAGTTATGTCACATTGTCGCTTGTTGATACAATGTTTTGCCCCCGTGCATTACAAAATTATACCTTGACCTGTCACCGTGTTTACATGATAACCGTGTATAATTATACAAAATCAGAATTACACAAATGATTTAAAGGATGGGTAAAGTGGCCGATAGATAATTCACCATAATCAAGTCCCACTGCTGGCCTTAGTCCTTCCCCCATGGAAAACAGCACAAGATCGTAAACCTAACGTCTTAGCCGCTGCGCCATCGAGCTCTTCGTAGTAGACAGAGTAGCTTGTCGTCAGAAAAATGAATTAAACAAAATTGGTTAAAACACATTTCGTTATAACAATAGAGAACCCCTAAGCCGTCTGAAACATAATGCAAATATTGACAATTTTATCAAGCTGTATACACATGGCATCTGGTAAGTATTAAGTGACGTTATATGGCATCTGGTATATAAAGCGCTGTTGATGTCCTGTAAAGTTAGTTATAGGTACTCAAAAGTCGACAACCTAACCCTCAAAATGAAATCCTTCTTGATCGTCTTCGTTGTGGTAAGATACTATTTTATAGTCTATACTTATTTTAGTACTTAATTGTACTTTCGGTATTAGTTATATTAAACGCGTGTTCTTTAAAATCATTCTTATCTATATCTGGCGTTTTTCAGGGTTCTCACCTTGGTCCGGTTTATTTCTTTAAATTATACAGTCTCTAATTACTTACTCGTACTTAATTTTTTTTATGACACTTTCCATCTCAATTTTAAACTTTTGCCATCCACTAAACAGAAATATTTAAAAACGATTAAACGCAAAACTCTCTCTCGTTTTTATTACTTTCATCGGTTACATTTCGCAGGCCTAGAAAACACTGCACTAAGTCAAAATAACACATTTTTCAGAATTAACGAAAAATTTTTATCTCACGTTATATCAAGGTTTTTGCCAATGTCTTGCACATGTCGTCTGAAGAATCCAATGCGTATCAGTATGTGTGCAGTTAATTTAAAATAAGTGAAACAATGCATTTTTGACTTAATTCACTGTCGTGGAATAACTGAAAGAAATATTAAATTATTATTTCGAATTATGAACTTTTTACAGATTTTTTCTGAAATAATGCACTATTATTTTATGGTTTTTATTCAAATTTAATGAAGAATATCGACTCATTTGATTGGTTGTTATTTGTTTGTTGGAATAGACCTATTAAAATAAAACGTTTACTAAAATCAATTTTAAAATAAACTAGTACTTGCTGTGGTATGAACCAATAGTATAATTAATTGTAACATGTGGTTCACGAAAAACTTAAAAAATCTTCTATTAATCATAATAAAGTAAATAGAAAATGGCAAACATTGTTGGATATAAAACAATTATAACAAAAGAACAGTTATAATTTTATTTAAATAATCAAAGTTATAGTACAGTTACATAAATCATTTGAAGCCCAGCGATCTATTTTGTAGGATTTGTTATAGAAACATACGCTTTTTCTGTATTCCGTAATGTATCAGCAATCTTCGACTACCAGTTAGAAGGGTTCCGTGTTCTCTTTGTACTTAACTTAGGTTCGCTTTCTGATGGAGCAGTGTCAATAGCAGAAGGAGCTGAGGGTGCGTCATTCGATTCGAAAATGGAATCCTTTTGAGTATTTGCTGTAGAAGAACTCGGTTTATTGGATTCATCATCAGATGAACTATTTGAGCTGCTGGAGCTTGACGATGATGAACTGGCGTCTAACGAAAACATTAAGAAGGAAAAAGAAAATAGTCTTCTAGAGATTAAAAGAAGCCAAGATATTTGTTTAACAGGCACAAAAAAGGTAGGATCAGTATCTGTATCATCTATAAAATCTTCTTCATCGCTATGATACGATATAACAGAAACGCGTACCTCTCTATCTATGCCCACCGTTGAAGTCTCATCGGTTTATTCTGCAACAGTAGTATTTTCAGCATCATTTTCCACGCTGCTTTGTTAAGGAGAAGACCCGGTTCTTCTGCGGTTACTTTCATTGCCTTTTCAATTCACAGTAGGCCACGACTCCTCATAATCGACATAACAATTACAAATTAAATAATTAAACAATAGTGCATTATCTCAAAAAAATATGTAATCTTTTTGTAAATAGGGAACATCATAAAATAAAAACAGATTTCTTTTAATTTATAAGTAAGTAACAAATCTGAGTACAAAAAAAGTGTTATTTTTGTGTATTTAACAAAATTAGGACACAATTTATATTTACCATCAATAGTGCATCATTTCAATGATTTTCACCTTTTACGAACAATACTGAACCATTTGGAAATAATACAAAAAAATCATACATACCTTTGTCCACAACAGAGTACTATTTCGAAATAGTATCAAACACGATGTATAAGCACAGTCACCAACACTGAATTTAAAACTAAATAACTCGAAGTAATTTACATACTACATTCAACAACACCGCATAACACAAAATAATTCACTGTTGCGTAAAGAATCTGCGTGCTGAAGTTGCAACTAGAAAGAGTTTTATGTTCGCGGTATAATTCAGGCAGCGTCTACCACCAACAGAGAGTTAGCGCGACATCTGTTTGACATTTTTGTAAGTATAAATACGCCTGTCTTCGTGGTATGCGCAGTAAATTTTTGGCTAATCTATTATTTAAAAATGTCCAATTTTAGTTTTTCGACTAAATAACAAATTTAGTGTTGTTCTGTGTGTGTAATTTGGTAAACTATTTTTAAAGATTATTGTTAATGAATCTGTATTGACACATTCTAACTTATATTATAAATGCGAAAGTAAGATTGTTTGTTTGTTTCGCTTTCACTCCATAACCTGTCGACCAATCATCACGAAAGTTTTCATACACGTTGTCAGGGGTTCAGAAAAGGACTTAGGATACCTTTTTTCCCGCAAAAAAATTGAGGGCAATAATGTTGGCTAAGTGTATAATGTCGCGGGAAAATGCTAGTTAATAATATTAGCATTTTCCCGCGACAAAAATTGGCCTAGTTCTGAAAGTGGAAACAGGGGACTACGAAACGTCGTTTTTCTGTGTTTTGTATCAGAGTTATTTATACACGCAACTTCGACGCAGTGTTTCCTCTTAAGGCGAGTCCTTTCGAGCGCTTCTCTTTCGCTCTCTCGACGGTACGACGGTATGGGACGGTTTTTACAGCGAAGCGGCGCGAATAGGCGCGTTTTATAGGTTTTTGACTAAAAAGACTTTCTAGGATTTAATGAATTAGCAGGTTCTCTGTAGTACTTCAAAATAATATTTACGTTTAAAAGAAATTTTGAAATTTAAAAAAAAATGTAAGGTATTAACTGCTTTTTTATTTTGACCTGTTTTTTGGGATTTTTTATAAACGAGTAAAGTACATCTAATCGCGTAACAAATAAGTAAATTTTTGCCAATATCAAAAGATATTGGCTAAAGAGTATATTATATATTATTATGTTTTATAAGAGCGTTATTTAATAGTAAATACATAAATCATTTGATCTAGCAAAACAGTTTTGCCCGCATATCCTCGGTGCTTAAGGTCGCCGGAGACCCCTACAAGGCGCTTCAACAGATATTTTACGAAACACCAAGTTCCTGGCCCTCACGGCCCTAGTAATTTATGTTTGATTATTTAGGGGTCTACATAATTTTGGATCGCCGAATTTTTTGTACTCCTAATTGTCAATGGCATACAAACCATAAAGCCTTAATTTTATTCGCACTAATTTACTTTTCCTAAATGTGTTAATCCTATTTTTACTTCGCCTAATTGTTTATCGCCGTATTTAAACTTCCTAAATGCTACATTAGGCGGAACTATTCATAACAAGCGGCCGCTCGTGGTTTCACCCGCGTGGTTCCCGTTCCCGTGGGTATACCGAGATAAAAAGTATACTATGTGTTAATCCAGGTTATAAACTATCTGTATGCCGAATTTCATCCAAATCCATTCAGTAGTTTTTATGTGAAAGAGTAACAAACATCCATCCATACGTTACCGTGGGAATATCGGGATAAAAAGTATCCTATGTGTTATTTTAGGTTATAAACTATCTGAATGCCAAATTTCATCTAAATTCATTCAGTAGTTTTTACGTGAAAGAGTAACAAATATCCATACATACAAACTTTCGCGTTTATAATATTAGTAGGATCATTACTATTTACAATAACTAAATTGTAATTCGCACAAAGTTAAAACGTGCAAGAGTCTAACGCCTAATCGTCTACCTATCACGTGACCTACAGGAATAGGGCAGCTAGTATTTCTGTTGTCTAATAAAAAAAATATTAACTGCTCCACCTCTACACGTGATAGGTTAGAAATTTAAGACAGGACCTACCTATGTTGTTATTAAAAGAAGTTGCGCTTACCTTCATAATATTACATAATTATTAAACGAAACCCTACTAATTACAACATTTGGTAAAAACAACAAACCACTTATTTTGTAATTAAGTACATAAATCTACTTACTGCTTGACATTTCGGCCGCGATGCTGCGGCCGTGGTCACAAGCGAACTGGTGGCGCTGCGCGGCGTCGTCGGTTCGAGCGGGTATTTGTTTCTTCATCCACCCTCACACGTTCACTTAAATTGTCACAGTGCAATGAATCTTTTTAGATAAGCAAAGTTTTGAAAAATTCTCGTAAACAATTCATGTTTATCTCCAAAACCAATAAAAAATCTCGGTGTATATATTTTCGTGAATGAACATTTTGGTCAGCGTGTAGTAAGTCAAGCTGACTTTAAATAAATAAATAACTAAATATCATTATTTTGCCACGAATGTTTGTTCATTCATCACTTCAGACCGGCTGCACCTATTTAGCTATGGTATCGAACTCCCGAGCAATGCGACCAGCAGCCCCCGACATGCAGCATGTGAGCCATCATGCAATATTTCAAAAAAATGCAGCCTGCAAGCAAGAATGCAGCATGCAAGTAAGCATGCAGTATTCCAACGAACATGCATTAAACATGGATGCATTGGAAATAGACAGCAGATCACAGCCATGGGCGCAGCGTCTATGTGTCGCTTAGAAAATCGCATAGCTGGTGGCGCTGCGCGGCGTCGTCGTCAAATTTATTTTATCATAATTTTTATCATCATCATCCTCGTCTATAGAAAATTAATTTATGAACTTTTCTCCCCTTATTAGATCTGCGTTGCGATTTGCACCCAAGCAACTAACTGTAAGTAGAAGTATTTTATTAATTCATGTAATTTGTGCTTTTCATTTAACGCTGTCGCGTAGCGGTGAAGAAATACTACTAATCCTTTCTTCCCTTCATCATCATTATTATCATCAGCCAGAGGACGTCCACTGCTGGACAAAGGCCTCCCCTAAGGATCTCCACCACGACCGGTATTGTGCTACTCGCATCCAGCGGCTACCTGCGACCTTCACCAGACCCACACTGCGTCTTCCGGTGCGCGGTCGCCACTCGAGAACCGTTCTGCCGCAACGGCCATCGGTTCTACGGGTGATGTGCCCTGCCCATTGGCACTTGAGCTTGGGGACTCTTTGGGCTATGTCATTTACTTAAGTTCTTCTGCGATTCTCCTCATTTCTGATTCGACCACGTAGAGAAACCCCTAGCAAAATCCTCTCCTTTAATCTTTGCGTGACTTTGAGCCAGTGTTGCCAGATCCGTAGGTCAAAACTATTTAAATTTCATTATTTCCAAACTGTGACTGAACGAATGATGCTAAACCAGGTTTGTCACAAAATTATCGTGGAACTGACAAAAAATATCGTGGAAAGTTGACGAATGATACAAATTATCGTGCGATACTTAATTATTATTTTTTATCGCATGCCCCTCGAAATTATCGTGGATCTACGATAATTATCGCACGTCTGGCAACGCTGCTTTGAGCCTACCTATTAGGCCCACAGTGAGCGACCACGTTTCGGTACCGTATGTCATTACTGGCAATACACACTGGTTGAAGACTTTCGTCTTGAGACACTGCGGTATTTTAGACGAGAAGATATTTCGTTGCTTACCGAACGCTCCCCAGCCGAGTTGGTTCGACGTTTGACCTCTTTCTTAAAGTTGGACCTATCTAACTGGATCGTTTTTTCGGCTTAGGCGGCAAATCGGCCACAAAATTACTGAACCTTGCCCGAATTTCCCCTTTTAAAATTTAGACGTAGTCTTTCGGGCAACGTTGCTGGGCGTGTGGCCGAGTTTACTACTCACAGTAATTGATGTCAATGATTCGGCCAAAATTCTGGTGTGCTAGAATTATGCAATATTTGTTGTAAAAAAATATATTTTAGTGATTGTTTTCATGTTTTTTTAATAAATATTTACAACTGAATCAACAATACACTATAAAATTTTAATTATTAGTAATAAACATCAAATAAAACTATGGGGTGACGCCTAGCCATGTTTTATTTATTAAATCACCGTTACCTATAAAATAAAAAGTATGAGGTTTCACTATTTTGAATAAGTATTTTGAAAAACAATACCTAGGTTGTTTTTTTTTAAATTTATTATTGCTCAATGACATAATTACACCTTAAAATTAGTACAGCATTTTAAAACCACTAATGCCGTTATATCTATAACAATAAAATAATTGACATACTTACATTTATTTAAATTATGTAAATATATTTTTACGATTAAATTCAGTAGATATTAAATCATTATAAATTTATGGAAGTTCTATGTTTCTAAGGCATTATTCGTTTTTGTCAAATAATATTAAGGTTGAAATAATAGTAGTAAAAAAAGTAGATTCAGTTTAACGTGAATCGTCTGATATGATAATGAAAAATCGATAAGTCACTCACTGCATAGGCAAAATTGGCACTTTGTATATCTTAAAAATATTGTAATGTTCTATTTGCTACTATTCTGGTTAGGGTGTCGCAAAGGGGGTATTTTAGCTCGAAGATTTTTTAAGTCCTGCGACTTAGAAAATCTTCGAGCAAAAATACACTGACTTCTTTTTCACAAACTGACGAAAACATTGCTATCAAAAAAAGATAGAAAAATTTCCAAAAAATTGTGACAAAAAAATTAAGAAGGAAGATTTTCGTCAGTTTGTGTAAAAAAATTAGAGAATATTTTTATTTTTTTTACGAATTATGCCTTAGAAACGTAGAACTTCCATTAATTTATAATTATTTAATCATTACAAATCTAATGACATTAAACATAAAAATATTTACATAATTTAACCAGTACTAAGTAGTAAAATCTCATTTTTTTATTTTTTAAATAACGGTGATTTGATAAATAAAACATAACTAGGCGTCACCCCATAGTTTTATTTGATGTTGATTACTAATAATTAAAATTTTATAATGTATTGTTGATTCAGTTGTAAATATTTATTAAATAAATATGAAAACAATCACTAAAATATTTTTTTACAATAAATATTGCATAATTCTATCACACCAGAATTTCGGCCGAATATACTACATCAATTATTGTAAGTAGTAAACTCGGCCACACGCCCAGCAACGTTGCCCGAAAAGACTACGTCTAAATTTTAAAAGGGGAAATTCGGGCAAGGTTCAGTATTTTTGTGACCGATTTGCCGCCTAAGCCGTTTTTCCCAGGTATACATATTCGTCAACAACTTCAAGAGCAGAGTCTCTAACCTTCAAATGAGTGGGTATGACACGTTAGTTAGACATGATTTTCGTCTTCTCCATGTTCATTTTAAGGCCTACTTGTTGACAGACTCTGTTAAGATCACCGAGCATTGTGCCGAGGTTCTCCAGGGTTGAGACCCTTAGAATGGCTGAGGCGATGACTACTATATCGTCGGCAAATCGAAGGTGACTGATTTACACGCCGTTAATATTGATGCCGAGTCCTCTCCAGTCCAGAAGCTTAAACACGTCCTCCAGTGCTGCCGTTAAGAGCTTTGGAGATATTACGTCTCCTTGTCTCACTCCACGCTGCAGCCAAACTGTCTTCGAGCTCTGGTCCTGGAGGCAAACTGTCATAGTGGCGTTTTTGTACAAACACTTTAACACTTCGATGTACTGGTAGTTATTTTGACACCGCTGGAGAGACTGTAGCACGGCCCATGTTTCGATCGAAACAAAGGCTTTCTCATAGTCCACAAACGCTAAGCAAACTGGCCGGTTATACTCTTTGGTCTTCTGTATAACCTGCCGCAGCGTATGTATGTGGTCTATGGTGCTGAAGCCTTTTCGGAATCCGCCTTGTTCGATTGGCTGGAAGTCATAAAACCTGCGTGCGAGACGCTTAGTAATAACTCTTAAGAACAGCTTATAAACGCGACTTAGAAGTTATATGGGTATGTAGTTCCTCAGTAGGTTCTTGATGGCCTTCTTAAAGAACCACACAAACACTTTCATGTCGTGCTTCTGCTATTCTACCTCGGAGACCCCTGAGACACCCTGAGGTAGTTGTTCACCCTACCGAAAATAGAGCAAGTTACCAAACTTCAAGATTATCGAGTCCTCCTCCTCTCTTCGAACTAATAAATAATAAGATAATCCCACAATGCCAGACAGTTTCTTGCTCAATTATTCCTTTAGTTCGCAAATCTTCTCGTCGGTCCGCGTTGTAGGTTGCCAGGGAAAAATATTCGTTTTTGGCGGCAGTCAGGTCTCTGCCGGAGATTCTTAGCAACACATGCCCCGTCGCTGCCTTGGCCGTTACCGTAGCTAGGGCGAGTGGAGTCACCGGGGACTAGGGCTGGAGTTTAGTACTGGGGGGGAAGTTGCCATAATCGCCACGCTTGGTATGGTAGTAATCTCAGAGGATGCTGCTGCCCATCCTCTGGATTGATCCCTCAGTCGCCTTCTACGACTCCCACGGGAATATAGGAAGTGGTAGTATTCTTTCACCGCTACCAACACGGTTACCTCACATCAAACATTAATTATGCATACAGCACACAGCATAAATGTAACTTGGTTCTAGTCTGTAAGTACAGACTTACCCGCTACACGGTTACAGAATTCATAGTCTGTAACCGTGTCGCGTAGCGGTGAAAGTATACTACCACCCCCTCTCTTCCCTTGGGTATCGTACAAGGCGACTAACGGACTAAAGAATGCACATACTTCTCACAGCAAAAAAGCAGCGATGGGCTCACCACCTGTCACACTGAGGACATGTGCAGTCGCTACTTGGTGAAATGTGGACTACGGTAGAGGACTGCTTTTGCTGGCCTCAATGCCTAGTCTAAGACTAACCCTTTGGAGATAATAGTCGTGTTTGTATGTATTTGATGTTGTTTTTTTTTTCGTTCAGCTTCAACACCGGCTGTCGCGCCCGGAGGAAATAATTCCGGACCAAAAGGATTGGGCGGTGCTGTAGGCGGTGTTTTGAACGGTGCTGTGGGTGGCGTCCGTAAGTAACTGTTCTCTTCTTATAGTAATTTTACTTTTTGTGGTAGGTTTTTCTGCTGTCGTCTGTACAGTGGAGGAAGTTCCCGGCCGACCACCCTCCGGCGATATTCACTTGCACACGATCTACGCGCACGCTACTGTACGTACATACGCGCGCTAGGAATAAGCGCAAGCGAATATCGCGGAAGAGTGTTCGAGTGGGAACTTCCTGCACTGAACATTGCTCCCTGGTATGTGATGCCAACACTATGCACAACTAAGTATACACAGCAAGTGGGGCACTGGAATTCTGCTGTACACAGTCTAGTACCAGTACAACGGTAATCAAAGTTCCGATTTTCAATACTGTCATGAGTAAAAAATCTGAAACAATAATAACTTAAATATGAATTCTGATTATTAAAATTCTGAATTGTCAATGATCCGAAATCAATGAACATCAGCAAATAAACCTCCTGTTTCCCACATGGACAAAATCAGACATGGGGAGATCTTACGACCACAACTACAACCAACGGACTTACGTGCCTTCGGAAGCATGAAAGTGGGTAGTCAACACGCTAACAATAAGGAACTGCTCTTCAATTTTTAATTCTAAACGTAGTAAATAGTGTTGCAAACCAGAAATAAACATAATAAATTAGTTGCCTGCGAAGTGTTTTCGGCCTGTGTGATAGTGATCTATTGAATTACTCCAAATTTAAAACGATATTTACAGAAACAGTTTGTTAAAAATCAATTCAATCGTGTGCGTGCATGACTTACGGCAACCCGTGGATAGCCCGCTGAGTTACAACAACAGCTCTTCAGCGCTAGCACCGGTAAATACGTACTAAACAGTGCGATAACCTGCAGCGCTATTTGTGCTTATTTGCGCGTCTTCTTCTCCTGTTTGGTTGGACAAAGGACGCTGCGCGTTTGCTGCTTTTGCTGCATTGTTGATGGACCAACTGCTCAAGCAAGAAAGAAGAATTACATTTGGTTGAACTGATAACTACATATTATTTACGCCACTGCTGTTTAAAATGAATTGTTTGGCTTGCAATATAGTCACTCGCAGCGATGAACAGCTTAAATGTATTGCATGTAAGGGTTATTACCATTACAAATGCTATAATATGTCCATATCTTTCTATAAAAAAAATGACCTGAATTGAAACGACAGTGGAAGTGCCAATCGTATATGCACGTCACACGTTGTAAATTTATTTATTTATTTAGGTTTGCCAACATTTGTGTACAACGATACTTATGCTTACTTAATACTATATTAAAAAAAAACTAATTGCCACAAATTCTTACAGACAAACACAGCATGCACTAATACATATCTTTGCCAAAATAAAAAATAATAATTTTTAAATATATACTACTTCTATCATTCCTATAATTACTTAAATTACAAATGTGAAATTATTACTTATAAGTTAGTACTAAAAATAAATTTAACTTAAGGTGGGTGAATCGTAGTGAATATCGCGTAAAATGATTAAATCCGATTACGACACTGTACAGTTTATTCACACACACGTTAGAAGGAGTACAAATAGAAAGAAGGCACAGCACAGAAGTTTATAGCGATAGAGGACGGAAAGACATAAGCACACGAAAGGTTTATCAGTAAGCGATATTCTACGGTTAATATTATAGGCGCGTAAGCAGTGGGAAGCGAGCGATACGGCTGTGCGTCAAGCGAGTTAATCGTGACTAGTCTGCAATCGCCTGTCGAGTGAGCTCCGTGCTCGAGCGGGGGAAGGGGCGCGAAGGACGGCGGCGGGTGAGCCGGCCGCCAACCGGTTCCCTGCACCTGCCCGCGCGCATTCCTTAGAACTACGTATAACGCATAAAATCTGTTAGTCCGTGCGTGACATTTACAATTAATAATTACATTGATGAATTATATTTAACAATACAAAGTATTTATATTAAGTACATATATATGTAATATGCGTTTGTATTACAGACAGGATGTTATATTATGGACAGGATGTTTTAAAAATATTTAACTCCCTGAAATCGAATGCACAAGGCGTTGATTCTATATCCTTGGATATGCTTTTGCTTAGTTTGCCCGATTCATTGGATGCGATTACGGCGATCACTAACAGATCTATTTTAACATGCACCTTCCCTGAGTTGTCCCGTTGTAAAACCTCATGGGGTCCGGTATAAGCTGGTTTGAAGGAGCCGGCTCCTGCGTCATCACGCAGGAAGACGTGAGAAGCCGTGGCCAGGTTTTTAAAAATAAATGGTGATCGTTGCGCGCCATGACGCGATGCTGGGGAAGGTTACAGCTTATTTGCAAAATTGCTTCATCGTCGCCTGATTGAAAAAAATCTCCTGGCAAGCGCAATGGTTAGCCATATACCAGCTCCGCCGCAGAAGATTTTAAATCTTCTTTGTACTACGTAGGTGCTATGAATCCCGAGCAATACGAGAGGGAGAGATTCTACCCAACTGCTATCAGCGTGGCAGGTTATGGCAGCTTTCAGTTGCCGGTGGAACCTTTCCACTAATCCATTGCATGATGGATGATATGCAGTGGTTCGTCTGTGTTGGAAGCCGCAAATCTGGAAAAGTCATTTAAATAATGCAGACTCAAACTGCCTTCCACGGTCAGTGACGATTTTTGGGGGACACCCAAAACGTGCTATCTATCCGCTGAGCAAGGCTTTTGCCACTGTCTCTGTTGTGATGTACTGCAACGGTATTGCCTCAGACCATCGCGTAAAGCGGTCGACGGCGGTGAGGCAATATCGGTTACTATTCTGCTGACCTCGCACCGAGACAGCTATCAAGTTTCTGTTGATGCACCACTAGGCTCATCAGACCACTGTCTGATTCGCAGCACTGTGCCTCTCACAGAAACTTCAAAACCGCAACCAGCGGCTAGCCGTCGAGTCTGGCATTATAGGTCAGCGGACTGGGATGGGATGCGAAGCTTCTTTGCGTCCTACCCGTGGTGGCGAGTTTACTTCTCGCTGGATGATCCTGATGTCGCCGCTGACTCTGTCGTTGATGTGATACTGCAGGGAATGGGACTTTTCATTCCAAACTCTGTAGTTCCCATCGGCGGCAAGTCCCAACCATGGTTTGGTCGTTGCTGCAAAATGGCGTCTCACCAAAAGCGACAACATTACCAAGCCTGGGCTAATGCGGTGTCATCAAAGGATCCAAACACCAGTGCGCTCAGAAAGAAGTACAATTTTGACGCCAGATCCTTTAAGAAGGACATTGCCAAGGCGAAGTCATCATTCATAGGTAGAATTGGCGAGAGGCTAGTGCGTCTTCCTTCGGGGACGCGTGCGTTCTGGTCTCTCGCCAAAGCTATCTTAGGGAATTTTTGTCAGCTGTCCCTACCACCATTGCACGAGACCGATGACTGCCTGGCCTATACTGGAAAGGAGAAAGCCAATCTCTTGGGCTCTCTATTCGCATCAAACTCGACCTTGAACGATGGGGAAAACTCTTCACCAACCATACCGCATTGCGCCTGTACAATGCCAAACGTTCAGTTCCTGCAAAGGTCAGTTCGTAAGGCTCTTTTTTCCCTTGATATCCATAAGGCGAGTGGGCCTGATGCAGTTCCACCCATTGTGCTTCGGACGTGTGCTCCTGAATTGGCACCAGTTCTAACGCGCCTTTTCCAGCTCTCTTACACCACTGGCGTCGTCCCGAGCTCTTGGAAGACAGCCCTTGTCCACCCGATTCCAAAAAAAGGCGATCGCTCAGATCCGTCCAACTACAGGCCAATAGCTTTTACCTCTTTACTCTCCAAAGTAATGGAGTCCATTACAAACCGCTAGCTCTTAAGGTACCTAGAAGAGAACCAGCTACTAAGTGATCGCCAGTATGGTTTTCGTCGCGGTTGATCGGCTGGTGATCTTTTAGTGTACCTTACTCACCGATGGGCGGAGGCAGTCGAGAGTAAAGGGGAGGCACTGGCAGTTAGCTTGGACGTAGTGAAAGCTTTTGACAGGGTATGGCAGAGGGCTCTTCTCTCTAAACTTCCATCATACGGGCTTCCTGAGAAATTGTGTTCATGGATTGCTAGCTTCCTTACTGGGCGTAGCATCAGAGTTGCAGTCGACAGTTCGTGCTCCGACATGAAGCCCGTGAATGCTGGAGTCCCGCAGGGGTGTGTTGTCCCCTACTCTGTTTCTTGTGCATATCAATGACATGCTGCATAACAACAGCATTCATTGCTATACAGACGACAGTACTAAGGATACGCTCTACACCGGGCGAGCTAACATTTCTCTGGAAAGCGTCATCGAGAGCAGGAATAAACTTGGGACTGACACCGAGAACATGTTAAATCATGTGTCGGATTGGGGCCGACATATCCTAGTCCGCTTTAACCCCTCCAAAACACAAGTTTGCGCATTTACCGCGAAAAAACATCCCTTCGTCGTACCTCTGAACTTTGAGGGAGCTCCCCTTGATACCAATCCGATTCAATAATCGGACGCCAAGGATTCCAATGAATCCTTGGCGTCGATATTTCGAGTGACGTTCAGTTTCGTGGTCATTTGGAAGGTAAAGCTAAATTAGCTTCGAAAAAGCTGGGTGTGCTTAATAGAGCGGGTCAGTATTTCACGCCGGCCCACCGTTTACAACTGTATAAAGCACAGGTCAGGCCGCATATGGAATACTGCTCCCATCTCTGGGCTGGAGCACCCCAATACCAACTCCTTCCATTTGACCGCATTCAACGCAGAGCTGCTCGAATTGTCGGCGACGTGGTTATTTCAGGTCGGCTCGATCCACTGGCTCTTCGGAGAGACGTTGCGTCTCTCTGTATATTGTACCGTATATATCATGGGGAGTGTTCTGCAATTGTTCGGCTTGATCCCTGCCGCTAATTTCCTTCACCGCACTACACGCAACCGACTGTCATTCCATCCACATCACCTTGATGGATGGCGGTCTGTGCGATTTTCAAGAAATTTCTTGCCTCGAACTACAGTGTTGTGGAACCAGCTCTCGGCGGCGGTATTTCCAGACCGTTACGACTTAGGGATCTTCAAGAAACGAGCCTATTCCTTCCTTAAAGGCCGGCAACGCGCCTGCGATTCCTCTGGTTTTGCGGGTGTCCATGGGCGGTGGTGATTACTTTCCATCAGGTGACCCGCTTGCTCGTTTGCCTCCTTCTGCTATAAAAAAAAATACCTTGAGATAAGGGAAGTGGTCCAATCAAATCGATATGGGAGCCCCTGAACCTGGCTGATGGAAGATTATATGTTCCGATAGGTGCAGACACATGACGAGTGACCTTGGATCTCTGACAGGCTATACAGGCACGAGCCCACTCCTTACAGTCACGGCGAATACCGGGCCACATGAAGCGATCACTGATCAGCTTGACCGTTGCACTTGTGCCTGGGTGGCTTAGTGAGTGTAAACTCTCAAATACTTGACGGCGCATTTCTGTGGGGACGAAAGGACGTATAATGTCACCTCTAACATCGCAGAATATACTGACATCAGCTCCGGGCAGCTTCATTTTCTTGAGACAGAGTGACGTATCGGAGTACAAAAGATGTTTTAACTCTTTGTCAGAATTTTGTACTGTGGCTTATTTCGATAGGTCTATCGGCTGAACGACTTCGTTCACGCGCGACAAAGTGTCAGCAACAACGTTGTTTTTGCCAGAACTATGCCTTATATCTGTACAAAATTGCGATATTACGTCAAGATTTCGAAACTGCCTGGGTGAGCAGTTCTATTTTCTAGAATGAAATGCAAATGTCAGAGGTTTGTGATCGGTATAAATCACAAAATTGCGCGCTTCTATCATGTGTCGAAAGTGCTTGATTGCCTTATAAATGGCGAGAAGTTCGCGGTCGTAAGGAGAATACTTGACCTGAGCTGGACACAATTTTCTAGAAATGAAACCCAAGGGGTGCCAGACACCATCCTTCAGTTGCTGCAAGACCGCGCCGATAGCGGTATGTGAAGCATCCGTCACCAAGGCCAATTGAGCATTGCTGTCAGGATGTATCCGCATTGTAGTCATACACAGGTCTTCTTTGCAAGCTTTAAATGCGGCTAGTTCATCAGTAGAGAGGTTAATGGGATGAGATCCCTTTACTGAACCCACTAACAGTGCATTCAGAGGTGCCTGATGTCGTGCAGCATGAGGGACAAACCAGCGGTAAAAATTTACCATTCCGAGGAATGGCGTCACACTGGTGTCTTTCGACGTCGGCGTCGAGCCGGCGTTCACGCGGCGTCAGTGGAGCACTCGATGCATAGACGCCGGCATGACGCTGACGCTCGAAAGACGCCAGTGTGGGGGGTCTCTTAGGGAGGACATTAATTGCGCTTTAAGCAAATTGAAGATGGAGTTCACCAAGACGACTGATTACTTG
Source organism: Scoparia ambigualis (assembly GCA_963921215.1). Classification (NCBI taxonomy): domain Eukaryota; kingdom Metazoa; phylum Arthropoda; class Insecta; order Lepidoptera; family Crambidae; genus Scoparia; species Scoparia ambigualis. The sequence continues at coordinate 18,105,703 of OY992525.1, read as the reverse complement.
GCTGGGCTACAATGCGATATGCAAGCCGAATTAACATAGCTACAAAAAAGATTACAACAATTGAAACCGAAAAAACTGCATTGGAATCACAGATAAACAAGTAAAACAATCGCATCGCCACATTGGAGAAGGTTTTGAGGGGCTGCAATTTTGAGATACAGTGCGTTCCAGAGAAGAAAAACGAAAATATGCTTTCTATAGTGCATAATCTTTTTAATGAAATAAAAGTATCCACAAGCGAGACAAACATCAAAGCTGTAAAACGAGTAGCAAAAATTGATAAAAAATTTGAAAGGCCTCGTGGAATCCTCGTAACTTTACCATCGGAACGTGATCGAGATTACGTCATTTCTGCTTATAAACGCTACAACAAGCAGAATAATTCTAAGCAACTTAACTCTGGCCATTTGGGTGTTCTCCTCGGGGAAAAGTCTCTCGTTTAAGTGTCAGAACATCTTTCACCTGAAACTAAACATCTACACGCCGCAGCAAGATTAACAGCCAGAAACTTGTAATTTAAATTTGTATGGGTAAAGTATGGACGTGTCTACATGACAAAAGATGAAGAATCCAATGTCGGCACTTGCCAATCTAATAAATCTAGTGTTAGCACTGGTATTTATCCCGACGAGTAAAAAATAAGTTGCATAAGGCCATTGTACAAAAAAGGAAGACGTGACGACTATCAATATTACCGACCAATAACACTGTTATCTTCGATAAATAAAATTGTCGAAAAGTATATCTGTTAACAAATACAAGCATTTTATGAGAAACACGTATATGACTATACGAGAACCAATTCGGTTTTCAAACGGGGCGAGGTACCAATGACCTTTTACTTAAGTTCACAGATGAAGTCAATAAATATCGTCGTAGTTATTCATTGACTTCTCTCTAGCCTTTGACACCTTTGACCACCTTAAACTGGTTCAAGGGCTCGATAACTGTGGTGTTCGTGGACCGCTGCTTAAATGGTGCAAAAGCTATCTTAAAAGTAGGAAGTTCACTGTGAAGATAGGTGAGACGTACAGTGATCCGATATCAGTGACAGAGGGCACAGCACAAGGATCTGTGCTAGGGCCTTTGCACTTCCTATCCTATGTGAACGAAATGCGTCATTGCATTGATAATTGCTCTTGTTACCAATTCGCAGATGACACTTGTCTAGTAGTCGTAGACAAAGACCCTCATATAGCAGGCGATCAGCTTCAGATGAACTTCAACGCTCTCGTGAAATGGTGCCACGATACTAGTTTGGTCTTAAACACATCTAAGACCAAACTGCTCGTAATAATATCTCCGTACATTAAAACTATAAATAAATAAATAAACTTTCCTACACTCCCACCAATTATCTAGCCCAAGAGAATCTTCGTTATGAAATTCGTTAAATGTTTACTAGACAACGGATAAACATACACAAAATACTTAAATACATACTTATTATGATAGAAAACCCTCAGACCAGAGACAATTTAGAAAAAACAATAATTTTTAAATTGACCCGACCGGCGATCGAACCCGGGACCTCAAATATGGCAACACCATGAAAACCAGTGTACAAACCACTCGACCAAGGAGGTCGTCAACTACAATGATACGAAGCGTTATGGCCCATGACCACAGTTGTCTTCATTATTTTACTGACACATGCAGTTGCCCCGATATAGATATTTTCAATACCCAAATATACCTCGGGTTGCAAATAGACCATAGTTTTAACTGGCGTAACCACATTGAATACGTTTGTAATACATTAAGACAAATCTTAACCAATATGATAATATAAAAAAGAATGCCGTTTAAAGTTAAATTGATGTCGTATAACTCTTTAGCCGAATCGTATATACAGTATGGTCTAAGTAGCTACGGCCGTACCTATAATACTTACCTAAATAAAATAAACAACCTTCAGTAAAAATTATAAAACACATTGTATAAAATAACATCAGACGTCAGTTTAACTATGATGATAGTGGACTTTTTAGGCACTACAAAATCTTGCCTGTTCAAACCCAGTTTAAGTATATGTTTCTTAAAACTCTTTTCTTTAACAACGACTTAAAAGTAGAAATTTATCACCCCGTGTGTGTACGCGTACGCGCGCGGTGGCTAGGAATCGGCTCCAAACATGTCGTGCGAATAATGTGTACGGCGAAAGAACTGCCACCTACCTTCTACCGCGACTAATAAACAAGCTACCATATGAACTGTGTGCTTCATAAGAGGTACAAACCTTAAAAATAAACTTAGAGCTTACTTTTTAAGCAAATTACAAAATATTCAATAATAAAATTGTTTTTGCTCACTCCTTCATTACCTACCTATGCTATTACGTAAATAGTGACTTTGTATTAAGTAAGTTGTTAATTCAAAATGTTATTGTGATGCAGTCGCATAGACAAACCTTAGTGGTTTAAAAATGTGATTAATAATACGTTTGTAATTATGTAAGTTTTTTTAATACGGTAAATAATGGAAAAAAACACATATATGTTGACACATACATCCAGCAGCATAGAGCGGCGATGGGCTCACCACCTGACACGCTGAGCATATGACGTGCAGTCGATATTTGGTGAAAGTGGACTATGGTAAAGCCCTGCTTTTGCTGTTCTCATTGCCTAGTCTTTGGCTAACCCTTCGGGTATAAATGTCGTGATTATAGGTATGTGGTGTGTATATGTATGTATCAGGCCACTCAGAGAGTTTTGCGAAAAAAGTTTTTATCTCTAAGGCACTCTAAAAATACCATTGTTCGAATTTCGAATTTCCCTCTACATTTTTGCGAGAGACAAATTTAATTATCTTGTCTCATTTAAAAATGGATCTGCTTCAAGAACATTTTCGTGCGATGATTTTCTACGATTTTAAATGCGGCCTAAAACCGGATGAGTCATTTGATCGCCTTCAAATGGTTTTTATGGATGAGGGACCTTCAAAGCCTCGCTATGAAAGTGTGCTAGCAGTAAAAAAAATTATTTAAGAAAACAGGCGAATTACATACGAAGAGATTCAGCATACACTGCAGATTGGATCGGAAAGCATTCACAAGAATCTAAACGAGCACCTTTGCGTAAGGAGGATAGTTACCTCACCGAAGCTCAGAAGCAGGCCCGTGTGAAGTGGTGCAGTGATATGATAAAAAAATTGAAGTAAGCTAGTTTCTCCGGCTCCGGCTCGTTTACGACGTTGTGACAGGTAACGAATCCTGGATTTATCAATACGATCCATAAACAAACCGTCAGTCGATAGTTTGGCTGTTTCAAAACGAACCAACGCCTACGAAAGTAAAGCGATCAAAAAGCGCAGGGAAAATTTGAATCGCTAGTTTCTTCACTTTGACGGAATATATGATTTCAATTCCATTACGAGACCAAAGCAGCATCACCACGCAATGGTATACCACATAATGCCTGCCAGAAGTTTTGTCTGCAATGAGCAACAAACGACCGAACACCTGGCTCTGTGGTACTGCTTCACCATGACAACGCGACTTTCTGGACCACACCGGTCAGAGTCTTGTGTCACTCTCTTTACAGTCCTGATCTAGCACCATGTGAGTTCTCTTTATTCCATAAAATAAAAAATCAGCTGAAAGGGAAACAGCTTTCATCGCCGGAAGACGCGCTTGCAGCGTTCGAGAGGGCCGTGGAAGAAGTGTCTGCGGCGGACTGGAAAAACTGTTTTTTAATTGGTTCAGACGCATGAAACTTTGCATAGAGACTAGTGGAGAGTTCTTCAAAAAGATTTAAAAAAAAATTATCCACAGTAGTTAGTTTTTTAGTTTCTCAAAACTTTCTGAGTGTCCCACGTATTATGGCCACTAAACCCATTTTGATGAATTTTGGTATAAAGATAAATTATTTAATTAAGTATTTATTTAAGTATTTATTATTTAAAACTTTACAATTTTATAATAACCTTTCTATTTTGTTACAGTTGGACTTGTTCAAGGTATACGTACAAACTTTTGACTTAATATTTTTGCTAAGCGAAGTAGTAGACACCTCAGTGGCCGAGTTGCTTTAATTAATATTTATTAATAATTTATTAATTAAATTATTATTATTTAAACCAAATATGGTAACGTTTGTAACATTTTCAAGTCAACGCTTTTCCCCTACGAGAAGTACCAGAGGTAAGGCAGCATACAAAAGCGCACCCAGGGTTCAATTCCCATGTCCAGATACCCCTTGTTTGTGATCACCTTCCCGCATTTGACAAGCGTACTGATAACCCAATATCCGAAAATTGTAGCGATCACTTGATTTCCCTGATTTCCTTTGCTTAGCACTGGGACGTTAATGGGCTGCTGATGATGATTTTTGTATAGTACAAACTATTATGCTTAAATATATTGAAACATTAAAAAAATGACTACCTCAAGTTGGAATTTTTCTTTATTAATAGTATGTTTTTTGTTTTTATTTCAGGTCTTCTTGGTACGGTGAACGGTCTACTTGGTGGTGTTAAAGATGTTGTCAAAGGAGTAATTGGTGGTGAAGGTGAGTCAACGAAAAAGAGAAATAAACGCTTATGACAAGGCTTTCGCGCAATTCTGTACGCTTCCAAAATTTCGAGCGAGCTCTCCCGCCAAAGAATCAGCTGATACCGTCTACCATGCGAATGAATAACCGTTTGTCTGAACATCATCCGGATGTCAGCCACCATACGACCTGATAGTAGAGGATCTAAGTATGCAACGACCTTCACCGAGCCGGTTAATGGATGAAACATATTTTATATTAAATTTAATGTGTTAAAATTATATTGCGAGTGGGTTGGCTGAAAAATTTCAGTCCAGTATATGAATAATTAAATATTTAAAAAAAATAAAATTTAAACATTGCACTTGTTTTGATAATAAATAAATTACATAGGTACGAATCGAATGTATGAAGCCTATAGAATATGCAAACGTTAGGTAGACTATTGAAACCGAGTGAGAATGTCTGAAATATTCCGATTTAATTCCGGACCCGAATAAAGACATTGATTAAGCGATACACCATTTGACGTTGGTACCGATCCGTCAAATACAACCTTAAATTTACCCGTGTGAAACTTCAGAACATTATGATGGGGGAGGAAACAATGCTCCGCCGAACTATAGTCCGTAACCGACACTGACATGTGTCCTAATGACTCATATTCTCGCATAAAGGACAAATATTTTTTGTATGGGGCTTGGTACTAAAATCAAAACTCTTTGTACCAAAGAATCTTATGTAAAAATCAGAAGACTAAAATACCTCCATCTCATTTATAAAAGTAAAAATAATTTAGAGACCCCATTTTTTATTATTTAATAAAACAAGTTTAGTTGTTTCCTTTCAAATAGCAACAGTCTAATAAATTAGCAACACCTGCGATTCAAATAAACAGCGTTTTATTTTTACTGTAAGCGCTGTGTGAAAGAAACAGTCGGCGTGTCTTTTTCAACCAAAGTATTAGACCGTAAAGGGCCCCTAAGTCCTTGCTAGGATTTTGACAGCCTTAGTGGCTGTCGTCATCGGGTTAGAAATCTCTGTCCTAAATTCAGAGACCCGAGCCACATAAGGCATAGCAAAAATCCGTTTCAGTTGGGCATCTACCAACCGTCGTTCGTTCTGATACCGGTCGAACAGTATCTGCCGAGACATGAGATAGCTGTCCTCTGTAACTGGCAGGTGGGTCATCAACTCCCCAGGTTCACCCCTGAGGGCCCGCAGCTGTGCCATCTTGTACGATGCGATTAGGTTAGGTTAGGTTAGTTCCTTCCTATCATGGACCAGGCTGTCAAATTAATTTATGAACCCGACCCACTCATTCAGCTCACCATCGAACACCGGAAGTTCGATGCTAGGTAAGCGAGACACAATAACATATGAAGATGGGGCTCTCCCTTTTCTCCACCGCTATAGCGAGCCTTCAAAATCTCCATCTTCCTCTGGACTATGTCATCAGCATAACGCTGACACTGGTTCAGGTCCTTCTCACCGTCGTGTGTGCGTCGTTGCGTTCATTGGCATTCAAAGGATTGAGTTCATTCAGCATTAGAACGGAACACTAACCCTTTGGGGTTAATAATCGTGTGTGTATTTGATGTCAATTTTTTTCTTTCAGGTCCAACAAATAGTACCGATCCACCGAAAGGAGGTGATGATCATGGAATTGTGGATTTAGGAAGTAAGTTAGTACTTTCTTTTAAAAGTAATTTTAAACTTTGTGGTAGTAATTTACAAATACTCGCCAAAGAATAACGATTAATTCCTAGGATGATACGCGAGGCTATTATAATTAAAAAACATCGAAATTTCAATAGACAGGAAGGTTGGAATTTACCACCTGCCTAGGACCCCATCATTGGGGTACTCAAATCCCAGCCCCAACAGCAACACATTACAAGGCCTAAAAATACTGTTAGCTCGTAATGTGTAAACATGAACACACCCGGTTAAATATAAAAATGATTGACGGTAGGCAACTAACTTCTAACAATAAAACGACCAACACCTCAGTCCTACCATGGACCCTGCAAAGAGTTCGAAGAGTCAGGAATGTTTTTGTTAAACTAAGTGGTAGATACGAGTACCTCGGTGGCTGAGTTGCTATAATTACTATTAATAAATTAATTATTAAAACAAACAATGGTTACATACTTTAGTAATATTTTCAAGCCAACGCTTCTATCCTCCGAGGAGTACCAGAGGTAAGGCAGTATATAAAAGTGCGTCCATATTTAAATTCTCAGGTCAGGCAAAGTTTTGGAATTTTTGATGGATAGCCCTGGTTTGTGAGCACCAACCGCATTTGGCAAGCGCAGCGTGGTGATAAGACAATATCCGTAATTTGTAGCGATCACTTGATTCCCTTGATTTCCTTTGCTTAGCAGTGGGACGTAGTTAAGCTGATGATGATGATAAATAATTATTATAGTTAAACTATTTTTCTTAAAGATATTATTGAAAAAAAATTACTACCTCAAGTGGAAATTTTTCTTTATTAAATTTAAGTTTTCTGTTTTTTTTTCAGATCTTAATAAGACGGCAGAAGCAGTTAAAGAAGCCCTCAAAAAAATTTCTGACGCCATAAATAGTGAGTAATCGAAGAAGAGAGAATATCGCTTATGATTTAACACAACTAGGCTTTGGCGCGATTCTGTACCCTTCAAAAATTTATTAAAGCTCTGGACAACTGGTGTTCCGAGACTGTCCATGCTTAGCTTGGGTGTCGTAAAAGACGACTAACGGACTAAAGACTTGCACATACATCCAACAGCATGGAGCGGCGATAGGCTCACGACCTGTCACGATGAGATAATGTGCAGTTATCATTTAATGAAACGTGAACAGTGGCAGTGGACTGCTTTTGCATTTTTCATTGTCTGGTCATTGACAAACCCTTTTTTTCTTGAATATAGTATGTAAGCACATTTCAACATCAAGGTCCATTACATCGTTTGGTATAGGGGACTTCAACGCAAAAGTGGGAGTACAGAATCGCGACGAATCAGTAATAGATAGTCTTCTAGATAGTAATACATAGAATCATAAAACCTTAAACAAGAGGGACGTCTTATATTATTTATTATTTTATTTTATTTTATTTGAGGAGCATACAGCATCATTTACAAAGAGAATGAGATAAAATATAATAACTTACAAGCAAATAACAAGCTACCGCATCTAAAAGTGAAATACGAATATAAACATAGCTAAACGAACATAAATTTTTGCATTCCAAGTAGTTAAAATGTGTTTACCTGTCCAACGCTAGTTCAAAAGAGATCGAGCTATCTGAACTAAGATAGATAGATAGATGAACACTTTATTGCACATACACAAGGAACACACACGTTACATAATTTAAGAGCTAGTATGGGCAAAGGCGGTCTTATCACTGAAAGCGATCTCTTCCAGACAACTTTTGGTTTATGGAACCTGGGAAAGAGTGAGAAATTAATATAGCATATAAATTAATTAATAAACATATATTCTTATCTAATTACTTACACATACTTATATATAATATAAAATAATATGTATATACATATCCATATAAAATAGATAAATAAAAAAATACTAAAACCTATAACATATTACGAGCAGATGACATAGCTAAAAGGTGTTTATGCAGTCTAGATTTAAACAAGGACAGTGACTTGGAGTGACGGATTTCAGGTGGTAAGTGGTTCCAAAGGAATGTAGCCTGGACAGTAAAAGAATTCTTATAGTATCCTAACCGTGTAAAGGGAGCCTTAAGCAAAACCGATTTGGACCGAAGACCACAATTGTGATCCTCCCCGAGGAACCGAATATATTATTTAAGTTAGGACATTTTTAACGTGCTGTACGATGTTCACACAGAGTCAGGATATGTTCCTCACGGCGCAACCTTATCGGTAGCCATTCAAGCCTTTGCCTGATTCAGACACATGGTCGAACTTGCGCAATCCGTAGATAATTTGATTCATAGATTCTGCAGGCGTTGCAGCATATTAAGCAGGTCTTTATTCAAATACACTAGGCAGACATCGGCATAATATAAGATCGGTAGAAGGAGTGATTGCGCAAGCTCGACCTTGGTCTTCACAGGAAGCAAGTTTCTCCACTACTTAGGTGACCCGGAGGCTGCGAACACTTTTAGACTCATTTTAGACACTTAAGGAGGCCAGGAAAAAGTGCAGCCGAAAAGGACACCAAGAGTTTTAACAGTGTTACTATAAGTGAATAAGACACCATTGGACATCAGCGTTGGGATAAAAATCTTGTCCAATTTAGCAATCTGCTTTGAAAACTAGTGGTTTCCTAGAGGTGGAAAACAATACAGTTTTTTATAATATAAGAGTGAAATGTAGTAAATGTTATTTAACCAAATCAATGCTGGGAAAGGAATCAAAGATGGTATTTGTCTCAAAGCCACACTTGTTTTATTTCATATTACAGAGATAGTCTAGTAATAGCAACGGTTATCATTTCCTATAGTATCACAATGATGTATGAGGATTTACTTCTATAAATTATTCTACCCTGCTTAATCTAGACTTTTATTTCATATTACAGTAATAGTCTAGTAATAGCAACGGCTATCATTTCCTGTAGTATCACATGATATCTGAGGATTTACTTCTATAAATTATTCTACCCTGCTTAATCTATCCAGAATTACATGAATTAAATGAATTGTAATTCTTATGCATGAGACATTACGAGGAAGTAACTTTATTGGAAATCCGAGCACCAATTTAAGTGTTATGCAAAAGACTTCTACTCTCAAGGTTGCTTTATGTTGATTCGCGACTGCAATCAAATCATCTAAAATCTCAATAAGTATATGTAAATCATTTAGGTACTTCTACGGTAGATTTAAACTAAAACCATCTTGTCAGACAATCCCGGCATCTAGAACAGTGGCGGCCTGTAGAGAAACCCTAGGGTGACGGCCCAGGCGTCCAACGAACGAATATGGAGACTGACCTGAAGATCAATGGCGATCCTTCCTTTACCTGGCTAGAGAGCAGCACAGGTGACTGCCATCAGGTCTTCAGTAATTCACGGGGACCGGATTTAAATAAATCCATCGAGACATTTCTTCCACAATAAAAGAGGGTACAAGACCGTTCAAAGAACCATTGTAAAAATAAAAATGGAACTTCATTTATTATAAACATATTATAAAAAACTTTATAATAAAAATATTATAAACTAGAAATTTGAAATTAGAAACCAATTGCCGATGTCTGTTTAGTTCCCGTTTCTACAACTCCCGCGGGTCGTTCAGCTCCAGACAATCATGCAAAATCCCTTCATCCTCCCAATAAATTATTTCGATATTTTTAAATCATTTTTACATTTTGGGGCAGATGTATGCGAATTAAAGGCTACTGATCACCAAATCACACCTATTTGTCCCCAAGAAAATGAAAGGCCTAGATTTAAATAGGAACCTAACCAAAATCTAGACCGTATAAACGCCGTATAAACCGCCCGTGTAAACGAAACCAACCGAATTTAAACCGCGTTCTACTGAAAATGAAAAAAAAACGATATAGATCCATTAATAATAATAAACTTTATAAGGTGCTATAATGCTGCGGTCTGACCTGGACACGTCAACTGCAACCGTCAGTTTTCTTCCGAGAGGTACCTCTATTCTTTCTTGTACCCTTCGTTTATGATTTCCACCGATGTTGTAAGGATAAATGTAATATGCTAACAACTACCGAAACCACCGAATAATCCGAATTAACATAATCCAAATAATATAATATCTGTAAGCCGCGTGTCCACCGATTTAACTAGTTAAATATGCATCTGACAAATGACAATCCTTTTCTATTTGTGCAGATTACGTAGCAAAAAGATTGAGCTCATACAGCCTTAGAACGAAACACTAACCCTTTAGGGATAATAATCGTGTGAGTACGTATTTGATGTTGTTTTTTTCTTTCAGAAATAAAACAGAGTCCCGAAGTTCAGGGAGTTGTGAATGGAGTTGTGGCTGCCAGTAAGTAACTATTTTCTTGTTATAGTAATTTTACATTTTGAGGTAGTAAATAACAAATACTCGCCAAAGAACAACGAATCATTCCTAGGATGATAAGCAAGGCTATTGAAATTAAAAAACATCGACATTTCAATAGAGAGAATGGTTGGAATTTACCACTTGCCTGGAACCCCATCATTCAGGTCATCAAATCCCAGCCCCAACAGCAACTCACATTGCCAGACCTAAAAATTATGTTTGCTCGTATTGTTTAAACCTGAACGCACCCGGTTAAATATGAAAATTATTGACTGTAGGCAAATAGCTTCTAACTATGAGACGACCAACACCTCAGTCTCCCGGCGACCACGGACCCTGTAAAGGGTTCGAAACGTCAGGAATATTTTTGCTAAGCTATGTAGTAGACACCTCGGTGGCCGAGTTGCTATAATTATTATTATTCATTTAATTATTGAAACAAAATATGGTTACTTTTGTAACATTTTCAAGTCAACGCTTTTATCCTCCGAAGAGTACCAGAGGTCAGGCAGTATGCAAAAGCGCGCCTAGGGTTAAATTCCCAGGTCGGCCAAAGTGTAAGCCGACCTGGCCGACCAATGCCAATGGATAGCCCGAGTTTGTGATCACCAACCGCATTTGGCAAGCGTGGTGTTATCACCACGCTTGCCAAATGCGGCTTATGCCAATATCCGTAAATTGTAGCGATCGCATGATTTCCTTGATTTCGTTTGCTTAGCAGTGGGACGTAAATAAGCTGATGATGATGATAAATAATTTATATTTTTCTTTAAGATGTTAAAACATTTATATAAAATAAATACCGCAAGTGGGAATTTTTCTTTATTAAAATTATGTTTTCTGTTTTTTTCAGGTATTGTTAATACGGTGAACGAAGTTAAAGCTCTCCTCAAAAAAGTTTCTGACGCCTTGGCTGGTGAGTTATCAAAGAAAAGAGAAAATCGCTTAGAATTTAACACAACTAGGCATTCGCGCGATTCTATACGCTTCCAAAATTTATAAATGGGCAACTGGTGTTCTAAGACTGTCCATGCTGGTTGGGTCTCATTAATAGAATACTACTGACCCATCTTTTAGTTTGTGTGTCGTATAAGACGACTAACGGACTAAAGACTTGCACATACATCCAAAAGCATAGAGCGGCGATGGGCTTACCACCTGTCATGAAAAGCTAATGTGCAGTTATCATTTTTGGTGAAACGTGGACTGTGGCAGTGGACTGCTTATACAGTTCTCATTGTCTGGTCACCGACAAACCCTTCAGGGATAATAGTCTTGAATATAGTATGTATGTACATTTCACCATCAAGGTGCATTACATTGTTGGCATGGGGGACTTCAACGCTAAAGTGGGAGTACAGAATCGTGACGAATCAGTTATAGATAGTCTTCTAGATAGTTATACATAAAACAATAATATTGAGGCCTTTTAATAAAAGAAATAGTGACTACAGAAATTTGATTCGTAAAAGGAGTCATAATATACATCACATTAAAAGTTTCTTAAAAGTTACTTGAAAAAAAATCTAATTCTTCAATTTTGCTGTTAAATTTTAAGCCCTATAATAAACATATAATTAAGCTATTTACACATAAGGTTTCAGTAATCTGACTTTAAATTATTGATGTATAAATGAACAAAAAACTATTAAAGTTACATTTTCTCGAAAAAGCTATTTTCGTATTGTGACACTTTTTTGCCAGGAGGCGATATATATATATAATAAATAGGTTCATTATTAATATATTATATAAGAAATATAAAATATTAAGTTTTTCAGTGAAATAAATAAGTAATTAAGTATACCACCCGCCAGCAGTATGGAAGAGGAACGCTATAAAAACACCAGAACAAAACAATAACATAACAAGTGAAAAAGTGAAAAAAAGACGGAAAACAATACATACACTTTGACAGACTTGGAAGTATCAAATTAATAAAAACAATCATAACAAGTTTTACCCACTTAGCAGCAAATAAAAAAATGATTCATAAAACTAAAACAATATTATAGAATATAAACAAAACAAAAGAAAAAAATAAATAACTTTAAAATTTACAAATACTTTGAAAATCAATAATAAGTCATTATTAATCTACAAAAACAGAACTAGGCATTATGAGCTAGACCCCTTTGCCACGATCAAATATAATAATATTACGCTAGAATCGAATTTACTACTGACTGACAGTGACAGCTGCTAAAAACAAGGCAAGGCAAGGTACAACAAAAATAAAAAGTTATAGAAATTAACATTGGCAGCCGCTGTTGGAAGTACTTAAGTTCAGTAAAGTTCAGTACAGTAACACACACATTAGCGTACTTTTAGAAACAGATCAGTTAAATTGTGGGTATCGAATAAAGACACTCAATATGGATGTTAGATCAGGTATCTGCAGCAGCAATCTGAAGGAACTCGGCCATGGACTCCAATTTGTGCCATTTACCGTCCAGAGTCTTGAATAATATGACCCCATCCGCAGTCCTGCAGTTAGAGACTTGCTTCTTGCAGCCATAAAAGCTTCGTGACGCGGTTTAGTGAGAAACTCTGATAACGTAACATTAGACCCCTTAAGTGCAATTTTGCTCCTCCACAAGGCAGCGCTTACGTCAGCATCAGAGAATTTAACGACAATGGGGCGCGGCTTGCTGTTATTCGGAGCCAGTTTCCCTATACGATAACTAGCAACAATGCTACTGGTCGAAAGATTCTGAACTTTGCACTTATATGAGAGTGTGGCAACAAGTTTATTACATGTATTCTCACCTGCCTGCTCTGGAATTGCATGGACGAGCAACAACTTGCTGCGGAAACGCATCTCAATCCAGTCTATGCCCCTTTTCAATGCGTCCATTTCGAAATGAATGACAGCCAGCCCGTCGCAGACAAAAGACTTAAAGGCAAGGAACTCAGTGTTAAGCCCAGCGATGGTGTTAGGGTTCTTGTGTGTTGTAGATTGTAGACGATGCTTTGTCGGTTAACGATCGTCGCTAAGCAACTTTTGCAATGCCGAGTCACTAGATGGGTGACCAAATTAAAAATGTTTCCGAGCTCCTCCGTGCTTCGGAAGGCACCTTAAGCCGTTGCTCCCTGTTGTTGTCGTAAGATAGCAGTCGTTAAAAACCCACCAACCCGCATTGGGCCAGCGTGGTAGGTTATGGCCCAATATCCCCATACGTTATGCTACGTGGGAGGCCCGTGCCCAGCAGTGGGGCGTTTATAGGCTGATGATATGACGTGTGAAGGTAGTGCGAAGTAATTTGTATCTATAACGTAATTTAGTTTTGGTACCCTAAACTGAATTTTGCTAAAGAGCTCCGGACAACACAGTTTATTTTGAGCATTTTTTAAAAGAAAACAGATGTCAGCAATATTTTTGAGTAAGTAAAGTGGTATACTGACCTCCCTTCCGTTGGGGTCGTGAAACCGATTAAGTAGCATCCGTATAAACTCCCGATGAGTCTGTGTTAGTACACTCTAACAGCCGACATTCCATTTCTAAGTAATTAACTAAGATAGTAAAAGCGGGTATGACATCTGACTCTCCGACACTTTTCTGTTTAAACCGAGTCCTAATGGTAGTGGGTAAGCACTACATGTAAGAGCAAACCAATCGGAAACTGAAAAACCATGCCGTTCCAAAAAATATACTGGCATTATTAATGGGTTCAGAAATTGAGATGTTAAAGAGTTGAGCCGTTGTAATATAAAGGGTAACTTCATTATTTGTTTATCATGAACATCCGCTAAAAGTCTACTATTGTTGTAAGTACCTAGTCATAACAAGTTCTCTAGCCGTAAGGTACCCTTCATCCGAAATCCGATCAAGCTGCACCAGACCACGAGCCTCCCCCGATAAGCAGGACATAAGATAGGCTAATTTTTGTGACGGCGATAAGTCACTCCGAGTATCCACAAAGCTATCGAAGATGTTGTTGAAATTAACTCATTGATCCATCTCTACTGTGAATAAAGGTAAGCGGAGGGTAGGCAACCGCGAAATTAGACCGTCTGACACAACCCTATTTGACTCCTTACTTTCCGAAGGGGAGTCTGATTTGCTATCGCAGTATAATTTAATTATAATTAACCTATCAAAAGATTATAAAGCTCGGGTGTAATCCCGGCGAGCCGCTGTGACGATCTCATCGTCAGCCGTAATGTTGGTATCAGCGAGTTCCACTATTCTTTGGTACGCGCGTTCCTAAGGATCAAACTCCGTATTAACTGTTATAATCTGTATAGTTAACCTACTTGCATGGTCTGGCCGATTAATTAAGTCCGCACTATCAATAAGCCATTGCAACATAACTTTAAATAGCGATCAAGATGCCCTTAAAGCCATTTTATATTTTGTCAAAAAAAATATAATAATATAGGACTATTGTTGCTAATAAGCCTGACATTGTGATAGTCGATCGGTCCCAGCGGCGGGCAGTGCTAGTCGACATCACCGTCCCACATGATGAGAACCTCGTGAAGGCTGAGAAGGACAAGCTGAGCAAGTACTTTTGCTTACGTGGTTACCGCCATGTGGGATGTTGACTCGACTATCATTGTCCCGATAGTCGAATCTGCAAACGGCCTAATAGCGAAGAGTCTCGACAAACATCTTAAGAGACTCTCGCTAGACGGCTGGATCAAGGGCCAGATACAGAAGGCGGTACTTCTTGACACGGCACGCATCGTCAGGAGGTTCCTCTCTCTGCAGCCCTAACCACCGGTAGTTTGGGCCCTGCCCCGCTGCCGGCGGCACTCTAGGTTTAGGTTTTTATAATGTTTAATATTTTATAGTAGTTTTGTTTATTATTTTTATATGGAATATTATAAAAAACCTACACTTAAGAAAATAAATAAATGCGAGAATAATAATAATACCCGCAACCATAAAATTACCAAGTGCTTTCAACTATTGCAGTAGTCTTTCGAAATATAAGCCACCGTATCGTTCGCTACTCAAAAGGCTACAGATTACCAAATCACACCTATGTGTCCCCAAGTAAGTGGAAGATCTAGAAGAAACATAACCTAAATCTATACCATTTAAACGTCGTCTAAACCGCTCGTATAAACGAAACCAACCGAATTTAAATCGCGCTCTGCTACCTAAAAATGTGTTCGCAGTGACGTGCAGTCATTATTAATAATATACTTATTAAGGAGCTATAATGCTAAGGTCTGACCTGGTACGTGCACTGCAACTCCCAGTTTTATTCGAGAGGTACCTCTCTTCTTTCTTGCACCCTTCGTTCTTGATGTCCACCGATGTTGTACGGATAATGTAATATGCTAACGAATACCGAAATCACCGAATAATCCGAATTAACACAATCCAAATAATTGAATATACGTAAGCCGCGTGTCCACCGATTTAACGATTTGACAAGTTAAAAATGCATCAGACAGATGACAATCCTTCTCTATTTGTATAGATTGTGTGGCAAAAGGATTGAGCTCATACAACCTTAGAAAGGAACACTAACCCTATAGGGATAATAGTCGTGTGTATTACGTATTTGATGTTGTTTTTTTTTCAGCTCTAAAACTGAATACAGAAGTGAAGATAGTGGTTGGCAGTAAGTAATTTTTCCCTTGTAATAGTAATTGTACAGTTTGTGGTAGTAAATTACAAATACTCGCCAGAGAACAACGCTTCATTCCTAGGATAATTATAAGCAAGGCTACTGAAATTAAAAACATTGAAATTTCAATAGAGAGGATGGTTGGAATTTACCACCTGCCCGGGACGCATCATTCAGGTTATCAAATTCCAGCCCCAACAGCAACACATTGCAAGACCTAAAAATATTGTTAGCTCGTATTGTTTAAACCTGAACGCACCCGGTTAAATATAAAAATGATTGACGGTAAGCAAATAACTTCTAACTATGAGACGACCAACACCTCAGTCTCCCGGCGACCACGGACCCTGTAAAGGGTTCGAAACGTCAGGAATATTTTTGCTAAGCTAAGTGGTAGACACCTTGGTGGCTGAGTTGCTATATTTAATAATAATAATGTAATTATTGAAACAAAATATGGTAATAGTATGACAAAAATGAGTAGAAATTAAATATTGGCAATACTGTATGGAGTTTTTGTCATTTTTGACAAACACTCCATACAGTATTGCCACTATTTAATATCTACTCTTTTTTGCCAAAGGAGTACCAGAGGTAAGGCAGTATACAAAAGCGCGCCCAGGGTTAGATTTTCAGGTCGGCCAACTTGTTGGAATTTCCGATGGGTAGCCTGGGTTTGTGATCACCAACCACATTTGGCAAGCGTGGTGATAAGCCAATATCCGTAAATTGTAGCTATCACTTGATTTCCTTTGCTTAGCAGTGAGACGTAGACAAGCTGATGATAATGATAAATAATTTATATAGTACTTAATGACCCGGTGAACTTCGTATCACCTACATTATATGTTTGAAAAATATGGTCAAAACTTAAAAAGTACAAAATTTTTCGGCCAGCCCATTTAGCCAGTGTCAAGTTAATAAGGAATTGCTTAAAGTAGATGATAATTTAGGATAACGATTATTGGTTAATGATATTCCCCCAAACCCCTAAAGACTCAATAAAGCTGTGGGACTTAATTGAGATCTCACACGGACTTCTTGAGAGAATCTGAAAAGTGATGTTGCACGGTTTTGTTTTATTTGCTAAAACTCATGCACATTCAGGAACACTTAACAGTTATTAATCCGCCATTATTACACATTAATATTCGGCGAAACACAAATTAAAGAAAATAAAACAAAACTGCAGACATGACGCTTCACTTTCCCGCCAAGAAGTCCACTTTTTCACTTTTTTTTATTTCTGAAACAGAACTTTTTTGTATTCCAACAAAACAGACCAATGAGATCAGACTTCATACTACAGCTATGAAACAGAAAATTTTCTGAACGCACCTGTAAATATTTGACAACCAAGTGTCAATTTTTATTTTCTTAAAGACAAAAGACATCGAATGTTTCACAGCTAGAAACATTTTGTATTGGAAAATTAAATTGTCGTTTTTAGTATTTTTCGTTACTTATTATTTATGTTTCTTACTGTTAGCTTCCCTGAGCTTCCCCAAATATTTCAAAATCGAAATTAGTCAGATCGGTTCAGCCATTCTTGAGTTTTAGTGACACAAACGCACAGCTATTTATTTATATATATATATATAAAGATAAACTATTTTAAACTATTTTAAAATGACTACCTCAAATGGGAAACTTTCTTTATTAAACTTTGTTTTCTGTTTTTTTTACAGTTATTGTTAAGACGGTAACCGCAATTACAGAAACCCTCAAAAAAGTTACTGATGCCTTAGCTGGTAAGTAATCGAAGAAGTGAGAAAATCGCTTATGACGTACAAAACTAGGCTTTTGCGCGATTCTGCACGCGTCCAAAAATTATTAAAACTCTGGAAAACTGTTGTCCCGAGACTGTCTATGCTGGTAGCGGCTCATTAATAAAATACTTCCGATCCATCTCTAAGCTTGGGTGTCTAAAGGCGACTAACGGACTAAAGATTGCACATTCATCCAACAGCATAGAGCGGCGATGGGCTCACACCTGTCACGATGAGCTAATGTGCGTTATCATTTGGTGAAACTTGGACTGTGGCAGGGGACTCCTTTTGCAGTTCTCATTGTCTGGTCACTGACAAATCCTTCAGGGATAATAGTCTTGAATATAGTATGTATGTACGTCTCACCTTTACGGTCCATTACATCGTTGGCATGGGAGACTTCAACGCTACAGTGGGAGTACAGAATCGCGACGAATCGGTAATAGATAATCTTCTAGATAGTAATAGAATCATAAATCCTCAAACAAGATGGACTTTTCTTCATTCTTCAAGAAACAACCCCAGCGGATGTGAACATGCAGAGCCCCGACATTAAAACTTGAAGCGTTACTTTTCCGCCAAGAAATCACAATACTTGTCTAAATCTCAATTTTCCTTTAACTTTACCCCATATCTTAAAGCTCAATTTTATTAGAACACCATGGTGGCGCAACCAATTTCCGCTACCAAGCAAATGTATGCTGCTGTATCTCACCCGGTGATCGCTTGATTGCGCTAGAGCTGTATATATTTCGTTAGTGATAGCGACTGGTTGCGACACCATGGTGCCCTAATAAAATAGGGCCCTTAGTCTCAATACCTGGGGCAAAGTCTTTGCTCTTTCTCGACTCGACTGATTTCTTGACAGGGTTTGGAACCGTATGTTTGTACACGATGTGCGTTGTATGGTAGTAGTTCATTATTAAAAGTATCTACTTATCAATCTCTTTTCCTGGACGTCGTAAAAGGCGTCTAGCTGAATGAAGATTGCTGCTTATACGTTCAACAGTAGGCAGAGCGGCGAAGGACTCACCTGTCAGACTGAGCATGTATAGTTTTTTTGATGAAACGCAGACTGTGTCAGTTGACTGTCCTCAGTGCCTAGTCTCTGGCTAACCCTTTGGGTATATGTATGTAATAATTTAATCTTTCTTTTTTCAGCAGGAACAAAGCCCATCCTGAAAATATGGTAAACACTAGTAAGTTGACACCTAATATTCAAAGAACATCGTTAGTATTGGTTTAATGATAAAATAACGCATTTTTACAAAATATAAATAAAAAATTATTCACATTAATGTTTATTATAAAGAATACATCAATAATTAAATTATAATAGTTTACAAGCATCTTTAAATTCACCAATTCGTTTCACTGGATGTTGATACTTTCTTTAAAGTTAAATTACTTTAAAAGTATTAAACTTAGATGATAATATACAACATCATTCTATTCAACAAGCGTTCATGCCACTTGTCTAATCCCTCAGTTCGGAGCGAAGGGTCAGCTTCAAAGGAATGTAAACCGATAAGCATGTATGAACAATGTATGAGAGTGAATGAAGCGAAACAAGTATCAGAATCGTATCAAATGGAAAACTGTGGTCTCCGCCTACCCCTCCGTGCAAATGGCGTGATGTATGTGACATTGTGCCAGAGAAGTGGGTTATGGCCCGACCTCTTCATGCATTAACCGTGTTGCGTGGCGGTGAGAGAATCTCTTCCACTGGGTGTCGTAAAAGGCGACTAACAGACTAAAAAAGATCGCAGATACATCAAACAGCATAGAGCGGCGATGGGCTCATCACCTGTCATGCTTAGCACATGTGCAGTCACTATTTGGTGAAAAGTGAACTATGGTAGAGGACTGCTTTTGCTGTCCTCATTGCCTAGTCTCTGACTAACCCTTCGGGGATAATATTCGTGATTAATGTATGAATATTATTTTTGTTTCAGAATTCATCAACCCTTAATGAACCGCATTCATCACCGAAGAAAAAGACGATTCATCTGCAAACCTGACACGAAAACGTTAACAAGTTGATTTCAATTTTGTGAAATTCTAATAAAATAAATGTCTCTATCATTTAGACAATTTTTTATTTAGTTCGTTTGGCCTCAAAAGTAGCTCAACACTTTAACACAGATGGTCTAGGGTCTATATTTGAATGGAAGTATAAGATGCCACGAAATAAATAAATATTACCAAAAGTACCTGTCAACGTGATTTCTAAATAAATTAGGTGGGAGAATTAAATTTCAAAGATTAAACCTACAGAAAGGTTTTGTGCATAGGTTAAGTAAGTACCTACTTAATCGCAGCTAAAGGCTACGATTCTTGTTCCCGTACCTATTTGAAAATTAAACTAGTAGACCGATAGCGCTAGGCTATCTTGGGGACATAAGTTTAAAAAATTCTAAAGTTACTTTTTTTCTTGCTTGTCGATACAGTCGTACTTAAGAAGCTTATTATTGCGTTTTGTGTCACATCTGTCACTTGCATTTTCAGCAATTCGATATTTTGTGGTTGATTCTTTTTATTGAAAGCAGAAATGGCAAAATTAATTTAAAGTTTAAAATAAATGGCATCATATCTATGATAGCCTGCGGAGTGTGCAAACACAGTTTGTGTCATCTTCGTCCAGTGCAAACTGACTTTGGGTCAGTATGTAAAAACATTGCAAATAAAAATTACAATTAATAAAAAAACTATTTCCTATCTCAGATCACTTTCATATGCCCATTAAATAATTTTGTGCCAAATTAGGCCACGCAATTTAAAGATTTTTTATTATTTTGCTCTTTCAAGCTACAAACACATAAAAAAAATATTACAATGATTATGATGATGATAATGGTAATGATCATAAATGCATGAAAAATCGACTTTGTAAATTTGTGTCATTTTCATCCACGATATTTAGATGAATAAAACACAAAAGCAATTGTTGCGGTCTAAGCGGGCGGACGCGGGCTGACGCGGGCGGACGCGGGCAGGCGACAGCGGGCGGGGGGGGGGGGGGGGGGGGGGGGGCATACGCACGCACACACGTTCGTTCGGTACGATTTCTTTCATATAAATTACATACCTATCATATTAAGTATTGATTGACTGTTATTTATCTCCGCTACGTAATTAACAAATGTGTACCTACCTATAGAGATTACAATAATGACGTGCTAATTTTGAACGAAGCGCGTCTGCAATCCCATTACCTACGAATGGCAATGGTCAATGTGGTCAATACTTTGATCTAATGCTACGGCCACACTAGACGGCGAAAATACTGGTTCCGTTTTCGCGATAAAAACTTCGTGTTCCGTTGTCGCGATAAAGCTTAGCCACATCATAAAAAACTTCGCGACGTCGTCGCGATTATCTTGAACTTTGTCGCGAGTATGCAATTTAACTACCTAGTGGTGGGTAATATATTCAAAACCATATATCAATATATGATATCGGATTATTAAACTATGGTACATATGTAATTATATTTTAATATAGGTATCCACCATATCTACGGACTATTAAAAATTCATACAATATCGTGTTTTTTCCACTATTTAGTTTCAGAACGCATCAAATCGTTATCGGTTTTTGATGCAATATAGGTACTTATAAGTTTCTTTTCAATAGATTTAGACGACTCAGTCAGTTTACCCACGTTCTAAGTGAGTGAGTGCCTATTAATTAAGAGATAATGATTTAGTTAAGTAAGTTAAATTTTTATAAAATAAAATGTAGGTAAGTAGGTATGTACCTGTAATAATTTTATTTCATTAAACATTTACAAGCACAGTTATTTGTTAAAAACTACCGATCAATGATAATTTCAATAAATATAAGCGATACGGTACAATATTCTTTAATCGGATCACGTACAATATAGTGATCTCAATGCACACCGCATTCCTGACGCGATATAGTGTTTTCCCAAATATATAGAATCAGAACGCATCGATATCGGATTTGACGAAATTGATGCAATAATTATACGTTTCAGTAACTATATACAATTTGTATTGCCCACTTCTAATTTCAATGGAAAAAATGGAAGAGGCGTTTGCGCTTTACTACATGTCGGCAAATAATTATTTACTGCATCTTTGTTATTTGAACAAAATAAATACAAGGGTGAAAATAAAAGACGATGGTGGATGTTATCTATCTATACACAAAAATCGGACAAAGTTAGTACTTTTATATTGTTTAACTTTGCTTAAGTTTGCTAGATTTTAACACTAATTTAATTGTAATATTTGATTATTTGCGTTAAAAACGCTCAAATAAACTTACATAAATAAAATTAATAATATATTATTATCTTACAAATAAAAACTTTTTAAAATGTGTTTTTAAATTGGGAATAGGAAGGTTATAATTTCTTCCTAATAAACTTAGAATAGAGTTGGAATAACTATTCCCTAGTTATTTTATGTATTCTGTGGATTGGTCTATGGTTTTATTTGTTTTGCCGTCACTTTGATACTTCGGGTGTTCGTGATAATTAACTTTTGTTCATTTTAAAATTATTATAACCACTTAATTCTTCGGAGAATATTCTCTTCGGAGATAATTTGCTTTAATTTTTATTTTATTAAAATTGATAACATATTAAAAAGTTAATATTTAAAAGGCGGTTTGATGGCCGGGTGGTCTAGCGGTCAGCGAAAAATGCTTGTGTGGTGAGCACGAGCATGTGTGACCGAGGCATGGATGTTTATTAGTATTTATGTATGTTTGTTTATTCGTTATTCAGTCACCATAGTTCGGGCTATGCTTAGTTTGGGGCTGAATGATTGGTGTGAGAGTTGTGATTTTTTTTGTGATTTGGGTCTTGGGGGTTCCATAAAATCGATTCTAATTCGTAATATTGTATTACTTCTAATACTTTATCGAATCTAAATCAATCCATAAATTATCGAAACCGAATAATTTCGATAGTCGTATTTGCAACACGTTCACACCTTTAGTTGTCTCGCAGTCAACTAAAGTCTGCGAAAGAAGTATAACCGCACGAAATTTATCGCGACAAAATCCTTTGATGTTCGGCAATTAACCGACAGCGACGCGTTAATGCTACGGCCACACTATCGCCCTAGCGAGAAGATTCACTTTGTCGCAACACGTCTGGCCAAACACTTTGTCTTAGCGCGATGCATCATTGCGTTAACGCGCTTCTGTCAGTAAATTGCCGCTCATCAAAGAATTTTGTCGCGATAAAGTTCGTGCAGCTAAACTTTATTCGCACACTTTAGTTGACCTAAGAGGATGTCGCGACCCCGGAATATCTTTGAGTTATTACATATTAATTAAATATACATTGCTTGTTACCTTATTGGTAGAGTAAAACAAAAAATATTAGAGTATCTGCTTCGCTTAGTTCGTATATTCCGAGGTGCGAAAATTACACACATAAAGACTGAGGCATTGGCGACTCACCCGCGGCTGAAGCCAGGATTGGGTGGCGGCAGCAGACTGTGGCGAGTTCTCTCGGAACCCCAGATTCCCGCCTATAACGTAAAAGGGGTTTATGACTCAACTGTCAATAAGTGGCTCAATCTCTCCAGTCATCAGGAGGCATCTTTAGATTACTTAACGCATGACAATTGGACCAGATGATTAGGTGTACTATTAAGGCTCTTGAGATTTAGGTGCAAATACTGTAATGTCTTTATCATCATCATCCTACGCACGTCTACCCCTCTCCACCCCATACTTCGGCGGTCCACTGACTTCACAGCGACCAAGGCCACGGAGTCGCTAGACCAGTACTGGGTGGCCTTATAAACTTGGTGCCTTTCATACAGTCACGTCGCCCCTCTTTCTCCAGCGACACTAGCACCGAGGGGGGTCAGTCTCAGGCGAACCCCCTCGGGCAGTCTTCAACAGGACTGCGCCTCCGTGCTCAACATGTTAGTTGGGCATCCTGTAGAGCGAGGTGTGGTTCCCAAGTAACGGTGCGATCCCTCTTATTCTAAGAAAAGTAAGGCTAGCCGGTAATTCCCCCTTCTTGACAGTCTCATAATTACAGAGTACTACGGCGGGTACTCTCAGTCAGATGGTCCATTAAGCTGACTACCGCCTCAGGATAAAAGGGTTATGCACATGATCATTAGCTCAGTCAACACAAGTACCAAATAAGAGTATAAAATAAAGTGCCATCAGAATAGAAAGATTAACCACTTTACTTTCATATTATTAGCTCAGTCATCAGGAGAATACAATAGAGTGCTGTCAGAGTGAAAAGATTAAAACCTCTCAGCTTTCCTGGTTATTAATTCAGTTTACACAAATCACAGTAAGAGAATAAAATAGAATCCATCAGAGTAGAGACATTGACCACTTAACTTTCATGCCGACACGTGGGCCGTATCTCAGCACACGTTGGGTAGCATCTCAGCACACGTGGGGCAGCATTTCAGCACACCAGTCTTCAGAGCACTTCACTAAACCACTTCAGACAACGAAATAAGCCCGCTCATGGCTCGACCGCTATATTAATTGAGACTACCCTCACTACTAATGCTGCCCGCTCCGAATAATGTTGCCAGCTCAGAAAAACTGACCAAAGACAAGTCGGTCGTCCGACTTGATACGGTACATCGTGACGGCTGTCACGACACACCCGCCCGCGACTGGAGAGACACCAGGCACCTGGTCCACCTCCTTATCTTCTCCAGGGCCTTGGTCGCGGCTGCTCACCGCTGTCCTCGTTCCTCAGGCATGCCTAAGAGGTCGTCGGGCATCTCATCGCTAGCGGTAAGATTAACTGGTGAATAACTATTGGTCTGAGTACCCTTATCAAAAATATCATCTACTGGAAGAAGTTCTTCTAACTAATATTACTTCTCCCTTTCGTTAAGTTCTGAAGAACGGTCGTCTTCGACTTCGATCTCCAGTGTATCAATCTCCATCTCTGCGGAGGCATCAACCTTATTCGCTTCCATATCAGCTAATGGTAACGAACTTACATCAACGTCTTCTGTATCGTCCACTTCCAGGGGATACAGCTGTGCGATAGATCTAGTAAACTCCTTGTCATCAACCTTCACTTTTGCAACTCTTATCATACCGTCCGCTCCCTTCGTTAAAGATGAAATTTTCCCCCACTTGCCAATCTTCCCTATTCTTTCTGTCTCCTTTGATCTGTACAATCTGTCCTTTAGATGGTACTAATTTTGATATACATCTAGGTTGTTTATGAGAATGGGAAAACCGTTCCCTTAGGCTCAGAAGATATCGGTTTGTGAACATATCTTTGAACTCGTTGAGAACAATGATGCCTCTTTTCAAGCTGTTTATGACATATATCTTTGTTTGTGTCCCTTGAGCTGGAAGTTCACGGTCTCTGGATCCCATAGAGATAGTTCTTCCCATGGCCATGAAGTCTGAAAGCTTCAGAATATGAGTTGGTTCAAAATACACGTATGTAAGTGGACGAGAATTAATTACCGCTTCTATCTCCTTGGCGACCGTGTTCAGCTGATTATCCGTCATTAGGTACTTCTGTAAGGTTCTCCTTAAGCAATTATTTACAATTGTCTAAGAGTCTTTCTTAATATCCACCAAACTATGGAGCTAGCTGCAGGATAAATCTCCATTTAATCTTCCTGTCAACATTGTAAGGTTTTGTTAAAACTTCTGACATCAGTTTAAAGTTGGTAGCGTTATCTGAAGTAATCACTGCAGGTGTTCATCTAGTGGATACTGATCTCCTCACGGCAGGAGGCCTTCTTCGGCAGTCAAATCTCGCACCACTTCCAAATGAACTGCCCGAACAGCTAAGCCGCAATATCCTATCTCCATCTTTAAACAAGTGTAGGCTCTTTCTCATGCTTGTTTCCTTACCAGCTAACTCTTCAGCAATATGTTCAGCTTGTATCTTCTTAATTTCTATAACGGTTGTAGATTATTTTCAGGTTATCATCAGACGTTACTTTCCTAGTACTTGAATCAGGGACTTGCTTCAGTTTTGGAATCTTCACAGCTCGCATCTAAATCGATATCTGTCTGCATCGGTTCCGACGTATCAGACAGACCCTCCCCCGCCAAACGAAGAGTCTCTTTTCTTGGTGTGACAGACCACCTTCCTTAGAGAGATCCTTAGTTATAAAGTCGGGTCACTTTAACTATTTGACCTTGTCTTCCGTCAGCAGGGCAGGTCTGGTAGCTACATCAGCCGGGTTAAATGAATGCCACATTACCGGTACACCAACCACGTTTATGACCTCGCTGTAGGCACAAGTAACAGCAACATTCCTGTTGTGCTTTCATTTCTTTAACGGTTCTGAATCTACGACACGTATAACTTGGATGACCGTCGTTACAGAAGATTCAGTTTCATTTACTCCTCTTGCTCAGGTCTCTTCTGAATAAAGGATGTTGTCCTCTGCTCCTTACATCTTCATACTTCCGCTTGAAACCAGGTTTGGGTAAAGTATGGTACCTAGTATACCTATTCGCGTTGTCGTATCGTTGATTGCTCTGAATATTACACTTCCTTGGATAATCTATCAAATAGCTGATGACCCTTGCCTCCCCGACGATGTTGCACGTTGGATCCTCTTCTGAACTTGTCTCGTATGTTCTTATCTATGGTGTGCAACGTCTCTGTGCAGTACTCTCTTTAATTGCCATAGCTTTGGTTATCCTATTGGCTTCCTAGCAAGCAGAATGATGTTGTCCTTTACTCGTTCTGTTTTCTCGTACCTGTCCTTTAACGTAGTAACTGCAACCTCGTAGATGCTATTGGTGGTACTTACTTTCGATCAATTTCTTTGCTTAGCCTTTAAGCGCCAAATTCAAATAAAGAAGTTTGTCTACATCGCTAAGTCTCCTGCTACCCACTTGTGATTCAAACTGGACCTAGAACAAAGCCTAGTTAAATACGTCGCCATTGAACTCAGGTAGACTCAGCTTCGGTAGTTTCCCGGTGACCTGTAACGCACTATCTCTAGACGTGGAAGGTTTGACATGCTCGATTTTAACCATAAGTTCGCATAGGACTTCTTCGGCTTTCAGTTAAACGGTGGTTATATCTGAGATATCTTTGATGGCTAGATCGTTGGCATGACCACAGTAATTATTCAAATTGTTTTCTATTTATTAAGACAAGTTTCTAATTTTGGATGAATTAATCTCTGCTTCAAATAATAATGTATCAGTATAGTCTTACTCGTGTGGGTCTCATTCAATTCACTAACCGATAAGATAAATTCCCTATTTTGACTATGCTAGCTTTTAAATGTTGGAGGGCTACCACTAATCTGTAATAGAACGAATAGAAACTAACAACTATCCATGTTAACACTGTATCGAACAAAACGGCCAATTTGTGCGCCCCCGCTGTGGTTTTAAAAATATAGTGACAGACGGCTGTCAGTGTCAGTGTGACACACACTCACGTTGAAATTTTGGCGAGGTTAAGTTTTATTCGCGCGGTCGTGTAAAGATTTTGATGTAATTGGATAGCATGTGGGGCACATAGGTTGATTCCGGGGGGCCCGTAGGAATTATGAAATCCATTAGTTGAATTGGAACCAGGGCGGGCTAAATAAAATTAGTGATTTGTTGGTTGACCCGCACACGTGTCGTGGCGGGCTAAGTGATTGGTGCAAGTGATATGTATTTGTCTGGGTTCAGCGCTAAGGGGTAGACGGGACGCCTAGGGCCTTTCCATACCACAGCAGCAGCCAGAAACAATCGCCGGGGAGGCGAGCTACCACCACCACCACAGCAGCCCGAAGCCAGCCGGCACGGCGGACTGCGGCCGAGCTGAAACGAGGCGGAGCGGCGTCGGGACGCGCAGCCACCGTCTTCATAGTACGTAAGTTAGTTTATATACATTATAATTTAGTATAGATTTAAGTTGGCTAGAAATAGCCTGGTAGCAGGGCAGATGTAGACTCTCTATATGAAACAAACACTATGTATGTATATGGGAAACAGTATAAAATTCTTCATTAAAATGTTATGTCACTATACACGATTACGCATAAATAAGAAACAACTAAAAAATTCTATTCACATTACCTATAGTTAGTTAGTGTAGTATATAGTTCTTCATACTATACCTAATGGTAGACCAGTTATCTAGGTATAAGGTACAAACAAATACAAACATACCTACATATTATAACGCATCGGAGTAACGCATAGTCAAAGGATGTAAATAAATTTATTTGTAATTCCGTTTATTGTTGTATTGAGTAACTCAAAGGAAAATAAATATCAACACTTTTATTGTAATATACACTGAAAGACACCTATAAAGTACACGTATCGCAACCAATCATCATTAAATATTCATATTTAAATAATCGCACCCTCAATCAAGCATTTATTTGTAATGAAAAACTTTAAGTAGTATTCACTAATGTTTCACTAGCCGCGCAATAAACCAAACCGTTTCATAAATAAAAATGGCCTACACCTGTCTCAATCCGAACTTACGCTTGGACTAGTTCGATCCAGATTAGGCTAGTGTTAATCTAGTTCAAATTTGCATCGTTATAAATAAACATGTTGTTCGGAACAAAATGGCCACTTACGGCTGGCAACCTTTTTTGTAGTTTTAATTTGTATTTGACAGACGACTGTCAATGTCAGTGTCAGTGTGACACACACTCACGTTGAACTTATGGTTAGGTTAGGACTTGAACGCGGGGTCGCGTAGAAAAGTTTTGGTGTAATTTGATGTGTAGGGCACATAGTCAGTTAAACTCGGCGGACCGTAGGAATTAATAAACAGCAACAGTGTAGAACATAAGTTTAGTTTAAAGTCAGTGATTTGTTTGGTCGACACGCACACGTGGCGTACAATTGAACGGTGCTATGTGGTATTGTGCGTATCATCACGTATTTGTCTGGGATCAGTACTGAGGGGGTAGCCAACGGGAAGTTAGGGCCTTTCCACCACCATAGCACCAGCCCCGAAGACGCGCGGGAGCGCGATCCAACACAGCAGTCGCCGGGGAGGCGAGCTACCATCACCACCGCAGCCAGCAGCGGCCTGGGCGCGGCGGACTGCACCGGGCTGAGCGGCGCGTCTCAAAGGAACTAGTATGTAAGTCGATTTAGTTTAATTATAATTTAAGATTACTTTAGTATTAGTTAGCATAGGCTGTAGGGTTTAGAGGTTCCTCGAGTGAGCCATCTGGACCATACATTGTTGGCTAGAAATAGCCTGGTAGCAGAGACGCTATTAGGGAAGTTATTGATGTAGACTCTCTATATCAAACAATTTTTTGGTAGCAGAGCGTGGTTTTGTCTACGGACTACTACGGTGTAATTAGTTATTAGTTTTAGTGTTAAGATTGTTTGCAACCGCATATTAAATTGAATTCAGAATGCAATTGTAATATGTAGGTTTTGTTGTGTGATTATTGTGTTGATTATAGCAAGTAGGTAGCGTAAGATTGTCTCATTGCGGTCAATGGGTTCATAATTAATTTAGTTCTTGTCTCGCATTTAGAATGCGTTGAGTAGGTAAGAAGTTCATTGCGGAAAGTCATTGCAAGTGCAATTGTCATGACCTAACTTGCTATAATTACTTGCTTAGTAGTGCAATGTAAACATTTGTTTTTTGGTTACACATTTAGAATGTATTTATTTAAGTTAGGATATGTATAGTCAATTGTTGAAAACCTAATTTAGAATTAGTCTTGGTACAACAAATAAATATTTTGATGTTAATTGTTGCATTTGTTTTGCAAACGGAATTTTAAGATTCTAGCGGTTTGCAAATAATTAAACATTTTGTTTGTTCCTTGATTGTTTAAAAACCTAATTTAGAATTTAAAGTTAAAGCATTGAAAATTGTGGTACTTTTGATTAGGTTTGTTGTTTTCATTTTGAAAACATATTTAAATATTGTAGGCATTTGATTCACAATATTTGTAGTTTGGTTGTCTAGCGATTGCAAAGCTGTAGGCACAATATCAATATTGCAGTTATGTTACATTAAAAATTGATTAACATTTTGTTTATTGTAGTTTTTTTTTGGAAACTAATTTGAGTTCCATTTATTTGTAACATTTGTTTGGTAAATGAATTGTTTACATAGTGGCGTATGTAATATTAAGGAACATTTTTATTTGAATTTTTATTTGTCTTTGGAAATTCGTTTGAACCGATTAGATTTGTTTTGTTCTACACAGCGGCATATGTGAAATTTGGTTGGATTATTATATAACGGTTTATACAATAATAATAGCACATTTTGTTTTGTTTGTGCCTTCATTTTTGAAAACCAATTTTAAAATTTAATTTGATTATTACATTGTTTTAAATTGGTTGATTTATGCATAGGGACTATGTAATAATAATAATTGCACATTATTTGTTAGTGCGCTTCTTGTTGCAAACCAGTTTAAGTTTTTTTATGTACTTATTAATTTTGGTTGTGGCTACATTGTAATTAAAAGGCTACATTAGTATGGAAAATTGCCCTGTCTTTGTGCTATTGTTGGACATAGAATCTAATTCCTCGTTATTTGTTTTTGTTGACAACGCGATGGCGGAGGCAGTCCTGGCCAAGGAGCTGCGCTGGTTCGTGCACATGCAGGGTCTGCTGTCTCGGAGAGACTGCGATGATGACATCCTCGAGCGAGCCAGGCAGTTAAGGCAGCGGGTGTCTTCGGTTGAGACCGCAATGGTGGTTTTGTCAGAGACTGCTTCAACATCCCACAAAGAGGTATGGTCGGCATACGAGGATGACTTTGACCAAATCATGGAGATTAATGATAATGTCGTCCAGGCGGCCTGCGACATTAAAAACCGACGGATAGGGGATGTCCAGCCATCCACACCGCCACCAA
Organism: Scoparia ambigualis; assembly: GCA_963921215.1. Classification (NCBI taxonomy): domain Eukaryota; kingdom Metazoa; phylum Arthropoda; class Insecta; order Lepidoptera; family Crambidae; genus Scoparia; species Scoparia ambigualis. The sequence goes on along the minus strand of OY992525.1, from coordinate 18,075,016 downwards.
TGGGAGGGCCCAGGATACCTGATAGGCTTCCTACCCATCAGATAGGAAGTTTGGGTGGCGAAGTGGAAGAAGGGTCATTGGTTGACGCACACGCGCGCCAATTGTTGTCGCTACCTAAGGTAGCCCATCGGGCGGACTTAAACACGCAGCTGTTGACGCCAGTCACAGTTGCGTGTACCGTGTTACGAAAATTAGGGTTGCCAGTAGCCGAGTGTTCGCTGCTACTGGTACACATTGTGTTGGACAAGATGCCAACGGACGTTCGTTCCCGGTTTGAGCGGGAAACAGCAGAGAAAGGGGGGGCTACTCTGCCGGGATTGGAGGAACTTCTAAAGTTCCTCGGCTGTGAGGCGGGAGTCGTAGCGACCTCCCAGCCTCACCTGCCGCCATCAGAGGCGCAGGCTTCAATGGGACGCCAGGCGAATCCCACTGTACAAGTGCAGCCAGGACACACTACGTCGCGGCGGGCGGCGCTGACTGCAGCGGGCGGCATGGACCCGGCTTGTACACAGTGTGGCCAAACGGGTCCATACTACGACGCGGTGCCAGGACCGACGAGGGCTGCGTGTAATGACGGGGCGGCGCATAGCAAGGCGCAGCGGCCTTTGCTTTGGCTATAGGCCTCAACGCCGCAGTGCATTTGGTGGACCACAGCTTTTATTATTGTTGGGTGTTCACAGGTCGGGAGCGGCTTCACCGATCACACAACCGCGGTGGCAGCGTTACACGGGCAGGGGTGCTCCAGCGCGAGCACACACCTACCAGCGGACTGGAGGCCCAGTCATGCGCGAGGCGCGCCCCCGCACCGGAAGATGAACCATGCGCAGGCGCGCGAACCCGCGCCTGCAGGTTACCATGCCGCCGGCCCGAGTGCGATTTGGGTATCACACGGGCGGGGGCCCGGTGGTGTCACGAAGGAGGGACCCCTCCCTGCAACTAGCTCTGTGCGCGCCAGCGTGCAACCGCGATCGAGCTATGCCGCAGCGGTTATCGTACCACCCGCGGTATCACACGGGCGGGGGCCTTCTTTGGGGATGCTCCCAACCCGGGCTAGCCTGCCCCTTTGCGAGAGCAAAACCACGGACGGTTTTGCTTTATACTACGGCGGCCGCGGTTTGAAAGATTTTAAAGAAATCTTACATTTGAAATTTTAATTTTCTGCGACATTGTTTGGTGGCATGTTTACCGGGAGTTTGACGGGGCTAACACAAGTCACCCTCTCCTCGGTACATGCATCTGTGTGAGAATGTCAATTTCGGTAACGGTAACGAAATTCGCCCGCAGGGATAACGGCACAGACATTGGTCTAGATCGGGCAGACCCACATTTTGTCACCTGGCCCAATTGACCTACTCTTGGGCTCAGGTGTACTAGGACGGGTCCTACCAGGCACCCAGATAGCTCTGGGTCGCTCTACACTGCTGGCAGTGCCAACTTTTTTGGTTTGTTTCTATTATGTACACAGTTTGACGACTCGACTCCGCATAGTCTAGAGTCATTGTGCCTGTGTACCATTTCCATAACTATGCACAAGTTTGGGAAATTGAGAAACCTCCCATGGTCTACATGGTAGCCCATGCCCATGAGGATTGTGAAGCCTTTCAATAGGCCAGTACGTCACGGTTGACGTCTGTTGGATGTGTTACTAGGTAACCTAATTTGTAATTTTGAATATTGTTTGTTCAAAGAGCTTTATTTGTGTAGTGCTCTTTCGGTGTATATTTTGTCACAGTGGACGTCTTCACCCGTGCAGCCGCAGACAGGGGGTCTGCCTTTGGACCGAGTCACTCAGTGTCTCAGTGTCAGAGTTCTGCTGGACCTTCTCGGTAAAACCGATCAACTTTTGCAACGCTCGGGTTGTACGTAAATATTTTGTGTTTTTTTGTGCCTGGCTACTAAGGCCGTCCTCTTGGGAGATTCTTCGTTATCCACGGAGGTCTCCGTCGTCGCGTTGGATCGTTTCGTGTCGCGTAAGGGTCTACCTTCACTTATTCGCTCCAACAATGGCACAAAATGGCAAGGGCATGGGTGTAACTAAATGATGTTTGTAAATTTTTCGAAAATAAGCTTTGGTAAATAAGATAATTTAATATTATTTTAATTTGGCTAATTAGATTTAGTATGTTGTTGAAGGAGAATGACTTGCTCTCCTTGCTTGTAGCTAGGGCAGCATTGTAAAGTTGTTAGTTGGCGAGCATGGGACTGCGGTTTGATTCCGCGATGAGCCACAGCAGCTGTCTCTCCTTGCCCGATGGATTGCGCTAACGATCGGAGCCTTCCGATCGGGGCAGGGGTCTGTTCGGAACAAAATGGCCACTTACGGCTGGCAACCTTTTTTGTAGTTTCAATTTGTATTTGACAGCCGACTGTCAATGTCAGTGTCAGTGAGACACACACTCACGTTGAACTTATGGTTAGGTTAGGACTTGAACGCGGGGTCGCGTAGAAAAGTTTTGGTGTAATTTGATGTGTAGGGCACATAGTCAGTTAAACTCGGCGGACCGTAGGGATTAATAAACAGCAACAGTGTAGAACATAAGTTTAGTTTAAAGTCAGTGATTTGTTTGGTCGACACGCACACGTGGCGTACAATTGAACGGTGCTATGTGGTATTGTGCGTATCATCACGTATTTGTCTGGGATCAGTACTGAGGGAGTAGCCACCTAACAATCCGACGTAAAATCGATAATTTAAACAATTACTAGTTTTAAGCTTGAGCTGTTAGTTACGATTTTTACATAGAATACCTTCAGGATTTTTGTTTGAAATATTAAATTTACTATTTACTTCATCCAATATACCAAACCCACATCAACGGTAGCTAGAAAAATAGCAGACTACAAAATATCAATCTAGGCCATAAATAATGACACTACTACTCTTCTACTCTTTCGCCAAAGAGGTTACCGCCGAGGTTCAACTTTCACTCCGAGAGTAAAGTCGGACTAGCGTACTCGTTCATTACTTCATGTTTGATAATAGTAGAATTTATTAACACCGATTTAATACTTGGAGTAGCCTTACTCAACTTCAACGTTTATTAATGAGATGGAAAGAGAGTTCGCTCACATGATAAACGACATTTAAAGTTGACAGATGTCGTGACATTTCACTTGTCTAAGATTAACGCGCATTAAACTTATTGATGGCTCGTGCACTCGATAAGCAACAGTTACAGTAAACTAAACATCACTATACTTCATTAAGATATCACTAACCAAGTTTCTTCAGAAGTCACCGCCCTATTCGCATCATAAATAAATCACTAAGTCAAAATTCAAAATACTTAAATTTCGCTTATATAAATCCGAACACGCTTAGGGGAAAACACAAACTTAATTTCAATATTTACTTATACTTCGCTTGGCCTATTCAAACTAACTTAGACTTTAAATTCACTTGATCACATGTTAGACGAGATAAATTTCTCAAAGGGATAAGTCCGCCCGATTTACATGACCGTACAGTACACACGGTGTGCGGATCTACCATATTCGTACAATACAGCATAACGCTATGCCATACTATAACATTACTTATGATACTTTTACTGCTATAACAACAACCACTAAACATATTTTTACCCAATAATCGCTGATCGATGGTGGTTCATAATAGTACATCTTGTGGGCAATAGGAGTCTAATCTACCGTGGAGTTAACTCACCGACGACACTAGATGGCGTTGGTTTAGCGACAAAATTATTTTATAGGAAATGTAGCAGAAAATGTTACTGTTACGGCGAAGGGCGTTCGCCGTAACAGCGACGGAATAAAAGATGTGGGTTGGGTAGGTTATGGATAGTGAAGTACTTACAGGGATACACAGGAACCTGGAGACGAGCGGACCACGGTCGGCGAGGTAGGTTGAGTTCCTGGCGCACAGTCACTACACTAAACAATTCACTAGGGGGCACTGGTTCGTTAGGCGTTACGGGGGAGCTGGTAGTCCGAGCTCCGTAACTGCACACACTGCACACATATGCTATTTCGAGGGCTCGTATTTTGTGGGCGTCTCGCGGTAGCTAGCAGACAGACTGACTCACTCGCCGGCCGCGTCGTTTCTTGACCTGCTGCGCGCCAACTTCGCGATACAACGCTAGATGGCGCTAGGCGTATCTTAATACGCTTACAAGAGGTCTCGCCCGTGGTGAGTACATCCTCCGGGGCCCAGGGTGGGCTCATCCAGAGGGAGCCTGGCAATCTTGAACACAGGCCTCCGGAGGTGTCCATTGGCGGTGTCCAGGTCCACCACCCGCACGACGCCATCCTTACCAGGCAGGGTGCGAGTAATGCGCCCCAGTCTCCATTGAAGGGCAGGCAGGTTGTCCTCCTTGATGAGGACAAGCTCGCCAACTCGGGGAGGGGAGGATGGGGACAACCATTTGGAGCGGGTTTGGAGTGTGTGAAGGTAGGACTGGGTCCACAGCGTCCAGAAGCGCTGGGAAAGGGCCTGTACAATCTGGAATCGCCTACGTGTGGAGATCGGCCTATCTTCCACGGATAGTTCGGGAAGGGCCGTTAGTGGGCGGCCTATAATGAAATGTCCGGCAGTAAGCGGCTCAAAGTCTGAAGGATCAGACGAAAGTGGGCAGAGAGGTCTAGAGTTAAGGACAGCTTGGATTCGTGCTAAAAGTGTGGAGAATTCCTCAAATGTGAGGTGCTGTTCGCCAATTACGCGATATAAAAGTTGCTTTGTTGATTTTACGTTGATCTCATGTAACGCACCGAACCATGGTCCCTTAGGGACGTTTAACAACCAAGTAATGTGCTGACCAGCGAGCTTGTGCGCAATCGTGTCATTATTCAAGGCAAGAAAGTTTTGTACTTCAATGAGCTGATTTCTAACGCCTACATAATTTGTACCGCAGTCCGAGCGGATGAGAACCGGGGCACCGCGGCGTGCTATAAAACGCTGTAACGCCGCGAGGAACGCTTCCGTGCTGAGGTCCGAGACCGGTTCCAAATGAACCGCCTTAGTGGAGAGGCACACGAATATACAAAAGTACGCTTTTAAGAGTTTAACATTATGTAGGGTACTAGATTTAACGAGGAATGGGCCGGCAAAATCGGTCGTGACTTGACTAAATACTGGCTGAGGCGTAACTCTATCGGCTGGCAGGTCGGCCATGAAGGGCGCTTGCGGCTGGGCCCGGCATCGAAAGCATCTAATGCATTTAAAGACTCGGTGTCTAATAATACGGCGCGCGGACAATATCCAAAATTGTTGGCGTAGGATTGCGTGTAAGGTGTCAGCGCCAGGGTGGCAGTGTATTTTGTGGTAGTGGTCAATGATGAGGTCTACAAGTGGGCTAGAGCTGGGAAGTATGAGCGGATGCTGCGCGTAATATCGGATAGACGCATGGGACAGTCGTCCACCAACTCTAAGGAGCTCATCTTTAATGAGAGGTGACAGCCGCTGGAGTCTGACGGAGCAGATTTTGCCAGTTTGAAAGCGGTGGATGTCCTCTGCAAACTCATTGTGCTGAACACTGCGCACCCAGTAAAGTAGGGCCTCTCTTCGTTCACTGACGTACAAGGGGCCTGAGCGTCGCGAATCTGGGTGGTGTCTGCAGTTGTGCAGAAAGCGTTTTAGACAAGCTGTCACTCCGACGAGCTTGTCTAGTGAACTGAACCGAGTGAGCAGGTCAAAGTCAAGACCGGGCACTGTGACCAGTGACGGGACGTGTTTGGGCTTAAGGCCGGGCAGGGCGTGATGGCCCAGAGCTAAGGGCATCGCAGGCCAAGACTCACAAGGCTGTCCAAGAAACGTGGGAGACCACCATAGGTCGTGGGTTGACAGGGATTGCGCAGACATCCCTCTGCTTGCGCAATCTGCCGGGTTGAGCTCGGAAGTTACGTGTCGCCAGCTACATTCTGGTGAGCCTGAGCTGATTTTGACTACCCTGTTGGCTTCAAAGGGTTGAAGACGGTGAGGCGGTGTATTGAGCCAGGGCAGGACTATCGTACTGTCTGACCAACATATGTGTTGTTGTATACTGATATGGGCCGATAACTGAACTGACACACGGATCATGAGCTGGAAGAGTAGAGTGGCGACCGACAACTCTAACTTGGGGATTGTGAGGCGATTCTTGATTGATGCGACTCGCGACTTGGCGACAATCAAGTGTACCAAAGTATCTCCGGAGGCATCGAGCTCATGGAGGTAAACAACGGCGGCAAACCCGGCTTCAGAGGCATCTGCAAACCCGTGAAGCGAGTATGCAGCTGAGCCTTTGTTTGCACAAATGTGCCGAGGGAAGCGAATGCTAGACAACAGCGGCAGATCCTCTGAGATGTGGTGCCACTCCGTTTGTACTTCAGAGGGAGTGGGCTCATCCCATTCCAGCTTCAGTAGCCACAATTGCTGAAGCAGCAGCTTTGCGCGGAAGATAACGGGGGAAACCCAACCGTTTGGGTCATAAAGTGAGGCTACCCTGGCTATCATCAGCTAGCTGAAGCAGAGTGCGGATTGCATGGTATGGGCTTGATCTTAAGCCGTAGGTGACTGCATTGAGGGCGTAGGTGAGCAGAGGGTGATCTGGTGAGGACCGCCATAGTATCAGCTGATACCGTCTCTGGTCTGGGGCAACCAGCACATTTCTGAACATCCTCTGGATGTCAGTGCTGAAACGACTGGATGCGTTCTGAAGGACATGATGATGTCCACAATGTCCTGTTGAATGGCGGGGCCTGTGTGTAGGCATTCATTTATGCTGACACCATTGGAGCTTTTGCAGCTACCTTCAAAAACAATGCGCAGCTTGTCCGACCCTGACTTAAATACGCCATGGTGAGGGATGTAGAAGTGAGGTTTATGGGCGAATGTATTTGGGTGACAGGGAGCCATGTGCCCTAAGTCGATGTATTCGGCCATAAAGTCGACGTATTTGGAACGCAGAGACGGGTTCGCCATTAGCTTCTTCTCAATATTGAGGAATCTGCGTAATGCGATAGGGTGAGTTTTACCTAGTTGAGGGGCGTCCTTTAGAAAGGGCAGAGCGACCGTATATCTGCCTGAGGGATCGCGTGTAGTGGTAGAGCGGAAGATTTCCTCGCATTGTTCCTCCAGGGGATCATTATGAGTGTGAGATTGAGGGAGGGGCTCCTCAGACTCCCAGAACCTTTCCAGACTTTGACGTATGTCCTGGGCTGATTCAGCTGAGTCTGGTTGTGAGCTAACGACGTGAGCTGAGTTAACCTGCTGCACCGGCTGCGCATACAAGTCCTCAATGGGTCCTATCAACGCGAAGTCGAAAATCGTGCCGAAGGCTATGGGCTTGCCCGGGCCCAACGAGACCTTAGTCCCGTCCAACACCTGGCCAAGAACGTCCGACCCCAATAAGAGGTCGATCGGGGCTGGTGTGTGGTAAAGCTGGTCAGCCAATGGCACGGGTGGCTAGCCTACTCGTAGTACGTGGGAAATGTTCGGTACCTTCTCTAAGGGAAGGTAGCCAGTGACGTTTTTTAAAATGTGAGCTGTGGCAGTGATTAAAGGAGTATCATTGTAAGTGGATCGGCATACTATTGTTATTGCCGCCTTTGACTCATGTTTGTGCTGATTCCCAACTCCTGTAATTTTTAAAGAAGTGGGTTTTGATGGCAGGTTCAAAAGTCGTGCCATGCGTGACGTTATTAATGTCAGCATACTGCCACAGTCCAACAAAGCTCTGGCTGTGTGAAGATGGCCTTGTACGTCCGCGACTCTTAGTGTGACGGTTGGCAACAAAATGGGTGTGCCAGTGGGCACGGAAGGTGAGTGAGCTGATTGAGTATCAGCTGAAATTGTATGAGCTGAGTATGTATCAGCTGTGTGGGCATGGGCTAATGGGACATGGGCTAAATGGGCATGGTCTGAATGGGCATGGTCTTGTTCAGCCTCTTCGCTAGGGTGCTCCGTGATAGTTGGGAGTCATAATTGCTAGCGGCGTTCGCTGGGCCTACCTGGCGAACCGGACCTGGGCGGGCTGGCTCTGTGAGCAGAGCTGGGTTTTTTTTTTTGTGCTCTTGGCTCTAACGTAATCAGAGCATATTTTCTTCTTGTTTTATCTTTTGTTACTAGTGGGACAATGTCCTTTTTATTGAGGTGAACTGAAGGTCCACGTCCTAACGAATTGCGGGGCGCTTATGGGCCCCCCCATAGTGAAAGAATTTTAGGTGATGTATCACTTTAATTCTATTTAGGGTTTAGGGTGTAGTTTTTTATTTTATTTTAAATTTTTGATTGTTAATTTTTATTTAGTTTTTATTTTTGTTGCTTTTACTTGTTTAGATTGATTCGAACTTTTGTTATTTTATAATAGTTTAGGTTAGATTTAAGTTTAAATTAACTTTAGTTTATTTTGGTAATTTTAATTTATATAATATAGTTAAGTTTGTTTTGGCTGTTTTAAAATTTGTTTAAGTTTTAATTTGGTAATGTAGTTTATAGTTTAGTTTTTAAGCTTATTTATTTTATATTGTTCAGTCAATTGTTTTTTATTTTTGTTTTTGAGCTGTCTTTTTGTTTGTTTAGATTGTCTACTTTAGGTTCAATTCTTATTTATTTTTATTTGATTTAGTTTAATTTGTAGAGTTTAGTATATTGTTTAATTTGTGGTTTTTTAGTATAGTTTTTTGATTTAAGTATTAGTTTAATTATTTATATGATTTTTAGTAATTTTGTTGTATTATTGTTTTATTTTATTTATTTGGGTAGTAATTTAATTTATTTATGTTAGTTTGTTCTATAGTTTAATTTAGTTAGGTTAGGTTTAAGTTTTCAAATTGTAGTTATAAGTTAAGTATTTAAGTTGGTTAATTGTTTGTGTGTTTGTTTAGTAATTTTGTTTATTATTTGTTTATTTGTTTGTTTATATTTTGTTGAGTTAAGTGTTAATTTAGGTTTGTTGTATTTATAAATAATTAAGTTGATTCGTTTTGTAGACAATCTAATTACCGTAGTCGGTCTGGCCCTGCAGACGCAGGACCACCGATCGAATACGGGGGCATTCGTTGGTGTTTGTGGCATTATGGCCGGTATCAATCCTTGTGCCCATGCGCGTGTTATGGGACGAGCAATTGTAGCACTTAGGCCCCTGGGTCTTGTTGGGGCATTGTGCTACTTGGTGGCTCGGACTGGCACAGTGGGCACAGGGTTTCCTTTCGGACTTACATTTTGCCTTCGTATGGCCGTATTGAAGGCATTCCCGACGCTGCATAAAACGGCTGAAGTCCTCAACGTGGACCCTACTATGGTCCACGTTGAGTCTCCCGAGCGCTAAGATGGTGAGTCGCATCTCGGGGGTGACCTCGACAACCGTGTTATACAGTGCCGGGTTTCTATTTGATGTCAGGAAGCATATACGAGTGATCGCCACGTCGTTTTGAGCAGCAAGGACCTCCGCTAGCTCCTCGCGGGCAACATCTTTTGAGATGCCCTTCAGGATAAGCAGCGGTGGTCTCTGCTTCGCCTGCTCAGCGGCGAAATTAACACTTTTAGCGTGGCGGGCTATAGTCTCCTCGCATTGCTTCCTGTCATCAAATTCTACCCTCAATTTGGCCTTGGGCAACGACTGGATCCTTATTGGGGCGTATTTGTGCCTCCGGAATGACACCTCCTGTTTCCAGCGAGATACCACCTCCGGAAGCTTCAAGGTGCAGTCATAAGATGAAATTATGACTGCGGGGTGGGTTTTGGGCGTAGATGGTATAGCCCTGGCGGCTACGCTAGCGTAGGAGGGAGCACTCGGGAGCAAGGCTTCTTGGACTTGTGGAACAGTGCGAGCGCCGGTCGGCGGACCCTGGGCAAGAGGAGCCTCTTTCAGTGCGGCTGTGACCATATTGGCGGTCAGCCGCACAAGATCTTCGAGACGCGCCTGTTGCGCCAGCATCTCGTCGACCTTTTGGGTCACCTCTTGCCGGATCTCCGCCGTTGCCTCGCTCTGCATCGCGACTACGGCGCTCACGCTGTTGTCCAGCTTGTGGCCCAACTCCCTTATGCTATCCTCGCTAACTTGTTCCTGATCCTGTTCGTGGGAGATATCTGGTTTGTGGGCTGCTGACAGCAGTGAGACCAGGCAGCTTTCTATGCCGACCGCGGAGTCAATAATCACCTCCTTATTGGCCTTCGTTACTGACTTGCCCGATCGAACCGCCTCAGTTATTTGCCTGCAGTATTTTCTGACCAGTGTTCTAAAGGTCCTTATGATCTGCAAGTAGGATCTATCCAGGGTACCAGGCGTCTCTTGTTCGCTCATCTCGCCAGGTGGCGGACTAAGCATATGCGCCATATCAAGTTAGGTTAGAGTAAAGTTAGGGTAAGGTTAGGTTAGATAAAAAATTTAAAAGTTAATTTTTAAGGAATTTTGTTATAAATTTTTTTTACGAAAAGTTAAATTTTATGTATTTTTAAGTTCAATTTATGATTCTATAAAGTTTTGGAAGATTTAAAATTTTGAAGTTTTTGGCCGAAATTTTTCTAAGTTTTTTGGTACTTTTTTGTTTTTCAAGGAATTTCAAAAATTTTTTCAGGAGTGGTCTCTATAATTTGAAAAAGTCTTATATTAATTATTTGGTAATTTTAGGTTATTTCCTAAGAGGAAATTTAAGAGTTGAGCAGAGCTGGGTTGCACCTGTTTAGCATGTGCGGGTTCGTGCCGCCTGCTGTTTCTGGGACGCTCCCTCGAGTGCTCTCTTAGCTGTGGTGGGGGTATATGTACAGACGAATGAGCTGAGTGCGTTGGGTCGTCTGGTCGATGTAGGGACGTGTGGTGGTTGGAGCTCCCACAGTCCTTGCATGCCCCCCTTGACCTGCACTCGCTCTCGTAGTGAGGGCCGAGACAACGCTGGCAGCAGCGCTCGCGTGCCTGTACAAAGTCCCAACGGCCCTGCGTTGGCTGGGCATTGTACCATCTGCACGTCATGAGCCTATGTCCCTAGTGGCACAATAGGGACAGTAGGACGTCGAGCGTGAGGAAGAGGACGAGGACGATGATGAGGAGCAGCTTTGCTGGAAGGCCGAGTAGACGGGGAAGGGCTGACTGCGAGCCGGGGAGGTGGATGGGCGGTGACGCATTTGCTGCGCTGGGCGGAACGGTTGGTGAGTAGGCTGATCATAGGCGCGGTGAGGCGATGGAGCTGAGGAGCGGCCACGGTAATGGTCGGGCTGTTGCTGAGCCACCTGAGCATAAGTGCGATGGGGCAACTGAGGAGGCGCGCGGCTACGAGAAGGGCCGGGCAGGGCGGGAATGGGCTGTGGCTGGGCTATGTTGGAGAACTCTGTCTCCACACAGCGCGCGTGCTCCTCGAGGTAGGAGATAAGGTCCCTTAACGTGGGCAGTGTGTTACTAGACCCGTGCCTGCGTTCAAATAGCGTGCGGAGCTCGCCCTTGAGCTTTCGCACCACACAAACACGTAGTCGTCTCCTATGTGCAGATCTGAATTGTTGAGGGCACACTGAGCCGATATGAGCGGCGTAAGGAATAGTGTGCGGATGTTCGAGCGCGTATGGATGCTTGGCAGCCCCAGGATGATGTCCACAAAACTATCAATGAGAACCCGGCGGTTCTCGTACCGCTTGGTGAGGATGTCCATAGCCACGGCAAAATTCTCATTGGTGACCTTTAAGTGGGATACCATACTTAATGCCTCACCGCTGAGACTTGAGAATAGGTAGTGGAGCTTGACTGCGTCCGACAGGGTCGCCATGTCGTCAGTCAGACTCCTAAACAGCGCAATGAAGGAAGGCCAGTTCTCCACTTTTGAGCTGAACCTGGGCAGAGCTATCTTGGGGAGGACGGCTGTGGGCGTATTGATGCCGAAACTGGGCTGAGCGCTATGGGTTGGGGATGACGTGGAAGAGGTTGAGATTTCCTCCCTAGCCATAAGTATCCCCAGGTACGCTCCGGAGGCTTTTGTGTGGTTCTCAGTGTATGTCTTCTCGTTCTTCTCGTCCAGGTCCTCCTCGTCAAGAATGCTATAATACACTGCGTCCATCCTGTCTTTCACGCCTTGTATCTGTGCGAAACGCACGTTAAACTCCAATTTGGAATGTGTGGTGCCGCCAGCAATAATTTGTGACCCTAACTCAAGGAGCTGAAGTATGGCCTTAACTGCCTCCCTAAATATCGCGGCTTGTGACTTGGTCGGCATCGCGATGAACAAAAGGATACAAGAAAAAATAATAAAAAATAAAAAAAAATTAACAAATTTAAAGGCAGTAAAAAGAACAACACCCTGTATATATTCTATAGTTGGGCTGGACGTATTTGTTTACTAAGGTAATGGCAAATGGGCTAAAATTAACGCAACAATAAAGAAAGCAAAACTAAGTTGGGACGCCTTGTATATGGTTCACGGGTGGGCAAACGCATGTGTATGTGTATTTCTGTGTTTATTGAACGCGCGTACGTAATATTAGCCGACCGCAAAACAAAAAACAAACAAAACAACAAAAAAGACCACGTCATCCGTAGCCCACTATTGGGCAAGGCGCTCACAGTCGGGCAGACCTGTAGCGGACACTAGCGCGCAGAATGAGTCTGTCGCAAAAAAATAATAAAAATTAACAAATAATAATAACTTAATTAAAAAAGAAAATTTGGACACTCTGTCTGTGTCCCACAAGTGGGCAAACGTGTGTAGAAGCACTATGCTTGTGTGGTGAGCACGCACAAGAATGAGCCGATTGCCAAGTCAAAAATTAAAAACAAAAAAATATATAAAATTAACACGAGCGAAAAAATAAAGCACGCTACTTGGCACGCGTGGTGAGCATGCAATAGATCTGAGCCGATTTAACACGACACGAACATAAAAAATTCATTAAAAAATAAAACGGGAAACCATCTCTCGTTATAATACCATACGTAACGTAATAATTTAACTACTTAGTTACCGAACAATGTATCATTAGCAGTGGTCGGAGTAGGTATATTGAATTAAGGTCACTGACATCAAACGTATATGTTAATATGGATACTCCTCCGAGTTTCCGGATTATTATGATAAAAATACCGAAACATCGAAATTATTACATGAAACTAGTTAAAAATGTATCAATACTCTCAACGCTATGCTGCTAGTGGCGCTGGTCTCCATCTCTAATGTTGGCCGTATCCATTGTCTCAATCTCGCAAAAGAAAAGAAATCACGTCTTAAATTATTATTAGTGATTTTTTTTGTTAATCTTTAAATATCTTGGAAACGGTGCGTCCTACGCTAAAATGGACGAAATTTTGTCCCCCCTTTATAAAACCCCCGTCTAACGCTAACCAACCATCACGATGGTACAATTATTAATAATTGTCGCTTTTTAATAATTATTTAGGGTAAGTAACGATTAACTAGTTTAGGAAATGTAGTTTATAGATTTGTTGGGCTTATTTCCCCTTTGGAACTCATTGACTCACTTGGCCGCACATTTGGTCGTTGATTGTAGAGGTTAAGTCACTCTCACACAGGCCGGTCAACGGATAGGTGACCAAAGCTTTATTGTTTCGACCTGTTGGCTAATGTTGAGCCGGCTCTTTGGCCTAAATAAAAGTGTAAGGCCTAAGTAAAAAATCAAAATGTAGAACTTGTAACCGATGAGGATTAAAAATAATTATTTTTAATAAAACTGTAATAATGATTATTTGTATTAACAATAAACAATTTTGTTTGCTTACATATGGTTTTTTATTTTATTACTCTATTTACCAAATTTTTGGAAACTCCGGTACATTCCGGAAGAAATGCATGTCCATGTTATGATATCATGACGCAAGTATCTAAAATCAATATACCTACTCCGACCACTGATCATTAGACAACGATCGTATAGGTACCTACACAAGTACGCTCAAATCACAACAACATTACAACATTGCATCACACTTTCGATTTGTGATCAAACAATCGGATGCATACACAAAATCAACAATAAAAATAAAATAATTTAAGTGTACGTTGGCCAGCTATACTAACACAATTGTTTTCTGAGTACCGACAAAAACTTTTATTGGGGCAGGCCGTTTCGCCACGAGATATAAATCGTAAAGTTACGGGAACAAATGAATTTAGAAATGATGGCAGGAATTAAGTTATGGGCGGAAATAATTATTTTTAGCGGACTGTAATTGAATGAGCTGATGGAACGTGAAACCAAGTTATGGTGAAATGGGAAACAGTTTAACGGGAAGGTCGCCGGTTTTTAATATTACCGGTTCGAATGACCAGAATGTTACGGCGAAGGGCGTTCGCCGTAACAGCGACGGAATAAAAGATGTGGGTTGGATAGGTTATGGATAGTGAAGTACTTACAGGGATACACAGGAACCTGGAGACGAGCGGACCACGGTCGGCGAGGTAGGTTGAGTTCCTGGCGCACAGTCACTACACTAAACAATTCACTAGGGGGCACTGGTTCGTTAGGCGTTAGGGGGGAGCTGGTAGTCCGAGCTCCGTAACTGCACACACTGCACACATATGTTATTTCGAGGGCTCGTATTTTGTGGGCGTCTCGCGGTAGCTAGCAGACAGACTGACTCACTCGCCGGCCGCGTCGTTCCTTGACCTGCTGCGCGCCAACTTCGTGATACAACGCTAGATGGCGCTAGGCGTATCTTAATACGCTTACAAGACGTCTCGCCCGTGTCGAGTACAGTTACCTATACATTCATATTATGAGTTATTGTTATATCTTTATAGCATATTCGTTATCTAATATAACGATCACCTGTAGTACACAATATTAACTGAAGCCTCACTCGCTTGCGCATAATAAAGAGGCACACTGTACACATGTACCCAAAACTATGATCAGGTACGTAAATGTAGGTACATGAGAAGTTAAAATAATAACCGCTCAGCTTCAAATAGTTTTATGAGTCTATACTCATATGTACTGACAGCTCTTTATGTATAAATGGATTTAAATAGAATGTTCACACATAAGCATAACACATAGCATGAGAATTTATTATGAATGTTCAAGATCAAAGTATAAAATATTTGTTCCACAACTCACATTGTATTGGAAAACTTTAAAGTGCCTATTCACTCACATGTCCAATTAATTTTACTAGATCAATGTCAAAGGAATCTTTAATTATATGTGGGCATTAAAACTCCTAGATGTCAGTAATTAGCTAACTAGTTACAAACACAATATGTAAGTAAGTACTACAATTTGACTGCACTTGTTCACCCTTTAAATAAGTAATTTTTATTGTAAATGACCTAAACTGACATTTTATTGTAAACGTGTAGCATGTAACCTGATACTTTGATAACTGTAATTGGATACTCTTTCTTAGACATTCTGTCTGTATGGGTCACCGAATCATGACTAACAACCTACCACACATTACTGTAAAAACCCTGTTTTTCTCTTAACAAGTAATATATTAATAAAATATTTTCATTTTATACGCGTTATCGGGACGTCGTACGGTTCGGAGCGTCGTGTTTCGGCGCGTGCCTTGGTATCGGCTCGAGGCAGCCACGACGCAGCCTGCCACCCGTTTGTCTGTCTATCTACCAAGGCGGTTAATCTCGAAGAAGTTGCTGATTTGACGATGGAAAGCTTTTATTGCTAACTTGGACAGATTTGTTTCCCGTAGAGGACTGCCGTCGCAGATCCGTTCTGTTAACGGAACCAATTATATGTGGGTGCGGAACGTTACTTACGAGAGGTAGTTGAGTTTTTAACGTAAAACAGGTGCCCTCTTCTGTCGGGGCACCAACTGGACCGTCAGTCCTCCGAGATGTCCCCACTGGGGTGGGATTAGGAAGCTGTTGTTAAGTCGGCAAGACATTTAGCTCGCGTGATCGGATAAACCGCGCTAACTTTGAGGCATTAACTACGGTATTTGTAGCGACGGTGTCACGACTGCCTGTTGTTTAAGGGATAGGCCGGGACTTATTCGAGCGGGTGGCTGTTTAAAACCAGCAATGAATAGGGTAGGATAATAAAAGTGTCATGGCGGTAAAATTGACATTCGTATGACACTTCAGTTCGGTATCGGTTCGGTTTTCGGAATAACACGTAATGGCGGAGGTCTGTTAAGTTTCAGTGCTGATATTTGATTTTCCCACGGTACGCGACAGCTCAGACCTCATTATATGGTGTAAAAACAACCGCGGGTTGTACGCGTTTATATTTCTGACGGCAGAATTCACGTCGCGTTGTTGTGACTTCAGTTTTGGTGTGTCGGTACATGCCCACGTGCATTCGTTTTGAATCAACAGTTAATTGGATAATATCTCAATAATCTCCTTCTAAACAGCCATCGGAGGCTGCTGTGTGTGATTAATCGGACGAACAAACGCGACGGCGCACACTGGCTCGTCGCCATACAAACGGTTGGACGTTGCCTTTTGTAACGTAGGTTTAAATATATGTCTACACTTAGTTAATAATAAAAGGTTACTTACTATACTATTGCAAACTACTCACTTTTTAATTTATAAAAATATATTTCATGGAAAAGTATAGACTTCAATCTAACACAAATGAATCTGTGCAAAAATTGATGTGGTTTCAAGTCTTAATATATTAAAATGTAAGCTTTATTAATGTATTTCTTTTACATAATGTGACAGAGTATAATGCATTTATTTAAAAGACCTAGTTATTGAACCAAACATAGCATTGTTTTCTATATTATGATTAGATTTTCAAGTACAGGTCAGTTTTACCTAAAAGTTGACTTTTAAAGAAATCCCCAGAAAACCCCAAAGTGCTACTGTTTTAAATATTAAGGTAATATGTTGAGTAACTACTTTATAAAGTAATATTGATCTCATGTGACCGCATTTTAGAGAAAATGACAAAAATAGTTTTACCCCTACAGAAATATAATAGCAATGGTTCACGGAGGAGACATCATTGAACATAACGGGATTGTACCTATTGGTCAATTATCTTTACCGCCTCTTTTAATTACCGCCTCTGTGGTCTAGTGGCTAAGCCACCGGTTATAGACCCAGAGGTCCCGGGTTCGATTCCCAGCGGGGGGTACATCTTTGTGTGCTCGGTTTGGTTGGTGGTAGGGCTGTGAAGTCCGCCTGGATAGCTGTTTGTAGCATTGTTGTGTTCTGACAGTTTGAGATAAGATAGCCATCTCCTCAGTGGTTGAGGATTCCTGGTGAAGCGCGCTTCCACCTTCGGCCTTATCGTCACTTACCATCAGGTGAGATGGAGCCCAAGCGCTTACCCGTTGTGGAATAAAAAAATAAAATAAAAATCTGAAGATGCACAAGAGACCATTCATAAAATCTTCAGATATCTAAGACTACACCACACGCGCAAAATATCCAGACAATTGTGTAACACCGAACTTAAACATTGTTTATTGTTACTGTCAGATCCTGTGTTATCTAGCCGAATAGTGCGTAAAACGCAACAAGTATTTTTATCCGATGCTAGAGAGCTAATTGAAGATAATGACTCATCCATTACTTATGAACCTGAAGAAGATGGATATATATTTTTTTGTATTAACTAAACTGTGGCTGATAATAAAATATTTTGTATTTACTTATTTGAACTACTATTACTATTTTTTTATGAAATAAGTACAAAAAATATTTTTATTAAATTTTTCAGTATAAAAATATTTTTTAAGAAATTTTTCACACTAAATAAATTTCATGGAATTAAGTTCTTCTATATTTTTCAGTACACATTTTATTTTAATATAAATTTCAAACGATCTATATAAAATAATTAAGTACGCAAACTAAGTGTACATTTAACACATTATTTTAAAATGACTTATATCTTTATTTTTTTCAAAAATGGTGTCAAAGTATAGTTCCTTTACTTAATAATGCTGTCTGAAAATTTCAGGCTTCTATATAGTCGGGTTCAGAAGATATGACAATATATATGTTAGGACATAGCGCTGTCCTACCGTTTGTATGAAGACGAGCCAGTGTGCGGCGGCGCGTATATTGCGAACATACCTCTCGTTAGCAGGCACGGTTAGCCTCGCGTGGTGAGCTGGTGGGAACCGGTTCCCGGCGATATCGTGGAGGAGGCGGCTGCTCGGCGAGTGGAACGGGGCCATCTGGACAGCCTCTAGGATTCGGCCGGCGTGGCAACGCCGCCAGAGGCCAGGAGCCATCACAGCAGCTGATCTGCAACATCCTTTGTTCCTCCCCCCTCCCCCTCGGTCCTCTCCTCAGGTTGCAAGGCGGGTCAACCTTCATCATTCGGTGAGTTTAATAAATAACAAACATCGGCATAGTCGAGAAGAGGGAGAAGAAGAGACTGAGCGAGCATAATTTTGGTGTTGTATGGTAGAAAAAACTGGAGTCGCTTGAGAGAATGATAAGAATAATGCATGCGCCTACTCACTTCATTTACCTGTGATCTCCAGCTATGCGATTCTCTAAGCGACACATAGACGCTGCGCGCATGGCTGTAATATGCTGTCTCTTTCCAATTCTATGAATATGAAAGAGACAGAGTCATTTGTCAGCGCTGCGGCAGCCGCAGCTATCAAGGCTTTAGCTTAGAGAATCGCACGGCAGGACAGATTGCGATCAATAACGAGGCCAAGATTTTTGGTTTTCTGCGCATAAGCAAGATTCACTCCATCATACGTAACCTTGGGGAGTCCATCTAAATCCAACCTGTCGTACAGCCTATTGCTACCAATAATAATATCTTATGATTTGGTAGGGTTCACCAGCAATCCAAAAGCACTCGCCCAAGCCTTCATCGCGAGGAGATCCTTATTAATTGTTTCGATTGTAGTGTGAGTGTTGGATAAAAGGAACTCCAGTTTCAGTTTTATCACTTTTGGATTGCTTCGTGTGTTCTGGGCCTCAATTTAATACTGACTAGCATAAAACATGTGTCTTTGAAAACTTTCTTTTAGATTTTAAAGTACTTAGGTATAAAAACCGAATGCATTTTTTGAAAAATTAAAGTGTCATTTATTGATGTCTTTAAACTGAATTCTTTGTGCCTGGTTTCACGGCAGCTGAGCTTATATTATATAAAATTTATCCAATTTTATACAGCATAGTTGGTGGGGCATCCGACCTGTAGGCCTATTCTCTGACTCGACTGACAGTTAGTGATAAACACCCAAGGAAATTCGTCGTACATTGCGCGCGCATCTGTATTTTTCACTAGCAATTAGCATAGTACACAGCAGTGTAAAACGAATTTCCTTGGGTGTTCATAATTTTTAACTGTCAGTTGAGTTAGAGAACAGGCCTGCTGGTATGTTAGTATTTTAAAACCTGCAGATGTCGCCTCACGAGGCATGGCGGCTGAAGATCTCATACATTTAAATTTATGGTGGTCCCCAGACTGGTTACTTAAGGAGGAGTCACAATGGCCTGCGTTACCAGTTACTATGCCTTACGATTTACCTGGATTCAAGAAATTGGTCAATCTTGTTACCCCTGTCGAACCATTGGAAGACGCGCTGTTATCACGTGTCAGCTCGTTCAGTAAGTTCATCAATATTACCTCATTGGTACTTAGATTTTTGCCAAAATATTAGATTGCCTAAAGAAAGACGGAATCTTAACTCTACACTCTCATTAGACGAGACTCGTGAAGCAACCAGACATTGGATTAAGAAAATACAAATGGATTCATATAAGGATGAAATTATATTAATCAAGCAAGGAAAATTGGTCTGTAAATCGCTACAGAAATTAAGTGTCTTCGTGGATGAAGATCACTTTATCCGAATCGGCGGCCGACTACGGAAATCAACATTGCCTTATGGAGCCAGGCATCCATATTTGATACCAAAGGATCATAGGTGGGGTCAATTACTCATAGAATATTATCACAAGTCATATTGTCATGCGGCGACAAACGCGCTCATTGCTATACTGCGGCGAGAGTATTGGATTACGTCAGTCAGACGTCAAGTATCAAAGGTCATAAGAAATTGTTTAGTTTGTTTCAGGTTCAATGCTTCATCTCAGCCACCATTTATGGCAGACCTACCAGCTGATAGAGTCACGGCCGCACGACCATTTTCAGGCGTAGCGACTGACTTTGCTGGACCTTTCTTAGCCATAGCAGTTTACTAAGAAATGCGAAATCACTCAAAGCTTACCTGTGTATGTTTAGGTACAAAAGCTGTTCATCTCGAAGTAGTCTCTGCATTGACCATCGAGGCCTTCATCGCGTCATTCACCAGGTTTGTCAGCCAACGAGGGCTGCCTTCACTAATCCGATCGGACCGAGGTACCAATTTTACTGGTTCTAATTCGTATCTAAAGGAGATCACTCAGTTCTTGTTGGACAACCAGATTATCCTCAAGGAGGAGTTCAGAAAACAGAGCATTCGCTGGGAGTTCAATCCTCCTGCATCGCCCCATATGGGGGGACTATTTGAGTCTGCAGTCAAAAGCGCTAAAAACCTCCTCAAGAGAGAGGTGGGCGATACCATTTTAACATTCGAGGACCTGTCTACTCTATTTACTAAAATAGAGTCTATACTTAATTCACTGCCTCTTGTGCCTATGTCAGAGGACCCCAGTGATTTAGAGGTTCTCACGCCAGGTCATTTCATCATAGGTCAGCCACTAGTTGCCTTGCCAGAAGCTCACTGGAAGGAGACTAAAATGTCGCGATTGTCCCGTTTTCAAGTTATTCAGAAATTGTACCAGACGATCTGGTCGCGCTGGCATGTTGAGTATCTCAGTACACTACAGTCACGTAATAAATGGTATAAGCATATTAACAATATAGAGCTCAACGATTTAGTTCTTATTATTGACGAGAACTCACCCCCTCTTCACTGGCGATAGGGTAGAGTTATTGAATTGTTTAAGGGATCAGATCACATTGTTAGATCAGTTAAATTAAGGACTCAAAGCGGAGAGCTTGTAAGACCAGTGGTCAAATTGTGTAAATTACCGATACCAATAGAAAGTAATTTAAGTTAACCATTGCACTTCTGTGTATATATAGTGTTTTCATTCTTAAAGTTAAGTCATGTGTATGAGTAATATTATGTGTTATTGTTACTATAAATAGAGCGCATAAAGGACTTCAAGTATTCAGTTCATTTCCCCCTGGTGGCGGGAGGAATGTTAATCGAAAATTAACATGTTTGTATATATTTCATTGTGTATCATCTTAATGTTTAACGCCTTTGCGTTATCGATCTTACGTTCAAAAAAAAAGGAATCACTTGTCATTCAATAAAAAACCTGTCTAGTTCGTAGAGATAGATGTGATAAAAGATGGCAGTCGGCCATGCATTGGTTTTCTCATAAAGGGCGTGTGTGTACGCCATGTAATATTAATTATATTAGTTAAATCAGTTGTTCATTGGTTTTGTCATCAAGGCGTGTGGATGCCAGTTCAATATTCATTATAGTCATTCATTGGTTTTCAAATTCAAAGGCGCGTGGACGCCATTTCATGTAAATTATAGTAGTTAAATCGTGTTACCTATAAAAATCAGTGTGACAAAGTAAAGTGTTTATTTTTCATCATCTGAATCATCATCATCAATTATCAACGACTCAAGGGCCTAAAGCGACGCTTCGAACCCGCCGTACCGCGGTCCTTAAAAAGTCATCATCAACGTGTACGATCCTTGGCCGTCGCGATCACGGCTGGCCGAGAAAATCTACGCACAAACTGACTTAGGTACCTAGAGTTTTCCTTTTAATATTTTCTTTTTAATAACATAGCATAGTTATTTACTAACAACTTGTATGGATATTTGTCCGAAATAAACGTTTTATTATATTATTATTATTCCATTTATTCATTTATATACTTACATACTATTTACATTTTTAAATATTTTTATAAAAATACAAAAAACATTTAAAAATATAAAAAATAGTAGCCCACCGGTATCGGTAACAGGGTCCAAGCTACCGGTGGTCAGGGCTCCTGAGAGAGGAACCTCCTACCTATGCGCGCCGTGTCCAAGAGTACTGCTTTCTGGATCAAGCCCTTGATCCAGCTGCCCAACGAGAGCCTCTTTAGGTGTTGGTCGAGGCTCTTGGCAATTATGCCATTGGCCGTCACGACTATCGGCACAATGACTGCTGTGTTCACATCCCACATGTCGACAACCTCGCGAGCCAAGTCAAGATACTTAGTTTGTTTATCTTTCTCAGCCTTCACGAGGTTCTCGTCATGAGGGACTGTTATATCAACAATCATTGCGCGACGCTCTAGTCGGTCTATCACCACTATGTCAGGCTTATTGGCAACAATAGTCCTGTCAGTGATGATAGACCGATCCCAATACAAAGTGCAATTGCCATTTTCGAGAACTGGGTCGGGCACATACCTATAGTACGGTACTTCCGATTCCACAAGATTGTATTGAAGAGCAAGTTGCTGGTGGATAATCCTGGCTAGAAGGTTGTGCCTGTGCAAATAGTCTCCGTTAGCTAGACTAGAACAACCGGAAATAATGTGGCGGATGGATTCCCCGGGTCGGTGACATGCCCGACATATGTCAACCGTACCGTCCTTCACAATGTATTTCCGGTAGTTATTCGTCATCATAACTTCATCCATAATCGCACAGACAAAACCTTCGGTTTCCCCAAAGAGGTCACCAAAACGCAGCCAGGCTACGGACGCTAGGAAGTTTACATCGGGCCCATGTAGGACCCGATAAAAGCGTCCGTGAAGCTCCTTGCTCTGCCATACCTCCCTGCGGTCGTTAGTATCTAATACCACAGGTTTGCGCCAGTTCTCGTTAGCCAAGGAGAGCGTGGTGAGGCCCTTGTCCACCGCTACCACATCTCGATGCATACCCACGTCAGCCTCGAGGAAATATTCCTGGCTGCATATCTCGTTGTTGTGCAGGGTCTTAGCATTTAAAAAGCCACGACCCCCGCACTTCCGCGGGATATACAGCCTCATCCATCACCGATGACCGTGGGTGATGTATCCGATTTGCGGTAAACAGTGAGCGTACCCTCCTATCCAGGGCGTCAAGTTCCGTCTGAGTCCACTTGAGTATGCCGAAAGAGTACATCAAAACCGGCATGACCGAACCGTTGAAGGCGCGCACCTTGTTTCCGCCTGATAAAAGACTGTTAAGTACTTTGTTCAGGCGGCCAAAGAAGCGCTCCTTCAACGATTGTTTCACGTCACCAGCATTGATACCTAACGCTTCCGACATACCCAAATACTTGTAAGTTTCGGTTGAGGAGAGGGATCTAAGTTGTATGGAATCCGAGAGTTGGGTCCCAACGGATTCCATAATCTCCCCTCGCTTTACATGCATGACCGCACATTTGTCCAAACCAAATTCCATCCTGATGGCGCTACTGAAGGTTTCGGTTACCTTCAGTAGCTTCATCAGTTGCAAGTCGTTAGGAGCAAAGAGTTTCAAGTCATCCATGTAAAGGAGGTGCGATATGACCTGACCACCTCTTCTCAACCGGTAGCCTTGACCCGAACCCTCCAGGAGTGTACTAAGAGGGTTAAGGGCCAGACAAAACCACAGTGGACTCAGACTGTCGCCCTGAAATATGCCACGCTCGATCCTTATCGGGTCGCTGTTCGCCTGGATCTGTCGGCATCCTGGATAGCGAAGGACCGTCTTCCACTGCCCCATACACGACATCAGGAAGGTGCGCAGAACTGCATCAACTTTATACAGCTCTAGCACCCTCATGAGCCACGTATGTGGCACTGAGTCATAGGCCTTCTTATAATCTATCCAACATGTCGACAAATCCTTTCGGGAACGTCGAACCTGTTGGCTAATGGCTATGTCGATGAGGAGCAGCTCCTTAGTACCGCGGGACCTGTTCCTACATCCATTCTGAGAGGGAGATATTATCGAATAACTTTCAATATGATGGGAAATCTTTGCTCTCAAAATGGATGTAAGAACTTTATAGACCGTCGGTAAACACGTGATCGGTCTATAATTTTTAGGTTCCGCAGCACTACCTGATTTATGAAGCAGGTGGGTTATTCCTGTCGTTAGGAACTGGAGCAGCGACCCAGACTCTAAGGCAGACTGGAATTGAGATGCCAAGCGAGCGTGCGATCTTGTGAACCATTTGATCCAAAAATTGTGCAGCCCGTCCATCCCTGGAGATTTCCAGTTAGGTAACGGACGGACTGCACGAGCAACATCTTGGGGGCTGATGTTAATTGCCCCCATTTCTGGTATCAGATCGCACGCGCACTCGACCTCCCGTGTCCAATCGCCCTCTGTGTGACTGACAGGCACCGACCAGATGCTGCGCCAGAATGAACACATGGCGTCATCATCCGGTAGGCGCATATCAGTCACACCTTGGTCCGGTCTCTCCCAAGCCCTATAAACCCACCTCTCATTGCTCTGGAATGTGCGAATCTGAGTATATCGCTCTATTCGCCGCTTGTACCGACGTATGCGGTTTGCCCATGCTTAGATTTTCTGCTTCAGGAAGTCGATACGCTCTGTGACGCGGGTCAGATAATCCCGAGGACTAATATCAGTCCCCGAGAATGCCCGCCTCACAAAGCGCATCACTCTACGGCGAGTGTTGCCCTCCCTGAAGCAGATGAGTTTGCCGTTGAGTACTCTAGCCTCACCGATACGACGCTCGATCCTGCACTGCCAAGCTGGTACAGCTGATCGTGTAGCTCTGCTATTGCTAGGAAATTTGACATGAGCTACACTACATGCTGCTGCAGCAGCACAGTGAGCACGGATATAACCCCGTCGTCATCATCTTCACGATGAAGGGTGGGTCGCGGTGAAACACGTTGTATTTGCACCGCGGCCAGTGGTGAAGCAGTTGAGACACGGTTACTCCGCGATTCTTGACCCAGTCTATCAAGTACGGCGCCATCCAACATACGGTTACAGAGAGCATCCGACCACGGTACGCAGTCAGGTTAGTTCCCCCCTCTGTAGCCCCAAAGTATGAGCGCATGACATTTTCGTTAATGGATTGCGTCCATCGCATGCGCTGCACACTTCCACCGATAGCGGGGACCCTGTCAGAGGCCGGTGGGCCTCGAGGTCCCAAGCTGGTCGGAGGTCGGCCTCGTCCGCGCCGACACGCAGGTGGTGTCGTCGGCGGCGAGAAGTATTCGTCGCTTGAACTCGACGCAACTGCAGCTACCGTAATCTCTGGACTCGCGGCTGGCGCAGGTCCCGGCGGCTGCGAGGCGGAGCTGAGCGACGAACCCGAAGATGACGGTCGTG
Organism: Scoparia ambigualis; assembly: GCA_963921215.1. NCBI lineage: Eukaryota > Metazoa > Arthropoda > Insecta > Lepidoptera > Crambidae > Scoparia > Scoparia ambigualis. Next base: position 18,049,874 of record OY992525.1, on the reverse strand, counting down.
TGTTTTTCTCTCGTGCCCGGCTTCTTGTCTGCATTTCGGTTTTTCATGTCTAGTTGTCAAATTGTATTTCCAATTTCCATGATTATTGATTTCGGTGTTTTTTCTTGTTTGTTATATCTTATTATATTATTCTATTTTTTTTTCTCGGTGGATTGGTGATCAAATAGATATAGTTATTGGTTTTTTTCAATAAAATTGTGCAAATAAAAGAAGCGATAAAAATTTAACGTCAGTTATTATTATTATTATTATTATATTATATCCGAGATATCTTGCATTTTTTTGGAAGAAGAAGGAAACTCATACAAGTTTTGTTTAGTGTTCGAGCGCCAGATAATGGAGCAAGACGGGAACGACGGAGGACGCCGCTGGCGCCGTCGCGTCGTCGGGATCTGGCGAGGGCTGCCGATTGCGGACATCGCGGGTGTATGGCTGTGACGGCGACGACGACGGGGACAGCTGGAGTCGAGCCATCTGCGTAGCGTGGTGCAGCACAGCGGGAATCGGCGCTACGAACAGTTAGAACGCAAGCGAGATAGCCGCCCGGCTAGGTTGGAGAAGAAGTTGTGAATCGGTAAAGTAGGTAGATTGCTATATATGGAAAGTGATTAATTATAAGTTATTATAGCCGGCCGGAAGAGTAAAAACTTTGTTTAATAGAGGTGCGTTTTATGCTTTGTTTAATAGATGTATAGCATTTCCAAGATCTAGAATCTTCAGAACGATACTTTATTGGGTTGCAGAGTTACTTTGATTGGCTACAGAGCTATATCGTATTATTAAAATATGTAAATTGGTCTAGGTCATGTATGTACCCAGGTGGGCACTATTGGATCTTTATCGACATAAATTAGCTTCCATTAAATATAGATTTCAACGACAAACCGAAGTCCGGGCGGGCAGAGCTTGTATAGGTGTGGGTATTCTGGCAATGTTCTACGTTACTACTCCACGCCTACCTACTAAGCTGGACAGCTGGAGTAAGCAAAGTGACCACGAGAATAAATAAATTACATAGATTCAAGACTATTATCCCCAAAGGATAAAATTAGGCAGTGAGGACCGCAGAAGCAGTCCACTGCCATAGTTCACATTTCACCAAATTACAACTGCAATGTGCTCAGCGTGACAGATGGTAGGCCCATCGCCGCTCTATGCTGTTTGATGGATGCGTAGTCTTTAGTCCGTAATCGCCTTTAACGATAGTCAAGGGGAGAGAGGGTGGTAGTATTCTTTTAGTGAGCCGCTACACGACCCGAAATAAAAAAAAATCTTAAAACAATTAAGTACTAGGTAGGTATCAGCTTTATTGGCAGACAGTAATAGCACAGTATTAGAAGCTAAGGCTGTGGTAATAGTTATAATAAGTGGATATATATTTCGCGTCTATAGATTGGTAAAGATTAATATAAATATTCAAATCATATTCTAAGCATTCAACAAAACAGTTGATAATGTCGTGCCGTGGCTTGCGAGGATGCGCGGGAGCGACTTCGATTGGTGAGGTGACGTAATGCTGCTATACATAATATATAAATAAATACTATTATATTATACTGTGGCTCAGCTGTTGTAATACCGGACACGGCGAAGGCTCAGTTGTTGGCGGCCTCTGGGAGTCTTCATGACAGTTAAGGGGATGGATAAACATGTGATAGTAACAAGGGCTTTATGATATTAATAATGACGGTGAAGACTTAACTAGACAGCGGCAATTAATTTTGATTAGTTTTGCCATACATAATGGTGAAAGGCGCGGGCCTCCCATAATACTGTGTCTCACTTGTGATAGATTTGGTCATCAACCCAATATTGTGATGTGAGGCCTGGAAGTGAAAATAGGATTATAGTCGATTTTGTAAATAATACTTGATTGCTTAAAAATAGTGATAGCACGGGGTTGCATAAAAGATCGACGTGCTGCTGCGAGAGGGAGATTTCTGCAGACCTCGCTAGATAAGACAAATAAAACTTAAACGTTGTCATTACAAACATATTTATATGAATAAATAATAAAGGGTCTGAGTTTGTCGCGGTATTAGAGTCATGCCGGGTTTAAATGTGTTCTTAGTGCAAGGCCAAGACCTTCTATAACACATGATAGTCCAGGGTTTAATAAGATAATCCACAGTTAATAAACGTGAGATGCTAATTTTCTATTCGTTCGTACAATCATCATTCAGTTTACCGTTTCGTTTTACTCACGGGTTTTACTAGATGTTCATACTTCTTTTTAGTTAAATTATTTAGTTTACTAGTCATACAACAGGTTAAGAGTGAATCACAAGTTAAAATATGTCACAATTTGTCTTTTGGTTGTATTCCAACTTAATTGATGTGAGACTTGTAATTTAACTTTCATTTTAGACTAGAGTTATATCGTTGAAAGCACTATCTAGATTCTAGCTAGCGTGAGTGGGGCTGCGTTGCAGTCACTGTGCGCACGTGATTCAATACTGTTTAAACATTTTGTCAGATTTATGAAAATACCTCCGAAAATACTTACGAGTGTTCTTAGTTTATTTTGCTGCATTAGGTTGAAAGCGCTATGCGCTCTTATAAGGTATAGTGTGTTCATGTTAAAACAATGAAACACAAAAAAATATACTGTAAGTACCTAATAGAAATAGTATGTAATCCTGTTGAAAATGGTTGTGCAGCAATGTAAATGGTTTTTAATATTTTACGGTGATTTAAATAGTTAATAGTTAAAGTCGGGGTCGAATTCATTTATTGCAAAATGTTTCGTAAGAAATTAATATCACGTCAAAATGTTTTTCGGTTTAAACAATTTATTTTTATTTTAGTATTTATAAAACATGGTTTTTGCAAAGCCTAAAGATTTGGTTTGTCTGCAAGTGCAGTCCCAATTAATAGCAACTAGTCTGATTTTGATATTTAACACAATGATGTAGGTAAACATAAATAAAATCATTCACTAGAGAACGCGTGGGTTTATCTGCAGCACCGTAGATGGTTCATGCAATCATGCATGACTTCAGACTCAAACTTAGTTTTGTAATAACGTTTTCATTATTCCTGGGCTTAAAGTTGGAAATCTTTAGATCATGAATATTGACATTAAAAGTGGTTTGGAAATTAAATTGTACTTACTATCGTTTGGAAGTGTTAGCGCTCGTATAGAAATTGATAATGTAAAAGCTGATATTATATTCCTGGTGGTTGGGGACTAATTCCTAGAAGTACCGGCGCACATTTGACAGTCGTTAACTAAAGAGAAACACGTGATGGTGTCTAAAAGCTCTGCTCTGTTCTTTTGGGAAATAAGGGGAAGAGTAGGTACCTATACAACTTCTTTATTCCTACATAGGACCGTACATGGTAGTCACAGTTTTTAAAATGACCGTATGTAGGTTTGGTTCGATAATCGGTCTCACAGATCACAGGCACTGAAAACACTCAAGACAGTGGCAGTTGTTGATCGAATTTTACACATGGGTCACATGTTAAATAATAACAATGAAACGCTAGAGATAGTATAATTAGACAACTGAAGTACTTATTTTATGAATTTTTATTTTTGTTCTATTTTGAATATGTTGGATTAAATCTTCGATCAACAAAGGTTTAAATAGATTACGAAAGTTTAGAAGTGTACATGTGTCCGTATGTTCTTGCACAGTGGATGTTTAATAAAATAGAAATCATTAGAATATTTATTTTTGAATTCAATGGTTGAATCTTGGTTGGGATGCATTATTGAACGCTAAAAAGAAAAAAACGATAATGATATGATTAACTTAAAAGAGCTTATATGATTTATGTAACGTAAAATGTAAAGTTAATGGATGAATTTCCTTATTGCTTAATATTTATTTATGAATTAATTACTAATTTGAAGATAATGAACAAACTGTTTGTCAATTGTACGGAGAATCCCTGGTAGAAGTGGATGACTTAGCAGAGATTATTATAATTTACAATGGGAGAAGTATGGGAGAAATGTATGGGTTCACATAAGGGACTGTGTTTTCTTATTGGTGTGGATTCATTTCTTATTTAGTTGGATTAATAATCCTGTAAGAACGTAGGATGGATTTTTACAAGATTCTTTGGTTTCTTAAATTTTAATGCTATTGTTTATCTTTACAATATACCTTATAAGTTTTTATTCATTTTAATTTGGCACTTGGTGATTTGTGTACAGAGAACGTAGGATTACAAGATTCATTGGTGGCTTAAATTTTAATTGTTATTGTTTAGCTTTACAAATACCTTATATGAGTTCTTATTCATTTATTTTGGCATTCGGTGATTTGTGCACAGAGAACGTAGGATGAGTTTGTACAAGATTCATTGGTGGCTTAAATATTAATTGTTATCGTTTGTCTTTATAATATCCCTTAAAAGTTCTTCTTCATTTAATTTGACACTCGGTGATTTGTGTACAGTTTAGGTAATGGTTATGTATCGGAGTGGGTAGAGTTTTCTGGTATTGGCATTCAAACGATAATTATCAAATGTATAGATAAGCTTCCGAAATTTAATTTTGAGAGAGATTAATTTCCCGTATTCATTTGTTTGTCTTAATAATGGGTTAGTCATATAAAACACTATTCACGCAGTTATATATTATTATCTGAAAGTGCTATTTACAAGTTTAACACGCTATTGAAATTGAAAAAGTGAATATGAAATAGATACCATAAAATTACTTAAAGTAATTCAATAACAAAAATTATGATGTACTAAATAATAAGAAATCACTTGTTTCATATTATTTTATGGCATTTTAAATAAATAACAATGTTTGTCTGGACATATCCATATTAGGCGGTCGTTGCAAAAGTGCAGAAATAGGTCCTGCCTATTCCGATCTATGGTAACAATATACGAAAGAAAGAATTCAATTTATTGTAATTTTATTTTATTTGCTTAGGTACTGTTGATATACGTTTTCTCTTTGCTAGGTAAATTGCTCGCTGAAAACAAGTCCGTAATTAGTATGGTTTACTATGACCAAATGTTTTGTTACTAAGGTATTGTAGGAAGAAAAACTATAATAAAATATAAAAAAACTACTTTTTGAACAATGGGAATTTGCCATAAGAATCAAAATGTTAAATGGAAAATGTAAAAATAATGAAATATAATTCAAAACATTTGTAAAGAGAAAGATTTGCCAAATGTATGTTTGTCAAGTGATTGTTAGTAAAATCAAACATTTGCGGAGCATGTTGTTATTAAAAATGAACATACTAATTTAGGAAAATTGGTTGTAAAGAAAAGGTTATCAGTGATCCTGTTTTATAATTAAGATAATTGGATGGCTTTAAAGTCGGGGTTTTCCTAGCCACAAGAATCGGATGGGTTTGCGGCTAGAAGAATGTAATAACTTGTTAGAATTTTGGATGTGTTTACAGGATTATTATACGGTGTTTTCCTAGCCGCAACAATTAGATGGGTTGGCGGCTAGGAGAATTTAATAATCCTGTGGGAATTGGATGGGTTTACAGGATTGATGAAATGAAATAGTTTATTTGCTTTCAAACACAGGATTTTTGGTAACTTTTAATTTGTTTTTGAATTATGTAAGAGTTGGATTGGCAAGAATTGGATAGTCAATAGTCAATAGTTAAAATATATTTATTCAATAAACTCAATTAATTGAAACGTCCAAATATTTGTTAACCTACCACCCATTCAGGACATCATTTTTTAACTGTGGCAAAGAACGGGCGCAAGAAACCACAGCGCACAGAAGCAAAGACATTTACAAAAAATATATATAATATATGTCGTTACCAGGTCACAAAATACAAAATATGAATTTGAATGTAAATAGTTTAATTAAATATGGTGCTCTATATAAATTAATTATAGGCAATTAGAAATAGCTGTTGGAGTAGGTACTTGGAGCATTTCAGACCCAAGCTGTTTTGTCTTCTGTATAATCCGACACTTTATATTAAGCTTTTTTATAAAGCTTTTCTTTGATTTTGATTTTAAATTTATCAAGATCTAATTTCTGAATATCATTTGGTACTTTGTTGTATAATCGTACACACAGACCCTTAAGAGAATTATTTATTTTATGGAGCCTAGTATAAGGCACTGCTAATTTTTTCTTACTTCTAGAATTTAATTTGTGAATATCACTGTTTTTTGAAAACATTTCAATATTTTTATGAACATACACAAGATTTTCATAAATATATTGTGATGCAACTGTCATTATACTTATATCCTTAAATCTCTCTCTGAGAGAGTCACCAGCCTGTAGGTTAATTATTGCTCGAATAGCCCTCTTCTGCAGCACAAAGATAGTTTAAATGTCGGCAGCATTTCCCCACAGTAAAATGCCGTACGACATTACACTATGAAAGTAACTGAAATAAACTAATCTAGCTCTATCAACGTCAGTTAACTGACGGATCTTCATTACTGCATAAGCCGCAGAGCTAAGTCTATTCGACAATTTAGCTATATGTGGGCCCCACTGAAGCTTGGCATCCAATGTGATGTCTAGAAACACAGTGGTGTCCACAGGATTCACATTCTTATCTTTAATTTGTACACTAGTTATTACCTGCTTAACATTAGGCAATACAAATCTTACACATTTGGTTTTTCTCTCGTTTAATAGCAAGTTATTAACACTAAACCAGTGAACAATCTTTGAGACCGCATTATTCACATCGTCATAATTTGGGTGTCGTAAGTAATTTTTCGTTGTAAGTCATTTGACAAGAGATAGTTATTATCTGCCAAATTATTTTAAGCGACAAATAGCTTTATCGCTATCCTATTGTATTCAAACGTCAGCCAAAAACTTGGCTAAACAAGTTGCTTCTATTGAGCAATGTATATTTGACATAGACGTCAGTAGTGTTTCTACTGACATTCCAATTAATTATTTAAATTAAATTATATGACAAAAGAGGAAAACTCTTGCGAAATGTTTGTTAATAAAATGAAATTAAATGAATGTAAAAATAGCTTTAGCAAAAGCCCATGTCAAATATTAAATTTAAAAAATGTACAATCTTTAAACATTGTCCACCAGAACATCCAAGGAATGATGGGCAAAGATTTGGAGATTGAATTGTTCATGAACTGTAATAAAATTGATATTCTTTGCATAACAGAACACTGGCTTAAAGACCATCAGTTCATGTTCAATTTTAAGAATCATTTGGTAGGAAGTTCGTTCAGTCGAGGAAATGCAATACATGGTGGCTCCTTAATTATTGTTAGTAAAAAGTTTAAATTAAAGGAACGCAAAGACATAGTGAGCCTCTCGGTTGAGCGAACAATAGAAATAGCTTGTGTGGAGTTGGAGCAGTTTGTTGTATTAAGTGTGTACAGACCTCCTTCAGCATCATATGATTATTTCGAAAAAGTTATGGATGAGGCATTACATAAAGTCCGTAATGTAGGTAAAACAATAATTGTTTGCGGGGATTTTAATATTAATTTGTTAGAAAATTCCACGATGTCAACTAAAATTAAAAACCTATTTCTATCATACAACTTGAATTATTTATTTTTGGAGCCGACAAGAATAACTGCCACTTCGGCCACCTGTATTGATAACATATATACAAATGTAAAACCACTGGCTAAGCAAATTATTAATAACCTGGACTCTGATCATTGTGGCCAAATGGTCAGCTTTCCACACCAGCGTAAACAAGTGACGAAAAAGAATATCACTGTTGTACCAAAAACTGCAGGTCGGCTGGAACGCTTTAAAAGCAATCTAGATACAAAATTAAATTATTTAGAATACAATGATAACAATAATGTCTTTTATAATAATTTTTTTAACATTTATTGTTCAGAATTTAATAAAACTTTTATTCCAAAAAAGATCTCAGTTAGTGGTACTGTAACTTTTAATGAATGGGCTACAATTGGTATTCACAGAAGTAGGAAACGCCTTTATGAACTTTATGGTGAACGCAACTATAACACCAGCGATGACTTCAAATTATATGTTAAAAATTATTCAAAGTTATTCAAAAGAGTATGTCGATTAGCCAAGGCAAACTATCTGAGTTCTAAGATTAAGAATAGTAATGACAAAATAAAAATGACATGGAATATTATAAATAGTGAAACGGGAAAGGTCAAAAGTCGTAATAATGAGTACAATTTAAATTGTGATAATAAAACCTTGACTTCTGATGCTGATGTTGCTGCAGCATTTGAGAGGTTTTTTACTGACATTCCAGTTTCAACTACAAAAGCCTTGATTTCCTCCCCCACTGTAGCTGAATCTGTTTTGAAGGAGAATGTTAAAGATTGTGAAAATAATTTCAGTTTTCAAAAAAATTGTGTTATAGATATAATAAAAACATTTAACACTCCCAAAAAAAGAAAACTGCTGATCTGTGGGTTAATTCCGTGGACGTCGCTAAATCTGTAATTATGACAATAGCTCCAGTTTTAGCTTGCATATTTAATGAATGCATTGACTGTGGTGTTTTTCCTGACCTCATGAAATATAGTAAAATAATTCCATTATTTAAATCAGGTAGCACTTCTGACCCCTCTAACTTTAGACCTATATCTGTGCTACCCACATTTAGTAAAATTTTTGAAAAGTTAATGCTAGATCAAATGCAAATTCATTTTTATAAAAATAAACTTTTACATTGTAAACAATATGGTTTTACTAGGGGTCGCTCTACAACTGACGCCGGTGTTGAGCTTTTAATCCAAATATTTGATACCTGGGAGGAATCACAGGATGCCCTAGTGGTATTTTGTGATTTATCCAAGGCTTTTGATTGTGTTTTACATGAAACTTTGGTCAGAAAGCTTAACCTTAAGGGTAGATGGCGCTGCTATCCATGTAAACATTAGCTCCGTACTAAAATTGTCTTTAAAAATAGTAATTCAAAAGATCTAGTGCATTTTTTGTTGTGATTGCTGAAATTATCACTCAACTCACTTCATCTATCGTTTGCTACGCATTTTCTCTGTTCATCGTCAAGAAAAAGTGCAAATTAAGTGCCAGTATAAATTCACAACAAAACTTTATATAAAAGTGTAAAAACAGTAAAAATTCGTGAAAGTGTAATATAAACTATTATTTTACATCAATTAATGCGAACTGCAATGACAATTTCATTATTATTGTAAATTGTGTTGTGTAAACAATCAGTGAAGACCGTTTGTGCATTCAAATGTAAAGTGACAATCACCTTGCATTTTGATTGGCCAACACGGACTATCCAACACAACACGGTTCACTGAAGCTGCATTGGCATCTTTATTTCGTCAAACGTACTAATCGTTGGGTGGACTAGCGGTTTGGTGCTGCGCTATTGTATCGAGAGGTCCGCGGATCGATCCCCAGACTTATAGAAAATATTTTTATACATATATTTTTTAAATGATAATTTAAAACAGTAATTATGGTGCTTCTATGTGATAAATGCAATGAAGAAATTAAGAAAAGAGATTACATAAATTGTGCAAAATGCGAAAAGTTTTATCATTTAGATTGCACGAGCATTGGAGAAAAAATGTTCTATCTCATGAAACTAGAAAATAGAAAAAAATGCGTATGTGACGCTTGTGCATACAGCCATACAACCTCAAAACAAAATACACCTACTCGAAACTCATCTGATATACTAACTGAAGAAAAAGACGATATTTTGCCTGAAGGTCAAATAGACGAATATGTTACCATTCGGAAGACCAAAATATCAGCGTCATCGTCAGTACCAGATCTGACATTATCTTTTGTATCAATAGATGACACAGATGAACTAAAAATGGAAATCCAAAGATTACGGACTGAATTAGAAATAGCAAATAACGAAATTGAGAAGCTAAATCATGTAAATAACAGTTTGGAAAAAAAAACCAAAATCAAGAAAAAATCATAAATTTATATAAAACTGTGAGCATAGATGATATTTTAAACTTAAATATAAAATCACACAGGTCTACGCCATTGGTACATACAAAAATTAGTAAAAAACAAAGTTTAAGAAAAAATCACTCCAAAAATAAGTCGCTATCACAATATGAAGATTTTTATGACAATGAGTCTGAATTAGATAAAAATATTGGTACAACGCCACCTCGTGAGACAAGCAGTAAACTTTCAACACATCGTACACATCACAATGAAGACAACTTAAAGGACAACCAAAAAACCAAGCTTTGCCTGATAAGTGGTATCGAAAGCAACAAAACGTCAACTACATTAAGGAGTCATTTTGCTGACTATAACATATGTCATTATCGTATGCCAGGGGGAAGCATAGGTGATCTGTCAAATGGATAACAAAGTTAACTCAAAGATTTTGATTTGAATGATTACTGTATAATACTTTTAGGTGATGCCGCTTCACTGTATCCAAAAATTAAAATATAATAATGCAACAATTACGACAAAAGTTGTTAACTGTCCAGCATACAAATGTCATAGTATGTGCCCCAACTTTTAAATTAAATTTTAACTCAAATATTTTTAACAAGAGAATAGAAATATTTAATGATTTGTTATTTAAGGACAATAAAAAACACAAATATTGTTATATCCTAGACTCAAATAAGAATATTGACTACTCTTACAACATGTTCTCAAAGTACTCTGGAAAATTAAAAAATAGTGGATTCAGAGTAATCATAAAAGATTTAGATGAACTAGTATTGGCTATTTCTGAGTATTGTCATTTACCGGCATTGAATAAACCAATTTTAAATCCAGATGGAAATCAGAATAAATCGCCATTTCGTGTCTAATCAAAGTTTAAAAAATTGTTCAAACGCTATAATTTCAACTACCTTAGGTTTATCTGTTTTCCATCAAAACATACAGGGTGTTCGATCCAAGCTAAGTCAATTAGAGATACTCACACAATCACAAAAAATTGATATTTTATGTCTCAGTGAAACATTCTTGAGGTGTGAAGATGCAAGTTCCTTGCAAATACCCGGATATACCATGGCTGCATCTTTTTGTAGGACAAGGTCTCGGGGAGGCGTCTGCATATATAATGCAAATAGTATTCACTTCAAACTACTGAAATGTATTGACCCACTATGTATAGAAACAAACTTCGAATGTTGTGGTATACTGTTACCTGAACTGAACTATGTTGTCATCTGTTTGTATAGAACGCCTGCTTCTGACTTTGATATATTCATTAAAGCTTTAGAACAACTATTACATAAAATTACTCTCCGTTCACACTATGTTAAGAAAAAAGTTATTATTGCTGGGGACTTTAATGTAAACATTCTTGATAGTAACACATCAAAATGTAAAATATTAAAAAATACTTTGCTTAAATATAATGTTAAGTTCACCATAAATGAGCCAACTAGAATTACTCCTGAGTCAAGTACCTGTATTGATAATATTATAACTAATTTTAAGACCTTTAGCTCAAAAGTATTACATCTTGGCTTATCTGATCATTCAGGACAACTTATATGCGTGCCATGTAGCCAAAGCTTTATAGAAAAATATTGGTATATATATAGGCGAGATATAGATAAATACATAGAAATATTTATAAATTATATTTCACAGTTAAGTTTTTCTGATATTTATTTGTACAATGATGTAAACATGGCTTTCTTCACATTTTCAAAGTTATTTAATTTATTTTACAACTTAAGTATACCTATGACTAAAATTAGAGTAACATATAAGAGAAAAGGAAACTGGCAAACAAAAGGTATATATAGAGCAAGCAAGATAAAAAGAAGTTTACATCATCAAATTATAAATAAAAATAAAACATATCTTATCCCATATTATAGAAAATATTGTAAAATCTTAAAGTCAGTAACGCGTAAAGCTAAACGAATATCTAATATATCATTAATAAATAAAAGTACAAATAAAAATAAAGCAACATGGAATTTAATAAAAAATCAAACTACTCCAGTAAACAATTTTAAACCCACTATAAATAAGATCACTATAGGCGACCGTACAGTGAGTAACGTAAAGGATATAGCTGAGATTTTCAATAGCCATTTTACTACCGCAAATTTGTCCCCTCTTTTGAATAATAACTACCGGACTTCTACTGTAATCTCAAATAGTATGTTTCTTGCCCCTGTTGATGAAACTGAATTAAGGAAGATTGTCATTAGTTTTAAAAATAAAAAAAGCTGCGGTTATGACAGTATTCCAATGCAAGTTATAAAACGTTCTCTAGAATACATCAGTAAACCTCTTCTATATATTTTAAATCTAATGATTGAAAAGGGTGTATTTCCCGATGAATTAAAAAGAGCTAAGGTAAGCAAATGTAACGTAACGGACTACAGGCCTATAGCACTACTATCTAGTTTTTCAAAGATCTTTGAAAAAACTAATTATAACAGACTTTTAGACTTTTTCAATAAAAATAATTTAATAAATACAAATCAATTCGGTTTTCAGAAACAAAAATCGACTACTTTAGCAATGTTTATAACATTAAAAGATATATGGGAAGCTTTGAATAAAAAGAAATCATGTATTGGATTGTTTCTAGACATGTCTAAGGCATTTGATTGCGTAATCCATGAAACCCTTCTATATCAGCTTGATAAATTAGGTATTCGGGGAATAACACTAAAACTACTGGAAAGCTACCTTAAAAATAGAGACCAATACACAGTAATAGATACTTTTGATAATACAACTAAAACATTTAAAGAAGTAAAATCTGACCCTAGAGAGATGCTTCTAGGTCTACCACAGGGAAGTATTCTTGGCCCTCTTCTTTTTTTAGTATATGTGAACGAACTTCCGAATATCACAAACTACTTATGTGTTATGTTTGCTGATGATGCTACAATTTTCATACCCAATAATCAAAATGATAACAATAAATTTGAAAAAGAAATAGTTAAAACTTTAAATGAAACCATACGTTTTCTACAATCATTAAATCTGACAGTAAATATTACAAAAACAAAAGTAATACAATTTAGAAACCATAAAACGAATCAAATTAAACTAAATATCACGACTGAATGCAAGTCAATCATTGAAATTGTTGATGATATAAATTTCTTAGGTGTAAATATTGACTCACATCTAAATTGGAAGTTGCACATAACTAAAATTAATAATAAAATATCGAGCTACTGCTATGCCCTATCTATACTTGCGGAAACATCATCTGTAGAAGTAGCCAGAGCCGCCTACTTTGGCCAAGTTTATCCTCTTCTTACTTATGGAGTTATTTTCTGGGGAAACTCTGTTAATGTAAAATCTACCTTTATACTACAAAAGAAATGCTTGAGAACTATTTACAGTATGTACTCTGATGACACTCTGAGAAATGTTTTTAGAGAAAAGGGTTATTTGACACTGACAGGTATTTATGTATTAGAGATGGCTCTTTTTATAAAAAGCAATATTCAGTATTTTAAACATAAAAGCACAAATAATTGTAATTTGCGGAAGAGATATGCATTTGACTTGGCTCTACCAAATATTAATAATGCCCTGTATCACAAGAGTGCCTATGTAACAGGAATTCAAATATTCAATCATCTGCCCACAGATCAAAAAGCCTCAGCAAATTTAAGCTGTTTTAAAATTAAATTAAAAAGATGGCTTATAGATAAGGTGTTCTACAGTTTGACTGAATATTTTGGTACAAAAACAGCATAGTGGCTGTTTCTATGTAACATGTACCTACATACTAAAAATTGCATGCCCGACTAGGGTAATTTGTTTGCTCCCATTATTTTATGCATGACACCTGCTATGTATTTACACAATTTGATGGCAATAAAGATTTATCTTATCTTATCTTATCTTATCCACTATGGAATTAGGGATGCTTCTTTGAGCCTTCTAATCTCATACTTGAGTAACAGGATTCAAAAGGTCGACATTAACGGTAAAAGATCTCCGGGATCAGTGGTTAAAATGGGAGTTCCGCAGGGTTCAATACTTGGTCCATTCTTGTTTTTGGTTTATATTAATAGTCAATAGTCAATAGTCAAAATATATTTATTCAATAAACTCAATTAATAAGTACTTTGAAACGTCCAAATATTTTTTAACCTACCACCCATTCAGGACATCATTTTTTAACTGTGGCAAAGAACGGGCGCAAGAAACCACAGCGCACAGAAGCAACGACATTTACAAAATATATATATATTATATGTCGTTACCAGGTCACAAAATACAAAATATGAATTTGAATGTAAATAGTTTAATTAAATATGGTGCTCTATATAAATTAATTATAGGCAATTAGAAATAGCTGTTGGAGTAGGTACTTGGAGCATTTCAGACCCAAGCTGTTTTGTCTTCTGTATAATCCGACACTTTATAATAAGCTTTTTTATAAAGCTTTTCTTTGATTTTGATTTTAAATTTATCAAGATCTAATTTCTGAATATCATTTGGTACTTTGTTGTATAATCGTACACACAGACCCTTAAAAGAATTATTTATTTTATGGAGCCTAGTATAAGGCACTGCTAATTTGTTCTTACTTCTAGTATCTAGAATATCTATATAATATCACTGTTTTTTGAAAACATTTCAATATTTTTATGAACATACACAAGATTTTCATAAATATATTGTGATGCAACTGTCATTATACTTATATCCTTAAATCTCTCTCTGAGAGAGTCACCAGCCTGTAGGTTATATATTGCTCGAATAGCCCTCTTCTGCAGCACAAAGATAGTTTGAATGTCGGCAGCATTTCCCCACAGTAAAATGGCGTACGACATTACACTATGAAAGTAACTGAAATAAACTAATCTAGCTGTATCAACGTCAGTTAACTGACGGATCTTCATTACTGCATAAGCCGCAGAGCTAAGTCTATTCGACAATTTAGCTATATGTGGGCCCCACTGAAGCTTGGCATCCAACGTGATGCCTAGAGACACAGTGGTGTCCACAGGATTCACATTCTTATCTTTAATTTGTACACTAGTTATTACCTGCTTAACATTAGGCAATACAAATCTTACACATTTGGTTTTTCCCTCGTTTAATAGCAAGTTATTAACACTAAACCAGTGAACAATCTTTGAGACCGCATTATTCACATCCTCATAATTTGGGTGTCGTCGTTTCACTTTGAATAAAAGTGAAGTATCATCAGCAAACAATACTATCTCATGACTGTCTTTTACAAAATAAGGTAAGTCATTAATATAAACCAAAAACAAGAATGGACCAAGTATTGAACCCTGCGGAACTCCCATTTTAACCACTGATCCCGGAGATCTTTTACCGTTAATGTCGACCTTTTGAATCCTGTTCCTCAAGTATGAGATCAGAAGGCTCAAAGAAGCATCCCTAATTCCATAGTGGTTAAGCTTCCTGACCAAAGTTTCATGTAAAACACAATCAAAAGCCTTGGATAAATCACAAAATACCCCTAGGGCATCCTGTAATTCCTCCCAGGTATCAAATATTTGGATTAAAAGCTCAACACCGGCGTCAGTTGTAAAGCGACCCCTAGTAAAACCATATTGTTTACAATGTAAACGTTTATTTTTATAAAAATGAATTTGCATTTGATCTAGCATTAACTTTTCAAAAATTTTACTAAATGTGGGTAGCACAGATATAGGTCTAAAGTTAGAGGGGTCAGAAGTGCTACCTGATTTAAATAATGGAATTATTTTACTATATTTCATGAGGTCAGGAAAAACACCACAGTCAATGCATTCATTAAATATGCAAGCTAAAACTGGAGCTATTGTCATAATTACAGATTTAGCGACGTCCACGGAATTACCCCACAGATCAGCAGTTTTCTTTTTTTGAGAGTGTTAAATGTTTTTATTATATCCATAACACAAATTTTTTGAAAACTGAAATTATTTTCACAATCTTTAACATTCTCCTTCAAAACAGATTCAGCTACAGTGGGGGAGGAAATCAAGGCTTTTGTAGTTGAAACTGGAATGTCAGTAAAAAACCTCTCAAATGCTGCAGCAACATCAGCATCAGAAGTCAAGGTTTTATTATCACAATTTAAATTGTACTCATTATTACGACTTTTGACCTTTCCTGTTTCACTATTTATAATATTCCATGTCATTTTTATTTTCTGTGGGCAATGGATGGGTTTACAGGATTTTTGGTACTAAATATTTAATTTTTTAATACACACATGCTAATATTATTGTTTTATTTATTGAAATATTTCATCTCTAATCGACAATTCTAAAAGTTACACCAACATCCAGTTTTGACAAGTACGCAGAAATAAGGACTCTACGAGTAGACAGTAAAAATAATTGTTTGGCATCGCTTGACCAATATACAGTTTTGTCGAGTGTGTCTGATATTAATTTGACCCAACATCAACATTATTCAACAAAAACAACAAAAAACATGCTAAAAACCGTTTATAAATAACAAAGTTATCATGTAAGACTAAATATGAATTCATTACATTTTACCATTTTCACTATCGATAAAAACAAATTTTATCGTAAAACTGCCGACACCTACCGATACATAATAGTCTCCCTAGTAAATACGACAGACAAACGAGTTTTCGGCATCGCCTACCGGCAAACTATCTACTTAGCTCCTGTTACATTTGAGATTTTGTCCCTTTTGGGGAAAAGGAAGTAAATCCCAAGCGCAAGCTTCAGTAGGTTGTTATAAAATAAAACCATAAAATGTTCAACAGTTAGGCAGTATAATGTAAAAAAACACACACCCTTAATTTTGTTCAACAACAATAAAATTAAATTATACATTTTATTTCACTACTATTATTTAAAAGACGGGGTTAGTCACAATTTTTCCTTATATTATGTTAGGTGCTAATCATTTACGTTACTCATTTTAATTTATTAAGCCGAAAATAACAAAAAAAACTATCAGTCAAAATTGACCCTAAGGGTCAATCTCAAATTAAATTTCAATAAATTTTCTAATAATTTTGCCAACTATAATTTACTGTTTAAATTAATCTAAACCTTATTACAACTATATCACCCCCTAAAACACAAGAAAATCCTAAGAGTCAAAAGTGACCCAGCGGGTGATTATTTTAAATTGAAATAAATTTTATAAAATTGTTCCTACTACTACTTAACCAGCCAGCTAATATTTCAGTGGTAAGAGCTATGGTCGTGGGGTAATTGGGATAAAAACAGTACCGTCCGGAGTATGTCGTTGAAATAAAAAATTAAATTACTCCGTCTATAAAATATTAAATTAAATGTTTTAATCAGTTTAACCGTATCAAAACCATCAAACGTTTAAAGCCAATACACTAGAGAACCGTGGGGTTATACCGATATAAAATTAATATAAATGGGCGCCAGGGTCGAATAGTCGACCCGGACCTGCAGACGACGTCACTGTTCAACTTCACTACACATGTCGAACTCACAGATCTTCAAAGGTTTCACAGCTTCACCAACGCTTGGTGTAGTTGGATAGTAAAACGAAAATAAAGGTTAAGGTGTCTAAACCTTAATTTAAAAAATGTTCAAGAATAAAAAACAATTATCCAAGAGTTATGAAATATAAAAAAAAACCGTCAACGCCTGCTCATCCGCTAGGCGGTGTCCCTTCGCCGTACAGCATGTGGCCGCTGGTACCCCCGAGGAAACAGGTCTCGCGTCCAGGCTTTAGGGCCTAGCTTTAAATCCTGGCGGCGAGACGGGCTTCTCGAAGCACCTGGAATTATCAATACGGAGCCTCATTACAACATTATACGCTTAGGTCAGAACTGTTACATGAATTAGGTCCCGCAGTCTGCTATCTGTAACCGGAGCTGCAACCTATCATAATCAGGGACTCGCCGCTCCACGGGGCTCTCAAAAGCTTCCCAGCGTGGCTGTACAACTATAAACTAACACTATATTACTATATTCCACTAAACAAAACAAAACAATGCTAGTCTATTGCTGGATGATGCAGTATCCACTTTCTAAAGGGGTCTGACACGTCTGCCACATGGCTAAGAGCCTTGCGTAGCCTGGCGACAAGGCATGATTCGGAAACCATGAACAATCGAATGTCTGCATTCCTAGGATGACAGTTTATTTGTTAACAGTGCAGTAATACTTACGCGCTGTGATCACTTATCGTGGTGCGTGGCTGCCAGCGGCGTCACGAACGGTCGATTGGAGCACGGATTCCTGCAATTAATTAAACCACTGTAGATCACAACATTTTCCATAACAAAAACTTTTTACTTTCCTGATATCACTTCACAGTAAACTCCTACCTCGTTAAAATGATTCTCCCCGCACAGCACCGACTAACACCAGAGAATGACCCATTACGGCGTCGTGTCTCTGTAACTTTCAATTAGCCAGAAACACTCAAACTGGAATGCCATGTCTCGAAATCTTCCCAAAAATGTGTAAAATTATCACATTCTGTTCTCGTTAGACATCTAACTTGCCAGTACTAAAACGTCAAATATGACGTCTTTCACAACTCGCCCTCTGCTAACAGAATCTGTTGACACTCACAAAACAAGAACTACAGACAATTTAACGTTTAGCAATCTGAATTGCGTTAAGTCCTTATAGAAAAAATAGTTCCATTTCCGGATTTGTTTGAGTTTAATTTAATTACTTAAAGTAAATATTATACATATTATTTTATTATGTCATTTATTATCGGAACTGTATCGGCTATTATTTAAAATTTAAGTCTCTATTTGCAACGAAAAGCTGACTGCCCTCTCTTTGTGTCTATGGGCTGTCAGAAATTGTCTTTGGCGTTATGTCAAATACAAAACGTAAACTCAAATTACGTAGATCTCTTTAGATTTAAGTTTAACCCTAGAAAGATAACCATACTAAATATTACGTAAAGGATAACCATACGCTTCAGAGGCGCACACTTTTCTAACGCGTGTATTTATTCCAATAATTTATATTTATTTTGGCTAATTTAAAAACGTGAAAGGTTTGTAAGAGTTTTAAAAATAAAAAGCATTTATTTTAATAAAGTTTATATTAAAGTAATTTTTAACTTTTAATTACGAAACCTCTATGAAAAATAACAAAAGTTATCAGTCTTCTATTTATAGGAAAAAATAATTATAAATTATTACAAATCAACATGTTTTTTTCTTATTAACTAATAGACTATAGAGTATTCAGTCTAAAAAACAATTTAACCTTGGTATAATTGGCTTTAGAGGCAGTCAGAACAAACGTTTCTGAGTTTGCCACAAACAGGTTTTAAACATTTCGCGCAGCCCTTTTTTGACATTCTCTTCTTTTTCGACGTGCAGTAGCTGCCTTTTTTGACTTTTATTGATTTACTCATCTTTGACGTCACTCTGAACATCATCTTCGCTCTCATAATCTTCTACCTCGCTATCACTTTCTTGAGTATCACCATTTTTATCTTCTCGGTCCAATAATAGGCATATTTCGTCTTCCGCAAGTGCCCTTCTACTTGCCATGGTCTACGCTAATACTGTTTCCTAAAAACAAAACAAAACACGTATAAATAACACTTTATATCAATAAATCAAAATAATCAAGCAACACTAAAAGTTACATAAAAGATAACCATACGCCTCGCGAGCGCATAAAAACTCATAACTTCAAAAGTATGGTACTCACCGTTTAGCAATAGCCGTCCTGCGATAGGTCTGGCCAACGACTGAGTTGGCTAAAAAGAACAAGTTAATATACGCGCTGAATAAAAAGAGACAACTATATGTTTGCTGTGTCGGCGCCTTTGCGGCGTAGGTTATCTTTCTAGGTTTAAGTCTTACTAAAACTGATTTAGAAATAATTATAAATTATTACAAATCAACATGTTTTTTTCTTATTAACTAATAGACTATAGAGTATTCAGTCTAAAAAACAATTTAACCTTGGTATAATTGGCTTTAGAGGCAGTCAGAACAAACGTTTCTGAGTTTGCCACAAACAGGTTTTATACATTTCGCGCAGCCCTTTTTTGACATTCTCTTCTTTTTCGACGTGCAGTAGCTGCCTTTTTTGACTTTTATTGATTTACTCATCTTTGACGTCACTCTGAACATCATCTTCGCTCTCATAATCTTCTACCTCGCTATCACTTTCTTGAGTATCACCATTTTTATCTTCTCGGTCCAATAATAGGCATATTTCGTCTTCCGCAAGTGCCCTTCTACTTGCCATGGTCTACGCTAATACTGTTTCCTAAAAACAAAACAAAACACGTATATATAACACTTTATATCAATAAATCAAAATAATCAAGCAACACTAAAAGTTACATAAAAGATAACCATACGCCTCGCGAGCGCATAAAAACTCATAACTTCAAAAGTATGGTACTCACCGTTTAGCAATAGCCGTCCTGCGATAGGTCTGGCCAACGACTGAGTTGGCTAAAAAGAACAAGTTAATATACGCGCTGAATAAAAAGAGACAACTATATGTTTGCTGTGTCGGCGCCTTTGCGGCGTAGGTTATCTTTCTAGGGTTAAGTCTTACTAAAACTGATTTAGAAAGGTGTATTAATGGAAAATGCAAGATAATGTGTCTAGAACTGTATCATCCAAGGCTCCATGTCTTTAATGTGAAGAAAAAATGGATTATAGTCTAACAAGCCACAATGACTATTTTTTTTTTTGGAAACCCGATCATTCAGCAACAATGATTTCAGGTAACTATTATTCAATTATTGCGAACCTTTTTGTAGGTTAGTAAAGGCAGACAGGGCCCTGAATTTACAACGTAACACTCCATACAAATAAAGACCAATATAGCACGCGCTGATGGAACGCAATTGTGCCTGCACTAGTACATGTCAAGTACATCAAATTTCATTGTAGTAAAACTGTATAAATACGTTGTTACTTATTGTGTAAACGTGTTTCAAATTACTTTTTATAATGTTCTTGTAGTATATGCCGACAAACATTGTAACAAAACACTCGGAAATTGGATAAAAGCTATCGGGTTTCACCGGTTTTGAACGTGTTTTATTTGGTAGTTATAACAATGTATTTTCTTACAACTTATTATCTCAATAGGATCATTATAGTCTCAGTAATCATTTTCTAATAAGAAACAGTACTTACATTAGGTAAATCCAATAAAAATAGCACACAAAACTCAGCGACTTATTCACTCCGTCACAGAAATTGGCGCAACTGTCAACGTCGAAAATGACAGAATCGAGCAAAGACTGCGCGATGTGTTGCTATCTCGATACGTAAAATTTACCAGAGAACCGAAATAATCGAACTTGTTCATACAAAAGTAGTCTGTAAGTCTGTGAAAACACGAAACTAAGTCAAGTGGAGAGCGCGGTCTCATGCTACCGCTTGGGGTTTGACGGAATGGCGCGATTTTTAGGTGCGGTCTCATGCGGCCGCTTGGGGCCTGAGGGGTTAATATTGTTACATTGTAATATCTTTATAATAAACACAATAATCAGGGAAGTAAGTAAGTTCCGTTGAATGTTAGCTTTCCACTTCTGTTCACTAAGTACCTAAAGACATAGGTTGTTGAATTAAATAATTAAGTTTTGAATGTGGTATTAGATTTAGGGAAAACAGCAGGCCCCTAAAGTAAATTCTATTGATTTATAAAGAAATAATTGAATAAAGAACCTAGTAAATAGTAACTTTCATAATGTAAGATAAAGTTAAATTTGAGGGGTGATGTAAATTCTCGGTTTAATGGAGTTCGAAGCCACTGGCTAATTGATTTATCAAATACATATTAAATTCCTATCTGGTCGGGGTCGATATAAACAATGAGTTGTTAAACACGCTAATAGCGGGGCGGTTCTATTAAATTACCAGAACCCTCTGATGTGTAATAAATTCATTTATAAACTCTAATAATACCTGCGAGCTATGCTGTCTTTCCTATTATCTTATGAGTAGTTAGGCATTTCTTTCCCGCAGCTGCTGTGATGGATTAAGGTTGTGGTTCGGACGAAGACACTGATAGGCTAATGTATATCTGGGATGTTAGGTAGTGATGGTTAGCATAATAGGTTGTTAGGAAATAACTTAACACAGGAATAAGCTAATTACTAAACTTTCACGAAAAGATTTGGGTTACTTTAGACACGGTTCTCAACGTAGGTTCCATTAGACGATCTGGCCAAATTATGATCTTATTATTTTATTACATCGCTTGACTGAGGTTTATTACAAATAGGTTTAAGTTACATTAGGTCTAGATTAAGGTTCTATTATCATTCAACCACAACACACTATACAAAACATCAACTACACAAGCATTAGATATAGGTCGTATAGCCTTTAGTTAAGTTAAGAGTTAGTATAATATAATTTAAGTTGAGAGTTAGGGAAGACTTAGTTGATGGTAATCTCGCATGGCGGTACGTTGTAGGTTAATAAGTTTTAAGAATTAAAAAAGTAATGGATAAAATGTTTACTAGTAAAAAAAATCAACCAGTCTCAGGAAAGCTCGAGTGGGATTCGAACCCACGACCTTTGGATTGCAGGTCCACTGCTCTAACCGCTGAGCTACCGAGACCCCAGAAGACTCTTTGAATTTTTCCTATTACGCTGTAAGCCAGCGTTATTACGTCACTGTGAAGTCTACCCTCACATTCGAAAGAAATACTATTGCAAGTATTTAACAATCGATAAAGACGTAATTGCTTATAAATATCTTTATTATTGAAATTTTGCATTTACAATTCTATATAATAAAATAAATTTTTGAGTTGATTGAATATTATTGTTTTATTATCTCTCTCTCTTCGGTCGTTCCCTCATGACTGAGGATCGTGATCATCACGGCAGCACTTTGGATTGGACGAACTGTCTCCATGGGGTCCGGTCTGTGGCCATCCTCACCGCGGCGTAGAAGCGGGACGTTGGTGTTTTCTTCAGTTGGTCAGACCACCTGGTCGGGGACCGGCCTCGTGAACGTTTTCCTGCCACGTTTCCCACCACAATGAGCTTTTCTAAGCTACTGTCGCAACTCATTATAAAAAAAAGCCTTTCACACCGATGGTTAGACAAAATGTAGGGAGGTTTCGTGTAGTGTTTGGAATCTTGTCAGAGGAGGGCAGTCTCCTTCTCGGGTCAATCTTCATACCTTGTTGAAGGTAAAGCCAGAACTAACTGGATGTGCCATGGTAGAATTGTGCGCAAGCCAATTTAATACCAGGTGGAGATTGTCTTTTGTGAGTGGGGTTTGTCTAGACTGGCAGGGGACAGCATACTAGTCGAAATCATACTGTAGGATAGGCAGAAAATATTAAGTTAATCATGATTCATTAGACAAAATTTAGGGAGGTTTCGTGTAGTGTTTGAAATCTTGTCAGAGGAGGGCAGTCTCCTTCTCGGGTCAATCTTCATACCTTGTTTAAGGTAAAGCCAGAACTAACTGGATGTGCCTGGTAGAATTGTGCGCAAGTCGATTTAATGCCAGGTGGAGATTGTCTTTTGAGAGTGGGGTTTGTCTAGACTGGCAGGGGACAGCATACTAGTCGAAAGCATACTGTAGGATAGGCAGGAAATATTAAGTTAATCATGATTCGTTATGGTATGGTTGCGTGTGCTTTTAATTATATTTTGTGATTCCATCATAGATATTTTGACTAAAACTGCTTTGAGATAATTACTTATTAATATCTGCGCTGGGTATTTTAGATTTTCAACAAAAAACTTTAAAGTAGGTGACTACTACTATTTAAAATATAATACTATCCTCTTGTTTTTGCGAAGAAATGTTATAATCCCCTACCGATTAAAGTTTAGTTGTAAAGTCTGGGTCAAGGTCATTTGAGGTCAAAATTAAGTGTATGTTCAATTCAGTTGGGTTTCTAAAGGGGTAACGAAATTTTCGTCCGTTTCGCGCTAGGACGCCCCGTTTCCGAGATATCTTGCATTTTCTTGGTAGAAGGAGGAAACTCATACAAATTTTGTTTTGTGTTCGAGCGCCAGATTATGGAGCAAGACGGGAACGACGAAGGACTCCGCTGGCGCCGTCGCGTCGTCGGGATCTGGCGAGGGCTGCCGATTGCGGACATCGCGGGTGTATGGCTGTGACGGCGACGACGACGGGGACAGCTGGAGTCGAGCCATCTGCGTAGCGTGGTTCAGCACAGCGGGAATCGGCGCTACGAACGGTTAGAACGCAAGCGAGATAGCCGGGCGGTTGGAGAAGAAGTTGTGACTCGATAAAGTAGGTAGATTGCTATATTTGGAAAGCGATTAATTATTAGTTATTATACCCGGCCGGAAGAGTAAAAACTTTGTTTAAGAGAGGTGCGTTTTATGCTTTGTTTAATAGATGTATAGCATTTCCAAGATCTAGAATCTTCAGAACGATACTTTATTGGGTTGCAGAGTTACTTTGATTGGCTACAGAGCTATATCGTATTATTAAAATATGTAAATTGGTCTAGGTCATGTATGTACCCAGGTGGGCACTATTGGATCTTTATCGACATAAATTAGCTTCCATTAAATATAGATTTCGATGAATAGTTAGATAATGCGACCGTGACAGACCGAAGTCCGGGCGGGCAGAGCTTGTATAGGTGTGGGTATTCGGGCAATGTTCTACGTTACTACTCCACGCCTACCTACTAAGCTGGACAGCTGGAGTAAGCAAAGTGACCACGAGAATAAATAAATTACATAGATTCAAGACTATTATCCCCAAAGGATAAAATTAGGCAGTGAGGACCGCAGAAGCAGTCCACTGCCATAGTTCACATTTCACCAAATTACAACTGCAATGTGCTCAGCGTGACAGATGGTAGGCCCATCGCCGCTCTATGCTGTTTGATGGATGCGTAGTCTTTAGTCTGTTAATCGCCTTTAACGATAGTCAAGGGGAGAGAGGGTGGTAGTATTCTTTTAGTGAGCCGCTACACGACCCGAAATAAATAAAAACTTAAAATAATTAAGTACTAGGTAGGTATCAGCTTTATTTGCAGACGGTAATAGCACTATAGATTGTTACAGATTAATATAAACATTCAAATCATATTCTATGCATTCAACAAAACAGTTGATAATGTCGTGCCGTAGCTTGCGAGGATGCGCGGGAGCGACTTCGTTTGGTGAGGGGACGTAATGCTGAATACTATTATATTATACTGTGGCTCAGCTGTTGTAATACCGGACTCGGCGAAGGCTCAGTTGTTGGCGGCCTCTGGGAGTCTTCATGACAGTTAAGGGGATGGATAAACATTTGTAATAATAGTAACAAGGGTAACTTAACTTTATGATATAAACAATGACGGTAGAAGACCTAACTAGACAGCGGCAATTAGTTTTGATTAGTTTTGCTATACATAATGGTGAAAGGCGCGGGTCTCCCATAATACTGTGTCTCACTTGTGATAGATTTGGTTATCAACCCAATATTGTGATGTGAGGCCTGGAAGTGAAAATAGGATTATAGTCGATTTTGTAAATAATACTTGATTGCTTAAAAATAGTGATAGCACGGGGTTGCATAAAAGGTCGACGTGCTGCTGCGAGAGGGAGATTTCTGCAGACCTCGCTAGATAAGACAAATAAAACTTAAACGTTGTCATTACAAACATATTTATATGAATAAATAATAAAGGGTCTGGGTTTGTCGCGGTATTAGAGTCATGCCGGGTTTAAATGTATTCTTAGTGCAAGGCCAAGACCTTCTATAACACATGATAGTCCAGGGTTTAATAAGATAATCCACAGTTAATAAACGTGCGATGCTAATTTTCTGTTCGTTCGTACAATCATCATTCAGTTTACCGTTTCGTTTTACTCACGGGTTTTACTAGATGTTCATACTTCTTTTTAGTTAAATTATTTAGTTTACTAGTCATACAACAGGTTAAGAGTGAATCACAAGTTAAAATATGTCACAATTTGTCTTTTGGTTGTATTTCAACCTAATTGATGTGAGACTTGGGATTTAACTATCATTGAGTTATATCGTTGAAAGCACTATCTAGATTCTAGCTTGCGTGAGTGGGGCTGCGTTGCAGTCACTGTGTGCACGTGATTCAATACTGTTTAAACATTTTGTCAGAATTATGAAAATACCTCCGTAAATACTTACGAGTATTCTTAGTTTATTTTGCTGCATTAGGTTGAAAGCGCTATGCGCTCTTATAAGGTATAGTGTGTTCATGTTAAAACAATGAAACACAAAAAAATATACTGTAAGTAATAGAAATAGTATGTAATCCTGTTGAAAATGGTTGTGCAGCAATGTAAATGGTTTTTAATATTTTACGGTGATTTAAATAGTTAATAGTTAAAGTCGGTGTTTTTCTAGCCGCAAGAATCGGATGGGTTTGCGCCTAGAAGAATGTAATAACCTGTTAGAATTTGAATGGGTTTACAGGATTATTAGTGTGTGTTTTCCTAGCCGCAACAATTGAATGGGTTTGCGGCTAGAAGAATTTAATAATCCTGTGGGAATTGGATGGGTTTACAATGAAATGAAATAGTTTATTTGCTTTCAAACACAGGATTTTTGGTAACTTTTAATTAGTTTTGAATCATGTAAGAGTTGGATAGGCAAGAATCGGATAGTTTTTGGCTAGAAGAATTTAATAATCCTGTGGGAATTCGATGGGTTTACTGGATTTTTGGTAGCTTTTAATTGTTTCTGAATCATCTAAGAGTTGGATAGGTATACAGGATATTAGTAGCTTGTATTTTAAGTAATTTGTTTTATGTATAAGTTTTTAATGTATTGGTTGCTAATGTACTTACTCGCCGAGTGTAAGGTCTAGTTAATGTCTTAAATATTAGCGTGCTTTCCTGGTACTGTGTATGAGGACGTGATGAGGACATGCACGAGGTCAGGATGGACGAGTGTCGTCCGCGGGGCGTAGTAACACGGTACCGCGGCGCCGCGTAGCGCTTCTGAAGGAAGGTGTCGGTTCTTTTACCGGGTCGGGCCCGTATGTCCTTACTCACCCGTTTCCCCCACGGGGGGGCGGGTGGGGACATATGGGTTCCAGCCCCGGACAGTGCATGGGGTGTCTCACGTTCCTCTTTGAGGCCCCATGCCAGTGCAGAGAAGCATTTTCTCCGACTAAAACAAAGAAAAAAAGGATGGACGAGTGTAAGGTTCATTTAAAATTATTTGCATAATTCAATTTTAGTCTATTCTTAAATCTATCTATAATAAAGA
Organism: Scoparia ambigualis; assembly: GCA_963921215.1. NCBI lineage: Eukaryota > Metazoa > Arthropoda > Insecta > Lepidoptera > Crambidae > Scoparia > Scoparia ambigualis. Next base: position 18,022,820 of record OY992525.1, on the reverse strand, counting down.
ATATCTATCCTGGTCAGCAGCGTTTTACTACACAACTGACCATATTATCTGTTTGGAAAACCTTTATATAACATTTAAATAATGTGGCAGTTTTATACACGTTTTTACAGTGACGTTTATAAAACGATCACTACCTATTTTGTTTTACAGCAGTTAGTTTGAGACACTTATATGACTTATTTGTTTATTTGCGACTCAAATGTAACCTTCATATTACGTGATGTCCTTTTGATGTCATGCCCGACTTTAATCAACCTTGTAGTAGCATTTGAGTTAAGTTTTGACTTTAAAGCGTCCTGCACCTACAACCGTGGCATTAGTAACAAATGTCAAAGAAGAAAAGTGTTCAACACATGAACAACAAGAAGGTTCATTTAACCGCTCAGTCTTGGAAATTATATGTCAAAAATAATGACAGCAGGTGCGCCATAATTTTTTTTTAATTACGGATGACGTCACAAATGCCCCCTTTTACAAAAAAACATATTACTCTACAATCAAACCATATTTTGTCGTTCTGTAAACTACAATGTACTAACTGATATATTTCCGATCCATCGGGTATCAAAATAAAGTGAAATCATGAAACAGTGAATTGGTACTTCACGTTCAAAATTTGGAAACAATGTTGCGGGCTGGATAACAAGAAATAAATGAATACTCAAACGATATCAAAACAACAGGGGCCTTTGCTATCTAATTATGTAAACAGTTTCAAGTGAGCTAATTGTTATTTATTACACAATATCACCACTTGAAACTCGATGCGACGACACATAAAAACAACTAGAGATGTTCCTTTACTTTTTGTAATTTTATCGATAGTATCGAAAGTTGTTATTTTTGTAAGCTACTTAGTATGAGTAAATAAAAATACGACATAATTCAATATTTCGTTTTATTTTCAATAAAAAAAAACAATATCATTCAATATTTAATTTTATTTTTAAAAGTAATACAATTAACAGTTTTATAAAAAAGTTAACGACAGTTACAAAACAATATGATTGCTTGACCAGTTAGTCATCCGTAAATCCTCGCTTAAGGTACTCGCGCGTCTGCGATACGCGCCTTGTAGTATTACCCGTAAAATTAAACAGCTTTATAAAGAAGTAACGACATTTACAAAACAATATGATTGTTTGACCAGTCAGTCATCCGTGAATCGAAGTGAAATGTCCTCGCCTAAGGTAAGGCCTGTGCCTGGGCATTAAATAACGACGATTACATTATTCAATATACGATCATATTTTAAAGATAAGGAAAATTACATATTTATACTTATTTATTTATCACACTAATCATCACACTAATATTGTAAAGGCGAAAGTTTGTGAGTGTGTATGTTTGTTACTCTTTCACGTAAAAACTACTGAATGGATTTGGATAAAATTCGGCATACGGATTGTTTATAACCTGGATTAACAAATAGGATACTTTTATCCCGATATTCCCACGGAAACGGGAACCACGCGGGTGAAACCGCGAGCGACCGCTAGTAAATAATATCAGCAGAAATTTAACTTACTTGTCCGACGAAGACGAATCATTGAAATAAATAGGCGACCGGAACCTGTCGAGGTCTGGAGGCGCTTCTTCTTCTTCTAAAGATACCTAAAACATACAAAACAAATGTGAATTAAATTTTTATTACACTATTACATTACATTAAATTACACTAATATTATAAAGGCGAAAGTTTGTGAGTGTGAGTGTGTATGTTTGTTACTCTTTCACGTAAAAACTACTGAATGGATTTGGATAAAATTCGGCAAACGGATTGTTTATAACCTGGATTAACACATAGGATACTTTTTATTCCGATATTTCCACGGGAACGGGAACCACGCTGGTGATACCGCGAGCGACCGCTAGTAAAGAATATCAGCAGAAATGTAACTTACTTGTCCGACGAAGACGAATCATTGAAATAAATAGGCGACCGGGATCTGTCAAGGTCTGGAGGCGCTTCTTCTGCTTCTAAAGATACCTAAAACATACAAAACAAATGTGAATTAAATTATTATCATAAAGGCGGGTCTCCTGCGACACTGTTTTGTGTTTTCTAACTCCTAACATCAAACATCTAACAAATATAGGCGTGGCCTACGTACATATTTTGACATATTTTGTTAGATGTTTGATGTTAGGTGTTAGAAAACACAAAACAGTGTCGCAGGAGACCCGGCTTTACAACCCAATATAACAATACCGTATACTTTACACAATAATGAATGAATGCATTACCATTACCGGCAACCACTCGGGACTGCGCGCTGGGGACGTGAGAGAAAAGTAGCGTGGAGCCACAGTTTGGATTCGAAGTCACTCTCTCTCTCTCTCATTGCTATCCTCATCATCATATAAAAGCTGGAGGAAGTCTTCAGGCGGCTCCTCATTGACTCGCCAATTTGACATGCTATAAACAAAAAAGATACAACTATCGTACATATAAAGCTACTAAATAATTAAAAATTAATTGTAAAAACGATTATATTTTAATTAATTTTTAATTATTTGACATGCTATACCTACAACAAAAAAGAGACAACTACCATCGTTATAGTACTTAAATAAAACTACTATATAATTAAAAATTAATTCTAAAATCGTTTATATTTTTAATTAATTTTTAATTATTTTATACCATTTTTATTTATAAATATTTTTTTTTCTATAATATACTGTACTATTAGTCAAGCTCTTTCATTTGATACCCATATTGAGGTAGTTAAACAAAAAAATGTAATCTACAATTTTGTGGAGGCGGCCATTTTAAGTTTTTTTTCTTCTATAATGTACTGCGTACTACTAGTCAAGCCTTTTCAGTTGGTACCCATATTGAGGTGGTTAAACAAAAAAAATATAATCCACAATTTTGTGAAGGCGGCCATTTTAAGTTTTTTTTTAATATAATGTACTGTATACTACTATTTAAGTCCTTTCATTTGATACCCATATTGACGTGGTTAAACAAAGAAATGTAATCCACAATTTTGTGGAGGCGGCCATTTTGGATTTACAATGATACTGAATATACATAATTGTATTGTTATCAGAACTAAAGGTGTGTACCAAATTTCAAATTAATCGGTCAGGTCAGGTCCAGGAGGCAAAATTTTAAGTACTAAACTTGGTTCTACAACACACTTTGCAATAAATAAAACTATAGTATTATCTTTTTTTTATTCTATGTGGCCAGTAAATCCATTGGATCTACGACACACTCGTCAAAACTGCATATTGGTCAAGCGATGCCAAACTCTCATTTTTACTGTCTAATCGTCAAAATCTTATTTCTGCGTACTCGTCAAAACTGCATATTGGTCTAACTTATGGAATCGTCGATTAGAGTTAAAACCTCTTTGCTTTAAATTCTCTCGTTTTTTACTTAGAACTGGCCACATAGAATAAATTAAGCTAATACTATAGTTTTATTTATTGAAATATTTCAACTCTAATCGACTATTCCAAAAATTAGACCAATAAGCAATTTCAGCGAGTATGCAGAAATAAAAACTTGACGAGTAGACAAGAAGTGTTATTTTGTTTTAATACACACATTATGCTAATATTATTGTTTTATTTCTTGAAATATTTCATCTCTAATCGACTATTCTAAAAGTTAGACCAACATCCAGTTTTGACGAGTACGCAGAAATAAGGACTTTACATGTAGACAGTAAAAATAAGAGTTTGGCATTGTTTGACCAATATACAGTTTAGATGAGTGTGTCATAGATCTCAATTTGACCCAACATCAACAACATTTAACAAAAACAACAACAAACATGCTAAAAAACCCAACATCCAGTTTTGACGAGTACGCAGAAATAAGGACTTGACGAGTAGACAGTAAAAATAAGAGTTTAGCATCGCTTGACCAATATACAGTTTTGATGAGTGTGTCATAGATCTCAATTTGACCCAACATCAACAACATTCAACAAAAACAACAACAAACATGCTAAAAACCGTTTATAAATAATAAAGTTATCATGTAAGAGTAAATATGAAATCATTACAATTTACCATTACACTATCGATAAAAACAAATTTTATCGTAAAACTGCCGACGCGCTACCGATCATAGCGTCTCCCTAGGCAATACGACAGACAATCGTGTTTTCGGTATCGGCTAGCGGCAAACTATCTACTTAGCCCCATACAAATAAAGACCAATATGGCTCGCGCTGATGGAACGTAATTGTGCGTGCACTTGTACGTGTCAAGTACTTCAATTTTCATTGTAGTAAAACTTTATAAATACGTTGTTATTTATTGTGTAAACGTGTTTCAAATTACTTTTTATAATGTTCTTGTAGTATTTGCCAACAAACATTGTAACAATTCACTCGGAAATTAGAAAAAAGCTAACGGGTTTCACCGGTTTCAACGTGTTTTATTTAGTACTTATAACGATGTATTTCTTACGACTTATTATCTCAATAGGATCATTATAGTCTCAATAATCATTTTCTAAAAAGAAACAGTACTTACATTCAATAAATCTAATAGAAATATCACTTTATTCACAGCCACTGATTAACTCTGTCACAGAAATTGGCGCAACTGTCAACGTCGAAAATGACAGAATCGAGCATAGACTACGCGATGTGTTGCTATTTCGAATATTTCGATACGTAAAATTTACCAGAGAACCGAAATAATCGAACATGTTCATACACAAGTAGTCTGTAAGTCTGTGAAAACACGAAACAATGTTAAGTGGAGACCGCGGTCTCATGCGACCGCTTGGGGTTTGACGGAATGGCGCGATTTTTAGGTGCGGTCTCATGCGACCGCTTGGGGCCTGAGGGGTTAAGGTATATTTATTATATTTACTGTAAAAAATGTTGTGTAACTAAATTAAATATACTAGACTTAATCTCGATTCGACCAAACTGGAATAAGACTTACTCCAGGATTAGTCTACAAAAATTCGGCGTTTAATCTAAGTATAAGACCTTATTCCAGTTTGGTCAAATCCATCCTAAACTAAACGTGACTAATAATTAACATACGTCATAATGGGATGGTACTTAAGTAAAAAAAAATGTTAAGGCAGACTTTTTGAAATTGAAGGTGTTATAGTACTATTTTTCAGTTACTTCACGAACTTAGTAGAAACAATAGTCACATTCATCTTGCACAAACTGATGATACACCGTAAACTTTAAATACTTGTGGCATCAATATTCCTTACAATGCAATAAATCCCGAATTTTGTTTTATTTGATACAATGAAATGAAATGACCGCAGTGTACGGAATTCAGTGATACTGTGGCAACCATAGCACTTGTCCGATATTATAAAATGAGTGCTTTCCCTTAGGGCCAAATCAATCTTTTTTTATATAATAGAAGGTGGCAAACGAGCAGGCGGGTCACCTGATGGAAAGTAATCACCGCCGCCCATGGACACCAGCAAAACTAAAGGAATCGTAGACGCGTTGTCGGCCTTTAAGGAAGGAATAGGGGAAGGGCCTCCGGGAATCTCACTCGCCGGAAGAAACACAACAGCACCAAGTGCCATTATTTCACGCCGGATATTCGTGAGAGGGTTGTATTACGCCGGGCAAGCGGGCCCAATACGTGCTGCAACGCAGCGTGGCACTACCACTCAGTCAGTGTCACTCATTTAGCACCACCCAGGGGTCACGTATAGGGTCTCAAGCGTAAACCTACAGACGCGAGTAACTTTAACCCCCAAAATCTATTAAAAAGTCTTAAATCTGCTCTGGTTAGAAATTTATCTAAATCCAAATATTGAATCACGTTTCAGATAAAAGTTACTTGAATATGTTAAAATGTTTTGTAATCTGCACAGCACTTTTACTACGACCAGTTTTTGCCTGAAATAAATTAAAAGATAAATTATTTTGCTGCAAATTTACATAATCATAAAAGGATTTTTATTTCAAATAACCTTAGAATGACTTTTTGTATTTACTACGTCACAAAGAGATAAGTGTGCGACAAAAGCAACATGTTTAACATTTAGAAATAAACATAATTTTATTAATAAAACATTTATGTTTTAAACAAAAAACTACGAGGGGGTATGGAAATATGAATAGTATTTACACAGGTATCATAAAACTTTAATTCCCAGTCGAATTAAACGGTATGAGAGTCAGACATAGTTACCAAGATATGAAAGTTAAATAATACTCGCAACTTTTATTTTCTTGTAATTATTTATTTTGCACTCAGATCTCGAAACAAAACCATGAACCATAAACCAATCTTACTTTTACGTAACTTAACGTTACGTGACTCAAATAAAACGATTTTGTCATTCAAAAACACCTGTATGACAACAATATAACGAAACGAGTCGTTGTAAAGTTTTGATGCGACTACTGCGCGATGAAAGTGGTAATTTATTTATTTATTTATTTATTTATTAGGTACACAAAATAGATAGAAATTAAAAAATAACAAAAAAGCATCACAATTTGTATTAGAGCTAATTTCCTATCTAAAACATGTGTACACAGCACGATTAATAATAAGCGTCCATATTAAAGTTTATCTAATCTAAAACTAACATTCAATTAAAAATTATATACATAGTATGAAGAATAATAAAAATCAAACAAATTGAAAACGGATTCCAGATGAATGTTGACATTACATATAAGAAGCTTTCTTACTATGTGGGAGATGCCGAGCCGAGAATTTCCAGGACATTTTTTTTTAAATTCATGTATTTTCATGGAAAATATGTCGATGTCGTTATTAAGCGCAACCAGTTCATTGTATAAACGGCACATTCGAACAATGGGATTGTAATATGATGTATTATTTTTATAGACATTTAGTACAAAAGTCTTTGGCGCCCGGGTTCGATACAAAGTATTTATTTGAATTAAAGAAAGCAATTCAGGGGAATCGATTATTGAGTGCAACATTTTAAACAAGTAAATTAAATCATACTGTTCTCGACGGACCGCAAGCGAAACCACACCGAACTTAATCATTCGAAGTTCGTAAGAATGAAGAGATCTGCCTAAATGAAAGCGATAACATAAATATCTTAAGCACTTTTTCTGAATGCCTTCAATACTTTCTATGTGTATTTTATAGAATGGGCTCAAAATTTTACAACCATATTATAAAATACTACGTATTATGCTGTAATAAATACATAATATACTTTTTGGTTTCTTAAAACCTTTTGTGGATCTAAATATAAAACCTAAAAGACTATTACATCTTTTTAACACATATTCATAATGTTGACGGAATGAAAGTTTATCATCAAAAATAATGCCAAGGTCCTTTGCAGTAGTGCATCGAGACAAAGCGCAATTGTTCAATTTGTAGTTATAATTTTGTGGTATTCGTTTTCTTGTAAAAGATATTACAAAACATTTATTATTATTTAGGTACATATTATTGATGACACACCAATCTTCTAACTATGTCAATGTCTTTTTGAAGAGTGCAGCAGTCATCGATGTTTTTAATATTAGTAAATATTTTGAGGTCATCTGCATAAAGTAGGCATTCACAGTTTAGTCGGTCAATTAGATCGTTAATAAAAATTGCAAATAGCAAAGGGGAAAAATGGGAACCTTGAGGAACACCTGAGGTCACGTCGATGGCAGCAGATTTATATCCCCTAAGAGCTACTAACTGACTTCTATGTGCAAGATAGGAGCAAAGCCATCTATAAAGATTACCCTGAATACCATATTTATATAATTTGTAAGATAAAATTGAATGATTACCCTAAACAATTAACATTCTAACAAGTAATTCCTCAACGTTCACACGATTTTTGAATGACGTTAACGATGTCATCTTGTGACTTTTGTATGGCCATTAAACAACAATGTAGGTCGTATAAATGCAAACAGGGCCCCTGTTCGCCTTTAGCAAACGTTATTATAACGTTAGTGTGACCTAGCTTTTGCGAACAGTGGTAATAAGATAACGTTTACTAAACTATTGAATGACGTTAAATTGTTGGTTGGGTTTTTATTGAAATGAATATAAGGTTATTTCGAGTTGGTTTTGTTCATATTCATCTTTATTGTGTTCTGTTTGAATATACTACTAGCTGTGAAAAATTTTATGGTTTTATTTAATACCAAACCCACTGAAGCTGGCGTTTGGGATTATCTTACTTTCCGAGGGACAAAATCCCAAATGTAACAGTATGATTTATCTGGACATAAGTATGAATTTCCAGTCTGGCTGGGGGGAGTTACTTCTAATTCTCTTTTCTTTGACTCTTAATTTTTTGTAGTTTTTGACATTTTATTTGGTTCTTTAATAATTAGTTTGTCGTATTGAATAAAGGCAATTTTTCCTTTCTTTCGCTGTTTTTTTGGTTGATCTTGTAGTGTCTTACGGAATTCCAATACTTGTTGTAGGAAATCTTTTTTTATGTAGATCATACTTGGTGTCATTTAGTTGCTTTTCATTCTTGAAAACTAAACTTTTTTGCCATTAGTTGAAAACGTTATATTTGTTGGTCTAAATTTTTCTTCACTTCTTTTTCTCATTCTTCTTACGAATTCTAATTCATTTTTATTGCATTGTACTTTTAATATTCTTGTAACAATTCGAGTTATGTTTTTTTCAATTCATCATATGATGTTTCGTTTTCATCTATCCCAAAAATTAAAGATTTCTCCCTCTTACCTGTTTTTCTAAAAATTGGATTTGCATATCGTTGAAGTTTTGATCAATCTTTTCAGTTTTGTGTTGTTTATTGATAATTTTACCTTCTAATGATTGTGTTCATGGATTCTTGCAAATAATTTTTTAAATCGACCCTCTGGTCTTTCATGAGTAATGAGTTGTTCTAAGACAGCGATGTTGTCACTCATTTTTGAAAAAAGGTTTTTTTTCCTTCAATAACTTTTTTATTGTTTAGTTTTGTTATTGAATTGTTTTTTTTGATTGTTCAGTTTTTTATTTTTATTTTAATACTATTTTCTTAAATTATTTTTTTTCAATCATTTTATCAAACTTTTCTTAGACCTGTGTCTCCCTCTAGTGGCAAACTTGTGTATTAGTTGTTGAGAACTGCCAGTTTGTAAGTGAGTTATAATTAATAAAACAACGTGCGAGTAGAAGCGAAGCGACCGGGGTGCGGCGAAGCGTCAGAACTAAAGTGAAATTATTCGTAATAAGTTAAACTAGATTTAGTCTCGCGTCGTCGTTAGCGTTAAACTTTATAAATCGCTAGCAAATTTACTACTCATAATTTATAGTTAGATATGCTTTTATTAATTAGGTAGGTCATATTTTAAATTCTAGATAAAAACGCTAGCAATTTGACTAATTCATAGTTATGTCACATTGTCGCTTGTTGATACAATGTTCTGCCCCCGTGCATTACAAAATTATACCTTGACCTGTCACCGTGTTTACATGATAACCGTGTATAATTATACAAAATGAAAATTACACAAATGATTTAAAGGATGGGTAAAGTTTCCGATAGATAATTTACCATAATAAAGTCCCACTGCTGGCCTTAGTCCTTCCCCCATGGAAAACAGCACAAGATCGTAAACCTTACGTGATAGCCGCTGCGCCATCGAGCTCTTTGTAGTAGACAGAGTAGGTTGTCGTCAGAAAAATGAATAAAACAAAATTGGTTAAAACACATTTCGCTATAACAATAGAGAACCCCTAAGCCGTCTAAAACATAATGCAAATATTGACAATTTTATCATGCTGTATACACATGGCATCTGGTAAGTATTAAGTGACGTTATATGGCATCTGGTATATAAAGCGCTGTTGATGTCCTGTAAAGTTAGTTATAGGTACTCAAAAGTCGACAACCTAACCCTCAAAATGAAATCCTTCTTGATCGTATTCGTTGTGGTAAGATACTTTTTTATAGTATATACTTATTTTAGTACTTAATTGTACTTTCGGTATTAGTTATAGTAAACGCGTGTTCTTCAAAACCATTCTTATCTATATCTGGTGTTTTTCAGGGTTCTCACCTTGGTCCGGTTCATTTTTTAAAATCATACAGTCTCTAATTACTTACTCGTACTCAATTTCTTTTATGACACTTTCTATCTCAATTTTAAACTTTTGCCATCCACTAAACAAAAATATTTAAATGCGATTTAACGCAAAACTCTCTCTCGTTTTTTATTACTTTCATCGGTCAAATTTAATGAAGAATATCGACTCATTTGATTGGTTGTTGTTTGTTTGATGGAATAGACCTATTAAAATAAAACAAAAGACAAAAGTTTACTAAAATCAGTTTTAAAATAAACTAGTACTTGCTGTGGTATGCACCCATAGTATTAATAATTGTAACATGTAGTTTACAAAAAAACTTAAAAAATCTTCTATTAATCATAATAAAATAAATAGAAAATGGCAAACATTGTTGGATATAAAACAATAATAACAAAAGAACAGTTATATTTTTTTTAAATAAACAAAGTTATAGTACAGTTACATAAATCATTTGAAGCCCATCGATCTATTTTGTAGGATGTGTTTTAGAAACATACGCTTTTCCTGTATTCCGTAATGTATCAGCAATCTTCGACTTCCAGCTAGAAGGGTTCCGTTTTCTCTTTCTACTTAACTTAGGTTCGCTTTCTGATGGAGCAGTGTCAACAGCAGAAGGAGCTGAGGGTGCGTCATTCGATTCGGAAATGGAATCCTTTTGAGTATTCGCTGTAGAAGAACTCGGTTTATTGGATTCATCATCAGATAAACTATTTGAGCTGCTGGTGCTTGACGATGATGAACTGGCGTCTGACGAAATCCTTAAGAAGGAAAAAGAAAATAGTCTTCTAGAGATTACAAGAGGCCAAGATATTTGTTTAACAGGCACAAAAAAGGTAGGATCAGTATCTATATCATCTATAAAATCTTCTTCATCGCTATGATACGATATAACAGAAACGCGTACCTCTCTATCTATTGTTTTATTTGCTAATGCTCCCACCGTTGAAGTCTTATCGGTTTATGCTGCAACGGTAGTATTTTCAGCATCATTTTCCACGCTGATTTGTTAAAGAGGAGACCCGGTTCTTCTGCTGTTACTTTCATTGCCTTTTCAATTCACGGTAGGCCACAACTCCATATAATCGGCATAATAATTACAAATTAAATAATTAAACAATAGTGCATTATCTCAAAAAAATATGTAATCTTTTTGTAAATAGGGAACAACATAAATTTTAAACAGATTTCTTTTAATTTATAAAGTAAGTAACAAATCTAAGTACAAAAAAAGTATTATTTTCATTTATTTAACAAAATTAGGACACAGTTTATATTTACCATCAATAGTGCATCATTTCAATGATTTTCACCTTTTACGAACAAAACTGAACCATTTGGAAATAATACAAAAAAATCATACATACCTTTGTCCACAACAGAGTACTATTTCGAAATAGTATCAAACACGATGTATAAGCACAGTCACCAACACTGAATTTAAAACTAAATAACTCGAAGTAATTTACATACTACATTCAACAACACCGCATAACACAAAATAATTCACTGTTGCGTAAAGAATCTGCGTGCTGAAGTTGCAACTAGAAAGAGTTTTATGTTCGCGGTATAATCCAGGCAGCGTCTACCACCAACAGAGAGTTAGCGCGACATCTGTTTGACATTTTTGTAAGTATAAATACGCCTGTCTTCGTGGTATGCGCAGTAAATTTTTGGCTAATCTATTATTTAAAAATGTCCAATTTTTGTTTTTCGACTAAATAACAAATTTAGTGTTGTTCTGGGTGTGTAATTTGGTAAACTATTTTTAAAGATTATTGTTAATGAATCTGTATTGACACATTCTAACTTATATTATAAATGCGAAAGTAAGATTGTTTGTTTGTTTCGCTTTCACTCCATAACCTGTCGACCAATCATCACGAAAGTTTTCATACACGTTGTCAGGGGTTCAGAAAAGGACTTAGGATACCTTTTATCCCGCACCAAAGTTGAGGACAATAATTTTGTCTAAGTGTATAATGTCGCGGGAAAATGCTAGTTAATAATATTCGTTAACCTACTACACCATTCGTAAATGTACGGTAGGCCTCAGAAGTAGTTTAACCCTTTAGTACTATGTCATACCAATTACTCCTTCCATAAGTGATGGTTGTAATGGTCATTGAGACCGAGTTGGTGTGACATGGCTTGTACGTTATCAAACCTAAATTGCACTCAGCACTCTATAAACTAGTCGACTAAAAAATATTTCAAATTAAAGAAAAGCTTATTTTAGTGAGCAGTTAAAAAATACTACTTAGTCCCTATTACTATACTATACTCTTTTCTCTTGAGTGTCGTAAAAGGTGATTATAGGCATATACGTCTAAACGCATAGAGCGGCAACGGGCTCACCACCTATCACGCTGAGCACATGTGCAGTTGTAATTTGGTGAAAGTGGACAATGGCAGTGGACTGCTTATGCGGCCCTCATTGCCTAGTCTATGTACAGTCACGAGCAAAAATATGTAAACAATTAAAACTTAATGCAATGGAATAAGAGTCAAAGGTTGGTGCTCGTGACAGTAAAATTAAAGAAAAGTCTCAAAAAAAGCTTAATAAAAAGCGTCAGAATACACAGAAGACAAAAAAAGCTTGAAATGCTCCAACTACCCAACAGCTAATTTAATTTATCTTGTATAATTGTGCATTGTCTGATTATAATGATTTTTTGATAAAATCGTTTCTTTTTTACTAAGCCGTCCTGAATAGGCGATTGGCTAAAAATTAGTGTTAATGAATTGACTTGAAGATAGAGAGCAAAAAAAACGTATTGTGAAATCGTAGAGCATTAAACCAACTGTGAAATAGATGATGAATGAAAATGGTAGTGACAGTTTGACTCTACGACGATCTCCGCGGTCGGTAAGAACTCTAGGCATACCTAGCATACATCGCCATCTCTGAGGTGCCTGGTTCAATTTCTGATTGCATTAGTTGAAAAATAACTCTGTAGTTTTTAACCGGTTTTACGTGCCTTCCAAAGCACTATTGCTTTGGAAGGCACGTAAAACCGGTTGGTCTCGTTTCTTGTTATGATGGCAGTCGTTAAATCACCATTGTAAATTGGTCCATCGTGGTGGGTAATAGCCCAATCTCCCCGTGGGCTGTTGTCCAGTGGGACGTATGAAGGCTGATGATTATGTACAGTCACGAGCAAAACTATGTAAACAATTGTAACTCGTAAATTTAATGAAATAAGAGTCAAACTACATCTTGGTGCTCGTGACTGTATGTATGTACATATTATTTTAATTGTAATTATTAAATTTTAATAGTTAACAAATATCATGAAGGTCAATATAAATACTCAAAAACATATGTGCTGACGCACTTACACATAATGTGTTTGCACGTCGTTAAAATGTTTAACCAAGACGCAGCTGTTACATTTCTAATTTACAAATGATTCATTTTACTAACAATCTTTTGACAAACTGAATTTTACATGTGTAAGTAGTTCTCTCGTATAAACAAATGTTTTGTATTTTATTTGAGATACTCTTTGCGTTAACATAAAAACCAAAAAACTAAAACTACATAACTTAAGAACTTAAAAAGAACTTGTAAATAAAAAAAATCTTTAAGCGTGCCGCTGCCGCGCGGCTCTAAGTCCCCAAATGGCTGGCAGCGTTGCCCAAAATAAACTAAAACTAAACAACTTAAGAACTTAAAAAAAACTTGTAAATAAAAAATATCTTTAAGCGTACCGCTGCCGCGCGGCAAAGTCCCCAAATGGCTGGCAGCGTTGCCCAAAGTAGCTGCAAGCCTTAAGACGGTTTACGCATTTCGGTTTCCCATACAATTTTTCAAGTCCAATTTTTAAATACCAATAAGCCAATTTTAATGAAACTTTGCATGCTAAAGTAAAATACAGGGATCTAAATAGTTTGTTGATAACATTTTTAAAAAAGTTTATTTGGCTGATTTATTGCGATTTAAAGTCCACTATATAAAGTTTAAAATCGCAATAACTCAGTTAAATAAACGTTTTTTGGAAATGTTTTCAACAAACTATTTAGATCTCTATATTTTACCTCAACATGCCGAGTTTTATCAAAATTGGCCAACTGATTTTTAAAAATTTCGACTTGGAATTTTGTATGGGAAACTGAAATGCGTAAACCCTCTTAACCCCTCGAGCGTCATATGTACTTACCGGTGTACAAAATAGTTGAGAGTCATGCGTGTCTCTTGTACTTACCGGTGTACAACAGACTTGGCTCAGATTGGTTGTTTTCTTTTAGCCGGTCCGAGTCGTAGTATACAAGTTATAGCTGTCTGTGAATTTTCTATGGTCCGTATAGAAGAAATTAACATAGTTAGTAGGATTCGGACCAAACAAAACATTATCCAAAAAAAAATTTAAAAAGAGTGTCTGAAGTTATGGACGGACGTCAGCCATATTAGTACAAAGTTGTGTTGTTGTGATTTCTTTACATGATGTTTTCTCGACGTAAAATATAAGTTTTCGTATGATTCTTATCGATATTTACTGGAAACTTAATACAGTTTTTGTACAATGCAATAGTTGTGTGATATAGTGGCAATTTAGATTAAACGAAGAGCTAGAAGTATAATTATGATATTTTGATTTTGCTAACAACTACAGCTAACATTGTGTGTTATAAAGTGCTGTAATTTTCTTCATATTTTGATTTTTTTGATAAAAGTGATTATAAACATTAATCAATTTGTAGATTATTTCATCAGTAACCTTTTTTTATTTATAGTTAGACATAATATACTTTTAGGTCACTATTTACGCGGGCCGGCCACGTTATGGCGGCGGTTATTTATTTTGGTTCCTAAGTTAAAAATTGTTTTGTGAGTGAAGTTTAGTGCCAAAGTGTTTATGATTCATGTGACCGGTGCATAGTAATGTTAACTAAAAAGTTATTATGTCAATTGTGTTGTGTGTCGTTTGTTAATTATTATAACAAACAGTAAAACCAAAGGTTACCTTTATGAAATATTGAAAACAAAAGAAAACCGTTCCAGTGCCACTACAAGTAAGTCTTTATTGTTCAATCTAAGTAGTTAACTACGTACAAAAATTCATACAGAAAAGAATGACACCTCATTCACGCGAAAATCTCGTATAGTTATTACGCAATAAATATTTTTCCCTAATCAAACAATAAAAAAGTGATGTATCGCAAAATGCCTGACACGTAAACCATTTAATGCTTTAGGGTGGCTGGCGCGCCACGGGTTAAGAGGAAACACTACGTCGACGTGGCATGCAAAATTCTCATACAAAACACAGAAAAACGACGTAGTCCCCTGTTTCCCCTTTCAGAACTAGAGCAATTTTTATTACTTTTCAGCATCGGTTAGAGAAAGACAATTTCTATGTCTGTATGTTTGATTTTTTTGCATTAAGTCATTTATTTTATAACCAAAATTTTGTGAAATCACTCCGTGTTAAGTCATCTTCAGAAAAAAACATCAAACATACAGACAGAAAATCTCTTTCTTAACCCGTTGCTGAAAAAGTAATAAAAATTGGCCTAGTTCTGAAAGTGGAAACAGGGGACTACGAAACGTCGTTTTTCTGTGTTTTGTATCAGAGTTATTTATACACGCAACTTCGACGCAGTGTTTCCTCTTAAGGCGAGTCCTTTCGAGCGTTTCTCTTTCGCTCTCTCGACGGTACGACGGTATGGGACGGTTTTTACAGCGAAGCGGCGCGAATAGGCGCGTTTTATAGGTTTTTGACTAAAAGACTTTCTAGGATTTAATGAATTAGCAGGTTCTCTGTAGTACTTCAAAATAATATTTACGTTTAAAAATAATTTTAAAATTAAAAAAAAAAATGTGAGGTATTATTTGCTTTAGACTTTTATTTTGACCTGTTTATTGGGATTTTTTACAAACGAGTAAAGTACATCTAATCGAGTAACAAATAAGTAAATTTTTGCCTTATTTATATCAAAAGATATTGGCTAAAGAGTATATTATATATTATTATGTTTTATAAGAGCGTTATTTAATAGTAAATACATAAATCATTTGATCTAGCAAAACAGTTTTGCCCGCATATCCTCGGTGCTTAAGGTCGCCGGAGACCCTTACAAGGCGCTTCAACAGATATTTTACGAAACGCCAAGTTCCTGGCCCTCACGGCCCCAGGAATTTATGTTTGATTATTTAGGGGTCTACATAATATTGGCATACAAACCATAAAGCCTTAATTTTATTCGCACTAATTTACTTTTTCTAAATGTGTTAAGCCTATTTTTACTTCGCCTAATTGTTTATCGCCGTATTTAAACTTCCCAAATGCTACATTAGGCGGAACTATTCATAACAAGCGGCCGCTCGTGGTTTCACCCGCGTGGTTCCCGTTCCCGTGGGAATATCGAGATAAAAAGTATCCTATGTGTTATTCCAGGTTATAAACTATCTGAATGCCAAATTTTATCCAAATTTATTCAGTAGTTTTTACGTGAAAGAGTAACAAATATCCATACATTCAAACTTTCGATAGCTGCGGCTGCCGCAGCGCTGAGAAATGACTCTGTCTCTTTCTTATTCATAGAATTGGAAATAGACAGCAGATCACAGCCATGGGCGCAGCGTCTATGTGTCGCTTAGAGAATCGCATAGCTGGTGGCGCTGCGCGGCGTCGTCGGTTCGAGCGGGTATTTGTTTCTTCATCCACCCTCTCACGTTCACTTAAATTGTCACAGTGCAATGAATCTTTTTAGATAAGCAAAGTTTTGAAAAATTCTCGAAAACAATTCATGTTTATCTCCAAAACCAATAAAAAATCTCGGTGTATATATTTTCGTGAATGAACATTTTGGTCAGCGTGTAGTAAGTCAATCTGACTTTAAATAAATAAATAACTAAATATCATTATTTTGCCACGAATGTTTGTTCATTCATCACTTCAGACCGGCTAAACCTATTTAGCTATGGTATCGAACTCCCGAGCAATGCGACCAGCAGCCCCCGACAAGCAGCATGTGAGCTATCATGCAATATTTCAAAAAAATGCAGCCTGCAAGCAAGAATGCAGCATGCAAGTAAGCATGCAGTATTCCAACGAACATGCATTAAACATGGATGCATTGGAAATAGACAGCAGATCACAGCCATGGGCGCAGCGTCTATGTGTCGCTTAGAAAATCGCATAGCTGGTGGCGCTGCGCGGCGTCGTCGTCAAATTTATTTTATCATAATTTTTATCATCATCATCCTCGTCTATAGAAAATTAATTTATGAACTTTTCTCCCCTTATTAGATCTGCGTTGCGATTTGCACCCAAGCAACTAACTGTAAGTAGAAGTATTTTATTAATTCATGTAATTTGTGCTTTTCATTTAACCCTGTCGCGTAGCGGTGAAGAAATACTACTAATCCTTTCTTCCCTTCATCATCATTATTATTATCAGCCAAAGGACATCCACTGCTGGACAAAGGCCTCCCCTAAGAATCTCCACCACGACCGGTATTGTGCTACTCGCATCCAGCGGCTACCTGCGACCTTCACCAGACCCACACTGCGTCTTCCGGTGCGCGGTCGCCACTCGAGAACCGTTCTGCCCCAACGGCCATCGGTTCTACGGGTGATGTGCCCTGCCCATTGGCACTTGAGCTTGGGGACTCTTTGGGCTAGGTCATTTACTTTAGTTCTTCTGCGATTCTCCTCATTTCTGATTCGACCACGTAGAGAAACCCCTGGCAAAATCCTCTCCTTTGCCCTTTGCGTGACTTTGAGCCTACCTATTAAGCCCATAGTGAGCGACCACGTTTTGGTACCGTATGTCATCACTGGCAACACACACTGGTCAAAGACTTTCGCCTTGAGATACTGCGGTATTTCAGACGAGAAGATATTTCGTAGCTTACCGAACGCTGCCCAGCCGAGTTGGATTCGACGTTTGACCTCTTTCTTATAGTTGGATCTATCTAACTGGATCGTTTTTCCCAGGTATACATATTCGTCAACAACTTCAAGAGCAGAGTCTCCAACCTTCAAATGAGTGGGTATGACACGTTAGTTAGACATGATTTTCGCCTTCTCCATGTTCATTTTAAGGCCCACTTGTTAACAGACTCTGTTGAGATCACCGAGCATTGTGCTGAGGTTCTCCAGGGTTGAGACCTAAGGGTCTCATGGCTGAGGCCATGACTACTATATCGTCGGCAAATCGAAGGTGACTGATGTACACGCCGTTAATATTGATGCAGAGTCCTCTCCAGTCCAGAAGCTTAAACACGTCCTCCAGTGCTGCCGTAAAGAGCTTTGGAGATAATACGTCTCCTTGTCTCACTCCACGCTGCAGCCAAGCTGTCTTCGAGCTCTGGTCCTGGAGGCAAACTGTCATAGTGGCGTTTTTGTACAAACACTTTAACACTTCGATGTACTGATAGTTAATTTGACACCGCTGGAGAGACTGTAGCACGGCCCATGTTTCGATCGAAACAAAGGCTTTCTCATAGTCCACAAACGCTAAGCAAACTGGCCGGTTATACCCTTTGGTCTTCTGTATAACCCGCCGCAGCGTATGTATGTGGTCTTTGGTGCTGAAGCCTTTTCGGAATCCGCCTTGTTCGATTGGCTAGAAGTCATAATACCTGCGTGTGAGACGCTTAGTTATAACTCTCAAGAACAGCTTATAAACGTGACTTAGAAGTTATATGGGTACGTAGTTCCTCAGTTGGTTCTTGAGGTCCTTCTTAAAGAACCACACAAACACTTTCATGTCGCGCTTCTGCTATTCTACCTCGGAGACCCCTGAGACACCCTGAGGTAGTTGTTCACCCTACCGAAAATAGAGCAAGTTACCAGACTTCAAGATTATCGAATCCTCCTCCTCCCTACGAACTAATAAATAATAAGATAATCCCACAATGCCAGACCGTTTCTTGCTCAATTATTCCTTTAGTTCGCAAATCTTCTCGTCGGTCCGCGTGGTAGGTTACCAGGGAAAAATATTCGTTTTTGGCGGCAGTCGGGTCTCTGCCGGAGATTCTTAGCAACACCTGCCCCGTCGCTGCCTTGGCCGCTACCGTAGCTAGGACGAGTGGAGCCACCGGGGACTAGGGCTTGAGTTTAGTGCTGTCGTTCATTGGGGGGAAAGTTGCCATAATCGCCACGCTTGGTACGGTATGTAACTTGGTTCTAGTCTGTTAGTACAGACTTACCCGCTACACGGTTACAGACTACATAGTCTGTAACCGTGTCGCGTAGTGGTGAAAGTATACTACCACCCCCTCTCTTCCCTTGGGTATCCTAAAAGGTGACTAACGGACTAAAGAATGCACATACTTTTAACAGCAAAAAGCAGCGATGGTCTCACCACCTGTCTTACTGAGGACATGTGCAGTCGCTACTTGGTGAAAAGTGGACTACGGTAGAGAACTGCTTTTGCTGGCCTCATTGCCTAGTCTTAGACTAACCCTTTGGAGATAATAGTAGTGTGTGTGTATGTATTTGATGTTGTTTTTTTCGTTCAGCTTCAGCACCGGCTGCCGCGCCCGAAGAAAAAAATTCCGGAGCAAAAGGATTGGGCGGTACAGTGGGCGGTCTTTTGAACGGTGTTCTGGGTGGCGTCCGTAAGTAACTGTTCTCTTCTTATGGTAATTTTACTTTTTGTGGTAGGTTTTCTGCTGTCGTCTGTATAGTGGAGGAAGTTCCCGGCCGACCACTCTCCGGCGACATTCACTTGCACACGATCTACGAGCACGCTACTGTACGTACATACGCGCGCTAAGAATAGAGCGCAAGCGAATATCGCCGAAGAGTGTTCGAGTGGGAACTTACTGCACTGAACATTGCTCCCTGGTATGTGATGCCAACACTATGCACAACTAAGTATACACAGCAAGCGGGGCCTGTTGCACTGGAATTCTGCTGTACACAGTCTAATACCAGTACAACGATAATCAAAGTTCCGATTTTTAATACTGTCATGAGTAAAAAATCTGAAACAATAATAACCTAAATATGAATTCTGATTATTAAAATTCTGAATTATCAATGACCCAAAATCAATGAACATCAGCAAATAAACCTCCTGTTTCCCACATGGACAACATCAGACATAGGGAGATTTTACGACCACAACTACAACCAACGGACTTACGTGCCTTCGGAAGCAAGAAAGTGGGTAGTCAACACGCTAACAATATGGAACTGCTCTTCAATTTTTAATTCTAAACGTAGTAAATATTGTTGCAAACCAGCAATAAACATAATAAATTAGTTGCCTGTGAAGTGTTTTCGGCCTGTGTGATAGTGATCTATTGAATTACTCCACATTTAAAACGATATTTACAGAAACAGTTTGTTAAAAATCAATTCAATCGTGTGCGTCCATGACTTCGGCAACCCAAGGATCGCCCGCTGAGTTACAACAACAGCGCTTCAGCGCTAGCACCGGTAAATTCGTACTAAACAGTGCGATAACCTGCAGCGCTATTTGTGCTTATTTGCGCGTCTTCTTCTCCTGTTTGGTTGGACGAAGGACGCTGTGCGTTTGCTGCTTTTGCTGCATTGTTGATGGACCAACTGCTCAAGCAAGAAAGAAGAATTACATTTTTTTGAACTGATAACTACATATTATTTACGCCACTGCTGTTTAAAATGAATTGTTTGGCTTGCAATATAGTCACTCGCAACGATGAACAGCTTAAATGTATTGCATGTAAGGGTTATTATTTATATTATATTTGTCAACATTTGTGTACAACGATACTTATGATACTTATGCTTACTTAATACTATATATTAAAAAAAACTAATTACCACAAATTCTTACAGGAAAACACAGCATGCACTAATACATATCTTTGCCAAAATAAAAAATAATAATTTTAAAATATATTAATCTACTCCTATCATTCCTATAATTACTTAAATTACAAATGTGAAATTATTACTTATAAGTAAGTACTAACAATAAATTAAACTTAAAAAAAACTTACATAAACCGAAGCAGAACAAGAAAGATAACAGGACAAAACGGTAACCCTAAGATTGTGCTTTACTGTTAAGCTTGGCCAAAATTAACCTACAGACTTTGGTGGGTGAATCGTAGTGAATATCAATATCATTACTATACTCGTTAACCAGCTTACAGAACCTTGCAACCAGTGTTTGGTGTTATGTAGTTAACTTACGGTGGGTAACTGGCGTTAAATGATTAAGTCCGTTTACGACACTGTACAGTTTATTCACACACACGTTAGAAGGAGTACAAGTAGAAAGAAGGCACAGCACAGAAGTTTATAGCGATAGAAGACGGAAAGACATAAGCACACGAAAGTTTTATCAGTAAGCGATATTCTACGGTTAATATTATAGGCGCGTAAGCATCCCCTCTCCTTACATCACAAAGTTTATTTGTACTGGCACCTCGAGACCAACCGTTAGGTTATTGCAAGAAGTGCCAGACGTCCCTGCGCCAGTAGAACACTCGCGCAGGAGACCATCTGCGTTAGGTCTTGACGCCAAATCAGTGCCCGCCGCAGCGCGCTCCTAATTCGGTACTCATAAGACTAGTGTCTCGGGAGAGTATCCCCGTGAACACGTGTAGTTCACTGCCTATTGTCCAGATAGGTAACCGGAGCTGTCGAGCTCGCTCACTTCTCGTTGCACGAAGGGCACAACTCGCAGTTGCCACTGCTAGGGTCGTCGACTCTAAAGTCGACTCCCAAGTGTCCACCTTGGTAGCGGAGTAGTAAGCACACTCACTTCTCGGAACCCATCCAGGCGCCTATCCTTCAGTTGCTGCAAGACCGCGCCGACAGCGGTATCTGAAGCATCCGTCACCAAGGCCAATTGAGCATTGCTGTCAGGGTAGCCATACACAGGTCGTCTTTGCAAGCTTCAAAGGCGGCTAGTTCATCAGTAGAAAGTTTAATGGGATGAGATCCCTTTACTGAACCCACTAACAGTGCATTCAGAGGTGTCTGATGTTGTGCAGCATGAGGGACAAACCGGCTGTAAAAATTTACCATTCCGAGGAATCTGCGCAGCTCTCGAACGGTTTTTGGAGCAGGGAAGCTTTTAATGGCTTCTACCTTCTCCGGTGGTGGTTTGACGCCTTCGGCTAAGACATGATAGCCTAGAAACGTCACTTCTGGAGCTGCAAACACACACTTGGCGGTGTTGATTACCATACCATATTCCTGCAACCTAGTAAATACCTGGTGTAAGTGGGTCTCATGGGTCTTCTGGTCTTTCGAGTAGACCAGAATATCATCAACGTAGGAGTAGGTGAAATCAAGCCCCCGAAGCATTTCATCGACAAAACGTTGAAACGTCTGTCCGGCATTACGAAGTCCAAAAGTCATAAATGGAAATTCGTATAAGCCGAACGGCGTTGTGATGGCGGTCTTCTAAATATCCTCAGGATTAATAGGGATCTGGTTGAAAGCCTTTACCAGGTCTATTGTAGAGAAGACTGTACAGCCACAAAGGTTATATCGAAGTCCTGTATGTGGCGTATTGAATACCTGTCTGGGATAGTCCTTGCGTTCAGCATGCGGTAGTCACCACAAGGACGCCAGCTACTATCCTTCTTCGGTGCCAGATGTAATGGAAAAGACCATGATGATTCCGACGGCCGACAGGTACCGATCTGCAACATGGCCTCAAATTCGGCCTTAGCAATTTTAAGCCTATCCGGTGCCAATCTACGGGGTGAGGAAGCTACTGGTGGTCCAGGTGTAGTCCGTACATGGTGTACTGTGTTGTGTTTAATTGTGCTGTGGAAGCCAGAAGGGCGAGTGATGTCAGGGTATGCAGCTAGTATGCGATGATTAGCCATGTCGCCAGACATTACCTTCACCGAACAGACATTTAAATTTTTTGCAAGCAAAGCTGCGGTGCAAAGCGTAGTATTAGCATCTACTAAGCGTTGATTACGAACATCTACGATTAAATTATAATAGGATAAAAAATCCACCCCTATTATCGCCCGCGTAAGATCTGCAACAATAAATCGCCATTCATAGTCACGGCGCAAACCTATGTTGAGCACAAAATGAACGTACCCGTACGTGTTAATAATCGAGCTGTTAGCGGCGCACAATTCATAATTTGTTTTGTGACGATGCTCGGCGATTAATGATTTGGAGAAAACACATATATCACTACCAGTATCTATTAAAAACTGTATTTTAGTTCGCTGGTCTGTTACAAATAAGATGATAACACACCTGTCTGCAGGCAACTTCAATCACCCTCAGCCGATATTTCGGATAATAATATGTTCTGTGACGATTTAACGCAAACCCGACCGCGGATCGAACCCGGGACCATGGCAACACCATGAAAACCAGTGTACAAACCACTCGACCAAGGAGGTCGTCAACTACTATGATACGAAGCGTTATGGCCCATGACCACAGTTGTCTTCATTATTTTACTGACACATGCAGTTGCCCCGATATAGATATTTTCAATACCAACATATACCTCGGGTTGCAAATAGACCATAGTTTTAACTGGCGTAACCACATTGAATACGTTTGTAATAAATTGAGACAAATCTTAGCCAATATGATAATATAAAAAAAAGAATGCCGTTGAAAGTTAAATTAATGTTGTAAAACTCTTTAGCCGAATCGTATATACAGTATGGTTTAAGTAGCTACGGCCGTACCTATAATACTTACCTAAATAAAATATACAACCTTCAGTTGAAAATTATAAAACACATTGTATAAAATAACATCAGACGTCAGTTTAAAAATGATGATAGTGGACTTTTTAGGCACTGCAAAATCTTGCCTGTTCAAACCCAGTTTAAGTATATGTTTCTTAAAACTCTTTTCTTTAACAACGACTTAAATGTAGAAATTGATCACCCCGTGTGTGTACGCGTACG
Source organism: Scoparia ambigualis (assembly GCA_963921215.1). Taxonomy (NCBI): domain Eukaryota; kingdom Metazoa; phylum Arthropoda; class Insecta; order Lepidoptera; family Crambidae; genus Scoparia; species Scoparia ambigualis. The sequence continues at coordinate 17,998,958 of OY992525.1, read as the reverse complement.
CGCGCGGTGGCTAGGAATCGGCTCCCAACATGTCGTGCGAATAATGTGTACGGCGATAGAACTGCCACCTACCTTCTACCGCGACTAATAAACAAGCTACCATATGAATTGTATGCTTCTATAACAGGTACAAACCATAAAAAAACTTAGAGCAACTTTTTACGCAAATTACAAAATATTTAATAATAAAATTGTTTTTGCTCACTCCTTCAGTACTTACCTATGCTATTACGTAAATAGTGACTTTGTATTAAGTAAGTTGTTAATTCAAAATTTTATTGTGAATGCAGTCGCATAGACAAACCTTAGTGGTTTAAAAATGTGATTAATAATACGTTTGTAATTATGTAAGTTTTTTTAATACGGTAAATAAAGGAAAAAAAACACATATATGTTGACACATACATCCAGCAGCATAGAGCGGCGATGGGCTCACCACCTGACATGCTGAGCATATGTAGACAGTCCCTAAGTATAATCTCAGATGTGGCACATCCGCGATTTTCAGTTTTTTGTTTAATTGTCTTCTACTGATTTAACCCTATCGGTCTATGAAACAAACAAGCGAGGGTCCCTCGTATAAGTACCCTAGTGTCAGTTGCGTTTAAAGTTTAAGTGATTTGGAACTAATTATGTAAATTAATACAAGTTAATTTTAACGAATACCTACATTACAATTTATTTTATTTGTCTTATACCCTATCTTAAATTAAACAATAAGTTTTCCAAAAACAAAATCATTAAATACCACATACAAAATTTGACGTTGAGCAACTCCCCACGTAAAATTCAGTAAGTGCCATTTGATTTGTTAAATGATTTGTATGTTCCGACGTAAAGTTCAGTAAGTGTAAAATAACATATTTACAATATTATAAATCGAGTAAATACATATTCAGTACATTTGATTCTTATCTTAACCTACTATTTACTTGCCTAATTTGGTAATCACAGCTTGTATACTTTTAAAGTTACTGATAAAGACACTTTCAAACCGCTCTCCTTAAAAATATGCGATTTTCATATGTGGGATTATACGTAGAGACCGTCGATGTGCAGTCGATATTTGGTGAAAGTGGACTATGGTAAAGCCCTGCTTTTGCTGTTCTCATTGCCTAGTCTTTGGCTAACCCTTCGGGTATAAATGTCGTGATTATAGGTATGTTATGTGTATATGTATGTATCAGGCCACTCAGAAAGTTTTGCGAAAAAAGTTTTTATCTCTAAGGCACTGGCCACTTATAATTATTTTGAAAAAAATTGGTTATTTAAAAGTAAAAATACCATTGTTCGATTTCGAATTTCCCTCTACATTTTTTCGAGAGACAAATTTAATTATCGTGTCTCATTTAAAAATGGATCTGCTTCAAGAACATTTTCGTGCGATGATTTTCTACGATTTTAAATGTGGCCTAAAACCTGATGAGTCATTTGATCGCCTTCAAATGGTTTTATCGATGAGGGACCTTCAAAGCCTCGCTATGCTTGCCAATAGCATAGCGAGTTCAAGCGCGGTCGCCTTACTTTGGGGGATGAACAAAAGGACTGGTCGTTCTACGACGGCTGTCACGGAAGAATGTGTGCTAGCAGTATAAAAAATTATTTAAGAAAACAGGCGAATTACATACGAAGAGGTTCAGCATACACTGCAGATTGGATCGGAAAGCATTCACAAGAATCTAAACGAGCACCTTTGTGTGAGGAGCATAGTTTCACGCTAAGTGCCGCACTACCTCACCGAAGCTCAGAAGCAGGCCAGTGTGGAGTGGTGCCGTGATATGATAAAAAAAATTGAAGTAGGCTAGTCTCGGCTCGTTTACGACATTGTGACAGGTGACGAATCCTGGATTTATCAATACGATCCATAAACAAAGCGTCAGTCGACAGTTTGGCTGTTTCAAAACGAACCAACGCCTACGAAAGTGAAGCGATCAAAAAGCGCAGGGAAAATTTGAATCGCTAGTTTCTTCACTTTGACGGGATATATGATTTCAATTCCATTACGAGACCAAAGCAGCATCACCACGCAATGGTATACCACATAATGCCTGTCAGAAGTTTTGTCTGCAATGAGTAACAAACGACCGAACACCTGGCTCCGTGGGGTACTGCTTCACCATGACAACGCGACTTTCTGGACCACATCGGTCAGAGTCTTGGGTCACTCTCTTTACAGTCCTGATCTGGCACCGTGTGAGTTCTCTTTATTCCATAAAATAAAAAATCAGCTGAAAGGGAAACAGCTTTCATCGCCGGAAGACACGCTAACAGCGTTCGAGAGGGCCGTGGAAGAAGTGTCTACGGCGGACTGAAAAAACTGTTTCGATAATTGGTTCAGACGCATGAAACTTTGCATAGAGGCTGGTGGAGAGTTCTTCAAAAAATTAGTAGTTAGTTTTTTAGTTTCTCAAAACTTTCTGAGTGTCCCACGTATTATGTCCACTAAGCCCATTTTGATGAATTTCGGTATAAAGATAAAAATATGTACGTATTTATATTTTGAAACTTTACAATTTTATAATAAGCTTTCTATTTTGTTACAGTTGGACTTGTTCAAGGTATACGTACAAACTTTTGACTTAATATTTTTGCTAAGCGAAGTAGTAGACACCTCAGTGGCCGAGTTGCTTTAATTAATATTTATTAATAATTTATTACATAAATTATTATTATTTAAACCAAATCTGGTTACTTTTGTAACATTTTCAAGTCAAAGCTTTTCTCCTCCGAGAAGTACCAGAGGTAAGGCAGCATACAAAAGCTCACCCAGGGTTAAATTCCCAGGTCCAGATAGCCCGGGTTTGTGATCACCTTCCCGCATTTGACAAGCGTACTGATAACCCAATATCTGTAAATTGTAGCGATCACTTGATTTCCCTGATTTCCTTTGCTTAGCAGTGGGACGTAGATGGGCTGATGATGATGATTTTTGTATAGTACAAACTATTGTGCTTAAATATATTGAAACATTAAAAAAAAAAATACCTCAAGTTGGAATTTTTCTTTATTAAAATTATGTTTTCTGTTTTTATTTCAGGTGTTCTTGGTACGGTGAACGGTGTCCTTGGTGGTGTTAAAGGAGTTGTCAAAGGAGTAATTGGTGGTGAAGGTGAGACAACGAAAAAGAGAAAAAAACGATTATGTCAAGGCTTTCGCGCAATTCTGTACGCTTCCAAAATTTCGAGCGAGCTCTCACGCCAAAGAATCAGCTGATACCGTCTATCATGCGGATGAATGACCGTTTGTCTGAACATCTTCCGGATGTCAGCCACGAATACGATATGATGTCTTTGAAAGCGAGTGAGAATGTCTGAAATATTCCGATTTAATTCCGGACCCGAATAAAGACATTGATTAAGCGATACACCATTTGACGTTGGTACCGATCCGTCAAATACAACCTTAATTTTACCCGTGTGAAACTTCAGAACATTATGATGGGGGAGGAAACAATGCTCCGCCGAACTATAGTCCGTAACCGACACTGACATGTGTCCTAATGACTCATATTCTCGCATAAAGGACAAATATTTTTTGTATGGAGCTTTGTACTAATATCAAAACTCTTTGAACCAAAGAATGTTATGTAAAAATCAGAGGACTAAAATACCTCCATCTCAATTATAAAAGTAAAAATAATTTAGAGACCCCCATTTTTTATTATTTAATAAAACAAGTTTAGTTGTTTCCTTTTAAATAGCAACAGTCTAATAAATTGGCAACACCTGCGATTCAAATAAACAGCATTTTATTTTTGCTGTAAGCGCTGTGTGAAAGAAACAGTCGGCGTGTCTTTTTCAACCAAAGTATTACACCGTATAGGGCCCCTAAGTCCTTGCTAGGATTTTGACAGCCTTAGTGGCTGTCGTCATCGGGTTAGAAATCTCTGTCCTAAATTCAGAGACTCGAGCCACATAAGGCATAGCAAAAATCCGTTTCAGTTGGGCATCTACCAACCGTCGTTCGTTCTGATACCGGTCGAACAGTATCTGCCAAGACTTGAGATATCTGTCCTCTGTAACTGGCAGGTGGGTCATCAACTCCCCAGGTTCACCCCTGAGGGCCCGCAGCTGTGCCATCTTGTACGATGCGATTAGGTTAGGTTAGGTTAGGTTAGTTCCTTCCTATCATGGACCAGGCTGTCAAATTAATTTATGAACCCGACCCACTCTTTCAGCTTACCATCGAACACCGAAAGTTCGATGCTAGGTAAGCGAGACACAATAACATATGAAGGTGGGGCTCTCCCTTTTCTCCACCGCTATAGCGAGCCTTCAAAATCTCCATCTTCCTCTGGACTATGTCATCAGCATAATGCTGACACTGGTTCAGGTCCTTCTCACCGTCGTGCGTGCGTCGTTGCGTTTATTTGCATTCAACGGATGGAGTTTAATCAGCCTTAGAACGGAACATTAACCCTTTGGGGTTAATAATCGTGTGTGTATTTGATGTCGATTTTTTTCTTTCAGGTCCAACAAATAGTACCGATCCACCGAAAGGAGGTGATGTGGATTTAGGAAGTAAGTTGCTACTTTCTTTTAAAAGTAATTTTACACTTTGTGGTAGTAATTTGCAAATACTCGCTAAAGAATAACGATTAATTCCTAGGATGATACGCGAGGCTATTATAATTAAAAAACATCGAAATTTCAATAGACAGGAAGGTTGAAATTTACCTCCTGCCTAGGACCCCATCATTCAGATATTCAAATCCCAGCCCCAACAGCAACACATTACAAGGCTTAAAAATACTGTTAGCTCGTAATGTGTAAACATGAGCACAGCCGGTTAAATATAAAAATGATTGACGGTAGGCAACCAACTTCTAACTATGAAACGACCAACACCTCAGTCCTACCATGGACCCTGTAAAGGGTTCGAAGAGTCAGAAATATTTTTGCTAAACTAAGTGGTAGACACCTCGGTGGCCGAGTTGCTATAATTATTATTAATAAATTAATTATTAAAACAAACAATGGTAAATTTTTTTTTAAATATTTTCAAGCCAACGCTTCTATCCTCCGAGGAGTACCAGAGGTAAGGCAGTATATAAAAGTGCGTCCATATTTAAATTCTCAGGTCGGGTAAAGTTTTAGAATTTTTGATGGATAGCCCGAGTTTGTGAGCACCAACCGCATTTGGCAAGCGCAGCGTGGTGATAAGACAATATCCTTAAATTGTAGCGATCACTTGATTCCCTTGACTTCCTTTGCTTAGCAGTGGGACGTAGATAAGCTGATGATGATGATAAATAATTATTATAGTTAAACTATTTTTCTTAAAGATATTATTGAAAAAAATAAAAAAAAATTACTACGTCAAGTGGAATTTTTTTTTATTAAATTTATGTTTTCTGTTTTTTTTTTCAGATCTTAATAAGACGGCAGAAGCAATTAAAGTAGCCCTCAAAAAAATTACTGACGCCTTGGCTGGTGAGTTATCAAAGAAGAGAGAAAATCGCTTAGAATATAACACAACTAGGCATTCGCGCGATTCTATACGCTTCCAAAATTTATTAATGGGCAACTGGTTTTCTAAGACTGTCCGTGCTGGTAGGGTCTCATTAATAGAATACTACTGACCCATCTCTTAGCTTGGGTGTCGTAAAAGACGACTAACGGACTAAAGACTCGCACATACATCCAACAGCATAGAGCGGCGATGGGCTCACCACCTGTCACGATGAGATAATGTGCAGTTATCATTTGGTGAAACGTGAACAGTGGCAGTGGACTGCTTCTGCATTTCTCATTATCTGGTCACTGACAAACTCTTTTTTTCTTGAATATGTATGTAAGCACATTTCACCATCAAGGTCCATTACATCGTTGGTATAAGGGACTTCAATGCAAAAGTGGGAGTACAGAATCGCGACGAATCAGTAATAGATAGTCTTCTAGATTTTAATACATAGAATCATAAAACCTCAAACAAGAGGGACGTCTTATATTATTTATTATTTTATTTTATTTTATTTGAGGAGCATGCAGCATCATTTACAAAGAGAATGAGATAAAATATCGTAACTTACAAGCTAATAACAAGCTACTGCATCTAAAAGTAAAAAACGAATATAAACATAGCTAAACGAACATACATTTTTGCATTTCAAGTAGATATAATAGTTTTTACCTGTCCAACGCTAGTACAAAAGAGATCGAAGCGGCTATCTGAACTAAGATAGAAAGATAGATGAACACTTTATTGCACATACACAAGGAACACACACGTTACATAATTTAAGAGCTAGTATGGGCAAAGGCGGTCTTATCACTGAAAGCGATCTCTTCCAGACAACCTTTGGTTTATGGAACCTGGGAAAGAGGATAGAGAAAATGCGCAAGCACTAATTAATAAATTTATAAACAAATTAATATAGCATTTAAATTAATTAATAAACATACATTCTTATCTAATTACTTACACATACTTATATATAATATAAAATAATATGTATATACATATTCATATAAAATTGATAAATAAAAAAATATTAACTCTAAATAAATCCTCTTCCCCCCGGACCACCGCCTGAGGTGAACGCTTCTTGGTCACTGTTATTATTTATTAGCAAAATATAAATAAAAATTAAAACAGTTTAATCAGCACAAGAAAATAGGACCGCATAAATCTGAAGAGCTCAATAACATACTCAAGACATCCGTGAGTACCTTGTAATCTCTGTTGCCCTGGTACTGCTCACTACATATCACCCAACTGGCGCACGCGCACACACCTACCGTACGCTAATTGGAGAAAGACGCGCCCGCCCTGTCACCGGCTGCTGCCAATCACGCATACTAAACAGACGCCATTACTGACTAACTTTGAGTTGTTGCGAGTACATTGCTGTTTTATCGTTCATTGACGGCTTTGTCAAATTGATCTCCTGCACATTCATACATCCCTAGTAACATGGAAGGCATGATGGATAAATCTTTTTCCGAGCCAAACGTGAATCTGATTGGAAATACTAGTTCAGAAAGTACGCCGCCTCCTAACTTTGTGTCTCAGCGTATATCTAAGAGAAAAAGAGAAAGTGATTATAAAGAAGAAATGGACTCGTTTAAGGAGGAACTGAAATCAATGATTCAGTCCATTATGGTGTCACAAGGTAGTGAACTAAAGAAGATTTATCCAACTTTAGCTGAAATTCAGCAAACAAATAAAAATATTGAAAATTCTATCACTTTCCTCACGAGTCAAAACGCTGAACTTCAAAAGAAAATTGAACAATTTGAAGTACAGGCCAAAAAGGATCGGGAAGTTATTACAGTTTTGGAGGATAGGGTGGAAGAGTTGCAAAGAGAAAATAGAAAAAATAATCTGGAGTTTAAAAACGTCCCTAAAGCAAAAGATGAATCGAAAAGCAGTTTAATAAACATGGTTTTGACATTATCTAAAAACGTTGGCTGCACTATGTCCCAGAGTGACATAAAGGATATATTTAGAGTGAAGAAAACGAAGGAGGGTATCAATAACACTCCTATTGTGGTTGAAACATCGTCGGCGCTCCTGAAGAATGACTTCTTAAAATTGTGTAAGTCTTTTAATTCAAAACGCAGGGAGAAACTATGCGCTAAACACCTGGGCTTCACCAAAAATGAAGATACGCCTGTATTTATAGCAGAGCAGCTTACCACTAAAGGCTCCCGATTATTTTTCTTGGCTAGAGACTTAGCCAAATCAAGGTCGTATAAGTTCTGCTGGACTAGTTTTGGAAAGGTCTACGTTAGAAAAGAGGAAAATGCGCCGATAATTTTAATCAGGAATGAAGCACAAGTCCATCAACTTCTACAGGGATCCTGACTAGTAAATTTTCTTTGTAGTTTTATGTTGTCTCTGATATGTAATTATACTTTTTATAACTGCTTTGCTATAGCTAGTATTGCACGCACACATATTTTAATATTAACCACACTTTTACACACTCTTACAATTACACAAAACGTTCATGCCAACTGCAATTCAATTCTAAATGAATTTAATAAATATATGTTTAAATTAATACATATACTTACTAAGATCTTTGTGTATACAACTGGTATTAGTAACGCACGTAGCCCGATTTTTGATTTTACATTTTTGATAATATATTTTGTTTTTAATGGATAGTACACTTATAAATCAAAAAGAAATAGATAGTTTCGAAATTGCACAATCTATACAATATGTAATAACGGACGTATCAAAATATATAAATATGAAGAGTTCTGATATATCAATAGTAACACAGAATATTAGAAGCGTTTATAGCAATTTGGATGACCTTCTAATAACATTAAAACCACTTAATTTTGATACTGATATATTAATATTAACTGAATGCCGATTGAATTCATATAAGCATATCCCTAACATTACGAACTATAACGCTTTTGCAACAACTAAACATATAAATCAAAGTGATGGAGTGGTTGTATATATCAAAACTCATTACAAAGCTAGCGTTACAGAAATTAGCTTAAAACATGCCTCATGCCTGCAGATTGCTTTTGACAACTTTGTTATTTTGGGTATATATCGCTCTCCATCTAACTTAAACGCTGACATATTTATAAACTCTTTAAACGAGCACTTGGATACTATACACTCCTATCGAAATATTGTTGTTACTGGTGATATAAATATAAACTTAATACTTAGACATAATGAACCGTCTCAAGAACGTAATAATCGAATAAATTATCTTAATATGCTAACCATGCACGGAATTCTACCTGGACACTTATTACCTACTAGAGAATCATCCTGCCTCGATCATGTCATGCTGAAGCTTGATATGACAAAAAATACAGCCTACATTAACGTGCTTGACACTACTGATACAGACCATTCTATGATACTGCTTAAACTTTCTAACGTAATTGATACAAATAACACGTATAAAAAAACTAAAACAATCATAGATTATGACCTAGCTCTTAAAAATTTAGAACAGAAGGATCTTATTGCCTTGCTAGAATGTAATGATCCAAATAAACTTACTGATACACTAATTAATATTATAAAAGAGTCAATAGAAATGAGTACAAAGATAATTAATATAAGTAGAAGCAAACGTATTAGTAAGCCATGGATTACACCGGGCATTCTAAGGTGCATTAAAAACAGAAATAGGTTACAGAAACAATTACGATCTGACTCAACAAATGAAATTTTAAAAATAACATACAAAAGATATCGCAATTATATAAACAATTTAATCAAAAAGTTAAAACGCAATTACGAGAAGGAGCAAATTGAAAAATCAAACAATAAACCTAGAATGTTATGGAATTCTATTAATAATGTAGCTAATTTTAAAGCAAGAAGAATTCCAAATACTGAATTGCTTAATATAAAACCCACTGCTCGTGAAGCAAGCAACAAAGTTAACAATTACTTTTGTAATGTAGGGAAAGATCTGGCTGAGAAAATCATGTTGTCTTCTTCTGTACTTGACCTAAGAAATTCTAATAATACCTGTTCACAATCCCACTTCGCTAAAGAAAACCTTACAAGTACTTCTTCTCAGGTAACCTCCTTTGCACTACTTGAAACGGATCACAGAGAGGTGTACAATGCGCTTATGAGCCTCAAAACTGACAGCGCACCTGGCTGGGATAACATACCCTCGAGGTTCTTAAAACTTGCGCACAAGCTGCTCGTACCAATCATCTGCCACTTGACTAATCTCTGGTTTCAATTGGGTATTTTTCCTTTAGCTCTAAAACAGGCAATAATAACTCCAGTTTATAAGAGTGGTGATAGAAACAGTGCCAGCAACTACCGCCCAATATCTGTTTTAACGTCTATTTCAAAAGTTTTGGAAAAACTAATAAATACTCGATTGGTCAACTATCTTAAAAGTTTTAACATCCTATCTAGTTCGCAATATGGTTTCCGACATGGACTTTCGACTGAGGATGCAGTTACATCTCTAACGTCCGTAATAGTTGAGCATGTGGATAGCGGTAAAAAATGTCTAACAGTATTTTTAGACCTAAAAAAGGCATTTGATACTGTCTCTGTTCCCATTCTTGTACACAAGCTGGAGCAATATGGTATCAGAGGTGTTCCTCTTGCACTTTTGACTAACTACTTGCAAGGTAGAAAGCAACGTGTTAAGATAGGGAACACCATTAGTGATCTAGTTGACATATCCTATGGAGTACCACAAGGAAGTGTACTGGGCCCTACATTATTTTTAATGTATATAAATGAGCTATGTGCCTTAAAACTGAACAATGCAAAAACGGTTTGTTATGCTGATGATACAGCCATTGTATTCTATGGAGACTCCTGGGAGGGTGTGCGAAAGACAGCAGAAAGCGGATTATATACTGTGGCTAAATGGTTAAACAAGAACCTTCTTACCTTGAACATTTCGAAGACTTACTACATTTGCTTCTCTATAGATAAAAGAAAACAACCTAGTCCTGATTTTCGAATTAAAATACATTGCTGCGAAAACCCCAATAACTTAACATGTTCTTGCCAATTAATTGATAAAGTTAATTCAACGAAATATCTGGGAGTCATAGTTGATCAACGCCTCTCATGGCATTTACATATTGAAATGATTATGGGTAGAATTAGAAAGCTTGTGTGGATTTTCAAAAAGTTGAGGCATGTTGTGAACAGAGTGTTGTTAAATAAAATATATGTTTCTCTGGCTCAATCCGTACTAACTTACTGTATTCCTGTTTGGGGTGGGGCTAACAAAACAAAATTTCTGGAAATAGAAAGAACTCAAAGAGCGTTGCTCAAGGTGATGTACTTTCTACCATACAGATCTCCTACAAATTTACTTTATAGATATGGAGATCTTCTGTCCGTTAGAAAACTTTATATACTACATTCTATACTTAAAAAACACAAATCTACAGATTATGATAAAAATATAATAAATAGAAGGAGAAAGGATATAGTTTACCGCATTAAACCAGTCAAAACATCCTTTGCTGCTAAACAATATTACGTCCAAGTTACCCACCTATATAACAAACTTAATAAAAAACTAAATATTTACCCATTAAATCATTATAACTGTAAGAAAGCTGTAATGGTCTGGCTAAAATCGATTAGTTATACAGATACTGAAAATTTACTAATTCCGGATATATAAACACACATAATATTTAAGCAGGATTCAACGCAAAAGACTGAAACTACAAACTAAAATTATGTTTATTATAGTGAATTGTGTTGGTTGTTGTTGGAGTTTTATTAGTGTGTAGTATATTTGATATAATAATGTGTATAATAATGAATATTATTTATTATTATTTAAATATTTAACTATGACAATATGTATTACTCTGGCATGAATCTTTTTAAACTTTTGAGTATTTCAAAACTCACATTACACACACACACACTCACACACGCACTCACACACACACCCCAACACACACAAACACAAACGCGCGCACACACACATTTATCTTTACTATTTTTGTAAAAGTTGTTTATTTTAATTTCCCTTTTGTCCTTGTTTTATTAAAATGTCACATACCTGTAAGCTATGACAAATTGGAAGAGCGGTGACTCCCTTATACAGGTATATTATACTTAACAGGAAAGTCACCACAACACTGTAAACACCTGGTTTGTTAATGAAATAAAACATTTTTAATTTTTAATTTTAATTAAAACCTATAACATATTACGAGCAGATGACATAGCTAAAAGGTGTTTATGCAGTCTAGATTTAAACAAGGATAGTGACTTGGAGTGACGGATTTGAGGTGGTAAGTGGTTCCAAAGGAATGTAGCCTGGACAGTAAAAGAATTCTTATTCGGTTAGTATCCTAACCGTGTAAAGGGAGCCTTAAGCACATCCGATTTGGACCGAAGACCACAATTGTGATCCTCCCCGAGGAACCGAATACATTATTTAAGTTAGGACATTTTTAACGTGCTGTACGAGGTTCATACAGCACTTTAAAAACTAGAGTGAGGATATATTCCTCACGGCGCAAACTTATCGGTAGCCATTCAAGCCTTTGCCTGAATTCAGACACATGGTCGAACTTACGCAATCCGTAGATAAATTTGATTCATAGATTCTGCAGGCGTTGTAGCTTATTAAGCAGGTCTTTATTCAAATACACTAGTCAGACATCGGCATAATATAAGATCGGTAGAAGAGTGATTGCTTAAGCTCGACCTTGGTCTTCACAGGAAGCAAGTTTCTCCACCACTTAGGTGACCTGGACGCTGCGAACACTTTTCGACTCATCTCAGACACTTAAGGAGGCCAGGAAAAAGTGCAGTCGAAGAGGACACCAAGAGTTTTAACTGTGTTACTATAAGTGAATAAGACACCATTGGACATCAGCGTGGGGATAAAAATCTTGTCCAATTTAGCAATCTGCTTTGAAAACTAGTGGTTTCCTAGAGGTGGAAAACAATACAGTTTTTTATAATATTAGAGTGAAATGTAGTAAATGTTATTTAACCAAATCAATGCTGGGAAAGGAATCAAAGATGGTATTTGTCTCAAAGCCACACTTGTTTTATTTCATATTACAGAGATAGTCTAGTAAAAGCAACGGTTATCATTTCCTATAGTATCACAATGATGTATGAGGATTTACTTCTATAAATTATTCTACCCTGCTTAATCTAGACTTTTATTTCATATTACAGTGATAGTCTAGTAATAGCAACGGCTATCATTTCCTGTAGTATCACATGATATCTGAGGATTTACTTCTATAAATTATTCTACCCTGCTTAATCTATACAGAATTACATGAATTAAATGAATTGTAATTCTAATGCATGAGACATTACGAGGAAGTAACTTTATTGGATATCCGAGCATCAATTTAAGTGTTATGCAAAAGACTTCTGCTCTCAAGGTCGCTTTATGTTGAGTCGCGACTGCAATCAAATCATCTAAAATCTCAATAAGTATATGTAAATCATTGAGGTACTTAAAATTCTACGGTAAATTTAAACTAAAACCATCTTGTCAGACAATCCCGGCATCTAGAACAGTGGCGGCCTGTAGAGAAACCCTAGGGTGACGGTCCAGGCGTCCACCAAACGAATATGGAGACTGACCTGAAGATCGATGGCGATCCTTCCTTTACCTGGCTAGAGAGCAGCACAGGTGACTGCCATCAGGTCTTCAGTAATTCACGGGGACCGGATTTAAATAAATCCATCGAGACATTTCTTCCACAATAAAAGAGGGTACAAGACCGTTCAAAGAACCATTGTCAAAATAAAAATGGAACTTTATCTCATAAATTATAAACTAGAAATTTAAAATTTGAAAATAGAAACCAATTGCCGATGTCTGTTTAGTTCCCACTTCTACAACTCCCGCGGGTCGTTCAGCTCCAGACAATCATGCAAAATCCCTTCATCCTCAAAATAAATTATTTCGATTTTTTTTTATCATTTTTACATTTTGGGGCCGGTGTCTGCGGATTAAAGGCTACTGATCACCAAATCACACCTATTTGTCCCCAAGTAAATGAAAGGCCTAGATTTAAATAGGAACCTAACCAAAATCTATACCGTATAAACGCCGTATAAACCGCCCGTGTAAACGAAACCAACCGAATTTAAACCGCGTTCTACTGAAAATGAAAAAAAATTATATAGATCCATTAATAATAATAAACTTTATAAGGTGTTATAATGCTGCGGTCTGACCTGGACACGTCAACTGCAACCGTCAGTTTTCTTCCGAGAGGTACCTCTATTCTTTCTTGTACCGTTCGTTTATGAAGTCCACCGATGTTGTAAGGATAAATGTAATATGCTAACAACTACCGAAACCACCGAATAATCCGAATTAACATAATACAAATAATATAATATCTGTATGCCGCGTGTCCACCGATTTAACTAGTTAAATATGCATCTGGCAAATGACAATCCTTTTCTATTTGTGCAGATTGCGTAGCAAAAGTATTGAGCTCATACAGCCTTAGAACGAAACACTAACCCTTTAAGGATAATAATCGTGTGAGTACGTATTTGATGTTTTTTTTCTTTCAGCTATAAAACAGAGTCCCGAAGTGCAGGGAGTTGTAAATGGAGTTGTGGTTGCCAGTAAGTAACTATTTTCTTCTTAAAGTAATGTTACATTTTGAGGTAGTAAATAACAAATACTCGCCAAAGAACAACGAATCATTCCTAAGATGATAAGCGAGGCTATTGAAATTAAAAAACATCGACACCTCAGTCTCCCGGCGACCACGGACCCGGTAAAGGGTTCGAAACGTCAGGAATATTTTTGCTAAGCTAAGTGGTAGACACCTCGGTGGCCGAGTTGCTATAATTATTATTATTCATTTAATTATTGAAACAAAATATGGTTACTTTTGTAACATTTTCAAGTCAACGCTTCTATCCTCCGAAGAGTACCAGAGGTAAGGCAGTATACAAAAGCGCGCCCACGGTTAAATTCCCAGGTCGGCCAAAGTGTTGGAATTTTCGATGGATAGCCCGAGTTCGTGATCACCAACCGCATTTGACAAGCGTGGTGTTATCACCACGCTTGCCAAATGCGGCTTATGCCAAAATCCGTAAATTGTAGCGATCGCATGATTTCCTTGATTTCCTTTGCTTAGCAGTGGGACGTAGATAAGCTGATCATGATGATAAATAATTTTAATAGTGTAAACCATTTTTATTTAAGATGTTAAAACATTTAAATAAAATGAATACCGCAAGTGGGAAGTTTTCTTTATTAAAATTTTGTTTTCTGTTTTTTTTTCAGGTATTATTACAACGGTGAACGAAGTTAAAGCTGTCCTCAAAAAAATTACTGACGCCTTGGCTGGTGAGTTATCAAAGAAGAGAGAAAATCGCTTAGAATATAACACAGCTAGGCATTCGCGCGATTCTATACGCTTCCAAAATTTATTAATGGGCAACTGGTGTTCTAAGACTGTCCGTGCTGGTAGGGTCTCATTAATAGAATACTACTGACCCATCTCTTAGCTTAGGTGTCGTAAAAGACGACTAACGGACTAAAGACTTGCACATACATCCAAAAGCATAGAGCGGCGATGGGCTTACCACCTGTCACGAAGAGCTAATGTGCAGTTATCATATTTGGTGAAACGTGGACTGTGGCAGTGGACTGCTTTTGCAGTTCTCATTGTCTGGTCACCGACAAACCTTTCAGGGGTAATAGTCTTGAATATAGTATGTATGTACGTATCACCATCACGGTCCATTATATCGTTGGCATGGGAGACTTCAACGCTAAAGTGGGAGTACAGAATCGCGACGAATCGGTAATAGATAATCTTCTAGATAGTAATAGAATCATAAATTCTCAAAGAAGATGCACTTCTTATGAATTCATTCTTCAAGAAACAACCCCAGCGGATGTAAACATGCAGAGCCCCGACATTAAAACTTGAAGCATTACTTTTCCGCCAAGAAATCACAATACTTGTCTAAATCTCAATTTTCCTTTAACTTTACCCCCATATCTTAAAGCCCAATTTTATTAGAACATCATGGTGGCGCAACCAATTTCCGCTACCAAGCAAATGTATGCTGCTGTATCTCACCCGGTGATCGTTTGGTTGCGCTAGAGCTGTATACATTTCGTTAGTGATAGCGACTGGTTGCGACACCATGGTGTCCTAATAAAATAGGGCCCTTAGTCTCAATACCTGGGGCAAAGTCTTTGCTCTTTCTCGACTCGACTGATTTCTTGACAGGGTCTGGAACCGTATGTTTGTACACGATGTGCGTTGTATGGTAGTAGTTCATTATTAAAAGTATCTACTTATCAATCTCTTTTCCTGGACGTCGTAAAAGGCGTCTAGCTGAATGAAGACTGCTGCTTATACGTTCAACAGTAGGCAGAGCGGCGAAGGACTCACCTGTCAGACTGAGCATGTATAGTTTTTTGATGAAACGCAGACTGTGTCAGTTGACTGTCCTCAGTGCCTAGTCTCTGGCTAACCCTTTGGGTATATGTATGTAATAATTTAATCTTTCTTTTTTCAGCAGGAACAAAGCCCATCCTGAAAATATGGTAAACACTAGTAAGTTGACACCTAATATTCAAAGAACATCGTTAGTATTGGTTTAATGATAAAATAACGCATTTTTACAAAATATAAATAAAAAAATTATTCACATTAATGTTTATTATAAAGAATACATCAATAATTAAATTATAATAGTTTACAAGCATCTTTAAATTCACCAATTCGTTTCACTGGATGTTGATACTTTCTTTAAAGTTAAATTACTTTAAAAGTATTAAACTTAGATGATAATATACAACATCATTCTATTCAACAAGCGTTCATGCCACTTGTCTAAGCCCTCAGTTCGGAGCGAAGGGTCAGCTTCAAAGGAATGTAAACCGATAAGCATGTATGAACAATGTATGAGAGTGAATGAAGCGAAACAAGTATCAGAATCGTATCAAATGGAAAACTGTGGTCTCCGCCTACCCCTCCGTGCAAATGGCGTGATGTATGTGACATTGGGCCAGAGAAGTGGGTTATGGCCCGACCTCTTCATGCATTAACCGTGTTGCGTGGCGGTGAGAGAATCTCTTCCACTGGGTGTCGTAAAAGGCGACTAACAGACTAAAAAAGATCGCAGATACATCAAACAGCATAGAGCGGCGATGGGCTCATCACCTGTCATGCTTAGCACATGTGCAGTCACTATTTGGTGAAAAGTGAACTATGGTAGAGGACTGCTTTTGCTGTCCTCATTGCCTAGTCTCTGACTAACCCTTCGGGGATAATATTGGTGATTAATGTATGAATATTATTTTTGTTTCAGAATTCATCAACCCTTAATGAACCGCATTCATCACCGAAGAAAAAGACGATTCATCTGCAAACCTGACACGAAAACGTTAACAAGTTGATTTCAATTTTGTGAAATTCTAATAAAATAAATGTCTCTATCATTTAGACAATTTTTTATTTAGTTCGTTCGGCCTCAAAAGTAGCTCAACACTTTAACACAGATGGTCTAGGGTCTATATTTGAATGGAAGTATAAGATGCCACGAAATAAATAAATATTACCAAAAGTACCTGTCAACGTGATTTCTAAATAAATTAGGTGGGAGAATTAAATTTCAAAGATTAAACCTACAGAAAGGTTTTGTGCATAGGTTAAGTAAGTACCTACTTAATCGCAGCTAAAGGCTACGATTCTTGTTCCCGTACCTATTTGAAAA
Source organism: Scoparia ambigualis (assembly GCA_963921215.1). Lineage (NCBI taxonomy): Eukaryota > Metazoa > Arthropoda > Insecta > Lepidoptera > Crambidae > Scoparia > Scoparia ambigualis. The sequence goes on along the minus strand of OY992525.1, from coordinate 17,981,780 downwards.
TTAAACTAGTAGACCGATAGCGCTAGGCTATTTTGGGGACATAAGTTTAAAAAATTCTAAAGTTACTTTTTTTCTTGCTTGTCGATACAGTCGTACTTAAGAAGCTTATTATTGCGTTTTGTGTCACATCTGTCACTTGCATTTTCAGCAATTCGATATTTTGTGGTTGATTCTTTTTATTGAAAGCAGAAATGGCAATTTAATTTAAAGTTAAAATAATTATGGCATCATATCTATGATAGCCTGCGGAGTGTGCAAACACAGTTTGTGTCATCTTCGTCCAGTGTAAACTGACTTTGGGTCAGTATGTAAAAACATTGCGAATAAAAAATTACAATTAATAAAAAAACTATTTCCTATCTCAGATCACTTTCATATGCATTTCATTATTCAAATTACATACCTATCATATTAAGTATTGATTGACTGTTATTTATCTCCGCTACGTAATTAACAAATGTGTACCTACCTATAGAGATTACAATAATGTCGTGCTAATTTTGAACGAAGCGCGTCTGCAATCCCATTACCTACGAATGGCAATGGTCAATGTGGTCAATACTTTGATCTAATGCTACGGCCACACTAGACGGCGAAAATACTGGTTCCGTATTCGCGATAAAAACTTCGTGTTCCGTTGTCGCGATAAAGCTTAGCCACATCATAAAAAACTTCGCGACGTCGTCGCGATTATCTTGAACTTTGTCGCGAGTATGCAATTTAACTACCTAGTGGTGGGTAATATATTCAAAACCATATATCAATATATGATATTGGATTATTAAACTATGGTACATATGTAATTATATTTTAATATAGGTATCCACCATATCTACGGACTATTAAAAATTCATACAATATCGTGTTTTTTTCACTATTTAGTTTCAGAACGCATCAAATCGTTATCGGTTTTTGATGCAATATAGGTACTTATAAGTTTCTTTTCAATAGATTTAGACGACTTAGTCAGTTTACCCACGTTCTAAGTGAGTGAGTGCCTATTAATTAAGAGATAATGATTTAGTTAAGTAAGTTAAATTTTTATAAAATAAAATGTAGGTAAGTAGGTATGTACCTGTAATAATTTTATTTCATCAAACATTTACAAGCACAGTTATTTGTTAAAAACTACCGATCAATGATAATTTCAATAAATATAAGCGATACGGTACAATATTCTTTAATCGGATCACGTACAATATAGTGATCTCAATGCACACCGCATTCCTGACGCGATATAGTGTTTTCCCAAATATATAGAATCAGAACGCATCGATATCGGATTTGACGAAATTGATGCAATAATTATACGTTTCAGTAACTATATACGATTTGTATTGCCCACTTCTAATTTCAACGGAAAAAATGGAAGAGGCGGTTGCGCTTTACTACATGTCGGCAAATAATTATTTACTGCATCTTTGTTATTTGAACAAAATAAATACAAGGGTGAAAATAAAAGACGATGGTGGATGTTATCTATCTATACACAAAAATCGGACAAAGTTAGTACTTTTATATTGTTTAACTTTGCTTAAGTTTGCTAGTTTTTAACACTAATTTAATTGTAATATTTGATTATTTGCGTTAAAAACGCTCAAATAAACTTACATAAATAAAATTAATAATATATTATTATCTTACAAATAAAAACTTTTTAAAATGTGTTTTTAAATTGGGAATAGGAAGGTTATAATTTCTTTCTAATAAACTTGGAATAGAGTTGGAATAACTATTGCCTAGTTATTTTATGTATTCTGTGGATTGGTCTATGGTTTTATTTGTTTTGCCGTCACTTTGATACTTCGGGTGTTCGTGATAATTAACTTTTGTTCATTTTAAAATTATTATAACCACTTAATTCTTCGGAGAATATTCTCTTCGGAGATAATTTGCTTTAATTTTTATTTTATTAAAATTGATAACATATTAAAAAGTTAATATTTAAAAGGCTATGTTTGTTTATTCGTTATTCAGTCACCATAGTTCGGGCTATGCTTAGTTTGGGGCTGAATGATTGGTGTGACAGTTGTGATTTTTTTTGTGAATTGGGTCTTGGGGGTTCCATAAAGTCGTATTTGCAACACGTTCACACCTCTAGTTGTCTCGCAGTCAACTAAAGTCTGCGAAAGAAGTATAACCACACGAAAAACGTCAGGACCGTCTCTCCTATCACGCGGCGGAGGTGGGTCTTTGCTGACTTGACGGGAGCCTCAAAGATTCCTCCAAGATTCCTCCCCAGTGGGGGCAATTTGGGGAACTGAACCGCCAAGTTACCCCCCTCCGAGCGAGGAGTTGACTTAAATTATCTACATTTGTTTCTAAAAACTTATAAACATCTTTTAGATAGGTAGCCGTACCCCTATAGTTTGTGCCATTGTCGGAGCGAATAAGTGAAGGCAAACCCCTACGCGACACAAAACGATCCAACGCGGCGACGAAGGCTTCCGTGGTCAACGCCGAAACTACTTCCAGGTGGACGGCCTTGGTGGCCAGGCACACAAACATACACAAATAGACTTTCACAACCCGAGCGTTGCGAAGCGTGTTGCGACCCCCGAGAATGGACGAGACTGAGTGACTCTGTCCGAAGGCAGATCCCCCATCTGCGGCTGCATGAGTGACGCCCGCAACCTGTAACAAGGCAAACACCGGAAGAGCACTCCACGGATGGCTCTTCGAGCAGACAATATCCAAAACTCCCTTTGTAGGATGGCTAATAATGCGCCGCACCCTGCGTGCGCATTACGGATATGTCGATCGGACACCAGGAGCTTGACCAAGGATCCATCTTTCGGTAAGAGTAGGGGGTGGCGACTCCCGTAAGGCAGGTCGGCTTTCCGAAGTCGGCCTCCAACACGCAGAAGCCCCTCCGCATCTGTAAAAGAATTTAACCGGGCGACCGCTCCTTTTAGTTTTGCGCGGCCCTCACGCAGAACCAGAAGCTCAGCCTTGAAGCGGTTCGCCTGCAATACCCGAACCCAGTGCAGTAGCGAGCTCCGACGCTCCTCTGCACTCACAATTGGGAACAAAGAACTTTCCCGCGGATGGCGACAGTTATGGATGAACCTTTTCATCCAGCTGGTCACCACCAGCAACTTGTCCAAACTGCTGTACCGCCCAGGAAGCCAGTTGGGGTCCAGGGCCGTCTCCACGGCCAGGGCATGCACACGCATCCCAGGCAAGATCTGGACCGTCCTGTCCAGCCGCTGGACAGGCCAAGAAGTCTCAGGCGACTCCAGCCACGCTGGTCCCCACTAGAGGTGGTGTTCCACCAATTCCGGAGCAGTGCAGCCCCGAGAAGCACAGTCTGCCGGGTTTATATCACCCGGGACGTATCTCCAGATGATAGGAATTCCAATGCTCTGTATTTGGGAAACTCGGTGTAGCGGTAGCGTAGCGATGTTACGGGCGATAATAAATAAGTCCGAACGTATCACAATAAATAATGTTTATTGCCACACACAGTTAAGTTTAGAAGGAGAAAGAAAGTTACAAGCAACACAGCACAGAAGTATAGCAAGACACAAGAAGAAAATAGTACTTAGGAATATTAGGAAGCGAGTTATTTAACAGTTTATAGCCGTGCGCGTAAGCAGCGGTGAGCATTCAAGCGGCACGGGTATCGCGTCAAGTAGGCTGATCGTGACTGGCGTGAGCTCGAGTTTCGACTGCGCTCCGCGCGGCCGCGAGGGGCGAGGGCGCGGGGGACGGGCAGGGACTCCCGTCCCGCGCGGCGGCGCCCGCGCACCGCGCGCATTCCACAGCGAAATGTATATATAAACGAATTTAATATTTTCTGTGTAGTCTGTCTGTTCGTTGAAATAATATTTATGATGTTTATTTGTTTATATTAAATATACGTATGTTAAGTAAGTAAGTATGTATATATCATAATATAAGTTACGTTTATTTACTAATATGTTTATTTAATACATATATAATTATGTGTGTTATATGTAATGTGGGTTGCCCACATCACTCCCCCCTGAGAGTCCTTGCCTAAGGACGATAGAAATCGGGGAATCGAACCTTCCGACCTGAGCGTGTAGTTTTAACAACGGTGTCATTAGTACTCGTTTCAGTAAGTGTCTTAGTATTGGTGTTATTCGTGTCAGACAGTATGTAGGCTGGTTTAAGTCGGTCTACTGATACTGTGACTGTTTTACCTTTGACACGTATCTTATACACTTTGGGTCCTCTTTTAATCACCTCATGAGGCCCGGTGTACGCTGGTCGTAAAGATCCTTTATGGGCGTCTTCACGAAGAAATATATGAGAACATGTTGATAGGTCTTTGTAGATAAAGACTTTAGTGTTAGCATGGTTTGATGTAGGCACAGGCTGCAAGTTGTTGGCAAATGTTCTGATACGTGCTGAAAAATCAGTCAGATCAGGGGTGCATTTGTCAACGTTATGGTCGAAAAATTCGCCTGGCAGTCTTAAAGGTTCGCCGTAGACTAACTCTGCCGAAGATGTTTGAAGGTCATCCTTAAAAGAGCTTCGGATGCCCAACAAAACTAAAGGCAATGCCTCAGACCAACTACTATCACCATGACATACTATGGCACTTTTTAGTTGGCGATGGAAACGCTCAACTAAGCCGTTGCATTGAGGGTGGTATGCAGTTGTTCTGCGGTGTTTAAAACCAAGTGTTTTAGACAGTTGCTGGAATGTTGCACTCTCAAATTGTCTTCCGCGGTCAGTGATAACCACGGTGGGACAACCAAAACGTGCTACCCAACCCAGCAAGAATGCTTTGACCACGGATTCCGCAGTCATATCGATTATAGGGACAGCTTCAGCCCATCGCGTAAAGCGATCGACTGCTGTCAAACAATATCGATATTCATGGGAAGGGGGTAACGCGCCAATGAGGTCTAAATGGACATTTTTAAATCGCGCTGTTGGTAAATCGAGTGTACCTAAAGGGGTTCTAACATGTCGATTTACCTTAGTGCGCTGGCAAGCTAAACATGCCATAGACCATTCTCGGCACTGTTTCCTAATCTGCGGCCAAACATAGCGTTGAGCGATGAGTTTGGCGCTGGCATTAGCTCCGGGGTGAGAGAGTGAGTGCAAACTGTCAAAAACTTGTTTGCGTAATGGTTTCGGTACAAAAGGCCTGGGAGTCGATGTACTTACATCACAGTACAACTCGATACGACTTCCAGGTATTGTCATTTTCTTAATACGTAAAGATGAGTCTTCGTTGAGAAAATGAGCTAATTCCGGGTCTGAGTTTTGTGATTCTGCTAACTGCTGGACATCCAGTGGTTCACTGAGCTCATCTACGCGAGAAAGTGTGTCCGCAACTGCATTATCTTTCCCTGAGACATGTTGAATGTCCGTTGAAAATTGGGAAATATAATCTAAATGCCGATACTGACGTGGACTACAATTGCTTTTTCGTTCACGAAAGGCGAAACATAGGGGTTTATGATCAGTATATATCGTGAAGTGGGTAGCTTCTAACCAATGGCGAAAATATTTAATATTTTCGTAAATAGCCAGAAGCTCTCGATCATACGCTGAATATTTCTTTTGAGCCGCGGACAACTTTCGTGAAAAGAAAGCGAGGGGCTGCCAATGGCCGTCTTTTAGCTGCTGTAAGACACCTCCTATAGCCTCTTCTGAAGCATCAGTGAATAGTCCGAGTTTGGTTTCAGAATCCGGATGCGACAACATTGCTGCTTTACACAAACTCTCTTTACACTCTTCGAAAGCTTTTACCGCGTCTCCGCTCATGACTATTGGCTGGGAGGCTTTAATTGAACCAGTGAGTAAGGAATTCAAGGGAGATTGGGTTTTGGCTGCGTCTGGAATAAAACGCCTATAAAAATTTATCATACCCAAAAATCTCCTTAGTTGCTTAGCGGTTTTGGGTATAGGGAATTCCTTAATAGCCTGGACCTTACTTTCCAGAGGTCTAGTTCCTTTCTGAGAGATACGGTAGCCTAGGAACGTTACTTCAGATGCGCCGAAGACGCATTTCGAAGTATTGATTACCATACCGTAGTCTCTCATGCGGGAGAAGAGTTGACGTAGGTGGTCCTCGTGCTGACAGTGTGACCTTGAGAAGATCAGAAAATCATCCAAATATGGGTAACAGAAATCGAGGCCCCGAGTCATTTCATCAACGAACCTCTGGAAAGTTTGGCCTGCGTTGCGTAAGCCAAAGGCCATGAACGGAAATTCGAAGAGTCCGAAGGGTGTAGTGATGGCAGTCTTCGCAATATCGTCGTTATTTACCGGTATCTGATTATAAGCTTTTACTAAATCTATAGTAGAAAACACGCTACAGCCAGATAGATTATGTGAAAAGTCATGAATGTGTCGTATGGGATACTTATCTGGTATCGTCTTGGCGTTCAGCATTCGGTAGTCTCCACAAGGCCGCCATCCTTGATCTTTTTTGGGAGCAAGGTGAAGTGGAGATGCCCAAGGTGATTCGGATGGTCGTGCTACACCATTGGCCAACATTGCATCAAACTCAGCCTTGGCAATCTTCAACTTTTCCGGTGATAACCTGCGGGGTGGACAAGAAACAGGGGGGCCTGGTGTGGTACGTATAAAATGTACAGTGTTGTGTTTAGGTGTCTGTGGAATGCCTGGAGGCTTAGTAATTTCTTGAAATTCCGAAAGCAAATTGTGATATTTAGAAAAACCAGTCACTACCTTAATACTTGGAATTGAGTTACAAATATCAACATTACAGGCTAAAGAAGTTAATTTAGTCGTGCCATCAATAATTTGTTTATTACGAACATCAATAAGTAAATTATAATTAGATAAAAAATCAACACCAATGATAGCTTTCGTTACATCAGCCACAACAAATTTCCACTTAAAGTCTCTACGTAAACCTAAATCTATATTAAACTGTACGTATCCATAGGTATGGATTTGTGAACCGTTTGCAGCACACAACTGATAGTTGGTCTTTTCGCGACGATCACGTAATGCAGAACGAGGGTACACGCATAAATCACTACCTGTGTCTACTAAAAACTGTATTTTTGATCTGCGGTCCGTTACGAAAAGTCGACTATTGGGCGACGACGGCGGGCAATCATTAGTCGCCATTACAGACTGCCCTGTTCGTTTCCCGATTTATAATCACATGGCAGTACGCATTTCTTAGCTTGACTGCCAAATTTAAAATGATACCAACATTGTGGGTACTTCCTGTAGTTGGATTGGGAACGCTGCGATGGTGTTCGGTGTCTTTGCCTGCCCTGGAACGCTTGCTTCTGTCGAGGCCGGGAACGGCTGTGTACCTCTGCGGTTAGTGAGCTGACCTGCTTCGTGAGTGCTGCTATACTGCGCGCCATCATGTCCAATGCCGATTCCGTAGTGGAGATGCTAGTCGCTGCTACTTGCGGTGATGTGGGCGCAATATCATGTACCCTGTCAGCCAAATCTGCCAGGTCATTGAGTGATAAACTCATCTGTGACGCGATCACTGTCTGCAGATTGTTTGGTAATCGGCTGGTCCAAATTGTCCGTAAAAAATTTTCGGGTATGCTGGGTCCAGCTAGGTGTTGCAAATGTCGCAGGAACTGCGAAGGTTTACGGTCTCCCAGCTCCTCAGATTGTAAAAGTTGCTTCACTTTCCTTTCGCTTGACGTCGACAATCTTCTTATTAATTCCGTCTTGAGCTTTTCGTATTTGCCAGTACTCGGTGGTGAGGTGATGACGTCTTCTACTTCGACTGCATATTGACGATCGAGGTGCGAAAGTACGTAATAGTATTTAGTACTATCATCAGTAATTCGAGACATCGCAAACTGACCTTCGATTTGTGAAAACCATATCATCGGTTTTTCTGGCCAAAACGGAGGTATTCTCACACCGACGCGAAAGGTTTCCGGCGGTGGTTGCATCGCGCTTCCGTGTTGAGTACTCGGTGCGTCTTCAAAACTATCTTGCTCGTCGCGTGTAGTAGCGCCTAAAGTCTCCTTAGCGCTCATGCTCGTATGTTCGATCGGGGTCACCAGTTGTAGCGGTAGCGTAGCGATGTTACGGGCGATAATAAATAAGTCCGAACGTATCACAATAAATAATGTTTATTGCCACACACAGTTAAGTTTAGAAGGAGAAAGAAAGTTACAAGCAACACAGCACAGAAGTATAGCAAGACACAAGAAGAAAATAGTACTTAGGAATATTAGGAAGCGAGTTATTTAACAGTTTATAGCCGTGCGCGTAAGCAGCGGTGAGCATTCAAGCGGCACGGGTATCGCGTCAAGTAGGCTGATCGTGACTGGCGTGAGCTCGAGTTTCGACTGCGCTCCGCGCGGCCGCGAGGGGCGAGGGCGCGGGGGACGGGCAGGGACTCCCGTCCCGCGCGGCGGCGCCCGCGCACCGCGCGCATTCCACAGCGAAATGTATATATAAACGAATTTAATATTTTCTGTGTAGTCTGTCTGTTCGTTGAAATAATATTTATGATGTTTATTTGTTTATATTAAATATACGTATGTTAAGTAAGTAAGTATGTATATATCATAATATAAGTTACGTTTATTTACTAATATGTTTATTTAATACATATATAATTATGTGTGGGTGTGTGTTTGTTTTGTACGTGTAAATAAAATATTGTTATATGTAATGTGGGTTGCCCACACTCGGTTTCCCACGAAGTTCTCCAGAGTATGTGGCGCCGTGCGCAACCATGCCAGTGCGACTTGGCTGTCGAGCCATGCAAAGACATCTCGGATGTCAACGGTGGCGGCCAACTCCCAACGAACGTGACCTAGCAACCTGGCTGGTAGATGAGCCCCGCTCAACTCCAATTTAGGGATGGTCAGACGAGTTCTTATTGGAGCAACCTTGCTTTTAGCTAAAAATAATACGACGTTGACCCGGCCCTCGTAGTCAACAGTTCGTAGGTATACTGCAGCAGCGTACCTCCGCTCGGAAGCATCGCAAAAGCCGTGTAGACTTACCTGAGATTTGCCCGGCGGCAAAATTCGACGAGGTAGGGCGACCCGGTTGACTTGCTTCATGGTAGAGATTAGCTCGAGCCAGGTATCTAATGGAGGCCCTATGAGCGGCTCGTCCCACGTGACGCCCAGCATCCACAGCTGCTGCAAAAGGCACTTGGCCGAGAAGATCACCGGACTGATCCACCCGTTCGGATCAAACATACGGGCAATGGTGGACAGCACCGTCCTCTTACTCCAGACCCTCTGGGGCTCCAGGTCCACCTGAAAAGTGAAAATGTCATTGACAGGTTGGTAATTCATACCTCAAACCGCTATCATGTTGTTAGGGTCCTCCGCCTCTGCAAACAAGTCAGGGTTCTGTTGGTGGTCCACCGGGATCCCTTCTAGAAGACCAGGCTCGTTGGACAACCACTTCCGCAACTCGTATCCCCGGCTGCAAGAAGTGCAATAAGTTCATCCCGCAGTGTGAGAGCTTCCTCAACACTTTCGGCTCCGGTGCAGACATCGTCGACGTACAGGTCACGTGTCAGCACAACATGAGGCAGGAAGTAGTGCTCAGTTGAGCTCCAATCCACTCGAGCCGGAGACATGTGACCCAATGCCTCATACTCGCGCATAAACTCTATGTATTTATCACGAAGTACGGGGTCACGCCGCATGCGCCGTTCCATGGCCAGCAGACGCTTTTCCGCCAATATCCTGGACTGCCCTAAAGCAGGAGGAGAATCTATAAAGGGCAACCTAGTTACAAACCTTCCGGACGGCAACCGTGACGTGTTGGCCTGATAAAAGGCCTCACACTCCGCATGGTTAGGGTCCACCCTAGGGACCATGGGAAGTTCTTCAATTTCCCAAAACCGGTGCATCGTTTTGGCAAGAGACGCAGACAGGATGACTCTAGACTCATCCGGGGTCGAGTCATCAAAGACTGGTCCCATAATTGAAAGACCAAAAAGAGTCGACACTGCCACCAGTGAAGAGGGACCTAGAGCTTTCTGTGTGCCTAGTAGGATCCATCCTAGCACATCGGAGCCCAAGAGGAGGTTCACCGGAGCCGGATGATAATAGAGTGGGTCGGCCAGATCTAGACCCGTGGTACGTTCCCGTATTCCTGGGGGCAGATCGGTAGAGGGCTGCCAGCCCACAATGGTGTCCATTACCGTGACCATAACCGAAATCCTCAAAGTAGAGGAATGCACCGCTGAGAAGGTGACGTGGGTCTGCCCCGTCAGACCTCTAACTTGCATGCCCCCAACCCCCAGTACCGGCACTGAGGGGGCTTCAAGACCCAAGCCCAATTTTTGGGCTACTCGTGTGGACATGCGACAACCTTGGGCTCCCGAGTCCAACAATGTTCTGATGGTGACAGAGTCTCCTTGAGGGCCCCAAACGCGGACCGCCGCAGTAGGTAGCAGAACCGTCCGCGGTTCTGCTCTTTCAGAGGGGTAGGCTAGTTATGGACTCCCCTGATGCTCCGTCTCGAAGGGGGCCCCCGGGTAGTAATAGGGGCGGCAAATGCACATCGCCACATTAGGGGGGACATATCCGGCCGCTCTACCATACCTATGGTACGGCGGGTGGTACTCCAGCCGTGGGTACTCGTGCAGCGGCGGCGAGAACCGCTGTGGCACCGTTGGGTCGCGCTGCTCTATGCTAGCGCGCACAGAGCCCGGTGCGGGGAGGGGTCCACCCTTTGTGTCAACTGCCGGGCCCCCGCCCGTGGGGGCCCAACTCACACTAGGGCCGGCCGTGTGGTAGCCTGCAGGCGCGGGGCCCTCTATGGGTGCGCGCGCCGGCGCATGGCTCACCTCCCGATAAGTGGGCGCGCCGCGCGCAGGACTGGGCCTCCAGTCCGTTGGGGGTGGGCTTCGCCCTGGAGCACCTCCGCCCATGTTGCGCCGCTGTTGTGGGGTCGATGGAGCCGCGCCCGACCTGTTGGCACATAACAACAGATGGTGGGGTCCGCCACACGCACTGCAGCGCTGGGGCCTGGGACAATTTCGTTCAAAATGGTCCCCCAGGCAGCCAAAGCACGGACCCTTGCGCTTTGCCATGCGCCGCCTATCCGCCACTGGCAACCCCTGCCATTCCTGGCATCGCAGCAAAGCATGGCCTGATTGGCCACACTGTAGACAGGCCGGGTCTCCGCCGGCCGCTAACGTGAGCGCCGCCAGTCGCGCGGTAGTGCGTCCTCGTTGCGGCTGTACAGTGGGAGGCGCCCGGCGCCCCAGCGAATTGACGCACCTACAGGCCTGCGCCCCTGATGGCGGCAGGTCAGGTTGGGAGGTCTCCACGACCCTAGCTTCATATTCGAGGAACTTCATGAGGTCTCCCAACCCAGGCAGAGTAGTTCCCTCCTTCTCTGCTGCTACCCGCTCAAACCAGGAACGAATGTCCGTGGGCAGCTTGATCAGTAGGATGTGGACCAGTAGGAATGACCACTCCTCTACTGGCAACCCTAACGTTCGCAACGCGTTGCATGCAACGGTGACTGGCGTCAACAGCTGCATCCGTAACTCAGCCCGGTTAGTCACCCTAGGGACCGACAACAATTGCCGGGCATGTGCATCGGCTAATAGCCGGACGTTGTGGTACCGGTTTGTGAGAAGCTTCCACGCTGTCTCATAATGGTCGTCCTCGACCCGTAGGTGCTGGACGAGTGCCCTGGCCTCGCCTTGCAGCGTGGACAGAAGATACGCCATCTTTTGTCCACGTGTCAAATCTGCTCGGGTGTCCACCAACGAGGTGAACATATTCTTATAGGCGACCCATTCCTCCACAGCGCCGCTAAAGTTACCCAACTGTAAGGTAGGCAGCCTACCAGTTATCGCGGGTCCTGCCGTTGGTGGTGGTGTGGATGGTACAACTTCCCCCATTCGTCGCCTCTTGATGTCGCAGGCCGCCTGCACGACATTGTCATGGATTTCCATGATCTGGGCAAAGTCCTCCTCGTATGCCGACTACACCTCTTTGCTGGGCGGCGGCGCAGTCTCCGACAAAGCTTCCATGGCCGTCTCAGCCGAAGAGACACGCAATCTCAGCTGTTCCGCCCGCTCCAAAATGGCGTCGTCTCGGTCACTCCGGGACAGCAGACCTTGCACGGACACGAACCATCGCAGCTCCTTGGCCAGGACTGCCTTCGCCATCGCGTTGTCACCAAAAAACTAAATGTACGAGAGATGAGAATAATTCTCCAACAATAGCACAAACCCGGGGTAAGATTCCCTAAACACACTTTAATTACAATGCAGCAACAAAAAAAAATTAATAGGTACAAAAAAAACTTATACGGGTTTGTAACGAGAAGCGCACTTACAAATAAGATGTGCAACTATTATTACATATACCGTTATGCAAAACCAACCAAATTTTAATCAATGTATTAACCAAATAAATCTAAAATGGGTTTTCAAAAATGACGGCACCAACAAAACAAGATGTGCTATTACTATTATTGCATAAACCGTTATGTAATAATCCAACAAATTTAATACTAAAATTGCCTAAGTAGTAATGCCACAAATGAATCAAACTTGAATTAATTTCCAAGAGAAAAAAAATAAAAGTATTAATTAAATAATGTACGTTGGCCAGTCATGAGACTACCACAAGTTAACAAACAATATAATATAATGAAAACTGCAATACCTATTTAAAATATGTTTTCAGAATGAGAACAACCAATTAACTTTTCAACAATTTATAATGCTGCTGGGCCTACTGTGTTTTATAGACTTTAACTTTAAATTCTAAATTAAGTTTTCAAGTGTTCAATTGTTCAAGTTTAAGTTTTCGAGCAATCAAAAAACAAACAAAATGCTTAAATATTTATCGGACAATTACTAACTCACCGCCGCGGTGAGTCAATCTTATTCAACTAAATTCAAACCCAAATGTTATTGAAATGTAATAATAAAGTAATGAAAATTGTAAGCACTACACTAATCTATTCTAAGTATTTGGTTGGTATAACCTACCAACTTTAAAACTTATAACTAATTGAGGTTATCCGTGGATTAACCGCGCTCTGCTAACAAAATTATTTGCTACAGAGAGATCTGCGAGTGATCTCCCTACAGCACGACAAGACTTATCACTAACTTAACTATAATTTAATGGAAACTAACTCACGGTGTGGGCGTCCTTGACGCTGCTGCTCCTCGAGTGCGATCTGTTCGCTGGCTGTCTGCACACCGCTGGTGATGGGAGGTTTACCTTGAACTTCCCTTGGCTACCCCTGAGAGCTCTCAAATACCCAAGATAAATTGATGTGCACCTGCTTACAGGCAGTTCTCACGGGCCCGTCACGCACGTGTTTCAGAGGCAGTCGCCTCAACTGCCGACATCAACTGTCGACTCTTACCGATAATTACACGGTACAAAAGCACAAACTAATTAATATTAGGTAGCCGCGCCGTCGGCACAATTAAAGTTTTACCCGATCAAACTTTAAACACAAAACAATGTACGCTACTCAAAAATATGGTCTAGCCTCCATCAACTTAGCAGCAATAGTGGTGGGAAAAAAGTGATGTGACACATAACAATTGCAAATAATTGGAACTAATTGAATTGAGACAGAAACACAGAGCTGAGTGCCGCGCGACGTCACTTCGGCCGAGCGAGACAGAGCGATGTGTTCTGTTTCACGTTTTATTCCATACAACTATATTATATTCATTTTACTTTACCTTTGTTTTTACTATTTCAGTGCCTCGATCAAATCGCATCCGGACTATGTCCTGCCACTTCCTTCTAGTTCCGGTATATACTTCGATAGAATAGGAAAATTAAATATAATAAAGGGTCAATTAAATTTAATTACGCATGTAGATTTTTCTTTTATAAATGCTCATCTCACTAATCTAAACGAGATTTTAGGCACAATTCGATTTATGTGTCAACATTCGGAGAATATTCAATGTGAAAATACGCTATCTCCATTAACAGTTCGCTTCAATGATATGAAACGTTATCACGACTCTCTCTCCCACTTGATTTCAAAACGCAGTAAACGCTCAGCCTGGTTTGGAGGAATTGGAACAGCATTCAAACAAATCATTGGTACTTTAGACGAAGACGACGCATTGAAATATGACTCAGCTATAGAAGCTGTTCAGAACGATGAGAAAAAGTTAGCACGACTTGTAAAATAAAACATTTTAGTTACTACTTCTACATTAGATTCTTATAAACAAATTATAAATAAATTAAATGCCAATGAAAACTTTCTTAGTATTGCACTAAATAAACTAATTAAAAATTCAGAAAACATAAATAAAATTTCCAATAATTTAATAATTGAAACTAAAGTGCATTCCATACTTATGAACCTCGAAAGCTCAATACTAACATTGTCATTCCTGTTGACGCGTTAAGCGCGTGCAACATACGACGAATTAAGGAATAAGGCGGGAACAGGGCTTACCGGGGGTCCGTGGTGTAGGCACGGTCACGAGCTGAAGGTGGTCGCGGATGGCGCTGGCGGCGCGGGCGCTGTAGCGGCCTTCGTTGATGAGGGCGGTCGAACACACACAGTTCACTTCATTCACTGGTGTTCGTTAGGCGTTAGGGGCGAGCTTATAGCACTAGCTCTTCGCTGTACACATATGGCGTCGGGGGCTGAGTTCAAGGGCGCGTCACGCGTGGTTTCGCAGGGCCCTGATTCGGCGCCAGTCGGTCGGCGCGGGCTATGCGGCCGCGCGCCGCCGGCGGCGGCCCGGCCGCCTCTCATTGGCCGTCGAAGGGGCGGCAGCGATTGGACGTTGCGGTTGTGGCGCAAACAATTCCAATTCGAAGACTTAATCAATGCAATTGTTTTAAGTAGTCAAAACATATTGCACCCACGCATTCTTACACCGGCGCAACTGTACCGAGAACTTGTTGATAACGACAGGCATCTGTCGAGGGACACTAGAATCCCGCTCTCTTCAAGCTTAGATAATATTCATTACATTTTAAGCATATCCGATGTGGGTTGCTATTATTTTAGAAATAAGCTTGTATTTGTATTGCAAATCCCTCTAGTTACCATTCATGATTTTAATTTGTTTCATAACTTAGCTTTACCTACACCCCATGATGTGGAAAAGCCGAATGTTTTTAGTTTAATATTACCTTCTAGTTCTTATATTGCTATATCCAATGATAAAATTAATTTTTGTAATCTAGATAGTTTAAGTAAATGTAAGACGATACACTCTGAGTTTTTTCTGTGTGAAGTGTCCATGGTGTCATTAACAAGTGGCAACCCTACGTGTGAAAGTGAACTACTGACAAAAACAATTAGTGCTATTCCCGTGCAGTGTATAACTAAAACAATTCTGGGTGAATTAGACACTGGAAACCATTAAAAAACAACCGCTGGATTTTTGTGCAATCTCGTCCGAATAAGATATCTATTGACTGTGATAATGCCGAACTACGTGAAGTTACAGTGTTCGGAACCAGTATTGTACACACCTCTGAACAATGTACAGTGTACACAAAGAATTTAAGACTTATATCGTCTAACAGTGTAGTAAACATAAGTATCCCTGTGCCTTGTTTAGATTTTAGTATTATAAATGATTCATGTTGTAAACTAGATAGTAAGTCTAACTCTGTAAACACGGTATCCCTATTTTGTTACAAAATATTGATTTAGACGATTTTAATACACATAAACAAAACGATAAATTGTTTTCGGACTTAGATAAGATAATCGAAGGAGAACCTGTCCTGGTAAAATATTGGACACATTATTTTGCATTTTCTTTTGTATTTTTTATAATCATTATACTTTTTATAGGTTTTAAGTTTTATAAAATTGTTTCTAGATATAGGACAAAACTTACTATTTCTTCTGTGAAACCGACCCTTGACGAGAATAATATTGACGTCATTAATCTCAGTAACGTTCAAGAAGAAAACCCGTCACGGTCACAACCGCGATTGAGGGAAGTTGTTTGATTTACTGAACTTTGTCTTTTTTCAAAAATACCTTTAAGTTCAGTCTTCTGCGGGGGGTTGTATTACCCTTACAATGTACCGGGATAGCTGCCGAGTCAGCATCATTATCTTTAATATATACAGGTGCCACGGGGCCCTAAAGCCAGTCCATCATAGAACTCGTTACGGGTCGGAACTCGTCAACTATTTGCTATTTCATTTTTACTTTAATTTTATTTCATGTTAAATACTAGTTCTTTTCATAAATTCGTTTTCAGTTTAATAAGTTTCTTTTTTTTAAAAACCTATTTGCCATTTCTCGTATAACAGTACGCATGGGCGCAAAGGCGTGAACTGAAGGCATGCACCGTATAGGTGCGGGCTGATTACATGTGTGTGAACATGACATTGTGTACCACTTTGAGATAGTCGAGCAATAAATTCTTTGCAATGAGCAACGTGCAGAAATAATTACGTTAAATAAAAGTAAAATAAATTAAGTGTACGTTGTCCTGCTATACTCACACAAAATTGGATGTTGCCACTGCTATACTAACACAATTGTAATCCGACTACCGACGAAATTTTTTTGGGGCAGGCAGTTTCGCCACGAGATATAAATCGTAAAGTTACGGGAACAAACGAACTAGGAAATGATGGCACAAAATAAGATTACT
Source organism: Scoparia ambigualis (assembly GCA_963921215.1). Lineage (NCBI taxonomy): Eukaryota > Metazoa > Arthropoda > Insecta > Lepidoptera > Crambidae > Scoparia > Scoparia ambigualis. The sequence continues at coordinate 17,965,219 of OY992525.1, read as the reverse complement.
ATCTTGTGTGCCGAAATAATTATTTTTAGCGGATTGTAATTGTATGAGCAGATGGAATGTGCATTTCTGGTGTATTGAATGGTGGTGTACTGAATGGGCTGAATTGCTGCTGCGACTCATGCGGCTGCTTCGCGTGCGAGGACGCGTCCTGCGGTCTATCCCTAGCCCGCTGTCTCGGGGTCTCCCTTAGGTAAGGCGGGAGCCACTGCGCTGCCGACTGTGGCTGGCACTGTTGAGTTGTGTCGTCCGGTCTGTGAAGGGACGTGTGGTGCTCGCCGCGCCCACACACCCTACATCCCTTCACCGACTTGCACTCATCCTCGTAATGGGGCCCGAGGCAGCGGGGGCAGCGCTCGGGCGACAGCACGAAATCCCACCGGACCTGTGTCGGCTGGGCATTATAGCGCGCGCACGTTATTAATTTGTGCCCCCTAGCCCTGCAGTAGGGCCAGTAAGGCTCATTTGAGCTGGATCCGGCTTGCGCTTGCATTGTGTAAATGTGAAGTACTGTGTGCGTAGCACGAACCGAGACGGCTTACAAATTAACTGGGGGTAGGTCTATAATTGGGTGCGGCGAAATGCGGTTATGATTTAATTATTAGTGGACTGTTTTAGAGTAGGTCGCCGGAGGTGGGATATCCGGCTCTAAGGATCATAAATGTTAGTGCGTGAGGCGCAGTAACATGCGACGTTATAATTAGGGAGGCGGGAAAGGACTTATCTGGGGTACCCGGGCGAGCTGCACCGTATAAAGTCGCGTTCTGTGGTCGCGGAGTAGGCCCGTGCCTTGCCGTGCCCGTGGATAGGCACGGGCGCTGGGGTTGCGGGTAGCAACGGGCTGAACTGGTAAGGGCGGTAGCACACTTCGTCACTTCACTGGGTGTTCACGCGAGAGCGGTTTGGGCTGAATTCGGAGGCGCCACGCGCGTGGATTCGCTCCAAGGGTTCGTGGCACACTGTCGGCGCGGGCGGCGTGGCGCGCGCTTCGCGGCGGCGGACCGCCGCGCTTCTCATTGGCGGGCGTATAGACGGCCGCCATTGGTCGTTGCGGTTGGCGCAATTAGTGGTATTCTTGGAAGGATGTTGGATTGGACTTCTTGGGCAGGAAAACGATTTGGGCTTCTTTTCAATCTGTGGGAAACGCAGCACTCGATACCGATTGGTTGAGATTATGAAAGATGACAGGAAGGATTGCATCAAGAATGGGTAATATCATCTTTCGACTGACACAGTCGGCGCCCACTGCATTTGAAGATGTAGGGACACAGCACAATGTAAGTGCTGAATTGCAATTATGAAATCACGAGGCACGGCGTGCGCGCGTTAGAACCATTGTCCCAAGCGCGTCGTATATAGCCATAAGCTTACGCCTAGCCATAGATACACTTTTGTACAATTAACTGTGTAAATGAACAAGTGCAAATAAAAGACAGTTGTTTAGTAACCATTCAGACTTTAATTCAATCAACCTTCTGAGAGTCAAGTAACAGTTATCACTGACCTAGCTAGCACATATAGCTGTAAGCTCAGTTAGCAACAGTGATACATTATAGTGGTGACCCCGACTGAACTCAGACCCCGACGGAACATAGTAACTCAGTGAATTAAGTGAATTACACAACAGCGGGAACGACTCAAGGCGACAGAACCGCGTGGCGACAACAAAGTATTTCGGCAGGTACGAAATTAGAATAGCGACCATGACGCAACCGGAAGTACAACACAGAATGGAATTAGCGGCAGTAACCATGGCGTCAAGATTGCCCGAGTTTTGGACTGATCAGCCCCGACACTGGTTCATACAGATAGAGGCTATTCTGAACCCACAGAAGTTAGGCGATCAGGCAAGATACGATCTCGTCATTGGAAAGTTGTCCAAAGATGCAATTGGACAAATCACGGACTTATTGCTACAACCGCCGAGCACCGGAAGATATGACGCGTTGAAAGAGAGATTGCTATCAATCTACGAAGAGTCTGCCACTAGGCAATTGCAAAAGTTGTTGAGCGAGATGGATCTGGGTGAACAGAGGCCCTCACAACTTTTGAGACGAATGCGAGAACTAGCCCGCGAGAAGATTCCTGACCACACGCTCAGCATCTTGTGGCAGAATCATTTGCCGTCAGCAGTGAGAGCAGTACTCGCAGTGTCCGAATCCAAGAGTTTGGACAACCTCGCAACCACAGCAGACACAGTGATGGAAGCAACGAGACCCATGCAGGTTAGTGAGGTGACACGAGGCAGTAGCGAACAAAGCACAGCGACACTAATCCTAGCAGAGATAGCCAAGCTAAGTGCGAGAATGGCCAGGTTGGAAAGCAGAACGACCAAGGAGCAGCGCAACGAACCGTGCCGGTACAGAAGCAGACGGAGGAACATGTCGAGGGACTCCAGCTTCAATCGACGTCGTTCGGCGTCACGAGGAACCACCACGCGCACACCAAATAGCCCGGACTGACTATGCTCTTACCACTTTCGCTACAAGGACAAGGCTCAAAGATGCGTCGCACCATGCGCATGGAAGAAGACGGAAAACTAGAAGAAGTGCAAGCCGTAGCGGGAGCTTGCGCTGTTCAGCCATCACACCGCTTGTGCGTCACTGATCGCAACTCTGGACTACGATTCCTCATTGATACAGGTGCAAACATTTCAGTTATACCAGTTAGGAACAAATTTAACGTTAATGAAATTTCAGATTACAAATTATACGCTGCAAACGGCACAGAGATTAAAACTTACGGAACAAAGACATTAGAATTAAATTTAGGTTTGCGGCGTGCCTTTAAGTGGATTTTTATTATAGCTGACATAAGGTAGCCAATCATTGGTGCCGACTTTTTAAATAAATTTGGTTTGTTTAGTAGATATAAAGTCGAGGAAACTGATTGACAATGTTACAAATTTGAACGTTAATGCCTCAATTATAAATTCCAGGGAACCAGCTGTAAAGACTGTGGACGTTAGTCACCCATATCACGCGTTGTTGAGCAAGTACCCAGACATCACCAAGCCGATTAGCTTCAAGGAGCCACCCAAACACGACGTGCGCCATCACATCGAGACCAAAGGGCCACCCGTGTTCGCCAGGGCCAGACCATTGCCACCTGAGAGGTACAAAAAAGCCAAAGCGGAATTTAAAATCATGCAAGAGTTGGGCATCTGTCGGCCTTCAAAAAGCCCATGAGCTAGTCCGTTGCACGTGGTACCCAAAAAGAACGGGGAAATTAGACCATGCGGCGATTATAGACGGTTAAATGCAGTTACCAAGCCCGACAGATATCCAATTCCGAGAGTACAAGATTTTACTTATGCTCTAACAGGGAAAAAAGTTTTTTCAAGGTTAGACGTCAATAGGGCGTATCATTTTATACCAGTCTCAGAAAGCGATATTGAGAAAACCGCGATTATTACACCGTTTGGTCTTTTTGAATTTCCTAGGATGACGTTTGGCATGCGTAACGCTGCGCAAACCTTCCAAAGATTCATGGCTACAGTATTTCAAGGCTTAGATGTTGTTTTTTGTTTCGTAGACGATCTATTAGTGAGCAGTTATACAGAAGCTCAGCATCAGGAGCACCTAGAGTTAGTTTTTCAAAGATTAAATGAGTATGGCATAACGATTAATCTTTCAAAGTGTAGTTTTGGCAGGCCAAAGATTGAGTTCTTAGGATATGAGGTAACCCCGGAAGGTATAAAGCCCCTGCAAGACAAAGTTCAGGCCATCATAGAATACCCCAAACCGGAAACAGTTAATGACCTTAGGTGTTTCCTGGGGATGGTTAACTTTTACCGCTCACACGTACCAACGATCATCAGCTAGAGCTGAAAAGCTATTTGACTAAATGCAAAAAGAATGACAAAACTCCAATTGTATGGACGGAGAAGTCTTTAGAAGCATTTGAGCGGTGTAAGTTAGGCCTCCAGGAAGCGGCGACACTGTCTCATCCTAGCCCAGATAGTCCTATAGCTTTAATGACGGACGCCTCAGACACATGTGTAGGCGCGGTTCTGCAGCAGAAGGTAGCAGATACATGGCAACCGTTAGGTTATTTCTCGAGAAAAATGTCTAAATCACAGCAGAAATATAGTACTTATGACAGAGAGCTTTTGGCGATCTTTTTAGCCATAAGACATTTTCGTAAAACGTTTGAGGGACAAAAGTTAATTGTTTTCACCGATCACAAACCGTTAATTCATTCTTTCAAGAAGTTAGACAGTAACAAAGAAACACCTCGTAGGACTAGGCAGTTATTGTTTATCAGCGAATTCACAACGGACATTCAATACGTGGAAGGCAAGAACAATGTTGTGGCTGACGCGCTATCGCGCGTCGAGACCATTTCCTGTCCCACAGTGTTAGATTACGACGAACTTGCGCAAGCGCAAAGGTGCGATAGCTACTTGGCACAAACAACGCCCACGTGTGGTGATAGCAACGTGTGCATTAAAAGTATATCGCTACCTACGAGTAATTGTTCGATCTTTTGTGAAACCTCAACGGAAGATGCCAGACCTTACTTACCGGAAAGCTTTAGGAGAATAGCATTTGACTCGATTCACAACCTTAGTCATCCGGGTGGGTATACGCGCGACTAAGAGATTAGTCACACAGAAATTTTTTGGCCATCAATGAGAAAAGACATCACATTATGGGCAAAATGTTGCATAAGCTGTCAGAAATCAAAGATAAATAAGCTTATTTAGCATACAGTTTCAGAGTTTACAGATTTCCCGGCAGTAGCCCGTTTTGCGCATATACATGTAGATATTGTAGGGCCACTAGCGACTACTGTCCAGGACTATAGATATTTAGTCACAGTCATAGATAGAAAGACCCGTTGGCCAGAAGCGTTTCCCGTCAAAGAGATCACGGCGGAATGCGTAGCCAAAGTAATTTTTGAGGGGTGGATAGCTCGCTACGGATGCCCCAGTATATTGTCCAGCGACCAAGGCAGACAGTTTGAGAGTAATTTGTTTGCAAGCTTAATGAAAACGTTCGGTATTAAGAGACAACGTACTACGGCATACCATCCCCAAAGTAAAGGTATGGTAGAGCGCTGGCATCGTTCGTTGAAGGTCGCGCTCACAGCAAGAATGAACAATTCCTCATGGGTAGACGAGCTACCCATAGTTTTGTTAGGTCTTCGTACTGCGTTGAGGAGCGACAATGGCATCAGCGCAGCCGAAATGACATTTGGTAGGACCTTACGGATGCCAGGTGATTTTTATGACATCACGAACACAGAGGGCAGTGACGACAACAATTTAGTTGATAGGATACGTCATTCAATAGCAAAGCTTAAGCCAAGTTTAAAGTCAAACCGTAACACACGATCCTTTTTCGTTCATCCCGACTTGAAATCCTGTAGTCACGTCTTTGTGAGGGATGATGCAGTGAGGAGACCTTTGAAATCTCCTTATGATGGTCCATATCGTGTTCTGAAGCGCTCAGACAAAGTGTACACGGTACAGTTACCAGATCGCAAAGTTAATTTGACAATCGATCGTTTAAAACCGGCGTACATATTAGAAGATAACAATGACGTCACGCCCACAGTCATTCCTATAGATAAAGTAGTAGATCCGAGTTCCAATAGCAAGAACAAATCGGTCGTCTTTAACACAAGGAGTGGTCGTCAGGTGAGACCCCCTGCACGATTTGTGTTGTAGAGATTCCGCAGGCCGCGATGCTCCCCAGGCAGAAGGCACTGCTCTGTGGGGATGCCAAGGGATTCCTCTTCTCTACATAGGTTTTGTGTCATGTACTTTTGATAATAAGATAATTAGAAATTACTTTATTAATCGTACAATGTTCTTTTAATGTTAAGAAATGTACAATAGGCCAACACAGCTTGGACATTCTAGCACGGCGTTGTCAGATGAATGCTGCAAGGCTTTGGCTATTGCGATGTGAATGTGTCCAATAGTCGAGCTGTTTATTTTTTTGATGGCAGGGCAGGTCATCTGGCAACCACCATAGAATTAACGTTGTGTCACCTTAAGTGACAATTTCAAGACGGCCCCACATAGAGATGGGTGACCGCAAATTTAGGAAGTACTCATCAGTACGGTATTGGTAAGATTAAGCATTTAATATGTTAATTATTAGTCATTTTCCCTTAGTTTTCTTTTCCAAGAAATGTATTTTTGTGTCATAAGTAATTTGTGTACTTAAGTACTATACGTTTAGTCGCGTATTATGTCACGTCTCACATGTGTGTGATTGTACGTGTTGTTTGTGAACATTTACAGTACCTACGTAGCGATTGCGAAACCATTATAGTATGAAACGCTGAATACGTACTATTGTGTATGTAGGTTATTGAGTTATAAATGCAGCTATGCAGATTTTGCATTTACAATGACTAGCTAATAACAGTAATTTAGCAATACCTTTACTATTCTAATCTAGGACAGATGAAATGATGTATATCGAGGCTCCCACAAGATGTTTCATTATATACTGAAAGCCGGTAGAGCTAGTTGCTAGTTTCCATTTCTCTCATTTTTTAGTAGAAAGAAAGTTTAATTTTCGTTGTTTATTATGGGCAGCCCGCAAAGCAAACAAGACAATGTGGCTTTCGCCCAAGCCCAAGCAGTAGTTACCAACACACAAATGGAAACGAGGATAGAATATCTATCCATTGTTGTTCTGGTAGCAGTAATTCTTTTAGTAGGCATAGTTCTATGCTTTTTGAAGCGAAGATGTGTGAAATCGACCAAGTCGTGGCTGAGGAGACAAGTAGTTTCAAGCAGTGGTCTAGAGACACCCGTAGTAAAGGTGCACACAATACCGCAGCAGCCAGTAGGACAGCAAGCTGTTTATTGACAAAGTTTCACGTCACTCTACGTTACGTATTTGGTAACTATCTGGTTTTTACGTCCAGTGGGGGAATAAAATAATGTAAGTAATTTTGTCACGGGACATACCCCAATTATAACAACTGTATGTCATAGTTTTATTATTTAATTTTGTTTTTTTTCTTTTATTAAGTACAAGGAATATATGTCCACTTCATGGGTTTAATAAGTTATAACAATGTTTTTTTTGCGTTTGACTATTTGGGACAAAGTTTTAAAAATGTTCATTGGTACATATTGCACTTCGGGAGTGCACAAGGGATAAGCAGGCTCCGAGTACAGAAGCCTTTGTTGTGATTTAAGTGTACAATATAAATTATGAATTGTGTTGACAGAGTGTCGCAACGAGCGAGCGATAGGAATGCAGACAGCGCAGTTTAAAGTGTAGGCATGTGGCTGCCCGACTGGCGCGATAACATCCAAGCGGATGACGTAATGTTGTAGTTACTGATCCATTCCTACTGCTTAGCTGGTACCGTACAGTGGACTTACGGCTAAATGCGATTTATTTAGTCGACTTATGAAGTTTTTTTTTTTTTTTTGTTAAGAACGATTTTGTAAAGCAGTATAGCTGCATAAGCAGGCTCCAGTAGAGAAGCCGTTGTTTTCTTTCCGCTATGTAGCAATTGTCGTTTCAACCCGACCATTCTGTCGGAGTAGTAACCAATATTCGGTTTTGTTTTTTTCTGCACATTTGAACGACATTGCGATTCTGTTCAGCTAATTTGATTGTGATGCAATTAAAATTTAACGGTTTAATTTTGTTTGTTCTTTGTATTTATTTTTTATATTAATGTTTTGACATGCAATTACGTATTGCAATACAGTGGACACTATTATTGTGAGGTTCACTGCACGTACATTTTATATCTCTTTTCCATTTAATTGGTCTCTTATCTAATAAGGTAACATTATGACGTAATCCATACTTTTGATTATTCTAAAGTTAACTTATTATGTCACTAAAGCAGTGTAACATTTTTGTATGCACGTAATGACGTAGCAAGTTTTATGTATTGACGTTTGTAAAAGTTATTTTTGTCACCATGGCTAATAAAAAGACCATATTATTGCATTGTTTTTAACATTATACACTAAAATGTAAGGAAGACTAGTAAAATTTTAAATGGCATGTTTAAAGTCCAAGGTTCCGCAAGAGAAACCAATGTAAACCTATTTCACATTCGTATTTGAACATCAATAATTGTGATAGTCTATTTTTAGAACTAGATGTATTAACAATCACTCTGTACAATCCGTGTAGCGTTATCAGTTCGCCCAGCGCGAAACGCTGACTTAGAAGTTCCGAGCGCAAGCGCTAGGGTTATCAGATTGTCATTGTGATAGGGTTGTGAGTTCTAGATATTGATTTAATGTTTGGAGTCATTGACTAGATGTTAAAAAAATTTTTTTGTGAAAATTTTTAGGGAAGGATGTTATGTAGGGACACAGCACAATGTAAGTGTTAAATTGCAATTATGAAATCACGAGGCACGGCGTGCGGTCACGTACGCCAGTTGTTCCCAGACGTTCGTTGGAACAGTCGTTCCCTAGCTACGCGTTAGAACCATTGTCCCAAGCGCGTCGTATATAGCCATAAGCTTACGCCTAGCCATAGATACACTTTTGTACAATTAACTGTGTACATGAACAAGTGCAAATAAAAGACAGTTGTTTAGTAACCATTCAGACTTTAATTCAATCAACCTTCTGAGAGTCAAGTAACAGTTATCACTGACCTAGCTAGCACATATAGCTGTAAGCTCAGTTAGCAACAGTGACACATTATAAAGAAATCGATATAATGCTCTTCTTAACATCACAATCAGTGAAAGGACAGAAAACAAATGGGGCATAATTAGGGCTTGGTATACTTGAAATAGAAACTCTATTTCATTAGTAATGTGTTGGATTTAGTAACCGTATCAAAATTGGTAGAGGAACAGAAGTGTTTCTTTAAAGAATAAATATCTAAATCTTTAGGAGTCGATCCCTGACGTGATATACCAATGCCCAAAGTTTTTAGAAATTTCCAGACTTAGGCTGGATCTCCTTTTTCATCGAAATTATGGATAGAATGGCGTTGAGCGTTCCTACACACCTTATTGCACTGATTCCGAACAGCAACATATCTCTCCCGGTTGTACTGAGTGGGCTTACGTTTATATCTACTCTTGGCTATCGATTTTTGTGACTTAGAGATTTGATGTCGTCTGTGAGCTAAGGTGATGGAGGATGTTTTAGTTTAACAGCGCAAACTGGAGCATGCTCATCATAAAAATTTATGACATTAGAGGTGAAATAAGCTACTGCCTCATCCACCGACTCTGCCCTAAACAGCGGTGCCCAGTCAATATCGATGGCATCTTTGCGAAGCCTGTCAGTATTCACACCATTAAAATTGCGCTGCAACAAAGTTTTACAATTATCTTTAGGAGGATGAATCTTGTATGAAAGGAAGATGAGATCGTGGTAGGGAAATGCGTCGGCTGAACACTGTCCATGTCTAGCAACGTGATCAGTGAAAGAGACAATTATAAGGTCTAGAAGAGATAGGGAGCAGTTAGGGAAATAATGAGTAGCATTAAAAGAAGGAACAGATAAGTTATAGGAGTGTAAGATAGAGAGTAGTAGTGCAATGAATAGCCTATCTGAGCAGCTAAGATCCAAGGAACAAGTAGGCCGAATCAACAACTTGGAAATAGCTGGAATTCCAGTTTCAAAAAGTGAAAACCTAATTAGTATTATAAATAACATCGCAAAGAAGATATTTTTTCAAATAACACCTTCAGATATCGATTATGTGCACCATGTACGACGTTTCAACACAAGAGGCAACGATAACTCGTCAGTTGCTGAATCCCGTGACTCATCGTCCATCCCTAACATAATTGTTAAATTCACACAGAGAAAACGGAAGTCAGACATGCTGGCGGCGGCGCGGGCGCGGCGCGGCTTAACAACAGTGGATGCAGGCTTAGACGGACCTTCCAAGCCAATCTTTATAAGTGAACATCTAACGCCCCACAACAAACTTTTATATAAGCAAGTACGTCTACTTACAAAGGAAAAAAACTATAAATATATTTGGTTGTCAGAGTGCAAAATATTCGTTCGTAAAAGTGATACATCTAAGGTACTGTTGGTTTCTAGCGAAGTTGATCTTAGTAAAATCCAATGACTATTCTTATCAAACTATATCAAGTCCAAACTGTCAAACTGGTTTATTACAAAATTACGAGTCAACACAATACTGTTCAACTTTCAATATATAGTATTATGTGTTTACTGTATGGATATGTATAATTTAGCTTTATTATTATTAATTATCTGGTGTAATTAACAATTTCATACTTATAATATTATATTTGTGTGTTATGTTAGTGGAACTACCTCCCTTAAGTTTTTATTAATAAAAATATATAATGTACGGATAAATAGAATACGATAGCAATAACTTGTCAATTTATTATCAAAACGTGAGGGGCCTACGCACAAAGTCACACAATTTTCTTCGGAGTGTTTTGATTAGTGACTACGACGTCATTTGTTTAACTGAGACCTGGCTGAATGATAGCTTTCATGACTTTGAATACTTTGACCAAAGGTATGAGGTTTACCGTTGCGATCGTGACGGAGAGTTGAGTGGTTTAATGCGAGGTGGCGGGGTGATGATTGCGGTTCGGCGCAAATTACGCGCAATTACTCTATACGACATGCGTGCGCCTCCGCCGGCCGAAGAACTATGGCTGTCGTTGCCGCTGCGCTCGTTATTAGCTGCCAACACCATGTCCCGTCACAGCGCATCCCGCTACTTACATATTATAGCTACTTATATAGCTCACGGAAATAACCACGAATCTTTGTTGACTTCATTCTACGACAGAGTTAGCGATTTTATAAACATAAACCCAAATGACATTTTTATCGTACTCGGAGACATCAACGTTACACACGAACTCTGGTCCTATAATGTGGTTTCCAATTGTATGGATTTACAAACAAATAATAATAATTTAGCATGCCTTACCGCAGACTTCATGAATTTATCATCGTTATCACAGTACAATGCTTATTTTAATAGAAATGGTAGGCTACTTGACCTTATATTCTGTAGTGAGTACTGTCAGGTTAAGCTGTGTGATCGTCCTTTGGTGCCAGAGGATCTCCACCATAAGTCAATAATCATAGATATAAAATTACATTTTCCCGCTCCTCTTAAAATTGCGTATTACAAGAAAAAGCTCTTTTATAAAGCAAACTACGAGTTGATTAAAAATGCATTGAGATCTACTAATTGGAAAGATATTTTTGACACCATTCATGACGTAAACATAATGACCAACTATTTTTATGATATTCTTAATGGTATTATAGATAAGTATGTCCCAACATCAAATTCTAAACTTAAACACAATTATCCCCTTTGGTACAACACTCCTCCACTTATAAAAATATTAAAGGAAAAGGCTAAGTTTCACAAGAAATGGAAACGTTACGGAAACTTAAGTGATTATCAAACGTTTTCACTTTTAAGGAGTAGATTAAAAAAAGTGGAATCAGATTGTTACAAAAATTTTATTCAATTCTCGGAAAACAAAATTAAAACACACCCTAAATTCTTCTGGTCTTTCGTAAAATCAAAAAATGTAACTAGTGGTATTCCAGAAATCATGTCATATAATGGTCAAGCTTTATCGAGTGGTAGGGAAATCTGTGACGCATTTAATAAATATTTTCACTCAGTATTTATATCTAGGCCGGATTCTGATTTTCAATCTCCTGTCAGGCCAAAAAATTTGCCCTCAACTGTGGATGTTAACACTATAAATATTAGCCTTGATACTGTTTTAAAGGAGCTTAAACTAGTTAATGTTCATAAGGGGGCGGGTCACGATGAAATCCACCCCATCCTCATATCCAACTGTGCTAATGAACTTGCAATTCCTCTCACAATAATCTTTCAGCGTTCCATTCAATCTGGCGTTTTCCCTAACAAGTGGAAAAAATCACTAGTGACTCCCATTCCAAAAAACAAAAAAAGAGATCAAATATCTGAGTACAGGCCTATTTCTAAGTGATGTATCCTGGGTAAGATTTTAGAAAAGATTGTTATATCTCAACTCTCATTCTTTGTTCATAATTACATACCTAGCCAGCAGCATGGTTTCTTTAAACGTCGTAGCGTCGATAGTAACATGCTTACATTCACCGATTTATTGACACGTGCCATGGATGATGACCTGCAGGTTAACGCCATGTACACCGACTTCTCCAGGGCTTTCGATAAGATAAACCATGATTTACTTGTCAAGAAGCTTGCGGTGGCCGGTGTGCATGGTTATCTTCTTAGATGGATCGAATCCTATATTAAAAACAGAAGTCAAACAGTTTGCGTGAAGGGATATTCCTCTCAATTCCTTCCTGTGCCATCAGGAGTTCCACAGGGAGCCCATGTTGGTCCATTGCTCTTTTCTCTTTATATCAGCGACATTAGTTCTGTACTGAACAACTGTAATTTTTTACAATATGCTGATGATACAAAGCTTTATACAATTATTAGATCGATTGAAGACTGCCATACATTACAAAATGATTTGGTTGCCCTAGAAAAGTACTGTAAATCCAACCAACTGTATCTTAACAGTGGCAAATGCAATATTATCCACTCTCCCGTCCACGGTTACTTCTGTGACCCAGTGACATATAACCCCTTCCGTCCACGGTTACTTCTGTAACCGAGAATTTTGCAATATCATACAGACGTAAAGTAAAAAATATTACATATGACTACAAGTTAAATGGCACAAACATCATAAGAGTGACCAGCATCAGGGACCTGGGAGTAGTTATGGACTCAAAATTGTCATTTGTTAACCACATAGACCACATACTAGGTACTGCATTCCGTAATATTGGGTTCATATTAAGGATAAGCAAACCCTTTAATAAAACAATAACGTTAAAAATACTTTACTTTGCCTTTGTTCGATCAATTCTTGATTTTTGTAGCACGGTTTGGAGTCCTTGTTATCAATTACACATAAAACAAATAGAAAAAGTACAAAAAAACTCATTAAGTCCCTAAACTATCGTAATAACGTTGTAGATGAACCATATAGTGACTCATTACATAGGTACAAATTAGTATCTCTCTGCAATAGACGCAAAATGTTTGACATTGTATTCTTTTATAAAGATTTAAATAATCTTATCGACTCCTCTACACTCCTTAACAGAATAACCTTCATGTCCCGTGTTCGACTCCCAGTGCGCTCCTCACGAACACCTACACTTTTTGTTCCTCCAAAATTAAGAAAGAATTATACGCGTAACTCTTCTGTCTACCGTTCCACCAACATTTACAATTAAGAATTTTATGAAATTGACATCTTCTATTTGTCGCTTTCATCATTAAAACAGAAATTGAAAGAAAAACTAAATTAATTGTAATCCAGCCACAATAGTTTTATTTAGTGATATGTTTTTGTTTGCTTGTGTTTTGTTGAGAGATTTATTTATTTTTGATTTGTGTTAAGTTAACTTTATAACTTCTCTATCTGAGAATTTAAGTCTAACCATACTCATAATGTTATGTTATTTGTTTTAAACTTTTAGGCACTGTAGGTCTGTATTGTTAAGTATGTCTGTATTTTATATTTTTTTGTATTAATGACTGTTGTTTGTTGCCAGAATAAAAGAAAAAAAAAAGTAGTGCCGAAGAGCGGAAGTCATGTTTGAGTAGACGAGTGTTGAAATCGCCCATGATAATGTAGTGTGACTGTAAGAAGGAGTTAATTTTTCAAAAAAGTTTTCAAAAGATGGGAAGAAGTTAATGCTTAAAGGAGGACAATTATAGACTCTAAGAAGGATTTTGACGCGATTAAAGGTTATTTCTAATAAGAGATGCTCGCCCGCATTCGGCAACGGTGGTTGTGCTGGCATATCAACAACAGAGAAGGGAATGTGTGCACGAAGATATATGGCGACATCGCCTTCACCACTGACTACGCGATCATTTCCTATTAGTTGAAAACCGGGCAAGGAGAAAGAAGTAGAAGGGAGACAGGGCTTAAGCCTTGACTCAGAGACTAGAATGGCATGGATATATTTATTATCAAAGCTTGTCAGCATATCGGAGAAATGTGCCGGCATGCTTTGTGCAATTATGTGAACAGTATCAAATTTTTTGTCAAAGTTACCAAACTGGGACGCCAGTGTTTCAGAGAGAGTGGGAATGCTAGAAAAACTGTAAGCACTACTGCAGGCCGATAAAAACAATCTGTATCACTATTGCAAGGACTGATTATGGACATAACAAAACATTACAAGTACCTAAAATAGAACTAAAATAAAATATATATATACTTGCTAAAATTACCGTGAAAATTAATAAACTACCTAAACCAAATAATATTGGCCACCCGCCAGTTACTGTTTCGAGAACTTAATTAACTTTAAGAAAGACAAAACCAACTAAAAACATAGCAGCAAAATTAATTATTAAAAAAAAGAAAAGACTAAAACTTAAAACAAACAAACAAAGCGATAAAGCAAAAAGACACTCAATAAAACATTTACATGATGAAAATAACTAATAATGGAAAGTGGTCCGAAGAGACCTAAAACAAAATAACGAGTATTGGAACGTATCCTGAAAAATATGCCATTGACAATTGACAATGACACAATGTCACAAATGTCACAATTGATTGACATTGAAACATTCACACTGCTTACAACATACAACGTACAATTTTTTACATTACAGTGAGATTAAAATTAAGCTATTAACTACTAATTAATAGTACAAATAAAAATTGTTAGTAAAGCGGAAAAGGAAGCAACGAAGCGCAAAATAAAATATAATCTCCGTGGCGATCCTGTTCAGCTCACTATGTGATGAAACACGATGGCGTGTGCTATCCGGACCGAGGATGAAGACATAACCGTCTTTTGTCCAGCATCGATTTATGCCAAATCGCTCCTTTGCACTCAAGAAAGTTTCGTGTCGCGATTTTGTTAAGAATTCCGACACTGTGATCCCGGAGCCCTTGAGCTTAGCTTTAGCAAACCACACCTGATCACGTAGAGCTGTCTCCTGGAATTTCACAACAATTGGTCTGGGTTTCTGACCTCCTGCTGACCAACCAATTCTATGGCTACGCTTGATATCAATTAGCTTAAACTGATCAACTTTTAAGCTGTCTCTAATAACCTTGGCCACGATCTGAGGAGTACTCTCGTTCTCTTGCTCGATCACACCATGCAGCAACAGCATTTTTCTTCGGCTTTGCATCTCCAGACGATCAATACTGTTGTTACATATGGCAACACCTCTCTCTTCTCGTTGGTCGCCAGGCACGCCACGTTGATCGCTTGTCATCGACGCTCCCCATGTACAGCAACAAGCGTGTATCACTGTGTAATAAATACACACAGAAGATTCTGTCTATTATTAAAGCCACAACCCAATATGGTGTCAGAAGAAACTATTAAAAAGGTCAGTCAGTCATTATCACAATAGAAAGAAAATGTCGGAAAAAGCCAAGTCCGCGTCTTCTAATAGCCATGCGCTTAGGCAAGATGGAGGCATGCAACAACAAAGTCATATCACGTTGCTGGGGTCAGGGATGCTCAAAACACTCAACATAAAGAGCAACAATATCACAGTTGAATGGAACAACTGGATCACGCAGCTGAAAATATACATGCGAGCTCATAACCTCGAACATGAAACTGAAAGTCGAAAGGTAGCCATTTTACTTCACTTCATTGGACAAGAATCGCTAGCGATATTCTATTCATTTAATGTAGACATAGACTCAATCACATTCGACGAGTTAATCGCTAAGTTTCATAAACACTTTACACCAATAGTTAATATAACAATGGAGAGGCACAAACTATTCAACAGACGACAAGGCACAGAGGAGTCCATCGATAACTATGCCACCGATCTTAAAAATATCAGCCGAGACTGCGACTTTGACAAGCTTCAGGACAGCTTAGTACGCGATATATTTAGTTGGAATCTGCACTCTAAAAATCAACATATAAAGGAGCAAATACTCATAAGAAAACCTACAACATTAGATGAAGCTGTGGAACTAGCCACGTATATAGAAACGACAAGGATGCAAGCAAAAACACTTGAAGAAACTTCATCTTTTGTTGGTCAGATCGAGTCAAAATTAAACACCCATCAGTCAAGGATTCACAGTCATCGACAGTCAAACAATTACAGTCAGATGCACAATTCCAGGCATGCAAGCAATTCAAGAAAGCCAAGCAGATCTAGACAGTCAAGTAAAGACAACAAATGTCACAAGTGCAACCAGGTGCACAGAGTCAAGTGTCCTGCCGTAGGTGTCCAGTGTAAGAAATGTGGAAAATACAACCATTTTGCTGTAGCATGTCGCAACATGCAGGTAAAACTCATTACAGATGTTTATGATAGTGATCCTGTTTATGTAAGCTCAGTTCATATTAATAACATAAAGTCAGACTCCTGGAGCACTGAATTAAACATCAACAATGTAAATATTAATTTCTTATTGGATACTGGTGCAGATACTAATGTCATGTCTGTGACGATGTTCCGTTCATTATTATATTTGTTGGTGGTGGGTACTCCGAACATTTTAATAAACAGTCTGTTGCTAAGCCGGGCCTTTCATTGACGTCTCACTGGCGACGAGTGCGGGATTTCAATACATACTTACATATATTTTTTAAAAGTTTTTTAGTATTTTTTTTGTGTGTTCCGCGGATTACGAAAATGCCAATCGGTAAAATTGAACCATTTAACCTGAATTCGTAACAGTGGCCGGCGTACATACGTCGCGTAAAACAATACATAATATTGAACCAAATAACGGATGAGTTAAAAGTGGCTATGTTAATAACAGTGGTAGGGGAGGAAACATATGCGTTAATGTGCGATCTGTGTTCACCTGATTTACCAGAAAATAAATCATTCGACGCGTTAGTGCAACTCGTATCAGAACATTTGGAACCGCAACGCTCAGAGATCGCAGAGCGCCACGTGTTCCGCTTGCGCAGGCAGCGGGTCGGCGAGCCCCTCGCGGATTATTTACAAGCGTTAAAGCACCTCGCTGCTACTTGTAATTTCGGGAAATGCAAGTCGTGTGCTACTCTCGAAGAGAATTTAAGAGACCAATTCGTATCGGGACTAACGAACGACGTCATGCGGTCGAGGATTTTTGCGGAGAAAACGATTCAGTACAAAGAAGCGGTGGAGCTGGCTTTGGCTTTGGAAGCAGCGGAAAAGCACGCCGAGGTGAGCGGCTCCACGACAGCGGCGACGGCTAACACAGGCTCATCAGGAACGTTGGCTGGCGAGGCGGGCGAGGGCCTGCATTACGGGCGGGGCGCGCGCGCCGGCCAGCGCGGACGCGGCCCGAGGGGGGCCGGCGGCGGCGGTGGCGGCGGGGGTAGCGGCCGCGGCCCGGCTACCGAGGCCGCGCGCGCTTGCTGGCGCTGCGGCAGGCCGCACGCACACGAAAGGTGTAGATTCAAAAGTTATATTTGTGACGAGTGTGGTCAACGGGGCCACCTAAAAGTGATGTGCAAAAGAGTGCGCGATAGGGCAAGGCAGGTCGGCAAAATTATGTTAGTGAAGACTCTGAGGATGATGGTATGTTCAACATCGCAGTGACCGCGCAAGGTAACAAACCTTATTTTCTTAAGTTATTAATTGACAATAATTTGATCGAATGTGAAGTAGATACCGGTAGTCGTATATCGGCAATTAACGAAAAATTGTACAAGTCTTTATTTTCACATAAAATAATTGAAAACGATAATTTAATTTTAAGAGGTTATTCGGGAACTCGTATTAAGTCACTTGGTTACATTGAGGTCGATGTTCGCTTAGGAAGCGTTATAAGACATTCCTTACATTTATACATCATTGCAGACGGTGCGCGACCGTTAGTAGGCCGAGAATGGATGCGAGCCTTAGAAATTAAACAGATAAACCTCAATGAAATCACGGACGATGGTTTTGTGAACCTGTTATGTAAGGAATTCCCGCAAGTTTTGTGTGAGAAACTCGGTACTTGTAAGCGGCCGATTCGACTACAGCTGACTGATAACGAACCGACGTACGTGCGCGCGCGGCCCGTGCCGCTGACTCTGCGCGCGCGGGTCGAGCGCGAGCTGGCACGTCTCGAGGCCGACGGCTCCATTTACCGCGTAGACTATTCGGACTACGGGACCCCGATAGTTCCGGTAGTTAAAAGTAGTGGCGATATACGGATATGTGGAGATTACAAAATCACGATTAACCCTAAACTCAAAAGAGATTACTATCCGCTACCGCGTATAGAAGAGTTATTTGCAAACCTAACCGACGGGGAGAAATATACCAAAATAGACCTTAAACACGCGTACAAACAGTGTATTTTATCCGAGGACTCACAACCGTATACCGCTATCACCACGCACATGGGTACATTTGCATATCGGCGTACCCCTTATGGTTTGTCATGTATACCCGAAAAATTTCAAAAAATGATGGAGGAGACGCTTCGGGGCGTGCCGGGATGCGTAGTTTTCTTAGACGATATTTGCGTGACCGGGTTAAATGATACTGACCATATAAAGAATCTCAGGGCTGTTTTCGAAAGGTTGAGTAATATGGGTCTCACTGTGAAATTAAGTAAATGTCGGTTTTTACAGAATAGCGTTAAGTATTTAGGATTTATAATAAATAAAGATGGCTTAAGGCCGGACCCCGAAAAGTTGGAGGCCATTTCCAATGCTCCTACACCTAAAAATGTAACCCAACTAAAAAGCTTTCTAGGAATGCTTAATTATTACGGAAAATTTATTCCTAGATTAAGCACAATGTTGCACCCGTTGCATAATTTACTAAAGAAAAATATGGATTGGAAATGGAACTCTAATTGTGAAGAGGCTTTTACGCAGGCAAAGCGTTGTCTTACGAGCGAGCGTGTACTAGCACACTACGAGGAGGGACGCGAATTAGTGCTGTCGGTGGACAGCAGCGCGTACGGGCTGGGCGCGGTGCTCGCGCACCGGTACACGGGCGGCGCAGAGCGGCCAATCAGCTGCGTATCGCGGACGCTTAGCGCGCCCGAGCGCAACTATAGCCAACTCGATAAGGAGGCCCTGGCTATCTTGTTTGGCGTTATTAAACACCATCAATACTTGTTCGGTAGACGTTTCACTCTACGTGCGGACCACCAACCGCTAACGCATATTTTTGGGGATAAGGGCGGGATCCCACAGACGGCAGCTAGCCGCCTTCAAAGGTGGGCGGCCCGGCTGGCTGCATACGATTTTGCAATTGAGTTTATAATATTAAGTTGCGTAAAATCGGCGGATAACGGTCCGGCTGACGCGTTGTCCTGATTGCCTTTGCCACGCGAAGGCCGCTCCACGGACTCGGTAGACTTTTTAAATTTAGTGGAGGAGTCATTACCTATTTGTCATAAAGATGTAGCGAAAGAAACCGAGCGTGATAAATTTTTGTGTAAAATTAAAGGTTATGTTTTAGTTGGGTGGCCTTCGGTCCCGGGTTGCGGTGAAGAAAAGCCATTTTTTGCTAGAAAAGACGATTTTGCAGTACATCAGGGGTGTGTTGTTTATAAATATAGAATTGTCGTTCCGTACATTTTGCAAAAGAAAGTTTTGAAAGAAATACACGAGGGCCATTTAGGGATGAATAAAATGAAAAATTTGGCACGTAACTATATTTATTGGTCAACTTTGGATAGCGATATAGAGGAAGTATGTAGACTTGCACAGCGTGCCGGGCCGTGCGGGACGCGCCGCCGCGGGCCCAGCTGCACCCCTGGGAGTTTCCATTGCACCCGTGGCAACGTCTACATGCCGACTTCGCGGACTGTGGGGGAGTACGATACCTAGTTATCGTAGACGCTCACTCCAAGTGGATCGAGACCGTGCCGATGCGAACCACTACTGCAGAGTCGACTATTAAAGTTTTAAGGAGCCTTTTTGCTCGTTTCGGATTACCATCGCAGCTCGTAACCGACAACGGCCTACCGTTTTCATCCCTAGAATTTAAAAATTATTGTGAAAAGAATTGTATTAAACATACAACTTCGGCTCCGTACAGACCCCAGGGGAACGGTGCAGCGGAAAACGCCGTCAAAACTATAAAGAAAACGATTAAAAAGGCATCACTCGGGAGGGAAGACGCAAACACGGCATTGAGTAAATTTCTTTTACAATATAGAAACAGTGACCACACTACCACTGGGGTGTCACCGGCCGTGGCGCTCCAGGGTCGTCGGCTCCGAAGCCGTCTGGATGCGTTACGTCCGGATGTGGCAGCTGCTGTGCGCGACCGGCAGGAACGACGGGCATCACAGACGCCTGGCGCGCTTCGGGAGTTTCACGTGGGGGACGCAGTGTTAGCTAGGGACTACACGGCTAAGGGAGACAAATGGGCCGAAGCGACAATTACAAAAAAACCGGGCCAGTGTCTTATAAAGTACCAATGACCGTTTTTCGTTATCGCGAATGAGCGGTGTGATCGGCACGAAAGAGGTAACTTCCGATCGCGATAAAGAGGCATCATTCGTCCCAGAGGTGGAAAACGGAGCCGAGGATGTATTTGAGGATGCGTCAGGGGGTAACGGAGAGGCACCCGAGGCGACGCCGGTGGAGAATCTAGCGCGTGACTCCCCATCGACACCGCCGGCACCACCAGGCGCATCCGCTCGAGCACTGCGTGCTGTCAATCGAGCTATGCGAGTACTTAGGTAGGTAGACACTAGATAGCCCAAACTTGAGTAGGTTAAGTAGTAAGCACATGGTTGATTTAAGTCTTCTGTATTTTTATATATACCTAGCGTAGTTTGTAACTTAGTGGGGAGAAATGTGACGATGTTACGTTCATTATTATATTTGTTGGTGGTGGGTACTCCGAACATTTTAATAAACAGTCTGTTGCTAAGCCGTGCCTTTCATTGACGTCTCAATGTCGATAAACACATTTAACAAACTTAAAATTTCTTCTAATGTCATTAAGAAAAGTTTAAATAAATTGTCTACTTACAGTGGCGAAGCAATACCCACCATTGGTCAATGTACTTTAGTCGTACAGCATAATAGTCAGTCATACAGTGTCATGTTTCATATAGTCGACATGAACAGTCAAAATATTATTGGTAGGGAAACTTGCAAGTCGTTGAAATTAATAAAAAGGATGTTTACTGTAAAATTTAACTCTGACAACATTATGTCTACTAACAGTGATTTGTTTCAAGGTATAGGTTGTTTAACAGATTTTTGTTGTGACCTAACTGTCAAACCTGATGCAATACCAACTGTTGATGCTTGTTGCAGAGTACCATTTAGTCTGAGAAATAAACTCAATTCAGAATTAGCTGAAATGGAGAAAAGTAATGTTATTTGTCGTGTTGAGGAACCAACAGAATGGGTAAGTTCTATTGTTCTCATTACTAAGAAGAATGGCAAGTTAAGGTTATGTATAGACCCTCGAAAACTTAATAAAGCTATCATGAGACCTCACTATCAATTACCAACTTTAGACGAGATAAAATCAGACCTTACTAGGGCAAAATTTTTCACAACACTAGACGCCAATAAAGGTTCTTGGATGCTAAGACTTTCAGAGAGCTCATCTAGGCTTTGTACTTTTATAACCCCATTTGGACGCTATAGATTTACTCGCCTACCATTTGGTATCAATGCAGCACCTGAAATGTTTCATAGAGAGATGGTAAAAAGATTTAGTGACATAGAAAACGTTAAAGTAATGATGGATGATTTCTTAATTTATAGTTGCACTCGTAGTCAGCATGATGAGACCCTTCAAAAAGTCTTTGACAGAGCTCGTCAAATAAACTTAAAATTTAACAAAGAAAAGTCGGTAATATGCGCTTCGGAAGTTAAATACCTAGGTCATATTTTTAGTCATAATAGTGTCCAAGTTGATCAGTCTAAAGTAAAAGCAATTTGTGAAATGCCTAGACCAACTTGCATCAATGACCTTCAAAGGTTCATGGGTATGGTCAATTATCTTAGCCCTTTCATACCTAATTTGTCTAAAGAGAATAGTCAACTAAGAACACTTTTGTCTAAGAAAATAGAATGGTCTTGGTCAGAACAACATGAGACAGAGTTTAATAAAATGAAAAAGCTTATTAGCTGTGCCCCTGAACTCACTTATTTTGACCAAAATAAAGAAACAGTCATGTCAGTCGATGCCTCAAAAGATGCCATGGGAGCAGTGTTGTTACAAGAAAAACAACCAATAGCCTATGCATCTGCTTCATTAACTAGTTGTCAAAAGAATTATTCCCAAATTGAAAAAGAGCTCATGTCAGTATTGTTTGGTTGTACTAAATTCCATCAATACATTTATGGTAAACAATCTCAGTAGAAACAGACCATAAGCCACTCATTCAATTATTTAAAAAAGCTTTACATGACATACCTGCAAGATTACAGAGAATTATGTTACGTTTACAGCCTTATGATATTAATATAATATATAAACCGGGTCGATATCTCTTTATAGCAGATACATTGTCTAGAGCAGCACTAAATGAAAACACATTGTTAGATCTCGAAAAAGATATAGATTTACATGTTAATTTAGTGATGTCAAATCTGTCAGCCAGTCAGGAAAAACTGAAAGAAATTAAACAATTAACTAATCAGGATCCCATCCTTAATAAAATCATTGAATATTGTCAGAATGGTTGGTCTGAACACAAAAGGTCTTGTGGTCAACACATTAAGTCTTATTTTTCACTAAAAGATAAATTACATAACATGAATGGCATAATATTCATGTCAGACAAAATAGTCATTCCTGAGACCATGAGAGCCTATGTAATAAAACTAGCCCATGAGGGACATCAAGGAATGAACAGCACAATTCGCTCTGCAAAAACTACTGTTTACTGGCCAAATATTAATGATGATATTGAAAAATATATTAACCAATGTCATGTTAGTCTAACTTACCGTAGAAGCAACTCTAAAGAGCCTATTATTTTTCATAAATATAAACTGTTACCATGGAACAAAGTAGGTATTGACATGTTTGAAATAGATTGTAATAAATATTTAGTTGTGGTGGACTATTTTTCAAAATATGTAGAATTAGCATTCTTAAATTCAGACTACAAACCTAACACTGTGATTACTCATTTGAAATCTATAATTTCTAGACACGGCATACCTGAATACATGGTTACTGAAAATGGTCCTCCGTTTTCAAGTACAGAGTTTAAAGACTTTGTCAAAGATTGGAACATCCAATTAAATACTTCTAGTCCGTACTTAAGCCGATCTAAAGGTATGGTGGAAAGAACCATAGGCACAATCAAAAACATTTTAAAGAAATGCAAAGCAGATAATACTGATCCTTACTTAGCTATACTTACTTATCGTAACACACCCAAAAAGACAGGTTATTCTCCTGCACAACTATGCATGTCTAGATACTTACGTTCTAAGATTCCTGTTACCCATGCACAGTTGTCGCCAAAACTTGTAAATGTTCATACATACAAAGCTAATATTAAAAAACAAAATTCTTACACAAAGCTTATTATAATAAGAATTCTAAGTCTTTACCTAAAGTCAAACAGGGTGATAAAGTGTATTTCAAACACAAGCCTAACAGTGTATGGATTCCGGGTACCATCAAACAAGCCAGCAGTGAACCTCGTAGTTTCATAGTCCAATCTCCTCAAGGTGAATTTCGTAGAAACCGCGAAAACATCTTGAAACCAGTTGCTTCCTTGGATGATGTTGATAAACCTGTAAATAAACAAAATATAAGTATTATGTTGTCAAATCAAAACCTAGTTCCTAGTACTAGCAATGTAAACACGTTTATTCCTAATCCAAATTATCCAAAAGTAACACGCTACGTACGTATTGTAAACCCTACAAAGCGTTATTGTAGTTAGATTAGTAGTTATCTAGTTAAAGCCTTTTAATGTTTCATTGTAAAAACAATTATTGGTTGTTTAATTATTTTTTAGAAACATTATTTTTGCATTATTTGTCATCAGCCGTCAGTGTCAAACGTCAGCTGTCAACGTCACCTGCCACTTTGACAAATAAGTTGCGTTCAGCAATTTAATGATTGTAAAGGACTTCACGGCCTTGGACATTAGCAATTTTGCCACAAATAAAAATTATTTCTTTACTTACCTTGTCAATCTTGGCTGTGGAATCTTATTTCAAAAAGGGAAGATGTTACATATGGCAACACCTCTCTCTTCTCTTTGGTCGCCAGGCACGCCACGTTGATCGCTTGTCATCGACGCTCCCCATGTACAGCAACAAGCGTGTATCACTGTGTAATAAATACATACAGAAGATCCTGTCTATTATTAAAGCCACAACCCAATAACTGTTGGCAAGAACTTCGAGCTGGGACTGACAGCAACTCAAGGACTCTGCAATAAAAGCCTTGAAGGTGGAAAAGTCAGTGGCCAAACTGTTGGAGTATAACGCTGGCCATCATTAAGAAGACTAATAGTTTTTGTATTTTTGAATTAAGTCTTGTCAGCGCTGTCTCTGTCATTCGGTTTTATAATAACTTTTGTTATACAATGTTTATAAAATAATATATTATATTTTCACGATATTTACATTATTTCCACTGCGCCCGTGCTGCTAATCTGAAGAGAGAAGAGGAAGAGGAGGAGAAAGAATTTGCGTGTCTTTGGTTGCGAGGCATTCGCACATGTAGAAAATTAGACCCCAAAAGTAAGAGGCTAATCTTTATAGGTTACTGTGATAACGTTAAAGGATATCGTCTGTTCAATCCTGATGAGAATAAGATTGTTGTATCACGTGACGTGGTATTCAACGAATCTGTGTTTCCAGGCAGAAACTCTAAAATAGGGCCAAAACGCATGTTTGAACGTATTTATCTTACAGGAGGTGATTATGAAGAGGAGATACTGCAGACTACGCCGGTTGAGGCGGAGCCAGAACCGAATTTCTTCGAGTCATCAGATTACCGTTAAGAACGTCGTTAAAAATAAGTGGATTTTTACACTTAAACGAGACCCTGATGGAAACATTACACGTTATAGGGCGAGGTTGGTAGCGAAAGGCTTTACTCAAAAATATG
The DNA here is from genome assembly GCA_963921215.1 of Scoparia ambigualis. Taxonomy (NCBI): domain Eukaryota; kingdom Metazoa; phylum Arthropoda; class Insecta; order Lepidoptera; family Crambidae; genus Scoparia; species Scoparia ambigualis. The sequence continues at coordinate 17,940,212 of OY992525.1, read as the reverse complement.
GTGAAGATTTCCATGAAACTTTTTCACCGATCATTAGTCATTGTTCTATAAGATTATTATTATCTTTGGCTGTGGAAATGAACCTTAAGATTGATCATTTGGATGTACAAACAGCATTCCTAAATGGAGACTTGCGTGAGAAAATTTTTATGCAACAACCGGAAGGTTTCAAATGCCTTAGGAGTGAGAACAAAGTCTATAGACTACGAAAGGCTGTTTATGGGTTGAAGCAAGCATCGCGATCTTGGTATAAAAAGGTAAAAGATGTCTTACTTTCCTTAGGATACAATCAATGTAAACAAGAGGACTGTATATTTACTAAGATATCTGGTGAGTCAATTGTTTATATTGCTTTGTATGTTGACGATTTTTTCGTGTTCTATAATGACAAACGTTTGGCTGATACTTTGAAAAGTTCATTGTTAAAAGTTTTAAACTCAAAGACTTAGGACCGGTACGAAATATGTTAGGTATTAAAGTAGAACGTGATGCAACTTCTATTAAACTTAGTCAGGAAAATCGGATTGACAAGTTGTTAGATCGTTTTGGCATGACGGACTGTAAGTCTGTAAAGTTTCCCATGATAACTAACATTAGTTCTGTCAGTGAGAGTACTTGTAATACTACGATTAACATTGTAACTAAGTTTCCTTACCAAGAGTTGATTGGTAGTCTAATGTACCTATGTGTAACAACACGCCCTGACATTTCGTTTGCCGTGTCATATTTAAGTAAATTTAACAGTTGTTATACGGAATTCCATTGGATTCAAGCTAAGCGTGTACTGAGATATCTTAAAGGTACAAAGCATAAAGCTTTAGTGTTTAAGAAATCAAAGTCAAATCCCATTCTTGAGGGATATTCTGATGCGGACTGGGCTTCAGACCCTGATCGAAAGTCATACACGGGTTATGTGTTTAAATATGGTGGTAACTCGATATCTTGGGGTAGCTACAAACAGTCGTGCATAGCGCTTTCGTCCACCGATGCGGAGTATTGTAGCTTGAGCAAAGCGAGCAGAGAAGCGGTGTTCCTGCAAGCTTTAGTTAAGGAATTGTTAATAACGACTAGTTATAAAATAGTAATGTATTGTGATAATCAATCTGCTATTCAGCTTGCTACCAATCACACTCTACATAGAAGGAGCAAGCATATTGAAATAAGATAACATTACGTTAGAGATATGATTAATAGATTGAAAGTTGAAATTGTATACATCCCTACGGATGAGATGACAGCAGATATATTCACGAAGCCCCTGGGCTGTGTCAAGCACGAGATGTTCACGCGTCTGCTTGGAGTGGCTTAAAGCCATGATGCCCACGTTATGGGGCGGTGTAACGCTGGCCATCATTAAGAAGACTAAAACTTTTTGTATTTTTGAATTAAGTCTTGTCAGCGCTGTCTCTGTCATTCAGTTTTATAATAACTTTTGTTATACAATGTTTATAAAATAATATATTATATTTTCACGATATATTAGATAGATATTATTTCCACTGCGCCCGTGCTGCTTATCTCACATACTCATAATACAAACCTGTAGTGGTGGTTGTTAACTGCAGAAGGCACTATCCACTGATGGTGCCTTCTGCAGTACGGCTTCGAAGTTAGACGTTCGTGTGTTAAAAAGTGCCATCATTTCAGTGAGTGATTGTTTGAGATTCCGTTGTCTTCACTTGTGTAATAGGAGATTATAACAGGATATAACAGTGTAGGCGAGTAGGTTTTTTATATTACCATTTGTATTTAATAACTTTCAGTAATGTATTAATAATAATTAGTTAAAAATAATATATTCTTTAAGAGCACTTAAAAACAGGTGTTAATACTTCAACTACCCACGAGAAAAGTGTAAGTAAGTATGCAGCATCATCCATGCACGCAGCATACAGCATTCATGGTTTCTGTCACGGCTCCGGCTCTGCGGGGCTACGGCGGTCTCATGCGAGCTTCTCGTCGCAGATGGTTTTCGCCCACCAGTAACCAAACCAAACCAAACAACCCCAGCGGATGTGTACATGCGGAGCCCTGACACTAAAACTTGAAGCATCACTTTCCCGCCAAGAAATCACAATACTTGTCTCAATCTCAATTTCCCTAAAACTTTACCCCAGGTATTGTCTTAAAGCCCAATAAAATATTATTAGAACACCATGGTGGCGCAACCAATTTCCGCTACCAAGCAAATGTTTGCTGCTGTATCTCACCCGGTGATCGCTTGCTTGCACTAGAGCTGTATACATTTCGTTAGTGATAGCGACTGGTTGCGCCACCATGGTGTCCTAATAAAATAGGGCCCTTAGACTCAATACCTGGGGCAAAGTCTCTGCTCTTTCTCGACTCGACTGATTTCTTGTCAGGGTTTGGAACCGTATGTTTGTACCCGGTGTGCGTTGTATGGTGGTATTTCATTATTACAAGCCTACCTATCAACCTCTTCTCCTGGACGTCGTAAAAGGCGTCTAGCTGAATGAAGACTGCTGCTTATACGTTCAACAGTAGGTAGAGCGGCAAAGGACTCTACTCTAGTCTACTCTAGTCTAGACTCTAGGAGGAGGATATAGTTTTTATGAAACGCAGACTGTGTCAGTTGACAGTCCTCATTGCCTAGTCTCTGGCTAATCCTTTGGGTATATGTATGTAATAATTTTATCTTTCTTTTTAAAGCCCAAGCCGAAAATATGTCGTTCTGGTCAGGATCCGGTAGATGCGTCCCATACGCTCTCCCTGTCTTGCTTCGTGCAGAATTATTTCCACGAGGTGGTCTGGGCTTTGGAGACAGCGGTTTCATACTTTTCTTTCTCTTTCAGGTGCTCTTCGACTACATAAGCTCTGCGGATCGGTGCGGCGTTTCGGATTCTGCGCTTCTTCGTGGTAACCTTCCGCTTCATCTCAGCGAGCTCTTCAGTCCACCACGGTTGGGTAATAAATATTTCATTCTTTTTTTATAGGTATAGATAGGTTGCATGCTTCTACTATTGTCTCATTATATTCGCTTACTATATTTTCGATTTCAACTTTATTATCTACTGTTTTTAATATTTCTAATCCTAATGTGTTTTTATTTTTAGCTTCTACTAATTCTTCTTTAAACTTTGACCAGTCTGCTTTTTTGGTGTCATAACTGCGCGTAGTCCTCTCTTTCTTTATTCCCTTTTATTTTTGTGTGGTGATACTGAAGGCTATCCCGTTATGATCTGCGCTGGTTAGACCCTCGTTGACGCGCCATTTTTCCACGTAGTTCAGCAGGTTGTCTGAACATGCCGTTACGACCACAAAGCTCATGTATCGTTTTCCCCCCTGATGGTATCGAAAGTCGGTATGTTGCCGCTGTTCAGAATATTCAAGCCCATCTCGTGTACTGCTCCTTCCATGTCCTCTCCCCTATAATCTGTCACGTTGCTGCCCCACCAAGCGCTTTTGGCGTTGGTGTCTTCTCCTACCAAGATGTTTTTGGTTCCCATGGACTCTAGTTTTTTCAAGTAGGTTAGGTAGGGGTCGAAGTAGAAACTGGCCACCGCTATCGTGCCAGTGCCGGTCTTTATCTCCACCACCGAGATGTTTGCGGTGGTGAGCTCTAGGTGTTGTATTACCGCGATGCTAGGACGGAAAATGGCGATAGCGGCTTTATTTGTTTCTGGACCATCGCATTGATAGAGGCGCACACTGCCTCGTGTCTTCATGTGTCGGCCTGCACCGACATACGGTTCCTGCAGTAACGCAATTGACACCTTTCTTTTGTGCGCTTCTATCAGCAGTTCTTCGGTGGCCAGTCTCTTTCTTTGCAGGTTGACCTGCAGCACATGGTGGGTGGTCGTTCCGGTTGGGGTGCCCTTAGCAGTAAGCTATTGCTGATCGTACCAGCCGGTCCCACTTCTTCCTGATTGGACAGTCGCCGCTCAATGCGTTGTGCTCCCGTTGTGCCATCTGGGCTTTGCAGCAGTTTCTGCAAGAAGGAGAAGCCCCGACGTCGGTCCATGCGGGGCAATCCATAATAACATGGCCTGATCTCCCACAATGGCCGCAGCAGGTCTACTTCTCCTTGCAGTGTGCTCTGCTGTGTCCATACCCAAGGCACTCGGAGCATTGAACCAACGGCGACTGATCCTCAACCCTTATGCGCTGCAGGTCCACGTGCATGAAGCCCGCCTCTGTAAGTCTGCGCCAAATGATGGGTGATGCTGTCATGACGACATGTTGCGTATGGGGGTTTCGGGCGCGTTTTTTATATTAGACCGCCATTCTTGTGTCCTTGGAAGACGTGCTTATTTTGCTTCCTTATTACGCTTAGGATCTCTGTGTCGGTTCTTGCTTTCAGAATATTTCTGGCCACTACTAGCGGGTATTTGTTTTTAGTATTTTCCGCCACGAGGTTCGAGCGCAGACATAATTAAGTGTATACAAAACTGTAAATATCACTTGTATGCCGACGATCTGCAAATGTATCTATCTTGCCACCCAAATGAAGTTTATGCAGCAGCTGAGAAGATTAATGAGGATTTAGAAAGAGTTTCCGAATGGTCCGGAAGAAATTGCCTTGTCTTAAATCCCAACAAGTCTAAATTAATGATTTTGGGCTCCAGGTATCAAGTTGCAAAAGTCGATCCTTCTGTTGTGTTGAATGGTGAAGCTAATAAAATCACACATGAAGCGCGTAATTTGGGTCTGGTTTTAGATTCTGAACTAAGATTTGAAACACACATTCAGGAGCTAGTACGGAACTGTTTTTACCGATTGAAAGTATTATATAGGATCCGAAAGTATTTGAGTGTTGATTTGCGTATCCGCCTAACTGATTCTTTGATCCTTTCAAAATTTAATTATGCAGATTCAGCCCCCTTACATAAAGATCATAGTCAGCTGCAAAACCAAGAAAGAAAGGGAAAGAAAGAAAGAAAGAAACGTTTATTTGACATTTCACAAAATTAATAAAAAATAAATTTAAACTAAATAAAACCGCACAAAAAAAATGAAATGCCAAAACGGATTCTCCTCTGCTTAATGTCACAGCTGGAGCCATGATGCTGATTTTCAGGCGGAACCGGTTTAGAGGATAGATAGCGCTACATACAATGCTTTATAAATACTACAATAACAACAACTACAACAAAGTATCTCACAATTCCCAGTCATAAAAGTAGCGATTATGCGTACAATTAGATGCTCGTCCCCTCCAAAAGTAAATAAGAGTGCATCCCTAAATTAATTGACACCACCAAGCTGTGTACTCAGGTAATAACTAAAACTAAATAAATTTTTGCCTTAAAACTGCCAATAGAGATCAAGTTACGCAGGGGAGGTGGAAAATCGTTCCATATCTTGGCGGCGGCATAGTTAAAACTACCCCTAAATGCTGATGTATTGTGCGAAGGAACAGCAAGACGACCAAGCCGAGTTTGATGCGACCAGCAAAGTTTATCGTATAGGTATCGCGGTATTCGACTCTTTACAACGCCAAATAAAAGTAAAGCAAAGTGAGCGTATCTTCTTGATGCCATGTTCAAAATGTTTGCCTGGTTAATATAGGGCGACACATGACTCCTGGGTGGAATATCGAAACAAAATCTGGCACATGCGTTTTGTACACGCTGTATTAAACATTTCGTTTTGGCTAAGAGTCGTGGATCGTAAACTGCCCCCTTACTCTTGAAACCGATCGCTATTGGATCGGATTGGTATTGTGAATTTTCGTACTCCTAAGTTACGACACCAGAGCTAATATGGATTCATATTGCGTGGATATTGAGTGAAAAAAAATACAAAACTCAATGCCATTTAGTTCACCCAATATGAATTCAAAATAGCGCTGGTGTCGTTACTTAAAATTCGAAAATTTACAATACCAATCCGATCCAATAGCGATCGGTTTCAAGAGTAAGGGGGAAGTTTACGGTCCACGACTCTTAGCCAAAACGAAATGTTTAATACAGCGTGTACAAAACGCATGTGCCAGATTTTGTTTCGATATTCCACCCAGGAGTCATGTGTCGCCCTATATTAACCAGGCAAACATTTTGAACATGGCATCAAGAAGATACGCTCACTTTGCTTTACTTTTATTTGGCGTTGTAAAGAGTCGAATACCGCGATACCTATACGATAAACTTTGCTGGTCGCATCAAACTCGGCTTGGTCGTCTTGCTGTTCCTTCGCACAATACATCAGCATTTAGGGGTAGTTTTAACTATGCCGCCGCCAAGATATGGAACGATTTTCCACCTCCCCTGCGTAACTTGACCTCTATTGGCAGTTTTAAGGCAAAAATTAGGAGTTATTACCTGAGTACACAGCTTGGTGGTGTCAATTAATTTAGGGATGCACTCTTATTTACTTTTGGAGGGGACGAGCATCTAATTGTACGCATAATCGCTACTTTTATGACTGGGAATTGTGAGATACTTTGTTGTAGTTGTTGTTATTGTAGTATTTATAAAGCATTGTATGTAGCGCTATCTATCCTCTAAACCGGTTCCGCCTGAAAATCAGTATCATGGCTCCAGCTGTGACATTAAGCTGAGGAGAAGCCGTTTTGGCATTTCATTTTTTTTGTGCGGTTTTATTTAGTTTAAATTTATTTTTTATTAATTTTGTGAAATGTCAAATAAACGTTTCTTTCTTTCTTTCTTTCTTTCTCTTTCATTCTTGGTTTCGCAGCTGACTATGATCTTTCTGTCCTTCGCTTTTCTTATCTTGGAGGCAGTGACCCATCCCTCCTTGGCGTCCACTGCCTCTCTTATTTGCTCTAAGACGACATCTCCAGTATTCTTTTTATTTTTGTACGTGATGATCACTGAATGTAGTGTCTGTCTCTTTTCTGTCTCCTGAGGAGACGGCATCCTTGTTGCAGTTGGTACTACTAGGTCCTTCATTGTGTTTAGCTCGCTCATTAAGTCATCGAGCTTGCTGTCCATACGAGCAATGTCGGATCCGGTTACTGCCGTCTGGGTGTTGGTGGGAGCCGACTGTGAAGTTGGTTTTTCCCAAGTTGCTGGACATCTAGGAGCCACGGAGAGACCGTAGGGCATGGCATTAAACTCGTAACACTTAATGAAGTTAAAGCGTAAGTATTTGCGATCTTTTTAAGCTATAGAGACCAAAAGATAAGCCTCCTTTAGGTCAATAGTTGCTAAAAAACCAGCCTGTGGTATGAGTTTAGCGGCGGTCCTATGGTCTTCCATTATGATATGTGATTTGGCAACAAATTTATTTAATGGTTTGAGATTAAAATATATTAATCTTTTACCTCCGTTGAGTTTTGGAGCTAAAAATAAATTAGAGATAAAATCGTCTTTAAGACGGTCACAAACAGATGCAGCTCCCAAACTCAATAGATCTTGAATTGCTACAGTCATTTCAGATTTCTCTTTAGGCGACATTGTGGAACATGGGGTATAGCTTTGTTTTACCTTACTGCTAAAAGGGATAGAATAACCTTTTGAAATCCATTTAAGAATGGTCGTGTTATCAGTAATAATATTGCCAACACTTGTAAAATTGTTGTATTCTACCTGCATGTACCTCTATGAGCGTTGATTCACAGCACGATGCCTGTGATGGCTCGCAGACGACATCTTTGTCGGCGGTGCTGGGGCCGGTCGGCTCACTGGTGGTGCTGTCTTCCTTGGCCCTCCTCGCCCCCCTCTGTTCGACGGAGCATAGCGAGGAGAGCCCCTCCAGTTTTCCTAAGGTCGATAGTAACTAGTTGACGGCTGCGCATTGGATGTACTCGGCTTGCTATTTGTAATGGTCTTCTTGATTTGTATGCTTTGTTTTTCAATAGCTCTTGAAGCTTTTATTTTGTCCAAAAGCTTGCCTCCGAACAGCATTTCATCGCGTTCTACGTCTTGAATGATATTCAGGAATGATTTGTCTAAGCCGGGTGTGACAAATTTCTTCCGGGCCTCCGTTTCGATAAAGTGGAGGTCGCACAGCAGGCGACAGCTACCACTAAGATGTTTCACTGCCAGGAGTCTGTCTTTGTCGCTTTCCAAAAGCAATTCCAGCCCCTTATTGAGAGCTGTGATGCCAGCTCCCAGTTGCTGCTGAACGCTCTCAACCCTTTTATCTCGGTATCGAGTGGTATCAAATGCTGCAGCTAAGATCTTCGGGTTTAATTTCGGAGCTTGAAACAGTGGATAATTTTCTGGTACTGGATATTGTTTTAATAGTCGGTCTTTTACTTCCTTTTCCATACCTTTCTTTAGTATAGGTAGCCATAGCAGTGCTAAATAATCGTGTATCTTTGGGCCAAACTTTGGTGCCTCTTCGACAGCATCCGCTAAGGCAGCAAGAACTTCGGGGTTCAATTCAGGTACCACTAGTTCCGATTCAGTCTCAGCAACATTCAATACAGGCGGAATTTCTTCTACCAAATTGGTTTCGCCAATGTCTGGTTCTTGTTCGTTATCCAAAACAAACAAGGGCCCATATTATAATTGGTTAAAAACCTTTTTTTTATGTGGGTAGGTAGAGGTACGTTAGGAAACTATGTTATTTTTGGTCATGTTATAGCCCACGGTTAGCCTCTTGATCTTGGTAACTATTGTTAATACTCATGTGAGGACCCAAGAACCACCTCAGAGTAGGTACCATGAGACTAGGTCATTCCTCTGTTGAATGTAGATACGGTTCATGTCGTGAATGCGAACAAAAACATAATTCGTTACTATGCGCTAAAAATAGTACTATTTTCGAGACACGCGCAGTAACATTATGTTCAACGAAGGGTCAATCAAATACTAAAAAATATATAAATAATAACTGCAATAGCTACGAAACCCACGCGTACCCTCAAGCAGTTCAGGTGAACCAGGCGCGTAGCGACGCTCAAGCACAAACATCTAATAGCTGGTCTCCTGTTTTATTACCGACTGCTTTGATCGAATAACTTGATCGCTCAGAAGCGTATCATCAAGTACGCGCAGTGTTAGACGGTGGGAGCGAACGATGTTTTATCACAGAAAAATAATGCGAAGAATTAAATATTAAAATTATACAGTCCACTCGATGTTTACATGGTGTTGGAAACTCGGTAACGCAATGCACGCAGACTTGTGATATCGAGTTTAGAGAGCAAGTATGTGATTTCACTTTACGCATGAAATGTTTAGTTTTACCTAAAATAACGTCAAATTTACCTTCGTTTAATTTTGATCGCGTTCAGTTTAAAATTCCAGATAATGTCAGGCTTGCAGATCCCTATTTCTTTAAAAGTTCACCTATAGATATTTTAATAGGTGCCGAGTTATTTTGGAGTTTGTTAAGCGGAGGTAATATACAATTGACTAATGGTACATTCCTTCAGAATACGAAACCAGGTTGGATAGTATCAGGTTCAGTACAAACATAAAATAAATATAATCATGAAAGCCTTGAGGAGTACAAGCTGTGCACTGTTACATATGGCACGAAAGCTGCCCCATTTTTGGCTATGCGAACAATAAAGCAACTGGTATAAGATGATGGCAGATGGCTGCTAAAATGCTGAGTCAGCAAGCAGCTTTACGTAGACGACCTGCTTGGTGGAAGCAGCAGCCTAGCACAAAGCACAATTAGCACAACAGGAACTGATTACTATGCTGCGAGGTGGCGGGTTCAACCTTCGGAAGTGGGCAAGCAACGATTCCAGACTACTTGAAAACTTATCTCAAGACATGATCAGTCAAAACATGTTGGATTTTAAACATGCGGAATCCAACAAGACACTCGGTATCACATGGAACCCATGCACCGATCAGTTCACCTTTAAACAAATAATCACCGACGAAAACAATAGTGACTTCACAACCAAGCGCACATTACTATCAGACATGTTAAAAATATACGACCCCTTAGGTTGGTTAGCACCGATAACAATCAAGGCTAAGATCATATTTCAAGATACGTGGGCGTCTGGAATAAGTTGGGACGAACTGCTGGCTGAAAATGTCGCAAAACAATGGAAACAGTTTCGTCATGAGTTACAATACATTCAAGACATAAAGGTAACGCGATGGATAGGTAACACACAGACCCCATTTGAACTGCACGGATTCAGCGATGCCTCAGAAAAGGCCTACGGTTGTGTTATTTATTTTAAATCACTTGATAAGAATAACCAACCAAAGGTAAAACTAGTGGCAGGGAAGACAAAACTCGTTCCTCTAAAGAAAATAATGTCGCTTCCAAGACTCGAACTTTGCGCGGCATTGTTGTTATCGAAACTTATGAAAAAGGTCATAGAGTCGATTAACGTACAGACAGTCCCTACATATGGGTGGACAGATTCAATGGTTGTACTTGGGTGGATAAATGGCGACACAAGCCGTTGGAAAACATTTGTGGCAAACCGAGTCAGATTGATAAAGGATATCATGCCACCAACATGTTGGAACTACGTCAAAACAGACGACAATCCAGCCGATTGTGCAAGCAGAGGATTATCGCCACCTCAACTAATTAAACAATGTTTATGGTGGGACGGTCCTACTTGGCTTATTTATTGCTTTGTTTTGCTTACATGGCGGCTATGTAACATTTATTCTGTCCCATAAGTTGTTTCTTTCTTTGAAAATAATTTAGTTTCAATAATTTGAGTTCCATTCATTTGTAACATTTGTTTGGTAAATGATTTATTTACATAGTGGCGTATGTACTATTAAGGAACATTTTTATTTTTATTTTATTTTTCTTTGGAATTCAATTTAAGTTTGATTTACTGGTTCATCATTGTGTAATGTTAGTTGAATATTCATTTTGTTTACTCTGGTTATTTGGAACCGATTAGATTTGTTTTGTTTTACATCGAGGGATATGTAATATCAATTGAACACCTTTTTATTTGTATTGTGTGCCTTTTGGAAACAACCAGAGGTTTTATTTTTTTTGTTACTTACAATATTTGCACTTTAGGTGTCACCTACCTTGTTTGAAATTTGGTTGGTTTTGCATAACGGTTTATGTAAGAATAATTGCACATTCTATTTGTTAGTGCGCTTCTCGTTGCAAACCCCTATAAGTTTTTTTTGTACTTATTAATTTTGGTTGTTGCTACATTGTAATTAATAGGGTATGTAGTGTAGGGAACATTGCCCTGCCTTTGTGCTATTGTTGGACATAGAATCTCATCCCTCTTTTATTTGTTCTGTTGACATCGCGATGGCGGAGGCAGTCTTGGCGACGCAGCTGCACGTGAACACGCAGGGTCTGCTGTCTCGGAGGGGCTGCGACGATGTCATCCTCGAGCGAGCCGGGCAGTTAAGGCAGCGGGTGTCTTTGGTTGAGACCGCTATGGTGGTTTTGTCGGAGGCTACTCCACCGTCCAACAAAAAGGTATGGTCGGCATACGAGGAAGAGTTTGCCCAAATTATGGAAATGAATGATAATTGAACAATCAAACAAACTTACCAAGTGCAGTTCGATTGAAATTATGCTCCTTGTTGTCTCGTCCGAAGATGATGGAAATACTACTTGTTAGTATCGAGTCTTAGCACTCGCCGACGCCACATAAGTTTAAAGTATCTGAAAATAAAATATTTCCGAACGCAGCCGCACGTCACTAGACTAGCCTGCGATTTGAACTGTCATTTAGTTTTAAGTTGTGTATTTATTTAAGAAACTGATTCTACAACCCCAGGGAATAGGTATCAAACTTGTAAGGATGGGTGGGATTCATCATCTTCGGACGAGACAACAAGGAGCATAATTTCAATCGAACTGCACTTGGTAAGTTTGTTTGATTGTTCAATTATGCTCCTTGTTATCTCGTCCTCTATGATGGAAATACTACTTGTTAGATGTTCAAAGTCCTGTTGTAGAATCAAAAAGTTTATTATTGTTAACAAATATAACCCAGATATTGTGTTTCAACAACATAATCAGTCTTACACTACTTAAAGATAATTGGTAATTTCCAAGAGAATCTTATTAAACAAAAAAAAACAAACTTAAATGTGTCCTCAGTCTTAAATAAATCTTTGGTATGATTATAGCAATATACTTTTAATATTATTATTACAATATAATCGCTTCACCAAAATTATTATTTAAAATCGGACGGTTGTAAAACTTTGCAAAAGTTGTCGATGAGTCAGTCCAACCAGCCGTTCTATGTATCTCATTAATGATAACGCCTTTCATAATGGCAGCTGATGTCGTAGCGTGCCTGGTACTATGAGTAGAAAAAATGGAAGTATCGATTCCACTTGCAGCCAGGACCGTGAATCCAATGGTTGAGTGTACTGACCGATACCGCCAAATGTGGTTTCTTGAAAGATATAAATAAATTAAGACATTTTTTAATTTCAGAGGTAATTCTTTTATAATTATTTAAACAATTGGCTGATGACGATTAGGTGCTGAGGTCTTAATAATTTTTTTTTATAGTAACAATTTTATTATCAATTATTTTAATCTGGTCAGTAACAATAGAAACTAGGGCTTGTAATCTTTGCCCTGTAGGTAAAGTTAATAAAGTAACTGTGTTTAATGAACATTAATGTAAGTTGTTTGAGTAATTGTAATTTGACTCTAAAAAATTAAGCACTATGGAAACATTCCAGGTATACTTATATTTGAGTTTACATGATCATAGGCGAAAAAACCAAAATTTTAATCATTTCGTCTGCTCCAACTGCGGCCCTATCACACGAGGAGCGAGGACCTTAAGCAATTAAAGGTGCCATAAGATGCACCACTGTGGAACTTATTTGTGAGATAAGTAATTATGTCTGTCATCTGTGCTTTAGTAGCATTTAGTTGTTTGGTGTAAATACAAGGTAAGTATTGCTTATAGGTGTTACTTGATATGGAAGGTATCATTATTTCAGCTGCCTGTTCGTCGATGCCTGACTTTAAGAATGCCTGCCGGACAATCTCACTGCCAGTAGTGATAGGTTGCGGTGTAGAGGGTGTGGTGAGTTGGAATTACATAAAACCAGTAAGTTATTACTTGGTTCAAATACAATGGGTTCTGTCACCAATAGTTTTTTGAATAAAGGAAACCAAGGTTGGGTGTCCCAGAAGAGAACTACAAGGATCCCTGTTGCTTCATTGGACACGATTTTTTCTATACATTTTAAAATCATAGAAAATGATGGAAAAGCATAAAATAAAACTCCTTTGCAAGACATTGTAAAAGCATCCACTTTATAAGCTGAAGGATCTGGATGCCATGAAACAAATTTCCTGCATTTTGTGTTTGTTCTAAATGCAAATAAATCTATGTCAGGGTTACCAAATGCATGTACTATTTTATTAAAATTATCATTATTTAATTCCCATTCTGTATGACCTAACTGTTTTCTAGATTAAAAATCTGTTACTTTGTTGTCCTTTGTGTTAATGTATGATGTATGATGCAAATACAAAAATATTCCTCTCTTCACACCACTGCCAAATAGCTTTTGCAATCACATGTAAGTGAGGGTACTGTATGCCGCCAAAGCGGTTTATATATGGTATAGCTGTGGTATTGTCACTTCGTAATAATATTTCACAGTTTGAAGAATTATTAGCTAGGCTTTTGAGACCATAATATTTCACAGTTTGAAGAATTATTAGCTAGGCTTTTGAGACCACACATAGTAGCTTTTATTTCTAAAGTATTAAAGTGAATTGTTGATTCTTTTCCTCTCCATACACCACTGGCTGTATGTTTGTCACAAGAAGCACCCCACCCCGATAGTGAGACATCTGTATTTATTTCTTAAATTTATTTATATTTTCTTATCTAAGAAATTGATTTAGGCAAGTATATGTTTTATCCACCATTCAAGATCTGGATAGCAATGTTTGGGCAAGGAAGTAAATGCTTCATAATTATTATTATTTTTTAAAAGAGCTAAATATTTATGTCTTTCTTGTGCTATATTATACAGTAACCCATATTGATTAGCTGGACAAACAGACACTAGAGTTCGCAGAACTTTTGACGAAAAACCTGATGGAAGAGGTACTTTTTCACTCACTGGTGACTGACAAACAATTAAATTTCTATTGTGTCTGGTTTCGTGGCAGGCAACGTGTTAAGGCATCTTTTCTTTTTATCAGAATCGATTGAAATAGTCATGGTGTTTGTATTAAACAACATAGGCCAAGAAACTTACATTCCTTTGATGGAATAAGTTGACATAATTATTTTTATTGATGATGAAGCCTAACTGAGTAAGCAGACCTATGGTCTGGTTAACACTATTAAGACGCTCAATATGATCACTCCCACTCTACAAGCTTCAATATACTGTACTTAGGTACAGACTGTAAACCTATAAGTTATGCTATAGGTTTAATTATGTGAACATGTATGGAGCCGTGCCAAAGGCCAAATGGAAGAATGTTAAATTGATATATTTTTCCCTTAATTATAAACCTTAGATATTTTCTGTAATCTGCATTAATGTTACACATGTGTCCTTTTTGTCAATTGTTGCCATAATACAGTCTTTCATAAGACTTTGAGTTGTAGTAATAAAACTATTTAATTTCTTTATGTTTAAAATATATCTATACTCTCCATTTGGTTTCTGTACCAAGAAAATAGGTGAACAAAATTGTCCATCTGTTTCATGACATATTTTGTCTATAACATGTGACTGAATAAGTTTATTAATTTCAATTTGAACTTAACAGAATTCTACTTGTAAATGAGTTATAAATAGGCAAGTAAGATTGAAATGGTAGCTCACTAAAAGGGATTTCATATCCAGATACCCATTTCGGAATAGTAGGATCACTGGTTATTTTCTTCCAATTATTTATAAAAAAATGGAAGACTGCATACCTAAACTTCTAACTTTGCAGCTACGTAGCTTTGCAGGTTGGTTGGATCTTGCTCCTGTCCCTGTCCGGGCACTTGGACGAAGAGGGCCCCTCCAGTTTAAAGATTTGGTTTTATTTGGGGGTTTTTGAATGAAGCTTGTGTTCTTCAGGTCTTTAACAGATTTTTAAACAGGTTTTACGGTGCTCAAGGGGTTAATGACGGTTGGTATTAGCGACTTAAAATCAAAGAAAATACCCGTAACACGTTTTTTCGCGTTTATGCTTTCAACTATATGTTTAATTAACGTAATGGCAGCTAAGGTCGTTGATTTTTTAGTCTGCAAGCCATTTTGCTCCTCCACAATAACATTAAATTTATTTAAAAAAATTATCAGGCGGGAGTGCATAAGCTTTTCAAAGACGTTAGAAAAAATTGGGATTAAAGTTATAGGTCTATAGTTAGATATGTCCTCTTTATCACCTGTTTGCTACATAGAGATCTGCGAGTGATCTCCCTACAGCACGACAAGACTTATCACTAACTTAACTATAATTTAGCAGCACTTACATATAATGGAGACGGTGGCTGCGAATCCTTGACGCTGACGCTCCTTGCGTGGAATCTGCTCGGTGGCCGTCTGCACGACGCTGGTGTGGTAGTTTCCCTAAGCTTACCCACCTAACCCGAGAGCTCTCAAATACCCCAAGATAAATGATATGCACCAGCTTACAGGCAGTTCTCCAAGGACACGTCACGCAGGCGTCTCCGGGACAGTCGCCTCAACTGCCGACAACAGCTGTCGACCTTTTTGATATTCACACGGTACATAAACCCAAAATAATTAATAATCGGTAGCCGCGCCGTCGGCACAATTAAAGTTTAACCCGATTAAACTTCAAACACAAAACAATTTAAGTTACTCAAAAAGTGGTCTACGCCATCAACTTAGCAGCAATAGTGCTGGGAAAAAAGTGATGTGACACATAACAATTGCAAATAATTGGAACTAATTGAATTGAGACAGAAACACAGAGCTGAGTGCCGCGCGACGTCACATCGGCCGAGCGAGACAGAGCGATGTGTTCTGTTTCACGTTTTATTCCATACATCCCCCCGCTTCGGTCTGAAGGGCCAACCTCAGACCGCTAGCTCATTCAATCGGGAGACGAGAGAGAGTTGCTAGGCCTCGTAGCAGAATCGAACGGCCGACCAACACCTCCGCGACGCGTGGAATTCCGTCCTCACCAACTAACAACTTTAAAATGCGGCCCCGGCGCCAAACCAAGGATGGCTAGTAAGCCTCCTTCAACAAAACCAAATCTCCCTCCCGAGGAGGCTCAGTCCTGTCTGTCCACTTCACCCTTTGCTGCAGCAGGTGCAAGTATTCAACTGACCAGCGAATCCAAAAGTCCTGGCCCATTTGTTGCAACATCTGATAGCGTGACAACCGGGTTGTACGCTCTTCCCTCCATGGGTATTCCGGCAGAGCAGTGAGCGGCTTGCTAATCAAAAAATGACCAGGAGTCAGGACCTCCAGATCGTTGGGATCCGGGGACAGGGGACAGAGAGGACGAGAGTTGAGGACCGCCTCTACCTTGCAGAATACTGTAGCAAGCTCCTCAAACGTCAGGACCGTTTCTCCTATCACGCGGTGGAGGTGGGTCTTTGCTGACTTGACGGCAGCCTCAAAGATTCCTCCCCAGTGGGGGCAATTTGGGGGACTGAACCGCCAAGTTACCCCCCTCCGAGTGAGGAGTTGACTTAAATTATCTACATTAGTTTCTAAAAACTTATAAACATCCTTTAGATAGGTAGCCCTACCCCTATAGTTTGTGCCATTGTCGGAGCGAATAAGTGAAGGCAAACCCCTACGCGACACAAAACGATCCAACGCGGCGACGAAGGCTTCCGTGGATAACGCCGAAACCACTTCCAGGTGGACGGCCTTGGTGGCCAGGCACACAAACACACACAAATAGACTTTTACAACCCGAGCGTTGCGAAGCGTGGTCGTCTTAACCGAAAAGGTCCCGCAAAATCTGTTGCGACCCCCGAGAATGGACGACACTGAGTGACTCTGTCCGAAGGCAGATCCCCCATCTGCGGCTGCATGAGTGACGCCCGCAACCTGTAACAAGGCAAACACCGGAAGAGCACTCCACGGATGGCTCTTCGAGCAGACAATATCCAAAACTCCCTTTGTAGGATGGTTAATAATGCGCCGCACCCTGCGTGCGCATTACGGATGTGTCGATCAGACACCAGGAGCTTGACCAAGGATCCATCTTTCGGTAAGAGTAGGGGGTGGCGACTCCCGTAAGGCAGGTCGGCTTTCCGAAGTCGGCCTCCAACACGCAGAAGCCCCTCCGCATCTGTAAAAGGATTTAACCGGGCGACCGCTTCTTTTAGTTTTGCGCGGCCCTCACGCAGAACCAGAAGCTCAGCCTTGAAGCGGTCCGCCTGCAATACCCGAACCCAGTGCAGTAGCGAGCTCCGACGCTCCTCTGCACTCACAATTGGGGACAAAGATCTTTCCCGCGGATGTCGAAAGTTATGGATGAACCTTTTCATCCAGCTGGTCACCACCAGCAACTTGTCCAAACTGCTGTACCGCCCAGGAAGCCAGTCGGGGTCCAGGGCTGTCTCCACGGCCAGGGCATGCACACGCATCCCAGGCAAGATCTGGACCGTCCTGTCCAGCCGCTGGACAGGCCAAGAAGTCTCAGGCGACTCCAGCCACGCTGGTCCCCACCAGAGGTGGTGGTCCACCAATTCCGGAGCAGTGCAGCCCCGAGAAGCACAGTCCGCCGGGTTAATATCACCCGGGACGTATCTCCAGATGATAGGAATTCCAATGCTCTGTATTTGGGAAACTCGGTTTCCCACGAAGATCTCCAGAGTATGTGGCGCCGCGCGCAACCATGCCAGTGCGACTTGGCTGTCGGACCATGCAAAGACATCTCGGATGTCAACGCTGGCAGCCAACTCCCGGCGAACGTGACCTAGCAACCTGGCTAGTAGATGAGCCCCGCTCAACTCCAATTTAGGGATGGTCAGACGAGTTCTTATTGGAGCAACCTTGCTTTTAGCTAAAAGTAATACGACGTTGACCCGGCCCTCGGAGTCAACAGTTCGTAGGTATACTGCAGCAGCGTTTCCCCGCTCGGAAGCATCGCAAAAGCCGTGTAGACTTACCTGGGATTTGCCCGGCGGCAAAATTCGACGAGGTAGGGCGACCCGGTTGACTTCCTTCATGGTAGAGATTAGCTCGAGCCAGGTATCTAATGGAGGCCCTATGAGCGGCTCGTCCCACGTGACGCCCAGCATCCACAGCTGCTGCAAAAGGCACTTGGCCGAGAAGATCACCGGACTGATCCACCCGTTCGGATCAAACATACATGCAATGGTGGACAGCACCGTCCTCTTACTCCAGACCCTCTGGGGCTCCAGGTCCACCTGAAAAGTGAAAATGTCATTGACAGGTTGGTAATTCATACCTAAAACCGCTATCATGTTGGGGTCCTCCGCCTCCGCAAACAAGTCAGGGTTCTGTTGGTGGTCTACCGGGATCCCTTTTAGAAGACCAGGCTTGTTGGACAACCACTTCCGCAACTCGTATCCCCCGGCTGCAAGAAGTGCAATAAGTTCATCCCGCAGTGTGAGAGCCTCCTCAACACTTTCGGCCCCCGGGGCAGATATCGTCGACGTACAGGTCACGTGTCAGCACAGCGGCCGCGCGGGGAAAGCGGGCCCTTTCTCGCTCAGCCAGCTCTAACAAGGATCGGATGGCGATATATGGACTGGAATTCAACCCATACGTGTTGGTGTTGAGCTCATAGGCGGTCACCGGGTCATCCGGGTTCTCACGCCAGAGTATCAGTTGGAACCGCCTATCATCCGGGTGGATGACCGTCTGTCTGAACATCATCCGGATGTCGGCTCCAAACACCACCGGATGTCTTCTGAAGTTCAGGATAATATCAATGACATCCCGGTGCAACTTGGGACCAGAATGTAGACACTGGTTCAATGACACCCCTGTAGTCGTGGTGGCTGATCCGTCAAACACTGTTCTCAACCTACCCGAAGTAGCCTTTACCACGGCATGGTGAGGCAGGAAGTAGTGCTCAGTTGAGCTCCAATCCACTCGAGCCGGAGACATGTGACCCAATGCCTCATACTCGCGCATAAACTCTATGTATTTATCACGAAGTACGGGGTCACGCCGCATGCGCCGTTCCATGGCCAGCAGACGCATTTCCGCCAATATCCTGGACTGCCCTAAAGCAGGAGGAGAAGCTATAAAGGGCAACCTAGTTACAACCCTTCCGGACGGCAACCGTGACGTGTTGGCCTGATAAAAAGCCTCACACTCCGCATGGTCAGGGTCCACCCTAGGGACCATGGGAAGTTCTTCAATTTCCCAAAACCGGTGCATCGTTTTGGCAAGAGACGCAGACAGGGTGACTCTAGACTCATCCGGGGTCGAGTCATCAAAGACTGGTCCCATAATTGAAAGACCAAAAAGAGTCGACACTGCCACCAGTGAAGAGGGACTTAGAGCTTTCTTTGTGCCTAGTAGGATCCATCCTAGCACATCGGAGCCCAAGAGGAGGTCCACCGGAGCCGGATGATAAAAGATGGTCGGCCAGATCTAGACCCGTGGTACGTTCCCGTATTCCTGGGGGCAGATCGGTAGAGGGCTGCCAGCCCACAATGGTGTCCATTACCGTGACCATAACCGAAATCCTCAAAGTAGAGGAATGCACCGCTGAGAAGGTGACGTGGGTCTGCCCCGTCAGACCTCTAACTTGCATGCCCCCAACCCCCAGTAACGGCACTGAGGGGGCCTCGAGACCCAAGCCCAATTTTTGGGCCACTCGTGTGGACATGACACTACCTTGGGCTCCCGAGTCCAACAATGCTCTGATGGTGACAGAGTCTCCTTGAGGGCCCCAAACCCGGCCCATGGCCCGATTGGCCACACTGTAGACAGGCCGGGTCTCCGCCGGCCGCTAACGTGAGCGCCGCCAGTCGCGCGGTAGTGCGTCCTCGTTGCGGCTGTACAGTGGGAGGCGCCCGGCGCCCCTGCGAATTGCCGCACCTACAGGCCTGCGCCCCTGATGGCGGCAGGTCAGGTTGGGAGGTCTCCACGACCCTGGCCTCGTATTCGAGGAACTTCATGAGGTCTCCCAACCCAGGCAGAGTAGTTCCCTCCTTCTCTGCTGCTTCCCGCTCGAACCGGGAGCGAATGTCCGTGGGCAGCTTGGTCAATAGGATGTGGACCAGTAGGAATGACCACTTCTCTACTGGTAACCCCAACGTTTGCAACGCGTTGCATGCAACGGTGACCGGCGTCAACAGCTGCATCCGTAACTCAGCCCGGTTAATCACCCTATTGACCGACAACAATTGTTGGGCATGTGCATCGGCTAATAGTCGGACGTTGTGGTACCGGTTTGTGAGAAGCTCCCACGCTGTCTCATAATGGTCGTCCTCGACCCGTAGGTGCTGGACGAGTGCCCTGGCCTCGCCTTGCAGCGTGGACAGAATATACGCCATCTTTTGTCCACGTGTCAAATCTGCTCGGGTGTCCACCAACGAGGTGAACATATTCTTATAGGCGACCCATTCCTCCACAGCGCCGCTAAAGTTACCCAACTGTAAGGTAGGCAGCCTACCAGTTATCGCGGGTCCTACCGTTGGTGGTGGTGTGGACGGTACCACTTCCCCCATTCGTCGCCTCTTGATGTCGCAGGCCGCCTGCACGACATTGTCATGGATTTCCATGATCTGGGCAAAGTCCTCCTCGTATGCCGACCACACCTCTTTGCTGGGCGGCGGCGCAGTCTCCGACAAAGCCTTCATGGCCGTATCAGCCGAAGAGACCCGCAATCTCAGCTGTTCCGCCCGCTCCAAAATGGCGTCGTCTCGGTCACTCCCGGACAGCAGACCTTGCACGGACACGAACCATCGCAGCTCTTTGGCCAGGACTGCCTTCGCCATCGCGTTGTCACCAAAAAACTAAATGTACGAGAGATGAGAATAATTCTCCAACAATAGCACAAACCCGGGGTAAGATTCCCTAAACACACTTTAATTACAATGCAGCAACAAAAAAAAATTAATAGGTACAAAAAAAAACTTATACGGGTTTGTAACGAGAAGCGCACTTACAAATAAGATGTGCAATTATTATTACATAAACCGTTATGCAAAACCAACCAAATTTTAATCAATGTATTAACCAAATAAATCTAAAATGGGTTTTCAAAAATGACGGCACCAACAAAACAAGATGTGCTATTACTATTATTGCATAAACCGTTATCTAATAATACAACAAATTTAATGCTAAAACTGCCTAAATCGTTATGCCACAAATGAATCAAACTTGAATCAATTTCCAAGAGAAAAAAAAATAAAAGTATTAATTAAATTATTAAAAAAAATGTACGTTGGCCAGTCATGAGACTACCACAAGTTAACAAACAATATATAATGAAAACTGCAATACCTATTTAAAATATGTTTTCAGAATGAGGACAACAAATTAACTTTTCAACAATTTTCAATGTTGCTGGGCCCACTGTGTTTTATAGACTTTAACTTTAAATTCCAAAATAAGTTTTCAAGTGTTCAAGTGTTCAAGTTTTCGGCCATCAAAAAACAAACAAAATGCTTAAATATTTATCGGACAATTACTAATTCACAGCTGCGGTGAGTCAATCTTATTCAACTAAATTCAAACCCAAATGTAATTGAAATGTAATAATAATGTAATGGAAATTGTAAGCACTACACTGACCTATTCTAATTATTTGGTTGGTATAACCAACCAACTTTAAAACTTATAACTAATTGAGGTTATCCGTGGATTAACCGCGCTCTGCTAACAAAATTTGTTTACAGAGAGATCTGCGAGTGATCTCCCTACAGCACGACAAGACTTATCACTAACTTAACTATAATTTAGCAGCACTTACATTTAATGGAGACGGTGGCTGCGAATCCTTGACGCTGACGCTCCTCGCGTGGAATCTGCTCGGTGGCCGTCTGCACGACGCTGGTGTGGTAGTTTCCCTAAGCTTACCCACCTAACACGAGAGCTCTCAAATACCCCAAGATAAATGACATGCACCAGCTTACAGGCAGTTCTCCAAGGACACGTCACGCAGGCGTCTCCGGGACAGTCGCCTCAACTGCCGACAACAGCTGTCAACCTTTTTGATATTCACACGGTACATAAACCCAAAATAATTAATAATCGGTAGCCGCGCCGTCGGCACAATTAGAGTTTAACCCGATTAAACTTCAAACACAAAACAATTTAAGTTACTCAAAAAGTGGTCTACGCCATCAACTTAGCAGCAATAGTGCTGAGAAAAAAGTGATGTGACACATAACAATTGCAAATAATTGGAACTAATTGAATTGAGACAGAAACACAGAGCTAAGTGCCGCGCGACGTCACATCGGCCGAGCGAGACAGAGCGACGTGTTCTGTTTCACGTTTTATTCCATACATCACCCTTCTTATGAAGTGGTCTTACTATTGATAATTTTAGTTTCACGGGGAATATGCCCTGGTCAAAAGAGAGATTAACAAGGTAGGACAACACTTCCGCGATCTCTTTGGCACTTTTCTTAATGATATGTGTTGATACTGCATCATATCCGACGGCTCTTGTGTTGTTCAACGATTTAATTGTTCTTATAATTTCATCTGCCGATGTTGGCATTAGGAAGATGCTAGAACTCACTGTGCTAATAGAAGTATAATCTGGATGTACTCCTGTTTCTGACTTAGCAAATGAAATAAAGTATTTATTAAATATGTCCGCGATTCTCGTAGCATTACTTACCACGGAACCATTTGTGCTAACAGATTGTATAAATTGATCAGTTGTAATATAATCTACTTTATCTTTTATTATGTTCCAGGACGCCTTACATTTATTTTTAGCACTGTTTATATAATTATTATTTAAGTTTTTTCTAGATTGAATCACACATTTTTTAAAGACTTTGTCATATTTAACGCATTTTAATTTATTTTCAATTGTATTATTTTTATAACAAGAGTATCTAAACTTTCTTTTAGTTATAGAAGAAGTTTTTATTCCTTTTGTGATCCATTTAGGAGACTTTTTATTACAATTGATTTTGTATTTATAAATTGGAAAACAGAGATTGTAAAATAATAAGAAAATATCATAAAAAATTTCAAAAGATTTATTGCAACTATATTCATTAAATATGTCACACCATGATAGGTTAGCTAAACATTGTCTAAATTTTTGTATATAATCTTTACCAAAGTCCCTTATCATGACATACCAATGTTTTAATTTCTGTTTCCGTTGTCTTACTGTAAACGTTAAAGTTTGGCCAGTGTCATGATCGGATAAGCAAAGAAGATGAACTTTTCCCACTGCATCTTTAATGTTACTCATGATCTATGCAGGATTTTTGGCGTATAGGTTCCTTAATATGTAATTGTAAATTATAATTGAATAAAATGTCATTCAAAGTTTCAGACACTGTATTATTCTGCAATGTGTCAATGTTTATGTCTCCTGTTAAAATAATTCTTTTATTTTTGGCCATTAATTTATGTAGTAATATTTGAAGCTTATTAAAAAAAATAGTAGAATCTGATTTAGGTATCCTATATAAACATATAACCATACATTCCAACGACGGTATATCAATCCCGCAGCACTCAAATGATTTTTCAAGGGATATTTTGGAACAAATGGGAATCGGTTGAAATTCAACAGATTTCTCTACGAGTATGCAAACTCCACCGCGTTTCTCCTTAAACCTTGAAAAGCTACTTGTTAAAACAGAGTTTTTTAGGCGTATGTTTGGCTCATCCCCAGACTTTATAAACGTTTCCGAAACACAAATAATATCTAACTTAATTTTTTTTTCTTCGAATTCTTGAATACAAATTTCCAATCGCTCAAGCTTATTCAATAATCCTGCTATATTTTGGTGCAGTAAAATGGCGGTGTCTGATTTTAATTCAGTTAGCTCATCACTACATAATACATTATTGACGAAAAAATGTGTCCGTGGTTGCTACTTTATCTGTTTTTAACCTCTCTATGACCTGGAAATAAAAAGGTATAGTTCCTTTTCTGGGTTGACAATTTTTTAAATTTTCTATTTTATTTCATTTAACAAAATTTTTTAAGCGTAATGGTACGTATTTGTTATCATAATAATTTGAATCTACCTCAATATTAATTTTTTAACAACCTGAAATGAGAAACAATTGCCATTGAAGTGCTGCATATTGTAGTTAGTCTCTAAAAATTTACAATTTTTTAAATTATTACATATATGTTTTAATAGATTATTTAACATATTATTATTTAAAATTCTATTTTGTATCACATTCAATACAATAATATTTAATTTTTTTATTCGCTTTAAGAGAGCACTTATTTCAATTAAAACAGTATTCGGATTAGAGTCATTTTTGCCCACGCATAAAATCATGTAGTTGTCAGCGCAGTCTTCTACACTATAACAATTTTTCAAAATTTCTTCAGTTGTTGCATACGGTTTCGTAAACGAATTAATGTTGTATTTTTCAAATTGCGTGTTTTGTCTTGATTTTTTTAATCTCGCAGCCAACCCAGAACATTGCTGCCCACCAAAAATCAATATTTCACGTTGGTTTAATTTATTTAATGATGTATTTTTATCAGCGCCATCTATGAGCGAGTGAGTAGGATGTTCGCGTACAAGTGTAGTCGGCGTGGTAGTGATAACATCGGTGCACGCAACAGTGATTTGCTGGCTGCTGTTTGCAGCGCCATCTCTCATTTCGTTCCAACATTTATTTGAATTTAATTCTAAATCAATGCAACTATCATTTAAATTATCCTTATGCAATTTTCGGCAACCTTTTCCTTTTTTCGTAGATTTTTTTGAACTACTTTGCTCTCCAGTACATTTTTTTTTTAATTGTGTAATTGTATTCTGCTGTTTTATTGTTTGTCTTTCAAGTTTTTGATTTTCTAATGATAAATTGTCAATTTCGTTATGGGCTATTTCTAATTGCCGTCTTAACACCTCATTTTCCGTTTTAAGATTTTCAAATTCTTTGTTACTAATGTTACCAGAGGATAAGTCTGGTAGACTTTTTGATAAATAATCGGAATTGGTCGATACAAATGACAAATTATGATTAAATGATTCATTTGCATTAGCTTTATTTCTGCGGACTGTTACGTTTTGATTTTCCATTATTATTAGCAAGAAAATCTATTAGTTTGTAATAGGTACTGTAATTTGTAGTTAAGTACATTACTCACAGCGCCCTCTTGCGTTGAATAGCAGGTATGGTATCGATATTATCAGATAACCTACTTTTACTACTGCCCTCTAGTGTCAAGCTGCTGAGAAGATGCCGTATTGCATCAGCTGACCACTCAGCTGTTTTTTCTTTACAAATTGAAAATGATTGTAGAAAATAACGAGCACTATTTTATTGTTAGATGGAATATAATTATAATTAGTCCACTTAGATACTCATTATATGTGCTCCCTTTCTTTTTGATGTTATATCACTTTACACTTCATAGCATTCTACGTATGTGTCGGTTTTTTACTATTTATTGATGTTTTTACTTTGATAATTATTTTTCTTCGATGTTTCTGCAATTCACGTGATTTCACAGAGATAACACACATAGTTTTATGTCGTTCTTCACATTTACGATACAAAAACGGACTTATGTTGACTTTTTCTAGGTTTAAATAAATTTTAAGTACGGACTCGATGTTATGCGTGCGGCACAGTGTTGCCAACCATTAACGATCAATTGAATTTTGTACAGTGTTTTAATTAACACCTATTTTTTGAGGGATCACATAAACGTGTGCTGTAAATAGCATAAAAACGGCTTTTTTTATCATTTTCATTTACACCAATTCATCTTTTGCAAATTACATTGTCTTGGTAGTTACAGCGTTGTTGAAATTTTGAACGGTTACAGCGTTTTTGCCTATCATAAAATAATAACGCTCCACGTTTACTACATTTATTAGTTAAGAAATTGTTAGTCGTCGTGGTTTACTACAGTTTACACAGTCATGGTAATATAGACAATTAGCGTTTACGCCAATTTAAAAAGTCTACATTTCAATGGGTGCCTAGAACAAGACCGCAATAGCCATAGTAGCAGTTTTCCGATTAAGCCATTTTCGTATTCTTTGGACCCTATTACACCCTGTGGATTTTTTTCGAAATTTAATACTGAAAGCTGCCTGATTTAGCAAAATCATTATGTGTATTGCTTTGTTATTCGTCGTTCATCACTAATTTTGTTTACCGGAACAATCGTCCTATGTGCAATGATTAAAGTTTTTTTCAATCATCTACAAGTATTGGCCCTTGCAGCTGTGTTCCCCGAAATAAACTTTGTAAAAAGATTTACAATAAACATTGCTGTACAAATATTTTAAACTTTCACTAGTAATAGTAATTATGGTTTTCTTCCATGAACTAAAAATATGTCGATTGATTTTCAATACATACCTAAACAATAGCTACCTACTGTAAGTTTGTAACTTACCTACAATAATTTTACATTGTAAATAATATTTAAATATTCGAGCTAGAGCTAGCTCTATAAGAGCTAGTTCGTTGAAACGTTTTAATCATGTGAAGACTGAGTTATTGTTTTGATAAATAGGTAAGTGTAT
This sequence comes from Scoparia ambigualis, assembly GCA_963921215.1. Lineage (NCBI taxonomy): Eukaryota > Metazoa > Arthropoda > Insecta > Lepidoptera > Crambidae > Scoparia > Scoparia ambigualis. The sequence continues at coordinate 17,913,748 of OY992525.1, read as the reverse complement.
TAGTAATGAATGGTAAGTGCGTTCTTATGACTTAGATACATTTATGCAAATTGTCGACTTTTTCTTATGACTTAGTCATAAAAAAGACTAAGTAAAAATAACATTGTGTGTAATAATTATTGTTTTGTTAGTAAATAAACAAATTAATTTTGTTGATTGAATATTTTTATTTACATTTCCTTAAGTAAATAAATAAATAAATGGCTAACAAGAAGTACCTACATTAATAATAACTCAACAGTATACATGAGTGAATAAAATACTTAAAACAATAAATATCATCATCATCATCATCAGCCAGAGGACGTCCACTGCTGGACAAAAGCCAACCCCAAGGATCTCCACACGACCGGTCTTATGCTGCTCGCAACCAGCGGCTACCCGCGACCGCGCACCAGATCGTCGGACCACCTTGTTGGAGGCCTGCCCACACTGCGTCTTCTTGTGCGTGGTCGCCACTCAACTGCCACACTTCTGCCCCAACGGCCATCGGTTCTACGGGCGATGTGCCCTGCCCATTGCCACTGAGCTTGGCGACTTTTTGGGCTATGTCGGTACCTTTAGTTCTTCTACGAATCTCTTCATTTCTGATTCGATCACGTAGAGAAACCTCTAGCATAGCCCTCTCCATTGCTCTTTGCGTGACTTTGAGCCAGACTATTTAGGCCCATAGTGAGCGACGACGTTTCGGTACCGTATGTCATCTCCAGCAACACACACTGGTCGAAACTTTCGTCTTGAGACACTGCGGTAATTTGGACGAGAAGATATTTCGTAGTTACCGAGCGCTGCCCAGCCGAGTTTTCGATTATTTCTTAACGTTGGACCTACCTACCTGGACCGTTTGTCCCAGGTATACATATTCGTCAACCACTTCAAAAGCAGACACTCCAACCTTCAGAGGAGTGGGTATGACACATGAGTTAGACAAGATTTTTGTCATCTCCATGTTAATTTTAAGGCCCACATGTTGAGAGACTTGAGATCACCCAGCATTGTGCCTAGGTCCTCCAAGGTCTCAGCCATGACTACTATAGCATCGGCAAATCGAAGGTGACTGATGTACACGCCGTTAATATTGATACCGAGTCCTCTCCAGTCCAGAAGCTTAAACACTTCCTCCAGCAGTGAAGAGCTTCAGAGATATGACGTCTCCTTGTCGCACTCCACGCTGCAGCCGGACTGGCTTTGAGCTCTGGTCCTGCAGGCGAACTGTCATAGTGGCGTTTGCGTACAAACACTTCAACACTACGATATACCGGTAGTCAATTGGCACCGCTGAAAGACTGTTGCACGGCCCATGTTTCGATCGAATCAAAGGCTTTCTCATAGTCCACAAACGCTAAGCAAAGTGGCCGGTTATACTCTTCGGTATTCTGTATAACCTGCCGCAGCGTATGTATGTGGTCTACGAGTCTATGATGCTGAAAACTTTTTCGGAATCCGGCTTGTTCGATTGGCTGGAAGTCATTAAACCTGCGTGCGAGACGATTAGTTATAACTCTCGAGAACAGCTTATAAACGTGACTTAGAAGTGATATGGGTCTGTGGTTCCTCAGTAGGGTCTTGTTGCCCTTCTTAAAGAACAACACAACCACAATTTCATGGCACGCTTCTAGCGTGCTAGCTCCGAGTACGACGGAATTAAATAGTTTCTGAAGAGCTGCGAGTACCGGTCTTCTGCCTGTTTTCAGAAGCTCCGCCGTAATTCCGTCAGCACTTAATGCCTTGCTGTTCTTGTGCTGCTTGCGAGCCATACCAATCTCGTACATGTTGATGTCTATGGGATATCTTCGGTGTAGTGTCGGGTTAGCTTAGCTCTAGCACTAGAGGGCTCGCGTCCAAAATTTTCCTAAAAAGCTCGCGCGGGGGACATTGAGTCGTATGAAATCAAAGTCGGCAAAGTAGGTAGGTGGGCGAAAATGAGATAAATATAGGGCAACACTGAAAATTCAAATGTTTACCGATAACGTGGTTACTTTCAAATCAAATACGGCACTATACCCTTCAAAAACACGAAATAAAACTGGTTTTGGGATCAAAGACAGCAATCGACGGGACCTATCAACCATAGTCGGCAATCTTTCGCTGTCAACCAATCAGAAGTGTTGTAAAATCGCGGTTTCAAAATGGCGGATTGCATTATGACCAACGTTTGGTACCAAAGATCTATCCATCAGGCCGTCTTGCCTTGGATTGAGTTCAAATATGGCAATCTTTATAAATTCCAAACCGAAGTCGGCAATCTAGCAAACTCAGTGTGATTTGGCACCTTTAAGCTTAACTTCTACACATATTTTTGACTGTTTATGGCTCAGTACACGTTACAGTAATATGACAAAATGTTTGTCATTATACTCTATAGATCTAAACGCAAATAAACGGTTTTTGTTTAATTGCCAAATTTTAGGTCAACCCTACTTTGCCGATTTTGATTTTATACGACTCATATGCCACCCGTCAAATATAGGATTTTTTCTTCCTACTCTAATTTGATGAAATGCAGACTTCATCACAGTTAGGGCACACTATGTTTTGGTGATCCGGACAAACGCGTCTATTACATTTGCCCCAGGTTTTGCGTGTGGTTCGATCTCTTCTTCTACTGCAGAAGTTACACCGTCCTTTTCCACTACGTATTGGCAAGTTTTGTGCTTGCCGGTTTTTGGGCAGCCCCAGAAGAAGCCTGGCTTTCAATTTCATGGGCCTTGGTATGTTTTCCTGGGAAATACGTTGTGTAATGTGCGGCTTCACCAATTCATACCCGACCTCTTGAAATATTTTCGGCGAATTGTCATGATTTGAGGATTGTAAGTACAATTGGTATATTACGAGGCCGTTTATACCAGCCATATAATATTTGTGCTTTCTACAAGAATAGCCAAAATGTCAGAATCAAAAATAGCAAAAAAGACTGGATAGCAGTTGACACATCTGTGGCAATACCTTCTGGACCAAAAGGTCTAGTCATAATGTTATGGGCTCTTGTTCTAGACGTAGGTGGTGGAAACTTATTCAATTTTGTCCTATTGCGAGATTCATAAACGGCTAACTGTGACAAAAGCACATTGTCGTCGTCCTCAGATACATTATCAGTCACTGTCTTGTTCCGTATCAGAAACTTGAGGCAAATCATTTGGAGTTGTTTGTTCTTCCGAACCACTATCCTGTTCTTCGCCTTCTGAAGCGCTACTTTCTGTAAGTCATTCCTCCAACCATCTACTTATAGTCAAATCTTTCGATGTAGACGCCATTATAACCTGAAACAATGTGTGTTTAATCATTTGGTAGGCAAAAAACAACAATATTCACGTAAATATACAACTAATTCGTCAAATACAATGTTGATCATAAAACATGTACTTAAAATAAAAATGTAATTATTAACTTACATGACGGTATACTTCATTTTCCACCACAATGATACGTTTTCCAAAACTTCCTCGAATGCTCGCACGGAGGACATGCGTCACCCACGTAACATAAAAACGCAATACGCTCACGTTGATGCACCTAGAGTGATGGCGCACTACTGATGCGCAGGATAACTCATACTTGAGGAATACCTGAGAGAACAGCACAGAAGGGCGTTGCGTTCAAAAATTATTAAACAATATTACACCCTGGGTGACATAATGTCACCCACGCGAGCCCTCTAGTGCTAGGTCTGTAGCTAAGCTTTGTACAGGTGGCCGCGTCGATGTGTATGATGTGATGTGTAGGTAGCTGTCCATAGAATAATATAATACTAATTTAATAAATAATAATAATATAATACTATTATTATAATACTACTATAAGAATTTGCTATTTAGCGATAAGGCCGCCAATTGTATGTACTATGTGTTTGTCCTTTTGTATGTTTTCTGTGGTGTACAATAAAGCATATTTTATCTATATCTTATCTTATCTATTATGCTTATTTACAAATAAATTTCACAAAGTACATTATTCATTATATTTTCGTGATGCTCTTATATTAATAAATTTTGTAGTCCTTCCAATACAACAATAATATATCTTTATTATTGAAATTTTGCATTCAGAAATTCTATTTAGATATAGGATAAAATGCTTACTATGCACACAGTATTCGCCAGTACATTTTCCTATAACATTCACCATTTCCTGTAACATCATTGTAAAACGCTATTACTGTATGCGCCATACATCCTTCAGATCAACGCCCAACGCTGCAATATGCTATTGCTGTCTGATTTATTTCGCACTTTTTACCGGAATAAAACCTCAATGGAGTGTTACGGAAACCACTTTAATGTTTAAAGTGGCAATATGTTTTTTTAACTATTTTTTTAATTCCTAAGTACTACTAAGCTTATGTACACTTTATGTCACTCCAGAAAAAATAACGCATTGTTTGATATACAAACCGTTATGATACGCCTTGTAGTTTAACAATTATTTAAGATTTTCACTAAATCTTTTTTCCTGTAAAATTGCTTTTTGTCGATTGCGGCTTTGTTCCAATAACCCATCGATTTGTAGAATTTTGGCATTTTCATGTGAATTTACCGCCATCGAAACTCACCCCGACGCCTCAAACCGGCGGCTTACTGCGCCACTCAGTCACTACGCGACAGACGAAAGAGTGTGTTGTGTTTGCTGTAACCGATTTTCTCCGCGTGACTGGAGCCGTTTTGTAACGTAAATGGAACGAATTTTAGTTATTAGAATAAAATTAGATCATTAATGTTTCGAATCTGGATTTGGTATTAATTATTTTATTGGACCACTATTTTAATCTATCTAAATATCTATTAGTACTGAAATTAAGATAATGTGCATAATATGATATGTATGATACATTGCAGATAATAAAAGCAAAGAAAAAGATAAAGAAAGACATTAAAAAAAAAGCTGGTATACGGCAAGAAAATAAGAAAAAGAAGATAGTTCAAGAATCTTATGCCAACAATAAAGAAGAATTAGTTGAAGTAGAAGAAAGCTCAATCAAATCAAATCTATGGTTAGAAAAAAAGTATGTAAATGAGTGTGGAAAGAAACACCTGAGAAAAGACGCTAAAGTTTATTTTAATATTTTTAAACTCTAAGAGTCACCAAAGAAGAAAATACTGGATAACTCAGTGTGCTGTAAAAAATATATTAGAAGGCCATCCAATACGATTGTTTTATTAGTGAAGGCGAAGGACGAAGAAAAAATTGACAAAAATATATTTTGAATACATTGGACGTAACTCAACTTTTTATTCTCTTCGTATTAGAAACGATGGTTGATGGGCAAGCGAAAACTAATGATAGTGGAATAAATGGTGGGTATAATCAAACTAAAGAGGAAGTAATGGAACATGCAATAGATTTTAAAGAATCTTTGCAAACGATACCATCGCATTATTTCCGAAGCGAGTGTTTACTTAAGAAATTTAGAAATGTGTGCAAAAGTGTATAAAACCTATTTGTGATTTGTTTCGAGCGATCTTAAGACCTAAACGATTGGTGAAGATAAATGAAAATGGTACCATTTTAAAGACTTTACTGTGAGCTTGATTTATACCATATTTAATTAAATTATACTCATGTTTTAGGAGCTATCCTTCTTAAGTGAAGGAGTAAGAAAACAGACATGTTTTAAGTTCTTGACTTTGGCGACATTGACCCTCTATAAAATCCCAAGGTACCTGTATATTTTATTAGACGGCTGTTACATGTTGACAACAATACATCTCCGCTGAATTCCACAGAAAAAATGGATACCACACTGTAATGTTTGTAGATGGCGGTACACTTATTTATTTTAACAATATGGTTGTATGGCGGTAGGCCGCCCTCTCGCAATAAAAACGCTCTGAGATATGCACGTCTTATTTGTTTGCTCCGCAACTGTTTTCCCGAATATCACATTGGCGACGAGAAGTGACTAATTTACGCGATTAATATTGAGTTTTTTTATTTGGCAACAATCTACAAAGCTAAGAAAAATGTCGGTTGGTAAAATAGGTTCGTTTGACCTGGGGAAGGACAGCTGGGACTTATATATAGATCGCTTAGATCAATATTTTGTAACTAATCAAGTGAAAGCGGAAGTGAAAGTGGCAACGTTGATAACGGTTGTAGGAAGTGAAGCGTACGAACTAATGGTGAACCTGTGTACGCCCGAGAAACCCGCCACAAAGTCATATGATGAGCTGGTGACCATTATGAAAGGGCACTAACAACCAAAACCGAGTTTGTTAGCGGAACGATTCCGGTTAAATTTTGTCGCAGGATTAAAGAAGCTGTCAAAAGACTGTAGGTTTACGAGCTTGATGGAAAACCTACGCAATCAGTTTGTATGCGGGTTATCTAGTGACAGTATACGACAAAGATTGTTCACCGAGGATGATATTTCATTTCAAAAAGCGTTCAAAATGGCCGTTTCGATGGAAGCTGCGGAGTTACATGCGGCGATGGTAGAAGACCGTACCAGGCGAGGTGATGGTATACCATCGGAGTCAGCGGTAAACCGGGTATTCGCATCGAGCGCCAGGGGAAAGTATTACTGCAAGAAAACAGTGAGCAGTAGCGGTGGCGTCACGCGCCATCGACACTATGTCACAGGTGTTGGTACAAGCGCGAGCGCGAGCGTGAGCGGAGTCGGAGCGGAAAGCAGCGGGAATAAACGATTTATTAGGAGAGAAAAATACACAGAACAGCGTTTATTAAAGTGCGCGGCTTGCGGTGGTGGCCATGCAGTAGAATCGTGCAAGTTTAGAACGTATGTGTGTAGGGTATGCACACGGCAAGGACACTTAAAACGTATGTGTCCAAACTTGCGAGGAAACCTGTCATTTCACAACTTACATGAAGAGAAGGTGGTAAACTCGGACGGTGACAGTTGTGAAGAGGTAAATAGTTTTTCTATGGACTTTAATTTAATTCAAAAGTTTGCACCATACATAGTTACTGTACGTATACTACGACAAGGTAGATATAGATATGGAGATAGATACAGGAAGTGCTATTTCATGTATAAGTTATGAATGCTATAATGCTTATTTTCCGAAGTGCAAATTAAAAGCAAGTAATTTAAATCTACGTTATTATACCGAAGAATTAGTTAAACCACTGGGTAAAATTACGCCGTTAGTACAGTTTAAAAATTTTGTAAATATTTAGATTTATTTGTTGTGAAACAATTGAAAACTAACTTGTAAGATAGGCAGTGGCTACATGAATTAGTTATTGAGTTACCATTGTCACCTTGTCACCATGTAAAACCTAAGAAAAGTGTATTTAACGAAAGGGAATTTAGTTTCAGATACTGTAATGTGTTCGCGGACGGCTTGGGAAGGTTTACTGGCGAAACGGTGGGGTTCCGGTTGCGCTCGGGCGCACACCCGGTGTACATGCGCGCACGCCCGCTGGCGTATGCGCTGCGCGAGCCGGTCGAGCGAGCGCTGGATCAGCTGGTGAGGGACGGCGTCATCACTCCCGTTGCCACTTCCGATTGGGCGAAACCGATTGTGCCGGTTATGAAGAAAGACGGCACCATCAGGGTATGTGGCGATTTTAAATTAACTCTCAACAAATGTTTGGAGGTGGATCGGTTTCCCTTACCAAGGGTGGAAGACTTGTTGGCGAAGCTCCACGGGGGGGTAAAGTTTACAAAATTAGATTTTTCACAAGCCTACGCCCAATTTAAGCTTAATGAGTCCAAAAAGTACACTGTGATTAATACACATAAAGGGCTTTTAAGGTATAATAGATTAATTTACGGATTAGCTTCCAGTCCAGATATTTGTCAGAAAAAAATTGAACAGTTGTTTGCTGATTTACCTCGAGTTGGAGTGTTCCTCGACGATTTAATTATAACGGGGGAAGATGAAGCTAGCCATATTGCTACTCTTCACGGTGTTCCGTAGGTTACAAAAATATGGTTTGAAAATAATCCGCCACGAGCACCGCCTCGCCCCTGGCAGGTTGCTGTCGAACCATGGAGTAGGATACATGTAGATTTTCTTGGCCCATTTCATGGCAGAACATTTTTGGTAATAATAGACGCCACAACTAAATGTTTGGAAGTTTTCCATATGCAAAAAACGTATGCGGGCTCCGTGATTAAAGTTATGCGGGAAACCTTTGCGCGTTATGGCTTACCAAAAGAGGTAGTGTCTGACAACGGACCACCCTTTTCCAGTAAAGAGTATACCGCATTTAAGACCAAAAATGGCATCAAGGTTACGTTTGCGGCGGCGCATCACCCGGCCTCAAACGGAGCGGCTGAAGGGGCGGTTAAACTTTGCAAACGAGCGGTAAGGAAAGCTACGCAGGATAGTAGCGACCTTGACGCAGCGTTGCAAACGTACTTGATGGCGTATAGGAATGTGGAACATAGTAGTACTACAGGCGCTTCACCGGCGATGCTTTTACAACGAAGAAGTTTGCGGTCTAGGCTAGATTTACTTAAAGGTGATCGATAGGTACATAACAGGATAGATAAGGCTCAATCTAAACAGGTCTCAAATGCGGGAGGAACACCTAGAAACTTTGGTATAGGCGATACGGTGTGGGCTAGGAATTACACAGGAGGGAGAAAGTGGGTAAGCGGTCGCATCAAAGAAATTAAAGGCTCACGTAATTATGTCGTGAGCAGGGAAAACGATTCACCTTTAAACAGGCATGTTGATCAAATAAGGAAGAGGTGGGCTTATGCTAGTGAAGATCTTACGCCACAGCCGGAGTGTCGGCCGACTGTACGTGGTTTAATGAGAGATGGTAGCCCTACTCCCAATCCAGCTGAAACGCTTATAGATGATAAATTTCGTACGCCCAGTGCTTCGCAGCGCAGTGAACCCGATGCCATTAACACAGGAGGCGCATTATCAAATAGTCCGATGAACCTCCTCAGGCCGACGCTTAGACCTAGAGATATGTTAAAACCAATTAGAAGATACAGCCTGGAGAAGGAATAGATGATTATTTAGGATTAAATTATGTTTAAGATTTTTTGTATACATGTTATTAGTGCCATTTAAGGGTGAAGGTGTAATGTTTGTAGATGGCGGTACACTTATTTATTTTAACAATATGGTTGTATAGCGGTAGGCCGCCCTCTCGCAATAAAAACGCTCTGAGATATGCACGTCTTATTTGCTTGCTTCGCAACTGTTTTCCCGAATATCACACACACCTACAGAAAGCAGCACAACTGATCGCCCTACAACAAGGGCTTAGCTAGTTAGCTACCACACGTCAGCTTCACATAAAAGGTAAAATGCGGTAGGCTTCTAACACAAGAAAAAGACATAAATAAACACTGGCAAAAATAGTTTGCAGAATTATTAAACGAAGAATTCCCACGAGATAGGGTGTCGTAATAGAACCAAAAACACCTGAGGAAGTTAAATTAGTTTTTCGTCGAATAAAGAACAAGTCGACTGGGCCAGATGAAAATCCGGTAGTTAGAACTCTGAAAGTACTCTGAAACTTAAAAAGTATTCGAAAAGGCGACTACTAGAAAGGAACTACAGAGCCATAAAGGTAACTTCGCACTACTTAAAAATCTGGGAAACCATGATAGCTAGAACACTATCTCAGCTTATAAAGTTAACGACGAGTTAAAGAGGAAGTAAAATTAGTTTTTCGTCGAATAAAGAACAAGTCGACTGGGCCAGATGAAAATCCAGTAGTTAGAACTCTGAAACTTAAAAAGTATTCGAAAAGGCAACTACTAAAAAGGAACTACAGAGCCATAAAGGTAACTTCGCACTCCTTAAAAATCTGGGAAACCATGATAGCTAGAACACTATCTCAGCTTATAAAGTTAACGCCAAACCAATATGGCTTCTCAAGAGGCGTAGGAACCATAGATGCCATTCACTCCGTTAAACTGCTCTTACAAGAATATAAATCATCTGGAAAGGACTTACACTTCACTTTTATAGATCTAGAAAAAGCATTTGATAGAGTTTCAAAAGATTTGATATGGACAGCGCTTTGAGCACAGCACGTTTCCGAACAGTACATTGATATAGAAATGTACCTGTGTGGCAAAGGGCGATAGAAATTCATCTCGTCCCAGGTCCATTGTAGTCCATCTTTCTTCTACAAGGTTACGCGATAACATTTTGGCAGCTACTATTACATATAAATAGCAAAATAAAAACAATAAGTTAAACACAGAACACATCGGAATCGAAACAACCAATTTGCATCATGGAGCATTTATCTCCTGCTAATAAATCTCTTCATGCGGCCGCTAGGATTAAAGACAAGAGTTGGGATATAAGCACGTATGGGTCCTGAACGGCAGGATTTTTATGCGCAAGACTGATGATTCAACATAAGTTTTGATTAAGGATAAAGACTCTTTAATTAAGTTACAATAGTGGTTTTTTTTATGAGTTTTTTTATAACAAAAACAAATGAATTCTATAATATTGTTACATGTAATTCGTATGATATTATTGTTATAACCGAAACTTGGCTTAAAGATTGTATTTTTCGATCGAGAGTTATTTGATAATAGATGTGTAGTTTATCGCCGAGACAGAGATAGCACAACAAGTAATAAATCTAATAGTGGAGGAATATTAGCCGCCGTTTTAAACAAGTATAAATCTACAAGACTACAACAATTTGAAAGTGGATGCAAAGATCTGTGGGTCTATATTGAGATCCCTTTTTGTAACTCGGTAAAACGATTAATGTTTGTGCTGTGTACCTTCCACCACCAGTGCAAGGGTATGTAGTCGTAGTAGACGGGTGCATCAGGGTTCAACTAAGCCCACTTTTGCTTAACGGTCATGAATTACGTCACTGAAGATCTGCAATGTCCTGTTCCATGGACACTACTATATGCCGATAATATAGTACTCGTGTCGGAATCTACTGAAGACCTGCAAAACAAACTATCCCTGTGGAGCAACCGTTTGGAAAGCTAAGGCCTAAGAGTAAGCCGAACAAAAACGGAATACATGCACTGCAATTTCTCTGGCGTAAATGCGATCGTATCCCCAGCACTAATAGATAATTTCCCCTTTAATAAAGTCTCCAAATTCAAGTACCTTGGATCCGTATAACAAGTGAAGCGAGTATCAACGAAGACATAGAAAACATGATTCAAGCTAGGTGGCAAAAGTGGAGAGCACTGACTGGGGTACTTTGTGACTCGCAAATGCCTGTTCAAGTAAAATGGAATATCTACAAGAGAGCAGTTCGACCTGCCCTTCTGTATGGTGCGGAATACTAGCCGATGGACAAGCAAGAGGAGCTTATGATGCATTGTACAGAAATGCGAATGCTTAGGTGGGCTGGGGGCGTAACGCTAATAGATAAGGTTCGGAATGAATATATCCGTGGCACGTTCAAGGTTGCGCCAACACAAGAGAAGATGTGCGAGAGTCGACTGCGATGGTTCGGCCATGTGATGCGCAGAGATGTCGAGCACATAACTAAGAGTGCGCTAAATAACACCGCCGAGGGTAAGAGACACCGAGGTCGCCAACCTACGACTTGGACAAGCACAATAAATAAGGATATGAAGACAATGGGCGTAAGTCTAGATTTGACGCAAAATAGAGAGGAATGGTGCAAAGTGATACGGAGAGCCGACCAAATGACCTGGGAAAAGGCTAGGATGATGATGAATTATTATTAGTACTCGATATTATAACAGAATAGGTAGTATTATAAAGAAAGATAATTATAAAAAACAAAATTTCGATGTTTTGAACATAATGGCTATTGAATTTTATAGTAAACATGTTATGGATTTACGGACAAAAAAATTTAGGAGTAGATAGGGAGTACTGTAGTCCGCGCTTACGAGAAGTGATAATTGTTTTGCTTAAATTGATTTTAAGTAGGTACAACTCAAGTGAAACTTTAGAAGTGATATTGTTTTGTATAAGCTGCTTTTCTTTATGTTATAACTAGCGGCCGCTCGCGGTTTCACCCGCGTGGTTCCCGCTTCCGTGGAAATATCAGGATAAAAAGTATTCTATGTGTTAATAGAGGTAAATAAACTATATGTATGCCGAATTTCATCCAAATCCATTGAGTAGTTTTTACTGAAGCGGGGTTAGATGCCTCAGAATAGGAATAAAACAGTGAATAGGTTAACAAGTTTAATCCTATTCTTTTAGTAAAGAATTTACAAAACTCAGAGGGTGGTTCACGGATCGCTCACTCTGTCCGCTTGCAAGGACTTAAAAAGGACTTAGCTTTAGGCTAATCTTCCTCGTAGACTGCAGCTACCCGGAACCTGGAGCCGGCAGGGTCAGTCTGCACGCAGGGACGAAAGCGCAGTCGTGTACGCTAGGCAGCTGATCCACGCACGAGCTCTAGCAGGCGGGCAGGCAGCAGGCAGCAAGCAGCAGGCAACAGCGCACAGGCCCAGTGGGTGCAGCCTGGTACAGGAACCCTGGAATACACCAAGAAAAAGAATGAACTTATGTTCACAAAGTCCCGGCTTTTGTGGCTGTGTGAGCCGTTATTTGCCCTCACAAGAAATGTCAGAATATTTACGACGTCACGGGAAGAGTTACGAGAGTCTTGTCAAATAAAAAATACGTCGATACTAATTGAATGCCTTTAATGCACTGTTACATACGAGCTAATACATTGTCCATAACCAAAGTAGGTCGGTTGTGCAATATAACGCGACAACGCAAATATGAATTAACAATAGTTATTATATTAAAATAACAATGGCTTGTACAGTGGCTGTTGTAGAACAGCTACAATTGAACCAGGCCCTCTTTACTAAGTAAAATTATGATTGGAAAACCGTTAGACAATTCTACAAGGAGACTACAACAAAAGCGGGTAGATACCAGCATTGTAGTTAATGTTGTCTGAAACGGTACAAATGACAATAAATTAACTGGGAATGGTATTTCGTCCACGGGATCACAGGGAACCTCGCGTCCTGCCATACCATTTACACATGCTTGACAGTAATTGTAACAAGACAGGAATACCAATTATTCCCTTTGAAAGTAACATGACTTTAAACAAATTATATTAATTTAGGCTTTACGTTAAACACTAACAATCTATGCAATTACCAAACACTGCAAAACACTAGTAATATCAGTCTGTAAAATAAACACACAGCAATACAACAAAATAATTCAAGTTGGAAATATTATAGACAACTCACCGAGATTTCGGGTTATATTTTCACGCAGAATTTTAACAGCACGATGTTGTAAGTAATATCGAGAGTAGGTAGACCCCGCAGTAAAAGAGGGTTTTCTCACCGTGAATCGGTTTTTTATATGCCGACAATTGATAAAAAAACTCAACTGTTATTTTAAATTCCCCAAATGATATCTACTAGTTATGACGCTCGAGCACAGACAAAAACAGAGCGACTAGACCATAGAGAAGACAGAATCAATAATGGCTCGCTTACACAATCGCAAAATTATAAGCGATACTCAATAATGGCTCGCTTACACAATCGCAAAATTATAAGCGATACATTACTTTCTTCCTTATTATGATTTTCCCTTTAATCAACCTTATTTGATTAAAGGAAAAATTACCTTTAGCACCTCCAGATCAAATTTTAACACGCTTTCAACGTTCCACACAAGTAGCTAACGAAAGGATATTTAGAGTAAGTGAAACAAGCTCTGTTATTTGCGTCCTTGTCAGCTTTTAGATGTGTACAATTCGCTAAAATAATTTTATTTGCCCAGCAGTAGGACGTTTATAGTGAGATCATTTGATTTGATATTATATTATTTAGGATTTAGTATTTGTGTTTAGCCAGAAGTGTTACATATCCCCCCTTTTAGAGTAGGATTTTGCCTAAGAAAAATCCAATTATGTTAGAAAAACAATCCTCAAGATTAATACGGAAGACCAAATTCATCTGCATACATCGTCGTATATACCCTCAATTCCATTCATTAGTCTCCACATTCTTCATAATGCAGTCATAAATTAACATATGACTACAACTTACATCCCATAGCAGAATATCTTTAGTTAAACACCCAATATGACTGTAGTAGTAAGAGTGTTGAATAACTTTGAAGAACTAACAATCACCCAAGACATTAACAACTGTAACCAAAGATAAAAAAATCCCGAAAATTGACGGAAACCCTGCCACTCACAAGACAGTAAGAGTCAAGTTAAAAACATGAGACAGTAAGATTCAGTAGCAGTTATTGAACGGTTACAGTTGAGAAGCGATCCCTATCCATTAAAAAAAATTAATAATTTTATATTGATTTTTTTTTGTATTCTTTTTCTTTCTTTTTTTTAGAGGTATTCTTTTTATATTCTTTATTCTTTTCCTTTCTTTTTTTTTATATCTGGGAATTCAATTTGGGATAGAACCAACAACGACCTCATCATATGTAGACCCGAAAAGCGTGTGCAATTGCACACATTTCGCCGGACAACAAAACAATATTTGCCCGAAGACCTAAAAAGTCGATTTCCCCTTTTATTTTTATTTTTTTCTTCTTTATTTAGAAAGTATTTCCATTCTGTTAAAATAATGTATTTAAAAACATAAAAATGTATTTAAGTAGTTATAAGATAACCATCGGTTTTTAGACATTTCACTGGTTAAATTTAGTTATGATTTTTCAGTATATTTGTTCAGCTTATGTTCACACTGCTGTGCATCTGTGTATAAGTTATAGTTTCTATAAGTAAAACTTTATTCAGTATAAACTTGTTTTATTTTCATGATAAGTTTTAATAAAAATGTTAAAGTGTAGCTTGTAGCTATAGATTTATTTTATCTATTAAGGTTTTTCCAGCGAAATTCATTAAAAATAAGAACTTAGTAAGTACTTATATTTTTATTTTAAAATCCTTGATATGCCAAGAACTAAGATTTTTACCATGCATGTTGACGAGTTCATACACTAAGGGTGACAATTTTGCTTTAATTCGACATTTAATATATTTAGATTTAGGAGTAAGTGTCTTTGAGACGTATATGTCTTTGTCACTTTGGTAATAAGTTTTACGCCAAACAATGTCACCCACACTAAATTTACGACTTTTACGACGTAGATTGTATGGACCATAATTCCCAGTATGAGACCTTACTAAAGATCTTTGTACCAGGTTGAACACTTTAGTCGTATTCTGTTTCTTAGTTATAGGCAAGGTACCCATTATGTCATTAGTAGACTTTTGAATTGATCCAACACATTTCCTAGGACGACCAATGAAGCTTAGAGTAGAGTGCTGAGATAAAATTACATGAGTCAAAATTATTAACAAAATTGGCTACGTCTTTTTGCATACCAGGCCAAAAATAATTCAGCGACAAACTTCTTAATGTTTTAAAAATTCCAAAATGTTTAGAAGTAGGACTGGTATGATTTTTCTTTAGAATATCCGCCTTGAATTCGTTAGGAACAACTTCCTTCCATGTGAACTTCTGATTTTTAGGATTCATATTTTTAATGAAGCGATAAAGTTTATTGTTAGATATTCTATAGTTTAAAAATGAAGTGGGAGACGACAGGCAACCATTATAAATATTTAGATACCATGGATCCGACACATTAGGTGCGGCTTGGTTATTATTATCTATAGCTGCTGTAGATATAGCACAAGTGTTCGAATTCAGAACTAAGCAATCCAGCTCACTGGGAAATAATTTAAAAATTCTCCAGAAATCCATTCCTAAGATAAGGTTATCTTTGATCTCAGGAACTATATAGACTTTTATAGTGCGAGTCTGATTTTTAAAAGATAGCGGCATATTTAAGTATGATGAAGTGTAAAGTTTTTGACCGCCAGCTGCAGAAAGCTGTAATGGATTGCAGTAATTTAATTTGCATGTTAAATTAACCAACTGTTTGTGGGAATTATTACCTAAAATAGTAATGCCAGTGTCCAGAAGACCAATAATATTCTTGCCATCAGTATTGACCGTGACAAAAGGTCGAGATGTACTGGTTTTATCCGTCCGCGTCCTTGAGCGCTAGTGAGCGGTCGCACTGTGTGCGCGCGCAGTAAATAGTGAGTCACGATGACAACTACCCTAAAATGTTCGTCGTGTATCGTTATCTGTGAACTTCTTGCTTTTATACAAAACAAGCAAGATGTGATGACTGAACAATCCCTAGTGAATCTGTGCACATCCAGCTTCTCAGAAGAGGAAATTGACGCTGCCAAAAGTTTGTTATTTACGGCGGTTTCACAACGAAAAATTACAAGGAAAAAAGCAAAGAAATCATTTAAGAATCTGCACAATGTCATAGCAATTTTCAAGGAAACTATCCCGGATGATTTACCGGCTTTTGTGGCCAAAGAATTGCAGAAGCTTCCCCCGCTGACGTTCGACCATGTTGATGCATCGAGAGTGCTAAAAGACATTATCCTTTTTAATTTTTTAGTTTTAAGAAACCGAACTACAGTCAGTCAAAGACACATTTGTTACGCAAGAACAACTGCAAGAAGTCAAGACAGACTTGATGAATGCAAAAAATGCGTCGATTATCTCCACACAGTGTCAGTTTGTTAATTTAAAAAGGGGCGGTTGCTATCAAAATAGCGTTTGTTTTGATAGCGGCCCGTTTGGTCTACCGCACATTCCGGTGACACCGCATAACGAGTCGGCTGACGGCGCTGACATTCAGCGTTTGCTGGCTCGCTCACACTCACGCGAGAAGTCACCATCTCCGCCATTGCCGCCAGCGCTGACGTCACCGACCAATGTCGTCGTTACCACCGAGAAGCCGTCCGAAGAGAAGTCGTTAAGCACCGGCAATAGGGTGCACTTTTCCACGCCGGTTACAATGACTAAACCCAAAACACTGGCGGAGATAGTACATGACAGTTGTGACCGGGAATCAAAGTCGAAAAGTGAAAAGTTTGATGACGGTTGGATACAGAATCAACGAAAAAGACATAGAAATCGGTTTGCGACAGTGCAGGGCATAGCATCTACGAACCCGCATGAGAAATTCAAGGCAGCAGACATAAAAATTCCATTGTTTATCAATAACGTGGACAAAGACACTAAGGAAGCGGACATTATGGAATACATTGGCAGCAAAACTCAGGTTACTGTGAGCTTAAGAAAGGTAAACACCAAAGAACAAAAACAATACAGCGCCTACATTGTTTATGTGCCAAAGAATAAATTGTCATTATTTCTAAATGACAGTATGTGGCCTGAAGGAGTGTCTTTTAGACGTTTTGTTGATTTCAAAAGAAACCCTAGAAAGACGAAGCTTGCTCTTGACAACGATAACAATCATTTATGAATCACAAAGTAAAGTTTGTCTCTTTCAACTGTAAGTCTTTAATTAGATCAATGGAATGTATTAGGACATTGTGTCAAACATCGCATTTGATTGCACTGCAAGAAACGTGGCTACTACCGCACGACATCCCATTGCTGGGCACTGTGGACCCGGACTTCGAGTACTTCGGGAAGTCAGCAGTGAATACCAGTGAAGCCATTCACCGAGGAAGGCCTCATGGAGGCTTAGGTATTTTGTGGCGTAGGAATGTGTTTAGTGCCATTTCAGTCGTGCCATGTACCAGTGATCGAATCGCGGCCGTAAAAGTTACTAGTGCGGAGTGCTCATTTCTAGTGTTTTCGGTATACATGCCGACTGACGAGGTTACGAACTTGGCGGAGTTTACACACTGCTTGAGTGAGATAAGCGCTATTATAGATAGTTGTGACACTGAATATAGTTACATTCTTGGTGATTTGAATGCGCACCCGGGTAGGCGCTTTGATATAGAACTTCAAATGTTCTGCACAGACCAGAAATGGATTTGTGTGGACATGGAGCTACTTGGATTGGACTCGGGATCCTATACCTATGTAAGTTACAGTCACGGAACTAGTAGTTGGCTGGATCACTGTGTGGTGACCCAGGCAGCTAGACATACAGTAGACAGTGTATCAATTAATTATGGTGTATTCTGGTCAGACCATTTTCCCCTAGAAATACAGTGTAACCTTAATACTTTAACACCAAAGCGTGTGCCTTGCAATGTGATAAATCATGTTTTATGGGGAGAACGGGATGATTCTCAGATTTTAGAGTATTCAGATTATTGTAATGAAAGACTCAAACAGATAAACTTTCTCTCCGTGCTCACTGACTGTGCCAATACGGTGTGTAACAACTCTAATCACAGAATAGTATTATTAAACTTGTATGAGCGAATAATTGATATCCTAACGGAAGCCTCAGTACATAGCAGTAAAAAGAAAAAGTTTAATTTTAAAAATAAATATATCTGTGGTTGGAATAAACACGTGAAAACCGCTCACAGTGAAGCTCGGTTGTGGTTTCACTACTGGGTCCTATACAATAGGCCTCGAGAAAGGTTTGTTTATAATAAGATGCGTGTTTCTAGAAATGTTTTTAAAGACAAATTGAAGTGGTGTCAAAATAATGAGCAACAGATAAAGATGGATATTTTGGGCACAGAACATGTAAAAAAGAATTTTTCTAGTTTCTGGAAACACATAAAAAGCTGAGTCCAAAGCCAAGTGCTCCAGTGAGTGTAGAAGGATTGAATGAGTCCTCTCAGATAGCCGAGATGTTTAAAAAACACTTTAGGGTTAGCCTACCGACTCTTGTGCTGAGAGTAATAATGTTAAATGTAAAGCTACCAGTAGGTGTGCTGGGAAGAAGTTAGTTGTGATTGGGGCTAAGGACATTAGAACTGTTTTAAGAAAAATGACTAAGGGTAATTCACCGGGTCATGATCACTTGAGCGTTGAGCACTTGCAGCATGCTGGTGTACATCTACCGCGTGTTTTGGCAATGTTCTTTTCTCTTTGCCTTAGTCACGGCTATCTACCAGACAACATGTTAAAGACTATTTTTTTTTTTTTTTTTTCCTAACTACTAGCGACTTTCTCCCACAGGATGGGAGGCTTGTTTTCTAATATCTCTTTCATACTTTTCTATCTTTTATTCCTCTCGCACTTTCTTTCATAATTGTCTTTGTCATACTTCTCTTTTATACTATGCGGCTGGGTGTTGCCGTCTATTTATTATTTATTTGGACATTTCCGTCTATCTATCTATCTAGCTATGTATCTTTATTTATTTATATATTTTAATAACTATTACATTCCCTTCTTTTACTATGCGGCTGGGTTTGCCGTCTACTATTTTGTGTTTACTAGGTCATCATGTACCATTCCTTTTCCTATCTAGCTACTTATATATATTCTACAGTTTAACTACCACAGACTGCCAGCAGGGGGTAAATAATGTTCACTACTCCTGAAAATCATTGCATGAAAAACTTAAGGCTAGTGGCTTTTTATTTACATCATTTTTCTTACTGACTAAAATACTACTAACATTTATTTTTCCCTTATTTCTATTCTATTTGTTTGGACTCTAATTACATACTATTTATATTAATCAAATTTTTTCTGCGTGAGCGGACTTACTGCGCATTCCACAGGAATGGGTAGAAGTCCCTCTGCCTTATGCTACTTATACATTTATTTATTTACTTATTGTCTACTTCGCCCATACAATGTTGCATACTAATGGGTTATATTCTTAGATTAAAACAAAAAGGGAAGATACGGCATTAGCGTCTCGTGAGTGAGCCGCCAAAATTAGGCCTAAAGGCACAATTTCACTTCAGTCACAATTTGCCGAGCGAACAGGCTACATCGCACTATTGCGGATATTCTACTGTGTGAAAAAGAGAAAGACGCTACTCCGCAGTGGCGTCGGAATCGGTAGTACGTACTCGTCTGTAGCGAAGCGACCGAGACGTCAACGCGCTACTCTCACTCCCTCGCGCTGACGTTGAAACTTACCGCTTTGTCTCGCTCGCTCGATTTACACTTTATAGGTGTGCGTGTGTGAGTGTTTGCTTAAGTAGTTGAGTAGGACTATATTTTGAATGACTACAAGTAGGAGCATGCCGTATCTTCCCTTTTTGTTTTAATCTAAGGTTATATTACGTTTTATTATGTCTACAAACTTATTTTCTATTATATATAGTCTTAATATTTAATGCCTGAGAGGACTTATTACGCATTCCCCAGGAGTGCGTATAAGTCCCTCCGCCTTAGTTACATTTATGTATTCATTGTTTACTATTTGTTGCGTTTACAGACACTTTCAACAATTTTTGTGCAGTATTTTAAAAATCTGTCCCTAGTATCCTTCGCGGCCAGAAGGTCCGGGAAGTTCTTTGGGACTATGCGGGTGCCCAATTCCGCCTCGACATTGTACCTCTCACGAGTGTGTATAGGGCACTCGGAGAGGATGTGTATGAGTGTTTCGTCGGTGTCAGGGTCACAGGCGCACGACGGGCTGTCCCTGCACTTAAACCTATGCAAGTAGGCAGCGAACCCGCCGTGTCCCGTGAGTACCTGTGTGGTGAACTTTGTGTGGGTGAATGTTCGTGTAATCCTGTATGCAGCGGCGGTGTCGGTGAAGAATAGTTTAGTGACCTCGGCTGTAGTACCAGACTGGTATCTCCGGTTCCACTCGCCCAGCGTCCCATCCCGGATGAGACGCTTTGCGAATGAGACGGGACACCTGTCGTAGTCGGGCCTTCTTTTGGAATTTATAGCGGCTTCCTTGGCTAACACGTCGGCCCTTTCATTCCCTTCTAACCCCGCATGTGCCTTTATCCAATGTAAAGCAACAGCTTTACCTTGTTTGAATGCTAAGTTCATGTTTTTACGGACATCTACTGCGAGGGGGTGAAGGGAATTTCCGCCAGTTACGGCTTGCAAGGCCGCCATCGAGTCGCTATAAATTCCAAAAGAAAGCTCTTTCCTACTGAGTACTACTTCCGAGGCTTTGTGGAGTGCGAGTAGCTCGGCCTGGAAGACAGTGCTGTACGACGGCAGTACAAGTTTAAACGTTCTGATCTCGGCGGCATCTCTCCAGAGAGATAGTGCCGCTCCGACCTTCCCGTCTATCTTGCTGCCGTCGGTGTATATTTGGATGTTGTGCGTGTTCGTGTGTATCTGTGTTTGGTCTGTGATGTGTGTAATGTCTATGTTAGTGTATTCGGCCGGATGTGGTAAGTGTAGTGCGTTGTGTGGAGTGTCTATGTCTCTGCCCCGTAATTCGGGCCAGGGCACCCCCCTCCTCACTTCATAAAGGGCTGCGGCCTCTTTAATCCGGAGGTCAAGGGGAAGCGTCCCGGACAGAACCAGGGCAGAGGTGAGTGAAACCGTTTTATATGCCTTGCACATTTTCTGTGCAAATCCCCGCTGCAACGCATCCAGCTGTTTGCGCGTCATGAGCTTATCGGCTGCTGGAGCCTACGCGCCAGCTGCATACGTCACAACGGGTTCCACCGCTGCGGTGTATATGGTCTTGCACACCTCAGGTGTCAATCCCCAGTTCACGCGCGCCGCTTTCGACAGGTGTTTATAAAAACCGGCGGCTTTCCGACAGATGTTATTAATGTGAGCGTTAAATGTCAATTTACGGTCGATTGTCAAGCCCAAGAGTTTGATAGCTTCCCTATCCTCGATCGGTATCCCGTTCATGCTGAGGCGGGGGGTGTCGTATTTAAGCTTTCTTGTTATTGTTAGGCTGTGGGTCTTATGTGCCGCGAAGTTAAGCTTGTTACGACGACCCCACGCCGCGACACGCTCGAGCACCGGGTTGGCTTGTAGGTGTATTGCTTGTGCTGCGTCGCCGACAAAGAGTAAGACTATGTCGTCCGCAAAGGCTTGGACATGAATTCGATGGGTTCCTACGGACCTCTCTGCCGGCATATCTAACGTTAACCACCCTATCGCTCATGTAACTGTCGAACACTCTTCTAAGGTTGATCGGGCATCCCTCCTCCGCCAATCTAGTCCTTATTGCCGGCCACCAAGCGTTGTCAAAAGCCCCCTCTATGTCCAGGGATATCAGTGTAATGATCTTCTTTTGTTGAAGATTGTCCCTAATGGTATTTATAAGGACATAGAGGGAGTCCTCCGTGCTACGTTGGGGCATGAATCCATATTGGTGTGGGCTCAGTCTAGGTAGGATGTAATATTTAAGCCGGCCCACCAGCATCTTCTCGAACACTTTCCCAACACCGGTAAGAGGCCGATTGGTCTATACGACTTGGCGGCCGTATAGTCCTCCTTACCGGGCTTTCTCAGAATCACCACTGTGGCCTCTTTCCAACATTTTGGAAAAGAGCCCAGCTCTAGGCACTTGTTAATCAGGCCCAAAAACAGGTCCTCTATGGCTTTTTTGCAGATATCTGCAGTTAGACCGTCTCTCCCGGGAGCCTTTTTGGGATTAAAAGAACAGACAGCGCTGCGCAATTCTGCCTCCGTGAATGGTGGGTCGAGTACATCAGTATTCGACCCCTCATTTACCACCTCTGCTCTAGTGCGTGTCTGCGTGTGTAGAACGCTGTCTGTTGTAGTCAGATCTGCCGGGTAAAAGACTTCCGCCAGATGTTGTGCGGAGCCCTCTGCGTCCAGTTGGATCCCATTGCTCTTTGTTAAAGACTATTGTCGTACCCATTGTTAAAAATAAAACATGTAGTGCTAGTGACAGGTCCAATTACAGGCCGATTTCTTTGGCGACCATCGTGGCTAAGGTACTGGACAGATTACTTGAGCAACAGCTGGGAAAGTGTGTCAAACTCCACGATGCACAGTTTGGTTTTAGACCAGGTCTCTCCACTGAAGCTGCGGTATTGTGCCTCAAGCAGACTGTCCAGTACTACACTGCGAGGGATACACCGGTATATGCCGTGTTTTTGGACTTGTCAAAAGCGTTTGACCTGGTTCAATATGAGGTCCTCTGGAAGAAGCTTGCGGAAGACACTGACCTGCCTGACGCATATCTCTCTATTTTAAAATACTGGTACTCTTACCAGAAAAACTATGTTAAGTGGTCTGGGGAGCTCTCAAGCATGTACAGGATGGAGAGCGGGGTGAGACAAGGGGGGTGTAGTTCACCGACGCTCTTCAGCTTGTACGTCGACAAGCTGATTGGTGAGCTCAGCAGTGCTGGAGTTGGCTGTTCTGTCGACGGTACCTTTATCAACAACTTAAGTTACGCCGACGATATGGTACTGCTGTGCCCATCAGTCAGTGCGCTAAACAGGCTGCTTGGTATCTGTGAGAGATATGCGCTGACCCACGGTCTCAGGTACAACTGTGCTAAAAGTGAGTTGCTGGTTTTTAAAGCTATGAGTAAAACCTATAAAGTTCCTCCTGTTAAGCTCAATGGCACTCCTCTTAGACAAGTACAGAGCTTTAAGTACCTGGGACATTGGGTCACCGAGTCATTAAAGGATGACCTAGACTTAGAAAGGGAACGTAGGGCGCTGTGCGTTAGGGCTAACATGCTTTCCCGGAGGTTTGCGCGGTGCACGAAGAGTGTAAAAATCTCGCTCTTCAAAGCATATTGGCATACCCTGTACACTTGTAGCTTGTGGACAAATTACACCCAAGAAGCATACAAGGCCCTACGTACACAATATAATAATGCATTCAGGGGGCTGATGGGGCTGCCGCGACACTGCAGCGCGTCAGGAATGCTAGCTACAGCAGAGGTTGATAGCCTCTCTGCTATCATCAGAAATCGTATTGCGTCCCTGATGCAGCGTGTGCGTGGCAGCACCAACAGTCTCCTGATGACTGTCGCGGCGAGACTGGACGTAGACAGTGCTATAATGCAGCACTGGACTCGCGTCCAGCTCGTCAAAGACAGTAAAATTAATTACAACCAATTTTTGTACTAACATAGTTTATAAGATTATTGTTACTAACACTATATGGACCCTGTCCGAAATAAATGATTTTTATTTTATTTATTTATTTATTTAGATTCCAGTATTGGAAAAACATAATGTTCATTATTAGTTGACAGTTTAGCTGTCGAATCCTGACCTTTCTGCTGTATAGAGTGGCCATATTTAGTGCAATTCGGACACTCTGGAGCACGAACACCCTTTTTGCCACATTTAAAACATATTATATCACGTGGCTTCCTACACTGGCTGAGGCTATGTATGTTAGTGCGACATCTAGGACAATAGACTCCTCGTGGCTCAATAGCCGAGACAAAAGATTTCCTAGGAAAACCTGCAGGTGAAGTAGAATTATTATTCCCCCGATAAGAAAACTCGGGAGCAAGAGTTTGCGCACTAGGACCTGGAGGTTCATGAAAATTAGTGAATTGGCATTGTACCCTCTCATAATGTTGGCAAGCCACTTTAAGTGCATTAATTAAAAAAATAGGCGAAGCCGCGGCCAAAACATTGTTATAGCACGGTCTTACATTATGCAATAAAATGTCTAATTTATCCCCTACTGACAAGGGCTTCGACAAACGTGAAAACATACCGTCCATTATTGCTAGGTAGACGGATATGGACTCGTCCCTACCTTGTGTACGGGAACGAATTTCAGCCAAGAATCTATAGTCAAAATCCTGCAGACTGAACTCAGACTTTAATAATGTCACCAATTCAGACCAACTGGTGATGTTAGGTCTCACATACCTAAACTAATGCAGAGCATCGTCAACAAAAATTTCGTAACCGAATGACAATATCTTATCGTGAGAAATGCCTCTAGACACGACATATTCGTCAACCCTTTGTATAAAAGACAATACGCATGTTTTGCCGTTAAATCTTATTTTATTAAAATCAGCCGAGGCGTTACGTTCAATATTTAAATTTACTATCAATTTCTCTAAATCGATCAAGCCTTGGGACGATGTTGGCTGTTTAACAGTTTCAGGTTTAAGCGACAATAACATTTTATATTGGGAGTCGAAATTATTTTTAGCTTCTAACAAATCGTCATCGTCGTCAACTTCGTAGTTTATCATTATCATATCATTTATCTTCGCCTTAACATCCCTATTAAGGCGATGATAAATGTGGTTCAACAATACTTCCGTTCTACAAAACAAGTTTTTATCAAAGTTAGATTTGAGAGTTTTCAAATTTTTCAAAGATTTATTCAGAGCAAGTTCGATACCCTCAATATCCAAAACCGGATCCAAATGCGATAGTAAAATATCTTCGGAGGGAAGCTCCTTAGATAGCTTTATAATTTGCCTCCGTAATTCCATCACAGAATCCCCCGGAGTAGCTCCCCGCAACGCAACTTCGTAAACCAGCTCGGCTTTTTGAAGCGATAAAAAATTTATACTGTATTCTGCCATGGTCCAATCGAGTGTTCTAAATCTGGGTGAGTTGTCTAGAGCCGGTTCAATGTAACTCAGCGAAATTAAAGTAAAAGAAACAATAAAATTTAAGTGGGTGTCCGGAAAAAAAAAATACCGAGTAAAAATTTTAAAAATTTGAAGATTTTAAACAATATCGATGTTAAAAACGGTTTTAAAATGAATAGTGATGAATAAATTACTATAACTTACTGTGTTATCGGATTTAAGAAACACACAGTGCACAAATCACAAAAAAAAACAAAATTCACTGTAAAAAATATTAGTTAATAATAGTTAAAGAACGACACAGAGCGAGCTTTCCTTAGCGAGCTGGGCGCCACTGAAGCGGGGTTAGTTGCCTTAGAATAGGAATAAAACAGTGAATAGGTTAACAAGTTTAATCCTATTCTTTTAGTAAAGAATTTACAAAACTCAGAGGGTGGTTCACGGATCGCTCACTCTGTCCGCTTGCAAGGACTTAAAAGGGACTTAGCTTTAGGCTAATCTTCCTCGTAGACTGCAGCTACCCGGAACCTGAAGCCGGCAGGGTCAGTCTGCGCGCAGGGACGAAAGCGGAGTCGTGTACGCTAGGCAGCTGATCCACGCACGAGCTCTAGCAGGCGGGCAGGCAGCAGGCGGCAAGCAGCAGGCAACAGCGCACAGGCCCAGTGGGTGTAGCCTGGTACAGGAACCCTGGAATACACCAAGAAAAGGAATGAACTTATGTTCACTAAGTCCCGGCTTTTGTGGCTGTTGTAGAACAGCTACAATTGAACCAGGCCCTCTTTACTAAGTAAAATTATGATTGGAAAACCGTTAGACAATTCTACAAGGAGACTACAACAAAAGCGGTTAGATACCAGCATTGTAGTTAATGTTGTCTGAAATGGTAAAAATGACAATAAATTAACTGGGAATGGTATTTCGTCCACGGGATCACAGGGAACCTCGCGTCCTGCCATACCATTTACACATGCTTGACAGTAATTGTAACAAGACAGGAATACCAATTATTCCCTTTGAAGGTAACATGACTTTAAACAAATTATATTAATTTAGGCTTTACGTTAAACACTAACAATCTATGCAATTACCAAACACTGCAAAACACTAGTAATATCTGTAAAATTAACACACAGCAATACAACAAAATAATTCAAGTTGGAAATATTATGGACAACTTATTTATTTATTTATTTATTTATTTATTTATACACACAAGACAGATTACAATTGTTTCTATAAAAACACATAAAATTAAATACTAAAAGGCTGGATTGCAATCAAAAGTATGTGTGCCCTATAAAAACAAAATGGAGAAACCCTTATAAAATAAAATCTTATAAATAATCACTATATAACATTAATTTCAAATTACAAAAAACAGATTATGGTTTTATAATGTCTGATGTGAAATAGAGGATATCCTTAAGTGCTCTTATGTAAGTCGTAATTTTAGAAGAAAATATATCCAGATCTAGGTTATTTTTTGCCAACTCATTATATTGACGAGACATCTTAACAAGAGGATTATAAAAGGAAATATTATTTTTATAAGTTTGTAAAGCAAAAAGATTAGTTTCTATGGACCTGCGTGTACTGTACCTAGTGTTAAAGGTAACTTGGGAAAGCAAATAAGGGGTATCGAGTACTGAGTGAACAATTTTGTAAAGATAAAGAAAATCAAAATATTTTCGACGGGTTTCTAACTTTTGCACTCTAAATTTTGCAAGTCTTGATTCGTAATTAAGATAGCTGCGACCTAAATGTTGACGATAGCATAGCAATCGCAAACATTTCCTCTGAACACTTTCTATTTCGTCTATGTGCACTTTGTAGTACGGCGACCAAACTGGACTGCCATACTCCAGCGTACTTCTAACAAGTGCAAAGAATAAACACAGTAAAGTGTGTGGTTTTTTAAATCCCTTCGTTGACCTTAGCACAAATCCAAGGAGTTGATTAGCCTTCGATGTTATGTGTTGATAATGTGCTCTAAAAGAAAGCCTGTCGTCGAATAGAATGCCTAAGTCCATTGCGGAATTACTTCTTCTCAGAACTTGGCCGCCAATTGAGTAGTCATAAACGATACCGTGACGCTTGTTAGTGAATGATACAGTGAAACACTTCGCGACATTGAAAAGCATTAGGTTTTTCTTACACCAGTCCGAAATGGTATCTAAATCTATCTGTAAGAGATTGCAGTTATTAGATGAAGTGATTGTACGGAATAACTTCAAATCGTCAGCATAAAGTAAACATTCGCACGACAAGCGCTCAATAAGATCGTTAATGGAAACAATAAATAGGAGGGGTCCCAAATGCGACCCTTGGGGAACCCCTGAATCTACTTGAATTGGGGATGAAAAGAATCCTCTAATAGTGACTAACTGACTTCTTTTACCGAGGTATGAGGTCATCCAGCGTAGTAGGCTACCATGAATACCGTAAGAGGTAAGCTTAGCGCAGAGTAGTTCATGAGGGACTCTATCAAACGCCTTGGAGAAATCCGTATAGATAGAGTCAACCTGTCCATCTCTAGCAAAACTTTTACAAAGGTAATCTTTGTAAACCAAAAGGTTAGAGACTGTTGACCGACCTTTGACAAAGCCATGTTGCTTGTTGGAGATAAGGGGTATAAAATGGTAGTACAACCGGTCGTAGACCAAAGATTCGAACGATTTACCGAAGCAAGACAAAATGCTAATTGGTCTATAGTTTTCGCAGCGGGACTTATCACCATTCTTGAAGATCGGAATTATATGGGCTGTTTTCCATTGCTTTGGAAAGACTCCACAGGAAAGAGATTTGTTAAATATAATGTTCAGTGGAACGCTCAGCTCTTTAGCGCATCGTTTAATAAAGGATGGTGGTATTTGATCCGGTCCAGCACCTTTGTTTGTGTCAAGCTGCTTTATCTTTCTGAGTATATCACTTTCAGTAATACAGATAAAACTAAGTGTGTCTGAAAATATATTTCCAGTTTGTTCGGATTTATAACCGGGTAGAGTTGAAGATTGACTGCAATCTTGAGAGCCATCTTTATAAACCAAAGCAAAATAGGTCGAAAACAGTTCACATATCTCATGTCCATTTGAGGATGAAGAGTCACCGCAATGCATTACGTTTGGCATTGAGACATGACCTTTTCTGTTACTCACAAATCTCCTAAACATTTTTACATCTTTACTCATAGGCTACTCAATTGACGCAATGTAGTCACTGTAACATTTATCAGCCATTTTTTTGAAGCAATCACGGAGCAAAGAGAATGTATCATAATCACGTGGGTTATGAAATTTTTTAAATAGGGCGTGAAATTTTTTTTTTCTTTATTACACTTCACTAAGGGTTTGCTATACCAGATAGGGTAGTTTTGTGGTTTTGATGTAGAAAGCGGTGTATACTTTACTATAATTTCAAAAAGTGTCGTGTAAAAAGCATCAGTACATGCGTCCACATCAGGACACGACAAAATATTAAGCCAATCAATACTCCGCAACTCTTGTTGTATTTCACTATAATCAGACTTTGCAAAGTTTAGTCTTTTATTATTTCGTTTTTTCAGACACTTTACTGGTTTAGATAATAAGGGAAACTCAAAATGTAAAGCAGGGTGGTGTATATCTTTTAAACTAAGCGCGACCGCCTCTTCAACTTTGAGACCTTTAACTGAGGATAATATTAAGTTGAGAATACGATTATATTGGTTAGTTACGTCATTACACTGATAAAGATGGCAAAGTGAGACAAATTCCTGTAGGAAGACTGTTTTTTTACAATGTGAGGTATGTGATGGCTCATTAGGAGTGATGATGATGCAATCCTGTTATCCCTCATCAGGGACATAGGGCTCGAAGAAGAGATTTCCACTGCTGTCGATCTTGTGCGGCAACCTCCAGGTCCTTCCAGCCGATATCAGCTGATGCAGCCTCTTTTTCAACTGATCGCCTCCAGGTGGTACGGGGGCGGCCCGGCCTTCTTTTTCCATACGCTTGCCACGTTAACCCTTGCTTGGATAGATGGTTGTCAGGTCTCCGCAACACATGTCCAATCCAGCGCCATTTCCTTGTCAGGATCTCCTTGTCGATGGGTTGTTGCTCAGTCATCTCCCACAGCCTTACATTAGAGATGGTTCGTGGCCAGTAAATCCCCAGTATGCGCCGCAAGCACTTGTTGACGAACACCTGCAGCCGACTGGTTATTTCGTTTTTGACGAGCCATGTCTCGCATCCGTACAGGAGAACCGACTTGACATTAGAGTTGAATATTCGGATCTTTGTACGCCGAGTGATTACAGAAGACGTCCAGACAGGCTTCAGTTGCGCATATGCGGCTCTGGCTTTGTTGATGCGCGTTTCTACATCCGCTTCTGTTCCCCCTTGCGGGTCTACGACGCTCCCCAGATAGGTAAAACGCTGCACTTGTTCGACCACCTCGCCGTTAACGTGTATGGGCGCTAGATCAGAGGCATTCAGGCGCATGTCTTTGGTCTTACCACAGTTGATGCGCAGGCCTTCTTTAGCAGCTTCGTTTGCGAGGTCATCGGTCTTGGACTGAAGTTGTTTACGTGATGTGGCGAGTAAACAGATATCGTCCGCAAAGTCAATATCTTCAAGGGTCTTACCATGTAACCAAGGTAATCCTCTCTCTTCCTTGCCGGTTACTCTGCGCATCACGTCATCCAAGACTATTAAGAAAAGCAGCGGTGACAACAAACAGCCCTGTTTCACTCCTGCAGTGACTGTTATTGGGTCAGTTAGTTGGCCTTTATGCATCACTCGGCAAGAAGAACCCTCATAAAGGCATTTGATAATTTCTATAACCTTGACTGGTATACCTCTTTGCTTTAGGATTCGCCATATACTCGACCATCTCACCCGATCAAAAGCTTTTTCGAAGTCCACGAATAGAGTAAAGAGTTCGTTCCGCATTTCGTTGCACTGCTCCAGTATCATTCGCAGAACGTTGATCTGGTCCGTGCAAGATCGCCCCACTCTGAATCCACTCTGTTCGTCTCTTAGCGTGCAGTCAACCGCGCTTGTCATTCTGTCTAACAGGATCTTACATAAAATCTTGGAGCAAACCGGCAGCAAGTTGATTCCCCGCCAGTTGGAGCATTGAGACAGGTCGCCTTTCTTTGGTAGCTTGACAATAATGCCCTCCTTCCAGCTATCAGGCACTTGACCTGATTCCCACACAGCCGTCATCAGGGGCAACAGTATATCAGCCGTCACTTCCGCATTGGCTTTAAGTGCCTCTACCGGGATGCAATCATTGCCTGGAGCTTTGCCACTTTTTAGGCTTTTAATGGCCCGTGAAATTTCAGCCTTATCCGGAGGGTCAACTTTGATGTCTAAAACATCGCTTCCTGAGTCGACATCGTCGTCAGCTTCAGCTTCAACGTCCAGAGTGTGGAATACCTCTTTGAAGTGCTCATGCCATCTTCGCAGTTGTTGCTCCAACGTAGTGAGAAGCCTGCCCGTTTTGTCTACCACTGGCCGCGTATTCGGTGGTTTATTGCATAGCTCTCTACCGGCACGGTACAGCTCTCTGGTGTTTCCAGCGTGTGCCGCCAGTTCCGCTCTTTGGGCTATCGATGCAGCTCTAACACGCCTGTCTCTTTTGGCACTACGCTTTACTTGACTCTCGCCCAGAAAATATTTATAGGCTAGGATTTCTTTGGTGTTCTTGTCTTTTTCCGCATTAAGTTTCTCTTTGATGGATTTTCGGTGTAGTATTTTATCCCATGTATCAGCGGATATCCATTCCTTCTTTTCAGAGTTACAGTAGCCTAAGAACTTTTCGCAGCATGTGCACAGCGTACTTTTGACAGCGCTCCATTCTTCCTCCACTGATCTTTCCTCAACCTTTTGAGCGTGGTATTGGTTGTGCAGTTCCACACTAAGCTTCTGTTTTGTGTCCGGATCCTGTAATTTGGAGACATCAAAACGCCGAGATAATTTGGTCGTCTTACTCTGCACCTTTGCTATCTTCAGGCGGATTTTTGCTACTATGAGGTGGTGATCACTGTTTACGTCTGCTCCTCTTCGGTTGCGGACATCCATTAAAGAGTGGCGCCATTTCCTACTTATCATGACGTGATCTATCTGATTTTCTGTACGTCTGTCAGGAGAAACCCAGGATACCTTGTGGCAGTCTTTGTGTGGAAATATCGAGCCTCCAATCACCAAATCAAACTCACAGCAAAAGCCTACTAACATATTGCCATTTTCACTTCGTGTGCCCAGCGCATGTTTTCCCACCCAAGACTCTATGCATCGATTGTTGCCTCCAATCTGCGCGTTATAGTCACCCATACAAATTACAATGTCGCCTTTTGGGATAGTTCGCATTGTCGCCGAGAGTTGTTCATAAAACGCTTCCTTTTTGTCTAGTTCCGCTGCGTTAGTAGGTGCATAACATTGTATTAGGGTGATGTTTCTCACTGTAGACTTAAAGCGTGCTGTGATGATTCTGTCTGACACCGGTTGCCAATCAAGCAGACTATTCCGGGCATTTCTGGCAAGCAGGATTCCCACGCCATACTCGTGTTTCTTTTCCTGACCTGAGTATAGCAGGGTGAAGTCCTCAATTTGTTGTTCCCCAAAGTCTTTCCATCTCGTTTCAGAAATGCCAAGTATTTCCAACTGGTAATCCCGCATATATTTGACAACTTGGTGCCCTCTACTTTCTTCCCGCATCGTGCGAACATTCCAACATCCAATCAGAGTCCTTGTTTTCGCGCCAAAGGTCGTTTTTTTAAAATCGGTCCGTGTATTTCTTCTTTGAGTTTCAGTAATAATATGGTTTCGGATATACAGGGAATTAGCCCATAGTATTCTAGACGGCTAGCAGGGCTGCTACTTCAAAGCGTGCCGTCACACTCGGTTTGTTTTCGAAGTGCCTTCTTCTATCGTCCTTTCTGGGGTGATTTAAACTCCCAAGGCCAGCGATAGCCTCTTCCAGACGGAGCCAGGAGTATGGTTATACCGCCATTGCTCGGTCGTCAGAGCCTCGTCCGTTGTCAAGCAGGGAGCACCACGGTGCGGTGTACGCCACGCCGCCGCCATCCGGCGCGTGCAGGTGAGGTTGGCATTTGGGTCGGATAAGATGTTATATTCCGTTCTCCCCTTACTCCTCATTTCTCATTAGGAGTGGTAGTGGTAAAATCATGGTTTTTAAAATCACCAATGACTAGGCAGTTATCCGCAAGACAATGGTTTAATAATACTGTTTGACAATTAGAATAATAACTTTCCAGCTTAGAACAACTCAGATCTAGGGGAAGATAACAGACGCATATGTTTAAATTAGGGACATTACTGTTTTCCGGTATTATAGTAACCCAGATATCCTCTAAATCACTATCCCAGGATCACTAACCACTGTTCCGTAGGGCGTAGTGTGCGATGTTGATGGAGGGTGGTTCCATGGCGATGGTTAATGACGTGGTATAAAAATAATATTAGTAACAATATTATGATGTTGAGAGGAATTATAAAAAATATTCGTGTACGTAAATGTAAAACGACCGATTGTTTTTAAAAAGGTATACCTATAATAAGTATTTTGTTCAAATACAAGGAAACAGCTCTCTTAGCAGCATTCAGCAAGCCAGCTAGCCATAAGGTTCCATCGCAGCAACGTAACGCTTCCTGGATCCTCGGCATCACTCGACGGTCAAAATAAGTACCGTCGCACTCCACACGTCTCGACTTACAGCAGACATGGTAGCACACGCTCGTCTCGAGTCACGTAGACCGGAGAACGCTCGTTTTGTCAATGAAGACTTGAGCACGCTCATCACGACTTAACGTGGATTAGAGCACCACTGGCATCTCCAAGTATCAGTATCTACTCGTATCAGTGACTTCTTATTAAAGTACCAGGAGAGCAGCGTACCTCAGTTATAAGCCCAACCTTCTGACATCGCGCAGCAGCAGTGGTGGAAGAAGGTATTGACAACGTCGACGGCGGCACCAATCGCGCGCTGGTCACTGTGACCGCCCTCCGTGGACGCGTGCGGCAGCGGTGGGCGTGGCTTGCGGACGCAGCTAGCACACGCAGTTGGCCCGCGGGCGGCGCAACCAGCAGCAGCAGGTCTCGCGACGGATGACTCACAACGGTGCACGCCGAGCTTGGTCGATCGCCTCAGTAGTTATGATCTCCTATTATTTTGCGTCGATTTTTGTGATAGATTTTGATTTAAAAATTAAAACAGAAATAAACAAGGGTTCTACTAGACACGTCTGAGCTCCTCAGAGGTCCGGGGGGAGAGACAACTCACCGAGATTTCGGGTTATATTTTCGCGCAGAATTTTAACAGCACGACGTTGTAAGTAATGTCGAGAGTAGGTAGACCCGCAGTAAAAGAGGGTTTTCTCACCGTGAATCGGCTTTTTATATGCCGACAATTGATAAAAAAACTCGACTGTTATTTTAAATTCCCCAAATGATATCTACTAGTCATGACGCTCGAGCAGAGACAAAAACAGAGCGACTAGACCATAGAGAAGACAGAATCAATAATGGCTCGCTTACACAATCGCAAAATTATAAGCGATACTCAATAATGGCTCGCTTACACAATCGCAAAATTATAAGCGATACATTACTTTCTTCCTTATTATGTTTTCCCTTTAATCAAACTTATTTGATTAAAGGAAAAATTACCTTTAGCACCTCTAGATCAAATCGTAAGAGACCACCTCAATCCGGCTGGAACACGCTTTCAACGTCCCACACAAGTAGCTAACGAAAGGATATTTAGAGTAAGTGAAACAAGCTCTGTTATTTGTGTCCTTGTCAGCTGTTAGATGTGTACAATTCGCTAAAATAATTTTATTTGCCCAGCAGTAGGACGTTTATAGTGAGATCATTTGATTTGATATTATATTATTTAGGATTTAGTATTTGTGTTTAGACAGAAGTGTTACATTACGTAAAAGAGTAACAAACATCCATCCATACTTACAAACTTTCGCTTTTATAATATTAGTAGGATAAGTCTAAATGGCTAACTGTTGTTAGTCTTGTGTTATCTTTTGAATTCTGTTTAATATTTTCAATGTGATATGTAGTGATTTTTATTATAAACATTTTAAAAAGACATTAATTAAATGTCATTTCATACTTATATCGCTAAATTTTACTATCCTGTCTAACTTTTAACAGTTATGATATTTTAATGCACCTGAATACATATATATACAGCGTTTAAGGCGAAATTAAGGCTTTTGAAATATATTGTAAAAAGTACTTACTGCAATTTTTATTTATTGGAAAATACTTGATTTCGAGTCACCCATACAATTATCTGTTTCATTTACAGCGTTTTATCGTAACAAAGAAAAATGTGCTAATGCTGTAACCCACAGAAACATAGGTCAAAAGTAACTTCTAAAAGATTTTAGGTATTTACACACATCAAAAGTGTCTAGGGATCAACATATATTTTTGCAATAACTTTTCTCCTGATTGATATTAATTAAAATTTTCTTTAAGGATTCATCAAATAAAGTGTTTTTTGTTTGTCTACAGTAACGATAAACCAAGTCACTTTTGCATTAATAAAGAAATTTGCCATTTTCCTAATAAAGGGATTTTTGACATTTGAACCACTAACATTAAAGTTCGAAAAAAAGACTGAAATAACAGTTTTCTTTAAAATTTTATTGGGTAACTTAAACAATTAATAATCCGTGTTTCTACCGTGAACACTAACAACACAAGAACATCGGTTTGGCATACTCAAAATGAGTTCATCCAAATCACGCTGTGGAATGGCCGCCCATGTTCGTTGCAACAACAAAAAAAGGTCTTCTTGCGACTGGATACCCTCCATATTCCGCAGAGCTCTTCTCTGTAGCATATCCCATGCATGCTCAATCGGGTTCAAGTCTGGCGACTGAGCAGGCCAGGGCATGCACATTGGCACATTGATGTTAGCTGCGGCGAGAGTCTGTCTTACAACTCTTGCGGTGTGCGGTCGTGCATTATCATGCATTAACTGAAATAAGGGACCGATTTGCACTCGTAGAGGAACGATGACGTCTGATACAATCGTCTCAGTATAAATTTGAGCGTTGAGGTTGCCTCTGATCCAAATCAACTCAGTTCTTCCGCCGATCCAAATACCCGCCCATACCATGATGGTTCCACCACTATAAGGATGGACTTCCTGGCAGGATTTTAATCGCTGTTGGCGTCCAGGGGTTCTCCAGTGTCGTATACGTCTTGTATCCGGTCTCATACCAAAACGAGACTCATCAGAAAAGTACACGAAACGCCAATGTTCTTCTGCCCAATTTCTGTGTTCAAGAGCCCATTGATATCGAATCCTACGATTGTGCATTGCTATAGGTGGTACCCTTAGCGGTCTTCGGGAATGAAGGTTCACTTCATGCAAGCGGTTTCTGACTGTTTGGTCGCTATTTAAGTTCCCTGAAGAGTGATGAAGCCTCACGGCTAACATCATGGCGGTTATTGTTGGAGCTCTTCGAGTTGTGATTTGAATGTATCGGTCTTGTCTCCGTGTGGTGCAGCGATACTGTCCTCCATGGCGCTCAGCCACGGTAACAGTGCTTCGGTAACGTGTCCAAAGTCGACTGATAACACTCTGACTTGTATTCAGAGCTAAAGCCACAGTACGTTGCCGGGAACCAGCTTCTATCATTCCCACGGCTCTGAGCATTTCTTCCCTACTTAAATGACGTCGCCGCTCCATAATAACGTTGGTTTTAATCAGTAGTAGGGAAACAGTAGCACTATTAATGTCTTCAATGCGTTGTATGTTTTTATAGGGAAAATATTGACAGCTGATTTTCATCTTTTACTAGAAATTGATTGAAAGTTCCTGTTTCAAATTATGAAATGCACCAAAAAGGATCCATATAAATTTATTACAAAGCCACATCTCAATCTCAAGAAATCCGCATAAAAATGCTTGATCCCTAGACACTTTTGAGGTGTGTATTTAGATAACAGCTCGAAAAATAAATTAGTGTTAAAAAATGTCACTTGTAGGTTTTAATAATAAAGAAGAAATGATTTTTTTTCCGAAATGTCAAAAGTTTTTTGGCTCTGGTTGACATATTACATTTTGTGGGTTACAGCAGTTCCGCTTTTTGCGTCGATATACAGGGCGTCCCACGGACATGCCACATGGAGGGAAAGTACCTTGAATATTGTAGATGGAACATTTTACTGAAAGGAGTCATTATTTTAATTTAAAAAACAATTTAATCTGCATTCATAGATATTTCAATAATTACATGGTTGAACCGGGAATCTAACCCAATACATGAGAAAAATAATTATCCTGTAGCTTTATTACACCTATCGAAAGGCTTCATCATAAGGATTACTTTTGCTAAGTAAGATAGTGTCACAATTAAAAGGAAGACCATGAATTTTAACATTTCAAATACAAAATTAATCAATTTATGTATGTTTTTATTTCAATGTCAGTTGTAATGTCCTTACGGCAATGTCAGCTTTTCATTTTTCTGAACAAAATTTCACACCAAATATTAAAATCCATGGTCTTCCTTTTATTTGTGACACTATATTATTTAGCAAAAAATAATCCTTATGATAAAGCCTTTCGATCAATATGATAAAGCTACAGGTTGATTATTTTTCTTATGTAATAGGTTCGATTCCCGGTTCAACCATGTAATTATTGTAATATCTATGAATGTAATAGATTATTCAAAATAATGTATTTTTAATTACATCAACATTTTATTACCAATTATTATTGAAAATAAACATAATTAATGTAATGAGTAATGATTATGAGTAATGATTTTCTATTAAAAGTGGTTATTCAAATGGCACGTGGCTGCGGCTCATGATTAGTCACTTTTTGTGACGCTTGTTTGTTCACTGGTATAAAAGGAGGCCGGTGCGGAGCGACGCTCTCAGTTCAGTGCTTGCTTTCGTTGTAACCGGTCGTGTGACTCCGCGTATGCGTCGAGCCCGATCTCGCGTTCCGAAGTGCCGTTCTTGAGCTTTAGATTCCTGTGAAATACGCCACGATGGCTGGACCGTCGCGATCGACGTCGTACGCGCAGGCGATGAGCGCCCCCGCGCCCGCCCGCCCAGCGACGCCCAACACGCCCACTACACCGCCAACGCAAGCCACCCAGCCCGCATCAAGCGCAAAAGGGTACCCGCCGATAGTGGTTGAGTCTTTACCAAACTGGACCAACTTCAATATTTTGAAGGGCCTTATTGGCCACCCACCCAACGCACGCCCCTTCGGTACGGGTGTGCGTTTCATACCAAAATCCGCCGAAGAGTACCGCATTGTGCAGCGGTATCTGGTTGACGCCGGACGCATTGACGGTACCATCGTTTGGTACTGCTACGCTCCACAATCTGAGCGTCCCACAAAGGTGGAAGTCAGGGGCCTACCAGCCGGTACCAGCCCCGACCTAATAAAATCCGCCCTGGAGGAGAGAGGGTTTCTCCCAACAATGGCCAGGCAAATTAACAAAACGAAACAACGAGCTTAACATGTAAACATGAATGGATTGAGTTACGTAACATAAATACGTACTTATATTTCTGTTGCGGACAATGCCCCATACGAATCATATGTGAGCATCATGTTACTGCTTTGCAATAAGAAATCGCTGGAATAATAACATTAAGCAATGAGTGCATTATCAAAGGCAGAACTTTTTTAATTTTCCCGCATAAAAAACTATCAAATACTGTGGAACAGAAACCTGACATCATCAAGATCGACATCCCACCTATCAACAATCTTATCAACAATCTTATCAACCTATCTATACCCACCTCTGCTATTGATACCCAAGATGTGGCTGAGGATCATCAGAAGGATATTGAGAATATTAGTAAACAAATCAAGGATTTGAAAGCTGCCGCCACGGAGGATGTACTATCGGATCGGGTGTCATACCACGATCTACACCACTACGTGGCCATCTACATCATCGGGGGAGCCGGCATCGCGGCGCTGGTATTTGTCGTCGCCCGATGACTACGGAGGCGAGCGGGCCGCCCGGAGCCGAGCGGTGCCGGCGGCGGGGCCACGCCGGCGCCGCCGCCAGCGCCGCAGCTGCAGGTTGCCTACCACGCTGAGCCCTTACAGGCTATGGTTCAGTGTATAAGTGAAAGTGATGTGAATTTGTGCAGTGCTAGTGTTAACAAGGGCAATCAAAGTGAAAAAAGTGTTAACAAAAGTGTAAAATCAAGTGCACGCGTATTTAATAAGGCGTCGCCTATACTTCAAAGACAATTTAGTTTATAAGTTTTACATTGTTCTATCACCTTGTTAAAACGTTTATATAATATCACCTTGTAAATCACGTCATTCACGATCATACTTTTCATCTGCCATCGTCGGCCCGGGAGCATGTACGGGCAAGCACCGTACAGTTTTGTCTCATCAGCATTTCACGCCACACTCGCTAATTTAGGTCATTTTAAAATAATGTATAGTTAGTTCGTCACCAATCGTCGTTCTCATCGCGCGCGTACTCATAACCGCATATCATTTGTAGCATTAGTATCAGTTTATCAGTATAGTATCATTTTAATTTATATCAAAGACTTTCATTTTATCAATTATCATAAAAGATCGTACATAACCCGTACACTACCCAAGGTAAGCCGAGCTGCCTTTACCACGTTCAGCTTGAGCATCTGGATGCGACCGAGCTCGCACGTTTATACGCCACACACGTGCTGCTCAACATGCCGGGCGTTACCATAGAAGCATGGCGGGGCCGATTCGGCCCGGCGCAATGCCATAGATGTCAAGCGTTCGGCCACTCTTCGGCCAGGTGCCACCGACCGCAGAAGTGCGTCCACTGCGCCGGTGACCACGCCGCCGCACAGTGCACCCGACCGCGCGACGAGCCACCGACCTGCGCAAATTGCGCGCAGGACCACACCGCTAATGACAGGCGGTGCAAAGTGTTCCTCAGGGAGACGCGCCGTAAGGGGAAGAATACCGCGCCTTCCATCCCCAACCGACACCCCGCCGAGCCTAGCGCCGAGGGCCACAGCCATCCCACTGAGCGCTGACATAAATGACGCTCAAGAAGGCGCCATACTAACGCCCCCCACCAACCCCCTTACTGAGAGGGGAGCCCCCCTCCAAAAGAGGCGATAGCGCCGCCACCGCAGAGCTACTGGCGCGCCTCCCACTCTCCCAGCCGCTGCTTCCACCCCGGAGCACCCACTGCCCGGGGAAACCCAAGTCCCGATGCCGATGCCGCGAACTACCACAGGCCCCCACCCTTTTGGGGACCGCCCCGCCTCACGCTGGCCTCCTCAGGCCGCACAAAAGCCAAAACCAGTAGCGCCACCCACGACCAGACTTGCGTTTGCAAGTCCTTCGGAGACAGCCCCTAGCAGACCCCAGTCGGTTACACGACGGCCTCATTCGGCCAACCGCCGACCCCAGTCAGCCAACCGCCGACCCCAGTCGGCCAACTTCCGACCCTAATCGGCTTCCAGCCGTCCTCAGCCGGCCTCCCGCCGGCCCCAGTCAGCAAACCGCCAGGCCCAGGTGGCCCCCAGGCAGCCGCAATCGACCTCCAGCCAACCACAAACGGCCTCCAGCTGGCCTCAGTCGGCCTCTCGCCGGCCTCAGTCAGCATCCCGTCGGCCACAGCAAGCGACAAACAGACGCCCCACCACCCCAGGCCCGCACCAGAGATACATCACTCGGGCCGAGGTATTCGAGATATTGGTCGTGGTTATCCGAGAGCTCACAACCAACAACGACCCCATGACGGCCCTATCGGTCCTGATGCGCGAGTTGACGGCCTTCTAGGCCACACTCCCCATTACCTGAGGGTAGTTTACTGGAATCCCGGAGGCATACGCAGCCGCCTCAACGACCTCCGCTTGCTCGTCCAGTCGCAGGACGTACATATAGTCCTCCTGGGCGAGACTGCTGACGCTCCGTATGCCCCTACGCTTGCCCAACTTCGCCGTGTATCGCCGAGATGAGATCACCGATCTAGGCCGCTCTTACAGAGGCACGGCCGCGCTCGTTCGGCGTGATATAATACATAGCGAACTGCAATGGGCCGACTTCACTTCTATCCGCACTATAGGCGTGCGAATCCACGCGGCCGGAGGCAAAGTACGCCTCTTCGCTGCTTACAGACCACCAGGCTCTACGGTCTACAAGACCGACCTTGAGGCCCTATTCGACGGGACCCCGACGCTACTGGCAGGGGACCTAAACGCGAAACACCTGTCGTGGGGCTCACGCACCACGTCTACGGATGGCAGGAGGTTGTTGGAGGCGACGACTGATTTGGACATCGAGGTCGTGGGTCCACAGGCGCCGACTCACATCCCCACCAACGACGGCTGCCAGGGCGACGTAGTTGACATCGCTCTCCACCAGGCCCTGCGTTTCCCCAACAACATAGAGGTACTGTACGACATGGAAACGTACGTAGAGGACATTGATGCCGTGGTCCGGTCCATAACGGGCCGAATGCAAGAGGCCAAAGCCGCAGCCACCTCCACGTCCACCACCACAACCCACAGAAGGGAGAAACTGCCCCGCTACCTGCAGGCAAAATTACAAAAGAAGCGGAGCCTCTACCGCCTCTGGGCCCGCACCCGATGCCCACGAGTAAAGGCAGAGCTTAACAGGGCCACCGAGCAGCTGTCATGTGCCGTCAAGCTTTAGAGAGGCACCACCTGGGACCAGACGGTCGACCAGGCAGGTGAGAACCCCACAAGCCTGTATGCGCTAAACCGGGCCCTGACACGCACCGCCATCACTCCGTCTCCACTACTCGACGCCGACGGCCAGCGCCGTTACGCCGCGGCCGACAGGGCTCGCATACTGGCCGAACAACTAGTGGGGCAATTCACCCCAAACGCCCCGGCACCATCTGCTGCCGACCACCACTGCCAGACGGAAGAGGCAGCCTACAACTTCCTCCGTTCTCCACCGCCACCACTCAGCGGAGAAAATTTCATTTCACCAGCGGAGCTTAGAAAGGTCGCCGTGCGCCTAGATAACGCAAGGCACCGGGCTCCAACCATCTGCTCAGAAGGGGCACGGCAGCACTGGCCCAAATATATAATGCCATGCTGCGGACCCAACACTTTCCAACTGGAAAGAGGGACGGGTCATCATGCTCCCTAAACCAGGCAAGGACCGCCGACAGCCATCCAGCTACCGCTTCATCACCCTATTGTGCCACTTTGCGAAGCTGTTCGAGCGCCTAGTGCTTCGTCGAATCTGCCCCTGCGTCGAGCTCCGGACAGAGCTCACGCGAGTGTTGCACCACTGGACGGAAGCCCTCAACCTAGGCCACTGCACGGCCGGGGTATTTTTAGACATGGAGAAGGCCTTCGACCGTGTCTGGCACCCCGGCCTCATCATCAAGTGCCTGGCGACCAACATCCCGCCGGCCTTGATCAAATTAGTGGCCTCATTCCTAAAGGGCCGCACATTTCGCGTCGCGGTGGAGGACGCGACGACCACAGACAGACCCATTGCCGCCGGTGTACCGCAGGGAAGCTGTCTCTCCCCGCTGCTGTACGCCATATACACCGATGACATCCCCACTCTCAACGAACGCCTTCGGGAGTGGGAGCCCAGAGTTGAGCTCGCGCTGTACGCAGATGACAGCGCGTTTTACACTTCCTCGCCTTGGCCCAAGGCGGCAGCCCTCCGGATGCAGAAGCAATTGGGTCTGTTACCGCATTGGCTGGATAAATAGCGGATTACAGTCAACGTGGGGAAGACTGCCACTATACTGACCGGGGAAGCAAAGAAGCTCCCCAAAAAATTAGCGCTCCGAGGACAGACCATTGATTGGCAAAGCTCGGTGCGCTATCTTGGATTAACCATCGACCGGCGATTGAGCATGGTGGCGCAAGTGAAGCATGCCGCCGCTTCGGCGCGCACTGCCTGCGCCCTGCTCCGCCCAGTCCTCAACTCCAGCCTGCCACTCCGAACCAGAGTGGCTATCTACAAAACATACATTCGCTCGCGTCTCACCTATGCAGCCCCGGCTTGGCTAGCACTTTGCTCGGCCAGCCAGAGGCGGCTGTTAGAGACGCAGCAAACGATCGCTCTCCGGGTTATCACCGGGGCGGGTCGATATGTCCGAAACGACGACATCGCAAGGGACGTCAAGGTAAAGCCGGTAGAGGAGTTTGTGGCTGATATGGCGCGACGTACCTACGACCGCGCCGATAGCGGCCCCCACCTCCACCTTCAAAACATCGCAACGCGCAACGCTTGCCCACCCGTACCTCGGCGGACCCCCGCCCTGACCCGCGCCCTCCCGAGAGAGCTGATCGCCCCGGACAGAGACGCAGTCGCGCAGGCGAGCCGACCGGCCAGCCGCGCGACCCCCATAGGACACGACACCGCCGTGCAGGCAGGCCCATCGGCCAGCCCCGCGACCACCCGCTCTGCCCCGCTGCCGCCGCACACAAAGCCTAAGGGCTCGAGCGTGCCGCACAAGGCACCACCACCGGACTGACGCATCAAATTCTCACCTGTCCCTTCCAACCGCCTCTTTGACTAAACAAAGAGGCCGCTCCTCTGACCGTCCCGTATCAGACGCCACCGCTCGCTGGCACTCGCCGGGCCTCAGTCGCTATGACTGTCTCACTCGGTGCGGCTGACCGCGCTGAGGTGTGCGCCTCGGAAGTCGGAGTGAGCCATACTTCCCACGCCCTCATCCCATTCGTCGCAAGACGGCCGCACCGCGGCACCAAACACCGTGGGATTGACACCCCACGCAATGATGCAGCCGCCTGGGTCTTCTTGCCGTAAGACCCCGCCAGAAGCTCCAATTCGTAGCGGTCATGAGGGAGTTAATGGATCACTTTGTAAGGGCCCCTCATACCGGAATCCAGCTTGCCGGAACTCTGCGAACTCTTTCCGACAAAAACAAAGTCGCCCGCCC
Organism: Scoparia ambigualis; assembly: GCA_963921215.1. Taxonomy (NCBI): domain Eukaryota; kingdom Metazoa; phylum Arthropoda; class Insecta; order Lepidoptera; family Crambidae; genus Scoparia; species Scoparia ambigualis. Next base: position 17,870,694 of record OY992525.1, on the reverse strand, counting down.
ACGCCAAAGACACGAGGCCGTTTTCTATTTTCATTAACTCGTTGATCTTGCTGTTTCTGGTTCGCTACAATAAGTTCCGAAGCTCCTTGCCTCATCAAGGTAACCATTGCGCCGCGCGTATCGGCAGTTTCCAGAGCTACGTCTCTCACAAGAGCTCTCAGGACAGGAGTAGTAGCTTCGATTCCAATCAGGAGTTGTAAGGGCGAAGTTTTGGTCGTGGTTTGCTTAGTTATGTTAAGCGTTAATTGAATCTTCCACAGGACATCAGACCAACTCCTCCCCTTATTATTAACCTCGATACGTAGCATGTTTAAGACCGTTCGGCAATACCGTTCAGCCTGACCATTCTCATGGTGCATTTCGGGTGTTATTAAATGCGTTGCACACCCTAGCTCAGAAACCCAATTTTGAAAACTAGCACTTTCAAACATTCGACCCCGATCGGTCACAATTAAAGAAGGAGTGCCAAACAATGAAATAGAGTTAGTGAAAACGCGTTTTAAATCTTGACTGTCTTGTCTGTACAATACGTACAGCAAACAAAATTTGGAATAAGAATCTATTAGGACCAAGACATACTTAAAACCATTAGATTCCGGTAATGGGCCTAAAACGTCCATATGAACGACGGAAAAGGGGCTGTCGGGTTTGGTCCAAGATTCTATGGGCTGGTGCGGAGCCCGGGGAACTCTTTTATGTGAAAGACAAACTACGCAATGGTTAACATATTTCTTTACAAATTGTCTCAGACCAGGAAACCAGAAATGACGGAGGATAAGATCGACAGTCTTGTCTATGCCCAGATGTTCATGATCGTCATGAAAGACGCGTAAAAGACTAAGCCTGTGGCCGTTCGGTATGAAGCATAAAAGACGCGAATCCTCACCGGTAGGACTATACTTGTAGTATAAAAGATTGTTTTTAATCACATACCGGGAAGTATCTAATTGACCGTCTCTCGATTTCTCCATCAATTCCTGTGTTTCGGAATCAGCCGTTTTAGCAATTTGGGCCCAATTATTAGGTCGGCGAATATGAAAAACGTTTATCGGATTTCGACTTAAAAAGTCGGCATGTTGCATTAAAACCCCTTTGCGATACTCAATTGAAAAACGGAAATCCTGCATATAAACCCACCAACGGGCCACACGAGGTACGAAATCTTTTTTTCTTGCGGTTAATTTCAGTGAATTACAGTCTGTCACTATTTTGAAGTCGATGCCAATTAAATAGTGGCGGAAATGACGTAATGCATTAACTATGGCTAGCGTTTCGAGCTCGTAACTATGATATCGAGATTCAGCACCATGCGTTGCCCTACTAAAATAACCAACTACACGTTTTCGTTTCCCCTCGTGTTCTTGCAATAGAACGGCACCGTAACCAACTGCACTGGCGTCTGTATGGAGCTCAGTTGGCAACCCTGGGTCAAATATCGCGAGCACTGGCTCTCTGGTCAAACAGTCAATTACGTGATCACGCGCTGCGTCTTGTTCGTCACCCCAAATAAACGGTTGTCCCTTTTTCATGAGTTTTGCGATGCAGGCGGTTTTAGTTTTAGCAGCACATTTTAGTGGATCTTTATTTTCATGAGGTTAAGGTAGCTTTTGTAACGAATTTCATATTACCTACTGATAACGTTTAATTTTTTTTTTTACCATAACGTGCGAATAGAGGAGCACAAAATTTTATTTAATTTTTCTGTATTTTGTTACCATGTTTTTTAGTAAATAAATTGTTTTTGATTTCTGTTTCATAAGAATAAATACCTACGTATCCACTTTTTTGTCTAGCTAGACTGTAAGATCCCACTATAGGGAAAAGGTCTCTTCTCTTCTTCCTTCTAGTGATTCCAAAACATGGCCGTGCTGGCAAGTATCAAACCTGGTGATCGAGATCATCGCGCAATGTATTTTACCTAACTGTGCTTAATTTAACAAATTTGTTTTAGAGAAAGACAATCAATTATTGGTTGCGACGCAACGAGGAGACTGGAGGTGGCCTGTCGAGGCACAATCGGCAGCTCTACCAGCAGGCTACTACCACGGCACAGGATGCCGCTATTATTGCGGCCCATAATAATGAGCCATTCCTAAACACCCAATCAACAGCCTCAGCTTATAATGTAAGTTAATTATTCCTTACCTATATTTTACTAACGCTGGGGCCACCCCTATCGCGCTGGCGCGCTAATTCGACACGTCTGGCCGAACACTTCGTCTTAGCGCGATGCATCATCGCGTTAACGCGCTACTGTGTCGCGTAGTAAAGCGACAATGGAACACGAAGTTTTTTAGCGCGACAATTTTAGCGCGCTAATGTCACAGATTAAAGAAGAGCTAATGTGGCCCCAGCATAATAAAATAGTTTCTTTAGATATATTATTATTATCAGCAAAAAAGTAAATTGCATGCTAAAATAAACTGAATTGCATAAGTGAATAATAAAATTTCGTTCGCATTTTGTTTGTAGGTAAGTATTTTCTTATGTCCGTCTCTTGGATCCTGTCAAGGATCACAGACAGATATTTGCGTAAATAATATTATTGTATAGGTTGAAGAGTTTGTTGAGAAGAGAACTTTTTAAACGCGGGAGGTGAATTCAAATATTAGGTAGGTTTGTGGGCCATTAGGGAGCTCGATGGCGCAGCGGCTAGCGCGTTCGGCTTGCGATCTTGCCCGCTAAGCAACTTTCGCAATGCCGGGTCGCTGGATGGGTGACCAAATTAATAACATCTCGAGATCCTCCGTGCTTCGGAAGGCACTTTAAGCCGTTGGTCTCGGTTGTTGGTTGTTGTCATAAGATGACAGTCGTTAAAACCCAGCCAGCGTGGTGGGTTAGGGTCCGTTATCCCCTGTGCTTTTGTCCACGTGGGAGGCCTGTGCCCAGCATTAGGGCGCACAGGCGCTAAAGGCGGAGAGAAGGAAGAGCGTGGTAAAAAAAATGTTTTTCACCTATTAGATAAACATATTATCTTATGTCAGCGTCTTCGCGCTGCGTTTTTTCAGGTTAATATCCTATTTTCTCTCAAATTAGTTTAATAGCAAAAGCTAAAACTGATGCGTTTGGCGTTGAGGTCATTTCATTACTCATCATGCGGATAATTAGAAAATGCTAATCTGTGAAACAGAGCGGAGAGTAGTATTTTTTTTGGACATATTTATATTTATTAATCTATTTTAAATAAAAATTAATAAGTGACTTCCTACCTGTATACCAACTATATTGTATTGTATTATGTTACTAAAATATTTTAAGAAATTACAAACTAGGTGTTTTGTCTCAGGTATCAACCTCAACGATACGTCGAAGGCTGAAAGGATGGCGGGCTGAGGACGAGAGTTCCAGCCAAAAAAATTGATATGTCCCACAGTCTTCAGATTTTTTTTTTTGAAATGTTGATTTGCATCTATTTATGCATTTGTCAAGTAGTAAGAAGCTTCAATAAAAATATTTGTGATTTGACAAATATTCCTATTGAAGCTTCTTACTACCTACTTGACGTAAACACATAATATTTAAGATTTTTAAATGTTGAGAAAGGTAATTTCTACGAATGCTTAAGTATAAACGTACTTATACTTTATTAAATTATTGTTGTTAAATAGTTTGTAATATTTATTAAAACTCTTCAGATTTTTATTTTTATCTGATGATGAGAAACATTAGTTAAAAAATAAAGATAAAAATATATTAATTAAGTGCTGAATTTGAAATTGTATTCTTATAAAAATAGTACAGTTGTCTGATTTTTACACACACTAATTTTGACGTGACAACGTCTTATAAATTGGTTTGCCGGGTGACACTTCAAGAAACTGCGTTACGCTCCGCTCACGTTATGCGCTCACAATGAGAGCGAGTGAGAGGCACGCGTCCCTTCCACTCGGGCATGGTTAGCCCGCCTAAGAGCGAGAGAGACAGACATAAAAAGTGAAAGGCACGCGTCCCTTCCATATAATTCTTTGTATAAATAAATGTTTTAAATTGTTACTATTATTTCATCCTTCTTCCTACTATACGAATGAATATTCACATTAAAATTATTTTACCACTCAAAGTCGTTGTCACGTAAAACTTTCGCCCGTATACCGACTTTACAGGCAACCAATTTTTGCTTTAACTTTGTATCACTCGTGTATGCTAGTAAACTTATTATTATTGCGTATGGCAAAATTGATCCTCCTTGGATCATTTGTCTTCTTTTATGCCGCGACCACGCTTGTGCTTGCGCGGCGCGATTTGTTCGACGGATCTGCTACGCTACAATATAAGCGCTTGCACACCAAGCCAAACGCTCTATCCACACGTATGAATTTGCCAAGCGTGTGGAGCCGGCATTATAGACTCCTCAGCCAAGTCTAGTAATATTATTCTGCGGCCAAGCTTCTGCCGAATCCGTCATAGTGTGGAGCTCGTATATACCACCTGGGAAACGATGTAGGAGGCAGTGATTGATTACATGTGATAAGTAGAGTAAACTAGTAAACTATTTGGTTTAAGTGTTAATAGTTTGTTTAGATTATTTTAAGTAAGTTGTTAAAACATTTTTATCGTAAGTAAATAAAAACTTTTCGTACCTACCTAGAAAACTGTTTCTTTTTCCACTCAATATGATAATTATAACTCAATTTTTTTTGGTAATATTTTGTTTCTTGAAGGAACAGGCTAAAGTCAGAATCGGCAAAAAAGTCAGTCTGACTTTACCTAATTACTCACGAGGATGAGATTTCTTTGAAATACCTACTCAAATGTGCCGCTTTCCACTGAAATCAGTAGAATTCCATTTATCTAGCAACAAGGTTGTGATTGCAACTTTTTATTAAAAAACAACCAGTCTCAGAAAAGCCCAAATGGCATTCGAATTCATGACCTTCGGATTGCCGGTACACTGCTCTTACCGCTAATCTAGCGAGACCCCAGAAAACTTGTTGAACTTTTTCTAGTACTTTGATATTTACGCTGCAAGCCAGCGGTATTACGTCACTGTGAAGTTTACCCTCACAGTCGAAAGAAATCTTTTTCTAGTAGTTTGATATTTACGCTGCAAGCCAGCGGAATTACGTCAAGCTGTGAAGTTTACCCTCACAGTCGAAGGAAATACTACATAATGCAAGTATTTAACAATCTATAAAGACGTAAACAATTGCTTATAAATATCATTATTATTGAATTACTAGAAAAAATAACCAGTCTCAGGAAAGCTTGATTGCGATTCGAACCCCTGACCTTTGGATTGCCGGTCCACTGCTCTAGCCGCTAAGCTACCGAGACCCCAGAAAGACTTGTTGATTTTTTTATCCTATATAGCATTGTGAACGCAAAAATTTCAATAATAAAAAAAACCTATTGGTTGTTTGTTCAAAAATTTTTTTCATACACGAAAAATGTTGCATAAACAACCTTAGCGTTATGGAAATAAAGATGGCAAGTGGTGCTAACCCAGCGGCAAAGAAAATTATGTCGACGATTTTTTTGTATTTAGAAAACCCGTTTAGAGGCCTATTACCTACATCTCGACTGTGATTTTTGCGTAAAATGTCCATTTTCGCATTTTGTTGTAATTTTGCAGTTAAATTTATCGTTATTATCGAAATTGGATAATAAAATCATGCTTAATATTATTATTACAAATGTCGCGGCGAGCTGTGTTCAGACGGCCGGCGCATCGCATTTTGAGGTATTTTTGCAGTTGTATTTATCGTTTTTATCAAGTTTTTATCGAAATAGGATAATAAATTCATTATAAAATCTTTATTCATCATGAAGTAACGATTATTCTGGTATACATTTTGCTCAATAATATTATCGTAGATAGGAGAAATTCACAGGTAACTTAATGCGATTTTCGAAGTTTTTTGGTTTAAAATAAGATTTTTTTTACTATTTGGGTACAGTTTTTTGACAAACTAATTAAAGTTGTAGCTTGCTCAGATTTCCCAAACTGAGGTGAGTACGCTAGGCGTAACCTACGCCTAGCGTACTCACCAAACTATGTCTATAACTTTTGAACCATAAGGGTACTATTTATTTCCTTTGGGCACTATTTGGTACTATTTGGGTACAGTTTTTTGGCATTCTTGAAATAACAGAATTCCATGGTGAGTACGCCAGGCGTAGGTACACAAATCAATGATATCTAAAAACTCCGAGGCCGCTACGCACTATACGACTATATAAGAGATAACATTCTAATTTTTTTATTTCATTTGTTTAGAACAGTAGTTCAATCTAGGAGCTCAAAAAAGTGCCTTGGCGCATTTTATGAAAATCTTTCTCTGCAATTTTGGGTTTAATTAAATTAAAAAGTTAAGCAAAATTTACAAAAAGCGAGGCTGCTACGCACTATTCTAATAGCTATTCTACACTATTCAATAAGTCAAAATTGTTAATATATTTTGGTTTCTGAGATCCATAACGTCAAAATTGGCCATTAAACCTATTTACATGTAAATTTTCATTTTAATTAAAAAACGATGACATGGTTGTTTATTACACGAGTAGGTATAAATCCAAACGCGTTGCACCGCAGCGCCCACTGCAAAACAGAAATTCTTGAAACAATGTTTTTGCGCGCGACGAGTTCTCAAAAGCTGCAATATAAAAATTTCGGGCGCGCAGGCACAGACACAGACAGGTTGCGGTTGCGGTTCGCGCGGGGTGCGGTCGTAGTGACGTCAGAGCGCGGGTGCGCGGGGGGCACGCTCGCCAGTCCGAGAGAGACGAAGTAACAAAAATATACTGGACCCTCTCGCACGATTCTCCACGTACAACTTCAAACGGGTCAAAGTCCATTAAGGGTAGGTTGACGTGACGCCGAGTGTACTTGATAACTCTAGCGAGATTTTAATCAATGTAGACACAGATAGAGAGTTAGCTCGGCAAAGACTTTTACAAATTGCCGAAAAATTCAAAAAACATTTTGATTCTACGAGACAAAATAACCTAACATTTCACATAGGTGATTTGGTATATGTATCTCAGAACCATAGACGAAATGACAAGTTGTATCCTAAATTCAAAGGACTCTATGAAATAATATCCTTGCTACCAAACGATCGTTTTGCTTTGAGAGGAACTGGTAATTTACGATACATCGTGTTGCTAAAGAAAAATTACGATGTTGGCCAGGGCAAATGATTGATGAAAATATTGATTCAAACGATATCCCTAGTGTAAGTTAGATTATTTATTACAAATATTATTGTAAATACGAGAGTGATTATTTGAAACAGTAATTTATTACAGTTGAAATTTAAATATTTAAAATTAATAAGCCGCTGGACGACCGTTTACTTGTGTTAGGTTTTGTGGTAAACTATCGATTGAAATAATCGATTTAGTAGTATTTTAATTATGTTTAGTAGTTTTTAATTTATTGTACTGGTATCACCATGAAAGCAGGATTTCTTGGTTCCGACAAGATAGCGGATCGGGATTATTTTGCTGCATTAGGTTGAAAGTGCTGTGCGCTCTTATAAGGTATAGTGTGATCATGTAAAAACCATGAAACACAAAAAAAATATACTGAAAGTAATAGAAATGATTGTGCAGCAATGTAAATGGTTTTTATATTTGACTGTGATTTAAATAGTTAATAGTTATAGTCGGAGTCGAATTCATTTATTGCAAATTGTTCCGTAACAAATTAATATCACGACAAAATGTTTTTCAGTTCAAACAATTTATTTTTATTTTAGTATTTACAAAGCTTGGTTTTTGCAAAGCTTAAAGATTTGGTTTGTCTGCAAGTACAGTCCCAATTAATAGCAACTAGTCTGATTTTGATATTTAACACAATGATGTAGGTAAACATAAATAAAATCATCCACTAGAGAACGCGTGGGTTTATCTGCAGCACCGTAGATGGTTCATGCAATCATGCATAACTTCAGACTCAAACTTAGTTTTGTAATAACGTTTTCATTATTCCTGGGCTTAAAGTTGGAAATCTTTAGATCATGAAATATTGACTTAAAAGTGGTTTGGAAATGAAATTGTACTTACTATCGTTTGGAAGTGTTAGCGCTCGTATAGAAATTGATAATGTAGAAGCTGATATTATATTCCTGGTGGTTGGGGAAGAATTCCTAAAAGTACATTTGAAAGTCGTTAACTAAATAAAAACACGTGATTGTGCCTAAAAGCTCTGCTCTGTTCTTTTGGGCAATAAGGGGAAGAGTAGGTACCTATGCAACTTCTTTATTCCCACATAGGATCGTACCTGGTAGTCACAGTTTTTGGAATGACTGTAGTAAGTTTAGTTCGATAACCGGTCTCGCAGATCGCATTCACTAAAAACACTCAAGACAGTGACAGTTGTTGATCGAATGTTACACAGGGTTCACATGATAAATATTAACAATGAAACGCTAAAGATAATATACTTAGACAACTGAAATACTTTGTTTATAAATTTTTATTTATGTTCTATTTTAAATTATTACGAAAGTATTGGTTTAAATAGATTACGAAAGTTTAAAAATGTACATGACGTGTCCGTATGTTTTTGCACAGTGAATGTTTAATGAAATAGATATAATTAGAATATTGAATGTTGAATTCAATGAAAATCTTGGTTGGGATAAATTAATGAACGCTAAAAAGAAAGATACGATAGTGATACGATTAATTGAAATAGGAGCTTATATGATTTATGTAACGTAAAATGTAAATTTAATGAGTGAATTTCCTTATTGCTAAATATTTATTTATGAATTAATTTCTGTTTTGAAGATAATGAACAAACTGTTTGACAATTGTACGGAGAATCCCTGGTAGAAGTGGAAGACTTAGCAGAGATTTTTATAATTTACAATGGGAGCAGTATGGGAGAAATGTATGGGTTCACATAAGGGACTGTGTTTTCTTATTGATGTGGATTCATTTCTTATTTGGTTGGATTTATAATCCTGTGAGAACGTCGGATGTGTTTTTACAAGATTCATCGGTTGCTTAAATTTTAATGTTATTGTTTATCTTTACAATATACCTTATACGTTCTTATTCATTTAATTTGGCACTCGGTTATTTAATTGTGTACAGAGAACGTAGGATTACAAGATTCATTGGTGGCTTCAATTTTAACTGTTATTGTTTATCTTTACAATATACCTTATGAGTTCTTATTTAATTAATTTGGCACTCGGTGATTTGTGCACAGAGAACGTAGGATGAGTTTTTACAAGATTAATTGGTGGCTTAAATATTAATTGTTAATGTTTATCTTTATAATATCCCTTATAAGTTCTTATTCATTTAATTTGACACTCGGTGTTTGTGTACAGTTTAGGTAATGGTCATGGATCGGAGTGGGTGGAGTTTTCTGGTATTGGCCTTCAAACGATAATTATCAAATGTATAGATAAGCTTCCGAAGTTAAATTTTGAGAGAGAGATTAATTTTTCGTATTCATTTGTTTGTCTTAATAATAGGTTAGTCATATAAAACACTATTCATGCAGTTATATTTTATTATCTGAAAGTGCTATTTACAAGTTACTATTGAAATTGAAAAAGTGAATATTAAATTGATTCTCCTCCCTGCTAATCCTATGCAGGTAGGTGCCGAAACACCCATGCCCTGTGAGGAGCTGGGTGAGGTGGTAGGTCAACCCCCCCATGCGACCTATTAATTCACCCCTGCAACACCGGGCGGATAGCCTCGATCGTGCGGGTTCCGGCTTCTGGGGTTGTGAGGTACTCCTCCCATTGCCACACCGCCATGTCGTAGGCTATCCGCCTTGCAGTTTCGACCTCTGCCTGCACAGGATTGTTTCCCCGCGCACTTGCTTCTGCCCGGAACTCGTACACCTCGGTCAAGACCTTCGAGCTCCCATGGAAGCATGCTCCCAATGGCCGTAGCCGCCGCGAACGACACCGTACGGTAACCCCGGATTACTCGGATGGCCGCTGTCCTCTGCGGTCTCCGCAGGCAGGCGACGTTCCTCCTAGACAGCGAGTCCGACTACACCGGGGCACCATACAGGGCCATGCTCCTCAGCACCCCTGCGAAGAGTCTGCGGCAGCTATCGCCGGGACCTCCAATGTTAGGCAGAAGCCTTCCCAGGGCCATCGCCGATGGCCTCGAATTCCAGCGGCTATCAAGCGTGAGTCCCAGATACTTTATCCAGGACTCGACCCTGACAGGCACGCCCGCCACGCGGATATGCGCGTTGCTGGGGGGCTTGCCCCGGGGACCATGGAAGAGGATAGCCCCGGTTTTCGGCAACGCCACCTCCAGACCAAGAATCTGGATCGTAATTGGATGGGTTTAAAGTCGGTGTTTTCCTAGCCGCAATAATCGGATGGGTTTGCGGCTAGAAGAATGTAATAACCTGTTAGAATTTTGGATGGGTTTACAGGATTATTAGTCGGCGTTTTCCTAGCCGCAAGAATTGGGTGGGTTTGCGGCTAGGAGAATTAAATAATCCTGTAGAAATTGGATAGGTTTACAATAAAATGAAATAGTTTATTTGCTTTCAAACACAGGATTTTTGGTAACTTTTAATTTGTTTTTGAATCATGTAAGAGTTGGATAGGTTTGCAGGATATTAGTAGCTTATATTTTAAGTACTTTGTTTTATGTATAAGTTGTTAATGTATTGGTTGCTAATGTAAGTACTTACTGGGTTAATGTCTTGAATATTAGCGTGCCTTCCTGGCACCGTGTATGAAGACGTGATGAGAACATACACGAGGTCAGGATGGACGAGTGTAAGGGTCATTTAAAATCATTTGCATAATTCAATTTTAGTCTATTCTTAAATAGAACGATTGACAATGTATGATTTGACACATGTCATGTGTTGGGGCCTCGGGGGGAGAAGTAGGACGGCAGTCGGTGACTCGGTGAGTGAGTCTTTCTCGGCTGGGCGCTTGTACTGGACGGACTTGTAATGTAACCGAAACGGACGGATGACGGGAGGACTGTTTGTATAATGAAGGAGAATAAATGCTATCTGATATTGGCTACGTGGTTTACTGCACAAGCTAATTCATTAGCAGGGTTTCGAATATGTAGGCCGGAACATTGACTCTTAGGTTGGTAAAATAATTTATTTAAAGAAAAAAAAAGCTAACTAACTTCTAGCTAACTATCTAGATAGAAGTGGACGGCAGAGCCTCATCATCGATTGATCCTGAGTCCTGTAACAAGATAGCAAACTAATGATTACTTTTGAGTGCGTTTTATGAAGTTTAGACCAGGACAATTATGCTTGACTAACCCATAGAGAGATAATGTCTTTAGCTGCAGAAACAAAGGTTATTAGTAGCATTTCATTTTAGCGTGATCAGAGGATCTCGCGTTACTGGGGAATTTTACAATCTGGACGGAAGGCTGAACAGTAGAGTGGAAAACATAAAAAGTAACCAACTAGAGTTACAAACATTTGGGAGTTTACCATAATAATAATGTGTCTTGTGCGAGTGTAAAATTAAAAGTATCTAATGACATCATGGATCGGCAATATTGGGTCACACATATTGAGGTTCAGTAAATGTTGCTATAAAGGGGGAAATGGGGAAAATAGCTTAAGTGCTCGGTATAACCTTAAGTGACTTATTAAATATAGATTCGCCCGATATACAATATTGGTAGGCGTATAATATATACATATAGTATAAATCCGAAGGGCTAGGGCGGCGGACACTTGAATGGTTCCGTGGTTAAGGAATAGTACACATATAGTTACCCGTTAGGCTGTCGTGCTCACGGAGCTAGTAAATGCCTGTAGGCTTTAGAAGATAATACCGCGGCGGGAGAAAGAGGACCTCGATCACTATCGGCAGACACTAGTGGTAGATTGTCTCGCCAATGAGGAGTCACCTAGAAAAAAAAGGGAGAGGAAAATTAGTGTGTTCATATTAGGGGTTACGAAAGGAGGTCGCCGGTGCAAATTTTAATCATTTCGGAGTATGGAAGGAAAATGTTAATAAGGAAGGGTAGAAATGGGATAAAATAAGGAGAATTATTGAAATATCTTAGGATGAAGGGGGGTGGGATAACTGTAGGAAAAGAAAGAAAAGAGAGGTGTTAGTAATTAGGGGGAGGGGGGGAATTATATTAAGTCAGGAGAAGGAATGCCGCTGAAACTAAGACGGGAAGAGAAGTCAAGATAAGGGGATAAAGGGAAGTGGTCGCTAGCAGGAGGTGCAGAGGAAGCGGGTAGGATCTGAAAAGAAAAGGTTAACATTGGTTAAGGAGGGTTAAGGCAAAATAAACGGGAAAGAAAAAAAAGGAGGAAAGATATATAATAATAATAAATAAATAAGGAAATAAAAATGAGTACACAGTAGCAAGTGCAAGGCGAAGGAAGGAAAGAGAACTTACAGCAGGGGGAATTTGGGGAGAGAAAACGATGATGGTAGGGCCAGGTGAAGTCGACGATGCAGCTGTCTGGTCTAGGAGGAAAGTCAGGAGATGTTGGTATGCTAGGAAGGTTGGATCCGACAGGGTGTTAAATTTTGGATAGGATAAGAGATCGGGAGGTATGGATGGAAGCGGAAGGTGCTATGGGGTTCTGAAAAAAAATCAAAACATATAGTCAGGATGTGTAGAGTCGAAGCGTGGAGAAGTAGGCGGAACGAGAGGGTTGACAATACTTACCAAGGATGAGCGGCGAAAATACTGAGCCCGGGTGGACAGTTTCCGGGTGAGCATGGTAATGGTGAGGGCTTCTGCAGAGGGGCATGAGGCGTTGTACATAGCGATGAGCTCGTGTTTGTTTCGGCGGCGGATGGAGTAGGAAGAATACTGAGGGTCTTTTGGGTTGGATATGGCAGGGAAGTAGGTCAGAAGAGATTCTAGTAATTGATCAGGCATGATGAGAAAAGAAAAAAAAAGTAAATTAAACAAAGCAGATTATAGGACGCTGGGATTAGGTTAGCAGGAAAGAGAAATGGCGCCAAAAATAGTATGTTAGCGCCAGGGGGGCGCAGTAACATGCGACGTAATTAGGGGTGTGGACCCAGGACAAAAGGTTTGGTTAGGTTGCGGAAATGAGGGCATGCGACTTACTTGGTAGATGATTGGTGGGGGCAAGGCAGGAGACGGGGCAGCGATGTAAGCGATTCCTGACGCACAGTCACTTCACTTATTTCCCTTAAGGCTAACACAGGCAATGTCAATAAGTCCAAGGCGACAGAGGGGGCGAATCGTCCGTACGTCTAGCGATCAGCTGTTTTGTCCGCGCGCGGTAGATAGCTGGAGACGAATTGGCGCGGTCTGCTTACGAAGCGAGCGGCCGCGGGTCGCGCAGCGGTGGCGCCGCGGCAGATAGGCGGACGCAGTCGTCAACAACCGTTGAGTCAACCGCCTTACAGATGGCGGTATAATTTGAATAGGCGTCCCGGCTTTGGCGGGAACATCCTCCGGGGCCCAGGGTGGGCTCATCCAATGGGAGCCTGGCGATCCGGAATACAGGCCTCCGAAGATGTCCATTCGCGGTGTCCAGGTCCACCACCCGCACGACGCCATCCTTCCCAGGCAGGGTGCGAGCAATGCGCCCCAGTCTCCATTGGAGGGCAGGCAGGTTGTCCTCCTTGATGAAGACTAGCTCGCCAACTCGGGGAGGGGAGGATGGGGACAACCATTTGGAGCGGGTTTGGAGGGTGTGAAGGTAGGACTGGGTCTACAGCGTCCAGAAGCGCTGGGAAAGGGCCTGTACCATTTGGAATCGCCTACGTGTGGAAATCGGCCTATTTCTTTTCTTTATTTCTTTATTTCTTTATTCAAATTAACTTAATAATTAAGCACTTTTGAATCGTCTATATTTTCCTACCACCTCCAGACTTTTTTACTGACAAGAAGAACAGGCGCAAAAAACTTGTCAGCTTTAACAGATATAAGTAACGATATTTACAAACCTAAATATATCGTTACCAAATACAGTACAATAGGATTAAACAAAAAAGTACGAAGTTACGATGTTATATCATTTCCACGCATTTCGGTCTTTTAGATAATCGTCTACTTTATAATAACCTTTACCCTTAAGCGTTTCTTTAACATGGTTTTTAAATTCATGCAAATTAAGATCAATAACTTGTTGTGGAACTTTATTAAAAAAGGCTATTCCTTTCCCCATAAACGAACCTCTAGTTTTTGCAAGCCTCAGTCTTGGAACGGCAAGTTTATCTTTATTTCTTGTATTAAACTGGTGATTATCTCTGTTCTTAGTAAATGAATCCAAGTGTTTCCTTATGTATACTAAATTTTCACATATGTATTGACCTGCCAAAGTTAATATATTTATTTCTTTAAACAATTCTCTTAGGGAATCTCTCCGCCGAAGATTATATATAGCGCGACCAGCTCTTTTTTGGAGCACAAAAATAGTTTCAATACTGGCAGCTGAGCCCCACAATAGGAGTCCATAAGCCATCACACTATGAAAATAACTAAAATATACCAACCTTGCCGTTTCAATATCAGTTAAAAGCCTTATTTTCTTAACAACGAAAGCCGCGGAACTAAGTCTACTTGACAAGGCTTCAATATGAGGATCCCATTGCAGTCCTGTATCAAGTGTAACACCTAGAAATTTTGTACTATTAATAAACTCGACTTCATCATCATTCAAATTAATATTTAGTTTTACCTGCTCAACATTAGGTAATAAAAAAATTACACCTTTAGTTTTTTTTAGGGTTGAGTGCTAAATTGTTACTATTAAACCAGTAAGAAACTTTAGAGAGGGCGCTATTTACTTCGTCCGAACAGTTGTCACTTCTGTTGACTTTGAAGAGTAAAGAAGTATCATCCGCAAAAAGCACTGTCTCACATAAATTATTTGCGTAGTTAGGAAGATCATTTATATAAATTAAAAACAGCAATGGGCCCAGTATTGATCCCTGTGGCACGCCAATATTGATGGCGGCTCCAGTAGACACAGTTCTATTAATCACTACTTTCTGGGTTGTTTTTTTTGTACAAATAAGATTTCATAAGGCTAACCGATTTATCAGAGACACCAAAATGTTCTAACTTCTTTAATAGTGTTGTAACGGTACAGAATGAATGGTATCCGTCCGTTAGTAAGGAATGTGTGGGAGTAGCATTAAAATAAATATTAATGCGTAGCACCATTAATATAATAAGCATGAAAAAGGGAATAATAAACTAGTTCAGAATAATGGTCAATGGTCTAGCGCTTTATCTTTATTTTGAATTTCGCGGGGACTGCTCTGCGCGTCCCTTGCGACATAGGCGGCGTCTAGCGGAAGTCATTTATTTGGGCTTCGCGTAAGGTTGCTAGGTTGACTAGGACCGTATTTTATTTTGAATTTCGCGGGGACTGCTCTGCGCGTCCCTTGCGACATAGGCGGCGTCTAGCGGAAGTCATTTATTTGGGCTTCGCGTAAGGTTGCTAGGTTGACTAGGACCGTATTTTATTTTGAGTTTCGCGGGGACTGCTCTGGGGTCGGCAAAGTGGTTCACCTACGGGCGGACGCCATCTATGGTCGGAATACGGAACTTTTGATAGTTTCCCAAAATATAGGATTATTGGCTTAAGTGAAGGATTATTAAGAGGAAAGTGTTAATAGAAGGCTATATTTAGATATTCAAAGATGAAATATTGGCTGTCGTACGAGATTTGGTTAGATTATGGAAAAATTTTAGAATTGCGCGGCGGAAGCGG
Source organism: Scoparia ambigualis (assembly GCA_963921215.1). NCBI lineage: Eukaryota > Metazoa > Arthropoda > Insecta > Lepidoptera > Crambidae > Scoparia > Scoparia ambigualis. Next base: position 17,855,051 of record OY992525.1, on the reverse strand, counting down.
CAATGAGCGAGCGAGAGGTTGAGAAAAAGACAGAAAGAGAGGTCGGATGATAGCTCCACGTGGCGCGACGCGAAGGCGGGGGGGCATCGGGGAAGCGGCTAGCGATTGGTTGAGGGAAGAAAAGCGGTCTCGCGCGGAAAAATGGGAAGGCGCGTGGCGGGAAAGTTAAGATACTTGGGAAAAGAGCGGAAAATTAAGGACATTCAATTTTGGGACATCGGCGGTGCGGTCCAACTTAAGAGTGCGGTACTACTCATACGGGGAAAATAGTGTCCGAGCTTTGATAGTGCGCTAAGTGATATTCGAGCTGCGATATTAATTAAGATTTGTGAAATTGAAAGTTATTAATAAAGTAAACTATTGCGATCGCAACTCGAATCCGTTAACGGAATGAAGTATTCTGGGGTACATCGGCGGAAACGAATCACGGTGGCAACAAAAACCTATGTACCTTTCAACAGACTTCGGTCTGGATGATCTTTGATTGTATTTAATAAGATCGGCGTTTTACACTATTACGCTAAACAATACACTATCTTCGACGGAGTAATGGGGGAGAGACAGTTGTCTCCCTAGTGAAAGTTGAAGATAGGTCAGACACCATTTAGCTGGAGGTAGACACGTATGACCCAGTCCAATCTCGAGTCTACCTCCGTACATACAGTGTAGTGATAGGAAAATAACACACTGAGTATACTGGCTCGACTGATAGAACATTTAGGAGTTAGTTGCTTTCAGGGGCAATGCGACTCTCACCACACATCACGAATTTAAGTTAAATGTGGCTTGGCCTAGTTTGCAAGGTACACAAAAAAGGGACTGTTAGTTCGACAAAATATAGGCATTTTCAAGTGAGGAAAGTTGTAGGAATCTATAGGTAGGCGGAAATATATATGGTTAGTTATTAATTCAGACTAATAAGGTAGGGATAATTAAGTTACGGCGCTAAATAAAATTATGATGAAGTGATGTGGGTCCTAGCTAGGCAAGTAATCTGTTACCGCAGGCCGATAAAATTCTAATTGTTTTCCTAAAGTTGTTACCAATTAATTATTCATTTTAAATAATTAACAGAAGTATGATAATATTGTACGATCATTACTTTGGAGTACCTAAAAGTCTAGACTGGTTTCCTATTACAAGAAAAATACTAAAAAGTTATAGCAAATAAGCTTAGCCGTACTGTGATGTTTGATTTCTAATGCTGAAATGACCAAACAGGCATTTTTTAGCTTTCCCTGGGATGCAATACGATCTCATATCGCTACACTCTTCAAGGTGTTAAAGTTTTACATCCGATACCTTAGCAAAAATAAGCTGATACAAACTGAACAACTAAAACCAGTTTAGAACCTAGGATAAGTCGTTGAAAGAAGACATTGCAAGCTATGAGCTTCTAATAATCTGAAACATAGAAATAATTGATTGATAACAACCAGCTAATTAGCCTGACAATGGTCTACTAATACCATTTGAATAGACCTCTTAAGATATGTAAGTACTTACTTCTAATAATATGAAACATAGAAATATTTGATGGGAACAATCTAATCAATCAGACTAATACCTAGTACAGTCTAATTTATACTTATTAAAGTGAGTAAAAGATAACTTCTAAATGTAATTTATTTAATGATTAACAGTGATAATTAACTACCTACTAAAGGTATACTAACTATGATTTAGTAGTCTATCAAATTAACCACTCAGTCTGAGAGACAGAGGGTGTAAGTTAATGGAAAAATAATTAACTACATTCACTCCCTAAAAGTCAGGGATGTTGAATAAATTAGGCATCTTTCAATAAACTTGAGATGTATTTATACTTTATAAGATCTGTATAATGAACACTAAGAGTAATCCAAAGTAATTTACTTCAAATGATAGTATTCTATTTCAGTTCACTTCCTAAAGTCAAGGATATTGAATGAATTAAACATCCTTTAATAAACTTAAGATGTGATAATCTGCCAATGCAGCCAATCCAATGTAGTTATATTGGAGCTTTATAATAAATACTAAGAATAAATAAAAGTAGTTTTACCTGTATTAATAGCATTCTACTTTAGCCACCGCCTGAATTGGCGTTTTATTAAATTATCCACCCTTTACGGAACTGAATATAAGTTATTGCATTGAATAATTAAGTTCTTAATGTGAAAAGGATATTTGGATGATAGCAAGCCTTGAGATAAACTCTATTGATTTATGTGGAATAATAAGAATTTAAATTGCTAACACATAGTTCATAATGTAAAATGAAATTAAATTTGAGGAGAGATGTAAATTCTCAGTTAAAGAATTAAAGGCACAAGCTAATAATTAAAGTTAAAGCCAATGTGACGGAACTGTAATTAAACCATGAGATGTACAGTACGCTATGGAGCGGTGGTGGGGCTCATAAATTGCACCAGGCTTCTTATGTATCATGCTACTGATAATAAATAATAATACCTACAAGCTAAGCTATCATCTGATTACCTTTGAGTGGTTACAAATCTTCCCCGCAGCTGCAGTGAAGGATTTAGGTCACAGTTCAGACGGAGTCATTGCTAGGCTACACATATTTATGTTAGGATTTATAGACTGGTAGGTAATTAGGTCAGGAGAAAATAATTTAACACAGGGATAAGCCAATTACTAAACTTTCACGAAAGAACTTGAGTTACTTAAATGCGGTTAACAACGGAGGGTTCACTAGACGATCTGGCCAAAATAGTAGTTATTATAATATTACATTGCTTGACTGAAATTCACTGCAAATAGAATTAAGCTATGCTAAGGTTCCATCTTCATACAAACGCTACACACTCTACAAAACTCCAGACACAACCATTAGATTGTAGATAAATTAGGTTAATTAGTTTTAAGAATTAGATAATAATTTAAGTTAAGGTAAAGCGGCGAGGATGTGTGTATGTATTATAAGCTAGCTAGGCATATAGGTGTGAAAGGCATTAGATTTAGGTTTAGATTTAGGTGTAGAAATTTATAATAAGGGGGGGGAGGTTACAAATTGGTAAGCCATGACCAGGATCAGAAAGTTAAGTTATAAATTATCATTAATATAGTTGTATTGGATTTCAGTCAAGCGGTAATACTTTAATTTAGAAGTGGGATTTTTCCCACAAATTGTTGTCGTGTTGCGATGCGTGAGTTTAGAATTGGCTTAATAGGGAATAATTCAATGAAGATTAATTAATTCAGAGATATTGAAGAATTATAATTTGACACTTTTCACAATAAACGTTGTTATCTTCTAAAGTTGATTCATACACTTTGTATTACGGGCTCTTGATAATGGGTGAATTATAATTTGACACTTTTCACAATAAACGTTGTTATCTTCTAAAGTTGATTCATACACTTTGTATTACGGGCTCTTGATAATGGGTGAATTATAATTTGACACTTTTCACAATAAACGTTGTTATCTTCTAAAGTTGATTCATACACTTTGTATTACGGGTTCTTGATAATAGATTAAGACCAATATTGTAGACAGTCGCAATGAGAGCTGGAGCTAAAATTTTGTTGTACGAAATCTGTAACAAAAAGATTTTCAGGTTAGGTTAAAGGTCAAAGGAGATAAAACTACAAAACAATAATGTAATGAGTATTATTTGAAATACAATACCTTTCAGTCATTATCTTTTTCTTCTTTATTTAATGGCGGAGTTCGCCAGCATCAGGTACCGTGCGGCTGTTAGGCGTTGTTGTTTTTCCAAAGTTTAATGAGTGAACAAAGTACTTAGATATAGTCAATAACCAAACTATTCCGGGAGTATTAATTTTAAAACTGTTGAGTTATCTGTGAATACTGAAACCTTTAGTAATTGTTTTCTATGAATACTGAAACCAGGTATCCAATTTTTGATAGGACGCTAATATATTATTTGTTGACGTTAGGAGCTATGGTAACTGTAGTTTTGTTTCTATTCCTGGTGATAGATTTCATATAGGCATAGGCAACTGGTTCATACAGCCTTGTGTTGAGTTATTTTTAGGATCGTAAAAAGTCGATAGGGTGACATAGTTCAACATTTATTGATTTAGAAAGATTTGTAGAATAGGGGGCGGTTTAATTATTATTGCTGTCGGATGGGAAGGCAAGGGGGCGAGATTGGACAGAATTAACCAACTTAATTATTGCTGGATTCAATTTATATTATAGGATGGCGATATGCTGTACAATATAATAAAGTTATGACGCTAACAGCATAATATAAAACTAATAATAATTATATTTTGACTAATAATCGTTGAGCGATTGCGGTTTTTTAGTTGATGTGCTATTCCACGTATTATAATTTATTTTGTTGGTTATGTTAGAGAAAAAAAAAAATTATAATAGTGTACTTGAGTCTCACATCTGAAATCCATAGAGTAGTTTTAGGCTAGTCAGGGACTATTAAATCATTTGTCTATGGTTGGACCATAGACATATGATTTAGCTAGACCATAAACAATCTAGAATTAGGAATGATTATAAAACATGACGTCATAAAACCAATCGGAGAGGAAACTTCCTTATCGCGTAATCATATGATTTTGTTAGAGCAAGCGGAATCACCTGTTATTTTCCATACCTGTTATTTTTAATACCTGCGATTTTTACATTGAAAGAGATTTTCCTAATACTTATCACGTAGTAGATTAGAATGCAATGACATGGGCAATGCCGCTTCATTTTGTTAGTTCGCTAAAATCCTAGGAAAAGTAACATAAAATAGTATTACGGTTCAAAATACACGCGTTGATGAGGAATCGCGATTATAAGTAATAACAAGTAGCAGGGATGTCATGTAGGGGATAGAATCATATGACTATTCATTGCTAGTAGGAATTTTGGTTTAAAAGCAACGTAGTTTGGGATGCATAATGTAAACGGATAAATACGTCTAGTAGGCGATAAAAGTCGTTACCGTCTGGAAACAACTATCTAATATCTACTCTATTGTGGGGAGGTTACTTATTAGCGAGGCTAGATGGCGTTGGGTTACCAATAAAAGATTTTATTTTGGATGATGGTAAAAGCGTGCTGTCTAATAATAATATGTATAATTGAAATACTCTTGCAGCGTTGTAATTAGTCGTTACCGGTAATCATTGCTTCTTACCGTATAGTTGAAATCGTGATAAATAGTTAATTATGAAGATTTATAAAGGATTATTATTAGCTTAAGATGAGGTTAACGTACGCAGAGGTAAAGCTCGTTGGGCACAGCTTACTATACCTACTTACCTAATATTATCAGTTGTGAGTTACCTAGAGATATCTAAGTCGGGAGAGCGGTGAAAAGAAAAGACTTTACTACATGACTAATTAGTTAGGATAGGTAGAGATAGATAAATCATTAAATTCACTGGGTTGGATTAGCCTATTAAGAAGGGTACCTTGCACAATTGTCTATCTCCGTTGAACGATTAAGATGTTGAAAAAAAAAATAATAATAATAGTAGAAAGAAAATATATATAGTTGACTGGCTTGAAGTCGAGATTTAACTGCAAAATTAACGAGTTATAGCACTGTTATGCTATAGTGATAACAATAGCGTATGTTATCACATCAATTATAAAGGCGAGTTGCGGGCGGATGTCACGTCATAATCAATAGTTAACTCGTTTTATTATTTTAAAAGTTAACGCAAGCTACTTATAAAACAGTGATCGATTTTATATACCACAATTTTAAGTTGTAGGATAAATTTAAACTCATAGTCCGCAGAAACATTCAAGCCGGAAATAAAGCGATGATATTGCGAGCTGAGAATAAATTTCTTAGTGTAAACTTTATTAATAAGTAAATCCCTGATATTGCGTTATCAAGATTACAATACAAAATTAACTATCACAATTCGAATCATCCAAAGTAATTATTTAGATGTTGTCTCGCGTCGACAGGTACAAATTTTAATTTAGATGGGTAAAGACATTAGAACTGAAATGGGTTTCGGATGTGTGACGTTCTTAGGACACGTACTGTTTAGTAGCATAATTTAAATTTAGTAAAATCGGCCGTATTGGACATATTTCGTTTGGCGGATATATATATTTAACCGAGGTTATCGTGGAGGTAAGCATAGTTCAAAGTTTACTAAACCCGACCTAGAGTCATAGCCTATCTTTATATGTCAGAAGAAAATAATAAATTTATAAGTAGTAGATTTTAAAGTCAATAGTAAATTTATTTTCCCGAGGTGCGACCTGAAACCTAGTTCACACTAGGCCATTCAAATACTTTAACCGGTAATGTTGATTATAATAAATAAAGATGTTCGAGATTTATAATAATATTCTAATACTGCTATATTAAAATTGTTATTATGAAGTTAAATAGGTTTGCTTAACAATTGGCAAATAATTATTAACTCAAGAATTTGTTTAGTACAAAGTAAATGTCTACAGGTTTAGAAATGATAGGACGAACGAAACGCGTTTGACTTGTGGAAGGTCAGCGCAGACTGTCAAAGCGGTATTATCTTGTTTTGGTTATTTATTATATTAATATGAATTGCTAGAATTCTTAAATAATCTAGATTATTGGCATCTAATATGTACGTGATGAAATTGTAGATGATTAAAATTAGTGCTAAGGTAGGTTATTGTCGAAGTTATGGCACAACCTTAAAATTGTTAGTTAATGTGAACTGCATGTTGCATCTAGATTGTTTTATACAAACTAATTAATTGACAGTTTTCACATATGTAGGCCGGGACATTGAGTTGATGAAATAGTGTTATCAAAATCATTCATCACGGAAAGATAAAGATATTTTATTTGCAAGTGTGAATACAAAAGTTTAGTTCGGTTAGTATTATTCGGTTCTAGTCTAGTTTTGTGGTAGCGTTTTACCTAGGGTTTTCTAAATTATAGGAAATTAAATATTAATTGTCTGTTGTTGTCTTCTACGTTAGAGAAGGAACGGAGAAAGATAAGGGGGACTCATTTTGTTATAGTCAGCTGTATGATAGATAATCCTCCTAGTAAATATTTCTTGTGATTGCGGTAGCAACATAGAGTGTTTATAGGATGTTTTGTTCATTAACTAATTATCTTCACCGCAGCTGTGGATAGGGATGGCTAAAGTATGTGAACAGGGGTGGAGAAGATAGGTCATTATAAATTAAAATAAATACTTGAATTGCAATATGCCTGACTAAATAGTGCGAAGAGATGGAGTAACTATGTTAGAGAAATTCTCTATTGCATAATATTCGAACTTTTGACATTTTCAATTGTAACTTTAGAATTTTGATTAGAGTATTTAACTAAGCGGGTCCAACGAAGAAGGCATGCTGAAAGCGAGGTCTTTGGTCGTCTATGCACACAATAAAATTATAGATGACACAAGGGAGCATTCTTAATTGGCACTGTTAAATTAGTAAAAGTAGCTTGTTTAGGGTGTTCGAATATTTTTAGTCGCACTGGGCACAAATAGAACTTAGTTAAGCGTGTAGGTTGTTTGATTTACCTGGTGAAGTAATTGAATCGAAGTTTCGGAACTGTGCTGTAGAAGTGGGAATTACACAGCACACAATAAAATTAAGTGGTTTCCATTTAGCTTCATTTCCTAAACTAGCCTTTCTTAAAGTTGCGGAAATTCTGCTGTAAGGTGGTTCCTTTGGGGGCGTCTTGTGAAGTCTAAATCAGGACAATTATACTTGACTAACCTATAGAGAGATAATGTCTTAGGCTGCAGAAACAGAGGCCATTGATGGCATTTCATTTTGGCGTGGTCAGGGGATCTCGTGTTGCTGGGGAATTTTACCATCTGGACGGAAGGCTGAAAAGTAAAGTAGAATGCATAATGTGTAACCGATTAGAGTTACAAACATTCGGGAGATTACCATCTTAATAATGTGTCTAGTGCGAGTGTAAAGTTAAAATCATCAAAAAAAAAAAAAAAAAAAAATATTAGCACTATTGAATCACGCAGTTTGGAATTCAGTAAATATGAAAAGGAACTTACGATATTAATTACCATGAATACTAAGACGAAGTGTCACCTTTAATGACTTATTATTTACCGATTTGACCGATTATTAGTAATATAAAAGGTAGGAAGTTAAGTAGAGTTGTGGGGGCGGATAAGATAGTTACCGGTCTGTTTAATTTAATAAGAAAATTATATTTTTCAAAGGTATAGGAAAGTAAGGGGATATTGACGTATTATATTTTAGCAAATGAGACTAAATGTTGTCTTTCGTACATAGTAATAACTAGGGATGAGACATAGTTACTAGATAGGTTTTGGCATAAGTATTTGCTTATACGTATAAGCTCAGTACTTGTCAATTAGTATACAATGTCCAACGCGTACCGGGGTATTAACAAGTACTTATCGATGACGCATACATTGACAGTTAGATATACATAGCACACAAACTTCTAATAGATCTGAACTACGGGGTAGCTAGTTCAAAACTCAAGGACGTGTTTCGAGATGCGTACCCCCTTAGAGTGAATGAGTTTTTCCTAAGTATTTACGATCGACAACCTTATTGTAAGGCGTTAAGACCTCTATTTGTATGCACGGTGAGTGGGTGTCACTGCGTACCGGACGGAAGCGAGTCTAGTATTCTATCTCGGTTATTTGTAGGATTAGACATTAGATGTATCTCATCTAAAATAAAGTTATAACTCTTGGGCGATGATGGTATGCCTACTGGTTTTGGTTGATATGGGGGTTTGGTTAAGATTTCTTATCCGCGGAGAGGAAAATAGGTTTCCGTTAAAAGAAGTAGCTAATTAGGAATTGTGGAGGACGCGGGTTCGATCCCTGCCTGAGGTAGACAATTGTTCCGACGTTTCGTTATCTTAAGTAATTATATAAGCTAAGATGAGATTGGTAGCGTTGAAGTATGAAGGAAAGTTTTAATTCAAATTATTAATAATTATTCATTAACCTAGTTGGAACTAAAACCATGACGGCGAAGTGGTTGATGCTTCACCCACGAAAGATCCCAGGTTCGATCCCTAGGTTGCAACATTTAGATGCGAAACAAGTTGTAAGAAAAGACGTAAGTTAAAAGAAGGCCATGATGACAGATGTACTTGAAATTATTCTAGGAAAATAATTTAAAGAATAGAATAATTGAATGGTTAGGAAGATGTTATAAACTTACGTCGGAATCGTCATAGAGTTGAAGAGTTTTCGCTAGGGGGCGTTAGTAGACAGCGCAAGAGACTGTTATATTGATTTATATTATATTATGATTTGTTGTTATGATGGTAAACAAAAGGCAAATCATTATTCGGAGGTTGTGTATGATTAGAGAAATGGTAGATGTCTAAGTTATTGGGAAGTATTTACCGAAACTAAGTTTACTGGGATTTCGTTTCGAACACGAGAACTGGGTATGCGATTATGATTTTGTGTCAGTTGAATAGAATGAGGGGTGTGGGCTATTTTGCAATAAGAAAGCTTATGGAGGAAGGAGTCATTAGGGATTTGGGGAGGAACTATAAACAGTAGGAATATCTTTGAGGGCTAGGATGACAATGAGGTTGGCAAGGAAGGACGTGCTATTTTGTACTTAATTAAGTACAGGGTTAAGATATAATTCGCCGCAGATAAGAGTGGTACTTTATCTGCTTAAATTCTATCGGGGGCGGCTGTAACGGTACAGAATGAATGGTATCCGTCCGTTAGTAAGGAATGTGTGGGAGTAGCATTAAAATAAATATTAATGCGTAGCACCATTAATATAATAAGCATGAAAAAGGGAATAATAAACTAGTTCAGAATAATGGTCAATGGTCTAGCGCTTTATCTTTATTTTGAATTTCGCGGGGACTGCTCTGCGCGTCCCTTGCGACATAGGCGGCGTCTAGCGGAAGTCATTTATTTGGGCTTCGCGTAAGGTTGCTAGGTTGACTAGAACCGTATTTTATTTTGAATTTCGCGGGGACTGCTCTGCGCGTCCCTTGCGACATAGGCGGCGTCTAGCGGAAGTCATTTATTTGGGCTTCGCGTAAGGTTGCTAGGTTGACTAGGACCGTATTTTATTTTGAGTTTCGCGGGGACTGCTCTGGGGTCGGCAAAGTGGTTCACCTACGGGCGGACGCCATCTATGGTCGGAATACGGAACTTTTGATAGTTTCCCAAAATATAGGATTATTGGCTTAAGTGAAGGATTATTAAGAGGAAAGTGTTAATAGAAGGCTATATTTAGATATTCAAAGATGAAATATTGGCTGTCGTACGAGATTTGGTTAGATTATGGAAAAATTTTAGAATTGCGCGGCGGAAGCGGCAATGAGCGAGCGAGAGGTTGAGAAAAAGACAGAAAGAGAGGTCGGATGATAGCTCCACGTGGCGCGACGCGAAGGCGGGGGGGCATCGGGGAAGCGGCTAGCGATTGGTTGAGGGAAGAAAAGCGGTCTCGCGCGGAAAAATGGGAAGGCGCGTGGCGGGAAAGTTAAGATACTTGGGAAAAGAGCGGAAAATTAAGGACATTCAATTTTGGGACATCGGCGGTGCGGTCCAACTTAAGAGTGCGGTACTACTCATACGGGGAAAATAGTGTCCGAGCTTTGATAGTGCGCTAAGTGATATTCGAGCTGCGATATTAATTAAGATTTGTGAAATTGAAAGTTATTAATAAAGTAAACTATTGCGATCGCAACTCGAATCCGTTAACGGAATGAAGTATTCTGGGGTACATCGGCGGAAACGAATCACGGTGGCAACAAAAACCTATGTACCTTTCAACAGACTTCGGTCTGGATGATCTTTGATTGTATTTAATAAGATCGGCGTTTTACACTATTACGCTAAACAATACACTATCTTCGACGGAGTAATGGGGGAGAGACAGTTGTCTCCCTAGTGAAAGTTGAAGATAGGTCAGACACCATTTAGCTGGAGGTAGACACGTATGACCCAGTCCAATCTCGAGTCTACCTCCGTACATACAGTGTAGTGATAGGAAAATAACACACTGAGTATACTGGCTCGACTGATAGAACATTTAGGAGTTAGTTGCTTTCAGGGGCAATGCGACTCTCACCACACATCACGAATTTAAGTTAAATGTGGCTTGGCCTAGTTTGCAAGGTACACAAAAAAGGGACTGTTAGTTCGACAAAATATAGGCATTTTCAAGTGAGGAAAGTTGTAGGAATCTATAGGTAGGCGGAAATATATATGGTTAGTTATTAATTCAGACTAATAAGGTAGGGATAATTAAGTTACGGCGCTAAATAAAATTATGATGAAGTGATGTGGGTCCTAGCTAGGCAAGTAATCTGTTACCGCAGGCCGATAAAATTCTAATTGTTTTCCTAAAGTTGTTACCAATTAATTATTCATTTTAAATAATTAACAGAAGTATGATAATATTGTACGATCATTACTTTGGAGTACCTAAAAGTCTAGACTGGTTTCCTATTACAAGAAAAATACTAAAAAGTTATAGCAAATAAGCTTAGCCGTACTGTGATGTTTGATTTCTAATGCTGAAATGACCAAACAGGCATTTTTTAGCTTTCCCTGGGATGCAATACGATCTCATATCGCTACACTCTTCAAGGTGTTAAAGTTTTACATCCGATACCTTAGCAAAAATAAGCTGATACAAACTGAACAACTAAAACCAGTTTAGAACCTAGGATAAGTCGTTGAAAGAAGACATTGCAAGCTATGAGCTTCTAATAATCTGAAACATAGAAATAATTGATTGATAACAACCAGCTAATTAGCCTGACAATGGTCTACTAATACCATTTGAATAGACCTCTTAAGATATGTAAGTACTTACTTCTAATAATATGAAACATAGAAATATTTGATGGGAACAATCTAATCAATCAGACTAATACCTAGTACAGTCTAATTTATACTTATTAAAGTGAGTAAAAGATAACTTCTAAATGTAATTTATTTAATGATTAACAGTGATAATTAACTACCTACTAAAGGTATACTAACTATGATTTAGTAGTCTATCAAATTAACCACTCAGTCTGAGAGACAGAGGGTGTAAGTTAATGGAAAAATAATTAACTACATTCACTCCCTAAAAGTCAGGGATGTTGAATAAATTAGGCATCTTTCAATAAACTTGAGATGTATTTATACTTTATAAGATCTGTATAATGAACACTAAGAGTAATCCAAAGTAATTTACTTCAAATGATAGTATTCTATTTCAGTTCACTTCCTAAAGTCAAGGATATTGAATGAATTAAACATCCTTTAATAAACTTAAGATGTGATAATCTGCCAATGCAGCCAATCCAATGTAGTTATATTGGAGCTTTACAGGACTTGTATAATAAATACTAAGAATAAATAAAAGTAGTTTTACCTGTATTAATAGCATTCTACTTTAGCCACCGCCTGAATTGGCGTTTTATTAAATTATCCACCCTTTACGGAACTGAATATAAGTTATTGCATTGAATAATTAAGTTCTTAATGTGAAAAGGATATTTGGATGATAGCAAGCCTTGAGATAAACTCTATTGATTTATGTGGAATAATAAGAATTTAAATTGCTAACACATAGTTCATAATGTAAAATGAAATTAAATTTGAGGAGAGATGTAAATTCTCAGTTAAAGAATTAAAGGCACAAGCTAATAATTAAAGTTAAAGCCAATGTGACGGAACTGTAATTAAACCATGAGATGTACAGTACGCTATGGAGCGGTGGTGGGGCTCATAAATTGCACCAGGCTTCTTATGTATCATGCTACTGATAATAAATAATAATACCTACAAGCTAAGCTATCATCTGATTACCTTTGAGTGGTTACAAATCTTCCCCGCAGCTGCAGTGAAGGATTTAGGTCACAGTTCAGACGGAGTCATTGCTAGGCTACACATATTTATGTTAGGATTTATAGACTGGTAGGTAATTAGGTCAGGAGAAAATAATTTAACACAGGGATAAGCCAATTACTAAACTTTCACGAAAGAACTTGAGTTACTTAAATGCGGTTAACAACGGAGGGTTCACTAGACGATCTGGCCAAAATAGTAGTTATTATAATATTACATTGCTTGACTGAAATTCACTGCAAATAGAATTAAGCTATGCTAAGGTTCCATCTTCATACAAACGCTACACACTCTACAAAACTCCAGACACAACCATTAGATTGTAGATAAATTAGGTTAATTAGTTTTAAGAATTAGATAATAATTTAAGTTAAGGTAAAGCGGCGAGGATGTGTGTATGTATTATAAGCTAGCTAGGCATATAGGTGTGAAAGGCATTAGATTTAGGTTTAGATTTAGGTGTAGAAATTTATAATAAGGGGGGGGAGGTTACAAATTGGTAAGCCATGACCAGGATCAGAAAGTTAAGTTATAAATTATCATTAATATAGTTGTATTGGATTTCAGTCAAGCGGTAATACTTTAATTTAGAAGTGGGATTTTTCCCACAAATTGTTGTCGTGTTGCGATGCGTGAGTTTAGAATTGGCTTAATAGGGAATAATTCAATGAAGATTAATTAATTCAGAGATATTGAAGAATTATAATTTGACACTTTTCACAATAAACGTTGTTATCTTCTAAAGTTGATTCATACACTTTGTATTACGGGCTCTTGATAATGGGTGAATTATAATTTGACACTTTTCACAATAAACGTTGTTATCTTCTAAAGTTGATTCATACACTTTGTATTACGGGCTCTTGATAATGGGTGAATTATAATTTGACACTTTTCACAATAAACGTTGTTATCTTCTAAAGTTGATTCATACACTTTGTATTACGGGTTCTTGATAATAGATTAAGACCAATATTGTAGACAGTCGCAATGAGAGCTGGAGCTAAAATTTTGTTGTACGAAATCTGTAACAAAAAGATTTTCAGGTTAGGTTAAAGGTCAAAGGAGATAAAACTACAAAACAATAATGTAATGAGTATTATTTGAAATACAATACCTTTCAGTCATTATCTTTTTCTTCTTTATTTAATGGCGGAGTTCGCCAGCATCAGGTACCGTGCGGCTGTTAGGCGTTGTTGTTTTTCCAAAGTTTAATGAGTGAACAAAGTACTTAGATATAGTCAATAACCAAACTATTCCGGGAGTATTAATTTTAAAACTGTTGAGTTATCTGTGAATACTGAAACCTTTAGTAATTGTTTTCTATGAATACTGAAACCAGGTATCCAATTTTTGATAGGACGCTAATATATTATTTGTTGACGTTAGGAGCTATGGTAACTGTAGTTTTGTTTCTATTCCTGGTGATAGATTTCATATAGGCATAGGCAACTGGTTCATACAGCCTTGTGTTGAGTTATTTTTAGGATCGTAAAAAGTCGATAGGGTGACATAGTTCAACATTTATTGATTTAGAAAGATTTGTAGAATAGGGGGCGGTTTAATTATTATTGCTGTCGGATGGGAAGGCAAGGGGGCGAGATTGGACAGAATTAACCAACTTAATTATTGCTGGATTCAATTTATATTATAGGATGGCGATATGCTGTACAATATAATAAAGTTATGACGCTAACAGCATAATATAAAACTAATAATAATTATATTTTGACTAATAATCGTTGAGCGATTGCGGTTTTTTAGTTGATGTGCTATTCCACGTATTATAATTTATTTTGTTGGTTATGTTAGAGAAAAAAAAAATTATAATAGTGTACTTGAGTCTCACATCTGAAATCCATAGAGTAGTTTTAGGCTAGTCAGGGACTATTAAATCATTTGTCTATGGTTGGACCATAGACATATGATTTAGCTAGACCATAAACAATCTAGAATTAGGAATGATTATAAAACATGACGTCATAAAACCAATCGGAGAGGAAACTTCCTTATCGCGTAATCATATGATTTTGTTAGAGCAAGCGGAATCACCTGTTATTTTCCATACCTGTTATTTTTAATACCTGCGATTTTTACATTGAAAGAGATTTTCCTAATACTTATCACGTAGTAGATTAGAATGCAATGACATGGGCAATGCCGCTTCATTTTGTTAGTTCGCTAAAATCCTAGGAAAAGTAACATAAAATAGTATTACGGTTCAAAATACACGCGTTGATGAGGAATCGCGATTATAAGTAATAACAAGTAGCAGGGATGTCATGTAGGGGATAGAATCATATGACTATTCATTGCTAGTAGGAATTTTGGTTTAAAAGCAACGTAGTTTGGGATGCATAATGTAAACGGATAAATACGTCTAGTAGGCGATAAAAGTCGTTACCGTCTGGAAACAACTATCTAATATCTACTCTATTGTGGGGAGGTTACTTATTAGCGAGGCTAGATGGCGTTGGGTTACCAATAAAAGATTTTATTTTGGATGATGGTAAAAGCGTGCTGTCTAATAATAATATGTATAATTGAAATACTCTTGCAGCGTTGTAATTAGTCGTTACCGGTAATCATTGCTTCTTACCGTATAGTTGAAATCGTGATAAATAGTTAATTATGAAGATTTATAAAGGATTATTATTAGCTTAAGATGAGGTTAACGTACGCAGAGGTAAAGCTCGTTGGGCACAGCTTACTATACCTACTTACCTAATATTATCAGTTGTGAGTTACCTAGAGATATCTAAGTCGGGAGAGCGGTGAAAAGAAAAGACTTTACTACATGACTAATTAGTTAGGATAGGTAGAGATAGATAAATCATTAAATTCACTGGGTTGGATTAGCCTATTAAGAAGGGTACCTTGCACAATTGTCTATCTCCGTTGAACGATTAAGATGTTGAAAAAAAAAATAATAATAATAGTAGAAAGAAAATATATATAGTTGACTGGCTTGAAGTCGAGATTTAACTGCAAAATTAACGAGTTATAGCACTGTTATGCTATAGTGATAACAATAGCGTATGTTATCACATCAATTATAAAGGCGAGTTGCGGGCGGATGTCACGTCATAATCAATAGTTAACTCGTTTTATTATTTTAAAAGTTAACGCAAGCTACTTATAAAACAGTGATCGATTTTATATACCACAATTTTAAGTTGTAGGATAAATTTAAACTCATAGTCCGCAGAAACATTCAAGCCGGAAATAAAGCGATGATATTGCGAGCTGAGAATAAATTTCTTAGTGTAAACTTTATTAATAAGTAAATCCCTGATATTGCGTTATCAAGATTACAATACAAAATTAACTATCACAATTCGAATCATCCAAAGTAATTATTTAGATGTTGTCTCGCGTCGACAGGTACAAATTTTAATTTAGATGGGTAAAGACATTAGAACTGAAATGGGTTTCGGATGTGTGACGTTCTTAGGACACGTACTGTTTAGTAGCATAATTTAAATTTAGTAAAATCGGCCGTATTGGACATATTTCGTTTGGCGGATATATATATTTAACCGAGGTTATCGTGGAGGTAAGCATAGTTCAAAGTTTACTAAACCCGACCTAGAGTCATAGCCTATCTTTATATGTCAGAAGAAAATAATAAATTTATAAGTAGTAGATTTTAAAGTCAATAGTAAATTTATTTTCCCGAGGTGCGACCTGAAACCTAGTTCACACTAGGCCATTCAAATACTTTAACCGGTAATGTTGATTATAATAAATAAAGATGTTCGAGATTTATAATAATATTCTAATACTGCTATATTAAAATTGTTATTATGAAGTTAAATAGGTTTGCTTAACAATTGGCAAATAATTATTAACTCAAGAATTTGTTTAGTACAAAGTAAATGTCTACAGGTTTAGAAATGATAGGACGAACGAAACGCGTTTGACTTGTGGAAGGTCAGCGCAGACTGTCAAAGCGGTATTATCTTGTTTTGGTTATTTATTATATTAATATGAATTGCTAGAATTCTTAAATAATCTAGATTATTGGCATCTAATATGTACGTGATGAAATTGTAGATGATTAAAATTAGTGCTAAGGTAGGTTATTGTCGAAGTTATGGCACAACCTTAAAATTGTTAGTTAATGTGAACTGCATGTTGCATCTAGATTGTTTTATACAAACTAATTAATTGACAGTTTTCACATATGTAGGCCGGGACATTGAGTTGATGAAATAGTGTTATCAAAATCATTCATCACGGAAAGATAAAGATATTTTATTTGCAAGTGTGAATACAAAAGTTTAGTTCGGTTAGTATTATTCGGTTCTAGTCTAGTTTTGTGGTAGCGTTTTACCTAGGGTTTTCTAAATTATAGGAAATTAAATATTAATTGTCTGTTGTTGTCTTCTACGTTAGAGAAGGAACGGAGAAAGATAAGGGGGACTCATTTTGTTATAGTCAGCTGTATGATAGATAATCCTCCTAGTAAATATTTCTTGTGATTGCGGTAGCAACATAGAGTGTTTATAGGATGTTTTGTTCATTAACTAATTATCTTCACCGCAGCTGTGGATAGGGATGGCTAAAGTATGTGAACAGGGGTGGAGAAGATAGGTCATTATAAATTAAAATAAATACTTGAATTGCAATATGCCTGACTAAATAGTGCGAAGAGATGGAGTAACTATGTTAGAGAAATTCTCTATTGCATAATATTCGAACTTTTGACATTTTCAATTGTAACTTTAGAATTTTGATTAGAGTATTTAACTAAGCGGGTCCAACGAAGAAGGCATGCTGAAAGCGAGGTCTTTGGTCGTCTATGCACACAATAAAATTATAGATGACACAAGGGAGCATTCTTAATTGGCACTGTTAAATTAGTAAAAGTAGCTTGTTTAGGGTGTTCGAATATTTTTAGTCGCACTGGGCACAAATAGAACTTAGTTAAGCGTGTAGGTTGTTTGATTTACCTGGTGAAGTAATTGAATCGAAGTTTCGGAACTGTGCTGTAGAAGTGGGAATTACACAGCACACAATAAAATTAAGTGGTTTCCATTTAGCTTCATTTCCTAAACTAGCCTTTCTTAAAGTTGCGGAAATTCTGCTGTAAGGTGGTTCCTTTGGGGGCGTCTTGTGAAGTCTAAATCAGGACAATTATACTTGACTAACCTATAGAGAGATAATGTCTTAGGCTGCAGAAACAGAGGCCATTGATGGCATTTCATTTTGGCGTGGTCAGGGGATCTCGTGTTGCTGGGGAATTTTACCATCTGGACGGAAGGCTGAAAAGTAAAGTAGAATGCATAATGTGTAACCGATTAGAGTTACAAACATTCGGGAGATTACCATCTTAATAATGTGTCTAGTGCGAGTGTAAAGTTAAAATCATCAAAAAAAAAAAAAAAAAAAAATATTAGCACTATTGAATCACGCAGTTTGGAATTCAGTAAATATGAAAAGGAACTTACGATATTAATTACCATGAATACTAAGACGAAGTGTCACCTTTAATGACTTATTATTTACCGATTTGACCGATTATTAGTAATATAAAAGGTAGGAAGTTAAGTAGAGTTGTGGGGGCGGATAAGATAGTTACCGGTCTGTTTAATTTAATAAGAAAATTATATTTTTCAAAGGTATAGGAAAGTAAGGGGATATTGACGTATTATATTTTAGCAAATGAGACTAAATGTTGTCTTTCGTACATAGTAATAACTAGGGATGAGACATAGTTACTAGATAGGTTTTGGCATAAGTATTTGCTTATACGTATAAGCTCAGTACTTGTCAATTAGTATACAATGTCCAACGCGTACCGGGGTATTAACAAGTACTTATCGATGACGCATACATTGACAGTTAGATATACATAGCACACAAACTTCTAATAGATCTGAACTACGGGGTAGCTAGTTCAAAACTCAAGGACGTGTTTCGAGATGCGTACCCCCTTAGAGTGAATGAGTTTTTCCTAAGTATTTACGATCGACAACCTTATTGTAAGGCGTTAAGACCTCTATTTGTATGCACGGTGAGTGGGTGTCACTGCGTACCGGACGGAAGCGAGTCTAGTATTCTATCTCGGTTATTTGTAGGATTAGACATTAGATGTATCTCATCTAAAATAAAGTTATAACTCTTGGGCGATGATGGTATGCCTACTGGTTTTGGTTGATATGGGGGTTTGGTTAAGATTTCTTATCCGCGGAGAGGAAAATAGGTTTCCGTTAAAAGAAGTAGCTAATTAGGAATTGTGGAGGACGCGGGTTCGATCCCTGCCTGAGGTAGACAATTGTTCCGACGTTTCGTTATCTTAAGTAATTATATAAGCTAAGATGAGATTGGTAGCGTTGAAGTATGAAGGAAAGTTTTAATTCAAATTATTAATAATTATTCATTAACCTAGTTGGAACTAAAACCATGACGGCGAAGTGGTTGATGCTTCACCCACGAAAGATCCCAGGTTCGATCCCTAGGTTGCAACATTTAGATGCGAAACAAGTTGTAAGAAAAGACGTAAGTTAAAAGAAGGCCATGATGACAGATGTACTTGAAATTATTCTAGGAAAATAATTTAAAGAATAGAATAATTGAATGGTTAGGAAGATGTTATAAACTTACGTCGGAATCGTCATAGAGTTGAAGAGTTTTCGCTAGGGGGCGTTAGTAGACAGCGCAAGAGACTGTTATATTGATTTATATTATATTATGATTTGTTGTTATGATGGTAAACAAAAGGCAAATCATTATTCGGAGGTTGTGTATGATTAGAGAAATGGTAGATGTCTAAGTTATTGGGAAGTATTTACCGAAACTAAGTTTACTGGGATTTCGTTTCGAACACGAGAACTGGGTATGCGATTATGATTTTGTGTCAGTTGAATAGAATGAGGGGTGTGGGCTATTTTGCAATAAGAAAGCTTATGGAGGAAGGAGTCATTAGGGATTTGGGGAGGAACTATAAACAGTAGGAATATCTTTGAGGGCTAGGATGACAATGAGGTTGGCAAGGAAGGACGTGCTATTTTGTACTTAATTAAGTACAGGGTTAAGATATAATTCGCCGCAGATAAGAGTGGTACTTTATCTGCTTAAATTCTATCGGGGGCGGCTGTAACGGTACAGAATGAATGGTATCCGTCCGTTAGTAAGGAATGTGTGGGAGTAGCATTAAAATAAATATTAATGCGTAGCACCATTAATATAATAAGCATGAAAAAGGGAATAATAAACTAGTTCAGAATAATGGTCAATGGTCTAGCGCTTTATCTTTATTTTGAATTTCGCGGGGACTGCTCTGCGCGTCCCTTGCGACATAGGCGGCGTCTAGCGGAAGTCATTTATTTGGGCTTCGCGTAAGGTTGCTAGGTTGACTAGAACCGTATTTTATTTTGAATTTCGCGGGGACTGCTCTGCGCGTCCCTTGCGACATAGGCGGCGTCTAGCGGAAGTCATTTATTTGGGCTTCGCGTAAGGTTGCTAGGTTGACTAGGACCGTATTTTATTTTGAGTTTCGCGGGGACTGCTCTGGGGTCGGCAAAGTGGTTCACCTACGGGCGGACGCCATCTATGGTCGGAATACGGAACTTTTGATAGTTTCCCAAAATATAGGATTATTGGCTTAAGTGAAGGATTATTAAGAGGAAAGTGTTAATAGAAGGCTATATTTAGATATTCAAAGATGAAATATTGGCTGTCGTACGAGATTTGGTTAGATTATGGAAAAATTTTAGAATTGCGCGGCGGAAGCGGCAATGAGCGAGCGAGAGGTTGAGAAAAAGACAGAAAGAGAGGTCGGATGATAGCTCCACGTGGCGCGACGCGAAGGCGGGGGGGCATCGGGGAAGCGGCTAGCGATTGGTTGAGGGAAGAAAAGCGGTCTCGCGCGGAAAAATGGGAAGGCGCGTGGCGGGAAAGTTAAGATACTTGGGAAAAGAGCGGAAAATTAAGGACATTCAATTTTGGGACATCGGCGGTGCGGTCCAACTTAAGAGTGCGGTACTACTCATACGGGGAAAATAGTGTCCGAGCTTTGATAGTGCGCTAAGTGATATTCGAGCTGCGATATTAATTAAGATTTGTGAAATTGAAAGTTATTAATAAAGTAAACTATTGCGATCGCAACTCGAATCCGTTAACGGAATGAAGTATTCTGGGGTACATCGGCGGAAACGAATCACGGTGGCAACAAAAACCTATGTACCTTTCAACAGACTTCGGTCTGGATGATCTTTGATTGTATTTAATAAGATCGGCGTTTTACACTATTACGCTAAACAATACACTATCTTCGACGGAGTAATGGGGGAGAGACAGTTGTCTCCCTAGTGAAAGTTGAAGATAGGTCAGACACCATTTAGCTGGAGGTAGACACGTATGACCCAGTCCAATCTCGAGTCTACCTCCGTACATACAGTGTAGTGATAGGAAAATAACACACTGAGTATACTGGCTCGACTGATAGAACATTTAGGAGTTAGTTGCTTTCAGGGGCAATGCGACTCTCACCACACATCACGAATTTAAGTTAAATGTGGCTTGGCCTAGTTTGCAAGGTACACAAAAAAGGGACTGTTAGTTCGACAAAATATAGGCATTTTCAAGTGAGGAAAGTTGTAGGAATCTATAGGTAGGCGGAAATATATATGGTTAGTTATTAATTCAGACTAATAAGGTAGGGATAATTAAGTTACGGCGCTAAATAAAATTATGATGAAGTGATGTGGGTCCTAGCTAGGCAAGTAATCTGTTACCGCAGGCCGATAAAATTCTAATTGTTTTCCTAAAGTTGTTACCAATTAATTATTCATTTTAAATAATTAACAGAAGTATGATAATATTGTACGATCATTACTTTGGAGTACCTAAAAGTCTAGACTGGTTTCCTATTACAAGAAAAATACTAAAAAGTTATAGCAAATAAGCTTAGCCGTACTGTGATGTTTGATTTCTAATGCTGAAATGACCAAACAGGCATTTTTTAGCTTTCCCTGGGATGCAATACGATCTCATATCGCTACACTCTTCAAGGTGTTAAAGTTTTACATCCGATACCTTAGCAAAAATAAGCTGATACAAACTGAACAACTAAAACCAGTTTAGAACCTAGGATAAGTCGTTGAAAGAAGACATTGCAAGCTATGAGCTTCTAATAATCTGAAACATAGAAATAATTGATTGATAACAACCAGCTAATTAGCCTGACAATGGTCTACTAATACCATTTGAATAGACCTCTTAAGATATGTAAGTACTTACTTCTAATAATATGAAACATAGAAATATTTGATGGGAACAATCTAATCAATCAGACTAATACCTAGTACAGTCTAATTTATACTTATTAAAGTGAGTAAAAGATAACTTCTAAATGTAATTTATTTAATGATTAACAGTGATAATTAACTACCTACTAAAGGTATACTAACTATGATTTAGTAGTCTATCAAATTAACCACTCAGTCTAAGAGACAGAGGGTGTAAGTTAATGGAAAAATAATTAACTACATTCACTCCCTAAAAGTCAGGGATGTTGAATAAATTAGGCATCTTTCAATAAACTTGAGATGTATTTATACTTTATAAGATCTGTATAATGAACACTAAGAGTAATCCAAAGTAATTTACTTCAAATGATAGTATTCTATTTCAGTTCACTTCCTAAAGTCAAGGATATTGAATGAATTAAACATCCTTTAATAAACTTAAGATGTGATAATCTGCCAATGCAGCCAATCCAATGTAGTTATATTGGAGCTTTATAATAAATACTAAGAATAAATAAAAGTAGTTTTACCTGTATTAATAGCATTCTACTTTAGCCACCGCCTGAATTGGCGTTTTATTAAATTATCCACCCTTTACGGAACTGAATATAAGTTATTGCATTGAATAATTAAGTTCTTAATGTGAAAAGGATATTTGGATGATAGCAAGCCTTGAGATAAACTCTATTGATTTATGTGGAATAATAAGAATTTAAATTGCTAACACATAGTTCATAATGTAAAATGAAATTAAATTTGAGGAGAGATGTAAATTCTCAGTTAAAGAATTAAAGGCACAAGCTAATAATTAAAGTTAAAGCCAATGTGACGGAACTGTAATTAAACCATGAGATGTACAGTACGCTATGGAGCGGTGGTGGGGCTCATAAATTGCACCAGGCTTCTTATGTATCATGCTACTGATAATAAATAATAATACCTACAAGCTAAGCTATCATCTGATTACCTTTGAGTGGTTACAAATCTTCCCCGCAGCTGCAGTGAAGGATTTAGGTCACAGTTCAGACGGAGTCATTGCTAGGCTACACATATTTATGTTAGGATTTATAGACTGGTAGGTAATTAGGTCAGGAGAAAATAATTTAACACAGGGATAAGCCAATTACTAAACTTTCACGAAAGAACTTGAGTTACTTAAATGCGGTTAACAACGGAGGGTTCACTAGACGATCTGGCCAAAATAGTAGTTATTATAATATTACATTGCTTGACTGAAATTCACTGCAAATAGAATTAAGCTATGCTAAGGTTCCATCTTCATACAAACGCTACACACTCTACAAAACTCCAGACACAACCATTAGATTGTAGATAAATTAGGTTAATTAGTTTTAAGAATTAGATAATAATTTAAGTTAAGGTAAAGCGGCGAGGATGTGTGTATGTATTATAAGCTAGCTAGGCATATAGGTGTGAAAGGCATTAGATTTAGGTTTAGATTTAGGTGTAGAAATTTATAATAAGGGGGGGGAGGTTACAGTGTTTGGTGATCAACGCAGTCGAATGCCTTAGAAAGGTCACAAAAAATGCCAATCACATCCTGCTTTCTCTCCCAGGCATCAAGGAAATGTTTGAGAAGAGCAATTCCAGCATCAGTAGTACTTTTACCTTTGGAAAATCTAAACTGATTTTTATGAAGTATATTATTTGATGTAAAGTAATCTAATAATTGGAAATATATAATTTTTTCAAATATTTTGCTAAGTGCTGGCAGTATAGATATTGGCCTAAAGTTAGCTGGGTCAGTTTTATTACCGGATTTAAAGAGAGGAATTAATTTACTGTTTTTCATCAAGTCAGGGAATACCCCTTCATCAATACATTTGTTAAAAATAAATGCCAAGTAAGGGGCTAGTATATCAATTATTGATTTAGTGATGCTTGTTGAAATGCCCCAGAGATCTTCTGTTCTTTTGACGGTAATTGATTTAAAAGTTTTAATTATATCTTCACTACTTATATATTTAAACGAGAAGGTTTCCTTGCATTTATCAACACCTGACTTAAGGAGAGAGATAGCGATGTTGGGACAAGCGCTAAGTGCACTGGTAGTTTCTATTGGTATTCGAGCAAAAAAATCTTCAAAGGCCCCAGCGACCTCACCGTCAGATTCAAAAGTTTAATTATTAATTTTTAAACAGAAGGAATTTACACTGGATTTTGTTTTGCCTGTTTCTTTGTTAATGATATTCCAAGTAGCCTTGATTTTATTGTCAGCTGATTTAATCTGATTTGAGAAGTACTTGGACTTTGCTAGGATACAAACTTCCTTGAATGTTTGTGAATACTTCTTGACAAATTCAATGAAGTTTGGATCACAGGAAGTGGCTTTCTCTGCATAAAGTTCGTATAGCCTCCTTCTGCTTATATATATACAGGTGTGGCCCAGTCGCTAATTTTTCTATGATCGTTACATTTGATCACTTTTGGTTTAAAAGTTTGACTAAATTTAACTTGGACTACACTAAATAAATGATTATATAAGTTATTGGCTTCAAAATTTGGCTCTGGTAAAGTTTCAATTTTACTTGAGACATTAGTTCTGAATTTTTTTATACAGTGTCTCCTAATTGGCCTACACATTATTTCCCGTTTAAGCAGAACGTGATGGTGCTCAACAGAGGCTAATTGTCTACTGTGGTCGGATTTAATACAATTTAAAATCGATTTTTCAAGTACGTTACAGTTGGAGATAATATTGTCTAAGCAGGTTGCCGAAGTGGGTGTGATTCGCGTTGGTTCATTAAAAGTATGAAGCAAATTAAATGATTTAAATAGGTTTAAAAACCTACTCGAGAGCTGTGACAACTTAGGATCTAAAATGTCAACGTTAAAATCCCCACAAATCGCGACTTTTTTATTCTTCCTGCATGTTACTTTTAGGACTTCCTCCATAGTGGACTCAAACACAGAGTAATTCGCATTAGGGGGTCTATACGCACATACTATAATTATGTGATCAAGTTCCACACAAGACAACTCAATGGTTCGTTCAATTGAGAAGGATACTGCGCTCTTTACATTGTCAGCTACTGTGTAGAATAATAAGTGAACCCCCTCTTATAGCAAATTTCCTATTAAATGAGCTAACAACTCTATAATTGTCCAAACTTAAAATTAGTTCGTGCTTTTTCAACCAATGCTTAGTAACACATAACACATCAATATCTTCAGAATTTAAAAATAAGCTTATTTCTAAATCTTTGCCAGAAAAGCCTTGCATATTTTGGTGTACAATTTTCAGACAGTTTGGCTTTTCTGCTGTCGGCTCAACGCTAGAGGACGCCTCTATTGTCTCAAGTGGTAATTTAAATGCAGTACATTATTACTAGTATCATGTAATTTAAGATTGTTTGGAACAGATTCCAAAGTTGAATTACACATGTCAAAACTTAACTGCTCAATAGAAGCAGTTGTTTTACTAACCAGATTATCGGCTAGTTGTTTAAAATAAAAAGATAGCGACAATGCTATTTGTCTCCTAAAAGAGGAAGGCAGATAATATTTATCTTTTGTCAAATAAAAATTATTAAATAATTTATTAATGTCAATTAGGTGCAGCTGTTGGTTATTATGAAATGCCACTGTATTTAACGATAAGTTCAAATTATATCTTAATTTATTTTCCATCTGTGACAGGCTTTTACTGTATGGGAATGTAAACAATATCACTTTCCTAACATTCAAGGAACAAAGGGAATTACAATAATTCATCAGTTGGTTTTTGGTGACATTACCCCTATTTCAAATTAAAATTATCAAGTTGGTGTTATCACTGTATGATTTTTTTTACAATTATTTTCATAATGTCATCTAACGTTGACCCAGGCATGCAATAATTAATAGTGCTTCGTCCTAACTGATTTTGAATTATTTGGCCCAAGTTCTTTCCAATTTCATCACAATACATAATTGTTTCATTGCAATTATCTTTTACACATGAACTATTATAGTGCTTAATATACGAGTACTATTGGAAATATTAGAAACTTCAGGCTCACCCTCCGAGTAAGTAGTTAAACACTCTGGCGCAGACTGGGTAGATGCTTCTTTCGTTATTAAATCAACATTTCTATTTAAGCAGCTACAGTTCTGTTTTTTGCCGAAGGACTCAAACCGGTCTGTGTTAAAATTACACATGTCAATCATATCATTTGCAGCAAGCTTTTGGTAATTTAATTGCTTGCGGGAAAACTCACTTAAATGATTATATATTTCCCTGAGTGATAATTCTAAATTATCTATTTTTTCACCTAATTGATTACTAACTGTTTCACATTCTTTATTTTTATTACAAGTATTCCTACTTATTACGTTTAATTGCTCTAATAATGACTTACGTTCTTTTCTTAACTTTGAATATTCACTATAGTAATTTTGCCTTTTTATTAACTTTTGTGTTTTCCTAATGTATCTATTTAAATTAATATATTTTTTAAATTTTTTCCCGCCATTGAGTTGACAGTTATTTCTACTTATATTTGATCCATCAATAAGGTTGTTACAAACCAAAATTGATTTATCACATATTGCAGAATCACACTGTTGTAACTCACTGAACAGACTTTGAGAGTGCTTTTCTTCTGTAATATTTTTATTTTCCTGTTCTAACTCTAAAATACTCTTTTGAGCAAGAGACAAACTGATTTCAAGATCTGTTATGCGACTCAATGCCTGTTCATGTGTGTCACTGCATTCTCTAAATGACTGAATAAAGTCTTGCATATGGTTGCACTTATCAACAATTTCAGAGTACTTTATATGAAGCTCAGCAAGCTCATTCTTGAGTTCGGTGTTCCGATAAATGGTCTTGAGGATCTCGCATTCACTATCCTCTCTTTCTTGCAGAAGAGTATTGTTAAGCTCTTTTGGCAGCCTTCAAATCCTCCAAGGTGTGCTTGAGTTTGAGCTCCATATCCTTCACAGTTGCTTTACGGGTCAACATCTTGAATTGAGAATTTAAAGCCGTATTAGCGGTTGAGATGGTTGTATTCCACTGAATAGTCTTCAGCTCCTTGAAGAGATCACGCCTTTTTTGAAAATTCTTCAAAGTAAGTCTTTGTCAATTTGAACTATGGACGTTACAAATTTGTCTGCGTTGTATTTCAAAAATTCCTGGTTGGGATGTCTTGATAACACTTGCCGTTATTTATTGTTATTCAAATTACACTTTTAATACAAAATACATTAGAAAACTTAGTATTTAATATAAATAATATAAATTTAAAATCAGCTGTACACAATTTGACAAATGAACCCTATCTTCCACGGATAGTTCGGGAAGGGCCGTTAGTGGGCGGCCTATAATGAAATGTCCGGCTGTAAGCGGCTCAAAGTCTGAAGGATCAGACGAAAGTGGGCAGAGAGGTCTAGAGTTAAGGACAGCTTCGATTCGAGCTAAAAGTGTGGAGAATTCCTCGAATGTGAGGTGTTGTTCGCCAATTACGCGATATAAAAGTTGCTTTGTTGATTTCACGTTGATCTCATGTAACGCACCGAACCGTGGTCCCTTAGGGACGTTCAACAACCAAGTAATGTGCTGACCAGCGAGCTTGTGCGCAATCGTGTCATTATTCGAGGCAAGAAAGTTTTGTACTTCAATAAGCTGATTTCTAGCGCCTACATAATTTGTACCGCAGTCCGAGCGGATGAGAACTGGGGCACCGCGGCGCGCTTTAAAACGCTGCAATGCCGCGAGGAACGCTTCCGTGCTGAGGTCCGAGACCAGTTCCAAGTGAACCGCCTTAGTGGAGAGGCACACGAATATACAAAAGTACGCTTTTAAGAGTTTAACATTACGTAGGGTACTAGATTTAACGAGGAATGGGCCGGCAAAATCGGTCGTGAGTTGACTAAATACTGGCTGAGGCGTAACTCTATCGGCTGGCAGGTCGGCCATGAAGGGCGCTTGCGGCTGGGCCCGGCATCGAAAGCATCTAATGCATTTAAAGACTCGGTGTCTAATAATACGGCGCGCGGACAATATCCAAAATTGTTGGCGTAGGTTAGCGTGTAAAGTGTCAGCGCCAGGGTGGCAGTGTATTTTGTGGTAGTGGTCAATGATGAGGTCTACAAGTGGGCTAGAGCTGGGAAGTATGAGCGGATGCTGCGCGTCATATCGGATAGACGCATGGGACAGTCGTCTGCCAACTCTAAGGAGCTCATCTTTGAAAAGAGGTGACAGTCGCTGGAGTCTGACGTCGCGAATCTGGGTGGTGTCTGCAGTTGTGCAGAAAGCGTTTTAGACAAGCTGTCACTCCGACGAGCTTGTCTAGTGAACTGAACCGAGTGAGCAGGTCAAAGTCAAGACCGGGCACTGTGACCAGCGACAGGATGTGTTTGGGCTTAAGGCCGGGCAGGGCGTGATGCCCCAGAGCTAAGGGCATCGCAAGCCAAGACTCACAAGGTTGTCTGAGCCACGTGGGAGACCACCATAGGTCGTGAGCTGACAGGGATTGCGCAGACATCCCTCTGCTTGCGCAATCTGCTGGGTTGAGCTCGGAAGGTACGTGTCGCCAGGTACATTCTGGTGAGCCTGAGCTGATTTTGACTACCCTGTGGGCTTCAAAGGGTTGAAGACGGTGAGGCGGTGTATTGAGCCAGGCCAGGACTATCGTACTGTCTGACCAACATATGTGTTGTTGTATACTGATATGGGCGGATAACTGAACTGACACACGGATCATGAGCTGGGAGAGTAGGGTGGCGGCCGACAACTCTAACTTGGGGATTGTGAGGCGATTCTTGATTGGTGCGACTCGCGACTTGGCGACAATCAAGTGCACTAAAGTATCTCCGGAGGCATCGAGCTCATGGAGATAAACAACGGTGGCAAACCCGGCTTCAGAGGCATCTGCAAACCCGTGAAGCGAGTATGCAGCTGAGCCTTTGTTTGCACAAATGTGCCGAGGGAAACGAATGCTAGACAACAGCGGCAGATCGTCTGAGATGTGGTGCCACTCCGTTTGTACTTCAGAGGGAGTGGGCTCATCCCATTCCAGCTTCAGTAGCCATAATTGCCGAAGCAGCAGCTTTGCGCGGAAGATAACGGGAGAAACCCAGCCGTTTGGGTCATAAAGTGAGGCTACGGTGCTTAAAATAGACCGCTTTGTGACATGTGTGATGGGGGGCAGAGATATGCGGTAGGTGAACTCGTCTGACTGAGGGCTCCACTGTATACCCAAGACCTTAATGGACGTGGACTCTGGGTTCATGTCGAAGTCCTTGGGCATGTCGAATTGGTTGTCGGGGAATCTCTCGAGCAGCTTAGGCGAGTTAGATGTCCACTTACTGAGCTGAAAGCCGCCTAGGTCTAGCAGACTTATCAACTCGTCCTGGAGTGCTTGGGCGGATTCAACTGTGTCATGACCACACAAGATGTCATCAACGAAGATAGACTTGCGAAGAACCTAAACGGCTCCAGGGTAGCGATTGCCTTTATCATCAGCTAGCTGAAGCAGAGTGCGGATTGCATGGTATGTGCTTGATCTTAAGCCGTAGGTGACTGTATTGAGGGCGTAGGTGAGCAGAGGGTGATCTGGTGAGGACCGCCATAGTATCAGCTGATACCGTCTCTGGTCTGGGGCAACCAGCACATTTCTGAACATCCTCTGGATGTCACTACCACTAGACTACTGACTATCCAGTCATTTTCAGCACTGACATCCAGAGGATAACGCATCCGCGTTCTGAAGGACATGATGATGTCCACAATGTCCTGTTGAAGGGCGGGACTTGTGTGTAGGCATTCATTTATGCTGACACCATTGGAGCTTTTACAGCTACCATCAAAAACAATGCGCAGCTTGTCCGACCCTGACTTAAATACGCCATGGTGAGGGATATAGAAGTGAGGTTTATGGGCGAATGTATTTGGGTTACAGGGAGCCATGTGCCCCAAGTCGATGTATTCGGCCATAAAGTCGACGTATTTAGAACGCAGAGACGGGTTCGCCATTAGCTTCTTCTCAATATTGAGGAATCTAGCGTAATGCGATAGGGTGAGTTTAACCTAGTTGAGGGGCGTCCTTTAGAAAGGGCAGAGCGACCGTATATCTGCCTGAGGGATCGCGTGTAGTAGTAGAGCGAAAGATTGCCTCGCATTGTTTCTCCAGGGGATCATTATGAGTGTGAGATTGAGGCAGGGGCTCCTCAGACTCCCAGAACCTTTCCAGACTCTGACGTATGTCCAGGGCTGATTCAGCTGAGTCTGGTTGTGAGCTAACGACGTGAGCTGAGGTAACCTGCTGCGCCGGATGTAAACAAGTCCTCAATGGGTCCTATTAACGCGAAGTCGAAAATCGTGCCGAAGGCTATGGGCTTGCCCGGGCCCAACGAGACCTTAGTCCCGTCCAACACCTTGCCAAGAACGTCCGACCCCAATAAGAGGTCGATCGGGGCTGGTGTGTGGTAAAGCTGATCAGCCAATGGCACGGGTGGCTGGCCTAGGACGTGGGAAATGTTTGGTACCTTCTCTAAGGGAAGGTAGCCAGTGACGTTTTTTAAAATATGAGCTGTGGCAGTGATTGTAGGAGTATCATTGTGAGTGGGTCGGCATACTATTGTTGTTGCCGCTTTCGACTCATGTTTGTGCTGATTCCCAACTCCTGTAATTTTTAAAGAAGTGGGTTTTGATGGCAAGTTCAAAAGTCGTGCCATGCGTGACGTTATTAATGTCAGCATACTGCCACAGTCCAATAAAGCTCTAGCTGTGTGAAGATGGCCATGTACGTCCGCGACTCTTAGTGAGACGGTTGGCAACAAAATGGTTGTGCCAGTGGGCACAGAAGGTGAGTGAGCTGATTGAGTATCAGCCGAAATTGTATGAGCTGAGTATGTATCAGCTGTGTGGACATGGGTTGACTGGGCATGGGCTAAAGGGACATGGGCTAAATAGGCATGGTCTGCTTACGAAGCCAGCGGCCGCGGGTCGCGCAGCGGTGGCGCCGCGGCAGATAGGCGGACGCGGTCTTCAACAACCGTTGAGTCAACCGCCTTACAGATGGCGGTATAATTTGAATGGGCGTCCCGGCTTTGGCGGGAACATAGTATTAAAAAGGCACAGAATAAAAAGAAAAAAATGAGAGGACCTTTACATACCACAGAACCTCTATTACCTGTGATCAGGCTTAGGGAGATACTCTTTGATCTACTTTTTGGCTGTGATCAAACAATTTTCCAAACGCGGTTAGAGCGGTCTGGCGGCATGCTACATCACATCACAGCAAGGGGGAATGCTAGGCTGAACTAAGAAAAGTAAGACCTTAAGGTTAAAGCTCTCACAGTTTTGAACGAGGGACGTACGGAGTAACTTTAAAATTGGTAAAATAAGAGAAAAATAAAAAATCGGTGGCTAAGACAAATTGGCTAAGAAAAATGGATGCCACGTCACAGACAATCAAATTGATAGGTTATGAAAAGCTCTATTGTTCATGACACTTTGATTTGAGATAGGGAATGTAGCCGTCATATAAGTTTAGTGATATTAAGTTTAGTAAACGGAAATTGTAATTAGCAGGGGGAGGGGGAGAAAAAAAACAAAACCGATTGAAAAGAAAAGGATTAAGTAAACTGTTGGTTTTACATAAAACTAGAAAATAAATATTGAAATTTGTAATGGACGATGCCTATTATGAACCTATTTTATTTTAAGAATGTACTTCGTTAATTCACTAAGTCTAACTATGTTTTCATGGTTCCCCTTTAAAGTCAGAAAAACCAATACTTTTACTTTCCTACTGTAGTTGCGAATTCAAGGGTTTCGAACGCACTCTGTCGCTGGAACGTTCCGTACCGCTTTTGTAATAATTTCTTGGTCTCCTCCTGAGACCAAAAGTGGTATAAAACATGTCTAGCTAACTTATTGTCGGGGTCTCAAATGTATGGACCGTAGGCATTGTCCTTTGATATTTTAGTAAATATTTTTTTTATTACATATACCTAGTTTTCTTTTAGTTTCGGCTTCCGGTTCTTGTGGGCAATTGGACTAGTAAACTAACAAACTCTAGTGTAGTTTTTAGATCACTTTACTATTTAAACAAGCTATTGAGAAGAACAATGTATGGTTTAGAACCCTCAATGAATTTCAATACATTGTATCGACATCGACACAGCGGAGCAATGTATGGCCTCGAGGGCGGAATCGATTTTTTTCTCTTCTTTCTTCGCTAGAGGGTGCTAGTGGTCAGTGCAAGAGAATGTTATTTTTAATTTATATTATATTATTATTTGCTGTTATGATGGTAAACAAACGCAAATTATTGTTCTGAGGTTGTGTATGATTAAAGAAAAGGTAGATGTCGGAGTTACTGGAAAATATTTACCGAAACTAAGTTTATTGGGATTTTATTCCGAACACGAGAGCTGGGTAAGCACTTATAATTTTGTATCGGTTAAAGTGAGGGGTGTGAACCATTTTAAATTTAAATTGCTTATTAAGGAACGAGTCATTAGGTGTTGGAAAGGAACTTTAAATAGTGGGAATTATCTTTGAGTAAGAGGGTTAGGTTGACAATGAGGTTTGTCAAGGAAGGATGTGCTATCTTGTACTTAATTAAGTACAGGATTAAGATATAATTCACCGCAGGAAAGAGTGGTACTTTATCTGCTTTAAATTCTATCGGGGACGGCTGTAACGGTACAGAATGGATGGTATCTGTCCGTTAATAAAGAATGTATGAGTATTGCACTAAAGTCAATACTAATGCGTTGCACTACTATTGTGATAAGCATAAAAGGAGAAAATAAACTAGTTTAAAATAATTGTCGTGTGGACGTGTAGCTTTATGTGTAAAAAGTTATAAGAATTAGTCAACAGACCACTAGCTTTATTTATTTGAATTTCGCGGGGATTGCTCCACGCGATCAAATCGCATCACATACAACCAGGCGCCATCTATGTTTCTGAATACTATACTTTTAGAATTTTAATAAATATTGCTTTATTAGCAATATTAAATGTCTATTAAAAGTAAATTATTGATGGAAGGCTGCATCTAGATGTCTAAACATGTAATATTATTGGCTATCTAAAGAGATTTGATTAATTAATGTGGGCACTAACTCACACGGTGAAATCTGTCACGCTAGAGGGCACGGAGGAGCGGCAAGTTTGCTTCCTTAGTGAAAATCGAAGATAGGTCAGACACCGGTTAGCTGGAGGTAGACACGTGTGAACCCGTCCAATTACGAGTCTATCTTCAAACACACAGTGTAGTGTTCGGTTTTACACATCGGCTATACTGGCCCAACTTGTAGTTCATTTAGAGGTCGGTTGCTTACAGGGGCGACTCGACCTACACAACTCACCCACACAATTAAGTTTAATGCGGACCTGGCCCTAGGTTGCAAAGGTATCACATAAACGGAAGGATAGTTAGACAAAATGTAGGGAGATTTCGTGTAGTGTTTGGAACCTATTCAGAGGAGGGCAGTCTCCTTCTCGGGTCAATCTCCATACCTTATCGAAGGTAAAGCCGGAACTAACTGGATGTGCCATGGTAAGGATAGTGCAAAAGCCAATCTAATGCCAGGTAGAGATTGTCTTTTGAGAGTGGAATCTGTCTAGACTGGCAAGGGGACAGATACTGATCGAAAGCACACTGTAGGATAGGTAGGCGGCTGTTAGTTGGTTATTTACCTTCTAGATAAGTAGGTGCTTATAGGTCATAATATTTCAAGTTAGGCAGGCTGTAGGAATCTATAGGTAGGCGTCTCTATATGTTATTATTATTTTTTTTTTGGTTTTTATGCTACTGCTCCCCGCTTTTTTGCAGGACTTTTTTTGTTGTTTTTTTTCTTATCTACTTTTCTAAAGGGGTTAATAATCGTGAGCTTTATGAGCTCTACACTGTTATGTAGTCTTCCTTTTATATCTCTTTATCATTTATGTCTAATTAATATAGTTACAATATTTACTTATTTCCAATACATTTCTTGCTTATTCCTAAAATTCCTATTCTTACTGTCTAATATAAATACTAAGTTTTGTTTTCTTACTTTATTTTTTTTCCTTTTTTGGGCTTAATGCTTTGGAGCCTAAGTGCTCTAATTTTTATTTTCTTTTATTAGTCATTTATTATTCTTATGCCTCTTTTCTTTTGTGTTATCCATTTCTTTTTGCTGTTATTTCTTTTCCTTTTTATATACTTATAAATACATTTTTTTTTGGTATCTTTTTCTTATAAACTATTACATTTGTTTTCTTATTACTATACATTTCTACCCTCTGTGGTGGCGCGCGATTTTATTATGATAGCTGTCAAAATACCCCAGGGTGGCGCGCAGTCATATTATGACTGCGCGTGGGTGGGCCGTTTTTTGTTTACGTTATCATTAAGTGCGCACGAAGCTGAAATAGGGAGCGCGCGACAAAACACGCTATGTTAAACAAGGATACCAATACAATTGAACTGCGTTATACGAGAGAATGTTTACATTAACAAGTCGACCTTTTTTTGCCGCCTGTAATGTTATAAAAGAAACAAATACTTCTTTGAAAAATGGTTTTATTAATATTGTCTTGGGGTTTACAAAAAAAAATCAGAAAATAATAAATAAAAAAAATCCTTATTTTTAGCTCATTATTGAAAAAAAACGAATAGTTTCAATTGTAAATATTATTATTTAGGCAGTTAGCTTATTTCATTACGAATACGTAGAATTATGATACATGCATATTTCCTTCCTAACTTTTGAGATATGACTCATAACGTAACCCGACACCGGAAATGTACTAACAAAAATGGCTACCTGGCGGGGGGGGGGGGGGGGTGCATTTGACGCCATCTTGGTTTCAAGTGTCCCGCAGTCATAATATGACTGCGTGCCACCTCAGAGGCTACTTCATTTGGCATTCTTTTCTTATTACTAATACATTTTCATCTCCTTATTATCACATATTTTCTTTCTCTTTTATTAACATTCCTTCTTATATTCTAATTACTTTTCTTATTTACCAATAGCAATTCTATATGTTATTAGGTAGTTGGGGATAAAACAGTATGTACATACTTAGGTCAACATAGGCTAGGTACGTAGGCACGCGAAGCTAGGGACTAGATTAACTCCAACTAATAAAGATAAGGATAATTAGGATCTAGTAATTACACATAGCTATGATGTGATGTTTGATTATGAGCACTGAAATGACCAATCTAAGCATTTGAGCTGTTACAAGAGGACAATAAGACTCTAATTGCTTCTTGAGGGGTTATTAGTTAACCATCCATCTAAAATACTTATCAGAATTAAAGTAATATTGAACCATCATTAGTATGGATTACCTAAGAGTCTAGACTGATTTCCTATTACAACAAAAATATTATTAAGTTACAGCAAATAAGCATAACTGTGCTGTGATGTTTGATTTCTGATACTGAAATGAACAAACAGGCATTTTTAGCTTTCCCTGAGGTACGATACGGCCTTAAATTGCACTCTTCAATGTGTTATAAATTGACCATCCAGATATTAGCAAAAATTAAGTTAATATTGAGCAACCAGGAAACAGTTCAGGACATGGGTCACCCTGCCTGAAGATGTGAATGCACATTAGTGGTCAAAGACCTTGCAAGTTATGTACTTACTATTATTATAAAAACATATACATTTTTGATTCGGTAACATCCCAGTTCATTAGACTGATAGTACAGTCTGCTCTATAAGTACCTATTAGAGTGAGTAAAGAATGACTTCTAAATATAATTGACTTAAATATCAATAAGGTTGACTGTGGACCATTACATGATACCTACCTACTTAAAGTATACTAATAGGATTTAGCAGGTTACTAAATAATTACTCAGTCTGAGAGACAGGGGTAGAAGGTAATGAAAAATAATTAACCTAAATTCACTTCCTAAAAGGATATAGGATGTTGAATATATTAAGCATCTTTAAAAACTTAAAATGGAATATCCTGCCAAGGCAACCAATACAAGTTAGTTATATTGGTACTTCATGAGATCTGTATAAAAAACACTAAAAGTAAATTAAAGTAATTCTACTTTAAATAAATAGTATTCTATTTTAGTGCACTACCTAAAAGAAGTAGGTTGTTGAATAAATTAGTCACTTTTCATAGAACTAAAGGTTTAATATTCTGATAAGGCAATAAACACAGTCTGTTAATATTGTTACATTGTAATATCTTTATAATAAACACAATAATCAGGGAGTAATTTGAGGAGTGATGTAAATTCTCAATTTAATGGAGTTCGAAGCCACTGGCTAATTGATATAACAAATACATATTAAATTTCTGTTCGGGGTCGATATAAACAATGAGTTGTGTGACATGCTAATAGCGGGGCGGGGCTGTTATCCGTACCCAGACATGGTTACGACACAGTGCATTATCACTTGACTCCAATGGACCCACAGCTGTCTCATGTCATGTGACACCAAGGAACTCTAGAGATAAGTTACTAGATTAAGGTAACTGTCTGCTGTATTTCTTTTAACGCTATCCATTAATATGTTAACAGTAAGACCCTAGAGATAAGTTACTAGGTTAAGTTGAAATGTCTGTTTTATGTCTTTTAACACTCTAATAAAGATTGCTTCGGTTCACACAATCCTGCCCCGATAGGGACCCACGCCGCGTCCTTTCCCTCTCCTTTCCACCAACCCTATATAATAGATAATTCCCTTTAAAATAAGACATTCTGTACTCTGCATTTTACCTCGATACTACTAAGTCTTTGTAATAAATAAAAGTTTATTTTTAAAAACAACAATTTTGTTCTCACCGCGTAACAAATTTGGCGCAGTCGGTAGGATCCCGCGTGATTCGTTACGCAAGAAGACGACGCTACAACGTATAAAAGCACCAGCTCTGTACGGTTCCTGCAGGGATTTAAGAAGCGCCGCCGAATGCTGCTCTTGGGGTCCATCCTGTTACTTTGGTGAGTAGCCTAAATTGTTCGCTGATCCTATTTCCTTTCATACGTCCTATATCGCATACTCTTTCAATATCCACGAACTCAACCGAACTCCTCTTAAACTCTTAGTAACTATAGATATTTCGATTTAATTATTTTATAATCAAAATGAGTCAACAATCGATTGACAGCTCAAGCAATAGCTTGAACATCGGGACATTACTCCAATTAATACCCGAATTTAACACTGATCAGCCACGCCATATTTATCGTTTCATCAGATCTTGTGATGCCGCATTTCAATTAGCTAACCCAGATCAAGAAGATATTTTACTAGTTTACGCGTTAAATAAAATATCAGGAATAGGCGCGCCAGATGTTCACTCCCGGAAACACGACAATTGGGATTCTTTAAAAAGATTTTAAATTAGTAGATTTTCAAACGTCAAAACTATATCACATCTAATGTTAGAATTACAATCATCTTTCCAAAAATCAAACGAGAGTGTAACGGAATACTTTCATCGTATAGACCTGTGCCGTAGTAAAATCATTGAAAAGTTAAACGCCGAAATTAGTGACGACAGCCTGCCGGGTCGCAAAAAATGTACCGAAGAAACGGCACTGACGGTTTTTGTAAACGGTCTTTTTTCTGACATGGGTACGATGCTGCGAACTCGTGACTTCAAAGCTCTAAAGATGTCGGTCGATTTGCAATGCAAGAGGATAAGATTAGGAAAATGAATAGCGCAAGACATAGCCTCTTTAAAACTAATAACCCCAGTAGACTACCTATGAGACCAGCAGACACACCTGTATTTCGGTCAACAACATCCACTAGGGTTATACCAAATGTCAACCAAACTTCACCCCGTCCTTTCACAAGACCCGATAACACTACTAGATTCATTCCATCAGCTTATGATCCAAACAAAACTTGTAACTATTGCAAAAAAATAGGACACATGATTTCAGAGTGCCCAAAACGCGCCTGCAATAACGCAACAAACCCACAGAGATCTACTACCTCCTTTAACATCCCTATCAATCATTTAAACTCGATTTCAGTCAACGAAGAGGGCAATTCGTTGACGGACAACGTTGCCTCGCAACACGAAACGAAGTTCTGGTCGCTGGCAGCCACGCGCACAGTTAAAATCTCCCAGCGCATGCTTCGAGAGGCCCGTCTCGCCGCCAGGATTTAGAGCTGGGCCCTAAAGCCTGGACGCGAGACCTGCCTCTTCGGGGCACCAGCGGCCACCTGCTGCCAGTCGAGCTGACGCCGCCTAGCGGAGGAGCAGGCGTTGACGGTTTTTGTACCCCTACTCTGGGTTTAATCGTTCTTTATTCAGGAACATATTTTTACATTAGGGTTTCGAAACCTTAACCTAGTATTTTCTTTTATATCCAACTACACCAAGCGTTGGTGAAGTTGTGAAACATTTGAGGATCTGCGAGTTCGACCTGCGTGAAGTTGTATGGTGACATCGTCTCCAGATTCGGGTCTACATCCAGACCCTGGCGCCCAAAATTATTAATTTTATATCGGTATAACCCCACGGTTCTCTAGAGTATCGGCTTTAAGCGTGTGAGTGTTTTGATACGGTTAAACGGATTAGAACATTTAATTTAATATTTTTATAGACGGAGTAATTTAATTTTAATTTCAACTTCATACTTCGAACGGTATTGGCTTTATCCGACCCCCCCACGACCATAGCTTGTACGACTGAAATATTAGCTGGCTGGTTAGGTAGTAGTAGGAACAGTATTATAAGATTTATTTGAAATTAAAATTATCACCGACCCGCTTGGTCACTTTTGACTCTTAGGATTTTAGTGTGTTTTAAGGGATGATATAGCTTTGGAATAAGGTTTAGAGTACTTTAAACAGTAAATTATAGTTGGCAAAATTATTAGAAAGTTTGTTGGACTTTCATTTGAGATTGACCCTAGGGTCAATTTCGACTGATAGTTTTTTTTGTTATTTTCGGCTAAATAAATTAAAAGGAGTAACGTAGATGATTTGTACCTAACATAATATAAGACAAAATTGTGACTAACCCCCCTCTTTTAAATAATAAGAATGAAATAAAATTTATAATTTTATTTTATTGTTGTTGGACAAAATATTGGTGTGTGTTCTTTTACAATATACTGCCTAGCTGTTGAACATTTTATGGTTTTATTTGATAACAACCTACTGAAGCTTGCATTTCGGATTTTCTTACTTTTCCGCAAAATGGACTAAATCTCAAATGTAACACTATAGTTAAATAAATAAAACGCAGTTAAAATAATAGAAGTGCAGAAAATCAAAGAGTTTAAACAACACCGACTCCGACTGCCATCTGGACAGCCATCTTTAAAGTGCGAGCAAGTTTTACTCTGCCTGAATTATAATCTCCTGGTACAAACGGATAGAAATATGAACAAATCACTATCAGATTCGAAATGTGAAGTACCTACGTACCCTGGGACACCAATGGTACCATCTAAATTAGCAAGTAGCCGTATTCCAAAGGGAAAATGGAACGATGATTATATGGCCGAT
The DNA here is from genome assembly GCA_963921215.1 of Scoparia ambigualis. NCBI lineage: Eukaryota > Metazoa > Arthropoda > Insecta > Lepidoptera > Crambidae > Scoparia > Scoparia ambigualis. Next base: position 17,815,548 of record OY992525.1, on the reverse strand, counting down.
TTCTCTAGTTTTAAAGGGGAAATACAGTCTATGTTTACAGCACTCATGTCAAACAAAAATCAAGAATTTAAAAAAAATACAACTACCCTCAAAGAAAAACAAACAACTAACCCAAAACATTGAAAAATCAATTAGTTTTCTGGCAGCCTAAAATAAGGAATTCCAGGAAAGAATTGAGAAACTAGAAGGTGAAATGAAGAAAGACAGAGAGTATATAACCGTTTTAGAGGACAAGGTCGAAGCTATGCAAAAAGATAGGCGTAAAACCAACCTAGAAATAAAGAATATACCTAAGAAAAACGGAGAGGGAAAAGAAGATCTTATTAGCATGGTAATAGGCCTGTCAAATTCAATAGGCTGCCAAATAAATAAAACAGATATAAAAGATGTCTACAGAGTCCGCGGAAAAAGAGAGGACATTCAAAATACACCTATAATCGTGGAAACTACCTCTACTTTATTGAAAAATGATGTTCTGAAAATGTGCAAAGCATTGTGCAAAAATCCAAATTATGTGCCAAACATTTAGGCCTCCGCACAAAAGAAGACACCCCGATCTTTGTTTCGGAGCAGTTAACTGTGCAGTCCTCTCGACTCCACTTTCTTGCCCGCGATCTCGTCAAATCACATGATTATAAGTACTGCTGGACAGCTTATGGAAAAGTCTACGTAACAAAGGAAGACAACACTAAGGTTATTCTAATAAAGAGTGAATCTCAAATTAAACAACTAACAAAATGGCTTCTGACTAGACATAGTCATAAATCTAAATTCATTCTGTTTCGTTTAAAGTCTAACAAAAACTGCAGAAAAACTATAGAGATTACTGATTATGACAAAGCAATTGAGTTACTGATGCAAAAAAACCTAGCGGCCTTGCTTTTCTGCAAAGATCCGAATGCTGTTGCCGAACAATTGATAAATAAATTGACGGAAACCTTATGACACTGTAAAATTATAAAAAAGATACCAAGAAGTCAAAGATCTATTAAGCCTTGGATCTCTCCTGGTATTTTGCGCTGCATAAGGAATAGGAATAAATTGCAAATGAAGTCGCGGTCTCATCCACACAACAAAATTCTACAGACTACATACAAGAGATACCGCAATTTTTGCAATAATTTATTAAAAAAACTTAAGCGTAAATATGAAAAAGAACAGCTAACAAGCAATACAAAGAACTCTAAGCTACTGTGGAAAACAATTAAAACAATTACTTCTCTTCAAGCAAGTAAGTCCACAAATACTGAGCTTTTAAATATTAAGTCCACACCCGATGAATCAATTAATTTCGTTAGTAACTTTTTTGCAAACATCGGGAAGTAGCTGGCCGAAGATATAATTAAAAAAACCAACGCCTCTCAGTGCTACCAACCATTGTTAGCATCTCAGTTATCATCCTTCATTTTATTGGATACTGATCCACTTGAAGTTGATAATATTCTACATAATCTTAAAGCAGAAAGCGCACCCGGTCGGGACAATATTTCAACTAGATTTCTCAAACTTCTTAGACCTCTAGTGGTTCCATTTGGCAAACCTGTGTTTTCAGAAGGGTATCTTTCCCTCGCTTCTCAAAAGGTCTTTAGTCACGCCGGTGCACAAGGGAGGCCCCAAAGATGATGTTAACAACTACAGACCAATCTCCGTAGTGCCTATTATTGCTAAAATACTAGAAAAGTTGATAAACACGAGACTAATTGATTACCTAGAAAAATTTAACATCCTTCCTTCATCACAATTTGGCTTTAGGCGTGCTAAATCTACAGAGGATGCTGTTTTAGCTATAACTGCCTTAATAACTGAGCAACTAAATCAAGGTAGAAAGTGCTTGACTGTCTTTCTTGACCTTAAGAAGGCATTTGACACTGTTTCTCCAACTACACTCATAAAAAAACTAGAATCAATCGGAGTGAGAGGTGTTCCACTGAACCTACTTAGAGACTACCTGCAAGACCGAAGTCAGCAAGTCAAAATCGGAAATTATATGAGTGAGGAATCAGGTGTCTCTTTTGGTGTCCCGCAAGGTAGCGTGCTAGGCCCGACCTTGTTTCTCATTTATATAAATGATTTAACTAATTTAAATATAAAAAATGGACGCGTATTTTCATATGCCGATAACACAGCAATAGTGTTCACAGGCTCAAATTGGAACTCAATATTTGACAATGCTGAATCAGGACTTGTTCAGGTGGTTGATTGGCTGCAAAATAATCTTCTTACCTTAAATACAAACAAAACCAACTACATGTGCTTTACCATCAATAAAAGAACGCAACCAAAAAGCGATCTCAGTTTAAAAATACACAATTGTAATAAAGATGAAACAGCTAACTGTAATTGTATTGTGATCAATAGGGTGGCTTCAACGAAGTACTTAGGAGTTGTTCTTGATCAACATTTAACTTGGCATCCGCAGATTGAATTTGTAAGTAGCAGAATAAGAAAACTAATATGGATTTTTAGGAAACTAAGGTATGTGACTACTAAACTTTTAATAAATCAAATTTATATATCTATAGCCCAATCAGTAGTAGGATATTGCATAACGGTATGGGGAGGTGCTTCCAAGATGAAATTTTTGCAACTTGAAAGAAGCCAGCGCTGTTTACTCAAGGTTATGCATTTTAAACCATTCGATACCCCTCTGAAGAACTTTATAAGTTTAGCCAACTCCAATCAGTCCGAAAACTGTATCTAATAGCCACAGTATTACGGAGACATAAATTAACACCGTTTATAACTAGCTCTCTAAGCAAACGAAGAAGTTACACAGTTATTAAAAGGAAATTAAAAAAAACACATTTTGCTCAACAACAATTCGTAGAACAATCTGCTCACGTATATAACAAATTAAATAAACAACTAAATATATACCAACTTAACTCACTCAAATGCAAAGAAGTACTATCTAAATGGCTCTTAACAATATCTTATGACGATGCAGAAGATCTCCTGAAATATAACTCATAACCATCAGCAGACTCACTATTTTCAATTGTATACTAGCATAGACAACAGAATAAAGGTATATTTACATAGGCAATTTTATTAATTATTTATAATTTTTAGCTCGTATTTAAAACATAAAGTTATCATAATGTTTAAACACATTTACAACTACACATACACACACACTTAGGCATACTCACACACACACGCAAACACACACACACACACATACGACACGCACACACACACACGCTTACAACACACTCAATCATGCAACTATATATAATTATATAAAATAAATAAAGTTTTATATTAAAGTCTCTCATAATGAAAAGTCAAATTTAAATTTATTCATATATTGTAATTAAAGTACTGTACTAGTTAAGGAAGAGCGGGATCTCCTGAAACAGGTATTATTTTTTAAATTATACTTAATAGGATGGTTCCAACAATTGTAATAAACAAATGTCAATATTAGTTACGTGAATAAAGATATTTGAATTTTGAATTTTAAAAAGCTATAAGCACGTGCCCTCAACCAGCTCCCTACCTCGAAAAAAATAAAGCCCTTTACCAAACGGATTTTCTCGTATCTAACAAAAAACAAAACATCATTTTCGGAGTCTCACGACCCACATATTTCGATCCTTGGAATGCAGAAAATTATTTTAAAACTTTACAGTCGTGCCTACAAACGCACATTTTAAAAACCCTTTATGTACCAGATCTAAAAAACGACCCAACTTGTAAAATGCAAGGGAACGAACAACTACTAACACATTACCTCATACTTAGCCGATTATTACGATTGTAAAATTACTATCTGTAGAAACACTGTCAAATATCCAGGACCTGAAGATATACCTAATAGCTTAAAAACATTTCATGACGAACCCCTCTCAGGCCACCGTGGCATAACAGAAACAACTAGAAAAATCCGTAAAGAATTTTATTGGAAAAATATGACAAATGACATCAAAAATTACGTAGACTCATGTAGCACGTGTCAACGCAACAAAATACAGAGAAAATCCTATCAAGCCCCGATGGTTATCACATCGCAGTCCACCGAACCCTTCGAAAGAGTTTCTATGGACTTGATATCGTATTCAGACGCTAGCGACAACAACAATAAATACGTTTTGACCATACAAAACAAACTGACAAAATACGTACAAGCTTACCCAATACCTGACAAAGAAGCCATAACTGTCACGAAACAACTCCTAGTATTTTGCCAACATTATGGCATCCCAAAACAATTTCATTCAGATCAAGGCACAGAATTTCTAAACAATCTAATAAAACAACTTATGAAATTCCTAGGATCTAACCACTCTTTTAACACCGCTTATCACCCACAAACTAACGGCGCTTTAGAAAGATTTCACGCCACCCTCCGCGACCACATCCGTATGTATCAGAAGCGCGAACTTAGGAACTGGGATCAAATAATCCCATTCGCAGTTATGTGCCATAACACTTCCGTAAATAACTCTACTCAATACACACCACACGAACTACTCTTCGGTTATAAACCTCGTTCCTTTTATTCAATGAAAACTATCCCAGACTATACAGCATGTGATTATCTCAGAGATCTGAACGAACGACTTAGAGTCGCAAGGGATACAGCTTTACAAAACACCCAATAATGAAATAAAAGGCAAAAGTTAGGTATGATAGTCAAATTAAAAACATTGCTAAATTCAATGCCGGGGACATGGTTATGTTACGAGTCCCAAATCCAAACAACTTAGAACCTAAATGGGAAGGTCCTTACCAAATAATACGCATAGGCTTTAATGAAAATTACATAATTTGCAAATCCGGTAAACACCAACTAATCCATGCCAATCGATTAAGGCCTGTATGTGAACTAAGGGATAACATGTAATTACAGGGCGACAAGAGGAACCTCAAGCCTCCCTACCCGAACCCGATACTAAAAGCACCTTTTTAGATATTATTCAAAATCCTTACGTTACTTCCATTATTTGTTCTTTTATAAAACTTATATTTTATATCTTCATCTATAAATTATATAAGTATGTTAAACAATATATTAAAGATAGGTACAAAACTCAGTCAACTTCGAATGATGTTCAATTACCTCAATGTCTCCTTACAGGTACTCCACAACAACAGTTGTAGGAGGTACTCTAATAGAACCACTACCTGGAAACTCAGGACTCTATTACCAACAAGAAGGCGAACTTGTAGTTTCGGAGGGATCATGGAAATTAATCGTATACAGAAATTTAAAACCACTCATGATAGCCAGAAACTCCTTGATTCGTTTAAAGAACAACTATTTCTCTACAATTGGCAGATATCCTAAATTCGAAGACTCCAGAACCACGACCTCCTTTATAAACCTTAATATTGATAAAATAAATGAACGACTTTCCGACCTAACACTCTACAACAAAAATCCACGAACCAAACGAGGCGTTATGGACGGACTTGGATACGCATAAAATGGCTAATAGGAACGCCCGATGCTAGAGATGCTGAATATTATGAAACTTGTATTCAAAAATTAGAAAGACAAGAACTCGAAGGCGCAGAAATACTTAACCAACAAATGCAAATAATATCTTCTACCGTGATGAACTTTAATGACACTATCGCTAAAATATCTTACGACGAACGTATTATTAATGAAAACTTAAACAAAATTCAGAGTTATTTAAATAGCACCAGTAAAATAATTAACGATCTCAGTATAAAATAACAATTATCCGAAATATCAATTAAACTTTTAGAAGCAATTCTAACATTAGAACAAAATATAGACGACAAGCATCCTTTTTGTCAAATCCGGAGCCTTACATCTATCAATAATTCCCATTGATAAACCTTATCGCGAATTATTGGCCTCCAGTCATGCGCGTACCGATAACACGCTAGTATTACCCGTAACTAGGGCAAATACCCACAAGATACTAGACTCCGCTAAACTATCTGCATATATATATATATATATAAACAAATTTACGTATGTCTTAGATTTTCCTCTTATAAGAAACGAGAGATTCACAATTTACCACCTATATTCCATACCTATACGCCAATTCAACTCCACTTTATATTCCACAATCCTACCTGAGCAAACATACCTGGCTACGAACCCTACAAGACAACAGTACGTGAGCACCAACACAATACAATCTTGCAAAACTTATGCAACGGAGAAGATTGTATGCAACGCTTTACCTGTATACAACTACAATACGAGACCTATCTGCGAAATGGCTAAATTGATGAGCAAAACTAAAGAAATGCCGACCAATTGCATCACGACTACTTTCTCAGCTCACATAAACACATTTCAACCAATATCAACGAACAAATGGATTTTCATCGTACGCTTCGCCGCTCCGTGCGTCCTACAATGTGGAGACAAGACAACACATCACGAAATCAAAGAATCAGGTCTAATAACATTACCACGTGGATGCAAGCTCTACACCGCTTTTGTCACATTATCCGCCTCTGACGAAGAAACATCGAATGTCACACATCCAAATTAACTGTGGACATCGGCGAAGATTGCACCTATGCTATTGAAGAAATTGATTCACCACAGCTACTACCAGTGAACATCGATAACATTCCATTGGACTCGCTGAATACAATTAAAGAAGAACTGAAGGAATACTCTGAAAGGGTTAAAAAATACAGAGATGGCACATTCATAGAGAAACACTCATCGAAAATTTCTGCATTCACAATATTCCTTGGACTATCAATGCTGGCTTACATTCTATATAAATGCTGTCGGTGATGTCAATTCCTACAACGAAGATCAAGAACAGACGACCACCAAAACAGATGCATCCTAATCTTTAACAACTGTTTTGGGAAAACAAGACGCCACAACCGCGTTACCGTCGTGCCAATGACTACAGTCAATTTAAACTCCAGCTCCGACGATGACTCCACAACAGCGCAAAGATTGGCTAAAACAGCCCAATCTTTATTCTAAGGGGGGAGGTGTTATATATCAGTACCCAGACATGGTTACGACACAGTGCATTATTACTTGACTCCAAGGTCTTTAGTTTTGTTTACTTTTCTCTCTCTTTAGTTCTCTTTCTTAAGACTCTTTAGTTTTGTTTACTTTTCTCGCCCGGGAGCATGTACGAGTTACGTACATTAACCGCGCCGCGGGCATTTAGGGCCGTAAGCATTTTTATGCACTGCGCGGCGATTTACTTAATTATATTTTATTCACCTTTTCAGTAGAGCATCGACTATCATACCAATCGCGTGCATACTCAGTATCGTTACCATTCGTGTGTGTGCATACGTACTATTTCATCATACCATTTCACCATACCATTAGATCTTACTTACTTATAAACTTTACCGTTGTTATTAATAATTGTTACGTGTCTACAATAAACTTTAGTGTTTTACCATAACCAGTGACTTTGCATTTACGATCTCCTTTATATACTTAGGTGTAGAACCATACATCTAATTGGTCCTTCGATTCGTAGAAGGAACCTGTCGCGAGTTATAACAGTGAATTTTTGCGTAAACTAAAGTGAATAGTGAACTCTGTGAGCGCGGATTAAAGCTGTGAGTTCAAGAGCGGTTCCTACACTGTACCAGTGCAGTGGACGATACAAGTCCGTTGGGTTACCAGGCTGCAACCAGAGCTAAGGGATACCACTACCAAGGTTGAGCTAAACCGTAAGCTCAATCGGCAGCACAACATACGATCAAGTAAGATCTTTTCTTTTTTAACCACTTCCTACATTTTTTATTTACCATGGAAGCCTTGTTAGAGACGCAAAACCAGCTCATGCAGGGCATGGATCAACTTCTTAGAAACTTTAAGAAGGACAGCCAGGAAAGAAAAACACCAGACTATGTCAGGAGGAAGCTTGAGACCCTAGATTCGTACTGGCAGGAGTTTCACAATAACCATTTACAATTGTGTATCTATGAGGAAAAAGATAACGCTTATTTTACAGGTAATGAATATGAGCGTACAGATACATTTTATAACCAGGCTAAGCAGTTGCTGCAAATTTATAAACAGGAAACCAGTAGACCAACCACACCACTTTTGAAATCACCAACGCCGTTGCAGTTACCATCGAACCCAGTTCTCTCGCCTATGGTTCCTCTGAGAAAGTCCGAGGGAACCAACAGCAAGTTAGATGAGATGCTGCGTAAGCAAATCAGCAACTTCAAGGCCTTTGATCGAACTGCTGCAAATGTTGCTATTGATGAGCTGTCCGAAAAATGGGAGTTCGAAAACGCTCTCATGCTATTGAAGTCCAGATGGGCGGTGATAGATTTGTTACATTGGGATATCGACAGCGAAACCAATACTGACCATCCCAAGTATGAAGAACGGTTCGCAAAGTATGAGAAACTTTTTCTCAATCTTAAGAAAACCATTAACACCAAGATGTGGTCGGTGTCTCATCGGGATAAATCGACTCCACAGATGGAAATACCAACCTTTACGGGAATTTACCAGCAATGGACTTCGTTTAAAGACCTGTTTCACGAAGCCATTCAGGCAATAACCCATCCTTGTCCAGAGCTCAAAAGCTTCAATTTCTTAAAAGTAAATTAAGAGGTGAAGCAGAAAAGCTAATCCAACACTTATGCATTAGCTCAGAGAATTACCAAGTATCGTGGGATATTCTTAACCATCGCTACAATAATAAAAAACTGATTTTTTCATCCCACGTTAATACTCTCCTAAGCACGCCGATAATGCAAACCCAAAGCGCCGCTGTGATTAAGAGGCTGCATGACACGACCAACGAATTTCTGCACGCTGTACAAAAGTTAGAGATTGACACATTCACGTGGGATCCACTAATCGTACACCTATTGTCCCAAAAACTAGATGTTGATTCTCACAACGAATATATACAGTCGGTGCAGAATCCTAGAGAAGTACCAACGCTAAAAGAATTTTTAAACTTTTTATAAACAAAGTTTACGTCACTTGAATCATTTAGACACAAGCAGGACTCTACCAAAATACCACGCCAGGATGATACTCGTTTCAAAAAACCATACATTCAACATCAAACCAATAACCAATTCAATAAATATACCAGCGAACCAACATCATTTAAGACATTGCACGTGGAAGCTTCGAAATGTCCTCATTGCAAGAAAAACCACGCGATTTACTTCTGCAAATCATTCCGTGAATCGAGGTCAGAATTAAAACGTAAAACAATTGCGACAAATAACCTATGCAAAAATTGTTTAATAAACCATAATGGCAAAGAATGCATATCGCTCAAAACGTGTCGCTTTAGCAATGCTAACCATAATTCGCTTATTCATGACATGTTTGCGGACAAAACAGATATTGCGACACCAACCAACTCGACGGCAGTGAATGACCGAAAAATATGCCATGTGTCACAGGAAACTTTTTCAGAAATTCTATTAGCAACTGCAAAGGTCTATGTTAAGGCTGCTGACGGGACTTATCACACCATGCGTGCACTCATCAACCAGGGTTCACAAACATCTTTGATAAGCGAGAACGCCGCACAAAAATTGGGGTTACCACGCCAACATTGCAAAGGAGTTATATTTGGTGTCGGCGCTAAAGAAAACAATTGTAAGGGCGCAATAAATATTGAGATACAGTCGCTTCATAATGATTTTTCTATCCATACAGACGCGATCATTATGAATAGCCTCGTCAATAAATTACCAAACCAGACTTTAGAAAAACCAACATGAAAATATTTAGACAACATTAACCTAGCAGATCCGGAATTCTATCTTAGCCGCCAAGTGAATCTATTATTAGGAGCCGATATTTATTCATCCATAATATTAAGCGGAATCATCAAAATCAGTCCATCTATTCCAATAGCGCAGGAAACGCAACTCGGATGGATCTTGTGTAGACATGTGCAATCGTTCCACTGTAATGTCGTCATTAACCAAACAAACGAATTACAAAGGTTTTGGGAAATTGAGGACATATCGCAACAAAGTTCTTTATCTGAAGCCGACGATTACTGCATTCAATTTTACCAATCAACCACTTTGAAAGACGAGGGAGGCAGATACCATGTGAGGCTGCCCCTAAAACCAGATTTTGAAGAAAAATTAGGAACATCTAAACCAATGGCTATTGCTCAGTTTCATCAATTAGAAATAAGGTTTTCTAAAAATAGATTAATTGCGCAAGTCTATAAATCGTTTATGAATGAATATCGCGCACTCGGTCATATGATACCTGCAGCTCGCGCCCGCGCCGAAGCCAGTAATACGAAACTCGACTGTTATCTACCGCACCACGGTGTATTGCGTTCTGAGTCTACTACCACTGCGCTTAGAGTTGTTTTCAACGCATCAGCAAATATATCTACGGGCTTTAGCCTAAATGATTTAATGGAAGTTGGGCCAAACTTACAACAGGATTTACAAACTTTAATCCTTAAATGGCGGCAATATAAATATGCTTTTACAGCAGATATTGAAAAGATGTTCCGTCAGATAAGAGTAATAGAAAGTGGCCAAAAATACCAAAAAATAATTTGGCGTGACGCTCCCGGAGATCATTTACAGGAATACCAACTTACCACGGTTACGTATGGCACCAAAGCAGCCCCCTTTTTAGCGATGATGACGTTGAAACAACTCGCTAAAGATGAGAAACCCAATTACCAAAACTAATCTGCTCCCAAGGTCATAGAGGAGTCATTTTACATGGACGATTTGCTTCAAGGCTCCCATACAGTACCTGAAGGGGTCGAGTTACAATCTGACCTCATGAAGCTGCTTAAATCAGGTGGATTCAATCTGCGAAAGTGGAAGTCAAATATAAAAGAATTAATACCAGTTCAAATGTCAAACCAAGAACATTTCGATTTCAAAAACGCTGAATCAACCAAAACTCTAGGACTTCGTTGGATCCTAAATAAGGACTTATTCACGTTTGACTCTAAAATAGACTCTCAGAACAATCACCCCACAAAAAGAACACTATTGTCGAATATTTCTAAAATATTCGACCCCTTGGGATGGCTTTCACCACTTACTACCAAATTAAAAATATTATTCCAATCAGTGTGTCAATTACAAATTGAATGGGACGACCAGTTACCAGAACATATCTGTACGGAATGGACGAAGATTAGAGCAGATATTCATCAAATAAACCAGTTACAATTACCAAGATGGCTGGGAATGCAACGTCAAGACTCAATCGAATTACACGGATTCTGTGACGCATCTATAAAAGCGTACGCAGCCGTGATCTACTGCAAGATAAACAGGGTCAACACAGCATCCGTTGTGCTAGTAGTTGGAAAGGCAAGACTAGTACCAGCGAGTAAAACCATTAGTCTACCAAAATTAGAACTTTGTGGCGCTGTCTTATTGTCAAATATGATGAGAAAAGTCAAAGACAGCTTATCAGACTATCACATAAATATTTATGGCTGGTCCGACTCAATGATAGTCCTTGGCTGGCTACAGGGTGAGATGAGCCGTTGGAAGCCCTTCGTCGCAAATAGAGTTCGCCAAACAACGGAAGTGATGCCTTCCAGCTGCTGGAAATACGTAAAGTCGGAAGAAAACCCGGCGAATTGTGCTAGTCGAGGCTTGAGTGCATCTCAATTACACCAGCATTCCTTGTGGTGGCAGGGAACAGCATGGTTATCATCCTACCATATTGACCACAACCAAGAATCAAACCAATTCTACACCACTGTCGAAGAAATCCGTACATGCATTAAAAACAATAAAACGAATGCTATAATAAAATCGCCCGCTGACGACATTATACAGTATCTAATTACAAAACAAAGTTTATTCACTACAGCCGTTCGCGTATTAGCTTGGATAATACGATCGCGTATACCTACTAAATTACCATATTTAACAACAAATGAATTGAATTATGCGAAACTTCTTATTATTAAAGATGTACAGATGCGAGAATTTACCAACGAAATCGTAAAATTAAAAAATAACCATCGACTAGATAAAAAGAGTATAATTTGCAACCAAAATCCGATCCTAGACCAAAATGGGTTGTTAAGAGTTGGCGGAAGGCTCGAAAATGCGTTCATTGACGAGGATATGAAACACCCATTTATAATACCACATGAGCATAGATTAACAGAGTTATTAATTGACCATGTCCATAATCAAACCCTCCACGGCGGAATAATGTTAACACTTGCTTATCTCAGAAAAACCTATTGGATTGTTGGGGGAAACCGGGCAACTAAAAAACAACTCCGTCTGTGCGTTAACCCTAGACACCTAACCTTCGTCGAAACGACGAATACAGGACAGAAATATCGCCATCTCTTTTTGGCGCGTGCGCTGATCGTCGTGACCTCGCTTGCCAACTCAGTGTTCGCCGAGCTCTTTCTGGAGGCAAGCGGGTCCGGCGCGTAAGTACATAATTTCTTGAGATATTACTAGATTGTTCGTCGTTTCGACGAATGGTTAGGGTTTGTGTATATATTTAATGCAATTGTTGTTTGTTCTTTTATGCAGTTTTTGCCATGGCTTCGAGACAATTGCTGTCCGATGAGCGTCTAACGCGTTTATTATTAGAAGAGGAAGGTGTCAGTTCATCGGATGGATTATCTGATAGCGAAACAGAAGACAATGTGGAGTTTGACAACGTAGAAAGCGATACACAAGACGACCCTTCTGATTGTGAAGATAGTCCCGTGAACGCTCAAGAGCGCGCTTCGCCTGCTCTGCTGGATAATGGGCTGGAGCTATTAACACCTCCTGTTCCTTTGCAAGAGACATCAGGTAGTAATCCATCTATCTTGACCTTCTCACGAAGCAATATCCGCAGTCGCTCCCGTCATGTTTGGGCTACCAGCAAAGGGCATAGTTCAAATAGAACAGCTGCAATCAATATTGTACGTGTTGCCAGAGGACCTACTCGTGCCGTAAGGGATATAGTGGATCCGCTTTTATTATTTGAACAATTCATGACTGATCAGATATTTGAAGAGATTTTGAAGTGGACAAACTCGGAAATTGCGATAAAGAGGCAAAACTATGAGCAAATTACATCTACGCAGAATGATACAAGCAAAGAAGAGATCAGAGCTCTCATTGGTATTCTGGTGTTAACTGCAGCTCTGAAAGATAATCATCTGACCCTCGACGAATTGTTCAACACAGAGTATTCGGGTACCAGATATGTGTCATGTATGAGCAAAGAAAGATGCGACTTCCTTCTGCGATGTCTGCGTTTTGATGATAAAACATTCCGCTTACAACTACAAAAAGACGATCCTTTTACACCTATAAGAAGTATATGGGAATTACTCATAGCTCAGTGCCGCCAAAACTATGTGCCTGGAACTAATGTGACAATTGATGAACAGTTATTGGCATTCCGAGGAAGGTGTAAATTCCGTATGTATATTCCCAATAAACCAGCAAAATATGGCGTCAAGTTGGAAATGGTGTGCGATAGTGGCACAAGATATATGGTCGATTGTACGCCATACCTCGGAAAAGGTACCAATACAGGAGGTCTGCCTTTGGGAGAGTTCTTTGTAAAGGAAGTTACTCGCAGTATACACGGCACGAACAGAAACGTCACGATGGATAATTGGTTCACATCAATCCCTCTTGCGAAGCAGTTACTTCAGCAGCCTTATAAATTGACGATTGTAGGGACATTGCGTGCGAATAAAAGGGAAATTCCAGAAGAAGTGAAGAACAATCGATCCAGAAACATCAATACATCGATGTTCTGCTACGACGGTCCCCTTACGCTTCTTTCGTATAAACCTAAACCATCGAAAATGGTTTACCTACTATCGTCTTGTGATGAGGAGGGATCAGTCAACCCCGAAACAAAGAAACCACACATGATCGAATTCTATAACAGTACAAAAGGTGGTGTAGACACGTTTGACCAGATGTGCTCAGTAATGTCATGCAGCAGAAAAACTAATCGATGGCCAATGTGTGTTTTCTACGGCATGGTAAATATATCATGTATCAACAGCTACATAATATACTGTCACAATGCTTCTGTACTTGGACATAAAGTAATGATTCGACGTGATTTTATGAAGAAGCTGCATTCGCAACTTGTAGAACCCTGGCTCAAAATAAGACTGGAAATTCGTACAATGCCGACACACGTAAAAGAAAAAATCAGAGACATACTAGTTGCAAAGAACGATGAAGGTCAAGGTCAAGGTCAAAGCCAGTCATCATCTAGCAATGACCTTCCACTAGTAGAGGCATCAAATATGAGAAAAAGAAAAGTTTGTGGTCTCTGCTCTTATAAAAAAAGGCGCATGACAAAGTCCTTATGCTCAAAATGCAACACTGCAATTTGTGGTGAACACAAAGTTGATTTCTGCGTGCAATGTGCTTCAAAAAACTAGTTTTGTTTTTATTTTCTAAATAATAAGATTGTTATAGTTAAGTTTTGTTAAAGAGAAAAAGGCTATTTTTGTTGTTTTTTTTTATATAATATTTCAAAAATATGTGGTCTCATTATGATCTCAAAAAAGTAGTTCTCTATTAAAAATAGCTTATAAGAAATATATTCGTAACAAAATAGAAAATAATTGTTTTATTTACTAAATTAAATAGTTGTTTAACGTATGTGTGTATTAAACGTAACGAAATCATATATAAATAGATGATATTTTGCACACCAAAAAGTGCTCGTCGAAACGACGTATGGTTAGGTTTAAAGGGGTACGTCCGAACGTTAGGTGTCTAGGGTTAAATGTAAAAGGAACGATCCCATCAAAAACCAACAATTAATGGGAGATTTACCAGAGGCGCGAATCAACCCGTCAAGACCATTTCAAAAATCGGGCGTTGATTTCACTGGCAGTATTTTGATAAAAGCTAATAAAGGCCGCGGAGTAAAAACCACGAAGGGGTACGTAGCGGTGTTTATATGCATGTCAACCAAAGCAGTGCACTTAGAGCTCGTATCCGACCTTGGTACGTCATCATTCCTCGCTGCCTTAAGAAGAATGTCGGCTAGACGGGGGACCCCACGGCATATCTATTCTGACAATGGAACCAACTTCCTCGGTGCCAGCAGAGTCCTAACGCGAGGGTTGGAGGAGCTCAAGGACGTTTTCAACACCGAGTTCATGTCAGAGGTTGCAGAGATGGGTATCAGCTGGCATTTCAACGCGCCGTCGTGGCCCACCGCCGGAGGTTTATGGGAAGCGGCGGTAAAAAGTCCTTAATACCATTTGAAGCGAGTTATAGGAGAACAGAAACTCACTTATGAGGAATTTACCACCATATTAACCCAGATATAAGGATGTCTCAACTCACGGCCTCTCTGTCCACTGACTGAGGATCCCGATGACTTAAACTATCGAACTCCATCACATTTTCTATCTAGCGGACCCACTCTTACAATATTTGAGACTGAAAGAGATGAAAGGACCAGATGGCAGCTGACCCAGAAAATATTCCAGGATATTTGGAAGCGTTGGCAAGCAGAATACCTGACGCAGTTAACCGCAAGAAGCAAATGAAATAAACCACATGGAAATTTGCGAGTCGATGATGTGGTTATTATCCACGACAGTAATCTACCAGCTGGAAGGTGGGCTTTGGGGAGAGTAATCGATCTTCACCCGGGCAAGGACGGCTACGTTCGAGTTGTCACCATAAAAACCAAAAATGGAACCATGAAGCGCCCTATCACAAAACTTTCTATTCTACCAGTAACTAATCACCAAAATGAGACCAAACCAGATAAACCAATCCCAGATGAGACACCAAACGAACAAAAAGGTACCAAACCAAAAAGGTCACTGAGCTGCTACCTAACTACTATTCTTATGTTATTTCTACTTTTGTTTACACCAGCACAAAGTACCTACCATCTGTCACCATTGAAAAATAACAACAGTGTGTATTATTTCGATAAAACATCCGAAATTTCTCTAATACGAGTTGAATGGAAACTCGTTGTTTATTTAGACCTGAGTACTCATTGGCAACGCGCTGATTTAGTCGAAAAATACATATCACACTTAACTGATATATGCTCCAATAACAAAATAAAAGCGCAGTGTGACGTTGTCTTATCACAACTAAGTCAACGCTACGATGAATACAACCACTACAATCAAATGTTACTCGGTCAGCAGTTCCCGACACGCGAGACTCATCGTCGCCGCCGAGGGCTTATCAATGGAGTAGATAGCGTTGCCCACAGTTTGTTTGGAATTTTAGATGAAAGTTTCGCCGAGCAATACTCCAAAGATATCGATTTAATACGTGCTAACGAGAAACATCTGGAAAGTTTATGGAGAAACCAAACTTCAGTGGTAGAAGCAGAGTACCATTTGTTAAAAACCGAAAAAACTACTATAGACAAACAATATAAAGCCTTTAATCAACATCTCAACTTCATCGAGAAAACAGCTAACCAATTAAAGGCAGAATGCACATTTGCCGTCACCAACAATGAATTTACATTGTCAGCAATAATTGCAAATAACATCTTGTCGGACTTACGAAAAATTCAAGAAACTCTATTAGACGCCATTACCAATATTTATTACGGCAATTTTAATGTTCACTTACTTAAGCCCGAACAATTATTGCACGAGCTGCATTTAATTGCCGGCCGCATACCTAAAGATTTGTCTTTACCAATAGACAACATCTATCACCAGTTACCAAAACTCTACCATCTATTAAAAGTCAAAGAAAGAGTAACTAAAGACTATTCATTATTCGAAATTAAGATTCCATTAGTCAGCAGAAATCTATTCGATATTTATAAGATCATACCAATTCCAAGAGAAACAAACAATTATATGGTTACCCTAGTCCCGATCGCCGGACATGTAGCGATCAACTTACAAAAGGACTTATCATTTGATGTTGATGTTTATTTGTGTCCGTTAAAATCACCATTATACCAATTTAAATCTGATCAAAGCCTGTGTATCAAAGATTTAAGTACCCAAACCTGTAAAACTAAAGCTATCCCATGTGAACACTCCTGGTCTCAGCTTCATAAGATAAACTCATATTTATATGTCTGTTGTGGCGAATGTAAGGTGAGAATCATATGTGAACAGCTGATCGCCGCGGAGCGGCTCACCAAGGCTGGCGTCATTACGCTAGGGAATGGCTGTGTCATCAAAGGCGACTCCATTACAATAACGTCGCATAGGCAATTCTCCAATAACATAACCGTACAGTTGAACCCTGTTACACCAGACATACCGCCTATTAATAATATTATAAATATAACTATACCTTAAATTGAATCAAACGGTTTAGAAAAGGACTTGAAGGTCCTCGGAGATCAAATCAAGGATTTGAAAGCCCAAGATGGGGTAGCAGATGTCATCACATACCATGACGTCCACCACTACGTCGCCATCTACGTGATGATGGGCGCAGCAGTCGTCGCTGGGCTCGCTTGGGCGGGCCGCCGGATGCGCGCGCGCCGCGCCTCTTCCCGCAACGAGCTCGACGCTACGTATAGTGCTAGTGTACAGTGCGTGAGTGTCAGAGAAAGTGTTTCGAGTGATGATAGTGAGAAGTGTAGAGTCAGTGGTAATAAAGAGGCAGAAAGGCCTAGTGGGTCCAATGTGCGAGATACCAGTGCGCGTCCACACGCCTTACCACATAAGGCAACGATGCCAAACTTTAGTAATTATTTTAGGTCATCTAGTGAGATGTAGTGACATAGTAATTTAAGAACCTATTGTTAAATCATCTTGTAATTTCATCAAATATCATTACCATCTCTCACCATACTTACCAAACCATTTTTAGTTTTATCATTACGTACATTGACCGCGCCGCGGGCATTTAGCGCCGTAAGCATTTTTATGCACTGCGCGGCGATTTACTTAATTATAGTTTTTTCACCTTTTCAGTAGAGCATCGACTATCATACCAATCGCGTTCATACTCAGTATCGTTACCATTCGTGTGTGTGCATACGTACTATTTCATCATACCATTTCACCATACTATTTGATCTTACTTACTTATAAACTTTACCGTTGTTATTAATAATTGTTACGTGTCTACAATAAACTTTAGTGTTTTACCATAACCAGTGACTTTACATTTACCATCTCCTTTATATACTTAGGTGTAGAACCATACATGACCCACAGCTGTCTCATGTCATGTGAAACCAAGGAACTCTAGAGATAAGTTACTAGATTAAGTTAACTGTCTGCTGTATTTCTTTAAACGCTGTTCATTAATATGTTAACAGTAAGACCCTTGAGATAAGTTACTAGGTTAAGTTGAAATGTCTGTTCTATTTCTTTTAACACTCTAATAATGATTGCTCCGGTTCCCACAATCCTGCCCCGATAGGGACCCACGCCGCGTCCTTTACCTCTCCTTTCCACCAACCCTATATAATAGAATATTCCCTTTAAAATAAGACATTCTGTACTCTGCATTCTACCTCGATACTACTAAGTCTTTGTAATAAATAAAAGTTTATTTTTAAAAACAACAATTTTGTTCTCACCGCGTAACAGAACCCTCTGATGTGTAATAAATTCATTTATAAACTCTAATGAAACCTACGAGCTATGCTGTCTTTCCTATTATCTTATGAGTAGTTAGGCATTTCTTTCCCGCAGCTGCTGTTATGGATTTAGGTAGGTAGGTACGGACGAAGACACTGATAGGCTTATGTATATCTGGGATGTTAGGTAGTGATAGTTAGGATAATAGTTTGTTAGGAAATAACTTAACACAGGAATAAGCTAATTACTAAACTTTCACGGAAAGATTTAGGTTACTTTAGACACGGTTCTCAACGTAGGTTCCATTAGACGATCTGGCCAAATTATGATCTTATTATTTTATTACATCGCTTGACTGAGGTTTATTACTAATAGGTTTAAGTTATATTAGGTCTAGATTAAGGTTCCATTATCATTCAACCACAACACACTATACAAAACATCAACTACACAAGCATTAGATTGTAAGGATGGGAGCTCGGGATTACTAAGTAAACAAGTTCAATCTCTCAGGTCTGATTTATTACTGAATCAACTAACACGTTATTATAAACGTACATACTTAATACATACACCACATGCCCATCGGCTAAAAAAGAAAAAAAATAATGAAAGATTTTTTTCTTAAATGCAAAAGATTAAGTACATAAAATTAATACAGGCTTGATAATTAAATTTATAGAGAATGTCATACGTTAATGATTATATCACACTTACAATGTAATTTCCAATACATGATATATTTTTATATATTTTTCTTATAAGGTCTACTTCTATTCTTATGTACTAACATTTGTTTTCCTTTATAATCAATTTTTATATTTGGTTCACAATCTTCAATAACTCTGAAAGGTCCTAAGTACAGAGGATCGAGTTTGTTTACATTTTGTTCGTTTCTAAGTAGTATCAGGTCACCGACATTATATGTAATAGGATTTGTACAGCTATCGTATCTACTTTTTCTTATCTCTTTACTTTTAATTAAATTTTGTCTTGCATCATACTGCGATTATTGGAGCCTATATTTAAGTTGTTTAGGGTAATCATAATTATTATATAATGGATCAATTTGAAAAGTTAAATTACTGGGTAATATACACGGCTTTCCAAAAACAAGTTCGTACGGTGTATATTTCATTTCTTTGTGTACAGTCGTATTGTAAGCAAAACACCAATAGGTTAGCCAAACACTCCAATTTTGCGGTTCATTATCAACTTGAATTCGAAGGTATGAAATTAAATTTTTGTGACTATTTTCTAAGCTCCCTTTAGATTGATGATGATAAGCTGTTGAAGTAATTTGCCTAATTTTAAAAATTTGGCACACTTTCTTCATAACCGCAGAAACGAATTCCATGCATATTCTTAAGCTTGGCACAAATATCTTTAATGTTATCAGCCATGAAACCATTTTGTTAATTAATTTTGTTTCAATATAAAATTTAACAAGTTAAACAAAGAAAACGTTACACATTATATTGTACTTACGTGTAATCTTAATATTGCAAATATAAAAATACTTTAAGTATTGATTATAATTTTTATTTTCCAAGCTAGACTAAAAAATAATATATTATAATTAGTGGAAATTAAAGTTCATATAGATTCACCACTCATATACGTAGTTTCTATGTACGTTATGCACTTTAAAATACCGCCGAACGCCGAACTCCGGCTCGGATGGCAGGGTCGCCATGTAAGGATGGGAGCTCGGGATTACTAAGTAAACATGTTCAATCTCTCAGGTCTGATTTATTACTGAATCACTGTTACCAAAAACACGTTATTATAAACGTACATACTTAATACATACACCACAAGATATACGTCGTATAGCCTTTAGTTAAGTTAAGAGTTAGTATAATATAATTTAAGTTGAGACTTAGGGAAGACTTAGTTGATGGTAATCTCGCATGGCGGTACGTTGTATGTTAATTAGTTTTAAGAATTAAATTAGTAATGGATAAAATGTTTACTAGAAAAAAAAATCAACCAGTCTCAGGGAAGCGTGGGATTCGAACCCAAGACCTTTGGATTGCCGGTCCACTGCTCTAACCGCTGAGCTACCGAGACCCCAGAAGACTCGTTGAATTTTTCCTAGTAGTTTGATTACGCGGCAAGCCAGCGGTATTACGTCACTGTGAAGTCTACCCTCACATTCGAAAGAAATACTATTGCAAGTATTTAACAATCGATAAAGACGTAATTGCTTATAAAAATATCTTTATTATTGAAATTTTGCATTCACAATGCTATATATTATAATAAATATTGGAGTTGATTGAATATTATTGTTTTATTATAAAATTGTCATAAAATATGTAATTATGTCCTATGTACATTTTGACTGCTTACAAAACGTGAGCGAAATACTCTATGCGGGAGTGCTTGTGTAACTTTCAAGGACGCGAGTGCTGCCGGGTTAATTTCACTTTTTAGTCGTGCGACGAATATGTCATGATAAACTGGTCACAGCAACGTCGTCTGCAAAACTAAACTATACGACGTTACATTAAAGTTTTAGCTAAAACGTCAGTACGACAACGCTGTACTCATACTAACGTTACAGTCAATTAAACGTTTTCAACTGACCATATTATTTGTTTGGAAAACCTTTATATGACATTTAAATAATGTAGCAGTTTTAAACACGTTTTTACAGTGACGTTTATAAAACGAATACTACCTATTTTGTTTTACAGCAGTTAATTTGAGACACTTATATGACTTATTTATTTATTTGCGACTCAAATATAACCTTCATATTACGTGATGTCCTTTTGATGTCATGCCCGACTTTAATCAACCTTGTAGTAGCATTTGAGTTAAGTTTTGACTTTTAAGCGTCCTGCACCTACAACCGTGGTATTAGTAACAAATGTTAAAGAAGAAAAGTGTACAACACATGAACAACAAGAAGGTTCATTATAGGTATATTTATTATATTTACTGTAAAAAATGTTGTGTAACTAAATTAAATATACTAGACTTAGTCTGGATTCGACCAAACTGGAATAAGACTTGCTCCAAGATTAGTCTGCAAAAATTCGGCGTTTAATCTAAGTATAAGACCTTATTCTAGTTTGGTCAAATCCATCCTAAACTAAACGTGACTAATCATTAACATGCGTCATAATGGGATGGTACTTAAGTAAAAAAAAAATGTTAAGGCATACTTTTTGAAATTGAAGGTGTTATAGTAGGTACTATTTTTTAGTTACTTCACGAACTTAGTAGGAACAATAGTCACATTCATCTTGCACAAAATGATGATACACCGTAAACTTTAAATAGTTGTGGCATCAATATTCCTTACAATGCAACAAATCCTTAATTTTGTTTTATTTGATACGATGAAATGAAATGGCCGCAGTGTACGGAATTCAGTGATACTGTGGCAACCATAGCAATTGTCCGATATTATAAAATGAGTGCTTTCCCTTAGGGCCAAATCAATCTTTTTTTTATATAATAGAAGGTGGCAAACGAGCAGGCGGGTCACCTGATGAAAAGTAATCACCGCCGCCCATGGATACCCGCAAAACCAGAGGAATCGTAGACGCGTTGTCGGCCTTTAAGGAAGGAATAGGTTTAAGGAAGGAATAGGAATTGTAAGAGGGGGAAGGGCCTCCGGAAATCTCACTTGCCGGACGAAACACAACAGCACCAAGTGCCATTATTTCACGCCGGATATTCGTGAGAGGGTTGTATTACGCCGGACAAGCGGGCCCAATACGTGCTGCAACACAGCGTGGCTCTGCCACTCAGTCAGTGCCACTCATTTAGCACCACCCAGGGGTCACGTGTAGGGTCTCAAGCGTAAACCTACAGACGCGAGTAACTTTAACCACCAAAATCTATTAAAAAGTCTTAAATCTGCTCTGGTTAGAAATTTATCTAAATCCAAATATTGAATCACGTTTCAGATAAAAATTACTTGAATATGGTAAAATGTTTTGTAATCTGCACAGCACTTTTACTTCGACCAGTTTTTTCCTGAAATAAATTAAAAGATAAATTATTTTGATGCAATTTTATATAATTAAAAAGGATTTTTAATTGTTTAGGGAACCCTTATAGTTAGCGTCAATGGCGTATTGTATGGTCTTCAAATAACCTTAAAACGACTTTTTGTATTTACTACGTCTTAAAGAGATAAGTGTTCTACAAAAGCAACATGTTTTACATTTAGAAATAAACATAATTTTATTATAATAAAAAAAATATGTTTTAAACAAAAAACTACAAGGGGGTATGGAAATATGAATAGTAATTACACAGGTATCATAAAACTTAAATTCCCAGTCGAACTAAACGGTATGAGAGGCAGACATAGTTAGCAAGATATGCAAGTTAAATAATACTCGCACCTTTTATTTTCTTGTAATTATTTATTTTGTACTCAGATCTCGAAACAAAACCATGAACCATGAACCAATCTTACTTTTACGTTACTTAACGTTACTTGACTCAAATAAAACGATTTTGTCATTTAAAAACACCTGTATGACAACAATATAACGAAACGAGTCGTTGTAAAGTTTTGATGCGACTACTGCGCGATGAAAGTGGTAATTCCTCAACCTTTACACGATTTTTGAATGACGTTAACGAAGTCATCTTGTGACTTTTGTATGACCATTAAACAACAATGTAGGTCGTATAAGTGGGGCCCTTTTCGCGTTTAGCAAACGTTATTATAACGTTAGTGTGACCTAGCTTTTGCGACCAGTGGTAATAAGAAAACGTTTACTAAACTATTGAATGACGTTAAATTGTTAGTTGGGTTGTTATTGAAGTGAGTTTAGGGGGATTTCGAGTTGAATTTGTTCAAATTCATCTTTATTGTGTTCTGTTTGAATATACTACCTAGCCGTAAAACATTTTATGGTTTTATTTAATACCATACCCACTGAAGCTTGCGTTTGGGATTTTCTTACTTTCCGAGGGACAAAATCCCAAATGTAACAGTATGATTTAACATAAGTATGAATTTCCAGTCTGGCTGGGGGGGAGTTACTTCTAATTATTTTTTCTTTGTCTTTTTATTTTTTCTAGTTTTTGACATTTGAGTGTTATTTTTATTTGGTTCTATAATTACTAGTTTGTCCTTTCTTTCGCTTTTTTTTGGTTGATCTTGTAGTGTCTTACGGATTTCCAATACTTGTAGTAGGAAATCTTTTTTTATGTAGATCATACTTCGTGTCATTTAGTTGCTTTTCATCATTGATATATATACACTAGATTAGCAATTACCGCGCGAAAGCGTTGCCACCTCACATATGGCCACAGCCATATGCCTGGCTAATGTCAGTTCAGTCCTCAGTGTGACGCCGGCCAGGTTGAACCGGACGGAAAATGGGTAAATGCATAGTGAAAGAGTGCGATTAAAGGTCACAGAACCATCATAACTCAAGCGGAATTACTTTCCATAAGTATGTACATTGTAAATGTATTGATATTGACGTAAAAACACACAAAAAAAATCATTAAATAACAAATATTGTGATTTATGTTCAGTGTTGTCATTAAAAACCTCGTTTTGGTTTCCCACTTTAATGGGAGAAACAAATTAATCAATGGATGAAGTTGTAACCTCCGATTTTAAATAATAATATGTAATTATATTTTAAGTTTCGTTCAAAAGATTAATGCAATCTTATTAATTTGTAGTGTTTGTAGTATATTTAATCAATTAATAATCTAATAATCATATTAAGTGATCAATTTTGCAGGGTGCCTAAAGATGCAGGACGCCGTGAGAAGAAATATTTAAAACAAGATTATAGCATGAAAACATACAAAAAAGAGACTAAACACAAAACTGATGTTTCATAGCGGAGTTTGATTACTGTTTGTATAAATAAACTACCATTATGGCCAGTGATGGGTTTACGCCCGGGCGTTTTGGGTGCATTGGATAAATGCCCGATAAATGTCTGTATATGCCGAATAAATGTCCATTCACTGGGCAAAAACTATAAGAGAACATTTATAAATATTTTTTTTCATTAAAATTTGACATTTTTTCATGCAGCATGAGTTGACCTACATAAAATTAGATTATGACTATATTATTGACACATAAATTACTTAACTTCTCAAAATGAAAAAATGGAATTATGTTTAGTAATTCAGAACATATTTAACTACTTCTTACTAGCGAAAACGATAGAATTTCGGGGGCAGGAGAATTATTTCATTACTTATACTTACTTTTATGTATCTAGTAAGCAAGACATGTTATTTAAATAACACTAGCTGTTCCTCGCAACTTTATCTTCGTAAAGTAAATAATAAATAAATAAATATATTTCAACAATCACACCAATGAGCTAGCCCCAAACTAAGCCGAAGCTTGTACTATGGCGGCTAGTTAACGGATATCCATATTAAAATACATATAAACATCATATTAAAACTATGTCAACGGGATAAATCGCGACACACATTGCAAGCAAATGCCTACTTAGTACTGCTTAACATTTCGGCCGCAGCACCGCAAGCAGTAAGTAAGCATTCACTCAGAAAACGCATCGCGTCCTGGGGGGCTATCACGCTAAATAATCTCAACCGAACCACAACTGAAATGTAGTCGTTAGACGTACTTTTATAGTGCTATCGCGTTTGACACATGCGATAGCGCTATACAAAGTCGGCTAAACGGTAAAGGTATAGTTTTGGTAATATCGTTGGTGCTTATTGTGATTGAGGCCCTGTCCTGCTAACATAGTTTCAATTATGTTAAAATAGTAGCATATTAATGGTCAAAAATAATATTAAAATCGATTCAGTAGTTCCCGAGTTTATCGGCTACATGCAAACAAACAAACAAATCATTCCTCTTTATAATAATAGTATTATTTAAATTCATGTATTTTATAAAACAATTGCTTTCAAAAATATTCATTTTTTTTTCTTATTTTGGAGTAAAATTCATATGGCAGGCAACACTGGCTCGCCAGCGCATGACTATGTATCTGTCTTTGTCTAATTTTAGTGACAGCATGGTTCTTGCGACTTGTGTAGATGAGACAGTTATATGTTTACATTAAAATGTTTATTGGTTTCAAAGCTACGTCGTCGCGGTTAAGTAGTGGTTACATTTTTTAAGACGCACGGTAATGAGGTTTGCTTCTCTATTAGTTTAACTCAATGCTTTTCATTCTTAAAAATTAAAACTTTTTTGCCATTAGTTGTAAACGTTACATTTGTTGGTCTATTTTTCTTCACTTCTTTTTCCCATTCTTCTCACCAATTCTAAATCATTTTTATTTTAATATTCTTGTAACAATTCGAGTTATCTTTTTTTCCAATTCATCATATGTTGTTTTGCTTTCATCTATCCCAAAAATTTAAGATTTCTCCCTCGTAACTGTTTTTCTAAAAATTGGATTTGTATATCGTTGAAGTTTTGATCAATCTTTTCAGTTAT
Source organism: Scoparia ambigualis (assembly GCA_963921215.1). Taxonomy (NCBI): domain Eukaryota; kingdom Metazoa; phylum Arthropoda; class Insecta; order Lepidoptera; family Crambidae; genus Scoparia; species Scoparia ambigualis. The sequence continues at coordinate 17,789,652 of OY992525.1, read as the reverse complement.
GTATATTGGTAATTTTACCCTCTAATGATTGTGTTCATTGATTCTTGCAAATCATTTTTTAAATCGACCCTCTGGTCTTTCATGAGTAATGAGTTGTTTTAAGACAGCGACGTTGTCACTAATTTTTGAAAAAATGTTTTTTTTTCGTTTATTAACTTTTTTGATTGTTCAGTTTTGTTATTAAATTGTTTTTTTTATTGTTCAGTTTTTTAACTTTTTTTTTTAACTTTTCTTAGACCTGTGTCTCCCTCTAGTGGCAAACTTGTGTATTAGTTGTTGAGAACTGCCAGATTGTAAGTGAGGTTAGTTATAATTAATAAAACAACGTGCGAGTAGAAGCGAAGCGACCGGGGTGCGGCGAAGCGTCAGAACTGAAGTGAAACTATTCGTAATAAGTTAAACTAGATTTTGTCCCGCGGCTTCGTTAGCGTTAAACTTTATAATTCGCTAGCAAATTTACTACACATAATTTATAGTTAGGTATGCTTTTATTATATAGGTAGGTCATATTTTCAATTTTTGATAAAAACGCTAGCAATTTGACTAATTCATAGTTATGTCACATTGTCGCTTGTTGATACAATGTTCTGCCCCCGTGCATTACAAAATTATACATTGACCTGTTACCGTGTTAACATGATAACCGTGTATAATTATACAAAATCAAAATTACACAAATGATTTAAAGAATGGGTAAAGTGGCCTATAGATAATTGACCATAATCAAGTCCCACTGCTGGCCTTAGTCCTTCCCCCATGGAAAACAGCACAAGATCGTAAACCTAACGTCTTAGCCGCTGCGCCATTGAGCTCTTCGTAGTAGACAGAGTAGCTTGTCATAAGAAAAATGAATAAAACAAAATTGGTTAAAACACATTTCTTTATAACAATAGAGAACCCCTAAGCCATCTGAAACATAATGCAAATATTGACAATTTTATCATGCTGTATACACATGGCATCTGGTAAGTATTAAGTGACGTTATATGGCATCTGGTATATAAAGCGCTGTTGATGTCCTGTAAAGTTAGTTATAGGTACTCAAAAGTCGACAACCTAACCCTCAAAATGAAATCCTTCTTGATCGTCTTCGTTGTGGTAAGATACTATTTTATAGTCTATACTTATTTTAGTACTTAATTGTACTTTCGGTATTAGTTATAGTAAACGCGTGTTCTTCAAAACCATCCTTATCTGTATCTGGCGTTTATCAGGGTTCTCACCTTGGTCCGGTTTATTTCTTAAAATCATACAGTATCTAATTACTTACTCGTACTTAATTTCTTTTATGACACTTTCTATATCAATTTTAAACTTTTGCCATCCATAATACAGAAATATTTAAACACGATTTAACGCAAAACTCTCTCTTGTTTTTTTATTACTTTCATAGGTTACATTTCGCACGCGCAGAAACACACTGCACTAAGTCAAAATAACACATTTTTTAGAATTGACGAAATTATCGAGTCATTTGTTTGGTTGTTGTTTGTTTGTTTGTTTGTTGGAATAGACCTATTAAAATAAAATAAAAGACAAAATTTTACTAAAATCAGTTTTAAAATAAACTAGTACTTGCTGTGGTATGAACCCATAGTATTAATAATTGTAACATGTGCACACATATTTAGACGGGATTTAACGCAAAACTACTTAGTAAAGGCATGCGTCTAAATATGTGTGCATAATGGAACGCGAAAGTTTAAAATTGTAACATGTGGTTCACAAAAAAACTTTAAAAAATCCTCTATTAATCTTATAATTATTATGTGGTTCACTAAAAACTTAAAAAATCTTCTATTAATCATAATAAAGTAAATAGAAAATGGCAAACATTGTTGGATATAAAACAATTATAACACAAGAACAGTTATAATTTTATTTAAATAAACAAAGTAATAACTAGTACAGTTACATAAATCATTTGACGCCCAGCGATCTGTTTTGTAGGATTTGTTATAGAAACATACGCTTTTCCTGTATTCCGTAATGTATCAGCAATCTTCGACTTCCAGCTAGGAGGGTTCCGTGTTCTCTTTCTACTTAACTTAGGCTTGCTTTCTGATGGAGCAGTGTAAATAGCAGAAGGGGCTGAGGGTGCGTCATTCGATTCGTAAATGGAATCCTTTTGAGTATTCGCTGTAGAAGAACTCGGTTTATTGAATTCATCATCAGATGAACTACTTGAGCTGCTGGAGCTTGACGATCATGAACGGGCGTCTGACGTAAAGCTTAAAAAGGAAGAAGAAAATAGTCTTCTAGAGATTACAAGAGGCCAAGATATTTGTTTAACAGGCACAAAAAAGTTAGGATCAGTATCTGTATCATCTATAAAATCTTCTTCATCGCTATGATACGATATAACAGAAACGCGTACCTCTCTATCTATTGTTTTATTTGCTAATGCTCCCACCGTTGAAGTCTCATCGGTTTATGCTGCAACAGTAGTATTTTCAGCATCATTTTCCACGCTGCTTTGTTAAAGAGAAGACCCGGTTCTTCTGCGGTTACTTTCATTGCTTTTTCAATTCACAGTAGGCCACGACTCCTCATAATCGGCATAACAATTACAAATTAAATAATTAAACAATAGTGCATTATCTCAAAAAATATTTACTTAATCTTTTTGTAAATAGGGAACATCATAAATTATAAACAGATTTCTTATAATTATATAATGTAAGTAACAAATCTAATTACAAAAAAAGTGTTTTTTTGTGTATTTAACAAAATTAATACACAATTTATATTTACCATCAATAGTGCATCATTTCAATGATTTTCATCTTTTACGAGCAATACTGAACCATTTGGAAATAATACAAAAAATCATACATACCTTCGTCCACAACAGAGTACTATTTCGAAATAGTATCAAACACGATGTATAAGCACAGTCACCAACACTGAATTTAAAACTAAATAACTCGAAGTAATTTACATACTACATTTAACAAAACCGCACAACACAAAATAATTCACTGTTGCGTAAAGAATCTGCGTGCTGTGTTCCCTAAGGCGGACAAGTTGCAACTAAAAAAAGTTTTATGTACGCGGTATGATTCAGGCAGCGTCTACCACCAACAGAGAGTTAGCGCGCTATCTGTTTGACATTTTTGTAAGTATAAATACGCCTGTCTTCGTGGTAGTGCAGTAAATTTTAGGATATTCTAATATTTAAAGGAGCTCGATGGCGCAGCGGCTAGCGCGTTCGGCTTGCAATCTTGCCGGCTATGCAACTTTCGCAATGCCGGGTCGCCTGATGGGTGACCATTAAAAACATCTCGAGTTTCCTCCGTGCTTCGGAAGGCACGTTAAGCCGTTGGTCCCGGTTGTTGTCGTAAGATGACAGTCGTTAAAACCCACCAACCCGCATTGGGCGAGCGTGGTGGGTTATGGCCCAATATTCCCACGTGCTATTGGCCATGTGGGAGGCCTGTGCCCAGCAGTGGGACGTTTATAGGCTGATGATGATGATGAATAATTAAAAATGTCAATTTTTATATTTTTCGACTAATACAGTGTTGTTCTGAGTGTGCGATTTGGTAAACCATTTCTAAAGATTATTGTTAATGAATCTGTTTTGACACATCCTAACTTATATTATGAATGCGAAAGTAGGATTTATTGTTTGTTTCGCTTTCACTCCATAACCTGTCGACCAATCATCACGAAAGTTTTCATACACATAGTCAGGGGTTCAGAAAAGGACTTAGGATAGGTACCTTTTTCCGCAACAAAGTTGAGGACAATAATTTTGTCTAAGTGTATAATGTCGCGGGAAAATGCTAGTTAATAATATTCTTTAACCTACTACACCATTCGTAAATGTACGGTAGGCCTCAGAAGTAGTTTAACCCTTTAGTACTATGTCATACCAATTACTCCTTCCATAAGTGATGGTTGTAATGGTCATTGAGACCGAGTTGGTGTGACATGGCTTGTACGTTATCAAACCTAAATTGCACTCAGCACTCTATAAACTAGTCGACTAAAAAATATTACAAATTAAAGAAAAGCTTATTTTAGTGAGCAGTTAATAAATACTACTTAGTCCCTATTACTATACTATACTCTTTTCTCTTGAGTGTCGTAAAAGGTGATTATAGGCATATACGTCTACACGCATAGAGCGGCAACGGGCTCACCACCTATCACGCTGAGCACATGTGCAGTTGTAATTTGGTGAAAGTGGACAATGGCAGTGGACTGCTTTTGCGGCCCTCATTGCCTAGTCTATGTACAGTCACGAGCAAAAATATGTAAACAATTATAACTCTTAATGCAATGGAATAAGAGTCAAAGGTTGGTGCTCGTGACAGTAAAATTAAAGAAAAGTCTCAAAAAAAGCTTAATAAAAAGCGTCAGAATACACAGAAGACAAAAAAGCTTGAAATGCTCCAACTCCCCAACCGCTAATATAATTTTACTTGTAATTGTGTTGTATTGTCTGATTATGATGATTTTTGGTAAAATCGTTTCTTTTTTACTAAGCCGTCCTGAATAGGCGATTGGCTAGAAATTTGTGTTAATGAATTGAAGGGAAGATAGAAAGCAAAAAAAAGTGTATTGTGAAATTTTAGAGCATTAAACCAACTGTGAAATAGACGATGAATGAAAATAACAGTGACAGTTTGACTCTACGACGTCTACGCGGTCGGTAAGAAATATTAACGTTTCTTTTTTACTAAGCCGTCCTGAATAGGCGATTGGCTAAAATTTGTGTTAATAAATTGACGGGAAGATAGAAAGCAGAAAAAATGTATTGTGAAATCTTAGAGCATTAAACCAACTGTGAAATAGATGATGAATGAAAATGGTAGTGACAGTTTGACGCTACGACGACCTCGCGGTCGAGAACTAGCATGCATCGCCATCTCTGAGGTGCTCGGTTCAATTCCTGATTAATAACTACAGTGCTTCGGAAGGCAAGTAAAACCGATTGGTCTCGCTTCTTGTTATGATGGTTAAATCCCACCATTGTAAATTGGTCCAGCGTAGTGGGTTATAACCCTTTCTACCCGTGGGCTGTTGTCCATACGGGAAGGCCAGTCCCAGCAGTGCGACGTATGAAGGCTGATGATGATGTACAGTCACGAGCAAAAATATGTAAACAATTGTAACTCTCACATTTAATGGAATAAGAGTAAAGTACATCTTGGTGCTCGTGAATGTACGTATGTACATATAATTTAATTATAATTTTTTAATTTTAATAGTTAACAAATATCATGAAGGTCAATATACCTACTCAAAAACATATGTGCTGACGCACATACACATAATGTGTTTGCACGTCGTTAAAATGTTTAACCAGGACGCAGCTGTTACATTTTTAAATTAAAAATGTTTTATTTTATTAGCATTTTACACGTGTAAGTAGTTCTCTGTAAACAAATGTTTTGTATTTTATTTGAGGTACTCTTTTCGTTAACATAAAAACCAAACATCAATAATGATGGATTAAAAACTAAAACTAAATAACTTAAGAACTTAAAAAGAACTTATAAATAAAAAATATCTTTATGCATGCCGCTGCCGCGCGGCAAAGTCCCCAAATGGCTGGCAGCGTTGCCCAAAGTAGCTGCAAGCCTTAAGACGGTTTACGCATTTCGGTTTCCCATACAATTATTCAAGTCGAAATTTTTAAATACCAATAAGCCATATTTAATGAAACTTTGCATGCTAAAGTAAAATACAGGGATTTAAATAGTTTGTAGATAATATTTTAAAAAAGGTTTATTTGGCTGATTTATTGCTATTTAAAGTCCACTATATAATGTTTAAAATCGCAATAACTCAGTTAAATAAACGTTTTTTGGAAATGTTTTCAACAAACTATTAAGATCTCTATATTTTACCTCAGCATGCCGAGTTTCATCAAAATTGGCCTACTGGTTTTTAAAAAGTCGACTTGGAAATTTGTATGGGAAACCGAAATGCGTAAACCGTCTTCAGAGGAAACACTACGTCGGCGTGGCATGCAAAATTCTCATACAAAACACAGAAAAACGACGTTTCGTAGTCCCCTGTTTCCTGCTTCAGAACTACACCAATTTTTATTACTTTTTCAGCATCGGTTAGAGAAAGAGAACTTCTATGTCTGTATGTTTGATTTTTTTGCATTAAGTCATTTATTTAATGACCAGGAGCCTTCAAAATTTAGCGAAAACACTTCGTGTTAAGTCGTCTTCAGGAACATTAATAGGCTGGTTTAAAAAAAATCAAACATACAGACAGAAACTCTCTTTTAACCCGTTACTGAAAAAGTAAAAAAAAAATGGCCTAGTTCTGAAAGAGGAATCAGGGGACTACGAAACGTCGTTTTTCTGTGTTTTGTATGAGAGTTATACACGCAACTTCGACGTAGTGTTTCCTCTTAAGGCGAGTCCTTTCGAGCACTTCTCTCTCGCTCTCTCGACGGTACGACGGTATGGGACGGTTATTACAGCGAAGCGGCACGAGTAGGCGCGTTTTATAGGTTTTTGACAAAAAAGCTTTCTATAATTTAATGAATTTCTCTGTAGTACTTCAAAATAATATTTACGAGCAAAAATAATTTTAAAAATTTAAAAAAAAATTTAAGGTTGATACCTTAAATTTTTTACTATTTACAATAACTAAATTGTAATTCGCACAAAGTTAAAACGTGCAAGAGTATAACGCCTAATCGTCTACCTATCACGTGACCTACAGGAATAGGGCAGCTAGTATTTCTGTTGTCTAATAAAAAAAATATTAACTGCTCCACCTCTACACGTGCTAAGTTAGAAATGTAAGACAGGACCTACCTACATTGTTATAAAAATAAGTTGCGCTTACCTACATGATATTACATAATTATTAAACGAAACCCTACTAATTACAACATTTGGTAAAAACAATAAACAACTTATTTTGTAATTAAGTACATAATATCTACTTACTGCTTGACGTTTCGGCCGCGATGCTGCGGCCGTGGTCACAAGCGAACTGGTGGCGCTGCGCGGCGTCGTCGGTTGGAGCGGGTATTTGTTTCTTCATCCACCCTCACACGTTCACTTAAATTGTCACAGTGCAATGAATCGTCAGTAACACACTACTATCGCAGAACGTATCAAGGAACACATTGCAGCTGTCATAAATCGACAAATAGACAAATCGGCGGTAGCTGAACATCTGCTGGAAGCTGGAGTTAATCACTGGATGGATTTACATGATTCTAAAATCCATTCCACCGATCGTTATTATCATAGCAGGATAGTACGTGAAGCGATTGAAATCAAGAAGTATAAAAATTTCAATCGGTAGGACAGTTTAAATTATCGTATTAGTATAAATTATTGTCAGCGTCGAATCCAGTGATTGGCAAATGCAAACCGCAACATCTACCTATAAAAAGAAACTCCGATACTGTTCATTGCACTGTCACAATTTAAGTGAACGTATCAGGGTGGATGAAGAAAGCATCGCGGCCGAAACGTCAAGTAGTAAGTAAATATGTATAATACAAAATAAATCGTGTAAAGTCCCGTTAAAATAGTTTTAAATACAATAATAATAATAATAATAATAAATACACACGGCCTTATAGCGAAGAGCCTCGATCAACACCTAGAGAGGCTCTCGCTGAAAGGTTGGGTCAAGGGTCAGATGCAAAAGGCAGTACTCCTTGACACGGCACGTATTGTCAGGAGGTTCCTCACTCTGTAGCCCTAACCACCGATAGCTTGGGTCTATCCCCGCTGCCGGTGGCAACCTAGGTTAAGTTTTTTATAATATTTTATATTGTAAATAGGTTTTTATATAAAATATTGTAAAAAATTAAACTTAAGAATAATGTAAATAAAGAGAATAATAATAATAATAAAATTCATTTATTCGACCACCATGGATTATTACATTGCAATGCAATGCGATAGTTTAAAGTCTTATTAAACAACTAAATAAAAATTACGCAAACTAAAACATTCTGATATTTGAAAGTTGGCATTTTGAAAAGCAGACCAAACGTATAGTTGGTAACTGTGAGGTTGGGAAATAAAACAAAATTATATGATAAGTTGGTAAATGATTATTCGGCGAAATAAAATTCTGCGAAACGTTAGTTGGCAAGTGAAAATCTGGCAAACAATTTTCGGCGAAAAGGCAGAGATCCACGTAAACGATCTTGTTTCTAAGCTTAAAAATACACACATCAAAAGTGTCTAGGGATCAAGCATTTTTATGCGGATTTCTTGAGATTGAGATGTGGCTTTGTAATAAATTTATGATTTTATAAATTTATATGGATCCTTTTTGGTGCATTTCATAATTTGAAACAGGAACTTTCAATCAATTTCTAGTAAAAGATGAAAATCAGCTGTCAATATTTTCCCTATAAAAACATACAACGCATTGAAGACATTATTAGTGCTACTGTTTCCCTACTACTGATTAAAACCAACGTTATTATGGAGCGGCGACGTCATTTAAGCAGGGAAGAAATGCTCAGAGCCGTGGGAATGATAGAAGCTGGTTCCCGGCAACGTACTGTGGCTTTAGCTCTGAATACAAGTCAGAGTGTTATCAGTCGACTTTGGACACGTTACCGAAGCACTGGTACCGTGGCTGAGCGCCATGGAGGACGGTATCGCTGCACCACACGGAGACAAGACCGATACATTCAAATCACAACTCGAAGAGCTCCAACAATAACCGCCATGATGTTAGCCGTGAGGCTTCATCACTCTTCAGGGAACTTAATTAGCGACCAAACAGTCAGAAACCGCTTGCATGAAGTGAACCTTCATTCCCGAAGACCGCTAAGGGTACCACCTATAGCAATGCACAATCGTAGGATTCGATATCAATGGGCTCTTGAACACAGAAATTGGGCAGAAGAACAATGGCGTTTCGTGTGCTTTTCTGATGAGTCTCGTTTTGGTATGAGACCGGATACAAGACGTATACGATACTGGAGAACCCCTGGACGCCAACAGCGATTAAAATCCTGCCAGGAAGTCCATCCTTATAGTGGTGGAACCATCATGGTATGGGCGGGTATTTGGATCGGCGGAAGAACTGAGTTGATTTGGATCAGAGGCAACCTCAACGCTCAAATTTATGTTGAGACGATTGTATCAGACGTCATCGTTCCTCTACAAGTGCAAATCGGTCCCTTATTTCAGTTAATGCATGATAATGCACGACCGCACACCGCAAGATTTGTAAGACAGACTCTCGCCGCAGCTAACATCAATGTCATGCCCTGGCCTGCTCAGTCGCCAGACTTGAACCCGATTGAGCATGCATGGGATATGCTACAGAGAAGAGCTCTGCCGAATATGGAGGGTATCCAGTCACAAGAAGACCTTTTTTTGTTGTTGCAACGAACATGGGCGGCCATTCCACAGCGTGATTTGGATGAACTCATTTTGAGTATGCCAAACCGATGTTCTTGTGTTGTTAGTGTTCACGGTAGAAACACGGATTATTAATTGTTTAAGTTACCCAATAAAATTTTAAAGAAAACTGTTATTTCAGTCTTTTTTTCGAACTTTAATGTTAGTGGTTCAAATGTCAAAAATCCCTTTATTAGGAAAATGGCAAATTTCTTTATTAATGCAAAGGTGACTTGGTTTATCGTTACTGTAGACAAACGAAAACACTTTATTTGATGAATCCTTAAAGAAAATTTTAATTAATATCAATCAGGAGAAAAGTTATTGCAAAAATATATGTTGATCCCTAGACACTTTTGATGTGTGTATGTCTCTACTATATGCGGATAACTTTAAAAAATCTGTTGTATACCGATGTCGATACCGTACGAGACTGCGTAAGGTTTCAGACGGATGTTAACACCTTAAAGGCTTAAACGATTGGTGTGGTGACAACGGTATGTGTCTGAGCACTGGGAAGTGTTGCGTTAAATATCTTTTACACGCAGGAGGAATCTCATAGTCTTCGACTATACTATTAACAACAGCATACTTAAAAGAAAGCCGTTTGTGCGTGGCTTGGGAGTGCTATTTGAAAACAAAATGACCTGCAATTGCCATATCCAAGAGGACTACTAGACTGGTAGGATTCATTTGTCGTGCGTCTAGAGAGTTTAGGTCTCCAAGCATTTGGCTTTTGCATTAAAAATTATTAGTCCTAAACCAGTGTGAGTAAGTACATTCAGTGGTTTAGTCACCCTAGTACAACGCTTACATTGACTTACAGGAATCAACCCAAAGACGTTTTCTTAGAACACTCACGTTGCAATTCGATCGTAAGAGAGAGCTCACAACCTACGCCGATCATCAACGCTTTTTTAATTTAAACTCCCTTGAGAACTGACGCAAAGTACGTGACTTTACCTATCTACATAGAGTTTTTAGTAGCTCAATAAGTAGCACCCTTACGTCCGATATTTACATCAGTGTCCGTAATAGTTCGGCCAGACGAAAATGCCTTTTCTCGGTTCCCTTCTGTAACAATAACGATTCTTTCCATAACCGCATATTATTTAGAATGTGCCGGGAATACAACGCATTACTGACTCTGACTGACGGAGTACCTGACATCTGCCAACTATCGATCGGTAGTTGGAAGTCATTTTTAAATAGTAACATTTAGAAAAAACAATGTTCACTTACGTGTATGTTATTTAATTGTTTGTTAGCGATTGTTTGATAAAATTTATTGTTTTAATGATTTTTATTCTTATTTCATAATTTTGATAATTTTTGTTTTAGCCAATTTCATTTATATTTCTATTTTATTATTATTTATTTATTTTTTATTTTATAAACAAAACTTAGCATAATATTACAATTATTAGTGCAACAGAAACCAGAAAGGTTTATTCGTACACCAAGATCGTCTTTACAAATTTTGTACGCAACAACTTAATAAATTGATAGGTAATAAATAAACTAAGGTTTTAATTGTTTATGTGAATTTTGTAATGTTTTTTTTAAATGATTATTTATTATGTATTTTTTAATCTGAATTGTTATTATTCGTTTCTTATTATTGTAGTTTATATTGTCGTTTTTAGGGTTCCGTAGCCAAATGGCAAAAAACGGAACCCTTATGGATTCGTCATGTCTGTCTGTCTGTCCGTATATCACAGCCACTTTTGTTCCGAACTATAAGAACTATGCTGTTAAAACTTGGCAAGTAGATGTATTATGTGAACCGCATTAAGATTTTCACACAAAAATAGAAAAAAAAACAATAAATTTTAGGGGTTCCCCATACTTACATAGAACTGAAACTCAAAATTTTTTTTACCTAACCCATACGTGTATGGTATCTATAGATAGGTTTTCAAAAATAATATTGAGGTTTCTAATTTCATTTTTTTCTAAACTGAATAGTTTGCGCGAGAGACACTTCCAAAGTGGTAAAATGTGTCCCCCCCCCCCCCCCCTGTAGATTCTAAAATAAGAGAATGATAATACTAAAAAAATATATGATGTACATTACTAAGTTTTGTGTATAAATAAAAAAAAACTGACAAGTGCGAATCGGACTCGCCCACCGAGGATTCCGTCCGTACAAATGTGTATGTGCATATTTTAATATTATCATAAATCAAAAACTATACATCATAAAAATAATTTGAAATATGTTTAAGCTTGTGCCAATAACGCTTCGAAGTCAAAGTGACTGATCTAATTTTCTAATTTTCTAAATTTTTCTAAATTTCAGAAAGTTTCAAGTATAATACCCCCCCCCCCCCCCCCCTTTTTGAACTTGGTTCTGTGACTACCTGGCTAATGGTTTTTGACGAGAATTAGTCGATACACAAAAGCATACGTTTTACATGGTTTAACAACATTACTTTTTTAGACTTAAAAGGCATAGACTTCCCTAGGCATTCGATCATTTGCAATTCCTTCATCGATCTAATTAGCTTTTGATCTATTTCCTAACGATCTATTGATCTATCGATTATTTGTAATTCGATAAAATGGCATGTCGCTGTATTGGGTTTTCGGTTAGTTGTCACCGATCAACTGGCATTCGATATATTGGCATTCGATATGGCGTAGTATAACCATATCTCAATTCTCCGGTGACTTTGATACTTATTGTCTAACATTTTTTTTGTAATAATAAGCTTTCTTTTAAAAGTAAACTAACCCTGTTGGACTAACGCCCATTTTAACTCATCATTCTTTACTTATCACACTAATTAAATAAGTACATTAAGAAAACGCAAAAATTAGTTAAGAAGCACAATTTTTTTATTAAAAATGTAAAATTAAATAGAGAAAGATTGTACTTAATTGACAAATTAGATATATACTCGTCACAACTACACAATAAAAATTTAAAATATAAAAATGATACACAAATTCTACAAACTAAAATTGCACACCTAGAGGACTCGCTTATATCTATTACTAAGCAATATGATCTTTCACAAGGTCAAATAAAAGAACACATGTTGGCCATTGATGAACTGGTAGTCCTGTGTAATGGTAACAATGAAGGGATTGATTCACTCCCAAGTAATTGTAAATGTAAACAGTTACCAAGCCGTTCATCAATCCCATGTGATTCTTCCTCTGTCGAATTGATTGATGTTTCTTCCAAAGGTTCCCTTACTCAGTGCACAATTAAAAATGTACCACAACTTATACCAACCAACCAGATTCCATGTAAGACAGATTGTAATAGTGACTTGGTAATATTTAGTGATGAATTTGGTAAAAACATGGGTCAGTTGTTATCTGACTTGGGACATTCAGTTATCAATTATTGTATACCGGGTGCTTCTTATCAACATATTTTGTAAAAAGCTGTAGAACATAAATATAAACCCAATAGCACCTTATTATTATTTGTTGGTAATAGAGGTAATCTGAACAAAACAAGCCTTCTAAAATGTTTAGAATGTTTGAATAAGTTAATTGTAAAGAAAATTATATTGTTTACATTACCTTATTGTAGTAGTTTGCCACAGGAGGAAAATTCTATTAGACATAAGCTTAACCTGACATTACATTTATTTTGCAAAAATGACATAATGCATTTAATTGACACTAACAATTATGTTAGTAATTTTTATTTGACAAGAGATAGTTATTATCTGCCAAATTATTTTAAGCGACAAATAGCTTTATCGCTAGCCTATTGTATTCAAACGTCAGCCAAAACTTGGCTAAACAAGTTGCTTCTATTGAGCAATGTATATTTTACATAGATGTCAGTAGTATTTCTACTGACATTCCAATTATTGTTAGTAAAAAGTTTAAATTAAAGGAACGCAAAGACATAGTGAGCCTCTCGGTTGAGCGAACAATAGAAATAGCTTGTGTGGAGTTGGAGCAGTTTGTTGTATTAAGTGTGTACAGACCTCCTTCAGCATCATATGATTTTTTCGAAAAAGTTATGGATGAGGCATTACATAAAGTCCGTAATGTAGGTAAAACAATAAATGTTTGCGGGGATTTTAATATTAATTTGTTAGAAAATTCCACGATGTCAACTAAAATTAAAAACCTATTTCTATCATACAACTTGAATCATTTATTTTTGGAGCCGACAAGAATAACTGCTACTTCGGCCACCTGTATTGATAACATATATACAAATGTAAAACCACTGGCTAAGCAAATTATTAATAACCTGGACTCTGATCATTGTGGCCAAATGGTCAGCTTTCCACACCAGCGTAAACAAGTGACGAAAAAGAATATCACTGTTGTACCAAAAACTGCAGGTCGGCTGGAAAGCTTTAAAAGCAATCTAGAAACAAAATTAAATTATTTAGAATACAATGACAACCCTAATGTCTTTTATAATAATTTTTTTAACATTTATTATTCAGAATTTAATAAAACTTTTATTCCAAAAAAGATCTCAGTTAGTGGTACTGTAACTTTTAATGAATGGGCTACAATTGGTATTCACAGAAGTAGGAAACGCCTTTATGAACTTTATGGTGAGCGCAACTATAACACCAGCGATGACTTCAAATTATATGTTAAAAATTATTCAAAGTTATTCAAAAGAGTATGTCGATTAGCCAAGGCAAACTATCTGAGTTCTAAGATTAAGAATAGTAATGACAAAATAAAAATGACATGGAATATTATAAATAGTGAAACAGGAAAGGTCAAAAGTCGTAATAATGAGTACAATTTAAATTGTGATAATAAAACCTTGACTTCTGATTCTGATGTTGCTGCAGCATTTGAGAGGTTTTTTACTGACATTCCAGTTTCAACTACAAAAGCCTTGATATCCTCCCCCACTGTAGCTGAATCTGTTTTGAAGGAGAATGTTAAAGATTGTGAAAATAATTTCAGTTTTCAAAAAAATTGTGTTATAAATATAATAAAAACATTTAACATTCTCAATAAAAAAAAAACTGCTGATCTGTGGGGTAATTCCGTGGACGTCGCTAAATCTGTAATTATGACAATAGCTCCAGTTTTAGCTTGCATATTTAATGAATGCATTGACTGTGGTGTTTTTCCTGACCTCATGAAATATAGTAAAATAATTCCATAATTTAAATCAGGTAGCACTTCTGACCCCTCTAACTTTAGACCTATTTCTGTGCTACCCACATTTAGTAAAATTTTTGAAAAGTTAATGCTAGATCAAATGCAAATTCATTTTTATAAAAATAAACTTTTACATTGTAAACAATATGGTTTTACTAGGGGTCGCTCTACAACTGACGCCGGTGTTGAGCTTTTAATCCAAATATTTGATACCTGGGAGGAATCACAGGATGCCCTAGGGGTATTTTGTGATTTATCCAAGGCTTTTGATTGTGTTTTACATGAAACTTTGGTCAGGTAGCTTAACCACTATGGAATTAGGGATGCTTCTTTGAGCCTTCTGATCTCATACTTGAGTAACAGGATTCAAAAGGTCGACATTAACGGTAAAAGATCTCCGGGATCAGTGGTTAAAATGGGAGTTCCGCAGGGTTCAATACTTGGTCCATTCTTGTTTTTGGTTTATATTAATGACTTACCTTATTTTGTAAAAGACAGTCATGAGATAGTATTGTTTGCTGATGATACTTCACTTTTATTCAAAGTGAAACGACGACACCCAAATTATGACGATGTGAATAATGCGGTCTCAAAGATTGTTCACTGGTTTAGTGTTAATAACTTACTATTAAACGAGGGAAAAACCAAATGTGTAAGATTTGTATTGCCTAATGCTAAGCAGGTAATAACTAGTGTACAAATTAAAGATAAGAATGTGAATCCTGTGGACACCACTGTGTTTCTAGGCATCACGTTGGATGCCAAGCTTCAGTGGGGCCCACATATAGCTAAATTGTCGAATAGACTTAGCTCTGCGGCTTATGCAGTAATGAAGATCCGTCAGTTAACTGACGTTGATACAGCGAGATTAGTTTATTTCAGTTACTTTCATAGTGTAATGTAGTACGCCATTTTACTGTAGGGAAATGCTGCCGACATTCAAACTATCATTGTGCTGCAGAAGAGGGCTATTCGAGCAATATATAACCTACAGGCTGGTGACTCTCTCAGAGAGAGATTTAAGGATATAAGTATAATGACAGTTGCATCACAATATATTTATGAAAATCTTGTGTATGTTCATAAAAATATTGAAATGTTTTCAAAAAACAGTGATATTCACAAATTAAATACTAGAAGTAAGAACAAATTAGCAGTACCTTATACTAGGCTCCATAAAATAAATAATTCTTTTAAGGGTCTGTGTGTACGATTATACAACAAAGTACCAAATGATATTCAGAAATTAGATCTTGATAAATTTAAAATCAAAATCAAAGAAAAGCTTTATAAAAAAGCTTATTATAAAGTGTCGGATTATACAGAAGACAAAACAGCTTGGGTCTGAAATGCTCCAAGTACCTACTCCAACAGCTATTTCTAATTGCCTATAATTAATTTATATATAGCACCATATTTAATTAAACTATTTACATTCAAATTCATATTTTGTATTTTGTGACCTGGTAACGACATATAATATATATATATATTTTGTAAATGTCGTTGCTTCTGTGCGCTGTGGTTTCTTGCGCCCGTTCTTTGCCACAGTTAAAAAATGATGTCCTGAATGGGTGGTAGGTTAAAAAATATTTGGACGTTTCAAAGTACTTATTAATTGAGTTTATTGAATAAATATATTTTGACTATTGACTATATTTTGACTATTGACTATTGACTAATATTTTAAAAGCGAAAGTTTGTGAGTATGTATGTTTGTTACTCTTTCAAGTAAAAACTACTAAATGGATTTGAATGAAATTTCGCATACAGATAGTATATAAACTGGATTAACACATAGAATACTTTTTATCTGGATATTTTCACGGGAACGAGAACCACGCGGGTAAAACCGCGAGCGGAAGTTACGGATGTTTGTTACTCTTTCACGTAAAAACTACTTAATAGATTTGGATAAAATTCGGCATACAGATAGTTTATAACCTGGATTAACACATAAGATACTTTTTATCCAGATATTTTCACTGCATGGCTGCTAGTTGTAATATATTTACGACTATATTTGATTCGTGTCACGTAGCGGCTCATTAAAAGAATATACCACCCTCTCCTCCCTTGGGCGACTAAAGTTGTCGTAGGTAAAAGACGACAGTAAAGTAGACTATGGCAGACAGAGGACTGCTTTTGCGTTCCTCATTGCCTAGTCTCCGACTAACCCTTCGGGGATAATAGTCATGATTATATGTATCATATGTATGCATGTAAACTCTACACCGATATTTTTAATTGGTTTTGGAGCCGAAAACGTTGTAATACAAAAAAAGTGTTGTACCTATTTATGAAATAATAACGCTTTACGAGCAAAGAAAAAAAGTTGTAAAAGTGAATTTTTGTCGTAAACACATAGTAACTAAAAAGTAAAGTTCTTACGATATCGAAGCACAGTTTATTGAAGCTTTATATTTACGAGTATAATTACATCCAATCTGGTTTTGAATTAAAGAACCAATATAAATGAAATAAATCTTTAATTCTTGGAAATATATGGCGTGACTGCTAGGGGCCGCGGGGGCTTCGGGGGCTGGTCGGGCTGTTTTGAACATGACAAAGATGACAAAAAAGGAATTCGTGTTTTTTTTTCATTTTTAATTAAATAATTCTTTTTGTGAATTTTAATTGGATAGTCTTTGTATTTATTTGAGTATCTAATTTATTTTAAAGCAATAACATACGAAAACTAAATGAAAAACAATTATTTACAACGCGCGGGCAACGGCCGGCCGGTCGACCGTCTGTTGACCCGTTCGCGTCAGCTGGGCGATAAGTACCTACGTTAATCTGCAATGATACCATTTTTGTCATGTTTAAGACGCTTGACCTGATCGGCCCTTAAAGTTTCTTGCGGTTTCTGGCAGTCACCTTATATAATATAAACTTTGTTTGCTTTTCTTTTCTTAAAATATTCGGCCACTTTAAAAATGACTGTCTTGATTATCTCGTGATAATGCACGACCCATTTTGGATATTTTATCTCATGTGCGTCTGACACACTAGTTGCCGCCGTGAGCGATGACGGCAGAATAACTAAATGGAGCAACTGTTTCGCCCCCCCGCCTCGCCGCTCGCGTGCCCGGGGCGCGGTGCGGCGGTGGCGGTAAGACTATAATACATACTTTTTTTCCAGAATTTAAACCATTATTTTCTATGTCTTAGATGGTTTGAAAAAGCGCGACCTATCTAGCCTTAACTCCTAAACCCGACGCGCGCGCGTAAACCCTGCGCTCCTGACGGACGTCAAATCGATATCGAGTCGGCTTTGCTTAACGGAATATGAACGCTCGGGTCACGCGATGGGTTTCGGTTTCGCGTGGGGGTCGTTGGAGGGTGAACCTTCTGTACGGAAGTAATATTAGTTATTCTGTGCTTGTACCAAGACGAAAAACGAAACAATTTTAAAACACACAAATTTATGCTTATTAATTTTTGACGTTTTCTATGCTTAAGTTTTTATAAAAAAAGATATTTGAATGATTAAAAATGTCAACCTTATTGGTTAGGTACTAATGTTTTCCAAAACTCATTTCAACCGTTACTTTATTTTACTTTAAAAACTCAGTTATTTCCAATTTCTATTACTTAGCACAATATCAATACGATAATTGGAAATCACATTTAATTTTATTCCTTAAAGTTATAACTTAAGTTAACAATTCATTGTGATTTATCATTCTTCACCTTTCATCCTAAAAAAACAACGATAAATTACCTATAAATATTAGCCGTTTGTGTCGCTAGGGGAGAGACACTTGCCCGCTATTTTTGTCTCGTACCAGGATACGTTTGTTTACACAATTCTATGACCACGGCTTAAATTTCGGTTCGACGCGATTCTGTTTCGGCGTGCAGTGGTACTGGGGGTAGCGATGCGCATTTTGTCTGGCACAGACTATAATAGCTCGTTAGATTAGTTGTTAAGTCTTAACTATAAGTTAGTTAACTGTCTTTTTATTATTATTATTATTGACGTCAATAAGTGCCTGTAAAGGTTTACATTGAATAAATAATTTGACTTGGCTTTGACTTTGACTTAACGTTCTCCTTATCTACTCACACACTGTGACCCCTATGAACTTTCGCGGCCAGCCGCCTGCGCCGGCGGTGGGGCGGGGGGTAGGTCAATGACTTTCATAAGATCATCCGGTACTAAGGGATCTTACATTTTTCAAATGATTTTTTATGCTTATATTTTTACACGCTAAATAGCTTCTACTGATGATAAACATGAACAGAGTTTCGGCTCCAAAACTAATGCAAAATCTCGGTGTATATTTCGTGAATGATTATTTTGGTTAGCGTTTAGTAAGTAAATCTGTCTTTATAAATAAATATCATTATTTTGCCACGAATGTTTGTTCGCGCATCACTTCAGAACGGCTGCACCTATTTAGCTATGGTATCGAACTCCCGAGCATGGTGACCAGCAGCCCCCGACATGCACAATGCGAGCAAGCATGCAGTATTTCAAAAAAATGCAGCCTGCAAGCAAGAATGCAGCATGCAAGTAAGCATGCAGTATTCCAACGAACTTACATTAAACATGGATGCAAGCATGCAGTATTTCAAAAAAATGCAGCCTGCAAGCAAGAATGCAGCATGCAAGTAAGCATGCAGTATTCCAACGAACTTACATTAAACATGGATGCAAGCATGCAGTGTGCAATGTTTCATGACTGTAGACTGTAGTGTTTATGTCTTTATCAGAATATTAAGTTATGCTAAAGAATTTTAGGACGATTTCACAAATTATGCTTCGTAATAACTTGGTCTCCGAACCAGAATGTCAATTAAAATTAAAAAATCTTTGGTGTTACAGAGCTTTTGGAGAGAATTGAGAGATAGGTACTGTACTGTTGCCAAGTAGTGAAATGCTATCTAATAGCGTAAAAAAAATAACCGCTTGTTTTAGCAATCACTATTTTCAAAATACGAATTAATTCAATATAACAATATTTATTACTTAATAAAACTCAAACACGACCACATAGTTTTGTAGCCTACTCACATTAGTTTAGTAATTTATATCATTACAAATTACACAAGCTTAAACTATTAGAATATACCTACACTAATTTTTATACCTATGTTAATACCTATTCTAACACATAACATAAATTAACTACTATCTTAATATAAAACCGAATAATAATAAGTAAAGTAATTAAATAATCACACATACTTACTATGTTACCATTATTATATTATTAAACACTGTAGTATATATACAAAACATATTTACAAGTATTTACATATAAAATATATATTATATAACAACATTTATATCGCGTAGCATTAATTATTCATAGCGTGAAGTCGCGCGAGTATCGCACCGCGCTGTAGTAGCTGCTCAAGACGTTGCTATTGTTTAGATTTCGCAACATTACCTATTGACTGCAGCTATCGGAATTTTATTGCCAGTCTAATATCTGTTACGACGCAAAACGCATGTCGCTCGCTCCCATACGTACGCTTACGTATTTGCTATCGCGCTGACATTTAAAATCAGTTCTGTCTTTTGTTTCCATCCATCACACATTCTGCACTTAACTTCAGTGGAAATTAACATCTTTCCACCAAACAGGTGATTACATACACCACCTAACATCCAAACAGTTATCAAGGCAAGACTACAGTCAAAGCGATGCGAGCGATGTTTATCGCGTGGGTATACGAAATATACCATTTTTCCCGGACAAGCCTTCGCTATGGTTTTCGATGCTGGAAGGTCAATTTGCTTTGACCAACGTCACCACCGATTCGACGAAATTCTACCACGTGATCGGTATGCTCGACCATCAGTACGCCATAGAAGTTGCAGACATCATCGAGTCTCCTCCGCAAATTGAAAAATATGCCAAATTGAAGAGTGAGCTCATTAAGCGACTGTCTGCATCGAAGGAGCGCAAGGTCAAGCAGCTACTTGACCACGAGGAGCAGGGCGATCGGAAACCATCGCAGTTTCTACGGCACCTTCGTCACCTTGCTGGTCCTGAAGTACCAGTGGATTTTATTCGAACTATCTGGAGCAGTAGGTTGCCTAGCAGCATGCAGACAATAATAGCTTTACAGCTTCAGTCTCCGCTGGACAACCTAGCAGATCTTGCTGATCGCATCCAGGACATCGTGCCATCATCTCCCCACATAGCTTCTGCTTTAACATCGAGCCATAACGCGACGGAGGATAAGATCGACATGATGGCTTAGCAGATCCAGAAGCTCACCCAGCAGGTCCTTGCACTCACCATGAGGAATGACAGATCCAGTCCCAGATCCAGCACCGGCCAGACACATCGTAGTCGCAGCCGCAGCAGATCACAGTCCAGCTACCGTAAGTACCCAATAAGCTGGTACCACGCCAAGTACGGCAGCAAGGCCAGTAGATGCCAGAAGCCATGCGACTACAAGCCGGAAAACTCGCGGGGCGATCGGTAATGGCGACTGATGATTGCCCAAACAACCATGGTCGCTTGTTCGTCACCAAAAAGCACTCCAAGACTCAATTTTTAGTAGATACCGGCAGTGACTTGTGTGTGTACCCCCGTTCGGCATATAAAGAACGACGACCAAAGACTAGTTACGAACTGTGCGCGGCCAACGGAACTGTGATTAACACATATGGCTATGCCAATTTTAAATTAGATTTAGGTCTAAGACGAGATTTTGTTTGGCGTTTTGTGATTGCGGACGTTAATAAAGCTATCATACGATAGGTGTAGACTTTTTATCACACTATGATCTTGTTGTAGATATTAGGAATAAGAGATTTCTGGATCATTTAACATCATTAAAGGTCTCAGGCGTGTCAGCAAATAAGTATAGCAAGGTGATATCTTATGTTAAAGTCCAAACAGGCAGTTCACGATACCATGCGGTACTCTCAGAATTCCCTGAGCTAACACGACCAGCACGCACACCACGAGTAACACTCCAGAACACCATCTACTACATCCGCACCACTCCAGGACCACCCTTAGCATGTACACCTCGTCGTCTAGCCCCCGATAAGTATAGGAAAGCTAAGCAAGAGTTTGACGGTATGATCCAAAACGGTACAGCTCGACCCTCGGACAGTCCTTGGTCATCTACTCTCCACTTAGCACCTAAAAAAGACTGTTGCCGTCCGTGCGGTGATTACCGTATGCTAAACGCGCGCACTATTCCTGATAGGTATCCGGTGAGACATATCCACGACTTTGCTCATGACATCTCCGGTTGCTCGGTCTTCTCCACCATTGACTTGTCAAGGCTTTCTACCAAATACCTATCAGTAAAGACGACATACCCAAAACCGCGATCACTACACCCTTCGGCCTCTACGAATTCCCTTTTATGACCTTTGGCTTGCGTAATGCAGGTCAAACTTTTCAGAGATTCGTAGATGAGCTGACTAGGGGCATGAATTTTGTCTACCCGTACCTCGACGATTTTCTGGTATATAGTCCAGGTGATCCAGGTGTTCACGAGATGCACTTACGTCAACTTTTCAAAAAGATGGCTGAGTACGGTCTTTTAATCAACACCTCGAAATGCGTCTTCGGAGCGTCGGAAGTAACTTTTCCCCCCGGACCGCCGTAAGGTGCAAACGTCTAAACCAATTTATTTTCAGTCTTTATTTCAAAAATAATTATATTTTAAATCAAAAATAGTGTTGCAAAAAAATAGGAGTGCATAACTCGCGCGGAGGTATTCGAAACCACTTGATCTGAAGAATCAACTTTCAACAATTGCTGCCACCCTGGTACTTGCGGAACCGGTCGACCAATTAGGTGAGACCCATTGTTTGTCATTTGGCTAATAAGAGGGCTCAGTACGCGTTGCCTCTCCCACACGCTGCAACGACCACACCCACTCGGCAATTATTGGACAGCGCAGTCGCCCCTCTTGCCGCAAAGAAAAGACAGCGCATACTACTCCTGCGCGCGTATTAGATCCTAGTACATTCGTGACGATTACATCATCCGATCCGATCACGATCCGACTTTTACCACGGATTGACAAAGTCAATTAAATACACTCTTTTTGTGCTACATTTCCATTGTACTTACTTATTTGAAATTATAAAATTATAAAATGGACAAATCGTTCTCCGAACCCAATATTGTGGAACAACTCAACTCACCGCCTACTTACATAAGTAGAAGGCAGAAGAGAGGCCGCGAACAGCATAATTTTGAGGATGATTTAAAAACGTTCAAAGAGGAAATGAAAAGTATGATCACCTCATTACTGACAGTACAACAAAATGAACTAAAAAAGATATGCTCCACACAAGTGGAAATAAAAGAAACTAATACTAATATTGAGAGCTCTTTGAGCTTTGTTACGGAACAAAATGAGGAGCTAAAGAAGAAAATTGAGAAATTGGAGATGCGAGCAACTAAAGATCAAGAATATATTAACTTACTGGAAGAGAAAATCGAAGATTTACAACGTACAAACCGTAAAACCAACTTAGAAATAAAAAACATGCCGAGATTACCTAAAGAAACAAAAGAAAACTTAGTAGGTATGGTGGAGAAACTGGGAAAGTCTGTAAACTGTGACATTCGTAAAGACAATATCAGAGACATCTACAGAGTTCCAAGTAAGAAGAGTAATAAGAGTGACAACACCCCGATTATAGTGGAGCTATCATCTACTATGCTAAAAACGGAGATATTATTGATGACCAAGATATTTAATAACAAATACAAAGAGAAACTCCGTGCCAAGCACTTGGGTGCTACTACAAAAGAGGAAACAGCTGTTTTTGTCTCTGAACAGCTCACTGCAAAAGGAGCTCGTCTATTCTTTCTAGCTCGAGATGTCGCCAAGTCAAAAAGTTTCAGATTTTGTTGGACCTCCTATGGGCGTGTGTATTTGCGTAAAGAAGAAAATACACCAGTTATTCTAGTGAAGAGCGAAGCTCATATTCAAGCTCTAATGTTGTCTAGCTGACTAGGTAAAAATGTTGGTTTGTTTCTTCTAAAATGTATATGCAACCTCTATTACAAGATTGTGCTAATTAGATACATACAAAAAATAATCATAATACTCACACAAATACATCTACATCACATATTCACTCCATTGATTACATATTACATTATTTTACACACCTACACAGATAACATCAGTCACAATTTTACACACTCATTTATCTATTTATACATAAACAATTATACCCATTCTTTCATGCCTCAAATTGCCGTGCTAATTTATGATAATTTGAAGTTGACAATTCTTGCTATTGTTTCGATTCTAATAATAACTCTAAATGAATAATTGTTTAACAAATATTAATGAAATAGATCATACAGACATTGCCTCCTCATTTATATGCCAAACTGACCAGCTTTCATCTATTATAACCGTACAATCATCAGACTTTACAGTAATCTCTCAGAATATACGCAGTATTTATGCTAACTTGGATGACTTGCGATTAAACATATGTAAATTTAATTTTGAAATTGATGCTATTATTTTAAGTGAATGTAGACTTGACTCTAATAAAAATATACCTCAAATAGAAAACTATATAGCATTTCATACAACTAAACATCTCAACAAGGCTGATGGAGTAGTTGCCTACATAAAGAACACTCATAACGCCTCTTTCAAAGAAATAAACTTGACTCATGCATCTGGCCTGGAAGTTAATATTGAAAATATGCTCATTATAGGCATATATCGCTCCCCATCGACAACTAATGCGGATGATTTTATAAATTCCCTAAACTTATATCTGAATACAATCACGCAAATTAAAAACGTTATTCTGACAGGCGATATTAATATAAACCTAATATACTACCCTGACGAAACCACCCAAGGTCGCTCAAACAGAATCAATTACTTAAATATGCTGGCCACCCATGGCATGCTTGCTGGGCATGATTTTCCTACTCGAGGTCGTAGTTGCCTTGATCACTTTATACTAAAATTGGACACTTGCAATAAAAGTGCTAAAGCTGCTGTAATAGAATCTACTGTCACTGATCATTTTATGATTTTCTTAAAAATATCTTGTTACAAAAGAACGTATGTAAATAAAAAAATAAAAGAAGTAATAGATTATGATAGCGCGTTACAACATTTAAAAAATGAAAATCTAAACGATCTACTAGCCCTGACTGACCCTAATCTTATTACTCAAGGATTGATCAGTACTTTACAAAAAAGCCTTGCTTTAAATACCATTAAAATTAAGATTCCTCGAAGAGAGCAAATTATTAAGCCTTGGATGACTGCGGGCGTACTACGCTGTATTAGAAATAGAAATGATTTACAACGTAAATTAAAACTGGATCCTGAAAACCTGACACTTAAAATAACATATAAACGTTACCGTAACTTCTGCACTAAAATTATAAAAAAATTAAAACGCGAATATGATAGGATTCAATTAGAAAATGCCATCAAAAATCCAAAAAAGCTATGGAGCATCGTTAATAACTTAACTCAGCGTAAAACACCCAAATCACAGAACTTAGAACTTCTTAATATTGAACTAACTGCAGAATCGTCTTTAGATAAAGTTAATACTTATTTTGCTACTATTGGCGAACTGATGGCTCAAAATATTTCTACTCTCAGAACTGAAGATGATTCTGATACTACCACGCCCCCGGTGACTTCATTCGTGCTCTTGGGTACTGATCCTAATGAGGTTCACTCTATTATCATGTCTATGAAGGCTGACAGTGCTCCTGGGTGGGACAAAATACCGGCACGATTCTTAAAGATAGCAGCAAAAGAGATTGTACCTATCCTAGTTCATCTCATTAACCAGTGTTTTGAGCGCGGGTTGTTTCCGACGGCGCTAAAGCAAACAACTATTACGCCCGTTCATAAATGTGGTAAAAAAACGGACCCTTCAAACTTTAGACCTATATCTGTAATATCTATGATAGCAAAAATTTTAGAAAAATTAATAAATATACGGCTGCAAAATTTTTTCTCTAAATATAATATATTTTCTAAGTCTCAATACGGGTTTCGAAAGAACTTATCCACGGAAGACGCTGTACTAGCCTTGACCTCAACTATAGTTGAAAATGTTGATGCTGGTAATAAATGTCTGGCGGTTTTTCTTGATTTAAGAAAAGCCTTCGATACTGTATCTATACCAATTCTTCTACGCTGTATTCAGGACGTTGGCATTAGAGGAAATCAACTCAAACTTATAGAAAGTTACTTAACAGATCGTATTTCGCGTGTTAAGGTAGGATCAACATTGAGTTCTGAATGGGTAGTCAACTACGGTGTGCCCCAAGGTAGTGTAATGGGTCCTACCCTATTTCTCGTATATGTCAATACTTTATGCAATATGCAACTGGACGGAGGTAACATATATTCGTATGCAGATGACACCGCTATTGTTTTTGTAGCTAAAGATTGGGTAAACTTAAAATCAAGAACTGAAGCGGGACTCACCAAAATCGCTACTTGGCTGAATACACACCTTTTATCACTAAATATCAATAAAAGTAACTATATTTGTTTTAGCAAGTATGACAACGGGCAACCCTGTCCTGATTTCAGAATAAAAGTACACCAATGTGTTGAAAATACCTTCGTGTCTTGTTCTTGTCCTGAACTTATAAAAGTGACCTGTACAAAATACTTGGGTGTTATGCTTGACCAGCGTCTATCATGGCACAATCATATTGAGCTGCTTATGAACAGAACGAGAAAACTGATATGGACATTTAAAACCCTACGATATGTTGCCTCAGAACGTCTCTTGCGTCTAACATACTTATCCTTGGCGCAATCTGTCTTGACATACTGCATAACTGTGTGGGGTGGAGCTAATAAAACTATCTTTCTTTATTTGGAGAGAGCTCAGAGATCATTACTTAAAGTCATGTATTTTAAGCCGCGAGAGTTTTCAACAGACTTACTCTACTCCTCCTGTAATTTACTGACTATCAGAAAATTATATGTTTTGTCCACCGTGTTAAGGAAACACAAATCACTTCCTTACCAACACAATGTAAATAATGCCAGAAGAAAACGTAATGTCACACATCAACCACGGGTGAGGTCTGTTTTTGCGCAGAGGCAATTTGTCATCAGAGCCAATGTTTTATATAATAAAATTAACAATGAACTCGAC
This sequence comes from Scoparia ambigualis, assembly GCA_963921215.1. Classification (NCBI taxonomy): domain Eukaryota; kingdom Metazoa; phylum Arthropoda; class Insecta; order Lepidoptera; family Crambidae; genus Scoparia; species Scoparia ambigualis. The sequence continues at coordinate 17,763,057 of OY992525.1, read as the reverse complement.
ATTTACAATATGAAATATACAGCATGTAAATCTGTGCTTACTGAATGGCTGATGACAAAAAGTTATTCTGATATTGAACTGCTTTTACTAAGTTGATTACTTCCTATCATAAATTATACCTACACACTGAAACTCACGGCACACACACGCATACAAACAAGCTTGCACATACACACATACACACACACACACACACACCCCCCCCCCACACACACACACACCCCCACACACACACACACACACACACACACACACACACACACACCCACACCCCTCACACACACACACACACACACATTCACACACACATAAAATGTTTTCTAAATGTTTATATTAGGTACTACTGTGTTTTATTGGCATTTGAAGCAGTCATTTTACGACTGTTAAAGTGGTTTAGTCAATTAGTAACCATGCTATGGAAGAGCGGTGCTGCCTACAACAAGTTTTTTTTAGCTCAAATGGGAGCACCAACCACATATTGACTGTATTAGACTAAGTTGCTGTAAATAAACTTTTTTGTATTTTTGTATTTGTATTTGTATTTTATGGGATACCAGATCTCTTCCAAAGGTATAAAGCCCCTCGAAGACAAAGTCTAGACCATCAAGGAGTTCCCCAAGCCCACAACCGTCAAACAGCTCAGGAGATTCCTCGGAATGCTACATTTCTACCGAAGATTCATTCCTCGTGCAGCTGAAGTTCAGGCACCTCTGAACGCTTTATTGACTGGTTCAATCAAGGGTAATCATCCTATCGAGCTTAAGGGTGACTCCTTGAAAGCATTTGAGGACTCTAAAACCAGCCTCTGCAACGCAGCACTTCTAGCATTCCCAGATTGCCGTGCTCGTCTAGCAGTTACCACTGATGCATCCGATGTGGCAGTAGGCGCTGCTCTTCAACAGCAGACAGAAGGCGCCTGGCAGCCGCTAGCTTTTTATTCTTGCAAGTTGAGTCCCTCACAACGTAAATACTCACCATACGACCGTGAACTCCTTGCCATTTATCAAGCCATCAAATACTTTCGGCTTATGATTGAAGCCAGAGATTTTACAATTTTTACCGATCACAAGCCACTCAGCTTCGCCACACATACTTACTATGTTACCATTATTATATTAATAAGCACTATAGTATATATACAAAACATATTTACAAGTATTTACATATAAAATATATATTATATAACAACATTTATATCGCGTAGCATTAATTATTCATAGCGTGAAGTCGCGCGAGTATCGCACCGCGCTGTAGTAGCTGCTCAAGACGTTGCTATTGTTTAGATTTCACAACATTACCTATTGACTGCAGCTATCGGAATTTTATTGCCAGTCTGTTGCGACGCGGAACGCATGTCACTCGCTCCCTAAGCACGCTTACGTATTTGCTATCGCGCTGACATTTAAAATCAGTTCTGTCTTTTGTTTCCATCCATCACACCTTCTGCACTTAACTTCAGTGGAAATTAACATCTTTCCACCAAACAGGTAATTACATACACCACCTAACATCCAAAGTTTTATATTTACGTTTTAAATGATAATTTTTATTTTCAATGTCAGTATACGTATATAATACTTAAATATATTTTTAAAATTTAATTCATAAACGTGTTTTCGTCTTCAAATTTATTTTATCATAATTTTATCATCATCATCCTCGTCTATAGAAAATTAATTTATGAACTTTTCTTCCCTTATTAGATCTGCGTTGCGATTTGCACCCAAGCAACTAACTGTAAGTAGGAGTATTTTATTAATTCATGTAATTTGTGCTTGAAATGAAACTTTATCCTGACGTTTCGAACCCTTTACAGGGTCCGTGGTCACAGGGATATAATATAAAACCTATGTAAATAGTAAATTAAATGCGAGTTATTCCGTAAAAAGTGTTTCATTTCAATGTGTAGTGCTCGCTTAAACCTCAGAAAACAATAATTTGTGTTTTTTATATAATTTAACCCTGTCGCGTAGCGATGAATAAATACTACTTATCCTTTCTTCCCTTCATCATCATCATTATCATCAGCCAGTGGACGTCCACTGATGGACAAAGGCCTCCCCTAAGGATCTCCACCACGACCGGTATTGTGCTACTCGCATCCAGCGGCTACCTGCGACTTTCACCAGACCCACACTGCGTCTTCCGGTGCGCGGTCGCCACTCGAGAACCGTTCTGCCCCAACGGCCATCGGTTCTACGGGTGATGTGCCCTGCCCATTGGCACTTGAGCTTGGGGACTCTTTGGGCAATGTCATTTACTTTAGTTCTTCTGCGATTCTCCTCATTTCTGATTCGACCACGTAGCCTCTAGCAAAATCCTCTCCTTTGCTCTTTGCGTAACTTTGAGCCTACCTGTTAGGCCCATAGTGAGCGACCACGTTCCGGTACCGTATGGCATCACTGGCAACACACACTGGTCGAAGACTTTCGTCTTGAGACACTGCGGTATTTTAGACGAGAAGATATTTCGTAGCTTACCGAACGCTGCCCAACCGAGTTGGATTCGACTTTTGACCTCTTTCTTAAAGTTGGACCTATCTAACTGGATCGTTTTTCCCAGGTATACATATTCGTCAACAACTTCAAGAGCAGAGTCTCCAACCTTCAAATGAGTGGGTATGACACGTTAGTTAGACATGATTTTCGTCTTCTCCGTGTTCATTTTAAGGCCCACTTGTTGACAGACTCTGTTGAGATCACCGAGCATTGTGCCGAGGTTCTCCAGGGTTGAGACCCTTAGAATGGCTGAGGCCATGATTACTATATCGTCGGCAAATCGAAGGTGACTGATGTACACGCCGTTAATATTGATGCCGAGTCCTCTCCAGTCCAGAAGCTTAAACACGTCCTCCAGTGCTGCCGTAAAGAGCTTCGGAGATATTACGTCTCCTTGTCTCACTCCACGCTGCAGCCAAACTGTCTTCGAGCTCTGGTCCTGGAGGCAAACTGTCATAGTGGCGTTTTTGTACAAACACTTTAACACTTCGATGTACTGGTAGTTAATTTGACACCGCTGGAGAGACTGTAGCACGGCCCATGTTTCGATCGAAACAAAGGCTTTCTCATAGTCCACAAACGCTAAGCAAACTGGCCGGTTATACTCTTTGGTCTTCTGTATAACCTGCCGCAGCGTATGTATGTGGTCTATGGTGCTGAAGCCTTTTCGGAATCCGCCTTGTTCGATTGGCTGGAAGTCATAAAACCTGCGTGTGAGACGATTAGTTATAACTCTCAAGAACAGCTTATAAACGTGACTTAGAAGTTATATGGGTATGTAGTTCCTCAGTAGGTTCTTGATGTCCTTCTTAAAGAACCACACAAACACTTTCATGTCGCACTTCTGGTATTCTACCTCGGAGACCCCTGAGACACCCTGATTTAGTTGTACACCCTACCGAAAACAGAGCAAGTTACCAGACTTCAAGATTATCGAGTCCTCCTCCTCTCTTCGAACCTCAGATAATCTCATAATGCCAGACCGTTTCTTGCTCAATTATTCCATTAGTTCGCAAATCTTCTCGTCGGTCCGCCGCGTTGTAGGTTGCCAAGGAAAAATATTCGTTTTTGGCGGCAGTCAGGTCTCTACCGGAGATTCTTAGCAACACCTGCCCCGTCGCTGCCTTGGCCGCTACCGTAGCTAAGGCGAGTGGAGCCACCGGGGAATAGGGCTGCAGTTTGTGCTGTCGTTCATTGGGGGGAAAGTTGCTATAATTGCCACGCTTGGTACAGTAGTAATCTCAGAGGATGCCGCTGCCCATCCTCTGGGTTGATCCCTCAGTCGCCTTCTAACCCTCCCACGGGAACATAGGAGGTGGTAGTATTCTTTCACCGCTACCAACACGGTTACCTCATATCAAACATTCATTATTCATGCAGCACACAGCATAAATGTAAATTGGTTCTAGTGTGTAAGTACAGACTTACCCGCTACACGGTTACAGACTACAGACTCTGTAACCGTGTCGGGTAACGGTGAATGTATACTACCATCCCCTCTCTTCCCTTGGGTGTCGTAAAAGGCGACTAACGGACTAAAGAATGCACATACTTCTAACAGCAAAAAGCAGCGATGGGTTCACCACCTGTCACGCTGAGGACATGTCTTGGTGAAAAGTGAACTACGGTAGAGGACTGCTTTTGCTGTCCTCATTGCCTAGTAACCCTTTGGAGATAATAGTCGTGTGTGTATGAATTTGATGTTGTTTTTTTCGTTCAGCTTCAACACCAGCTGTCGCGCCCGAAGAAAATAATTCCGGACCAAAAGGATTGGGTGGTACTGTGGCACATGTTGTGAACGGTGCTGTGGATCTCGTCAGTAAGTAACTTTTCTCTTTTTATAGTAATTTTACTTTTTGTGGTAGGTTTTTCTGCTGTCGTCTGTACAGTGGAGGAAGTTCCCGGCCGACCACTCTCTGGCGATATTCGCTTGCATACGATCTACGCGCACGCTACTGCACGTACATACGCGCGCTAGGAATAGAGCGCAAGCGAATATCGCCAAAGAGTGTTTTAGTGAGATCTTCCTGCACTGAACATTGCTTCTTGGTATGTGATGCCAACACTATGCACAACTAAGTATACACAGCAAGCGGGGCCTGGTGCACTGGAATTCTGCTGTACACAGTCTAATACCAGTACAACGGTAATCAAAGTTCCGATTTTCAATGCTGTCATGAGTAAAAAATTTAAAACAATAATAACTTAAATATGAATTCTGAATTCTCAATGATCCGAAATCAATAAACATCAGCAAATAAACCTCCTGTTTTCCACATGGACCACATTAGACATGGGGAGATCTTACGACCACAACTACAACCAACCGGACTTACGTGCCTTCGCAAGCATGAAAGTGGGTAGTCAACACGCTAACAATAAGGAACTGCTCTTCAATTTTTAATTCTAAACGTAGTAAATAGTGTCGCAAACTAGCAATAATCATATTAAATTAGTTGCCTGTAAAGTGTTTACGGCCTCTGTGATAGTGATCTATTGAATTACTCCACATTTAAAACGATATTTACAAAATCAGTTTTTAAAAATGAATTCAATCGTGTGCGTCCATGACTTACGACAACCCGTGGATCGCCCGCTGAGTTACAACAACAGCGCTTTAGCGCGCAGCGCTAGCACCGGTAAATACGTACTAAACAGTGCGATAACCTGCAGCGCTATTTATGCTTACTTGCTCTTCTTCTTCTACTATTTGGATAGACGAAGGACGCTGCGCGTTTTCTGCTTTTGCTGCATTGTTGATGGAAGAAAGAAGAATTACATTTTGTTGAACTGATAACTACATATTATTTACGCCACTGCTGGTTAAAATGAATTGTTTGGCTTGCAATATAGTCACTCGCAGCGATGAACAGCTTAAATGTATTGCATGTAAGGGTTATTACCATTACAAATGCTATAATATGTCCGTATCTTTCTATAAAGGAAATTTACCTGAATTGAAACGACAGTGGAAATGCCAATAACACACCTGTCTGCAGGCAACTTCAATCACCCTCAGCCGATATTTCGTATAATAATATGTTCTGTGAAGATATAACGCAAACGGTTAGTAATACCGAGATTAGTGTTGTAATCGCCGCTATAGCCCTAACAATGTCACAACGGCGGCAGCGCCGACCATTACATATGATCAATTTAGCGCATTACTGGACTCAAATTTGCGGGTCTACCGGCTAAAAAATATGAATGTGAACATGGGCTTCATTTGACATTTGAAGCCCATATTTTGTCCTTATATGGGCATATTATGGGCTTCAAATGTCAAATGAAGCCCATGTCCATATTCATGTTTTTTAGCCGATACAGAGGCTGTTTAAGATGATCTGATCGGCGATTAGTCTTCCCTCCTGTCCTCCATTAATTGCGCTATAATGTTCCCATTAATTGCGCTATAAGCAAGTTGAAGATGGAGTTCACCAAAACGATTGATTACTTGGCTGGGCTACAATTCGATATGCAAGCCGAATTAGACATAGCTACAAAAAAGATTACAACAATTGAAACCGGAAATACTGCATTGGAATCACAGATAAACAAGTAAAACAATCGCATCGCCACATTGGAGAAGGTTTGAGGGGCTGCAATTTCGAGATACAGTGCGTTCCAGAGAAGAAAAACGAAAATATGCTTTCTATCGTGCGTAATCTTTTTAATGAAATAAAAATATCCACAAGCGAAACAAACATCAAAGCTGTAAAACGAGTAGCAAAAATTGATAAAAAATTTGAAAGGCCTCGTGGAATCCTCGTAACTTTACCATCGGAACGTGATCGAGATTACGTCATTTCTGCTTATAAACGCTACAACAAGCAGAATAATTCTAAGCAACTTAACTCTGGCCATTTGGGTGTTCCCTTTGGGGAAAAGTCTCTCGTTTACGTGTCAGAACATCTTTCACCTGAAACTAAACATCTACACGCCGCAGCAAGATTAACAGCCAGAAACTTGTAATTTAAATATGTATGAGTAAAGTATGAACGTGTCTACATGACAAAAGATGAAGAGTCTAATGTCGGCACTTGCCAATCTAATAAATCTAAAGTGTTAGCACTGGTATTTATCCCGACGAGTAAAAAATAGGTTGCGTAAGGCCATTCATTGTACAAAAAAGGAAGACGTGACGACTATCAAAATTACCGACCAAATAACATTGTTATCTTCGATAAATAAAATTGTCGAAAAGTATATCTGTTAACAAATACAAGCATTTTATGAGAAACACGTGTATGACTATACGAGAACCAATCCGGTTTTCAAACGGTGAGAGGTACCAATGACCTTTTACTTAAGTTCACAGATGAAGTCAATAAATATCTTCGTAGTTATTCATTGACTTCTCTCTAGCCTTTGACACCTTTGACCACCTTAAACTGGTTCAAGGGCTCGATAACTGTGGTGTTCGTGGACCGCTGCTTAAATGGTGCAAAAGCTATCTTAAAAGTGAACAGTGAACTTCCTAGTTCACTGTGAAGATAGGTGAGACGTACAGTGATCCGATATCAGTGACAGAGGGCACAGCACAGGGATCTGTGCTAGGGCCTTTGCACTTCCTATCCTATGTGAACGAAATGCGTCATTGCATTGATAATTGCTCTTGTTACCAATTCGCAGATCACACTTGTCTAGTAGTCGTAGACAAAGACCCTCATATAGCAGGCGATCAGCTTCAGATGGACTTCAACGCTCTCGTGAAATGGTGCCACGATACTAGTTTGGTCTTAAACACATCTAAGACCAAACTGCTCGTAATAAAATTAAAATCTCCGTACATTAAAACTATAAATAAATAAATAAACTTTCCTATACTCACACCAATTATCTAGCCCAAGAGAAGCTTCGTTATGAAACTCGTTAAATGGTTACTAGACAACGGATAAACATACATAAAATACTTAAATACATACTTATTATGTAGAAAACCCTCAGACCCGAGACAATTTAGAAAAACAATAATTTTTAAATTGACCCGACCGGGGATCGAAACTGGAACCTCAGATATGGCAACACCATGAAAACCAGTGTACAAACCACTCGACCAAGGAGGTCGTCAACTACAATGATACGAAGCGTTATGGCCCATGACCACAGTTGTCTTCATTATTTTACTGACACATGCAGTTGCCCCGATATAGATATTTTCAATACCCAAATATACAGTATGGTTTATGTAGCTACGGCCGTACCTATAATACTTACCTAAATAAAATATACAACCTTCAGTTAAAAATTATAAAACACATTGTATAAAATAACATCAGACGTTAGTTTAAATATGATGATAGTGGACTTTTTAGGCACTGCAAAATCTTGCCTGTACAAACCCAGTTTAAGTATATGTTTCTTAAAACTCTTTTCTTTAACAACGACTTAAAAGTAGAAATTGATCACCCCGTGTGTGTACGCGTACGCGCGCGGTGGCTAGGAATCGGCTCCAAACATGTCGTGCGAATAATGTGTACGGCGAAAGAACTGCCACCTACCTTCTACCGCGACTAATAAAGAAGCCACCTTATGAATTGTGTGCTTCTATAACAGGTACAAACCTTAAAAATAAACTTAGAGCCTACTTTTTAAGCAAATTACAAAAGATTTAATAATAAAATTGTTTTTGTTCACTCCTTCAGTACCTACCTATGCTATTACATAAATAGTGACTTTGTATTAAGTAAGTTGTTAATTCAAAATTTTATTGTGAATGCAGTCGCATAGACAAACTTTAGTGGTTTAAAAATGTGATTAATAATACGTTTGTAATTATGTAAGTTTTTTTTAATACGGTAAATAAAGAAAAAAAACACATATATGTTGACACATACATCCAGCAGCATAGAGCGGTGATGGGCTCACCACCTGACACGCTGAGCATATATGTGCAGGCGATATTTTGTAACAGTGGACTATAGTAAAGCCCTGCTTTTGCTGTGCTCATTGCCTAGTCTTTGGCTAACCCTTCGGGTATAAATGTCGTGATTATAGGTATGTGGTGTGTATATGTATGTATCAGGCCACTCAGAAAGTTTTGCGAAAAAAGTTTTTATCTCTATGGCACTGGCCACTTATATTTATTTTGAAAAAATTGGTTATTTAAAAGTAAAAATACCATTGTTCAAATTTCCCTCTACATTTTTTCGAGAGATAAATTTAATTATCTTGTCTCATTTAAAAATGGATCTGCTTCAAGAACATTTTCGTGCGATGCGATGATTTTCTACGATTTTAAATGTGGCGAAAAACCTGATGAGTTATTTGATCGCCTTCAAATTGTTTTTATGGATGAGGGACCTTCAAAAGCATCTGCCAATGGCATAGCGAGTTCAAGCGCGGTCGCCTTACTTAGGGGGATGAACTGTAGGACTGGTCGTTCTACGACGGCTGTCACGGAAGAAAGTGTGCTAGCAGTAAAAAAATTAATTCAAGAAAACAGGCGAATTACATACAAAGAGATTCAGCATACACTGCAGATTGGATCGGAAAGCATTCACAAGAATCTAAACGAGCAGGATAGTTTCACGCTGCATGGGTGCCGCACTACCTCACCGAAGCTCAGAAGCAGGCCCGTGTGGAGTGGTGCCGTGATATGATAAAAAAATTGAAGTAGGTAGGCTAGTTTCGGCTCGTTTACGACAATGTGACAGGTGACGAATCCTGGATTTATCAATATGATCTATAAACAAAGCGTCAGTCGACAGTTTGGCTGTTTCAAAACGAACCAACGCCTACGAAAGTGAAGCGATCAAAAAGCGTAGGGAAAATTTGAATCGCTAGTTTCTTCACTTTGACGAGATATATGATTTCAATTCCATTACGAGACCAAAGCAGCATCACCACGCAAGGGTATACCACATAATGCCTGCCAGAAGTTTTGTCTGCAATGAGCAACAAACGACCGAACACCTGGCTCCGTGGGTTACTGCTTCACCATGACAACGCGACTTTCTGGACACCACACCGGTCAGAGTCTTGGGTTACTCTCTTTACAGTCCTGATCTGGCATCGTGTGAGTTCTCTTTATTCCATAAAATAAAAAATCAGCTGAAAGGGAAACAGCTTTCATCGCCGGAAGACGCGCTAGCAGCGTTCGAGAGGGCCGTGGAAGAAGTGTCTGCGGCGGACTGGAAAAACTGTTTCGATAATTGGTTCAGACGCATGAAACTTTGCATAGAGGCTGGTGGAGAGTTCTTCGAAAAGATTTAATAAAAATATTTTATCCATAATAGTTAGTTTTTTAGTTTCTCAAAACTTTCTGAGTGTCCCACGTATTATGGCCGCTAAGACCATTTTGATGAATTTTGGTATAAAGATAAAAATATAAACGTATTTATTATTTGAAAATTTTACAATTTTATAATAAGCTTTCTATTTTGTTACAGCTGGACTTCTTAACGGTATACGTACAAACTTTTGACTTAATATTTTTGCTAAGCGTAGTGGTAGACACCTCAGTGGCTGAGTTGCTTTAATTAATATTTATTAATATTTTATTAATTAAATTATTATTATTTAAACCAAATATGGTTACTTTTGTAACATTTTCAAGTCAACGCTTTTATCTTCCGAGAAGTACCAGAGGTAAGTCAGCATACAAAAGCGCACCCAGGGTTAAATTCCCAGGTCCAGATAGCCCGGGTTTGTGATCACCTTCCCGCATTTGACAAGCGTACTGATAACCCAATATCTGTAAATTGTAGCGATCACTTGATTTCCCTGATTTCCTTTGCTTAGCAGTGGGACGTAGATGGGCTGCTGATGATGTTTTTTGTGTAGTACAAACTATTGTGCTTAAATATGTTGAAACATTAAAAAAATGACTACCTCAAGTTGGAATTTTTCTTTATTAATATTATGTTTTCTGTTTTTATTTCAGGTGTTCTTGGTACGGTGAACGGTGTCCTTGGTGGTGTTAAAGGAGTTGTCAAAACAGTAATTGGTGGTGAAGGTGAGTCAACGAAAAAGAGAAAAATCCGCTTATGACAAGGCTTTCGCGCAATTATGTACGCTTCCAAAATTTCGAGCGAGCTCTCACGCCAAAGACTCAGCTGATACCGTCTATCATGCGGATTAATGACCGTTTGTCTGAACATCATCCGGATGTCTGCTACGAATACGACCTGATAGTAGAGGATCCGAGTATACAACGTCTTCACCGAGCCGGTAAAATGGATGAATTTTTTTTAAACATTGCACTTGTTTCGATAATAAATAAATTACATAGGTACCAATCGAAAGTATGAAACCTATAGAATATGCAAACGTTAGGTTGACTAATTTTTTCCTGTCATAACATTGGGTAGGCAGGTGTAAACAGGAAAGTCAATATTAGTAATTTGCAACCGTCTGGTTAAATATATAAAATTTATGTTTACATAAAGATAAGCTCATTACAAACACACACACACCAAACCAGGGCAATGTAAATTTTTTTTTTTTTTAATATTAAATTAATCATTAAAGGTACTGGACTGAAACTTTTTAGCCAACCCACTCGCGATATATTATTTAACATATTAAAATTGATATAAAACACTTTTCATCCATTAACCTTCCCGGTGAAGGTCGTTCTATACTCGGATCATAGACTATGATGTCTTTGAAACCGAGTGAGATTGTCTGAAATATTCCGATTTAATTCCGGACCCGAATAAAGACATTGATTAAGCGATACACCATTTGACGTTGGTACCGATCCGTCAAATACAACCTTAGTTTTACTCGTGTGAGTCTTCAGAACATTATGATGGGGGAGGAAACAATGCTCCGCCGAACTATAGTCCGTAACCGACACTGACATGTGTCCTAATGACTCTTATTGTCGCATAAAAAACAAACATTTTTTGTATCGAGCTTGGTACTAAAATCAAAACTCTTTGAACCAAAGAATGTTATGTAAATATCAGAAGACTTAAATACCTCTATCTTATTCATAAAAGTAAAAATAATTTAGAGACCCCCATTTTTTATTATTTAATAAAACAAGTTAAGTTGTTTCCTTTCAAATAGCAACATTCTAATAAATTGGCAACACTTGCGATTCAAATAAACAGCGTTTTATTTTTGCTGTAAGTGCTGTGTGCAAGAAACAGTCGGCGTGTCTTTTTCAACCAAAGTATTAGACCACATAGGGCCCCTAAGTCCCTGCTAGGCATTTGACAGCCTTAGTGGCTGTCGTCATCGGGTTAGAAATCTCTGTCCTAAATTCAGACACCCGAGCAACGTAAGGCATAGCAAAAATCCGTTTCAGTTGGGCATCTACCAACCGTCGTTTGTTCTGATACCGGTCGAACAGTATCTGCCGAGACGTGAAATAGCTGTCCTCTGTAACTGGCAGGTGGGTCATCAATTCCCCCGCAGCTGTGCCATCTTGTACGATGCGGTTAGGTTAGTTCCTTCCTATCATGGACCAGGCTGTCAAGTTAATTTATGAACCCGACCCACTGATTCAGGTCACCATCGAACACCGGAAGTTCGATGCTAGGTAAGCGAGACACAATGATATATGAAGGTTGGGGGCTCTCCCTTTTCTCCACCGCTATAGCGAGCCTTCAAAATCTCCATCTTCCTCTGGACTATTTCATCAGCATAACGCTGACACTGGTTTAGGTCCTTCTCAACGTCGTGCGTGCGTCGTTGTGTTCATTGGCATTCAAAAGATTGAGTTCATTCAGCCTTAGAACGGAACACTAACCCTTTGGAGATAATAATCGTGTGAGTATTTGATGTCGATTTTTTTCTTTCAGGTCCAACAAATAGTACCGATCCACCGAAAGGTAAGAGTGAGTTGCTTCTCTCTTCTAAAAGTAATTTTACACTTTGTGGTAGTAATTTACATATACTCGCCAAATAATAACGATTCATTCCTAGGATGATACGCAAGGCTATTGAAATTAAAAAACATCGAAATTTCAATAGAGAGGATGGTTGGAATTTATCACCTGCCTAGGACCCCATCATTCAGGTCATCAAATCTCAGCCCCATCATCAATACATTGCAAGGCTTAAAACTATTGTTAGCTCGTAATGTGTAAACCTGAACAGAACCGGTTAAATATAAAAATGATTGACGGTAGGCAACTAACTTCTAACTATGAGACGACCAACACCTCAGTCCTCCTGTGACCATGGACCCTGTAAAGGGTTCGAAGCGTCAGGAATATTTTCGCGAAACTAAGTGGTAGACACCTAGGTGGCCGAGTTGCTGAAATTACTATTAATAAATAAATTATTAAAACAAATATGGTTACCTACTTTTGTAACATTTTCAAGTCAACGCTTCTATCCCCCTAGGAGTACCAGAGGTAAGGCAGTATACAAAAACTCGTCCACGGTTAAATTCTTAGGCCGGGCAAAGTGCTGGAATTTTTGATGGATAGCCTGGGTTTGTGATAACCAACCGCATTTGGCAAGCGCAGCGTGGTGATATGACAATATCCGTAAATTGTAGCGATCACTTGATTCCCTTGATTTTCTTAGCTTAGCAGTGGGACGTATATAAGCTGATGATGATGATAAAACCAAAGCAAAAAAAAGACCCGAATGAAGACTACCCGTAGTATTCTGATAAAACGATTAGCATTCTTCATCATCCGGGTCGACCCGACAAGCGGAGGTGGGCTCCTCAAGATTCCAGAATTTCTGCATTACTTCCGAAAGTGCAGATCCAAACATCCATGCCCTCCGAACCCTCCGACGGGACCACGGGATGCACTGGACCCAAGATAACATGACCCACCTTGGTGTCAACGGCGACAAGACCGTCCGGTTGTAAAATCCGTTTGCACGACAAAATTAATTTTCCCAGGATATCCGCTCCAGGCTGGAGGTATATAAGACCCGGGGTATCGAAGTTTGGATCAGCCAGAACCAAATCGAAAGTAAGCCGCCGAACATCCGGACTCAACTTTACCTGCTACCAATGCTCCCGTATAGGGCCCCCTAAGTCCTTGCTAGGATTTCGACGTCCCTGGCTTATTTAGACAGAGGACGTCATGATGCCGGCCACCACGGACATGACATGCCTTAGCTCGTGAGCACTGCTTTGCCATGTGTGGGCCTAAGCACATAAAACACTAGCCCCGTTGCCGTACAAGAGTCCGACGCCCTTGCATCCGCTGTGCACTGAACCTGTCGCACCAAGTGACGTCATGCCCAGGCTACCGAGAATACCAGTTTAGCTCCGCCTGAGTCACTAGCGCATGCAAGCGCTGAGTAGGACCCGTACGCCCAACCCTCCTTGTGGCACCCGACATCACGTGACCCCTACAAAAATCACGTGACCTCGAGGGGCGTGGTCTTACTGTCACGTTGTCAGCCCATCTATTCTCCCTCCAGAAACAACAACATCTCTGTCAACATAGGAAGGCTCTCCTTGGCTCCGGTATGCTGCTGTTCGAATCTGGTCTGCACGTTTACTGTTAGCCGATGAAGAACAATGTAAAATAATAAAAATGAGCACTGCTCAATAGGCGGGCCCAAAATAGCTAAGGCCTTAGTGGCTGTCGTCATAGGGTTAGAAATCTCTGTCCTAAATTCAGAGACCCGAGCCACATAAGGCATAGCAATAATCCGTTTCAGTTGGGCATCTACCAACCGTCGTTCGTTCTGATACCGGTCGAACAGTATCTGCCGAGACGTGAGATAGCTGTCCTCTGTAACTGGCAGGTGGGTCATCAACTCCCCAGGTTCACCCCTGAGGGCCCCCAGCAGCTGTGCCATCTTGTACGATGCGGTTAGGTTAGGTTAGGTTAGTTCCTTCCTATCATGGACCAGGCTGTCAAATTAATTTATGAACCCGACCCACTGATTCAGGTCACCATCGAACACCGGAAGTTCGATGCTAGTTAAGCTAGACACAATGACATATGAAGGTGGGGGCTCTCCCTTTTCTCCACCGCTATAGCGAGCCTTCAAAATCTTCATCTTCCTCCGGATTATGTCATCAGCATAATGCTGACACTGGTTCAGGTTCTTCTCACCGTCGTGCGTGCGTCGTTGCGTTCATTGGCATTCAAAGGATTGAGTTCATTTAGCCTTAGAACGGAACACTTATCCCTTGGGTATGATAATCGTGTGTGTATTTGATGTCGATTTTTTTCTTTCAGGTCCAACAAATAGTACCGATCCACCGAAAGGAGGTGATGAGCACGGAGTTGTGGATTTAGGAAGTAAGTTGCTACTCTCTTTTAAAAGTAATTTTACACGTTGTGGTAGTAATTTACAAATACTCGCCAAAGAATAACGATTCATTCCTAGAATGATAGGCGAGGCTATTATAATTTAAAAACATCGAAATTTCAATAGACAGGATGGTTGAAATTTACTTCCTGCCTAGGACCCCATCATTCAGATATTCAAATCCCAGCCCCAACAGCAACACATTACAAGGCCTACAAATAATACTATTAGCTCGTAATGTGTAAACATGAACACACCCGGTTAAATACAAAAATGATTGACGGTAGGCAAATAACTTGTAACTATGAAACGACCAACACCTCAGTCCTACCATTGGCCCTGTAAAGGGTTCGAAGAGTCAGGAATATTTTCGCTAAATTAAGTGGTAGACACCTCGGTGGCCCAGTTGCTATAATTACTATTAATAAATTAATTATTAAAACAAATAATGGTTACATACTTTTGTAACATTTTCAAGTCAACGCTTCTATCCTCCGAGGAGTACCAGAGGTAAGGCAGTATACAAAAGCTCGTCCATGTTTAAATTCTCAGGTCGGGCAAAGTTTTGGAATTTTTGATGGATAGCCCGGGTTTGTGAGCACCAACCGCATTTGGCAAGCGCAGCGTGGTGATTAGACAATATCTGTAAATTGTACCGATCACTGCCTATCCCTATTAACAATGTCGGATGTGAAAAAGGGCAACTTTACAAGAGAGCGAGTCAAAGTTTAAATTGCTTATATTTTTTTACCTTTTCTAAGCAGGTTTCTTTCACTTTAGAGAATTATTATACAAGCTATTTATGTGTCACACACTATTTAACTTAGGCATTTTTAAAATTATAAGTACGTCAAAAGTTAGTTGTGACTTTTTTGACGGGACTAACTTAACGTTGATCTGTTAGAACTACTAAAACCGACATTGTTGCTTGTACACATTTGGTGACTACCTGTTGGAAGTACTACTTATGACATTATTAAATTTATACTTAAGCTAAATGTATCTCGTATATTAAATTATCTACTAATAAAACATTAACACTTTTCATTATATAATGTTTATTTGTACGACATTATTTAAAAAACTCAACTGTATTAAGAAACAACAAAATGAAAACCAAATGAAATTTTCTTTATTATTATAAAACTAATAACAATTCCACTTCCAATAAATTAACTATAGAGTTCACAAATCTTGCAAATAATACATTTAAATCAACCAAACAATCATAGTGTCAACATATAAAAATAAAATTGAACATTGTAATTATTACAAAACGAATGAAATAATTAAGTCTATGCAAATTCTTAAATATAAAAAAATTACTTCTTTGTAAATAAATGTCGGCACTTTAACAATTATCATAGTAAGTAATATCAGTATATAGAAATATATATTGTAAAATCAGTTTTAAATAAGAAAACTTTATAAAATACTAAAATTAAATCACCTTATCAAAACAAAATACAACCGTATTTTTTAGAACAAAACGATCGTAATAAACTAATTAATGGTATAATAATAATTATTACAGGTACCTAATCAGTCTTAAAATAATTCATTAAGATGAAATTCGTGTTAAGTATGTCCCGACATTGCCTTTTGTTTGCTCTATTATTATATTTTTCAGGATTGAACCATCCCACAAACAAATAATACATGCGATATGCACTGGCCACACCTTCTAAATATAAAAGAATAATTTCTTCGAATTCTTCCGGACATAATGTGATTCCACCAAGGAAAAGGAAGTTACGTTTTCGTGTGCTAAAATTTGCCACGTTGGTCGTCCGTAATCAAAATTTCCCCATCGCACTTTTTTCATGAAGTAGTTATGGTGCGTTCCAAATTCCCACTGATGACGACAGTCCCCGAGCTCCCAGAACTTCTTGAAAATATTATTACGCTGAGCATTTTAAACGACATTTTTCGCTACATGGCTCTTTTTTATACTATTGTTGGTATTTGTTTTCCTCTACTTGATAAAACTTTTTCCCTGAGTTTTGAATAGGTACTTTTTCTTTACTTTACTTCTCTTGTTCACCACCCAATTTTCTTTATGTAATAGTCGTTTTTACCCTTATATTTGAGGGAGGGAGGCAGCAGGTCCCAGCAGTGGGACAATATAGGCTAATATAATAATAATAATTTTTTAAACGTAGACTGGCGAGTTTGTATAGATTTAGTAGAAGTGGGAGTTTTAACACTGGCGATAGACATCATAGAAGATGTTAGCAAATTTCTATAAAGGGTTTCATTGGATAAAATTGGCGGACTGTCATTTTTAGAATATGTAGCACAAAATACATTGCTGCATATAATAATTATCATGTGATGGAGTTGAGGGATGTAACAAGAGTTATATTTGTTATAATGTCGACAGAAATGTTGGCTTGTGTTCGATTCTCAATACTATGTAATTTCGTAACAACATATTCATTAGTATCATGGTTAGCTATTTTAAGTTTCAAACAGTGTGTGACCAAGTAATTCTTGGATTTAAATCATTTCATTTTGTTCACAACATGGAATAGGAGACTCTTCTCGAATAACAAAAAAGATTTAGGAATTACATTAACAAAACAATATAAAACAAAAGTTAATATACACAATTAATATTTTAATGCACATTGCTATAATAAATACATTTTTATTAAAATAGAAAGTAATAAATATAATAAGTTAGATACTGTAATCTAGTCCTTAGTTTTATAAACAATAAAATACTATAAAAAACAAGTTTAATTAAGTCACATCATGTTCATGTTTCGAGCAGTATGTTTTCTTTGTTGACTTATCATCGTCACCATTAATAAAATACTATAAAAAACAAGTTTAATTAAGTCACATCATGTTCATGTTTCGAGCAGTATGTTTTCTTTGTTGACTTATCATCGTCACCATTAATTACGTCACTTCTGATTAATTCTTGTATCATGTATTGGAGATTTTAAAGGATCTAAAAGAATAGTCATTAATAGTACCTACTTCATTACTAGACGTAGTATAGAAAAATAATATTAAATCAAACACCTAGCATTGTTAAACATTATACAACTGACATTTATGCATTTAACTAGATAATTGACAATTTCGGATAATACTACCGACATTTTGGCTATTTACAAAAACGTTAACAATGTCACTTTTCATACTTTCGACATTGATATCTTGTACAAAAACGTAAAACAATGTCGGATGTTAAACTACCGACATTAGCCTAAATAAAATGACGTTTAACAAAGTCGGATTTCGAACTACTGACATTTAAGTCAAATACAAAAACATTTAACAAAGTCGAATATCGAAGATCCTACAATTTTAAATGTAATGTTAAGTAAATTTCGTAACTGTTTACCTCGATCAGTGTTAGTAATCAAAATGATATTAAATTATGAAATATAACATGAACAACAATACAATTTTATAATATTATAAAACATTTACTTACAACATTTATAGCAAATTATTTTCCTCAATAAATTAAATGAATACCTACCTTCTTCTGATCCATGTCCAGTGGTTAACTGCACCAAATGTGCTGATCTATTTAGCATCTTTGTTATTTACTATGTTAAGCAATAAATTATTTAATCACTAAATTATTAATCACTCAGAAGAAAATTACAACGTGACGTGCGTTCACCCCGGTAACATAGTCAGAAATATGAGATCCGCGCGTTCGCCCGCCCCTCTCACCCCACTAAGAATGCAGGTACTTCACAACTGCTTTTGTTAACGAAGTATCTAGACAACATACGACATTTTTAATGTAGGTATTTCATAAATTACGCATAAAATTCCTTTTTTTATTGAAGAGGCTAGTAGATACGCTACATTAAGAACTAATTTTGAAATTTAAATAAAAATGCCAACTTGAAGATCTGACATTGTTAATAGGCATAGGCGACTTGATTCCCTTGATTTCCTTTGCCTAGCAGTGGGACGAAGACAAGCTGATGATGATGATAAATATTTATTTTAGTTAAACTATATTTCTTTAATTTATTATTGAAAAAAAAATAAAAAAATTACTACTTACCTCAAGAGGTTTTTCTTTATTAAATTTATGTTTTCTGTTTTTTTTCAGATCTTAACAAGACGGCAGAAGCAATTAAAGAAGCCCTCAAAAACATTACTGACGCCATAAATAGTGAGTAATCGAAGAAGATACGATATTCTCTCGCTTAAGATTTAACACAACTAGGCTTTCGCGCGATTCTGTACGCTTCAAAAATTTATTAAAGCTCTGGACAACTGGTATTCTGAGACTGTCCATGCTGGTAGTAGCTCATTAATAGAATATTACCGACCCATCTCTTAGCTTGGGTGTCGTAAAAGACGACTAACGGACTAAATACTTGTACATACATCCAACAGCATAGAGCGGCGATGGGCTCACCACCTGTCACGATGAGCTAATGGGCAGTTATCATTTGGTGAAACGTAGACAGTGACAGCGGACTGCATTTGCAGTTCTCATTGTCTGATCATTGACAAACTCTTCAGGGATATAGTCTTGAATATAGTATGTAAGCACAGTTCACCATCAAGGTCCATTACATCGTTGGCATGGGGGACTTCAACGCAAAAGTGGGAGTACAGAATCGTGACGAATCAGTAAAAGATAGTCTTCTAGATAGTAATACATAGAATCATAAAACCTCAAACAAAAGGGACGTCTTATGTTATTTATTATTTTATTTTATTTGCGCAGCATACAGCATCATTTACAAAGAGAATGAGATAAAATATAGTAACTTACAAGCTAATAACAAGCTACAGCATCTAAAAGTGAAATACGAATATAAACATAGCTAAACGAACATAAATTTTTGCATTCAAAGTAGGTAGTTAAAATAGTTTTTGTGTAATTGTTGTAAATATGGTAGTATATCACTAGAATGTGGTTCAAACAAAACCGGGGCGACGTTATGTGATTCAAAATATTTAACCACTAAACCTTGCCAATATCTCCAATTTTCAGAGTCGATCTTCTCTGAAGTGGTTTCGCCGCGGTTTAAGCAAATTAGTTTTTTGGCTTGACGTTACATTTCGGACACGACCTATTTTTATAACCGAGCTCACCACAACTGAAGCACTTCACTCTTTTGTCATCAGTCGTACACTGTGCTCGACTATAGACTATAGTGTTTACTTTACACCTATTACAAAACCCGACCTTTTTGTTGGAATCGAAATATTTGGGTTTATTTTCCGGTGTCCTAACAAAGGTTCGGTTCGGTTGTCCGAAGTTTTGTGTAGGTTTGTTCCCTACAAGACTAAACGGTGTCTTAACCTTACTCTTATAAACTAACTCTGGATTCAAACTAGAGGTCTTAGGTGGCTCAGTAAACAAACTAGTTCTCTGTCGTGCAGCCTCTAACTTACGACATACGATCTTTAAATCCGTTACTGTTTCAAAATGGTGTAACGCCAGCTGTTCCGTAAAAGTCAGAATAACATTGTGCAGTAAAATTTCCACTTTCTCTTTCTCGGGCAAAGATTTCTTCAGTCGTGAAAACAAACAATTTATGACCGAGAAATAAATATGAATGGGTTCATCTTGACCTTGGGTCCTAGACCGAATCTCCCCCATTAGTCGATAATCGTAGTCGACAATGTCAAACTCCTACAAAAGCAAAGAACTGAGGTCTTGCCAAGAGGAGATTTGGTCTTTGCAACTTCTTCTCTGGGTATTGGTAATTTTTTTTTACCAATACCTAGAGAATTTAAGAATTACCATAATTTAGCAGGATTACCGTTTGCAACAGAAGAATGTAGGTATGTGATGACGCTGTGCATCCCTACACAGTCTACTACACCGATTTCGCAGCGCTTTATATTTGCACTCATTTATATCGGACAAATTCTTCTTGTATCGTGCCTTAGCAGCATTGCGCCTGGACATAACGAGTTTAATATCAGTAGTGAGCCAGGGAGCAGGGAGATGTTTGAGCCGGACTGGACGAAGTGGAGCATGTATATCAAATATCTGAACCAGATTGGAGTTAAAGAGTTGCACCTTTAAGTATATAGTGGGGGCATCAAACACCGCATCCCAGTCAATACCGCTAAGGTCAGACATAAAGCTATTAGTGTAAACATTGTTGAAATTATGCTGCATCACTCGTGGTTTAGGTTTAGGACAACGGATCTTATAGGATAGAAAAAGAAGGTCATGGTAGGAAAAGGCTTCAGCTGGAAGTTGGCCATGAGAACTCACGTGGTCAGTGGAGGAAACAATCGCAAGATCCAACAAGGAGGGCTGGCAGCCAGGAAAGTGGTAAGTTTCAGTTGAAGGCAGAAAATTAATAGAGTCTACTATTGAGCAAAGATGGGTAGACCGTGAGTCCTGCTTAAGTAAGCGGGTGTTGAAGTCACACATAATAATAGCATGGTCAGCTGTTGGTAACAGTGTTTCTAATACAGATTAAAGAACATTGACAGTCTTTGTATGGGAGTTGGACCAAGTGCTGCCCAGAATGAACACATAGTGCATTATGTTCCTTACACTAACATTAGTCTGTAAAACTAAGCGCTTCAAATGTATCCCAGGGACTTTGAGAAAAAAAATGTTCCTTGTTGAAAATATTTTTATTTATACGAAGAATAAAAATAGTTATAATAACGGCTTATTCCAATATTTTTTTAGTAACAGCAATTATTTTAAACAATGTTTTACATTATCATTACAATACATTATTAATATGACTATGACTATGATGAATAATTATTACAAACAAAAAAAGATACATTACTATTATTATTATTTTTTTTATAGCAGAAGAGCAAGCGGGTCACCTGATGGAAAGTAATCACCGCCGCCCATGGACACCCGCAGAACCAGAGGAATCGCAGACGCGTTGCCGGCCTTTAAGGAAGGAATAGGCTCGTTTCTTGAAGATCACTAAGTCGTAACGGTCCGGAAATACCACCGCCGAGAGCTGGTTCCACAACACTGTAGTTCGAGGCAAGAAATTTCTTGAAAAACGCACAGTAGTAGACCGCCATCCAATCAAGGTCGCCGCCATCAAGGTGATGTGGATGGAATGACAGTCGATTGCGTGTAGTGCGGTGAAGGAAATCAGCGGCAGAGATCAAGCCGAACAATTCCTCAGAACACTCCCCATGATATATACGGTACAATATACAGAGAGACGCAACGTCTCTCCGAAGAGCCAGTGGATCGAGCCGACCTGAAATATCCACGTCGTCGATAATTCGAGCAGCTCTGCGTTGGATGCGGTCAAATGGAAGGAGTTGGTATTGGGGTGCTCCAGCCCAAAGATGGGAGCAGTATTCCATATGCGGCCTGACCTGTGCTTTATACAGTTGTAAGCGGTGGGCCGGCGTGAAATACTGACCCGCTCTATTAAGCACACCCAGTTTTTTCGAAGCTAATTTAGCTTTACCTTCCAAATGACCACGAAACTGAACGTCACTTGAAATATCGACGCCAAGGATTCCAATAGTCGGATTGGTATCAAGGGGAGCTCCCTCAAAGTTTAGAGGTACGACGAAGGGATGTTTTTTTGCGGTAAATGCGCAAACTTGTGTTTTTGAGGGGTTAAAGTGGACTAGGTTATATCAGCCCCCATTCGAGACATGACTTCACATGTTCTCGGTGTCAGTCACAAGTTTATTCCGGCTCTCGGTGACGCTTTCCAGAGAAATATTAGCTCGCCCGGTGTAGAGCGTATCCCCAGTACTATCGTCTGCATAGCAATGAATGCTATTGTTATGCAACATGTCATTGATATGCAGAATAAACAGAGTAGGGGACAACACACACCCCTGCGGGACTCCAGCATTCACGGGCTTCATGTCGGAGCACGAACCATCGACTGCGACTCTGATGCTACGCCCAGTAAGGAAGCTGGCAACCCATGAACACAATTTCTCAGGAAGCCCGTATGATGGAAGTTTAGAAACTTCTAGCTACGTCCAAGCTAACTGCTAGTGCCTCCCCTTTACTCTCGACTGCCTCCGCCCATCGGTGAGTAAGGTACACTAAAAGATCACCAGCCGAACGACCGCGACGAAAACCATACTGGCGATCACTTAGTAGCTGGTTCTCTTCTAGCTACCTTAAGAGCTGGCGGTTTATAATGGACTCCATTACTTTGGAGAGTAAAGAGGTAATAGCTATTGGCCTGTAGTTAGACGGATCTGAGCGATCGCCTTTTTTTGGGATCGGGTGGACAAGGGCTGTCTTCCAAGAGCTCGGGACGACGCCAGTAGTGTAAGAGAGCCGGAAAAGGCGCGTTAGAACTAGTGCCAATTCAGGAGCACACTTCCGAAGCACAATGGGTGGAACTGCATCAGGCCCACTCGACTTATGGATATCAAGGGAAAAAAGAGCCTTACGAACTGACCTTTGCAGGAACTGAACGTTTGGCATTGTACAAGCGCAATGCGGTATAGTTGGTGGAGAGTTTTCCCCGTCGTCCAAGGTCGAGTTTGATGCGAAAAGAGAGCCCAAGAGATCGGCTTTCTCCTTTGCAGTGTAGGCCAGGCAGTCATCTGTCTTGTGCAATGGTGGTAGGGACGGCTTACAAAAATTCCCTAAGATAGCTTTGGCGAGAGACCAGAACGCACGCGTCCCCGAAGGAAGACGCACTAGCCTCTCGCCGAAAAATCTTAAAAGACCTGGCGGCAAAGTTGTACTTCTTTTTGAGCGCACTGGTGTTTGGATCCTTTGATGACACCGCATTAGCCCAGGCTTGGTAATGTTGACGCTTTTGGTGAGACGCCATTTTGCAGCAACGACCAAACCATGGTTGGGACTTGCCGCCAATGGGAACCACAAAGTTTCTAATGAAAAGTTCCATTGCCTGCAGTATCACATCAACAACAGAGTCAGCGGCGACATCAGGATCATCCAGCGAGAAGCAAATTTGCCACCACGGGTAGGACGCAAAGAAACTTCGCATCCTATCCCAGTCCGCCGACCTATTAATGCCAGACTCGACGGCTAGCCGCTGGTTGCGGTTTTGAAGTTTCTGTGAGAGGCACAGTGCTGCAAATCAGACAGTGGTCTGATGAGCCTAGTGGTGCATCAACAGAAACTTGATAGCCGTCTGGGTGCGAGGTCAGCAGAAGGTCCAATAAAGAAGGTGCATGGCCCTCCACATCTGGAACCCGTGTTGGCTCGGTTACCAATTGGGACAGACTGTAGGCCATAGCGAAGTCATGAACGGCTCTACCCGCGTGGTCAGTTGTGCGTGAACCAAGCCATTCGACGTGGTGGGCATTGAAGTCTCCCAATACCACAATCTCGGCCGAGGGGATCCGTTGGAGAAGGGAGTCTGTCGCTGTTTGGACGGTCTCGATAAGTTGGTCAGTTCCGTTGTTACCGCTGTGGGACCTATACAGGCACGCGTAGACGCGATGCTGACGTCCGCAGTCGACGTGTAGCCATAAGATGGAGAGGTCCCTATCTTCAAGATTGCCAAGGCGACGGACGCACACATCCTCCCTGACATAGGCACAAACATTGGCTCGTGGCACAAATGAATGTTCCAGGTTGTATCCCGGGTAGCGCAAGTAAGAGATGTCAGGAGGGGGGGATATCTGCGTCTCGGTGAGGAAGAGTAAGGCCGGTTTCTCCGTCTCGAGGTGGTAATGGACGGCGCTCAAGTTAGAGTGGATTCCCCTGATGTTGCAGAAGTCCACGCGAAGCGTAGGAGGGGGTGCCAATTGTCTCGCCTTTACTCTGCCTGCAGCATGCCTTGACACGAGCGAACTTTTGCCCTCCCCAAAATACGTAGGGCAGCCTGAGCGAGAACGCTCAGGGGGGGATTCTCCGACACTGGACGTGTCGGTACCCCCCTGGGGTAAATCTAGATTAAAGTTCGCTGCCATATCAATTGTGAGGGGGGGGGGGGGGGGGAAGGGGTCTCCGGAACCCTCACTCGCCGGACGAAACACAACAGCACAGAGAGCCATTGTTTCAAGCTGAATATTCGTGAGGGGGTGGTATTACGCCGGGCGAGCCGACTCTATGCGTGCTGCAACGCAGCGTGGCTCTACCACTCGGTTAGTGTCACTCGTTTAGCACCACATATACAATAATGCAGGGCGCTCACAACGTCTTCGTGCCTAGCCCACCTTAAAAACCAAACTAGGCACACAACGTGCGCACAACTGCCAATTGTTCTGCGACCAGTGAAACATAAGCGGCTATAGTTTTTTCATGCCTCATACACGGAAAGTAGGTCGGAAGTTGCCTGAGGAGCGGGTGGAAAGTAATATTTTCCGCCCTAGGGAGAATCGTTTTTCTGATATGTACTGCCATGTGTAGTTGTGACTTATTGTCAATATAAGTAATAATAGCAACCTATCTGAAGAGATGGAAAGATTATCTGATCCCAAGGGAAGGCTTTGAGTGACGTAAACGGCAACTAACAGACTAAAGACTGCACATACATGAAACAGCATAGAGCGGCGATGGGCTCATCAAAAAAATACTACAAACCCCTCTCTTCCCTTGGGTGTCGTAAAAGGCGACTAACGGACTAAAGACATTCATTTTGTTGTTTTTACTTTCCTTATATTCGTAATGAAAAGCACAGTGTTTACCTCGTGTGAAAGACATATTTAGTCCCTCGAACTATTGGCGCCCTCGCTAGGCTCGGGCGCTAAACCCAGTCACGGGACTGGAATAAGCCACTTTCACCCCTAGGGTAATAATGTATTATTAATGCAGTCTAATCCACGATTGTCCTCGTCTATTAATATGTAGCAATGGTACATTTCTCACAAGTAATATAAGCCGAGAATAACAAAAAAACCGGTTTTTAAGCCAACCGAGAGGGGTGTGTAATGTATGATATAACAACAAATGTCATAACGTCTACAACATATAATTTCAGATAAAATAATTTTGTTTAATATAATAATCACAAAGAATAATCAACGAAAGATCTAATTGTAATTTTAGAATGTTTAACAAACTGTTCATATAAAATCGTTCACGTCCATTTTGGCTCACATAAAACAGTTATTTCTATTTTTTGTTTTACTACTAATTTGTGTTCATTTTAATCAATCTTCCTAATTTTTATCCTCATCATTTCTTTGTTTATAAATTTTTATTAATACTATCGGAACTCATAAGAGACAGATATCATATTTTTTTTTATAAATACTGTCATTACTAAGAACAAGCTTGAACTCATAATCTTTTATATCATAATTGTTTTATCATAATTTTCTTTTTAATAATGTCAATACTAAGAAAATATTTGAACTCATAAATTTGTTTTAATACATTATACACTTATGATTAAGAAATAAGAGGGGTCGGGGGGCCTACGGCCCCCTCCATTAGGGTGGAGCGCTCAATGTATGAAAAAAATTTTTTTCGTGAAATTTCTTAAACTACGAGAAGTAGGTACTGACCCTAAGAGCTGACGTTTTCGAAAAATTACCTAAATATTAATATTTTCATAGCATAATTTTAAACTAAACATAACACATTTTTTCAATAGTTAATATTATTTAGAAAAACATTTACACAAAAGTCAATAATAATCAACAAAAAGCAACATTTTTCTAACATAACGTTCTCAAAATTATCTTTGACTTCCGTAAGTTTTCGTCTTACTTCGCTCGATGCACTTTACCTCATAAGAGCGGTGAGGGGCGGAAGGCATGACCTTGGTCTAGCTAAGTGCAACATAGTGTGATTAGTGTGAATTGTGAATGCTAATTGATTGCACGTCGCTTTCCTTTTGACATTACGCGCTTACGCAGTGAAAATAAAACAATGAGTTTACGCAGTGGAAATAAGTGTCCTATATTTATCGCAGGGCAGGAATTACCTAAAAATACGCTACCCACTTACGAAGATGTTATATAAGGTACTTTATATTTTTTATACAAAGTATACAAACACGTCAAGATCTAGTTAAAAACACAACGGAGATTGTTGCTGCTGAAATCGAAAACATTTGGAAGAGATCTTCTATTCCCATTATTGAACATCGTACAATTATAGCTCGCATACGAGCATTTCATGACAAATACCGTGCGATTCTGAAACCTTATCAAGGTAGAAAAAATAACGAAAATTATCTTCGTAAGTTAAATTTGTTCAGAATCGACAATAAAATGCTTTTTGACATAGCTTCCTGCAAGTGTTTGGACTTTGCTACATGTTCTTGTAAAAAAGATAAAAAAGTACCGATTGGTGAAAGAATTTATTTGTCTGATCAAAGAAATGCAAGAAAAATGATGATTGGCTCGATTGATTTAATAACTACCAAAAAGAATGAGGCAAGAAATCAAAGGAAGACAGATCAAAATGCACGAAAAAACCGTCATTTATTGTCTGCGACGAAAAATGAAGATTCACCAAGCACAGAACGATCCAGTTTTTCTTCGGAGGAAATTGTTCAAAAACCCTGTGAAAAGATAATTGATTTGCCTTCGACATCTGCTGTTGTATCAACGCAAAATATCTCGGTGCAACCAGGAAAATCGTTTGAAGCAGTTGCTAGATCGTTGGATCGTTTTGGAGTTTCTGACAGAGCCGGTGCTGCCATAGTGTCTGCCACGCTCCAAGACCTTGGCTTAATAACAACTGAAAATACTGAAAACGTTGTTGATCGGTCTAAAATTCATAGATTGCGGTCAAAAACAAGATCTACTATTATTGGTAATACACACATCAAAAGTGTCTAGGGATCAACATATATTTTTGCAATAACTTTTCTCCTGATTGATATTAATTAAAATTTTCTTTAAGGATTCATCAAATAAAGTGTTTTCGTTTGTCTACAGTAACGATAAACCAAGTCACCTTTGCATTAATAAAGAAATTTGCCATTTTCCTAATAAAGGGATTTTTGACATTTGAACCACTAACATTAAAGTTCGAAAAAAAGACTGAAATAACAGTTTTCTTTAAAATTTTATTGGGTAACTTAAACAATTAATAATCCGTGTTTCTACCGCGAACACTAACAACACAAGAACATCGGTTTGGCATACTCAAAATGAGTTCATCCAAATCACGCTGTGGAATGGCCGCCCATGTTCGTTGCAACAACAAAAAAAGGTCTTCTTGCGACTGGATACCCTCCATATTCGGCAGAGCTCTTCTCTGTAGCATATCCCATGCATGCTCAATCGGGTTCAAGTCTGGCGACTGAGCAGGCCAGGGCATGACATTGATGTTAGCTGCGGCGAGAGTCTGTCTTACAACTCTTGCGGTGTGCGGTCGTGCATTATCATGCATTAACTGAAATAAGGGACCGATTTGCACTTGTAGAGGAACGATGACGTCTGATACAATCGTCTCAGCATAAATTTGAGCGTTGAGGTTGCCTCTGATCCAAATCAACTCAGTTCTTCCGCCGATCCAAATACCCGCCCATACCATGATGGTTCCATCCACCACTATAAGGATGGACTTCCTGGCAGGATTTTAATCGCTGTTGGCGTCCAGGGGTTCTCCAGTGTCGTATACGTCTTGTATCCGGTCTCATACCAAAACGAGACTCATCAGAAAAGCACACGAAACGCCATTGTTCTTCTGCCCAATTTCTGTGGTCAAGAGCCCATTGATATCGAATCCTACGATTGTGCATTGCTATAGGTGGTACCCTTAGTGGTCTTCGGGAATAAAGGTTCACTTCATGCAAGCGGTTTCTGACTGTTTGGTCGCTAATTAAGTTCCCTGAAGAGTGATGAAGCCTCACGGCTAACATCATGGCGGTTATTGTTGGAGCTCTTCGAGTTGTGATTTGAATGTATCGGTCTTGTCTCCGTGTGGTGCAGCGATACCGTCCTCCATGGCGCTCAGCCACGGTACCAGTGCTTCGGTAACGTGTCCAAAGTCGACTGATAACACTCTGACTTGTATTCAGAGCTAAAGCCACAGTACGTTGCCGGGAACCAGCTTCTATCATTCCCACGGCTCTGAGCATTTCTTCCCTGCTTAAATGACGTCGCCGCTCCATAATAACGTTGGTTTTAATCAGTAGCAGGGAAACAGTAGCACTAATAATGTCTTCAATGCGTTGTATGTTTTTATAGGGAAAATATTGACAGCTGATTTTCATCTTTTACTAGAAATTGATTGAAAGTTCCTGTTTCAAATTATGAAATGCACCAAAAAGGATCCATATAAATTTATAAAATCATAAATTTATTACAAAGCCACATCTCAATCTCAAGAAATCCGCATAAAAATGCTTGATCCCTAGACACTTTTAATGTGTGTAGTTTGTCTGATTGTCAAGATTATATTGTTATTTCGTTTGATGGAAGAAAAGACAAAACGCTTGTTCACGAAGACGGTAGAAGGAGAGTTGAGGTTGAAGAGCATATAACTGTTTTGAAGGAGCCAGCTTCAAAATACTTAGGCCATTTATCTCTAAAGTCCGGGAATGCTAAAACCATAGCCAGTAAGTGGTATTCTTTCTTTGTAGAAAAATCTATTGATTTACCAAAAATAGTGGCTGTCGATTGTGTTGGAACTGCTGTTAACACTGGTAATAGAGCCTGGATTATCAAACTGCTTGAACACAAGCTGCAACGTCCTCTGCAATGGCTAATATGTCAACTGCACGCAAATGAGTTAAGTTTAAGACATCTTTTTGAATACTTAGACGGTACTACTACTGGGCCGAAAAGCTTTAGTGGTCCGATAGGGAAGACACTAATTAATTGTGAATGTTTTCCAGTCAAATCATTCACTGCCATAAACTGTTGTTTGCCAGATGTAACAAAGAGCCGTGAGGATTTAGTACAGACCAATTGTATCTTTTAGAAATGTGTTTAGCAGTCAGCAAGTGCGAATGTGATGAAAGATTGGCGAAACGTAAACCTGGTAAAGTATGTCATTCGAGGTGGCTTACCACGGCAAACAGTATACTCCGGCTCTACGTTGCGACTAAAACTCCATCTGAAAATCTGAAAATATTGGCAGAGTTTGTGTTAAAAGTTTATGCGCCTATGTGGTTTCGCAATAAAACTTAGCCGAACTGCCTCGATGGAGCCAAACATCTGTTTGAGACAATACAATTGTCCCGATACCTGCCAGATAGACTCAAACAGGACTCAAAATGGATATTTTGGCCACTGTGAAAATGTGTTGATTGCAATGTAAGCGGACGATCGGAAGCACATTAGAGAACTAGCCATCCGAAAAATTTTAAAGATACGTGATCGTTCTACTGGCTTTACTCCTCTGAGAATTTTTAAATTACCGCAATTCAATTTTGATGCACGAGATTTTATAGACCTTATAGACTGGGAAAAACCTTCGGAACCACCTCTCACCAAAGCTATTCCGACCGAAGTGTTTTCAGCGGCCTTGGCAGATACCGAAAAAGTTACTTCCGAAATGTTAACAGTTTTTCGTGGTTTCCCCTGTCACACCCAAGGCACCGAAAGATGCATTAAATTAGTGACTGAATCTTGTTCAGCAGTTTGTGGACCATTAAGACGAGAAGGCTGGATTAGAAACAAGATAAAATCATCGTGTCGTATTATGCCCTCATTCAATACAAAAAAAGATTACAAAATTGAATAAATGTAACTTTACTTACAGATTTTTTGGATAAGAAATAGTACTTTAGTGGCGTTTTTTTTATTTGTTTTTATTTTCCTACTTGTGGTTAATCAGAAAATTGGTTTTATTTAAATAAAAAAGGTATAATGTATTTGATTTTTGTATTTAAAAGAATCTAAGTTTTTCCCTAAAATTAATAACTTTGATGCTCTGGGGGCAGTACTTCCACACATTTAATTTAGTTACACCCATAGAAAGATTTAATACTGACATCAATTCGCAACTTTTCCTCAATCCGCCTTTAGCAAAATAAAAAGAAAAAAAATCGCTCCACGCTACCCTCCATTATTTGTAAAAAGTCTAACTTAACCTAACCAAAAGAACTGTAGTTTTGCATACTTTAGTTTTACTTTATAGCGGGGGGCCTCAGCCCCCCGACCCCCTGCACCCCGCGGCCTGCAAGCAAGCACACAGCATGCATGCAGGCATGCAAGCAAGCATGCAGTATGCGTACAAGCATGCATCATTCCAAATGCATGCAACATGCATTCAACATTCATGCAAGCCTACAGCATTTATTAAAATTACAAAGTTATTTGTCACAAGTCTAACCTTTTTTTTTACCCGGTGTAATCCCTGCTTATGGATTCCAGCCTCCAAAAGGGAGACTGGATATGTGGGACTCTCCCGTCCCCCTTTCCACGACGTAATCGTCGGGCGAGAGGGAGGGGCCTACCCACTAATCACCGGGGGTCCAAACTCCGAGAGCGAGGGCTTGAAGTGGCGGACACGGGACCTGATCCACTTGGGCAATGACCACGCAAAGCCACCCCGTCGCCGTGTGCTAACCTATAACCGCTGCCATAGCAGCTGCTACGCGCCAGCACACGGCGACTACGCGCGCGAAAGGCACAACACACAACCCCCATAGAAAAGGGGGACGAACACAAAACCGGCCAGCATGTTCGGTTTCCCGGGCATGCTGGCTGGACACACAAAACTCCGCAGGTACACGCCCACGTTTCCGCGGACGTGCACTGCAGACACCCACAATTTGCTGGTGCGGGACCCCTCAATGGTTCACTCCGAGAAGGCCTGATGACACGGCGGCCAGTTTGGTCGTCTAGCCATCCTGCCTCTCATCATTGCGCCCCCGGGAGTCCCGCACCAGCCCCACACGAACTTGACAGACACCACAAACATTCATACGACACTACACAACACAACACGTGGCTGCACCTCCCGTCAGACCTACCGGGCACCTGGGGTGGTATGATAAAATACCCATACCAGTGCCCGGCACTCAGAGCCACAACAATACACAGCGCAGAGTACCCACGCAAGACACAAACATTCACTCTAACGAGACAAACACAAAAACAAGGAAACGCCCCTAAGTGACGCTGGCGCCCGGATCCGGAGGATCATCCGCCACCTCCATAGGCCCGCTCGACCCCTCCTCTCTTGGAGGGAGAGGTACACTACCCCAAAGCTTGCAGCCATAAAATCTTCGTGACGCCGTTTAGTGAGAAACTCTGATAGCGTAACATTAGATCCCTTAAGTGCAATTTTGCTCCTCCACAAGGCAGTGCGTACGGCAATATCAGAGAGTTTAACGACAATGGGGCGCGGCTTGCTGTTAATTGGAGCCAATTTCCCCATACGCAAAATAGCAGAAATGCTATTGGTCGAAACATTCTGAACTTTGCACTTAGATGAGAATGTGGTAACAAGTTTGTCATGTATTCTCACTTGCCTGCTCTGGAATCCCATGGACGAGCAACATCTTGCCGCTGAAACGCATATCAATCCTGTATATGCCCCTTTCCAATGCGTCTATTTCTAAACGAATGACAGCCAGCTCGTTGCAGGCAAAAGACTTAAAGACAAGGAACTCAGTGTTAAGGCCAGCAATGGTGTTAGGGTTCTTGCGTGTTGTAGACGATGCTTGGTTGAGCTCAGCCTGGAACTCTGCCATTTTGGTTTCAAACATCTTGGCCATAGTGTTGAGATTGTCTTTGAAGTCTTTCATCCATCTTAGTATTGGTGTTAAGCGATGAAGGAGTGTAAACAAAGGAGAAGTCATACTGCAAGCGAGTTGTATAACTTTATACCTATGCAATGTGCATAAAAAATATGATAAAATATGCGTTTTACTATTTTTAATTTATAAAATAAACAGAGCTTAAAAATTTCGTTGTTGACTTAGCAACTACCCCCCAAAGAAAAGAAATAAGCTAAGCCTATTAAACTACTCACATGATCGTATCATAAAATTTTTATTTCTATAGTTGGTATGTGCGAAGGGCGTTGGAAGGAGCTCAATGACGCAGCGGTTAAGACGTTCGGTTTACGATCGTCGCTAAGCAACATTCGCAATGCCAAGTCACTAGATGGGTGACCAAATTAAAAACATTTTCGAGCTTCTCCGTGCTTCGGAAGGCGCGTTAAGCCGTTGGTCCCGGTTGTTGTCGTAAGATGGAAGTCGTTAAAAACCTATCAACCGGCATTGGGCCAGCGTGGAGGGTAATGACCCAATATCCCCACGTGTTATGCTACGTGGGAGACCTGTGCCCTGAAGTGGGACGTTTAAAGGCTGATGATTTGTGCGAAGCAATTTGTGTGTATTACGTAATTTATTTTTTGGTACCTTAAACTGAATTTTGCTAAAGAGTTCCGGACAACCCAGTTCATTTTGAGCAATTTGTAAAAGAAAGCAGATGTCAACAATATTTTTGCGTAAGTAAAGTGTTATACTGACCTCCCTTCCATTGGCGTCGTGAAACCGATTAAGTAGCATCCATATAAACTCCCGATCAGTCTGTGTTAGTTTACTTTAACAGCCGACATTGCATTTCTAAAGAATTAACTAAGTCAGTAAAAGCGGGTATGACATCTGACTCTCCGACACTTTTCTGTTTAAACCGAGTCCTAATGGTAGTGGGTAATATAGCAAGCACTGCAGGTAAGAGCAAACCATTCAGAAACTGGAAAACCGAGCCGTTCAGATGAATTTAATGCCATTATTAAACGGTTCAGAAATTGAGACGTTAAAGTGTTGAGCCGTGGTAATATAAAGGGTAATTTCATTAGTTGTTCAACATGAACATCCGCTAAAAGGCTAGCATTGTGGTACCTCTCCATAAGAAGGTCTCTAGCCGTACGGGACCCTTCATCCGAAATCCGAATATGCTACACCAAACCACGAGCCTCCCCCGATAAGCAGGACATAAGATAGGCTTATTTTTGTGACAGCGATAAGTCATTCCGAGTATCCACCAAACTATCGAATAGGTTGTTGAAACCAACCCATTGATCCATTGACGATCTCATCGTTAGCCGTAATGTTCGTAGGCCATTTTCAAATTCTCTGCAGGTAACCTTGTCCCTAACCATATTTAATTTTTTTTTTCGATAAATTACGAAAATACTGCTAATGTAAAGTAAATAAATGCAAAATAAACTGTTAAATTAAGCATCGAAAATTAAAAATAATAATCTAATTTAATATTTTTGTACTTTGTTTAAAGTAACATTATGGTCATTCTTGGTAACAGAGTTGTTTTCCATACAAAATTATTATGTCCCAGACA
Organism: Scoparia ambigualis; assembly: GCA_963921215.1. Classification (NCBI taxonomy): domain Eukaryota; kingdom Metazoa; phylum Arthropoda; class Insecta; order Lepidoptera; family Crambidae; genus Scoparia; species Scoparia ambigualis. The sequence goes on along the minus strand of OY992525.1, from coordinate 17,729,251 downwards.
GTAGGACAGTACAAATATCGTTATTAATTTGTTTTTATACCACACTTATAAATTAATAAAATAATAGGTTATATAAATACAGATATTGATAAAACGTATTAACTTTATTTAAAACACAAGTAGGTGATAAAATGTATTTTTTTCTATTTTTCGAAAGTTTCACTGTCCCACTGTCCATATAAATTTGTAACTATATTCTGTTACAATATTATAGCAAATTCGACCCAAAAAAGCAGATGGCGCTACTGTTGTATCGGCAGTTATATTGGCGTGGTGTCCGAGTTCACTCTAGATAGTTCGCGGGGCCTGGGGAGGGACGCAACGCCAGTCAGTCGACCGGGAATCGTGGGACGAGGCGCGTGTGTTTATTGCGTGACCACACTGTTACCGATATAAGTAACAGTTGTATAAGATTAATTTTTAAAAACAAAAACAAAATGTGATTTTGCATGTTATTCAGAGATAAAAGGCTGTACTTAATAATGATACCAAAATTTTTGTGATTCGTTAGTTCATTTTTAAAATAAAAAATACTTCGTATTCGTAACATAGTGGAATTTATTTTCACCTAAGGTCATTAAATTTGAAATAACATCTAAAATTATTAATAAACTTGGCGGCTAATTACAGCATATCTAAATTTGATGGTTACTTTTTGCATAGATGTAGGAAAAAGGATTGTTTGGAGAGTTTGTAAAATTTTTGTTTTTTGAAATAGAAGTTACATTTACCTGCAGAGAATTTAAAAATGGCCCTGGTATCAGCAAGTACCAGTATTCTTTGGTACGCGCGTTCCAAAGAATAAAACTCCGTATTAACTGTCATAATCCGTATAGTTAACCTATTTTCATGGTCTCGCCAATCAGTTAAGTCCGCACTATCAATAAGTCAAGTAATTGCAACATAACTTTATATACCGACCAAGATGCCCATAAAGCCTTTAAATATTTTTGTCTAAAACCAAACCCGCAACCTTAAAATTACCAAGTGCTTTCGACTATTAAAGTAGTCTGTCCGAATGTAAGCCACCGTATCGTTCACCACTCAAAAGGCTACTTACTGATCACCAAATCACACCTATTTGTCCACAAGTAATTATAGGCCTAGATTTATATAGAAACCTAACCAAAATCTATACCGTATAAACGCCGTATAAACCGCCCGTGTAAACGAAACCAACCGAATTTAAACTGCGTTCTACTACCTGAAAATGTGTCTGCAGTGACGTAGATCCATTAATATTAATAAAAATTTATAAGGTGCTATAATGCTGCGGTCTGACCTGGACACGTCAACTGCAACCGTCAGTTTTCTTCCGAGAGGTACCTCTATTCTTTATTGTACCCTTCGTTTATGATGTCCACCGATGTTGTAAGGATAAATGTAATATGCTAACAACAACCGAAACCACCGAATAATCCGAATAAACTTATTCCAAACAATATAATATCTGTATGCCGCGTGTCCACCGATTTAACTAGTTATATATGCATCTGACAAATGACAATCCTTTTCTATTTGTGCAGATTGCGTAGCAAAAGGATTGAGCTCACACAGCCTTAGAACGAAACACTAACCCTTTAGGGATAATAATCGTGTGGATACGTATTTGATGTTTTTTTTTTCTTTCAGCTCTAAAACAGAGTCCCCAAGTGCAGGGAGTAGTGAATGGAGTTGTGGTTGCCAGTAAGTAACTATTTTCTTTTTTTTTAAGGTAGTAAATTACAAATACTCGCCAAAGAACAACAAATCATTCCTAAGATGATAAGCGAGGCTATTGAAATTAAAAAACATCGACATTTCAATAGAGAGAATGGTTGGAATTTACCATTTGCCTGGGACCCCATCATTCAATCATCATCATCATCAAATCCCAGCCCTAACAGCAACACATTGCCAGACCTAAAAATTCTGTTAGCTCGTATTGTTTAAATCTGAACGCACCCGGTTAAATATGAAAATGATTGACTGTAGACAAATAGCTTCTAACTATGAGACGACCAACACTTCAGTCTCCCGGCGACCACGGACCCCGTAAAAGGTTCGAAACGTCAGGAATATTTTTGCTAAGCTAAGTGGTAGACACCTCGGTGGCCGAGTTGCTATAATTATTATTATTCATTTAATTATTGAAACAAAATATGGTTACTTTTGTAACATTTTCAAGTCAACGCTTCGTTCCTCCGAAGAGTACCAGAGGTAAGGCAGTATACAAAAGCGCGCCCAGGGTTAAATTCCCAGGTAGGCCAAAGTATTGGAATTTTCGATGGATAGTCCGAGTTTGTGATCACCAACCGCATTTGGCAAGCGTGGTGTTATCACCACGCTTGCCAAATACGGCTCATGCCAATATCCGTAAATAGTAACGATCGCTTGATTTCCTTGATTTCCTTTGCTTAGCAGTGGGACGTAAATAAGCTGATGATGATGATAAATAATTTATATAGTGTAAACTATTTTTCTTTATGATGTTAAAACATTTATATAAAATGAATACCGGAAGTGGGAATTTTTCTTTATTAAAATTATGTTTTCTGTTTTTTTTTTCAGATATTGTTAATACGGTGAGAGAAGTTAAAGAAGCCCTCAAGAAAATTTTTGACGACATAACTAGTGAGTAATCGAAAAAGAGAGAAAATCGCTTAACACAACTAGGCTTCAAGGGATTCTGTACGCTTTCAAATTATATCAAAACTCTAGACAACTGGCGATCCGAGACTGTCCATGCTGGTAGTGTCTCATTAGTAGAATACTACCAACCCATCTCTTAGCTTGGGTGTCGTAAAAGACACTATCGGACCAAAGACTTGCACGTACATCCAACAGCATAGTTGCCACCTGTCACTATGGGCTAATGTGCCGTTATCATTTGGTGAAACGTGGACTGCTTTTGCAGTTCTCATTGCCTGGTCACTGACAAACTCTTCAGGGATAATAGTCTTGAATATAGTACGTATGCACATTTCCCCATAAAGGTCCATTACATCGTTGGCATGGGGGACTTCAACGCTAAAGTGGGAGTACAGAATCGCGACGAATCAGTAATAGATAGTCTTCTAGATAGTAATACATAGAATCGTAAAACCTCAAACAAGAGGGACGTCTTATATTATTTATTATTTTATTGTATTTTATTTGAGGAGCTTACAGCATCATTTACAAAGAGATTGCGATAAAATATAGTAACTTACAAGCTAATAACAATAGCTTGTAAGCGCATCTAAAAGTGAAATACAAATAATAAACATAGGTAAACAAACAAAATTTTTGCACTTTTGTAGTTAAAATAGTTTTTACCTGTCCAACGCTAGTACAAATAGATCGAAGCGGCTCTCTGAACTAAGATAGATATATAGATGAACACTTTATTGCACATACACAAGGAACACAAACATTATATAATCTTAGAGCTAGTATGGGCAAATACGGTATTATCGCTAAAAGCGACCTCTTCCAGACCACTTTTGGTTTATGGAACCTGGGAAAGGGGATAGAGGAAGTGCGCAAGTACTAATTAATAAATTAGTATACAAATTAACTTATGATATAAAATAATTAATAAACATACATTATTTTTTAATTACTTAGACATACTTATCCACTCAACCGTCGACGGTGACTATTGTCACAAAAAAATTTACACATATTGGTGTAGACCTGTAACTGTAGTTACCTAGAATTCTAAGCTCCAAACGTCCACGGTTACTACAGTACCCAATAAATAGCTCAAAGCAAGTAGTACGTAGGTCCATGAAAAAATTTGAGGTGGTTCTGTGGTTACTAATTCATCATACAAGTAAAAAAAATCTATATATTGACACAAAATTACACTGACAAAAATAATGAAATTGACAAAATTGACAGTTCGCTAAAACGGAATTTGGCGCACTGTCTTCGAAAACTTATTATCGTTAAAGATTGGTTAAGTTTGTTTACATTTGTAGACAGTGACATTGCAATTAATTATTTTTCCAACCAAGCTCCACAGTCACGGCCACGGCCTTTTTTTATTTTGTTCTTCACTAGATCTAGTTCGTAGATCCAAAAGAGTTTTAGGTGGCTGAATGGATATTGATTTATCCGTAAAATAATAGAAACTTTTTGGTAGTGTACAAAAACCTTTAGCAAAAAAATTAAATTGTTGACAATTTTGACAGTTCGTCATTTTCTTTGCATAGGATTTTTTTGTGCAAAAATGTGATAATAACTTTTCGTAATCATTATACTTCCTAATGATGTGTATACTGTTTGTTAGAAAGTATTTTTTTGGAAATTCGTCACGAAATACGGTTTGATTACCCGTGCGAAGTCGCGGCCGGGCTAGTAAATATATAATGATCAAATACAGATCAAAGTATCACATAAGTATATTTGAATAGGTATACATATGATTGTATGTTCTATTCTACAAAGGCGGGTGCGGGATTTGAGATTTTGTCCCTTTTGGGGAAAAGGAAGAAAATCCCAAACGCAAGCGTCAGTGGGATGTTATCAAATAAAACCATAAAATGTTTTACAGCTAGGCAGTATATTGTAAAAGAACACACACTAAAATTTTGTCAAACAACAATAAATTATTTAAAAGAGGGGGTTAGTCACAATGTTTTCTTATATTATGTTAGGTACTAATCATCTACGTTACTCCTTTTAATTTATTAAGCCGAAAATAACATAAAAAAACTATCAGTCGAAATAGACCCTAGGGTCAATCTCAAATGAAAGTCCAACAAACTTTCTATTAATTTTGCCAACTATAATTTACTGTTTAAAGTACTCTAAACCTTATTATCAAGCTATATCACCCCCTAAAACACACTAAAATCCTAAGAGTCAAAAGTGACCAAGCGGGTCGGTGATAATTTTAATTTCAAATAAATTTTATAATTCCGTTCCTACTACTACCTAACCAGCCAGCTAATATTTCAGTGGTACGAGCTATGGTCGTGGGGTGGTAGGGATAAAACCAGTACCGTCCGGAGTATGATGTTGAAATTAAAATTAAATTACTCCGTCTAAAAAAATATTAAATTAAATGTTTTAATCCGTTTAACCGTATCAAAACTATCAATTCAATTCAATTCAATTCTTTATTCATAACAAAATACATTGTGTTGAACATTTAAAAAATAATAATAATAATTAAAAAATATAGGTACCTAATAATAATCAAAAAAAATAAAAATTAATTATAAACATTATGGAAAAAAATACAAAATGTCACAATAATAGAAGGAACAAAAGTAATTAATCAATAATTGCTGAATAAAACAAAAAAAAAATAGACTTAAAATAATAAATAAGTTAAAATCATCATTCAAGATCGCGATCCTTCGATGAATTCCTCAACTGAGTAAAAGCAATTTTTCAACAAAAAAGTCTTTTATTTATGTTTAAAATTACCCTTGTAGATGGAGATTTTTAGGTCAATAGGCAGTTTGTTAAATAGTTTATATGACTGATATTGAGAGCAATGTCTGATCGCAAGTCTAGTAGGAATAATATCATTGAGAAAATCTTTTCTTCTAGTGCTCTCCCTCTTAGCCCTTTCTTCTGAAGACTCGATGTTACCTAAATTTTTGGCAAAGTTTATCAGCAACACTAGAATATACAAGCAAGGAACAGTCAATATTTGAAGAGTTTTGAAATGCTCACGACAAGACTCTTGCTGCCTAATGCGGACTATGGTTCTAATTGCTCTATTTTGTATGACAAAAGCTTTCTGTATGTTATATGTAAGCTTCTCCCCCAGAACAATATACTATACCGAAGTCATGACTCTATTAGTGCATGGTACACAATTTTTAAACGCGAAATGTCCAGCTCATCACGAAGACTTCGAAGCACATACTCGTAGCAAGCTGAGCTTATTTTATTTTCTATTTCTTTAATTTCATGTTTCCAATTTAACGAACTGTCAATGTTTAGACCTAGAAACTTAGTGACTTCAACAGTGTCTATTTGTTTACCATTCACTGCAGTATTTATATTGTAATTGTTATTAACCCTATGGTTAGTCCGAAAAATCATAACATTTGTTTTTGTAGCATTTATAAGGAGTCCATTTACAGTAAACCAATTTTCTAACAATTTTCGGGCATTATTAACGTTTGTTTTTAGGCTTTCTAAATTATTTGCCGAAACAATTGCATTTGTATCATCTGCAAATAATACTAAGCTTGTAGAATTACTATTAGCTGCTACGTGATTCACTAAGTCATTTACAAACATTACAAACAGCACTGGGCCCAATATGGATCCCTGAGGCACACCTACTTTAATATTTATTAGGTTAGATCTCGTATCCACTTCACACATTTCATCATCAATAGTTTTGACTTCTACAAACATTTTTCTGTTTCGTAGGTATGATTGAAACAGTTCCAAAGCCTTGCCTTGAATGCCATAATGAGAAAGTTTGTGTAAAAGTAATTTATGATTGACCGTGTCAAAAGCCGAGCTCAAATCCAGAAACAATGCAGCCACCTTCAAGGTGTCATTAATTTTACTAACTATCTCGTTGATCAATTTGTTAATTGCATCTTGAGTTCCAACACCCCTCTGATACCCAAATTGCTCCTTATTGATGATTTTGTTTATAAATAGATGCGATAGCAAACGAGATTTAATAATTTTTTCGAAAATTTTTGAATGAGTAGGTAATATTGAAATGGGTCTGTACATTTTTGGATCCGACCTAGATCCTTTTTTATATACAGGTACAACCTTGGCTATTTTCAGTTGGTCAGGAAATATTCCCTATTCCATACACATATTATAGAACCTACTTAAAGGCTCCGCCAAAATATCAATGTTCTCCTTTATGATAGTAATGGGTATCTCATCATAACTGCAAGACAGCTTAACCTCCATACCTTTAACAATTTTTTTTATTTCCGTAGCATCAGTTGGATTCAAAGTGATCTCATTTGTTATCGGTATCACGTTATGTCGAAGAGAGCTGAGTGCCGATTTTATATCAATTGGAATATTGTTTAAGCTATGGTCAAATTGTTTAGCAAACGCTGCAACTATTTCTTCTGGCTTATTTATAATTTTGTTTTCCACCTTTAGGATTAGTTGTGCCTGTTTTTTACTTTTTATGTTTCTATGCCTATTGACTATCACCCATACGTTCTTACACAAATTTTTAGAATTGGATATTTCTCCTTGAATGGCTAGTTTTTTTGCGTGTCTGATAATTTTTCTGTATAAAGTAATGTATTTATTTCTATAACTTGCCATACAATTATTTTGTAGTTCTTTTTTGTATGCATAGAAATCTTTTCATTTGACTTGATACTTTTATGCCCTTTGTAATCCACTTTAGTGTAGATTTCTTATCTAAGTTGGACGATTTCTTTGTCTTTGGAAAACAATATTTAAAAATTTCGAACTCTTGTTTATAAATACATTAATACCCATACCACACCAGTTGAAACCCGTCAAGCATTCTCTGTATCTTTGTTTATTATTTTTTGAGAATATCCTTTTCATCTTATGAGCTAATGTTTTTTTATTTTGTCTATTTTTATCACATGCCACTATAGTATTACATAATAATCCTACATGTCCATCGGATAATCCGTTATGATCAATGTGGCAGTTAATAATACTATTATTGGGCAGATTTGTAAATATATTGTCTATACAAGAACGAGCATCATTTCTTACAAAAGTAGCATCGAATATTAATGGTCTAAAATTAAAACATGTTAAAAGATTTGTCAGTTCACTTTTTTTTTTATTATCATTCAAAAAATCGACATTGAAATCTCCACAAACTACGCATTTTTTGTTGAAAAAGTATCACACGTTTAAAGCCAATGCACTAGAGAACCGTGGGGTTATACCGATATAAAATTAATAATTATGGACGCCAGGATCGTGTAGTCGATCCGAATCTGGAGACGATGTCACCATACAACTTCACACAAGTCGAACTCGCAGATCCTCAAAGGTTTCACAACTTCACCAACGCTTGGTGTAGTTGGATATAAAAGAAAAATAAAGCTTAAGGTGTCGAAACCTTAATTCAAAAAATGTTTCAGTTTAAATAACAATTATCCCCTAGTATTGGGTGAAAAAACTGTCAACGCCTGCTCATCCGCTAGGCGGCGACAGCTCGACTGGCAGCAGGTAGCCGCTGGTGCCCCGAAGAGGCAGGTCTCGCGTCCAGGCTTTAGGGTCCAGCTCTAAATCCTGGCGGCGAGACGGGCCTCTCGAAGCATCTGAAATTATCAACACGGGGCCTATTTATAACACTGCACGCCTAGTTCAGATCTGTTACATAAATTAGGGTCCCGCAGTCTGCTATCTGTGTCTGGGGCTGCAGCCTATCATAATCAGGGACTCGCAGCACCATGGGTTATCAAAAGCTTCCCAACGCTGTTGCACAACTATAAACTAACACTACAACAATAATATTCAACCCCATGCTTCAATTTTAGTGTAGTTTCACATTTAACTAGTACCCAAGGCACTACACGGCTACGATATTCTAATAAACAAAACCAAACAATGCTAGACTATTGGGGGATGATGCAATATCCACCCCTAAAGGGGTTTGACACGTCTGCCACATGGCCAAGAGCCTTGCGTCGCCTGGCGACAAGGTACGATTCGGACACCATGAAAAATCAATTTGGATTCCTAGGATGACGGCTTATTATACTTAAACAATGATATTGGGATACTTACGCGCTGGGAGATTTTAACTGTGCGCGTGGCTGCCAGCGACCGGAACTTCGTTTCGGGCACGGATCCCTGTAAATAAACCACACACTTGTTGACTATATTTTCAAGCTAATGACGCCTCAAATCCACACATTATTACGACCTCAGATTAAAACAAAAGGTTACCAGGACTCATGCCTACCTCAGTGAATTGATCTCAAAACATCACCCACCACTTCACGCCAGAGATTGAAATCATTTCGACGTCATCAGACCCGGCACTCCAATTCGCCGGAAACACTCAAACCGGAATGCCATCTTATGAAATCTACTCCCATAGTCGGGTATCTCTAACAAACTGTTCTTTTAGAATTTTCCTTCAAACTATCAAAACGTCAAATATGACGTCTGTCACAACTCGCCCTCTGCTAACAGAATTTGCCAACAATAACAACACAAGACCTAGAAAAAAAAATTAACGTTTAGCAATGTGAAATGCGTTTTTAACTCATTAATTACCCTATCTTAATATTAGGTAGTATTAGTTTCCTCTCTGGTAACCCCTACGGGCAGAGACAATATCCATATAAAAAATATTTCTCCCGTTCGAATGTTCTAGATAAAAGTCCTTATAAAAAAATAGTTCTATTTCCGGATTTGCTTGAATTAAATTTGATTACTTAAAGTAATTATTATACATATTAATTTATTATGTAATTTATTATTAGAACTGTTTCGGCTATTTTTTAAAGTTGAATCTTTTATGTGAAATTAAAAGCTGACAGCCACTTCGCCCCGCTACCGCTAGGCGTCGCTACGGTTTCTGTCATTTTGTCTATGGTGTTATGTCAAATACAAAACGTAAACAATCTTTATTTTTTCCACATCTAATGCAAAGTCTTTCTAAAACTTTTTAAGAAGGGTGTAATAATTGATAATGCATGAAAAGTGTGTCTTGTAATGTGTCAGCCTAGGCTCCATGTCTTTAACGTGAAGAAAAATGGATTATAGTCTAACAAGCCACAATGATTACTATTTTTGGAAACCCGATTATTCAAAAACAATGATTTGGGGTAAGTACTATTCAACCATTACAAACCCCTTTTGTAGATTAGTAAAGGCAGACAGGGCCCTGAATTTACAACGTAACAATACCAAAAAAATCGCAATGGTTTTAGCTATTGAAAATGGTATGATTCTTTATAGTTTCAAACAGTGACTTCCAAGTAATAATAACTTCTACATGTCGATATATTTTTACGTAACTTTTTTTTGTCTTTGTTTGTTTATTTTTGTAATTTTCGTTATAGCTTATCGAAATTAACTGTTAATTTACTAAAATACTGCGTTTTCTAAGAATTCTGTACGTATATTAAGTTTTAATATAGCCTGGTAGTTGTTTAGTTCTAAGCTTTTTTGTCAGCGCAGTCAAGGTTCGTAGTCTTCTGTACACTCTTTAGCAGCTCAGCTAAAAGGTGTTTATGCAGTCTAGATTTAAACAAGGACAGGGACTTGAAGTGACAGATTTCAGGTGGTAAGTTGTTCCAAAGGAATGTAGCCTGGACAGTTAAATAGTCCTTATAGTATCCTGACCGTGTAAAGGGAGCCTTTAGCACGTTATCTGATTTGGACCGAAGACCACAATTGCGATCCTCCCCGAGGAACCGAAAACGAGGATCATACAGCACGTTAAAAACAACAGTGAGAATATGTTCCTCACGGGCGGCGCAACTTTATCGGTAGCCATTCAAGCCTAACAGTGTTACTATAAGTTTGTTACTATGTGCGGCGTCATGCAGGTAGTTGGCGCCGCCACATCACTCCCCCCTGAGACCGGAGGTCGATGTCAGTGAGTGTGCTCAGCAGTCAGTGCGTCAGAGCTTGCAAGTGCCAGTGGAGAGTGCTGCTGCAGTATGCCCCAGTCTACGGTGAGTCGAGACGGGTGGGGTGAAGGCGCGTTGCCAGTGATGCAGTGTGCTGCTCCTGTCTGCGGTGAGTCGAGACAGGTGATGACGGTGGGTCCGAGCTGCTGGTGTGCAGGGCTGCTACGCCGGAGTGATGCGGCCGACATTGATGCACCGGTCGTGGGCTGCGGAAACCAGGTCGGGATGATGCCGTCGAATGTGCCGGAAGTCCAGGAAGCGTCGTCCAAGATGCTGCGGTGGAACCTTAAGGCTTGCTTGCTGGCTTGCTGTCTGCTGGCGAAGGTAGATCTGATGATCGATGAGGAGTGATGGATAGGCGCTGCGACGGTAATGTTGAAGGTGCTTCTGTGCTCCGCCGGGGTCACCACTGTAAGGAAACCGATGGTAGGTAGTAGGTGGAATGCCACATTGAGAAAGGCAAAAGGAAGATTTTCCTCCGAGCTGGGTGATATAGCTCGGGGACCGAAGTCCAACGGGTATTAGTTGGAGGTGCTATGCATAGAGAAGGAGGTGGTGAAACTTCGCTACCGCGATGCAGGCTTCCCATACTATTTTCTGTCGCAGTATGGAGATGTCGTTGAGTTGGTTTTTGTGGCGCCATCTGTTGACACGGTTGGAAGGTGTTTGCTTCGTGACGTACTACGTGCGGCGTCATGCAATTAGGTAGCGCCGCCACAAGTTAATGAGACACCATTAAAAATCAGCGTGTGGATAGAAATCTTGTCCAATTTAGCAATCTGCTTATAGCCCCCAATGGTGATGGCCTGCGATTTATTGGTGTTGCCCGTTAAGCCATGGGTTCATGGCTACATACATGAATAGAGGCAAGGTCATCATTGAGGTCGGCGATCATGGTCGCAATATCATCGACGGAGGATTGCAAACAGATTTGCAGGTTGTCAGCATACAAGTGGAATTCACATGAGAGGATTGGAGTTAGAAAATTAATAAATATTGAAAAAAGTAAAGGAGAAAGGACACCGCCCTGGGGTACACCGGCTGGCACATGACAGTTTGTCATTGGCACGCACACACTGCCGCCTCACAAAAAGGTAGCAACGAAACCACTCCAGTACCGAGTATGATACCAGGAGAAACTCAAGCATTGCCAAAAAAATTCAAAGTTAACAGTATTAAAAGCATTTGAAAAGTCCAAAATAACAAGCGTTGTCAATCGTTGATTCGACATTTCCAGACGTTATGTCATCAGATACTTTAGTCAGTGCGGTAGACGCACTATGCCCCGGGCGAAAGCCGGATTGGAGAGGCTAAGGAACTTATGTGAATTAACAAAGGCACTGATTTGGTGGAGGACATGACGCTCAAAGATTTTAGAAAGGAAGGGAAGAATGGAAATAGGTCTAAAATGAGACAGTAAGGATATGTTCGAAGTTTTAGGAATAAGTCACTGCCTGGCACTAGTAGTTAGGGAAACTGCCGGTGTTGAGCGAGAAATTGAAAACGTGACAAAGGATAGACACAAGACTATCAATTCCTAACAGAATCATCCTTCCACTAAACCCATCAATGCCTTCAGCATTGGATTTGACTGCCTGGACAATATTTTCAACTTCGCGCTCAGAGACCGGCCGAAAGAAGAATGCAGGATGCTGTGGGTTAGGGTAGGAAGAGGGTGCTAGAAGTGTCCCTTGCTTTAAATTATGTGGAATGGAGGAAGGAGCTAAAAAGTGACGGTTCAAGGAGGCGAGGTCAAGGTTATTAGGAACAGGAGACTTAGACTTACCAATACCTAGACAATTTAAGAACGACCATACTTTAGCGGGAACACCATTTGCAACAGAAGAATGAATGTGACGACGCTGCGCATCCCTTCACAGTCTACTATGTACATCGATTTCGCAGCGCATTATATTTGCACTCATTTTTATCCGACGGATGATTCTTGTATCGTGCCTTAGCATCATTGCGCCTGGGCGCCAGTTTATTGTCAGTAGTGAGCCAGAGAGCAGGGAGATGTTGAGCCGGACTGGACGAAGTGGAGCACGGATATCAAATATCTGAATCAGATTAGAGTTAAACATTTGCATCTTTAGGTCTATAGTGGGGGCATCAAACACTGCATCCCAGTCAATGCCGCTAAGGTCAGACATAAAGCTATTAGTGATAATATTGTTAAAATTACGCTGCATGATCACTTGTGGTTTAGGTTTAGGATAACGGATCTTATAGGATAGAAAAAGAAGGTCATGGTAGGAAAAGGCTTCAGCAGGAAGTTGGACATGAGAACAAACGTGGTTAGTAGATGAAACAATCGCAAGATCCAACAAGGAGGGCTGGCAGCCAGGAAAGTGGTGAGTTGCAGCTGAAGGCAGAAGGTTAAGGTTAATATTTATTTATTTATTTATGGAAAAAGGTACACCAACAGTATACTTATGAAGCATTAAACAAAACATTACTTATACAAATTAATACTTATACATATTCCTATTACAGGCGTACACAACATTAATAATAAGCTCGTTATACGCTAACAAATGTAATAAAAAAAATAAAAATGATAATTTAAATTAATTAATTGAAAGGTATGTACTTACTAACAACAAAATTAAATTATGAATGAAAAATAAAAACAATTAACAACTTTCTACTGTAAAATCAAACACAAAATTTCATGCACAGTACTAGTCCTGCAATAAATTGTGTATGTTGACCTTAAATTTGGGCAATAAGTCATGAAAAATGTCTATCCTATTAGAGTCTATTTTGTTCAGGGTGTTGTATTGCGCACAGCATCGAATCAAGGGGGCATTACCGCCAACGTTTGTTTTGAATCTTGGTATTGCAAAAGTTTTGGTGATTGGATGACGGGGAGGACGTGATGGGACGCTGACAGAGACGCTGTCTACAAGTTCACTGCATTTCGAAGACCCATTGAGAAGCCCGTGAAGAAACGCTAGGTGAAGAACAGTTCGACGTTGTTTTAGAGTGCTAATATAGAAGTATGACAGCCTTTGGTGGTAGGGGGTTCTATGTGAGATACCCGAAGATAAGAATGCAAGATGTCTTGTGAAAGCGCGTTGGATGTTTTCTATTCGCTGAGAATGTACCTAGTAAATAGGAGTCCATACAACACTGGCATATTTAAGAATACATCGTACTAAAGCATTATATAATATAATTCGTGATTTAATTGTTCGGAAACCTTTTGTTGGTCTATTAATGAATTCCAACATACCAGCTGATTTTTTAACGATATTATTTATATGTGGAATGAATGTAAGTTTTGTATCCATCATCATCACCAGCCTGAAGACGTCCACTGCTGAACATAGGCCTCCCCCTTTGACCTCCATCCTGACCGACAACTCGCCACTCGCATCCACCGGTTGCCTGCGACTCTCACGATGTCGTCGGTCCACCTAGTGGGAGGCCTACCAACACTGCGTCTTCCAGTGCGTGGTCTCCACTCGAGAACCTTTCTTCCCCAACGGTTGTCGGTTCGTCGAGCGATGTGGCCTGCCCATTGCCACTTCAGCTTGCAAATCTTACGAGCTATGTCGGCAACTTGTATCCATAATGACGCCCAAATCGCGTATTTGGTCTACTTCAGAGATTGTAGTACTATTTATTTATACTCAGATAAAAAGACACTTTTTTTTGTAAGTTTAATGTGGTAGCATTTATTAACATTTAAGGTCATATCATTTGATTTGCACCAGCTATTGATATTATTTAAATCCTCTTGGATGAGTTTCATATCCTTAGGAGAGCCAACGGTCCTGTAGATCTTAAGATCATCCGCAAACAAAGAAAACCTGTTGTGCTTTATATGTGCTGTGATGTCATCGATAAAAATAAGGAAAAGCGTTGGTCCCAAGTGGGAGCCCTGAGGAACACCTAATGTAGCATTGTATGTTTTTGACGTATAACCATTGACAGCAACCTCTTGAGGTCTAGTATCAAGATATGAACCAATCCACTGCAGTAAGGGTCCATCAATTCCATGAGATTTCAGCTTAGATAAAAGTAACGAATGGTTTACTTTATCGAAAGCACTGCTGAAGTCAGTGTAAATGACGTCTGTTTGCATTCTACTGTCAATATTACCAGCAATCTCCGTAACAAATGAGGTAAGGTTGGTCTGAGTAGAGCGGCCACATCGAAACCCATGCTGCCGGTCAGATAAAGCATTGTCGACATGACAGGTTATGTAAGGATGCACTAGCGACTCAAATAATTTTGAGAATGTCGACAAAATAGATATTGGACGATAATTTTTAATGTTACATGTCTCTCCCTTCTTGTGAATTGGAACAATTTTAGCCTTTTTCCATTCATCAGGGAATACTTCGTCGCGCAAAGAACGATTGTATATAAGGGTGAGGGGCAGAGATATTGCAGTACGGCAGCGTCTAGCAAATACGGCGGGAATACCGTCCGGACCAGGTCCCTTATGACTATCAAGCTTTTCAATTTGTTTTGAAATGTCGGATTCGGTAAATTGTATTTTCGACAGGTTAGAATGCAGACACTCCCCAGAAACAGGACACGGATTGAGATTGCCTGTAGTAAAAGTTGAAGCAAAGTGCCGTATTTTATTTTTCTCAGATAGTAATATAATTAAGGAGTTATTGAACCACTTGGGATATTTAGATATTTTAGAGCTACGTCTCGGCACAGATCCCTCAATGATCCCGTTAACTTCCCTATAGAATTCCGTCACCATTTCATTTACAGTGGTACAGTTCTGAAATTTACCATGCCAATCTATACATTTTAGGTCTGTCGTTATTTGTTCGTAGTTAGCTTTAAAGTAGTTAAGCCCTGACCTTGTCTGGGGCTGCAGATGAGAGATGAATAGAATCTACTATTGAGCAAAGATGAGTAGACCGTGAGTCCTGCTTAAGTAAGCAGCGGTTAAAGTCACCCATAATAATAGTGTGGTCAGCTGTTGGTAACAGTGTTTCTAATACAGATTAAAATTTGGTAAAGTAGTCAATGTTTATGTTTGGGCTATAGAACACGCCTACGAGAATCATTGAGTTACCAAGACGGCTTCGATGAAAAGATGCTCAGAAGATTCACTATATACAGATGGAGATTATATAAGTGCCCTCTGAGGTAAATAGCCACTCTGCCGCCATGCTTGCCAGTCCTGTCATTGCGAGGAAGGTGAAAACCGGGAAGAGAGTAGGAGGTAGAAGAGAGACAGGGGTTTAGGTACGTTTCGAAAACAAGAATGGCGTGAATATTCTGGTTACCGGAGAAGGTGGTCAACAAATAGGGATACTCTGAACATTTATGTGCACTACATTAAAGTTTTTGTAGTAAGAAGCGAATTTTAACTCAAGTAGTAAATCTAAAGACTATGGCAGACTTTGAAAACTACAATCAGTTAAAAAAGAAGAAGAAAGGTAGTCTGATCGTCATCAGTATCCACACTATTGACACCGTCATCGTAACTTACTTGTAACATATATATATATATATATATGTTATAAGTTATATATATATATATATATAACATATAATAAATATAGATAAATTACTAAAATATATAACCAAAATAAAATAAAATATTACTTATACTTTGACAGACTTAGCAGTAGGTATCAAATTAACAATAAAAAAATCATAACAAGATTTACCCACTCAGCAAAAAATAAGAAAATAATTAATAAAACTAAAACAATATAATGGAATATAAACAAAACAAAATAAAAAAAGAAATAATTTTGAAATTAAAAAATAAGTTTTAATAATCTACAGAAACAGAACTAAGCACTTTGAGCTAGACCGTTTGCCACGATCAAATATAATAAATGGTATTACTCTAGAATCGAATTTACTTTTTAAAGTCGGAGTCAAAATATATTTATTCAATAAACTCAATGAATAAGTAATTCAAATAGTCACCGTTGAAGGTGTTTTTATAAAGGAGAAGTTATACTGCAGGCGAGTAGTATTACTTTATACTTATGCAATGTGTATAAAAACTATTATAAATTATGCATTTTACTGTTTAATTTTTAACATAAACAAAGTTCAAACATTTCGTTGTTGATTGTTGATTAGAAAAGAAAAAAGCTAAGCTTATTAAACTACTTGCATGATCGTATCATAAAACTTATATTTCTATAGTTGGTATGTGCGAAGGGAGGACGTGAGTCACTAGATGGGTGACCAAATTAAAAATATTTTCGAGTTCCTACGTGCTTCGAAAGGCACGTTAAGCCGTTGGTCCCGGTTTTTGTCGTAAGATGGCAGTCGTTAAAAACCCATCAACCCGCATTGGGCCAGCGTGGTGGGTTATGGCCCTATATCTCCTGTGCCCAGCAGTGGGACGTTTATAGGCTGATGATATGTGCGAACGTAGTGAAAAGCAATTTGTGTCTATTAGGTAATTTATTTTTTGGTACCATAACCCCTCAGTCTTGGAATTTAAATGTCAAAAATAATGACAGCAGGTTCGCCATATTTTTTTTGAAATTGCGGATGACGTCACAATTCCCGCCTTTTACAAAAAAAAATAATCTAAAATCAAACCATATTTTGTCGTTCTGTAAACAACAATATACTAACTGATAATTTCCTATCCATCAGGTATCAAAATAAAGTGAATGATTGCAACAGTTTACTTGTCTTATAGTATTTCTCTTAAAAAATACTGGGAAATCGGTAACATGCTAACGGAATTTACACGCTTTATCTAGTAGTAATAACGATGTATTTCTTACAACTTATTATCTAAATACGATCAGTATAGTCTTAATAATCATTTTCTAATAAGAAACAGTACTTACATTAGACAAATCCAATAAAAATAGCACACAAACCTCAGCGACTAATTCACTCCGACACAGAAATTGGCGCAACTGTCAACGTCGAAAATGACAGAATCGAGCACAGACTATGCGATATTTTGCGATCACAATGCATAAAATGTACAGCAGAACCGAAATAATCGACCTTGTTCCTACTAAAGTAGTCTGTAAGTCTATGAAAACACGGTACAAAGTCAAGTGGAACAGAGCGGTCTCATGCGACCGCTTGGGGTTTGACGGAATGGCGCGAACTGTCAGTGCGGTCTTATGCGACCGCTTGGGGTTTTAAAGGTACCTACTGAATTTTCCTAAAGAGCTCTGGACAACCCAGTTTATTTTAAGTAATTTTTAAAAGAAAGCAGATGTCAGCGATATTTTTGCGTAAGTAAAGTGGTATACTGACGTCCCTTCCGACATACTATTAAGTTAATAATTAGTAAGGAGCTAAAACGTGTTCGCAGGTACGTGGAGCTATTTATAACAATAAACTTAGTATGGAGCTAAAATGTGTCCGCAGTTACGTGGAGCTATTAATAACAATGCTATTTATAACAATAAACTTAGTATGGAGCTAAAATGTGTCCGCAGTTACGTGGAGCTATTAATAACAATAAACTTAGTATGGAGCTAAAATGTGTCCGCAGTTACGTGGAGCTATAATATTATTAAACTTAGTAAGGAGCTAGAATGCTGATGCACCTCCCAGTTTTCTTCTGAGTGGTACCTTTCTTCTTCCTTGTACCCTTCGTTCTTGATGTCCACCGATGTTGTGAGGATAAATGTAATATTATGCTAACACCTACCGAACCGACTGAATAATCCGAATTAACACAATCCAAATAATATAATGTACGAAATCAGCGTGTTCACCGATAAAACGATTAGATAAGTTGAAAATGCATCTGACAGATAGATGACAATCCCTTTCTATTTGTGCAGATTGCGTGGCAAAAGGATTGACCTCATACAGCCTTAGAACGGAAGACTAACCCTTTAAGGATAATAGTCGTGTGTGTACATATTTGATGTTGTTTGTTTTTTTCTTTCAGCTCTAAAACTGAGTGTCGAAGTGAAGGCTGTGGTTGCCAGTAAGTAACTTTACCCTTCTTATAGTAATTTTACATTTTGTGGTAGTAAATTACAAATACTCGCCAAAGAACAACGATTCAATCCCAGGATGATAAGCGAGGCTATTGAAATTAAAAAAAAACATAGAAATTTCAATTGAGAGGTTGGTTGGAATTGTTAGCTCGTATTGTTTAAGCCTGAACGCACTCGGTTAAATATAAAAATGATTGACTGTAGGCAAACAACTTCTAACTATGAGACGACCAACACCTCTGTCTCACTGCGACCACAGACCCTGTAAAGGGTTCGAAACGTGAGGAATATTTTTCTAAGCTAAGTGGTAGACACCTCGGTAGCCGATCACTATATTACCTTGATTTACTTTGCTTAGCAGTGGGAGGTAAATAAGCTTATGATGATGATAAATAATTTATGTAGTGTAAACTATTTTTCTTTAAGTCATTGAAACATTAAAAAAATGCATACCTCAAGTGGGAATTTTTCTTTATTAAAATTATGTTTTTGTTTTTTTTTCAGGTCTTGTTAAGACGGTGGATGAAATTAAAGCAGCCCTCAAAAAAATTACTGACGCCTTAACTTGTGAGTAATCGAAGAAGAGAGAAAATCGCTTATGCTATAACACGACTAGGCTTTCGCGCGATTCTGTACGCTTCCAAAATGTATTAAAGGTCTGGACAACTGGTGTTCCGAGACTGTCCATGCTGGTAGTGTCTCAATAATAGAATACTACCGACCCATCTCTTAGCTTGGGTGTCGTAAAAGACGACTAACGGACCAAAGACTTGCACATACATTCAACAGATTCAGCGGCGATGGGCTCACCACCTGTCACAATGGGCTAATATGCAGTTATCATTTGGTGAAACGTGGACTGTGGCAATGGACTCCTTTTACAGTTCTCATTGTCTGGTCAAACTCTTCAGGGATAATAGTTTTGAATATAGTATGTATGCACATTTCACCATCAAGGTCCATTACATCGTTGGCATGGGGGACTTCAACGCTAAAGTGGTAGTACAGAATTGTGTCAGTAATAGATAGTCTTCTAGATATTAATACATAGAATCATAAAACCTCAAACAAATAGGACTTCTTATTTTATTTTTTATTTTATTTTATTTTGTTAAAGGAGCATACAGCACCATTTACAAAGAGAACGAGATAAAATATAGTAACTTACAAGCGAATAACCAGCTACCGCATCTAAAAGTGAAACACAAATTATATACATAGGTAGACGAACAAAATTTTTTGCATTACTTAAGTACTTAAAACAGTTTTTCCTGTCCAACGCTAGTACAAAAGAGATCGAAGCGGCTATCTGAACTAAGATAGATAGATAGATATTTAGATGAACACTTTATTGCACATACACAAGGAACACACAAGTTACATTATCTTAGAGCTAGTAAGGACAAAGGCGTTCTTATCGCTGTAAGCGATCTCTTCCAGACAACTTTTGGTTTATAGACCCTGGGAATGAGGATAAAGGAAGTGCGCAAGTACTAATTAATAAATTAGTAAACAAATTAACATAAGACATAAATTATTTAATAAACATACGTTATAATATAAAATAATATGTCGGTATATACATATTCAAATAAAAAAAGTAAATAAAAAATTACTAAAACCTAGTCATGTTACGAGCAGATGACTTTGCTAAAAGGTGGTTATGCAGTCTAGATTTAAACAAGGACAGGGACTTGGAGTGACGGATTTCAGGTGGTAAGTTGTTATAAAGGAATGTAGCCTGGACAGTAAAAAAATCCTTATAGTATCCTGACCGTGAAAATGGAGCGTTTGGCACGTTATCCGATTTGGACCGAAGACCACAATTGTGATCCTCCCCGAGGAACCGAAAACATCCTTAAAGTAGGAAGGAGTACAAGGATCATACAGCACTTTAAAAACAAAGGGAGGATATGTTCCTCACGGCGCAACCTTTACGGTAGCCATTCAAGCCTTCAGACGCATGGTCGAACTTACGCAATCCATAGATAAATCTGATGCAAAGATTCTGCAGGCTTTGCAACTTATAAAGCAGGTCTTTAATCAAATCGACTAGGCAGACATCGGCATAATATAAGATCGGTAGAAGGAGTGATTGCGCAAGCTCGGCCATGGTCTTCACAGTAAGCAAGTATCTCCACCTCCTAAATGAGCTGGAGGCAGTGAACACTTTTCGAATCATATCAGACATTTCAGGAGACAAGGAAAGAGTGCAGTCGAAGAGGACAACAAGATTTTTTTAATGAGTTTATTATTTATATAATTATAATGTTCTGCGATTTGTTGGAGTTGACCGTTAAGCCATGGGTTCGACTCAATTCATGAATAGTGGTAAGCTCATCATTGAGGTCGGCGATCATGCTCGCAATATCATCGACGGAGGATTGCGAATAGATTTGCAGGTCGTCAGCATACAAGTGTAATTTACATGAAAGGATTGGAGTTAGAAAGTTAATAAATATCGGAAAAAGGAAAGGAGAAAAGACACCGCCCTGTGGTACACCGGCTGTGACATCGCTGGCACATGACAGTTTGTCATTGGCACGCTCACACTGCCACCGCCCAAAAGCAACGTTCGTTCGTTGGTAGCAACGAAACCACCCCAGTGCAAAGACTAATGTCAGACATTACTGAGAGACTTAAGCATTGCCAAAAGAATATTAAAGTCAACAGTATTAAGAGCATTTGAAAAGTTCAAAAGAACAAGCGCTATCAACCGTTGATTCGACATTCCCAGACGTATGTTATCGGATACTTTAGCCAGTGTGGTAGACGTACTATGCCCCGGGCGGAAGCCAGATTGGAGAGGCTAAAGAAATTATGTGAATTAACAAAGGCACTGATTTAGTGGAGGACAAGACGCTCAAGTATTTTAGAATGGAAGGGAACAATAGAAATGTGTCTATAATGAGACGGTAAGGAAGGGTTCGAAGTTTTAGGGATAAGTACGACCACTGCCTGGCGCCAGCAGTTAGGGATGCTGCCAGTTTTGAGCGAGAAATTAAAAATGTGACAAAGGATAGGCACAAGAATTTCAAATTCTAACAGAATCATCCTTCTCCAAACCCATTAATGCCTTCAGCATTAGACTTGACTGCCTGGGTATTATTTTCCGCTACGTGTTTAGAGACCGGCCGAAAGGAGAATGCAGGATGCTGTAGGTTAGGGTAGGAAGACAGTGCTAGAAGTGTCCCTTGCTTCAAATTATGTGGAATGGAAGAATGAGCTAAAAAGTGACGGATCAAGGAGGCGAGGTCAAGCTTATTAGGAACAGGAGACTTAGACTTACTACACAATTTAAGAATGACCATTCTTTAGCCGGATCACCATTTGCAACAGAAGAATGTATGTGACGACGCTGTGCATCCCTGCACAGGCTACTACACCGATTTCGCAGCGCTTTATATTTGCACTCATTTATATCTGACGAATCCTTCTTATATCGTGCCTTAGCAGCATTGCACCTGGACATAACGAGTTTAATATCAGCAGTGAGCCAGGGAGCGGGGAGATGTTTGAGCCGGACTGGACGAAGTGGATCATGGATATCAAATATCTGAATCAGATGGGAGTAAAACATTTGCATCTTTAGGTCTATAGTAGAGGTATGAAACACCGCATACCAGTCAATGCCGCTAAGTTCAGACATAAAGCTATTAGTGTCTTTACTGTTGAAATTACGATGCATGATCACTCGTGGTTTAGATTTAGGACAACGGATCTTATAGGATAGAAAAATAAGGTCATGGTAGGAAAAGGCTTCAGCAGGAAGTTCGCCATGAGGACACATGTGGTCAGTGGATGAAATAATCGCAAGATCCAACAAGGAGGGCTGGCAGCTAGGAAAGTAGTGAGTTGCAGCTGAAGGCAGAAGGTTAAAATTAATAGAATCTACTATTGAGCAAAGATGAGTAGACCGTGAGTCCTGCTTAAGTAAGCAGGGGTTGAAGTTATCCATAATAATAGTGTGGTCAGCTGATGCTAACAGTGTTTATAATTCAGATTAAAATTTGGTAAAGTAGTCAATGTTTAGGTTTAGGCTATAGAACATGCCTTAGAGAATTTTTAAGTTACCCAGAATGGCTTTGATGAAAAGATGCTCAGAAGATTCACTATAGGCAGATGGAGATTTTCTGACAATATTAAACGATAAGTGCCCTCTGAGGTAAATAGCAACCCTGCCGTCGCAGCATTTATGTCCAGTACATTAAAGTTTTTGGAGTAAGAAGCGAAATTTAACTCAAGTAGTGAATCTAGAGACTGTGACAGATTTTGAAAACTACAATCAAATAAGGACGAAGCAGAAAGGTAGTCTGATCCGTCATCTGCGTTCACACTAACAACACCGTCATCGTTACTTGCTTCTAATTTATATATGTATATGTCGGCGCAAAGCATCTTAGCGTCGCCGGTTTAGCCAGCGCGTAGTTATCGGCGCCTGTGCGGGCGCCTCGCATTCCTAGTCCAATGTTTATATTAACAACATTAACTCTTATCAGAGTTTGGGAACAAAGGATGTGTTTGTTTTTTAGAAACGGGGCAGAGTGTATTACTGCCGAACGTAGCCGTGGCTCCGGGTACCTAGTGAATTAAACTTATTTTGGTTGAGAGCATTATATTCTGAGAGGCGGTCGAGACTGGGTGCGTCCCGTGACCTGTGTCCCGCGAACCACGGATTCGTTACCGTTTTAGTCTATGTTAAGTTTTATATCGGGCTTGTGTGTGACTGATTGTTTAGTTTAATTTTCATGATAGTTTAGTTTAAAGGATAATTGTTCCAAGCTCATATTGTGTTGTGACTCTTTTATTAATTAAGTGACTTGAACATGAACGTAGTATAATAAACAATTGTTAAACTTTGTACTTGTGTGAGTGATTGTACCTAAGACGCCCATAGCACGAACACGACACGATGAACCCAATACGCGCCTCTTATGTTGGTCAAATAGAGCATTCTGACTCTGCCTTCCCGACATCAGAAGTGGGATGCGCGCCGCCAGTTCAAGAAATAAACGTGGGAAATGAAAACTGTTTAGAAAATCAGGAAAGTACTGAATTTGAGCCAAATGCAGGAAAATCTTTAATGTCTAAAGAGGACTATTATAAACTTTTGCTACAACAACAAAATAATCAAATTCAACAACTAATTCAGGCTCTGAAGCAGCCATCTACTAGTACAGTTGTTACCAAAACCAATTTTCCAGAGTTTAACCCAGATAACGGTGACGTAGATGCCAGATCTTGGTGTGACACAGTGTCTTTATGAATGGAGGAAGACCCTTTAGTTGGAAGTAACTTGATTATTGCTCTTAGCAGTGCTTTGAAAGGGTCAGCAGCATGGATTGGAATAGTTTCCAAAAAATATTCTTGTCAAGATTTGACAGTATGGAGACTTCAACTGCTGCTTTAGTACGAATTCTCACAAGTACACCGATTAATGAAGAATCTATGTCAGCGTTTGCCAACAGACTTTTGACGTCTTTGATGGCAAGATGGAAGGATCTTTCTTTAGAAGAAATTGCAGTTTCTACAGTTTTAACTCGATGTGTTCAGATAGATCCGCGTATTCAACGGATGGTTTATACGACAGATGTCAAAGATAGGACAGCCATGCAACGACAGCTTATGGCCTATTCCCACAGGAAGCGACAAAGTAATGACCACAGACCAATAGATCAGACAAAGCGTCTGAAGACGATTATTTGCTACGATTGTGGACAGGCTGGTCATAAATCTACTGAGTGCGGACAACGAAACTCTAATATAAAAGGTTTCAAATTGCCCTTCAACAAGAACAACAAAAGTAAGAAGGAAGTACCAAAACAATCGGTGACATGCTTCAAGTGTGGACAAGTGGGACACATCGCTCCACAATGTACTGGTCGTCGAGCATCGTCATCTCACCCTTCCAGCAGTAATGGATCTTTGGCTGCTGAGCATCGGCGAGTTAATGCATGCAGCGTTAAACCGGCATCGTCTCAGCTCACACATCTTGGTCAGTCGTTTGATTTTTATTTTGATTCTGGGGCCGAATGTTCTTTGATTAAAGAAACTTTAGCAAATAAATTTGGCGGCAAACGTTTTTCGTCTTTGGTAATTTTGTTGGGCATTGGTAATGCAGATGTGCATAGCACTTGTCAGATTTTGTCTGAAGTTCTTATTGATGGTAGCTTGGTCGAGCTACTTTTTCACGTTGTTTCTGATGATGTTATTAACCACGGAATTATGATTGGTAGAGATTTGATTACTCAAGGTTTTACTGTTGAAATTTCTAATGACCGCCTTATTATAAAAAAGTCACATCTGGTCAACTTATGTGAAATTGGCAAACGAGTGTGCAATTTTAAAGATATTGATACAGATGTCAGTAGTGAACATCACATTCAGTTAGTAGATATTTTAAAGAAATTTGAAAACTCATTTGTAGAAGGCATACCATCCGGACGGGTAAACACAGGTGAAATTGAAATAAGACTCATTGATCCAAATCGTACTGTTCAAAGGCGTTCTTATAGAATGAGTCCTGAAGAGAGAGAAGTTTGTCGAAAAAAGATTGATGAATTATTAGAAGCTAATATTATTAGACCAAGTAGCTCTCCATTTGCGAGTCCAGTACTCCTAGTTAAAAAGAAGGACGGTTCAGATAGACTGTGCGTAGATTACAGAGAACTGAATAAAAATACCGTACCAGATAGGTTTCCATTACCACTTATAAGCGACCAAATCCAACGTTTAAAGGGTGCAAACTACTTTACTATTTTAGACGCTGCTTCCGGTTTTCATCAACTTCCGGTTCATAAAGACTTCATTGAGCGGACAGCATTCGTAACACCAGATGGACAGTACGAATATTTAACTATGCCATTTAGGTTACGTAATGCACCATCAGTTTTTCAAAGAGCCATTTATAAAGCACTTGGTACTCTGGCAAATACATTTGTAGTATGCTACGTTGATGACTTAATGGTAGTATCTGAAACTGTAGTAGAAGGATTAAGGAGACTAGAATTAGTGTTAAAAACTTTAAAACATGCAGACTTTTCTTTAAATTTAAAAAAATGATTTTTTTTAAAGACACGGGTGGAATATTTGGGTTACGAAGTAACGCAAGGAGAAATAAGACCTAACTCACGTAAGGTTGCAGCTCTTACAGACTTACCTCCTCCCAGTACCGTCACACAGGTTCGACAATTCATCGGATTAGCGTCATATTTCCGTCAATTTATTCCTAAATTTTCTCAATTAGCGGCACCACTTTATAAACTAACTACAGGAAAAGGTAAAATCGATTGGAAATCAAAACATGAAGAAATCAGACAAAATATCATAGGTAATTTAACTAGTAAACCAGTTTTAATGATTTTTGACCCAACTTACCCAATTGAGTTACATACGGATGCTAGTTCCAAAGGCTATGGTGCAATGCTTTTACAGAAGAAGGATGGAAAATCTCATGCCATAGCATATTACAGTAAAAAGACGTCAAGTGCAGAATCTCGTTACCATTCTTATGAGCTAGAGACCCTTGCAGTAGTTAACGGAATAAAACACTTTCGTCATTTTTTGCAATGTAGACCATTTACAGTAATAACAGATTGTAACTCGCTGCAAGCCTCACGTTCCAAGGTCGACCTAACACCTAGGGTCCATAGGTGGTGGGCTTTCTTGCAGTCATTTGATTTTGAAATAGTATATAGAGATGGCAAACGAATGGCTCACGTAGATTTTTTTTCACGCAATCCATTGCCAAGTAATAATAAAATAAACCAAAAAGTCGAAGAAAATTGAATTAATTTGTTAGAAATTTCCAAAAATTGGTTACACGCTGAACATTAACGAGACCCTGAGATTATTGATATTGTTGCTAAAATAAATAGTGATTTGGTTAATGATGTAGCTAATACGTATCAAATTATAGCTAACGTACTCCATCGCAAAATACAACGTAATGGTAGGTCACGAATTTTGCCTATTGTACCGAGAACCTTTCGTTGGTCTGTAATAAATCAAATTCATGAATCAATCGTTCATTTAGGTTGGGAAAAGACTTTGGAAAAAGCATATGATTTTTACTGGTTTCCCAATTTGCGGAAATATATAACTTGTAAATTATCCAAATCAAAATCCGGTAAAACACAAGTTAAACTTCATTCAATACCGAAAATCGCAATTCCATGGCACACCATACATATTGACGCCACAGGCAAGCTCAGTGGGCAACAAAGTACTAAAGAGTATATTTTTGTTTTAATTGATGCCTTTACTAAGTATGTACTTCTTCGTCATACCGCGCACATTGATGCATCTAGCGCTGTTAATGCTTTAAAATCTGCGGTTAGTTTGTTCGGTGCACCAACTAGAGTAATTGCAGACCAAGGACGATGCTTTGCAAATGCAAGTTTTCGTGAGTTTTGCGATAAAAATAATATTCAGTTACATCTGATAGCTACCGGAACTTGCCGTGCTAACGGTCAAGTTGAACGTGTAATGGGTACACTAAAAAATATGCTTACTGCCGTTGAAGTTCAGATAGACCAAATGTGGCAAGATGCTGTTGATGATGTACAACTTGCTTTCAATTGCACAGTCAACCGAGTAATCAAAGCTAGTCCTCTTGAACTGTTAATTGGTAAAGTAGCACGACCTCTATCGTTGTTAGCTTTAGGTGACCAAAACCAAGCTGAAATTGATATTGTTGAGATCAGGGAACAAGCGACAAATTATATAAGCGAAAATGCTCGCAAAGATAAAGAGCGTTTTGATAAGACGAAGGCTAAAGTGTCGAAATTTGCTATTGGTGATTTTGTTTTGATTGAGAACCATGAGAGGAATCAAACAAAGCTGGACCCAAAATTTCGTGGTCCATTTAAAATTGTTGAATTGCTTCACGGAAACCGATACCGTTTGAAGGCAATTGATAATAATAGAACTTACAAATATGCACATGATCGTTTACGTGCGATGCCAAATTGTTACGTTCCCACAGAGTTTGAAGTTGCTAATGTTGATGAGAATGAGGAACAGTCAGAATCAGCCGTTGTCGGCGAGAGTGTTGTTGATATACTAGAGTAGTCCCTACTTATGTGGGCTGTTGCAACGCAATCTACTATCTTGATCACTAGCCATAGGTCACATTCCAAACCCAGTGTAGCTGGTACGGAGACTGCGTGGTGCGATGACAAGTAGGAGGATTGCGGATGCGTTGGATTTGTTTTAATTTTAACAACGTATCCGTGTGATGTTGTTTAGATATTTGTTTGAAGTTTAGTTGTATGGAAGTGAATTGGTACAATTTACCATTTAGTTGAATCTGAACTGTGTCCTCTGGGAAAACGAAAATGGATGGTTGAATCCATTTTACTTTGTTTGCACTTTATGCTGCTATTTTAAGTTTTGGGAACCTATCAGTTTGCCATCCCTACGATTTGTTGTCAGGATAGCCGAGTAAGTGTACTTTTAGCAACTGTATTTGTTCACAGGAGGTATGTGAAGTTGCCTGGCACACGAGGACGTGTGATAGTCAGGATCGCCGTGTCGGCGCAAAGCATCTTAGCGTCGCCGGTTTAGCCAGCGCGTAGTTATCGGCGCCTGTGCGGGCGCCTCGCATTCCTAGTCCAATGTTTATATTAACAACATTAACTCTTATCAGAGTTTGGGAACAAAGGATGTGTTTGTTTCTTAGAAACGGGGCAGAGTGTATTACTGCCGAACGTAGCCGTGGCTCCGGGTATCTAGTGAATTAAACTTATTTTGGTTGAGAGCATTATATTCTGAGAGGCGGTCGAGACTGGGTGCGTCCCGTGACCTGTGTCCCGCGAACCACGGATTCGTTACCGTTTTAGTCTATGTTAAGTTTTATATCGGGCTTGTGTGTGACTGATTGTTTAGTTTAATTTTCATGATAGTTTAGTTTAAAGGATAATTGTTCCAAGCTCATATTGTGTTGTGACTCTTTTATTAATTAAGTGACTTTTATAAAATGAACGTAGTATAATAAACAATTGTTAAACTTTGTACTTGTGTGAGTGATTGTACCTAAGACGCCCATAGCACGAACACGACACGATGAACCCAATACGCGCCTCTTATGTTGGTCAATTAGAGCATTCTGACTCTGCCTTCCCGACATATATATAATGACAATAAATAAATTATTAAAATAAAATATTAAAAGTTTCAGTTAAAAAAAAATAAGTAATTAGGTATATTACCCGCCAGCAGTACGGAAAAAAACGCCATAAAAACACCAGAACAAAACAATAACATAACAAGATTAATGTTTTATATTTTAGCGTTTTATTAACGCTTAAATATACTTAAGTAAAATTTAAAATACTGAAAAAAGACGACAACCTCAGGCGGGAATCGAACCACGCACCTTCCGCATTCCGGGCGGCTGCCTTAACCACTTGGCTACCGAGGTCTGGCTTTCAACCGTCGAAATTTGTCAGTGCTTGATGCTTATGTTTTTAGTCAACATTGCTTCATCAATTCTTAGAAGTTTTCACCTCTGAGATCCGAAAGAAATATTTTTACAAATATTTGAAGTATGGGAAATAATTAGTGGAATTAAATTAAAGTCCGAGTCGGATAACAAATTTTAATGTTTTTGTTTTAATTCGTTTCCCACAATGTAGCTTTATATCTAGCTTATAGAAACATAATAGACAATACGTCGTTGGCACAGTCGGACGTTATAGTAAACGATGTACACTAATTTAATCACTTAGATATTAAATCTTAGTCGATACGTAAATCGCAAAGCTAGGCGCGGAGTGAGAACGGGCGTGCATTCGCCGTGGGAGCCGGATAAACACTGCTGTCGGCGGACGAATATTCAATGCAAGCTGCGCCGGCGCAGGAATGTGAGAACAATAGAATGCAAAAAACCGAACGGTCAAGCGCGACTCGTTTTGCTATGTTAGCGTGCGCACCCGTCGTCGCTCGCGCCAATTATTTTATCATACAAATATTTAAATTTCTGTTAAATGTTTTTAGGTAAATAAATTAATAACTGATAAACTAAATGGTAACTAGCCAAAACTATATTATATAAAGAAATATATATGTAACATCTTAGGCATGGATCAATACAAATAGTAGTCAGTCACTACACTACCCCCTTGCTGAGACCGAAACTAGTGAGGGCGATAGTAGTCAGGGAATCTAACAGTTCTACCGCTCCTCGTCTTCTTCTCGTGGTCGTCTGTCCTTGAGGATGGCGTGGGAATAGTTGTCAGTGAGCTGTCTGCCGCACACATACTGTCATCACTGGTTATGTATGCGGGTTTAACTCGGTCAATGGAGACTGTAAGTTCCTTGTTCCGCACGGCCAGTTTTAAGGTCTTTTGTTTTCAGTCCAGCACCTTATATGGACCTGTATATGGACGTTCTAGCGAAAATCTGGAAGCGTCTTGCTTTAAGAAAACGTACTCTGCTGTTTTTAGGTCTTTAGGTATATAGAACGCCTTTTTCTCATGCCGACTCGCGGGTGTAGGCGAGAGATTAGCCATATGATGACGTAGTCTTGAGATGAAGCTCGTCGCGTCGTACTCTACGGTGGTAGAAGGAGAAAAGATCTCGCCTGGAAGACGTAGTGGCTCGCCGTATACAAGTTCGGCTGCCGATGCTTTTACGTCCTCCTTCCAAGCGCTGCGGATTCCCAGTAGAACCAAAGGTAGTACCTCATTCCAGCTTGCAGATGCGTGGCACATTATAGCTGCCTTCAGCTGGCGGTGGAGACGTTCCACCATGCCGTTGCAGGCAGGATGGTAAGCCGTAGTCGGTCGGTGCTGTGTGCCGAGGATGGATGTCATGGTCTTAAAAAGGTTGCACTCGAACTGTTTGCCCCGGTCAGTGGTGATTTTCCCGGGACAGCCGAACCGAGACACCCAACCCGCGATGAAGGCGCGGGCGCAAGTCTCCGCCGTGATGTCAGCCAGTGGGTATGCCTCAGGCCACCGAGTGAAGCGATCGATGACTGTGAGGCAATACCTGAAACCAGAAAAATACGTTAAAGGCCCGACAATGTCCATATGGACATGGAAGAAACGGCGGGAGGGAACGGGGAAGTTGGAGATGGGTGATTGGGTATGTCGGGAAATTTTGCAAAGCTGACAGTTTGAGCACTCTCTTGTCCACGCTTTGCAGTCTTTCTTTATACTTGGCCATACAAAGCGTGCTGTCACAAGCTTGACTGTCGCTTTAATGCCTGGATGGCTCAGCCCATGTAGCTTTTCAAACATGGGTTTTCTGAACTTGTCAGTTAGGTATGGACGTGGATACTTAGAGACATCACATACTATCTCTGTGTGTGAGTCATCGATCTTGACCTTCCTCAGCTTCAGCGCAGTAGTGTCACTCTGCATGAGTTGTTGCAGCTCAAGATCGGCTTGCTGTGATCGTGCCAGGTCATCGTAGTCTACAGGTACTGTAACAGCTTCGATCCTGGAAAATGCGTCGGCGACCGTGTTCTCTTTGCCCGTCACATACCTAATGTCGGTTGTGAATTGTCCTATATAATCCAAGTAGCGGAATTGTCTTGGCGAGCATTTTTCTCGATTGTGGACGAATACGTAAGTGAGAGGTTTATGGTCAGTGTAGACGGTAAACGCTCTGGCTTCAACCATATGGCGAAAGTAGCGAATAGCATCATAGATGGCGAGCAGTTCCCTGTCATAGGGGCTATACTTCTTTTGAGCCGATGTCAACTGACGGGAGTAGAATGCTAGAGGTTTCCAAGCACCACCGACTCGCTGCTGCAGGGCTGCTCCAATCGCTTTGTCGGATGCATCGGTATGTATAGCCAACTGTGCTTCGGGTTCTGGGTGAGCTAGTAGTGCAGCCTCAGCCAGACTGGTTTTACAATTATGAAAAGCTTCAAGCATATCTGAAGTAAGTGTTATACTTGCTTTAGCTTTCTTCTTAGGTCCTGTCAACAATATATTGAGTGGTCCCTGCGTTTCTGCTGCTTTCGGTATAAAACGACGGTAAAAATTGTACATCCCAAGGAAACGTCGAAGCTCTTTCAGTGTCTTGGGTACTGGGTAATCTTTAAGCGCTTGTACCTTTTCAGGAAGCGGGCGGATACCATCTGCGTCGACTTCATGCCCGAGAAAAGTTATACGTGAAAGACCGAATTCGCACTTAGCAGTGTTGACCAACATACCGTATTCGTTCAACCGCTGAAAAAGCTGCTGGATATGCTCGTAATGCTCAGTTTCCGACCTTGAGAACACCAGAAGATCGTCGAGGAACCCGTAGCAAAAAGGTAGGCCCCGGAGCACTTCGTCGATGAATCTTTGGAACGTTTGGCCTGCGTTACGCAGACCAAACGTCATGAATGGGAATTCAAAGAGTCCAAACGGCGTAATTATTGCAGTCTTCTCAATATCGTCAGGGTTTATAGGCAATTGATT
Organism: Scoparia ambigualis; assembly: GCA_963921215.1. NCBI lineage: Eukaryota > Metazoa > Arthropoda > Insecta > Lepidoptera > Crambidae > Scoparia > Scoparia ambigualis. The sequence goes on along the minus strand of OY992525.1, from coordinate 17,697,349 downwards.
AAAAGCCTTTACTAAATCAACCTTGGAATAGATCTTACTGCCCGCTAGTTGGTGCGCGAAGTCTTGTATGTGCCTGATAGGATACTTATCGGGTACTGTGCGTGAGTTTAGAGCTCGATAATCTCCGCAGGGACGCCAGCCACTATCTTTCTTTGGTGCAAGGTGTAAAGGCGAAGCCCACGGGCTATCTGACCGTCGAGCGGTACCGCTATTCACCATGTCTTCGAATTCCTTCAAAGCAATCTTCAATTTATCAGGAGGCAATCGCCGCGGTCTTGAAGACACAGGTGGACCTGATGTTGTCCGAATGTAGTGTACCGTGTTATGTTTCACTATGCGCTGGTTGCTGGCTGGCCTTGTAATATCTGGGTACTCACATAGAAGCTGGTGGTATCTGCTGTTCCCAGATACGGATTTCACTGATGCCACGCCCATTGCTGATGTTCCGACTGGTTGAGCTGCTGTGGAAAGCGTCGTGAGCCCGTCGACTAAACGGTGGTTGGCCAAATCTACAAGCAAATTAAAAAATTTTAGAAAATCTGCACCGATTATTGGTTTGGACACGTCTGCCACTACAAATCTCCAGCGGAAGGAACGACGCAAGCCCAGGTTGAGTTGCAGGTGTACCCAGCCGTACGTGTGGATGCAGGAACCGTTGGCAGCAAAGAGGTCATAGTCTGTCCTTTGACGCGGTTCTTTGAGTGCTGATCGCGGGTACACGCATAGGTCCGAGCCTGTGTCGACCAAAAACTTCATTTTAGATTCACGATCCATCACAAATAGGCGGCCAGGGCGATTGGGGCAGTCGTTTGCCGCTACTTCCGGCTGCCGTTTGCGTTTAACGCCATCTCTTGTTGCTGTGTATAGTCGCATGGTGCTATACATTTTCTTGCTCGTACACCAAAACGGTTGTGATACCAACAGAATCCGCCGGTCCTCGACTTCGATCGCGATCGGTTTCGGTGTTGCGACGCACCACGGAAGTTTGAGGATCGAGATCGCGATCGTGAACGGTGCAGTTGGCTCTGTAACGATGACACCAGACGGGTTAACTCTTCAACTTGCCTTGATAGCGCACAGACAGCGTCACCTCTCTGTATATCCTTATCAACACCGGCAACCACCGGTGTGGGGGGTGCTATCTCATGCACTTTGTCAGCTATTTCTGCTACCGCCTCCAAGGGTAAATCTGCCTGCGTCGCGATCACCGTTTGAATATTGCTTGGAAGTCGGCTTGCCCACAGTGTTCTTAGAAAGTTATCAGGTATATTTTGGCCTGCTAAGGTTTGAAGGTGGCGCAAGAACTGGGACGGTTTACGGTCCCCTAGCTCCTCGTGCACCAGGAGTTGTTTGACTTTTTTCTCCTGCGATTCCGACAATCTCTTGATCAATTCAGATTTAATTTTTTCATATTTATTTTCTCGCGGCGGGGACGTTATCACATCCTTTACCTCTACTGCGAATTGATGGTCGAGTTGAGCAATCACGTGGTAAAATTTTGTATTGTCCGACGTGATCCCGCTTATAAGAAACTGGCCCTCAATTTGGGCAAACCACAGCGCTGGTTCCTGGGCCCAAAACGGCGGCATTTTTATGCCCACTTTCCATACCGCCTCTTCTTTATCATTCGATGTCGCAGCCGAAGCATTATCATTTGGCATTCTCGACGCTGGAATATTCCGGAACGATATTTTTGTGTGGCAGGTAGACACGAATCCGCGCACGACACGAAACTTTCGAGTAAAACGACGCGCACAACAAATAATAATACGGGCTTACTCGGGGTCACCAGTATGGGAAATCCTTAGTGGAATTAAATTAAAGTCCGAGTCGGATAACAAATGTTTTTGTTTTAATTCGTTTCCCACAATGTAGCTTTATATCTAGCTTATAGAAACATAATAGACAATACGTCGTTGGCACAGTCGGACGTTATAGTAAACGATGTACACTAATTTAATCACTTAGATATTAAATCTTAGTCGATACGTAAATCGCAAAGCTAGGCGCGGAGTGAGAACGGGCGTGCATTCGCCGTGGGAGCCGGATAAACACTGCTGTCGGCGGACGAATATTCAATGCAAGCTGCGCCAGCGCAGGAATGTGAGAACAATAGAATGCAAAAAACCGAACGGTCAAGCGCGACTCGTTTTGCTATGTTAGCGTGCGCACCCGTCGTCGCTCGCGCCAATTATTTTATCATACAAATATTTAAATTTCTGTTAAATGTTTTTAGGTAAATAAATTAATAACTGATAAACTAAATGGTAACTAGCCAAAACTACATTATATAAAGAAATATATATGTAACATGTTAGGCATGGATCAATACAAATAGTAGTCAGTCACTACAGAAGTATCAAATTAACAATAAAAATCATAACAAGTTTTACGTGCTCAGCAGCAAATAGAAAATAATTAATAAAACTAAAACAATATAATTGAATATAAACAAAACAAAAGAAAAAAAGAAATAACATTAAAATTAAAAAAGGTTTTAAAGATCAAAAATAAGTTTTTAATAAATTTCAGAAACACAACTAGGCATATTGAGCTAGACCCCTTTGCCACGATCTAATATAATAATATTACGCTAGAATCGAATTGACTATTCAATGTCAAAGTCAAAATATATTTATTTAATAAACTCAATTAATAAATACTTTCAATCGTCCAAATCTTTTTTAACCTACCACCCTTAGATGAACAAATTTTTTTTTGAGGTTGAATTGGTCATAAGGTTATGTTAGGGCAAATGTTTCCTTTGATTGGTAAGTATTGATCTTCGGTACTTCCTCGCAAGGGGAAGCGTAGGACAGATGGAAAAAGGGGCATTTCTCTAACATAATCAGAGCCATAACTAAAAGAGGAATTTTAAGGATAAATTTTGGATAGGGGAATTATTGGGGATATTGGGACTTTTGGGGAACAATTGGGAAAGACGGGAAATTTTGAAAAGATTAGGTTTTACTGCCAAATTTTTGAAGTGGACTTAAGAGTCCTAATTCTTATATTTAAGTGGACTTAAGGTCTCACTCCTAATTAGTTGTGGGGCGCTTAGTAAGGAAAAAACAAGAAAGGAAGGGTAGAAGGCAATAAGATTAGAAAGGAAGAGAAATTTTTGGGATCTTATGAGGGACGGTTATTTTTAAGCTTCTTATATTTGGTTTAGGTAGTTTATTCATATTTAGATTTTAATTTGGAAAAGTTCAAAATTAGACTAGAATATTTTTGTAAAAAGGTTTCTAGTTAATTTTAAAAAATTTAATTGTAATTTAAGTTATTTGGAAGTTTAACATTCTGTTTAGGTAAAATATATGTTTAATATTACTTGGTCATGTGGCCCAGGAATTTTCCGCCGATTTATTTTAGTAAGTTAGATGGTAAATTTTTTCTGTAGTTTTTCTGTTGTAGACTAGGCTAATTCTACAGATTTATCAGAGTTTTTTAGGGTTTTCAGGTTTAATGTTGTTATAGTAAAAGTATTTAATTTTTTAGTATATGATTTAAATTTTAGGTTTGGTTTTAGGGTATAATTATATTTATTAAGTTTTATTGGTTAACTTGAACTATGTGTTATTGTTTTGGGTTACATTCTGTAGTAGAAATTTATTGTTTAATTAGAGTTCTTTAAGTTGATTTAGTTGTTAAGTTTTGTTTATTTATTTTAACGGTTTAGTAGCAATTTTATTATTATTAAGTTTATTTGAGTTCCATGAGTTTATTTAAGATATAACAATTTTGAAAGTAATTAATAAGGTCTAGTTGCCATAGTCTGTTTGGTTCTGCAAGCGCAGAACCATAGATTTTATTCGAGGGCACTCTCGGCCGTTAGTGGCATTGTGGCCGGTTTCCACCTTTGTGCCCATGTGCGAGTTGTGTGCTGAGCAGTTATAGCACTTTGGTTTCTCCGTTTTGTTTGGACACTCAGTGATCTGGTGTCCAGGGCTAGCGCAATGGGCACAAGGTTTCCGTTCGGCCTTGCATTTGGCCTTCGTATGCCCGAACTGCAGGCACTGGTGGCACTGCACAAAGCGGCTGAAGTCCTCAACATGGACCCTACTGTGGTCCACGTTGAGCTTCCCAAAAGCGAGGATGGTTTTCCGCATCTCGAGGGTAACCTCTACAACCGCGTTGTACAGCGACGGGTTTTTGTTCGAGGTCAGGAAGCAAAGACGAGAGACACCAACATCGTTTTGGGTCACAAGGACCTCCACTAACTCCTCGCGGGTCACGTCCTTTGAGACTCCCTTCAGTATGAGTAGTGGTGGTCGTTGCTTCGCCCGCTCGCCGGCGAAGTAAGGGCTCTCGTGGTGACGGGCAATGGTCTCCTCGCATTGCTCCCTTCGCTCGAACTCAACCCCTCAGTTTAGAGTTCGGTATCGGCAGGATTTTTACCGGGGCATATTTGTGCTTCCGGAAGGATATTTCCTTTTTCCAAAGGGACATCACTTCCGGAGGCTTTAGTGTGCAGTCGAATAAACTGACAATAACTGCTGGGTGAGTTTCAGGTGTTGGAGGAAATTTTTTAGCAGTTACGCTAGCGTAAGTGGCAATTTTTAAAGCAATTTGGGTTTCAGTCATCGAACTGTGGGCCAAGGGGTTCTGCTGCTGGTCCTTAAGTGCGGCCGTCAGCATATTTCCCAAGAGGCGCACGAGGTCCTCGAGTCTCTCTCCTTGCTTGATAAGCTCGTCGACTTTCTTCGAGACTTCTTGTCGGACTTCCAAGGCCATCTCGTTTTGGATGCTGATGACCGCCTCCATGCTGTTGTCGAGCTTGTTGCTCAATTCTCGCACATTTTGTTCTCCGATCTAATCGGGTATGCATAATGTGGGCAACAAGGAGGGTAATGTGGGCAAAGGAGAAGTTATACTGCAGGCGAGTAATATTACTTTATACTTATGCAATGTGCATAAAAATATTATAAAGCATTTTACTATGTTAAATTTTTGATTTATTAATTGTTACAAACCTATCAACCCGCATTGGGTCAGTGTTATGCTACGTGAGAGGCCTGTGCCCAGCAGTGGGCCGTTTATAGGCTGATGTTATGTGCAAAGTAAGTGCGAAGCAATTTGTGTCTATTACGTTATTTATTTATTGGTAGGTACCTTAAACTGAATTTTGCTAAAGAGCTCCGGACAACCTAGTTTATTTTGAGCAATTTTTAAAAGAAAGCGGATGTCAGCAATATTTCTGCGTAAGCAAAGTGGTATACTACTGACCTCCCTTCCGTTGGGGTCATGAAGCCGATTAAGAAGCATCCGTATAAACTCCCGATGAGTTTGTGTTAGTACAGTCAAACAGCCGACATTCCATTTCTAAAAAATTAACTAAGAGAGTAAAAGCGGGTATGACATCTGACTCTCCGAGACTTTTCTGTTCAAACCGAGTCCAAATAGTAGTACGTAATTTAGCAAACACTATTTGTAAGAACAAACCAATCGGAAACTGAAAAACCAAGCCGTTTCAATGAATTTACTGGCATTATTGATGGGTTCAGAAATTGAGACGTTTAGGTGATGAGCCGTTGTGATATAAAGGGTAACTTCATTATTTGTTAAATATGAATATCAGCTAAAATCTAGTATTATGGTACCTTTTCATAAGAAGGTCTCTAGCCGTACGGTACCCTTCATCAGAAATCCGATCATGTTGGACCAAACCACGTGCCTCCCCCAATAAGCAGGACATAAGATGGCTAATTTTTGTGACGGCTTAAGTCACTCCGAGTATCCACTACACTATCGAGGAGGTTGTTGAAACCAACCCATTGATCCATCTCTCATGTGCATAAAGGTCAGCGGAGAGTAGGCAACCGACTAATCAGACCGTCTAACACAACCCTATTTGACTCCTTTTTTTCACAAGGGGAGTCTGATTTGTTATCGCAGTCTAGTTTAATTATAATTAACCCATCAAAAGATTCTTAAGCTCGGGTGTAATCCCGGCGAGCTGCTGTGACGATCTCATAGTCAGCCGTAATGTTGGTATCAGCGAGTTCCTGTATTCTTTGGTACGCGCGTTCCTAAGAATCAAACTTCGTCTTAACTGTCATAATCCGTATAGTTAAGCTACTTGCATGGTCTGGCCGATCAATTAAGTCCGCACTATCAATAAGCCATTGCAACAGAACTTTAAATAGCAACCAAGATGCTCTTAAAGCCATTTTATATTTTTGTCTAAAACAAAACCCGCAACCATAAAATTACCAAGTGCTTTCGACTATTGAAGTAGTGGTTTTCTCGTGTTTTGTTCATTTATCTCTAATGTCTATCGACACATGGATGCGCTTAGAACTCTAAATAATATGTCAAAAATAGACTTAATAGTAGTTTTTGCTTCATCTGTAGTATTTTGGTCTAAAAACCTTAACAGTACAACTTGAAACGACTTGTTGTCTGTCGTCCGCGACATATCTCGTGTTTGGCATGCTAGGCCCACTGGACACGTGTACTGCAACTCCCAGTTTTCTTCCAAGAGGTACCTCCCTTCTTTCTTGCACCCTTCTTTCTTGCGCCCTTCGTTCTTGATGTCCACCAATGTTGTAAGGATAATTGTAATATTATGCTGACACCTACCAAAACGACCGAATAATCCTAATTAACACAATCCAAATAATGTAATACAAGTATACGTAAGCCGCGTGTCCACCGATTTAACGATTTGACTAGTTAAAATGCATCTGACAGATGACAATCCTTTTCTATTTGTGCAGATTGCGTGGCAAAAGGATTGAGCTCATACCACCTTAGAACACTAACCCTATAGGGATAATAGTCGTGTGTGTACGTATTTGATGTTGTATTTTTTCTTTCAGCTCTAAAACTAAGTGCCGAAGTGAAGCTTGTGGTTGCCGGTAAGTAACTTTTTCCTTCTAATAGTAATTTTACATTTTGTGGTAGTAAATTACAAATACTCGCCAAAGAAAACTGATTCATTCCTAGAATGATAAGCAAAGCTATTTAAATTAAAAAACATCGAAATTTTCAATAAAGCTCGTATTGTTTAAACCTGAACGCACCCGGTTAAATATAAAAATGATTGACTGTAGGCAAATAACTTCTAACTATGAGACGACCAACACCTCAGTCTTCTGGCGACCACGTACCCTGTAAAGGGTTCGGAACGTCAGGAATGCTTTTGCTAAGCTAAGTCGTAGACACCTCGGTGGTCGAGTTGCTAAAATTATAAATTATTCATTTAATTATTGAAACAAAATATGGTTAGTTTTGTAACATTTTCAAGTCAACGCTTCTATCCTCCGAAGAGTACAAGAGGTAAGGCAGTATACAAAAGCGCGCCTAGGGTTAAATTCCCAGGTCGGCCAATGTGTTGGAATTTTCGATGGATTGCCCGAGTTTGTGATCACCAACCGCATTTGGCAAGCGTGGTGTTATCACCACACTTGCCAAATGCGGCTTATGATAATATCCGTAAATTGTAGCGATCGCATGATTGCCTTGATTTCCTATGCTTAGCAGTGGGACGTAGATAAGCTGATGATGATGATAAATAATTTATATAGTGTAAACTATTTTTCTTTAAGATATTGAAACATTTAACAATAAGAATACCTAAAGTTGGAATTTTTCTTTATTAAAATTATGTTTTCTGTTTTTTTTTCAGGTATTGTTAAGAAGGTGAACGATGTTAAAGAAGTCTTCAAAAAAATTACTGACGCCTTAACTTGTGAGTAATCAAAGAAGAGAGAAAATCGCTTACGATATAACACAACTAGGCTTTCGCGAAATTCTGTACGCTTCCAAAATTTATTAAAATTCTGGACAACTGGTGTTCCGAAACTGTCTATGCTGGTAGTGTCTCATTAATAGAATACTACCGACCCATCTCTTAGCTTGACTGTCGCAAAAGACGACTAACGGACCAAATACTTGCACATACATCCAACAGATTGAGGGGCGATGGGCTCACCACCTGTCACGATGAGCTAATGTGCAGTTATCATTTTGTGAAACATGAACTGTGGGGTCCATATTGGGTTGCATAAATTAAAAAGGCATATTTTAAGGCTGCATAACGTGTTTTGGCATTATCTTTGTTTCGTATAACGTTCATTCAGAATAAATCATTAGGCATACTTTCTTTCCCTATAACTTCTTTTCTAGTAATGATATATCAGCATCAAATGTTTACGCATAAATGTTTTTACAATAACGATAACTAATCATAACATTAATTGTCAGTCATATAGAAAAACATAATGTTAACATTTAGGGTTACCTATCTTAAATAAGAACTTTATCTCTACGAAATTTATTTGACCGAAAATATTTTGTAATTTTTGTTTTCCATAATTTTCTTTTTACTTAAAACACAATTGACAAAGTAATGAAATGCCTTTTTAGTTAAAAAGAAATTAACAAAAATCTTTATGTTTTGAAATCCCACTCAACGTTTTGCCAAAGCTATTAATGCTAGATGATTCATTTTCCAGAAACACGTTTCTAATATTATAAAAATACAACTTTTCAAATAATTGAAATCTATAAAATCGTCAAATAACTTTTAATCGTAGCAACGTTTAAGCAAGCAAGGAAGCACGCAGCATGCAAGCAAGTACGCAGCATGCAAACAATTATGCAGCATGCAAGCAAGCATGCAGCATGCAAGCAAGCATGAAGCATGTTTTTTTTTATTATGACTCGTCACAGTGACTGCATCCTGCTCATTATTTGGACTGCATCGTCTGCTTACCATCAGGTAAGCAGCAGTCCAAATAATGAGAGCGCTCCCTACCGTTGAATAAGCACGATAACAAGCGCATCCATACATGACGGCCTGCATAAATGCCGTTTCACGCCCCGCTTTAAAGACCCGGGACTGTAGAAGCTGGTAAACACATGCGCCGACAAAGAATTCCAAAGCCGAATGGTCTAACAGAGGAACGACTTGCCAAATTTGTTGGCACGAGTACTGATAGTCTGTACAGTTTGATAGTGGTTCCTAAGACCAGCACGTGTAGTTCGGGAGAGGAAAAGAGAGGGCGGGATAAGATCAAAAAGTTCTCCAGAACACTCTCCTTAGTAGTTCCGGTAGAAGACACTAAGAGAAGCAATGTCTCTACGCAGCTAGAGGTCCTCAAAAGAGGCTGTAACCTCAGCACTCCAATAATGCGTACCGCTCGCCTTTGCAGTCTATCAAGTGCATCAAGGAGGTATTTAGCGGAGCCGTCCCATAGATGGGAACAATTCTCCATACTCGATCGCACCTGAGTTTTGTACAGCAAACGCGCTTCTCGGGAGTGAAAAACCGCCTCACTTTATTGAGAATACCCAACTTCCGGAAGGCAGTTAAAATAGCACTCTTGATGTAGCATTTCGGATTCAGTTCCTGGCCGATGTCCATGCCAAGAATGCTAAGGTTCACCAAAATAGGTAACGGAGAGTTCTGAAAAGAGGGACGAGTAAGGAAGGGAGTTACCTTGGACGAGAAGAAGTAAGCAAGCAAGCATGGAGCGTGCAAGCAAGCTGCAGTATGCAAGCAAACATGGAGCATGTAAGCAAGCAAGCATGGAGCAAGCAAGTATGCAACATTCAAGCAAGCAACCAAACATGCAGTATGCAAGCATGCAGCAAGCGTACAGCAAGCATGCAGCATGGAACCAAGCATGCAGCATCATCCAAGCATGTAGTAGGCATGGTTTTGTCACGGCTCCGTCGCTGCGAGACTTGGCGGTCCCACGCGAGCTTATCGTCGCAGATGGGTTTCGCTCACTACCGCAGCTTCGGCTTGCTGGCCTTTAGATCTATAGTGGGGGCATCAAACATCGCATGCCAGTCAATGCCGCTAAGGTCAGACATAAAGCTATTTGTGTCAATATTGTTGAATTTACGCTGCATGATCACTCGTGGTTTAGGTTTAGGACAACGGATCTTATAGGATAGAAAAAGAACGTCATGATAGGAAAAGGCTTCAGCAGGAAGTTAGCCATGAGAACACACGTAGTCAGTGGATGAAACAAGCGCAAGATCCAACAAGGAGGGCTGTCAGCCAGGAAAGTGGTGAGTTGCATCTAAAGGCAGAAGGTTAAGATTAATAGAATCTACTAATGAGCAAATATGGGTGGACCGTTAGTCCTGCTTTATTAAGCAGGTGTTGAAGCCACCCATAATATTAGTCTGGTTAGCTGTTGGTAACAGTGTTTCTTAAACCGATTTATATATAGTGAAGTATTCAATTGAAGGAATGAAATGGAAATGGAGGAACACTTTTGCGAAATGTTTGATAATACAATAAAATTAAATAAATATAAAAATAGCCTTCGGAAAAGCCTCTGTCAATCAGTTAATTTAAAAAATGTACAACATAGGTAAGAAAAGTGTTCACCAGAACATGCAAGGAATGATGGGGAAAAATTTAGAGATTGAAGTGTTTTTTTTTGTTTTTTTTTATAAGAGAGGGAGGCAAACGAGCAGGCGGGTCACCTGATGGAAAGTAATCACCGCCGCCCATGGACACCCGCAAAACCAGAGGAATTGCAGATGCGTTGCCGGCCTTGAAGGGAGGAATAGGTATAAGGAAGGAATAGGAATTAGGAGGAGGGGGAGGGGGGAAGGGGCCTCCAGAACCCTCACTGGTCGGACGAAACACAACAGCACCAAGTGCCGTTATTTCACGCCGAATATTCGTGAGAGGGTGGGTGGTATTACGCCGGGCGAGCCGGCCTAATGCGTGCTGCAACGCAGCGTGGCTCTACCACTCAGTCAGTGTTACTCATTTAGCACCACCCAGGGATCACGTGTAGGGTCTCAAGGTCAAACCTACGGACGCGAGCAACTTTAACCCCCAAAAGTGTTCTTGAACTGTAAAAAAATTGATATTCTTTGCATAACCGAACACTGGCTTAGAGACCATCAGTTCATGTTCAATTTCAAGGATCATTTGGTAGGAAGTTTGTTCAGTCACAGAAATGCTATACATGGTGGCTCCTTAATTATTGTTATAAAAAGTTTAAATTATATGAACGCAAAGACTCAGTGAGCCTCTCGGTTGAGCGATCAATAGAAATAGCTTGTGTGGAGTTGGAGCAGTTTGTTGTATTAGGTGTATACAGACGTCCTTTAGCGTTGTATGATTTTTTTGAAAAGTTATGGATAGGCATTACGTTAGGTCTGTAATGTACGTAAAACTATAATTGTTTGCGGTGATTTTAATATAAATATCTTAGAAAATTCCACGTTGTCAATTAAAATTAAAAACTTATTTCTATCATACAATTTGAATCATTTATTTTTGGAGCCAACAAGAATAACTGCCACTTCGGCCACCCAATAACATATATTTTGGTCAGCTTTTCACACCAGCGTAAGCAAGTGATGAAAAACAATATCACTGTTGTGCCAAAAACTGCAGGTCAGTTGGAACGCTTTAAAAGCAATCTAGACACAAAATTAAATAATTTAGAATACAATGACAACCCTAATGTATTTTACAATTATTTCTTTAACACATATTGGTTAATAATTTCATAAATCTTTTATTTCAAAAAAGATCTCGGTTAGTGGTACTGTAACTTTTAATGAGTAGGCTACAATAGGTATTCACAAAAGTAGGAAACGCTTTTATGAATTTTATGGTGAACGCAACTTTAACAAGAGTGACAATTTTAAATTATATGTTAAAAAATATTCAAAGTTATTCAAAAGTGTATGTCGATTAGCCAAGGCAATTTATCTGAGTTCTAAGATTAAGAATAGTAATAAAAAATAAAAATGACATGGAGTATTATAAATAGTGAAACAGAAAATGTCAAAAGTCATAAAAATGAGTACAATTTGAATTGTAAGAATAACCTTGAATTCTTATGCAAATGTTGCTGCAGCATTTGAGAGGTTTTTTACTGACATTCCAGTTTCAACTACAAAAGCTTTGATTTCCTCCCCCACTGTAACCGAATCTGTTATACAATAGAATGTTAAAGTTTGTGAAAGTAATTTTAGTTTAATAAAAATTTGCACTGCAGATATATTAAAGACATTAAACACTCTTAATAAAAAGAAGACCGCTGATCTGTGTGGTAATTCCGTAGACGTCGCTAAATCAGTAATTATGACAATAGTTCCAGTTTGAGCTTGCATATTTAATGAATGCATTTAACTGTTGTGTTTTTCCTGACCTAATGAAACATAGTAAAATAATTCCATTATTTAAATCAGGTAGCACTTCTGACCCTACTAATTTTAGACCTATTTCTGTGCTACCCATATTTAGTAAAATTTTTGAAAAGTTGATGACCTAGACCAAATTCAAATTCATTTTTAAAGAAATAAACTTTTACAGTCATAACAGTATGGTTTTACCAGGAGTCGCTCGATAACTGACGCCGGTGTTAAGCTTTTATTTCAAATATTTGATGCCTGGGAAGAATCACAGGATGCCCTAGGTGTATTTTGTGATTTATCTCAGGCTTTCAATTATGTTTTACATGAAATATTGGTCAGGAAGCTTAACGACTATGGAATTAGAGATACTTCCTTGAGTCTTCTAATCGCATACTTAAGTAACAGGATTCAGAAAGGTCGACATTAACGGTAAAAAATCCCCGGGATCAGTGGTTACAATAGGAGTTCCGCAGGGTTCAATACTTGGTCCATTCTTGTTTTTAGTTTATATTAATGACTTACCTTATTTTTTTTAAAACAGTCATGAGATAGTTTTGTTTGCTAAAGATACTTCACTTTTAATCAAAGTGAAACAAAGACACCCAAATTATGACGATGTGAATAATGCGGTCTCATAGATTGTTCAATGGTTTAGTGTAAATAACTTACTATTATACAAGGAAAAACCAAATGTGTAAGATTTGTATTACCTAATGTTAAGCAGGTATCAAATAGTGTACAAATTAAAGATAAGAATGTAAATCTTGTGGACACCACTGTGTCTCTAGGCATCACGTTGGATGCCATGCTTCAGTGGGGCCCCCATATAGCTAAATTGTCGAATAGACTTAGCTCTGCGGCTTATGCAGTAATGAAGATCCGTCAATTAACTGACGTTGATACAGCTAGATTAGTTTGTATCAGTTACTTTTATAGTGTAATGTCGTACGGCATTTTACTGTGGGGAAATGCTGCAGACATTCAAACTATCTTTGTGCTGCAGAAGAGGGCTATTCGAGCAATATATAACCTAAGGGCTGGTAACTCTCTCAAAGAAAGATTTAAGGATATAAGTATAATGACAGTTGCATCCCAATACATTCATAAAAATATCATGTATGTTTATAAAAATATTGAAATGTTTTCAAAAAATAGTGATATTCACAATTTAAATACTAGAAGTAAGAACAAATTAGCAGTACCTTATACTAGGCTTCATAAAATAAAAAAATCTTTTAAGGGTCTGTGGGTACGATTTGACAATAAAGTACCAATTGATATTCAGAAATTAGATCTTGATAAATTTAAAATCCATGTCAAAGAAAAGCTATATAAAAAAGCTTATTTTAAAGTGTCAGATTACACAAAAGACAAAATAGCTTGGCTCTGAACTGAAATGCTCCAAGAACTCCAAAGGTATTTCTAATTGTGTATAATTAATTTATAGTACTACTATTTATTTTACATTCAAATTATTATTTTGTATTTTATGACCTGGTAACGACATACATTTTTTTTGGAAATGTCGTTGATTCTGTGCGCTGTTTGAATTTGTATGTTTCTGTTTGGGCTATTGAACACGCCTAAAAGAATCATTGAGTGACTCAGAAGGACTTCGATAAAAAGATGCTTAAAAAATTCACTATAGGCAGATGGAGATTTGCTGACAAGGTTAAAAGATAGTCAGATAAGGAAGAAGCAGAAAGGTAGTCTGATCTGTCATTCGCGTCCACACTAATGACACCGTCATTGTAACTTGCTTGTAACATATAATAAATATATAATAAATATAGATAAATTATTGAAATAAATAATCAAAATAAAATAAAATACTAAATTTTTCAGTAAAAAAAAAAATTAGGTATACCACCGACTAGCAGTATAGAAAGGAAACGTCATTATAACACCAGAACAAAACAAAAACATAACAAGTAAAAAGGTAAATATAAAAACAAAAAAGACTGAAAACAATACATATACTTTGACAAATTTTGCAGTATCAAATTAACAAAAAAAATCACAAACGCTAGAATCGAATTGACTATTCAAATGCAAAATCAAAATATATTTATTAAATAAGCTCAATTAATAAGTACTTTGAATCGTTCAAATCTTTTTGAACTTACTACCTATTCAGTAGGTACTTCATTTTTTAACTGTGGCAAAAAACAGGCGCAAGAAACTGTTAAAGGGGTGTTTACAAAGGAGAAGTAATACTGCAGGCGAGTAGTATTACTTTATAGTTATGCAATGTGCATAAAAACATTATAAATTTTGCATTTTACTATGTTTAATTTTTAAAATAAACAAAGCTCAAAAATTTCGTTGTTGATTTAGCAACTACCCCCCAAAGAAAAGAAAAAGCTAGGCTTTTAAACTACTCATATAATCGTTTCATAAAACTTTAATTTCTATAGTTGGTATGTGCGAAGGGCGTCGGGAGGAGCTCAATGACGCAGCGGATAAGACGTTCGGTTTATGATCGTCGCTAAGCAACTTTCGGAATGCCGAGGCACTAGACAGGTGACCAAATTAAAAACATTTTCGAGCTCCTCTGTGCTTCGAAAGGCATGTTAAGCCGTTGGTCCCGGTTGTTGTCGTAAGATAGCAGTCGTTAAAACCCATCAACCCGCATTGGGCCAGCGTGGTGAGTTATGGCCTAATATCCCCACGTGTTATGCTACGTGGGAGGCCTGTGCCCAGCAGTGGGACGTTTATAGGCTGATGTTATGTGCGAAGGTAGTGCGAAGCAATTTGTGTCTATTACGTTATTTATTTTTTGGTAGGTAAGTACCTTAAACTGAATTTTGCTAAAGAGCTCCGGACAACCCAGTTTATTTTGAGCAATTTTTAAAAGAAAGCGGATGTCAGCAATATTTCTGCGTAAGTAAAGTGGTATACTACTGACCTCCCTTCCGTTGGGGTCGTGAAGCCGATTAAGAAGCATCCGTATAAACTCCCGAAGAGTCTGTCTTTGTACACTCTAACAGCCGACATTCCATTTCTAAGAAATTAACTAAGATAGTAAAAGCGGGTATGATATCTGACTCTCCGACACTTTTCTGTTTGAACCAAGTCCTAATGGTAGTGCATAATTTAGCAAGCACTACATGTAAGAGCAAACCAATCGGAAACTGAAAAACCATGCCGTTTCAATGAATTTACTGGCATTATTGATGGATTCAGAAATTGAGACGTTTAAGTGATGAGCCGTTGTGATAAAAAAGGTAACTTCATTATTTGTTTATCATGAACATCCGCTAAAAGTCTACTATTATTGTAAGTACCTTTTCATAAGAAGGTCTCTAGCCGTACGGTACCCTTCATCAGAAATCCGATCACGTTGCACTAAACCACGTGCCTCCCCCGATAAGCAGGACATAAGATAGGCTAATTTTTGTGATGGCGATAAGTCACTCCGAGTATCCACTAAACTATCGAGGAGGTTGTTGAAACCAACCCATTGATCCATCTCTCATGTGCATAAAGGTCAGCGGAGAGTAGGCAACCGACTAATCAGACCGTCTAACACAACCCTATTTGACTCCTTTTTTTCACAAGGGGAGTCTGATTCGTTATCGCAGTCTAGTTTAATTATAATTAACCCATCAAAAGATTCTTAAGCTCGGGTGTAATCCCGGCGAGCTGCTGTGACGATCTCATCGTCAGCCGTAATGTTGGTGTCAGCGAGTTCCAGTATTCTTTGGTACGCACGTTCCTAAATTCCGTCTAACTGTCATAATCCGTACATAGTAAATGTACTTCCATGGTCTGGCCGATCAATTAAGTCCGCACTATCAATAAGCCATTTCAACATAACTCTATATAGCAACCAAGATGCTGTTAAAGCCTTTTTATACTTTTGTCTAAAATAAAACCCGCAACCATAAAATTACTAAGTGCTTTCGACTATTGAAGTAGTCTGACGAAATATAAGCCACCGTATCGTTCACCACTCGAAAGGCTACAGATCAGCAAAACACACCTATGTGTCCCCAAGTAAATGAAAGGCCTAGAATTATAATAGGAACCTAACCTAAATCTATACTGTATAAACGCCGTATAAACCGCCCTTATAAACGAAACCTTCTGAAATTAAACCATGCTCTGCTACCCAAAAATGTGTCCGCAGTAACGTGTAGCTAATAATAATAAACTTAATAATGAGCTATAATGCTATGGTCTAACCGGCCTAGCATGCGCAACACGACAACTCATCTCGACCCGTTTTCTCGTGTTTAATTCATTTATCTTTAATGTCTGTCGACGCATGGATGCGCTTAGAACTCTAAATAATATGTCAAAAATAGACTTAATAGTAGTTTTTGCTTCATCTGTAGTATTTTGGTCTAAAAACCTTAACATAACAACTTAAAACGAATTGTTGTCTCTCGTCCGCGACATATCTCGTGTTTGGCATGCTAGGCCCACTGGACACGGGTACTGCAACTCCCAGTTTTCTTCCAAGAGGTACCTCACTTCTTTCTTGCACCCTTCGTTTTTGATGTCCACCAATGTTGTAAGGATAAATGTAATATTATGCTGACACCTACCGAAACGACCGAATAATAATAATTAATGTTTTTATTTTTTTTATTTTAGCGTTTTATTAACGCTTAAATATACTTAAGTAAAATTTTAAACACTGAAACATTAATCTATAAACGCAGCTTCATCTTAACATCTTAACCGAATGTTAAATATTTGTAAAAATATTTCTTTCGGATCTCAGAGGTGAAAACTTCTAAGAATTGATAAAGCAATGTTGACTAAAAACATAAGCATCAAGCACTGACAAATTTCAACGGTTGAAAGCCAGACCTCGGTAGCCAAGTGGTTAAGGCAGCCACCCGGAATGCGGAAGGTGCGTGGTTCGATTCCCGCCTGAGGTTGTCGTCTTTTTTCAGTGTTTAAAATTTTTTTTAATCCTGATTAACACAATCCAAATAATGTAATACAAGTATACGTAAGCCGCGTGTCCACCGATTTAACGATTTGACTAGTTAAAAATGCATCTGACAGATGACAGTCCTTTTCTATTGGTGCAGATTGCGTGGCAAAAGGATTGAGCTCATACAACCTTAGAACACTAACCCTATAGGGATAATAGTCGTGTGTGTACGTATTTGATGTTGTTTTTTTCTTTCAGCTCTAAAACTAAGTGCCGAAGTGAAGCTTGTGGTTGCCGGTAAGTAACCTTTTCCTTCTAATAGTAATTTTACATTTTGTGGTAGTACAAATAATCGCCAATGAAAACTGATTCTTTCCTAGGATGATAAGCGAGGCTATTGAAATTAAAAAACATCCAAATTTCAATAAAGCTCGTATTGTTTAAGCCTGAATGCACCCGGTTAAATATAAAAATGATTGACTGTAGGCAAATAACTTCTAACTATGAGACGACCAACAACTCAGTCTTCCGGCGACCACGGACCCTGTACCTTTACAGAACCCTTGTTCGAAACGTCAGGAATATTTTTGATAAGCTAAGTGGTAAACACCTCAGTGGCCGAGTTGCTATAATAATTATTAATTATTTAATTATTGAAACAAATAATGGTTACTTTTGTAAAATTTTCAAGTCAAGGCTTCTATCCTCCGAAGAGTACCAAAAGTAAGGCAGTATACAAAAGCGCGCCCAGGGTCAAATTCCCAGGTCGGCCAATTTGTTGGAATTTTCGATGGATAGCCCGAGTTTGTGATCACCAACGGCTTATGCCAATATCCGTAAATTGTAGCGATCGCATGATTTCCTTGATTTCCTTTGCTTAGCAGTGGGACGTAGATAAGCTGATGATGACAAATAATTTATATAGTATAAACTATTTTTCTTTAAGATATTGAAAAATTAAACAAAATGAATACCTCAAGTTGAAATTTTTCTTTATTAAAATTATGTTTTCTGTTTTTTTTCAGGTATTCTTAAGAAGGTGAACGATGTTAAAGAAGTCTTCAAAAAAATTACTGACGCCTTAACTTGTGAGTAATCGAAGAAGAGAGAAAATCGCTTACGATATAACACAACTAGGCTTTCGCGCGATTCTGTACGCTTCCAAAATTTATTAAAATTCTGGACAACTGGTGTTCCGAAACTGTCTATGCTGGTAGTGTCTCATTAATAGAATACTACCGACCCATCTCTTAGCTTGGGTGTCGTAAGAGACGACTAACGGACCAAAGACTTGCACATACATCCAACAGATTGAGCGGCGATGGGCTCACCACCTGTCACGATGAGCTAATGTGCAGTTATCATTTGGTGAAACATGAACTGTGGGGTCCATATTGGGTTGCATAAATTAAAAAGGCATGTTTTAAGGCTGCATAACGTTTTTTGGCATTATCTTTGTTTCGTATAACGTTCATTCAGAATAAATCATTAGGCATACTTTCTTTCCCTATAACTTCTTTTCTAGTAATGATATATCAGCATCAAATGTTTATGCATAAATGTTTTGTACAATAACGATTACTAATCATAACATTAATTGTCAGTCATATAGAAAACCATAATGTTAACATTTAGGGTTACCTATCTTATGAGGCCTATTACATCTCGACTGTGATTTTTGCGTAAAATGGCCAATTTTGGCGCTATGGATCTCAGAAACTAATATACATTAACAATTATGACTTATTGAATAGTGTAGAATAGCTATTGGAATAATGCGTACCGGCCTCGCTTTTTGTAAATTTTGCTGAACTTTTTAATTAAAACCAAAATTGCAGAGAAAGATTTTCATAAAGTGCGCGAAGGCATTTATTTGAGCTCATCGATTGAACTACTGCTCTAAACAAGTGAAATAAAAAAATTATAATGTTATCTCTTAAATAGTCGAATAGTGCTTAGCGTCCTCGGTATTTTTAGATATCATTGATTTTATATTGGAAAAAAATCTTATTCCGAACCAACAAACTTCGAAAATAGCTATAAGTTAACTGTGAATATCTCCTATATACGATAATATTATTGAGCAAAATTTATACCAGTGTAATTGTTACTTCATGAAGAATAAAGATTTTATAATAAATGTATTATCCTATTTCGATAAAAACGATAAATACAACTGCAAAACTACGACAAAATGCGATGCGCCGGCCGTCCGAATTCAACTTATGCTCACAGAATGGAGATTTGTAATATTATGCACAAATGTATTGTCCTATTTTGATAAAAACGATAAATACAACTGCAAAATTACTACAAAATGCGAAAATGGGCATTTTACGCAAAAATCACATTCGAGATGTAATAGGCCTCTTAATTAAGAAATTTTTCTTTACAAAATTTATAAGACCGAAAATGTTTTGTTTTTCCATAATTTTCTTTTTACTTAAAACACAATTGACAAAGTATTGAAATGCCTTTTTAATTAAAAAGAAATTTACAAAAATCTTTATGTTTTGAAATCCCACTCAACGTTTGGCCAAAGCTATTAATGCTAGATGATTCATTTTCCAGAAACACGTTTCTAATATTATAAAAAAACAACTTTTCAAATAATTGAAATCTATAAAATCATCAAACAACTTTTAATCGTAGCAACGTTTAAGCATGCAAGGAAGCACGCAGCATGCAAACAATTATGCAGCATGCAAGCAAGCATGAAGCATGTTTTTTTTTTAATATGACTCGTCACAGTGACTGCATCCTGCCTGATGGTAAGCAACCGATGCAGTCCAAATAATGAGAGCACTCCCCACCGTTGAATAAGCACGATAACGAGCGCATCCATTCATGACGGCCTGCATAAATGCCGTTTCTCGCCCCTCTTAAAAGACCCGTGACTTTAGGAGCTGGGAAACACATGCGCCGACAAAGAATTCCATAGCCGAATGGTCTAACAGAGGAACGACTTGCCAAATTTTATGGTACGAGTACTGATAGTCTGTGCAGTATGATGGTGGTTCCAAAGACCAGGACGTGTAGTCCGGGAGAGGAAAGAAGAGGGCGGGATAAGATCAAAAAGTTCTCCAGAATACTCTCCGTAGTAATTCCGGTAGAAGACACTGAGAGAAACAATGTCTCTACGCAGCTAGAGGCCCTCAAGGGAGGCTGTAACTTCAGCACTCCAATAATGCGTACCGCTCGCCTTTGCAGTCTATCAAGTGCATCGAGGAGGTATTGAGCGGAGCCGTCCCATAGATGGGAACAATTCTCCATACTCGATCGCACCTGAGTTTTATACAGCAAACAGCGCTGCTCGGGAGTGAAAAACCGCCTCACCTTATTGAGAATACCCAACTTCCTGGAGGCAGTTAAAATAGCACTCTTGATGTCCATGCCAAAAATGCTGAGGTTCACCGAAATGGGTAACGGAGAGTTCTGAAAAGAGGGAGGAGTAAGGAAGGGAGTTACCTTGGACGAGTAGAAGTAAGCGAGCAAGCATGGAGCGTGCAAGCAAGCTGCAGTATGCAAGCAAACATGGAGCATGTAAGCAAGCAAACATGGAGCATGCAAGCAAGTATGCAACATTCAAGCCAGCAACAAAGCATGCAGCATGCAAGCAAGTATGCAGCAAGCGTACAGCAAGCATGCAGCATGGAACCAAGCATGCAGCATCATCCAAGCATGAAGCAGGCATGGTACGGCTCCGTTGCTGCGGAACTCTGGCAGTCCCACGCGAGCTTTTCATCGCAGATGGGTTTTGCTCACTACCGCAGCTTCGGCTTGCTGGCCGGCTCTGCTGGCCAGCAAGCCTCTTCTAGGCATCTTTAGGTCTATAGTGGGGGCATCAAACACCGAATGCTAGTCAATGCCGCTAAGGTCAGACATAAAGCTATTAGTGTCAATATTGTTGAAGTTACGCTGCATGATCACTCGTGGTTTAGGTTTAGGACAACGGATCTTATAGGATAGAAAAAGAACGTCATGGTAGGAAAAGGCTTCAGCAGGAAGTTAGCCATGAGAACACACGTAGTCAGTGAATGAAACAAATGCGAGATCCAACTAGGAGGGCTGGCAGCCAGGAAAGTGGTGAGTTGCAGCTAAAGGCAGAACAGGCAGGTTAAGGTAAACAGAATCTACTAATGAGCAAATATGGGTAGACCGTGAGTCCTGCTTAAGTAAGCAGGTGTTGAAGTCACCCATATTATTAGTCTGGTCAGCTGTTGGTAACAGTGTTTCTTATACAGATTAATATTTGGTGAAGAATTCAATTGAAGGAATGAAATGGAAAGGAGGAACACTTTTGCGAAATGTTTGATAATACAATAAAATTAAATAAATATAAAAATAGCCTTCGGAAAAGCCCCTGTCAATTATTAAATTTTAAAAATGTACAACATATGAACATTGTTCACCAGAACATCCAAGGAATGATGGGCAAAGATTTAGAGATTGAATTGTTCTTGTACTGTAAAAAAATTGATATTCTTTGCATAACCGAATACTGGCTTAGAGACCATCAGTTCATGTTCAATTTTAAGGATCATTTGGTAGGATGTTCGTTCAGTCGCGGAAATGCTATACATGGTGGCTCCTTAATTATTGTTATAAAAAGTTTAAATTAAATGAACGCAAAGATTTAGTGAGCCTCTCGGTTGAGCGATCAATAGAAATAGCTTGTGTGGAGTTGGAGCAGTTTGTTGTATTAGGTGTATACAGACGTCCTTTAGCGTTGTATGATTTTTTTGAAAAGTTATGGATAGGCATTACGTTAGGTCTGTAATGTACGTAAAACTATAATTGTTTGCGGTGATTTTAATATAAATATCTTAGAAAATTCCACGTTGTCAATTAAAATTAAAATCTTATTTCTATCATACAATTTGAACCATTTATTTTTGGAGCCGACAAGAATAACTGCCACTTGAGCCACCCAATACCATATATTTAGGTCAGCTTTTCACACCAGCGTAAGCAGGTCATGAAAAAAAATATCACTGTTGTGCCAAAAACTGCAGGTCAGCTGGAACGCTTTGAAAGCAATCTAGACACAAAATTAAATAATTTAGAATACAATGACAACCCTACTGTATTTTACAATTATTTCTTTAACACATAATGGTTAAGAATTTCATAAATCTTTTATTTCAAAAAAGATCTCGGTTAGTGGTACTGTAACTTTTAATGAGTAGGCTACAATAGGTATTCACAAAAGTAGGAAACGCTTTTATGAACTTTATGGTGAACGCAACTTTAACAAGAGTGACGATTTTAAATTATATGTTAAAAAATATTCAAAGTTATTCAAAAGTGTATGTCGATTAGCCAAGGCAATTTATCTGAGTTCTAAGATCAAGAATATTAATAACAAAATAAAAATGACATGGAGTATTATAAATAGTGAAACAGGAAATGTCAAAAGTCGTAAAAATGAGTACAATTTGAATTGTAAGAATAACCTTGAATTCTTATGCAGATGTTGCTGCAGCATTTGAGAGGTTTTTTACTGACATTCCAGTTTCAACTACAAAAGCTTTGATTTCCTTCCCCACTGTAGCCGAATCTGCTATACAATAGAATGTTAAAGTTTGTGAAAGTAATTTTAGTTTAATAAAAATTTGCACTGCAGATATATTAATGACATTAAACACTCTTAATAAAAAGAAGACCGCTGATCTGTGGGGTAATTCCGTAGACGTCGCTAAATCAGTAATTATGACAATAGTTCCAGTTTGAGCTTGCATATTTAATGAATACATTTAACTGTTGTGTTTTTCCTGACCTAATGAAACATAGTAAAATAATTCCATTATTTAAATCAGGTAGCACTTCTGACCCTACTAATTTTAGACCTATTTCTGTGCTACCCACATTTAGTAAATTTTTTGAAAAGTTGATGACCTAGACCAAATTCAAATTCATTTTTAAAGAAATAAACTTTTACAGTCTTAACAGTATGGTTTTACCAGGAGTCGCTCGATAACTGACGCCGGTGTTGAGCTTTTATTTCAAATATTTGATGCCTGGGAGGATTCACAGGATGCCCTAGGTGTATTTTGTGATTTATCTCAGGCTTTCAATTATATTTTACATGAAACATTGGTAAGGAAGCTTAACGACTATGGAATTAGAGATACTTCCTTGAGTCTTCTAATCGCATACTTAAGTAACAGTAACATTCAGAAAGGTCGACATTAACGATAAATATCCCCGGGATCAGTGGTTACAATAGGAGTTCCGCAGGGTTCAATACTTGGTCCATTCTTGTTTTTAGTTTATATTAATGACTTACCTTATTTTTTTAAAAACAGTCATGAGATAGTTTTGTTTGCTAAAGATACTTCACTTTTAATCAAAGTGAAACAAAGACACCCAAATTATGACGATGTGAATAATGCGGTCTCACAGATTGTTCAATGGTTTAGTGTAAATAACTTACTATTATACAAGGAAAAACCAAATGTGTAAGATTTGTATTACCTAATGTTAAGCAGGTATCAAATAGTGTACAAATTAAAGATAAGAATGTAAATCTTGTGGACACCACTGTGTCTCTAGGCATCACGTTGGATGCCAAGCTTCAGTGGGGCCCCCATATAGCTAAATTGTCGAATAGACTTAGCTCTGCGGCTTATGCAGTAATGAAGATCCGTCAATTAACTGACGTTGATACAGCTAGATTAGTTTGTATCAGTTACTTTCATAGTGTAATGTCGTACGGCATTTTACTGTGGGGAAATGCTGCAGACATTCAAACTATCTTTGTGCTGCAGAAGAGGGCTGTTCGAGCAATCTATAACCTAAGGGCTGGTAACTCTCTCAAAGAAAGATTTAAGGATATAAGTATAATGACAGTTGCATCCCAATACATTCATGAAAATTTCATGTATGTTCATATAAATATTAAAATGTTTTCAAAAAACAGTGATGTTCATAATTAAAATACTAGAAGTAAGAACAAATTAGCAGTACCTTATACTAGGCTTCATAAAATAAATAATTCTTCTAAGGGTCTGTGGGTACGATTTGAAAACAAAGTACCAATTGATATTCAGAAATTAGATCTTGATAAATTAAAAATCCATATCAAAGAAAGGCTATATAAAAAAGCTTATTATAAAGTATTAGATTACACAAAAGACAAAATAGCTTGGCTCTGAACTGAAATGCTTCAAGAACTCCAAAGGTATTTCTAATTGTGTATAATTAATTTATAGTACAACTATTTATTTTACATTCAAATTATTATTTTGTATTTTATGACCTGGTAACGACAAACCTTTTTTTTTTGTAAATGTTGTTGATTTTGTGCGCTGTTTGAATTTGTATATTTCTGTTTGGGCTATTGAACACGCCTAAAAGAATCATTGAGTGACTCAGAAGGACTTCGATAAAAAGATGCTTAAAAAATTCACTATAGGCAGATGGAGATTTGCTGACAAGGTTAAAAGATAGTCAGATAAGGAAGAAGCAGAAAGGTAGTCTGATCTGTCATTCGCGTCCACACTAATGACACCGTCATTGTAACTTACTTGTAACATATAATAAAAATAGATAAATTATTGAAATAAATAATCAAAATAAAAAAAAAAAACCAAATTTTTCAGTTAAAAAAAATAAGTAATTAGGTATACCACCGACCAGCAGTATAGAAAGGAAACGCCATTATAACACCAGAACAAAACAAAAACATAACAAGTAAAAAAGTGAATAAAAAAACAAAAAAGACTGAAAACAATACACATACTTTGACAAATTTTGCAGTATCAAATTAACAAAAAAAACTCATAACAAGTAATACTATTACGCTAGAATCGAATTGACTATTCAAATTCAAAGTCAAAATATATTTATTAAATAAGCTCAATTAATAAGAACTTTGAATCGTCCAAATCTTTTTGAACCCCATTGACCCATTCAGGACTTCATTTTTTAACTGTGGCAAAGAACAGGCGCAATAAACTGTTAAAAGGGTGTTTACAAAGGAGAAGTAATACTGCAGGCGAGTAGTATTACTTTATAGTTATGCAATGTGCATGAAAATATTATATATTATGCATTTTACTATGTTTAATTTTCAATATAAACAAAGCTCAAAAATTTCGTTGTTGATTTAGCAACTACCCCCCAAATGTAAGCCACTCAGTTCACCACTCGAAAGGCTACAGATCACCAAAACACACCTATGTGTCCCCAAGTAAATGAAAGGCCTAGAATTATAATAGGAACCTAACCTAAATCTATACTGTATAAACGCCGTATAAACCGCGCTCTGCTACCTAAAAATGTGTCCGTAGTGACGCGTAGCTATTAATAATAATAAACTTAATAGTGAGCTATAATGCTGTGTTCTAACCGGCCTAGCATGCGCAACACGACAACTCATCTCGACCCGTTTTCTCGTGTTTTGTTCATTTATCTCTAATGTCTATCGACGCATGGATGCGCTTAGAACTCTAAATAACATGTCAAAAACAGACTTAATAGTAGTTTTTGCTTCATCTGTCGTATTTTGGTCTAAAAACCTTAACGTAACACTTAAAACGACTTGTTGTCTCTCGTCCGCGACATATCTCGTGTTTGGCATGCTAGGCCCACTGGACACGGGTACTGCAACACCCAGTTTTCTTCCAAGAGGTACCTCCCTTCTTTCTTGCACCCTTCGTTCTTGATGTCCACCAATGTTGTAAGGATAAATGTAATATTATGCTGGCACCTACCGACACGACCGAATAATCCTAATTAACACAATCCAAATAATGTAATACAAGTATACGTAAGCCGCGTGTCCACCGATTTAACGATTTGACTAGTTAAAATGCATCTGACAGATGACAATCCTTTTCTATTTGTGCAGATTGCGTGGCAAAAGGAATGAGCTCATACAACCTTAGAACACTAACCCTATAGGGATAATAGTCGTGTGTGTACGTATTTGATGTTGTTTTTTTTTCTTTCAGCTCTAAAACTAAGTGCCGAAGTGAAGCTTGTGGTTGCCGGTAAGTAACTTTTTCCTTCTAATAGTAATTTTACTTTGTGGTAGTACAAATACTCGCCAACAAAAACTGATTATTTCCTAGGATGACAAGCGAGGCTATTGAAATTAAAAAACATCGAAATTTCAAAAAAGCTCGTATTGTTTAAACCTGAACGCACCCGGCTAAATATAAAAATGATTGACTGTAGGCAAATAACTTCTAACTATGAGACGACCAACACCTCAGTCTTCCGGCGACCACGGACCCTGTACCTTTACAGAACCCTTGTTCGAAACGTCAGGAATATTTTTGATAAGCTAAGTGGTAGACACCTCAGTGGCCGAGTTGCTATAATTATTGAAACAAATTATGGTTACTTTTGTAAAATTTTCAAGTCAACGCTTCTATCCTCCGAAAAGTACCAGAGGTAAGGCAGTATACAAAAGCGCGCCCAGGGTTAAATTCCCAGGTCGGCCAATGTGTTGGAATTTTCGATGAATAGCCCGAGTTTGTGATTACCAACCGCATTTGGCAAGCGTGGTGTTATCACCATACTTGCCAAATGCGGCTTATGCCAATATCCGTAATAGTAGCGATCGCATGATTTCCTTGATTTCCTTTGCTTAGCAGTGGGACGTAGATAAGCTGATGATGATGATAAATAATTTATATAGTGTAAACTATTTTTCTTTAAGATATTGAAACATTAAACAAAATGAATACCTCAAGTTGAAATTTTTCTTCATTAAAATTATGGTTTCTGTTTTTTTTCAGGCATTCTTAAGAAGGTGAACGATGTTAAAGAAGTCTTCAAAAAAATTACTGACGCCTTAACTTGTGAGTATTCGAAGAAGAGAGAAAATTGCTTACAATATAACACAACTAGGCTAATACGCTTCCAAAATTTATTAAAATTCTGGACAACTGGTGTTCCGAAACTGTCTATGCTGGTAGTGTCTCATTAATAGAATACTACCAACCCATCTCTTAGCTTGGGTGTCGTAAGAGACGACTAACGGACCAAAGACTTGCACATACATCCAACAGAT
The DNA here is from genome assembly GCA_963921215.1 of Scoparia ambigualis. Lineage (NCBI taxonomy): Eukaryota > Metazoa > Arthropoda > Insecta > Lepidoptera > Crambidae > Scoparia > Scoparia ambigualis. The sequence goes on along the minus strand of OY992525.1, from coordinate 17,670,308 downwards.
TGAGCGGCGATGGGCTCACCACCTGTCACGAAGAGCTAATGTGCAGTTATCATTTGGTGAAACATGAACTGTGGGGTCCATATTGGGTTGCATAAATTAAAAAGGCATATTTTAAGGCTGCATAACGTTTTTTGGCATTATCTTTGTTTCGTATAACGTTTATTCAGAATAAATCATTAGGCATACTTTCTTTTACTATAACTTCTTTTCTAGTAATGATATATCAGCATCAAATGTTTATGCATAAATAAATAAAAAATAGATAAATATTTCCTACAATCACACCAATTATCTAGCCCAAGATAAGCTTCGAAGAAGCTCGTTAAATGGTTACTAGACAACGGATAAACATACTTAAAATACTTAAATACATACTTATTATAAATAGAAAACACCCATACCCGAGACAATTTAGAAAAACAATAATTTCTAAATTTACCCGACCGGGGATCGAACCCGGGACCCCAGAGATGGCGACACCATGAAAACCGGTGTACAAACCACTCGACCAAGGAGGTCATCAATTTTACAATAACGATTAGTAATCGTTATTGTAAAATGTTTTTACAATAACGATTACTAATCATAACATTAATTGTCAGTCATATAGAAAACCATAATGTTAACATTTATGGTTACCTATCTTAAGAGGCCTATTACATCTCGACTGTGATTTTTGCGTAAAATGGCCAATTTTGGCGCTATGGATTTCAGAAACTAAAATACATTAACAATTATGACTTATTGAATAGTGTAGAATAGCTATTGGAATAGTGCGTACCGGCCTCGCTTTTTGTAAATTTTGCTGAACTTTTTAATTAAAACCAAAATTGCAGAGAAAGATTTTCATAAAGTGCGCGAAGGCATTTTTTTGAGCTCATCGATTGATTTACTGCTCTAAACAAGTGCAATAAAAAAATTATAATGTTATCTCTTAAATAGTCGAATAGTGCTTAGCGGCCTCGGTATTTTTAGATATCATTGATTTTATATTGGAAAAAAATCTTATTCCGAACCAACAAACTTCGAAAACTGTGAATATCTCCTATCTACGATAATATTATTGAGCAAAATTTATACCAGTGTAATTGTTACTTCATGAAGAATAAAGATTTTATAATAAATGTATTATCCTATTTCGATAAAAACGATAAATACAACTGCAAAACTACTACAAAAATGCGATGCGCCGGCCGTCCGAATTCAACTTATGCTCACAGAATGGAGATTTGTAATATTATGCACAAATGTATTGTCCTATTTTGATAAAAACGATAAATACAACTGCAAAATTACAACAAAATGCGAAAATGGGCATTTTACGCAAAAATCACATTCGAGATGTAATAATAGGCCTCTTAATTAAGAAATTTTTCTTTACAAAATTTATTAGACCGAAAATGTTTTGTTTTTCCATAATTTTCTTTTACTTAAAACACAATTGACAAAGTATTGAAATGCCTTTTTAATTAAAAAGAAATTTACAAAAATCTTTATGTTTTGAAATACCACTCAACGTTTGGCCAAAGCTATTAATGCTAGATGATTCATTTTCCAGAAACACGTTTCTAATATTATAAAAATACAACTTTTCAAATAATTGAAATCTATAAAATCATCAAACAACTTTTAATCGTAGCAACGTTTAAGCATGCAAGGAAGCACGCAGCATGCAAACAATTATGCAGAATGCAAGCAAGCATGAAGCATGTTTTTTTTTTCTATTATGACTCGTCACAGTGACTGCATCCTGCCTGATGGTAAGCAGCCGATGCAGTCCAAATAATGAGAGCGCTTCCCACCGTTGAATAAGCACGATAACGAGCGCATCCATTCATGACGGCCTGCATAAATGCCGTTTCTCGCCCCGCTTAAAAGACCCGGGACTGTAGGAGCTGGGAAACACATGCGCTGACAAAGAATTCCATAGCCGAATGGTCTAACAGAGGAACGACTTGCCAAATTTTTTGGTACGAGTACTGATAGTCTGTGCAGTATGATGGTGGTTCCAAAGACCAGCACGTGTAGTCCGGGAGAGGAAAGAAGAGGGCGGGATAAGATCAAAAAGTTCTCCAAAAGACTCTCCGTAGTAATTCCGGTAGAAGACACTGAGAGAAGCAATGTCTCTACACAGCTAGAGGTCCTCAAGGGAGGCTGTAACTTCAGCACTCCAATAATGCGTACCACTCGCCTTTGCAGTCTATCAAGTGCATCGAGGAGGTTTTGAGCGGAGCCGTCCCATAGATGGGAACAATTCTCCATACTTGATCGCACCTGAGTTTTGTACAGCAAACAGCGCTGCTCGGGAGTGAAAAACCGCCTCACCTTATTGAGAATACCCAACTTCCGGGAGGCAGTTAAAATAGCACTCTTGATGTCCATGCCAAAAATGCTGGGGTTCACAGAAATGGGTAACGGAGAGTTCTGAAAAGAGGGACGAGTAAGGAAGGGAGTTACCTTGGACGAGTAGAAGTAAGCGAGCAAGCGAACATGGAGCATGTAAGCAAGCAAGCATGGAGCATGCAAGCAAGTATGCAACATTCAAGCCAGCAACAAAGCATGCAGCATGCAAGCAAGTATGCAGCAAGCGTACAGCAAGCATGCAGCATGGAACCAAGCATGCAGCATCATCCAAGCATGAAGCAGGCATGGTTTCTGTCACGGTCCCCAAGTAAATGAAAGGCCTAGAATTATAATAGGAACCTAACCTAAATCTATACTGTATAAACGCCGTATAAACCGCGCTCTGCTACCTAAAAATGTGTCCGTAGTGACGTGTAGCTATTAATAATAATAAACTTAATAATGAGCTATAATGCTGTGGTCTAACCGGCCTAGCATGCGCTACACGACAACTCATCTCGACCCGTTTTCTCGTGTTTTGTTCATTTATCTCTAATGTCTATCGACGCATGGATTAAATGCTTAGAACTCTAAATAATATGTCAAAAATAGACTTAATAGTAGTTTTTGCTTCATCTGTCGTATTTTGGTCTAAAAACCTTAACATAACACTTAAAACGACTTGTTGTCTCTCGTCCGCGACATATCTCGTGTTTGGCATGCTAGGCCCACTGGACACGGGTACTGCAACACCCAGTTTTCTTCCAAGAGGTACCTCCCTTCTTTCTTGCACCCTTATTTATTTTATTTATTTATTTATTTAAACTTTTGCAACATAACATTACATGGCGGACTTAATGCCTGAGGCATTCTCTACCAGTCAACCATAGGGTTGTGCAAAGATAACATGGTAGGTGCATTTAGGTGCGATAATAAAAGTAGAAGCGTAGGTATACTTTTAAATATTTTAAACATACTTAATACAAAAACATATAAGTAGTAAAATCTATAAACACTATATTTTGAAAGTAGGTACACATCACTTTAAATATATGCATATATAAATATAATATAAATATAATACAAATATATATATAAACATACAATGCATAATTTATAAATATGAAGTTATTGAGATGATTCTGCCATGGTTTTTCCAGAGAAGAGCAAGCGGACTTTCTTTTTAAATGCTTCGCGACTAGTGGTCATCCTGATTTCGAGAGGCAGCGCGTTCCAAAGAAGAATGGACTGAATAAGAAAGGAGGAGTGTACAAATCCAGAAGTATGGGAAAGAGAGAGAAGGAGAAGATTGTTAGAAAACCGGAGATTCCTACTATGAGAAGAGCAAAGATACTGGAAATAGGGAGTTAGATAAGAAGGAGCATTAGGAGAGTTTAGTATCGAAAAGAGTGTGGTCAGAGCTCGTAAACGTCTCCGCTGGCGAATGGGCAGCCATTTCAGCTCGGACCTATACTGTGATATGTGGTCATACTTCTTCAGATTGAATACAAATCTAATACTGTGGTTGAGCAGTCTGTCGAGCTTGTCAAGCCGGTCTGAGTTAAGGTCGTAATAACACACGTCACCATAGTTAACCATAGGAAATATTAAAGTTTGCGCAAGCATTACCTTCGTCTTGAACGGTAGAAAGTTCCTCAGGCGGTTTAAGGAGCGCAAAGTCTAGGTAACTTTTTGGCTAACACTAGCAACCTGAGAATGCCAGCTGAGTGTAGAATCGAGATGTAGGCCAAGATTTTTGACGGTCGTGCTAAACGGTATGACCGTTCCGTCAAACACTATAGGGGGAAGAGAGGTAATCCCCACTTTACTTGTCAATCGCGGGCTACCAACAAGTATCGCCTGACATTTTGTGGGATTTACAGCTACACCAAACCTACGAGACCAGTCGTTAATTTCTTCCAAATCCCGATTAATTTTTACAACGGCGTCTGATAGTTCGTCCACCCTTGTATGGGTGTAAAGCTGAAGGTCATCGGCGTACAGATGATACGCACACTGAAGGTGGTGGGTGATAGAGTTAATAAATATTGAAAATAATAATGGAGAAAGTATACCGCCTTGTGGAACGCCAGCATCCAAATTACACCAATTTGATGTTGTGTCATCGATGCTGACGCTCTTGAAGATAAGAGGAGAACCATTCCTGTACTTTAGATGAAACCATAAGATGAGAAAGGATGGAAAGGAGTATGTTATGACTGACGACATTAAAGGCGTTTGAGAAGTCGATGAGTACTAAGACTGTGACTTTCGTATCCTCCATACCTTGTCTAATGTCACCAGTCACTTTCAGGAGAGCGGAAACAGTGCTGTGCCCAGGCCTGAAACCAGATTGTAGGGGACCAACGAGGTTATTTTGGTAAATGAATTTTGAAAATTGTTTATGAACACAGGCCTCGATTGCCTTGGATAGAAACGGAAGAATGGATATGGGTCGATAGTGGGAAGGCAAGGACGGATTAGAGATCTTAGGTAAAGGGCGCACATAAGTCTTATGCCACTGGGTAGGGAATTGGCCAGAGTCTAGGGAAAAGTTGATGATGTGGGTAATCGGAGAAATAACATAATTTATGATAGCGATAACCATCCGACGACTGATGCCGTCATGTCCTAGGGCTCCGGATTTGATGGAGAGGATAATCTTTTTGATTTCATCCACAGTAACAGGAGAGAAATGAAAAGGGTCAATACTAGGACGAGGTAGACCTGCAATGTTATTTACCGTCTGACAATTGGTTGCATGATCCATACTAGCAGTTGTGGTGAAATGACGATTTAAATCATCCAACAAAATTGCGTTCGGCAGAACAACACTACGCGTCTTGCCAACACCAAGGGTTCCAAGGAACTTCCAGATATCAGCGGGGGAGGACGAGGAGATGTTTTCAAAGATGTGTCGGCGTTTAGCGTTGCGTATCATCTGATTACATAAGTTTCTCGCAGACTTGTATAGACCCCAACTCTCCTCACATCGCTCTCGTTTAAATTTCCGAAAAGCCCGATTTCTACGTCGCATAGCAATACGAATCCCTCTGGTCAGCCATGGAGCAGGTGGTCGCTTAAGTTTAATTGGCTTGACTGGTGCATGAACGTCATAAAGTGAGAGGATAGCCTGGTTCAGGATGTCAACCTTCTCATTAACCGTGGGGACTGCTAACAAGTGATCCCAATTAATTTGGGATGCATCTCTGATTAACACTTCTCCATCCATACGACCAAAGCAACGCATGCGCAGTACTTTAGGGACTGGTTTAGGGGACCTTAGGATGTATGAAAGGAAAATAAAGTCGTGATGGGAAAAACCAGGAGCAGGAGCAGGCATTGACCGTGAGTGGATACAAGAGATGGGGTGGACGTGAGGATGAGGTTAAGCCAGGTGTCCTCGCCAGTCATGTTACAGTGCGTGGCTTGGAGTGGAAGGACATGTAGGCCAGCAGCCTTGACGATATGAAGGAGTTTACTGGAGCGGGGAGAATTACGGATGAGGTCTGTATTGAAATCGCCCATGATGACGTGATGCGCATACTCTGACCCAAACAACTCAAGAAGCAGTTCCAGATCCATAAAGTAATCCACAGCAGGAGGACAATATACCACACCAAGAAGAGTCTTAACCCCTTTGACATAAATTTCTAGGAAGAGGTACTCTGCTGAAGCACAAGAATTTGAAACGGAAGAAGCAAGGATTTTGTAGAAAAATTCACTACGCAGGTAGATAGCCACACCACCCCCCCCTCGCCCAATCCTGTCATTTCGGACAAGTGTAAAGCCAGAAAGAGGGTAGGTGGTAGAGAGAAGGTGAGGTTTGAGCCAACTCTCAGAAATCAGGACGGCGTGAACACCAGTGTCAGTGAATGCCTCCACTAAGTCACTGTAGTGACTGGGTACGCTTTGCGCATTTATGTGACAGATATTTAATAAGTGTTTTGTGTTGCTACAGTTTTTACGAACGAATTCACCCAGCGTGTCAGGCAAAGAGCAAAAACTAGCGTTGCTAGATACGTCCGAAGAGTCAGTAGCAGAATGAAAAGAATCATCATCAGATAACATAAAAATATTAAATTAGATAAATAAATATAATATAAATATGCAAATACTATTAATTCCTAGTTTGGCGAACTCTACACCACCCGCCAGCCGACCATTCACAATCACAACAATTAATAAAAATGTATCGATTGTAACAAAATAGAAAACGGAAATAAAATAATAATAATAATAGGAATTTACAAAGAAATCAAATACCAGTCAGTACCAATCCCTGCACAAATCACTGACAGTTTAGGATCAATTTGTCTCACAGACGTATAGTCCAACGGTAGGTAGTTGGACTGACATAACTTAACATATGGACACAACATTTATGATAGAAGTAACTTGTGGCTGTATGGCCTTACTTACAAATTAAAAAGATCACAAAAAAAAAATTGATTGACATGACATGTGACACTGTCATTACTGTCAGTGTCAGTTAGTAAAAGCTAAATTTTATGGTCTAAAGTTGGTGGCTCGAAAATAAATAGAAAGCTAAAAACAATATTGCATTGAAGGTATGGTAACACAACAGGATGTAATAAAGACAGAAACAGTAAGAATACAAAATATAACTACCCATACATATGAACCACCAAAACATCAACAATGAAAGTGCAAGTAAGTAAGTACCTACAAGGAAAGGTTTAGAGGCTAAACAAAGAAAATAAGAACAAAGAATCTTTAACATTGATAAATTGTAACAATTTACCTACGCAAACCTTTTTCAGGCTTGTTCCTGGTTGGCTTGGTGAATCACCCGACTTTTTGGGAAACTTGGACAGCACTGGGTTTAGCTCCTCCAATGAAGTGACTCTATGACGGTTTTCATCCGGCGACTTGACCATTATTACACCGTCCTGCGTCCAGCAAGCCCTCATTCCGAAATGAAGACGAGCCCTGCCGAATACAGCCTGTCTGGTCTTAGTCAAGAATTCCAGGACAGAGATCGTTGTTCCCTTTAAAGCGGACTTCGCTCTCCACGCTGCAGTATTGTGCTCCATGTTAAAAAACCTAACTAATATAGGTCTGGGATGCTCCGGCTTGGTAACTCCGAGTCGATGACAGACTTTAATGGAAGCTGAAGAAATGTCATTTAGGCCCAGCTTGCTATTAAGAATTTCCAATATGCGGGCTTTGGGATCTTCTTTGCTCTCTTCAACAAAGCCCGTGAAGATAAGGGCCTTACGTCGATTTCTAGTCTCCATTTCATCAACTGTTCTTGAACACTCGTTAATTTGTCTCCGAAGTAGACCCAGCATGGAAAACATGAGCTCTCGGAACGAGCGAAACTCCTCTGCAATTCTGCTCACAGTGTCCTTAGTAGGTCCCGCACCACGAATCTGAGTTTCAAGCTCGCCCAATTTTTTCATGAAGCACTCTTCAAGATCCTTCTGTGCTGATTGGATGACTGCCAGTTGAGCCATTGTGCAAGAAGATTGCTATTTCAAATTGTGTTATGTGCTTGTGAATGAGCTGGCAGGTGATGTTTTAGTTTAAGTGATTGTGCCACATAAACTTTCAATAATGTAAGTACTGGTTATTTACTAGTATTAAGGTGTATATTCACAAAAAAAATTATGGAATAAATTATTAAATTTAATAAAAGTAACATTGATGTTTAAAATCGCGTCTACACTTTTTTATCACCTACCGCCGAAAAAGTCCCTTCGTTCTTGACGTCCACCAATGTTGTAAGGATAAATGTAATATTATGCTGACACCTACCGAAACGACCGAATAATCCTAATTAACACAATCCAAATAATGTAATACAAGTATACGTTAGCCGCGTGTCCACCGATTTAACGATTTGACTAGTTAAAAATGCACCTGACAGATGACAATCCTTTTCTATGTGTGCAGATTGCGTGGCAAAAGGAATGAGCTCATACAACCTTAGAACACTAACCCTATAGGGATAATAGTCGTGTGTGTACGTATTTGATGTTGTTTTTTTCTTTCAGCTCTAAAACTAAGTGCCGAAGTGAAGCTTGTGGTTGCCGGTAAGTAACTTTTTCCTTCTAATAGTAATTTTACATTTTGTGGTAGTACAAATACTCGCCAAAAAAAACTGATTATTTCCTAGGATGACAAGCGAGGCTATTAAAATTAAAAAACCACGAAATTTCAAAAAAGCTCGTATTGTTTAAACCTGAACGCACCCGGTTAAATATAAAAATGATTGACTGTAGGCAAATAACTTCTAACTATGAGACGACCAACACCTCAGTCTTCCGGCGACCACGGACCCTGTACCTTTACAGAACCCTTGTTCGAAACGTCAAGAATATTTTTGATAAGCTAAGTGGTAGACACCTCAGTGGCCGAGTTGCTATAATTATTGAAACAAATTATGGTTACTTTTGTAAAATTTTCAAGTCAACGCTTCTATCCTCCGAAAAGTACCAGAGGTAAGGCAGTATACAAAAGCGCGCCCAGGGTTAAATTCCCAGGTCGGCCAATGTGTTGGAATTTTCGATGAATAGCCCGAGTTTGTGATTACCAACCGCATTTGGCAAGCGTGGTGTTATCACCACACTTGCCAAATGCGGCTTATGCCAATATCCGTAATAGTAGCGATCGCATGATTTCCTTGATTTCCTTTGCTTAGCAGTGGGACGTAGATAAGCTGATGATGATGATAAATAATTTATATAGTGTAAACTATTTTTCTTTAAGATATTGAAACATTAAACAAAATGAATACCTCAAGTTGAAATTTTTCTTCATTAAAATTATGGTTTCTGTTTTTTTTCAGGCATTCTTAAGAAGGTGAACGATGTTAAAGAAGTCTTCAAAAAAATTACTGACGCCTTAACTTGTGAGTAATCGAAGAAGAGAGAAAATCGCTTACGATATAACACAACTAGGCTTTCGCGCGATTCTGTACGCTTCCAAAATTTATTAAAATTCTGGACAACTGGTGTTCCGAAACTGTCTATGCTGGTAGTGTCTCATTAATAGAATACTACCGACCCATCTCTTAGCTTGGGTGTCGTAAGAGACGACTAACGGACCAAAGATTTGCACATACATCCAACAGATTGAGCGGCGATGGGCTCACCACCTGTCACGAAGAGCTAATGTGCAGTTATCATTTGGTGAAACATGAACTGTGGGGTCCATATTGGGTTGCATAAATTAAAAAGGCATATTTTAAGGCTGCATAACGTTTTTTGGCATTATCTTTGTTTCTTATAACGTTCATTCAGAATAAATCATTAGGCATACTTTCTTTTACTATAACTTCTTTTCTAGTAATGATATATCAGCATCAAATGTTTATGCATAAATAAATAAAAAATAAATAAATATTTCCTACAATCACACCAATTATCTAGCCCAAGAGAAGCTTCGAAGAAACTCGTTAAATGGTTACTAGACAACGGATAAACAAACTTTAAATACTTAAATACATACTTATTATACATAGAAAACACCTAGACCCGAAACAATTTAGAAAAACAATAATTTCTAAATTTACCCGACCGGGGATCGAACCCGGGACCCCAGAGATGGCGACACCATGAAAACCGGTGTACAAACCACTCGACCAAGGAGGTCATCAATTTTACAATAACGATTAGTAATCGTTATTGTAAAATGTTTTTACAATAACGATTACTAATCATAACATTAATTGTCAGTCATATAGAAAACCATAATGTTAACATTTATGGTTACCTATCTTAAGAGGCCTATTACATCTCGACTGTGATTTTTGCGTAAAATGGCCAATTTTGGCGCTATGGATTTCAGAAACTAAAATACATTAACAATTATGACTTATTGAATAGTGTAGAATAGCTATTGGAATAGTGCGTACCGGCCTCGCTTTTTGTAAATTTTGCTGAACTTTTTAATTAAAACCAAAATTGCAGAGAAAGATTTTCATAAAGTGCGCGAAGGCATTTTTTTGAGCTCATCGATTGATTTACTGCTCTAAACAAGTGCAATAAAAAAATTATAATGTTATCTCTTAAATAGTCGAATAGTGCTTAGCGGCCTCGGTATTTTTAGATATCATTGATTTTATATTGGAAAAAAATCTTATTCCGAACCAACAAACTTCGAAAACTGTGAATATCTCCTATCTACGATAATATTATTGAGCAAAATTTATACCAGTGTAATTGTTACTTCATGAAGAATAAAGATTTTATAATAAATGTATTATCCTATTTCGATAAAAACGATAAATACAACTGAAAAACTACTACAAAAATGCGATGCGCCGGCCGTCCGAATTCAACTAAAGGCTGGCGACTCTCTCAGAGAGAGATTTAAGAATATAAATATAATGACAGTTGCATCACAATACATATGAAAATTTAATTTATGTTCATAAAAATACTGGAATGTTTTCAAAAAACAGTGATATTCACAATGTAAACACTAGAAGTAAGAACAAATTAGCAGTACCTTATACTAGGCTCCATAATATAAATAATTCTTTTAGGGGTCTGTGTGTAAGATTTTACAACAAAGTACCAAATGATATTCAGAAATTAGATCTTAATAAATTTAAAATCAAAATCAAAGAAAAGCTTTATAAAAAAGCTTATTATAAAGTGTCAGATTACACAGAAGACAAAACAGCTTGGATCTGAAATGCTCCAAGCACTCCAACAGCTATTTCTAATTGTCTTTATTTAATGATACTACATTGTATGTATTGTAATTTTGTATTGCATAATTTTTTTTATTTTTAAATTCATATTTTGTATTGACCTGGTAACGACATACTCTTTTTTTTGTTTGTAAATGTCGTTGCTTTTGTGCGCTGCGGTTTCTTGCGCCCATTCTTTGCCACAGTTAAAAAATTATGTCCTGAATGGGTGGTAGGTTAAAAAAGATTTGGACGATTCAAAGTACTTATTAATTGAGTTTATTGAATAAATATATTTTGACTTGACTTGACTTGACTTGAACTTATGCTCACAGAATGGAGATTTGTAATATTATGCACAAATCTATTGTCCTATTTTGATAAAAACGATAAATACAACGGCAAAATTACTACAAAATGCGAAAATGGGCATTTTACGCAAAAATCACATTCGAGATGTAATAGGCCTCTTAATGAACAAATTTTTCTCTACAAAATTTATTAGACCGAAAATGTTTTGTAATTTTGGTTTTCCATAATTTTCTTTTTACTTAAAACACAATTGACAAAGTATTGAAATGCCTTTTTAATTAAAAAGAAATTTACAAAAATCTTTATGTTTTGAAATCTCACTCAACGTTTGGCCAAAGCTCTTAATGCTAGATGATTCATTTTCCAGAAACACGTTTCTAATATTATAAAAATACAACTTTTCAAATAATTGAAATCTATAAAATCATCAAACAACTTTTAATCGTAGCAACGTTTAAGCATGCAAGGAAGCACGCAGCATGCAAGTACGGAGCATGCAAACAATTATGCAGCATGCAAGCAAGCATGAAGCATGTTTTTTTTTCTATTATGACTCGTCACAGTGACTGCATCCTGCCTGATGGTAAGCAGCCGATGCAGTCCAAATAATGAGAGCGCTCCCCACCGTTGAATAAGCACGATAACGAGCGCATCCATTCATGACGGCCTGCATAAATGCCGTTTCTCGCCCCGCTTAAAAGACCCGGGACTGTAGGAGCTGGGAAACACATGCGCCGACAAAGAATTCCATAGCCGAATGGTCTCACAGAGGAACGACTTGCCAAATTTTATGGTACGAGTACTGATAGTCTGTGCAGTATGATGGTGGTTCCAAAGACCAGGACGTGTAGTCCGGGAGAGGAAAGGAGAGGGCGGAATAAGATCAAAAAGTTCTCCAGAAGACTCTCCGTAGTAATTCCGGTAGAAGACACTGAGAGAAGCAATGTCTCTACGCAGCTAGAGGTCCTCAAGGGAGGCTGTAACTTCAGCACTCCAATAATGCGTACCACTCGCCTTTGCAGTCTATCAAGTGCATCGAGAAGGTATTGAGCGGAGCTGTCCCATAGATGGGAACAATTCTCCATACTCGATCGCACCTGAGTTTTGTACAGCAAACAGCGCTGCTCGGGAGTGAAAAACCGCCTCACCTTATTGAGAATACCCAACTTCCGGGAGGCAGTTAAAATAGCACTCTTGATGTCCTTGCCAAGAATGCTGAGGTTCACCGAAATGGGTAACGGAGAGTTCTGAAAAGAGGGACGAGTAAGGAAGGGAGTTACCTTGGACGAGTAGAAGTAAGCGAGTAAGCATGAAGCGTGCAAGCAAGCTGCAGTATACAAGCAAACATGGAGCATGTAAGCAAGCAAACATGGAGCATGCAAGCAAGTATGCAACATTCAAGCCAGCAACAAAGCATGCAGCATGCAAGCAAGTATGCAGCAAGCTTACAGCAAGCATGCAGCATGGAACCAAGCATGCAGCATCATCCAAGCATGAAGCAGGCATGGTTTCTGTCACGGCTCCGTCGCTGCGGAACTCTGGCGGTCCCACGCGAGTTTATCATCGCAGATGGGTTTCGCTCACTATGGCCAGCAGAGCCGGCCAGCAAGCCTCTTCTAAGCATCTTTAGGTCTATAGTGGGGGCATCAAACACCGAATGCCAGTCAATGCCGCTAAGGTCAGACATAAAGCTATTAGTGTCAATATTGTTGAAGTTACGCTGCATGATCACTCGTGGTTTAGGTTTAGGACAACGGATCTTATAGGATAGAAAAAGAACGTCATGGTAGAAAAAGGCTTCAGCAGGAAGTTAACCATGAGAACACACGTAGTCAGTGGATGAAACAAACGCAAGATCCAACAAGGAGGGCTGGCAGCTAGGAAAGTGGTGAGTTGCAGCTAAAGGCAGAAGGTTAAGGTTAATAGAATCTACTAATGAGCAAATTTGGGTAGACCGTGAGTCCTGCTTAAGTAAGCAGGTGTTGAAGTCACCCATATTATTAGTCTGGTCAGCTGTTGGTAACAGTGTTTCTTATACAGATTTATAATTGGTGAAGTCTTCAATTGAAGGAATGAAATAGAAATGGAGGAACACTTTTGCGAAATGTTTGATAATACAATCAAATTAAATAAAAATAAAAATAGCCTTCGGAAAAGCCCCTGTCAATCATTAAATTTTAAAAATGTACAACATATGAACATTGTTCACCAGAACATCCAAGGAATGATGGGCAAAGATTTAGAGATTGAATTGTTCTTGTACTGTAAAAAAATTGATATTCTTTGCATAATCGAACACTGGCTTAGAGACCATCAGTTCATGTTCAATTTTAAGGATCATTTGGTAGGATGTTCGTTCAGTCACGGAAATGCTATACATGGTGGCTCCTTAATTATTGTTATAAAAAGTTCAAATTAAATGAACGCAAAGACTCAGTGAGCCTCCCGGTTGAGCGATCAATAGAAATAGCTTGTGTGGAGTTGGAGCAGTTTGTTGTATTAGGTGTATACAGACGTCCTTTAGCGTTGTATGATTTTTATGAAAAGTTATGGATAGGCATTACGTTAGGTCTGTAATGTACGTACAACTATAATTGTTTGTGGTGATTTTAATATAAATTTCTTAGAAAATTCCACGTTGTCAATTAAAATTAAAAACTTATTTCTATCATACAATTTGAATCATTTATTTTTGGAGCCGACAAGAATAACTGCCACTTCGGCCACCCAATAACATATATTTTGGTCAGCTTTTCACACCAGCATAAGCAAGTGATGAAAAAAAATATCACTGTCGTGCCAAAAACCGCAGCTCAGCTGGAATGCTTTAAAAGCAATCTAGATACAAAATGAAATAATTTAGAATACAATGACAACCCTAATGTATTTTATAATTATTTCTTTAACACATAATGGTTAAGAATTTCATAAATCTTTTATTTCAAAAAAGATCTCGGTTAGTGGTACTGTAACTTTTAATGAGTAGGCTATAATAGGTATTCACAAAAGTAGGAAACGCTTTTATGAACTTTATGGTGAACGCAACTTTAACAAGAGTGACGATTTTAAATTATATGTTAAAAAATATTCAAAGTTATTCAAAAGTGTATGTCGATTAGCCAAGGCAATTTATCTGAGTTCTAAGATTAAGAATAGTAATAACAAAATAAAAATGACATGGAGTATTATAAATAGTGAAACAGGAAATATCAAAAGTCGTAAAAATGAGTACAATTTGAATTGTAAGAATAACCTTGAATTCTTATGCAGATGTTGCTGCAGCATTTGAGAGGTTTTTTACTGACATTCCAGTTTCAACTACAAAAGCTTTGATTTCCTCCCCCACTGTAGCCGAATCTGTTATTCAATAGAATGTTAAAGTTTGTGAAAGTAATTTTAGTGTTAAAAAAATTTGCACTGCAGATATATTAAAGACATTAAACACTCTTAATAAAAAGAAGACCGCTGATCTGTGGGGTAATTCCGTAGACGTCGCTAAATCAGTAATTATGACAATAGTTCCAGTTTGAGCTTGCATATTTAATGAATGCATTTAACTGTTGTGTTTTTCCTGACCTAATGAAACTTAGTAAAATAATTCCATTATTTAAATCAGGTAGCACTTCTGACCCTTCTAATTTTAGACCTATTTCTGTGCTACCCACATTTAGTAAAATTTTTGAAAAGTTGATGACCTAGACCAAATTCAAATTCATTTTTAAAGAAATAAACTTTTACAGTCTTAACAGTATGGTTTTACCAGGAGTCGCTCGATAACTGACGCCGGTGTTAAGCTTTTATTTCAAATATTTGATGCCTGGGAGGATTCACAGGATGCCCTAGGTGTATTATGTGATTTATCTAAGGCTTTCTGTTGTGATTTATCTAAGGATATATTTATTAAATAAGCTCAATTAATATGTACTTTGAATCGTCCAAATCTTTTTGAACCTACTACCCATTCAAGACTTCCTTTTTTAACTGTGGCAAAGAACAGGCGCAATAAACTGTTAAAAGGGTGTTTACAAAGGAGAAGTAATACTGTAGGCGAGTAGTATTACTTTATAGTTATGCAATGTGCATAAAAATATTATATATTATGCATTTTACTATTTTTAATTTTTAATATAAACAATGTAAAAAGATAATCAGATAAGGAAGAAGCAGAAAGATAGTCTGATCTGCCATTCGCGTCCACACTAATGACACCGTCATTGTAACTTGCTTGTAACATATAATAAATATATAATAAATATAGATAAATTATTGAAATAAATAATCAAAATAAAATAAAATACTAAATTTTTCAGTTAAAAAAAATAAGTTATTAGGTATACCACCGACCAGCAGTATAGAAAGGAAACGCCATTATAACACCAGAACAAAACAAGAACATAACATGTAAAAAAGTGAATAAAAAAACAAAAAAGACTGAAAGCAATACACATACTTTGACAAATTTTGCAGTATCAAATTAACAAAAAAAATCATAACAAGTAATACTATTACGCTAGAATCGAATTGACTATTCAAATTCAAAGTCAAAATATATTTATTAAATAAGCTCAATTAATAAGAACTTTGAATCGTCCAAATCTTTTTGAACCCCATTGACCCATTCAGGACTTCATTTTTTAACTGTGGCAAAGAACAGGCGCAATAAACTGTTAAAAGGGTGTTTACAAAGGAGAAGTAATACTGCAGGCGAGTAGTATTACTTTATAGTTATGCAATGTGCATAAAAATATTATATATTATGCATTTTACTATGTTTAATTTTTAATATAAACAAAGCTCAAAAATTTCGTTGTTGATTTAGCAACTACCCCACAAATGTAAGCCACCGTATCGTTCACCACTCGAAAGGCTACAGATCACCAAAACACACCTATGTGTCCCCAAGTAAAGGAAAGGCCTAGAATTATAATAGGAACCTAACTTAAATCTATACTGTATAAACGCCGTATAAACCGCGCTCTGCTACCTTAAAATGTGTCCGTAGTGACGTGTAGCTATTAATAATAATAAACTTAATAATGAGCTATAATGCTGTGGTCTAACCGGCCTAGCATGCGCAACACGACAACCCATCTCGACCCGTTTTCTCGTGTTTTGTTCATTTATCTCTAATGTCTATCGACGCATGGATGCGCTTAGAACTCTAAATAATATGTCAAAAATAGACTTAATAGTAGTTTTTGCTTCATCTGTCGTATTTTGGTCTAAAAACCTTAACATAACACTTAAAACGACTTGTTGTCTCTCGTCCGCGACATATCTCGTGTTTGGCATGCTAGGCCCACTGGACACGGGTACTGCAACACCCAGTTTTCTTCCAAGAGGTACCTCCCTTCTTTCTTGCACCCTTCGTTCTTGACGTCCACCAATGTTGTAAGGATAAATGTAATATTATGCTGACACCTACCGAAACGACCGAATAATCCTAATTAACACAATCCAAATAATGTAATACAAGTATACGTAAGCCGCGTGTCCACCGATTTAACGATTTGACTAGTTAAAAATGCACCTGACAGATGACAATCCTTTTCTATTTGTGCAGATTGCGTGGCAAAAGGAATGAGCTCATACAACCTTAGAACACTAACCCTATAGGGATAATAGTCGTGTGTGTACGTATTTGATGTTGTTTTTTTTTCTTTCAGCTCTAAAACTAAGTGCCGAAGTGAAGCTTGTGGTTGCCGGTAAGTAACTTTTTCCTTCTAATAGTAATTTTACATTTTGTGGTAGTACAAATACTCGCCAAAAAAAACTGATTATTTCCTAGGATGACAAGCGAGGCTATTGAAATTAAAAAACATCGAAATTTCAAAAAAGCTCGTATTGTTTAAACCTGAACGCACCCGGTTAAATATAAAAATGATTGACTGTAGGCAAATAACTTCTAACTATGAGACGACCAACACCTCAGTCTTCCGGCGACCACGGACCCTGTACCTTTACAGAACCCTTGTTCGAAACGTCAGGAATATTTTTGCTAAGCTAAGTGGTAGACACCTCAGTGGCCGAGTTGCTATAATTATTGAAACAAATTATGGTTACTTTTGTAAAATTTTCAAGTCAACGCTTCTATCCGCCGAAGAGTACCAGAGGTAAGGCAGTATACAAAAGCGCGCCCAGGGTTAAATTCCCAGGTCGGCCAATGTGTTGGAATTTTCGATGGATAGCCCGAGTTTGTGATCACCAACCGCATTTCGCAAGCGTGGTGTTATCACCACATTTGACAAAAAATGCGGCTTATGCCAATATCCGTAATAGTAGCGATCGCATGATTTCCTTGATTTCCTTTGCTTAGCAGTGGGACGTAAATAAGCTGATGATGATGATAAATAATTTATATAGTGTAAACTATTTTTCTTTAAGATATTAAAACATTTAACAAAATGAATACCTCAAGTTGGAATTTTTTTTTAATAATATTATGTTTTCTATTTTTTTCAGGTATTCTTAAGAAGGTGAACGATGTTAAAGAAGCCTTCAAAAAAATTACTGACGCCTTAACTTGTGAGTAATCGAAGAAGAGAGAAAATCGCTTACGATATAACACAACTAGGCTTTCGCGCGATTCTGTACGCTTCCAAAATTTATTAAAATTCTGGACAACTGGTGTTCTGAAACTGTCTATGCTGGTAGTGTCTCATTAATAGAATACTACCGACCCATCTCTTAGCTTGGGTGTCGTAAGAGACGACTAACGGACCAAAGACTTGCACATACATCCAACAGATTGAGCGGCGATGGGCTCACCACCTGTCACGATGAGCTAATGTGCAGTTATCATTTGGTGAAACATGAACTGTGGGGTCCATATTGGGTTGCATAAATTAAAAAGGCATATTTTAAGGCTGCATAACGTTTTTTGGCATTATCTTTGTTTCGTATAACGTTCATTCAGAATAAATCATTAGGCATACTTTCTTTCCCTATAACTTCTTTTCTAGTAATGATATATCAGCATCAAATGTTTATGCATAAATGTTTTTACAATAACGATTACTAATCATAACATTAATTGTCTGTCATATAGAAAACTATAATGTTAACATTTAGGGTTACCTATCTAAAATAAGAAATTTTTCTCTAAGAAATTTTTCTTGACCGAAAATGTTTTGTAATTTTGGTTTTCCATAATTTTCTTTTTACTTAAATAACAATTGACAAAGTATTGAAATGCCTTTTTAATTTTTTTTTAATTAAAAAGACATTTACAAAAATCTTTATGTTTTGAAATCCCACTCAACGTTTGGCCAAAGCTATTAATGCTAGATGATTCATTTTCCAGAAACACGTTTCTAATATTATAAAAATACAACTTTTCAAATAATTGAAATCTATAAAATCATCAAACAACTTTTAATCGTAGCAACGTTTAAGCATGCAAGGAAGCACGCAGCATGCAAGCAATTACGCAGCATGCAAACAATTATGCAGCATGCAAGCAAGCATGCAGCATACAAGCAAGCATGAAGCATGTTTTTTTTTTCTATTATGACTCGTCACAGTGACTGCATCCTGCCTGATGGTAAGCAGCCGATGCAGTCCAAATATTGAGAGCGCTCCCCACCGTGGAATAAGCACGATAACGAGCGCATCCATTCATGACGGCATGCATAAATGCCGTTTCTCGCCCCGCTTAAACGACCCGGGACTGTAGGAGCTGGGAAACACATGCGCCTACAAAGAATTCCAAAGCCGAATGGTCTAACAGAGGAACGACTTGCCAATTTTTTTGGTACGAGTACTGATAGTCTGTATAGTTTGATGGTGGTTCCTAAGACTAGCACGTATAGTCCGGGAGAGGAAAGGAGAGGGCGGAATAAGATCAAAAAGTTCTCTAGAACACTATCCGTAGTAATTCCGGTAGAAGACACTGAGAGAAGCAATGTCTCTACGCAGCTAGAGGTCCTTAAGGGAGGCTGTAACTCAGCACTCCAATAAAGCGTACCGCTCGCCTTTGCAGTCTTTAAAGTGCATCGAGGAGGTATTTAGCGGAGCCGTCCCATAGATGGGAACAATTCTCCATACTCCATCGCACCTGAGTTTTGTACAGCAAACAGCGCTGCTCGGGAGTAAAAAACCGCCTCACCTTATTGAGAA
Source organism: Scoparia ambigualis (assembly GCA_963921215.1). Classification (NCBI taxonomy): domain Eukaryota; kingdom Metazoa; phylum Arthropoda; class Insecta; order Lepidoptera; family Crambidae; genus Scoparia; species Scoparia ambigualis. The sequence continues at coordinate 17,650,870 of OY992525.1, read as the reverse complement.
TACCCAACTTCCTGGAGGCAGTTAAAATAGCACTTGCGATGTAGCATTTCGGATTCAGTTCCTGGCCGATGTCCATGCCAAGAATGCTGAGGTTCACCGAAATGGATAATGGAGAGTTCTGAAAAGAGGGAGGAGTAAGGAAGAGAGTTACCTTGGACAAGAAGAAGTAAGCAAGCAAGCATGGAGCGTGCAAGCAAGCTGCAGTATGCAAGCAAACATGGAGCATGTAAGCAAGCAAGCATGGAGCATGCAAGCAAGTATGCAACATTCAAGCAAGCAACCAAGCATGCAGCATGCAAGCAAGCATGCAGCAAGCGTACAGCAAGCATGCAGCATGGAACCAAGCATGCAGCATCATCCAAGCATGTAGCAGGCATGGTTTCTATCACGGCTCCGTCGCTGCGAGACTCTGGCGGTCCCACGCGAGCTTATCCTCGCAGATGGGTTTCGCTCACTACCGCAGCTTCGGCTTGCTAGCCAGGCCAGAAAATTACACTTTAGCGTAGGACAGACAAGATTACGTAAGTCGGTTTTGCCGCGATTCGTTTCTTTCACTGACTTTTGTAGCACAACCGAAAACACAAAGTATTAACTTTTCAAAACTTTTTACTTCATTTACGTAATAATTGAATATAATGAAAAACAAAAAAAAAGGAAAATCTAAGTATGATATTTTAGAGAAAAAGTTACTTCGTATTTTAATACAACGCTACCCTTCGCGATTGTCATAAATTTGTAACCTGTCACGTGACCTACAGGAGTAAGGCAGCTAGTATTTCTGTTGTCTAATAAAAAAAAATAACCTCGAAATTGATGAAAATTCAATAACGACGGATAGCAATTATGTTATTAACATTTATGCTGATTAAAGTTATGATAAAGACTATTATTATAGTAAGTTAAAATTATGACGATGAAACCATTGTGGGTTTTTTATCATGGTTTATGCGAAAAAACTTTATGCTTGTAACTGTTTTGCCAAACTACATTATGACGAAAGAGATTATGCAACCGAAAGGGCTCCCGGACTGTGGCAGTGGACACCTTTTGCAGTTCTCATTGTCTGGTTACTGACAAACCCTTCAGGGATAATATATAGTATTCTATATAATAGTCTTGAATATCGTATGTATGCATATTTCACCATCAAGGTCCATTACATCGTTGGCATGGGGGACTTCAACGCTAAAGTGGTAGTAAAGAATCGCGACGAATCAGTAAAAGATAGTCTTCTAGATATTAATACATAGAATCATAAAACCTCAAACAAGTGGGACTTCTTATTTTATTTTATTTTGTTTGGGGAACTTACAGCATCATTTACAAAAAGAACGAAATAAAATATAGTAACTTACAAGCTAATAACAAACTACTGCATCTAGAAGTAAAATACAAATGATAAACATAGGTAAACGAACAAAATGTTTTGCTTCCTTAAGTAGTTAAAGTAGTTTTTACCTGTCCAACGCTAGTACAAAAGAGATAAAAGCGGCTATCTGAACTAAGATAGATAGATAGATAGATGAACACTTTATTGCACATACACAAGGAATACACATGTTCCATAATCTTAGAGCTAGTATGGACAAAGGCGGTCTTATCGCTGTAAGCGATCTCTTCCAGACATCTTTTGGAACTTAGAGGGAGTGTGCAAGTACTAATTAACAAATTAGTAAACAATTGATTAATAAACATACATTCTTATATAATCACACTACACTTACACATACTTATACATAATATAAAATAATATGTATATTATACATATTCAAATAAAATAAATAATTAAAAAAATACTAAAACCTATTCATGATACGAGCAGACTTGACATGATACAAACACCTTGCTAAAAGGTGTTTATGAAGTCTAGATTTAAACAAGGACAAGGTTTTGGAGTGACGGATTTCGGGTGGTAAGTTGTACAAAGGAATGTATCCTGGACAGCAAAACAATCCTTATAGTATCCTGACCGTCTAAAAGGAGCCTTTGGCACGTTACCCGATTTGGACCAAAGACCACAATTGTGTTCCTCCTCGAGGAACCGAAAACATCCTTTAAGGTAGGAAGTAGTACGAGGATCCTACAGCAGGTTAAAAACAAGAATGAGGATGTTCGTCACGGCGCAACCTTTACGGTAGAAATTCAAGCCTTTAGACACATGGTCGAACTTACGCAATCCGTAGATAAATCTGATGCATAAATTTTGAAGTCGTTGCAGCTTATTAAGCAGGTCTTCATTCAAATCCACTAGGCAGACATCGGCATAATATAAGATCGGTGGGAGTGATTGTGCAAGCTCGACCTTGGTCTTCACAGGAAGCAAGTTCATCCACCTCCTAAGTGACCCAGAGGCAGCGAACACTTTTCGACTCATCTCAGACACTTTAGGAGACCAGAAAAGAGTGCAGTCGAAGAGAACAACAAGGATTTTTAATGAGTTTATTATTTATTTAATGATAATGGCCTGCTATTTGTTGGGGTTGACCGGTAAGCCATGGGTTCGACTCCATTCATGAATAGTGACAAGCTCATCATTGAGGTCGGCGATCATGCTCGCAATCGCAATATCATCGACGGACGATTGCGAATAGATTTGCAGGTCGTCGGCATACAAGTGGAATTTACATGAGAGGATTAGAGTTCGAAAATTAATAAATATCGAAAAACGGAAAGGAGAAAGGACACCGCCTTGGGGTACACCGGCTGTGACATCGCTGGCACATGACAGTTTGTCACTAGCACGCACACACTGCCGCCGCCTAAAAAGGTAGCAACGAAACCACCCCAGTGCCGAGTCTGATACCAGGAGATACTCAAGCATTGCCAAAAGAATATCAAAGTCAACAGTATTAAAACTCATTTGAAAAGTCCAAAAGAACAAGTGCTGTCAACCGTTGATTCGACATTCCCAAAAAAATGTCATCGGATACTTTAGTCAGTGCGGTAGACGTATTATGACCCGGGCGGAAGCCGGATTGGAGAGGCTAAGGAAATTATGTGAATTAACAAAGGCACTGATTTGGTGAAGGACAAGACGCTCAAGTATTTTAGAAAGGAAGGGAAGAATTGAAATGGGTCTAAAATGAGACGGTAAGGAAGGGTTTGAAATTTTAGGGATAGGTACGACCACTGCCTGGTACCAGCAGTTAGGAAAACTGCCAGTGTTGAACTACAAGTTGAAAACGTGACAAAGGAAAGGTACAAGAATTTCAAATCCCAACAGAAGCATCCTTCCGCTAAACCCATTAATGCCTTCAGCATTGGATTTGACTGTATGGATATTGACAGATATTGGAGAATGCAGGATACTGTGGGTTAGGGTAGGAAGACAGTGCTAGAAGTGTCTCTTGTTTCAAATTATGTGGAATGGAGGAAGAAGCTAAAAAGAGACGGTTCAAGGAGGCGATGTCAAGGTTATTAGGAAGAGAAGACTTAGAATTACCAATACCTAGACAATTTAGGATAGACCGTATTTTAGCAGGATCACCATTTGCAACAGAAGAATGTATGTGATGACGCTGCGCATCCCTACACAGTCTACTACACCGACTTCGCAGCGCTTTATATTTGCACTCATTTATATCCGACGGATCCTTCTTGTATCGTGCCTTAGCAGCATTGCGCCTGGACATAATGAGTTTAATGTCAGTAGTGAGCCAGGGATCGAGGAGATGTTTGAGCCGGACTGGACGAAGTGGAGCATGGATATCAAATATCTGAATCAGATTGGAGTTAAAGATTTGCATCTTTTGGTCTATAGTGGGGGCATCAAACACCGCATGCCAGTCAATGCCGCTAAGATCAGACATAAAGCTATTAGTGTCAATATTGTCGAAGTTACGCTGCATGATCACTCGTGGTTTAGGTTTAGGACAACGGATCTTATAGGATAGAAAAAGAACGTCATGGTAGAAAAAGGCTTCAGCAGGAAGTTAGCCATGAGAACACACGTAGTCAGTGGATGAAACAAACGCAAGATCTAACAAGGAGGGCTGGCAGCCAGGAAAGTGGTGAGTTGCAGCTATAGGCAGAAGGTTAAGATTAATAGAATCTAGTAATGAGCAAATATGGGTAGACCGTGAGTCCTGCTTAAGTAAGCAGGTGTTGAAGTCACCCATAATATTAGTCTGGTCAGCTGTTGGTAACAGTGTTTCTTATACAGATTAATATATGGTGAAGTATTCAATTGAAGGAATGAAATGGAAATGGAGGAACACTTTTGCGAAATGTTTGATAATACAATAAAATTAAATAAATATAAAAATAGCCTTCGGAAAAGCCCCTGTCAATCTTTAAAATTTAAAAATGTACAACATATGAACATTGTTCACCAGAACATCCAAGGAATGATGGGAAAAGATTTAGAGATTGAATTGTTCTTGAACTGCAAAAAAATTGATATTCTTTGCATAACCGAACACTGGCTCAGAGACCATCAGTTCATGTTCAATTTTAAGGATCATTTGGTAGGATGTTCGTTTAGTCGCGGAAATGCTATACATGGTAGCTCCTTAATTATTGTCATAAAAAGTTTAAATTAAATGAACGCAAAGACTCAGTGAGCCTCTCGGTTGAGCGATCAATAGAAATAGCTTGTGTGGAGTTGGAGCAGTTTGTTGTATTAGGTGTATACAGACGTCCTTTACCGTTGTATGATTTTTTTGAAAAGTTATGGATAGGCATTACGTTAGGTCTGTAATGTACGTAAAACTATAATTGTTAGCGGTGATTTTAATATAAATTTCTTAGAAAATTCCACGTTGTCAATTAAAATTAAAAACTTATTTCTATCATACAATTTGAATCATTTATTTTTGGAGCCGACAAGAATAACTGCCACTTCGGCCACCCAATAACATATATTTTGGTCAGCTTTTCACACCAGCGTAAGCAGGTGATGAAAAAAAATATCACTGTTGTGCCAAAAACCGCAGCTCAGCTGGAACGCTTTAAAAGCAATCTAGACACAAAATTAAATAATTTAGAATACAATGACAACCCTAATGTATTTAACAATTATTTCTTTAACACATATTGGTTAAGAATTTCATAAATCTTTTATTTCATAAAAGATCTCGGTTAGTGGTACTGTAACTTTTAATGAGTAGGCTATAATAGGTATTCACAAAAGTAGGAAACGCTTTTATGAACTTTATGGTGAACGCAACTTTAACAAGAGTGACGATTTTAAATTATATGTTAAAAAATATTCAAAGTTATTCAAAAGTGTATGTCGATTAGCCAAGGCAATTTATCTGAGTTCTAAGATTAAGAATAGTAATAACAAAATAAAAATGACATGGAGTATTATAAATAGTGAAACAGGAAATATCAAAAGTCGTAAAAATGAGTACAATTTGAATTGTAAGAATAACCTTGAATTCTTATGCAGATGTTGCTGCAGCATTTGAGAGGTTTTTTACTGACATTCCAGTTTCAACTACAAAAGCTTTGATTTCCTCCCCCACTGTAGCCGAATCTGTTATTCAATAGAATGTTAAAGTTTGTGAAAGTAATTTTAGTGTTAAAAAAATTTGCACTGCAGATATATTAAAGACATTAAACACTCTTAATAAAAAGAAGACCGCTGATCTGTGGGGTAATTCCGTAGACGTCGCTAAATCAGTAATTATGACAATAGTTCCAGTTTGAGCTTGCATATTTAATGAATGCATTTAACTGTTGTGTTTTTCCTGACCTAATGAAACATAGTAAAATAATTCCATTATTTAAATCAGGTAGCACTTCTGACCCTACTAATTTTAGACCTATTTCTGTGCTACCCACATTTAGTAAAATTTTTGAAAAGTTGATGACTTAGACCAAATTCAAATTCATTTTTAAAGAGATAAACTTTTACAGTCTTAACAGTATGGCTTTACCAGGAGTCGCTCGACGACTGACGCCGGTGTTGAGCTTTTATTTCAAATATTTGATGCCTGGGAGGATTCACAGGATGCCCTAGGTGTATTTTGTGATTTATCTAAGGCTTTCAATTATGTTTTACATGAAACATTGGTCAGGAAGCTTAACGACTATAGAATTAGAGATACTTCTTTGAGTCTTCTAATCTCATACTTAAGTAACAGGATTCAGAAAGGTCGACATTAACGGTAAAAAATCCCCGGGATCAGTGGTTACAATAGGAGTTCCGCAGGGTTCAATACTTGGTCCATTCTTGTTTTTAGTTTATACTAATGACTTACCTTATTTTTTAAAAAACAGTCATGAGATAGTTTTGTTTGCTGATGATTCTTGACTTGACTTTTATTTATTTATTTATTCCTTAACAAATACATTTGTGTTGGAAATACATACATGCAAATCGACAATATAATAACAATAATAGAAATTGTAACTTTAAGTAGATCAAATTAAAACATACTTAATAAAAAGTTTACAAAATAATAATACAAATAATCATTAAAAAAATAACAATAACTTAGCATGTCAGTTGGTAGTACAAAATAATAAAAATGTCAATAATTATTTAAATCTTGAAATCAATTAGTTATGTGCAATAAAATCTTGTATGTCATAAAAGCATTTTTCTAACAAGAAGCATTTTAGTTTCCTTTTAAACAAATTTTAACCGCCTCTGTGGTCTAGTGGCTAAGCTACCTGTTTCAGACCCAGAGGTCCCGGGTTCGATTCCCAGCGGGGGGTACATCTTTGTGTGCTCGGTCTGGTTGGTGGTAGGGCTGTTAAGTCCGCCTGGCTAGCTACCACCATCTTATCTAAGTCTGTCGCCATAACAACGATGTTTATAGCATTGTTGTGTTCCGGCAGTTTGAGATAAGATAGCCGTTCCTCAGTGGTTGAGGATTCCGGGTGACGCGCGCTTCCACCTTCGGCTTTATCGTCACTTACTATCAAGTGAGATGAAGGCCAAGCGCTTACCCGTTGCCAATAAAAAAAAAATAAAAAAAAATTACATCGCTTATTGACTTTAATTGAGTGGGAAGACAATTAAATAGCTTAACTGACTGATGTCTGTCACTGTGCGCAACTATTCTAAATTTTGGAGTTATAGTCAAAGGAATATCTTTCCTCCGTGTAAGTAACCTGTTATCTCGTTCTTCAGCACTCTTATACCTGTGAGGCCACTTTATGAGTCGGAAAGCAACACCAAAATGTAAAGACTCGGTACTGTTAATATGTTTAGCTTGCGGAAGTGTTCTTTACATGATTCCCACTGAGGAATGCGCATTATGGTTCTAATAGCCCTCTTTTGCAGTACAAATGCCTTTTTAATATTGTAATCATAACTGTTTCCCCAGAACATAATACTATATCTAAAGTGTGACTCGACCAAAGCAAAATAAACGGACCGCAATTGTTCCAGAGTAACTTCATCACGAAGACTTCTGAGAGCATAACATGCTGAGCTGATGTTACTTTCAATTTTATTCAGTTCATGTTTCCAATTAAAATGGAAATCAATGTGAATACCTAAAAATTTGGTAGATTCTACTAGTTCTATTTTCACATTATTTAGAGTGACATTCAAACTTTCTTTAGATTTTGCTGTAAGTCTAAGGGTGGATTCGACCAAACTGGAATAAGGTCTTATACCTAGATTAAACGCCAAATTTGTATAGACTAATCTCGGAGTAAGTCTTATTCCAGTTTGGCCGAATCCACCCTAAACAGTATTACATTTGTTTTGCTAGGGTTAAGAATTAGATTATTAGTAGTAAACCATTTGTGAAAAAGAGAAAGTGCCCTATTGGTTTTAATTGTTAGCTCTTCAGAACTGCGAGCCCTAATTACCGCATTCGTGTCATCCGCAAAAATAGTTATTTTAATGTCATCAATATTCTTAATCATAAATTCGTTAAGGTCATTAATATAAAGAATAAACAATATGGGTCCTAAAATAGAACCTTGAGGCACACCTTTTTTTATTTTAACTAGTTTAGATTTATATACAATTTCTCTATCATTTTCTTCACTTTTAATTTCAACAGACTGATATCTATTTTCTAAGTATGATTTAAAAAGTTCTAGATTCTTATCTCTTATACCATAGTGAAAAATTTTCTCAAAAAGTATTTTATGATCAACCAAATCAAAAGCCGTACTTAAATCCAAAAACACCCCCGAATTTTTTTTTTATTATTTAAATTAACTATTATGTCATCTATGAGTAAATTTACGACTTAACGGGTTCTAAATTTCTTTGATAACCAAATTGTCTTTTACTAAAATATTATTGGAATCGAGATGTTTTATAAGTCGTATCTTGATCAAATTTTCAAATATCTTAGACAAGACAGGCAACAATGATATCGGTCTATAATTCCTTGGGTCTGTTTTAACTCCTTTTTTGAAGACTGGTATTATTTTAGCAACTTTAAGTTGATCTGGAAATACTGCAGTATCGCAACAGGCGTTGAAAAATGCTGACAGAGGCTCCGCAAGAATGTCAATATTTTCCTAAATTACCGAAATTGGCATCTCATCATAGCCACAAGACTTTTTATAAACCATTTTGCTTACAATTTTGAAATTTTCTGATGGACATATACGCTTCCATTGCATATTATTGTTAGTAAGAAAGGTGTTATCTTTTATGAGTGATACAGCAGGATCTTTTCGAGTATCACCCGAATAACCACTATGAAATGTTGAAGAAAACACTTCAACTATTTCTTCATGTTTGACTACAGTTCTATTATTAAGTTTAAGCACTAATTTATTGTTATTATGATTGACCTTTTTATTTCTATGTTTATTTACTACATCCCATATTGCCTTTGTCAAATTTTGAGCTTGTTGAATCTTGGCCTGTATTGTTAACCTTTTAGCATGTTTCACTACTCGCCGATATATTTGTATATATTTATTTTTATATGATATTAAAGTTGGGTCACATGTAGACTTATGAGATGATATTAAAAAGCGTTTCATTTTGCTTGTGATTCTGATACCTTTTGTCATCCACATAATATTCGTTTCATTATATCTTTTTAATTTACGAGATATTTTTCTAAAACTTTTGTTAAAAACATATTTATTCTTTTTAAGAATGTGTTAATTCCATCTCTAAACAACTCACTGCCAACAATATTTTGTCTAAAATAATTATTGTTATGGCTATTCATTAATCTCTGTTCCTTTATTATAAAACTATTTTTCTTTTGTTTAGCATCCTCTGGTAATCGTATTGAACATAAAAGCCCCGCGTGTCCATCTGCTAAGCCATTATGATCTATCTCAGTTGAAACTATATATATTCAAAGTGAAACAAAGACACCCAAATTATGACGATGTGAATAATGCGGTCTCACAGATTGTTCAATGGTTTAGTGTAAATAACTTACTATTATACAAGGAAAAACCAAATGTGTAAGATTTGTATTACCTAATGTTAACGAGGTATCAAATAGTGTACAAATTAAAGATAAGAATGTAAATCCTGTGGACACCACTGTGTCTCTAGGCATCACGTTGGATGCCAAGCTTCAGTGGGGCCCCCATATAGCTAAATTGTCGAATAGACTTAGCTCTGCGGCTTATGCAGTAATGAAAATAAAATAAAATACTAAATTTTTTAGTTAAAAAAAATAAGTAATTAGGTATACACCCGACCATCAGTACAGAAAAGAGACGCCATTATAACACCAGAACAAAACAAGAACTTAACAAGTAAAAAAGTGAATAAAAAAACAAAAAAGACTGAAAACAATACATATACTTTGACTAATTTTGCAGTATCAAATTAACAAAAAAAATCATAACAAGTAATACTATTACGCTAGAATCGAATTGAATATTCAAATTCAAAGTCTAAATATATTTATTACATAAGCTCAATTAATAAGTACCTACTTTGAATCGTCCAAATCTTTTTGAACCTACTACCCATTCAGGACTTAATTTTTAACTGTGTCAAAGAACAGGCGCAAGATACTGTTAAAGGGGTGTTTACAAAAAATAAGTAATACTGCAGGCGAGTAGTATTCCTTTATAGTTATGCAATGTGCATAAAAATATTATAAATTATGCATTTTACTATGTTTAATTTTAAATATAAACAAAGCTCAAAAATTTCGTTGTTGATTTAGCAACTACCCCCCAAAAAAAAGAAAAAGCTAGGCTTTTAAACGGATAAGACGTTTGGTTTATGATCGTCGCTAAGCAACTTTTGCAATGCCGAGTCACGAGATGGGTGACCAAATTAAAACATTTTCGAGCTCCTCTGTGCTTCGAAAGGCATGTTAAGCCGTTGGTCCCGGTTGTTGTCGTAAGATAGCAGTCGTTAAAACCCATCAACCCGCATTGGGCCAGCGTGGTGAGTTATGGCCTAATATCCCCACGTGTTATGCTACGTGGGAGGCCTGTGCCCAGCAGTGGGACGTTTATAGGCTGATGTTATGTGCGAAGGTAGTGCGAAGCAATTTGTGTCTATTACGTTATTTATTTTTTGGTAGGTAAGTACCTTAAACTGAATTTTGCTAAAGAGCTCCGGACAACCCAGTTTATTTTGAGCAATTTTTAAAAGAAAGCGGATGTCAGCAATATTTCTGCGTAAGTAAAGTGGTATACTACTGACCTCCCTTCCGTTGGGGTCGTGAAGCCGATTAAGAAGCATCCGTATAAACTCCCGATGAGTCTGTCTTTGTACACTCTAACAGCCGACATTCCATTTCTAAGAAATTAACTAAGATAGTAAAAGCGGATATGACATCTGACTCTCCGACACTTTTCTGTTTGAACCAAGTCCTAATGGTAGTGCATAATTTAGCAAGCACTACATGTAAGAGCATACCAATCGGAAACAGAAAAACCATGCCGTTCCGAAAAATTTACTGGCATTATTAATGGGTTCAGAAATTGAGATGTTAAAGAGTTGAGCCGTTGTAATATAAAGGGTAACTTCATTATTTGTTTATCATGAACATCCGCTAAAAGTCTACTATTGTTGTAAGTACCTATTCATAAGAAGTTCTCTAGCCGTACGGTACCCTTCATCAGAAATCCGATCAAGCTGCACCAGACCACGAGCCTCCCCCGATAAGCAGGACATAAGATAGGCTAATTTTGGTGACGGCGATAAGTCACTCCGAGTATCCACTAAACTATCAAAGAGGTTGTTAAAACCAACCCATTGATCCATCCTCATGTGAATAAAGGTAAGCGGAGAGTAGGCAACCGAGAAATCATACCGTCTTACACAACCCTATTTGACACCATATTTTCCGAAGGGGAGTCTGATTTGTTATCGCAGTCTAATTTTATTATGATTAACCTATAAAAAGATACTAAAGCTAAAGTAATCCCGGCAAGCCGCTGTGACGATCTCATGGTCAGCCATAATGTTGGTGTCAGCAAGTTCTAGTATTCTTTGGTACGCACGTTCCTAAACTCCGTCTAACTGTCATAATCCGTACATAGTAAACGTACTTCCATGGTCTGGCCGATCAATTAAGTCCGCACTATCAATAAGCCATTTCAACATAACTCTAAATAGCAACCAAGATGCTGTTAAAGCCATTTTATATTTTTGTCTAAAACTAAACCCGCAACCATAAAATCAGGATAGTATATTTTTCTGTGGCGAGTGGACGTGTTGTTGTTTTCGGTGAATTTGTTTATTGGCTGTTTTGAATTGTAAGCGGACCCCGGGCTTCGCCCTGCCTACCACCGAGACTTCGCCTTGCCGTCTTCGGAGTCCCCAGCGGTGAGAAAAATAACTGATTGCTCGTGGCCACAAGTTGCCGGATTCGATCCGCGTGCCCCTGAGGTGTGCACCGAGGCCTTATCCGCTGCACCACGGACGCTGGAAGCGAGCCGCCAAAATAACTCACTGCCTACCACATACGGCTCGGCATACACACACGGAAAGGGTACGTGCACGCGGGTCGGTCGCTGCGTGTTGCCGCTTTACCATCGTGAGCGATCTGGTCAGTGCTTCTCAATCTTTGTAATTTACTTATTATGATGAAGTGTGCAACTTGCTTAAGCGAAGCGAGAGAAGTAGCGCAGTGTACTGTCTGCATGCGCTGCTTTGATTTTAGTTGCGCAGGCATTACCGAAAGTGGGTTCAAAAGACTTGGTGAAAGGAAAAATATTTGGAAGTGTCCAGGCTGCAAGGGTGGCGCTACTCTGAAACCATCTTCGTTAGATTCTCCATCGCCAATAGTACAGAGCCTTGAAAGTGAGACAATTATGTCCGAACTAAAAAAGCTTTCTAAGCAAATTGCAGCTCTTTCGTGTTTGGCACAAGACGTAAAAACTATTAAAGACGATCTGCAGCAGCTGAAGAACTCCGTGGAATTTGCTCATGAATCATCAAAGGTGTGTAGTGATAAGTTGATTGACCTGGAAGGAAGAGTTGTAGCCGTAGAAAACCACCATGAGGATACTGTCGCACTCGTTCGGCGCATTTCGCAGTTGGAGGATTCGATTAAGTCTAAGGATCAAACCGATCGCTTAAATAACACTGAACTGAAGGGAATTCCCTGTAAAGATTCGGAGAATTTGCTTGAGGTTGTTGCGAAGCTTGGAGCTAACATAGGCTGCAGTGTGGCTAAGAGCGATATAAATTATATAGTTCGAGTACCAACGCGAAATGACCCAAAAAACAAGAATATTATTGTTGGCTTCGGCAATCGTTACTTGAAGGAAAATTTCGTCGCCTGCGCTAGGGCACGTAAAAACATCTCGGCTTCCGATCTCGGATACAGCTCAGATAACAAGATATTTGTCAATGATCATCTTACTTTGGAGAATAAAATACTTTTAAACAAAACCAAGAAAGAAGCTAAAGACCATGGATACTCCTTCGTGTGGGTCAAGAATTGCAAGATTTTTTTAAGGAAAAATACCACATCGCCTATAAAACTTATAAAGTCAGATTTGGACCTAAAGAAACTTTAAATCTATATATTTTGCCTTTGGAATCTATTTATATTTTGTACTTTGCAAACTCTCACCGCTTACCTTCCACTTTGTTTTGGTTTTGCATTGTATCCTTGTCAACACTCCTATGCGCAGGTGATCTAATTACTAAATATTTAATCGATAAAAGTTTGAGAGGCGCATGCACTCTGGCCAGTTCTATTGTTCGAGTGAACGATTTCACATACACACAAACGTACCGCGCGCGCGGTACGTTTTTAACTTACATTTGTAACTTATTCGCTGAATATTTCCATTCCATGTTTCAATCTCCATGCACTCAGTCAGGTTCTCGATCTAAACATTGTAACTCCGTTTCCCATCTCAGCTCAATAGAAATAAAAGAAGATAATGTACTTAAGCTCCTAAAACAAATTGACAACCACAAAACCGCCGGCCCTGACAGCATACCTCCTATATTTATAATTAACTGTGCAAGCAGCCTTGTATCCCCTCTGGCATACCTTTTTAGACTGTCATTAGAGTCTGGATGTGTGCCCGCTATTTGGAAATCTGCTCTAGTAACACCTGTTCATAAGAAAGGTCCAAAAAATCTTATTGAAAATTACAGACCAATTTCCAAATTGTGTATATTTGCAAAAATACTTGAAAAGATTGTGTATCAGCAAGTATATACTAGTATAAAACAGAGTTTAACTGAATCTCAGCATGGGTTTCTCAATGGTAGATCCACAACGACTAACTTGCTTCTGTGTCACAACTTTATTACTGAGCATATGGCTTCACGGACACAGGTGGATGTCGTGTATACCGATTACAGTAAATGTTTCGATAGAATTGACCACAATATATTACTGCATAAACTTCAACTGATCGGTATACATGGCAGCCTCTTTAGATGGTTCAGTTCGTACGTCAGTAATCGCTGTCAAACCGTGGTGTTGAACGGTTACACGTCATCCACCTTATTTATACCCTCTGGCGTGCCACAAGGCTCGTTATTGGGTCCGTTATTGTTTACAATATTTGTAAATGACATAGACTCTTGTTTCTTGTTCAGCAAAATACTACTCTATGCTGATGATATGAAAATACTTTGTCCTATTGAAACAGAATCCGATTGCTTGAAACTGCAAATTGATTTGAATGCTTTTCTAAATTATTGCTCAACTAACGGTCTCAATCTCAACACTTCCAAATGCTATGTCTGTACTTTTTCTAGAAAGCCAAAACCCATAACCCACGATTATTCAGTAGATAATCAAATAATTTCTAGAGTAGACTTTATGAAAGATCTAGGGGTAGTATTTGATTCTAAGCTTCTATTCGACACTCATATCGACCACATTGTAGCTAAAGCTAGTAAGGCTTTAGGGTTTGTTATACGGATGTCAGCCGAGTTTTCTGATATAAAAACAATTAAAATGTTGTACTGCGCTTTCGTGCGCAGCCACCTTGAGTATGCCTCGCAAGTGTGGAATCCCAACTACAAAACATACATAGATCGGCTCGAGTCCATACAAAAACGATTTCTACGCCATCTGCAATTTAAATGCCGTATGTACATTCAGGACTACACACTGCGTTGCAAGCACTTCCATTTCTTGCCATTACATTTGCGAAGAGATATGTCCGATATTGCATTACTTCTGAAAATATTTCAAGGTAATGTTGAATCCTCTGAATTACTTAGCCTTTTTACTATTAATGCACCCAAAAAAGTAACGCGCCACACTAATATACTGCACGTGCCGCTTTCTCGAACTAATTATCATAGCAACTCCTTTGCCATCAGAGTGTCCAAGCTGTATAATAGTGTTGATAAGGATATGAACCTGGACTTGTTTAACTCATCCCTGAACCAGTTTAAAAAGAAATTTAATAACAACTTCTTTTTGTAAAAAAAAAAAAAAAAAATTTTTACCAACATTTTCCATTTTCCATTGAAAATCGTATTAATCTGTATTAAGTTATAAGTGGAAACTTGTAATTGGCCGTATTTTATTTATAATCACTTTTATTTTATGTATTAGCTGTAAGTTTTCCAAAAAAATGAAAAATAAAAAATAAAATAAAATTACCAAGTACTTTCGACTATTGAAGTAGTCTGACCTGAGAAGTAGTCGTTCACCACTCGAAAGGCTACAGATCACCAAAACACACCTATGTGTCCCCAAATAAAAGAAAGGCCTAGAATTATAATAGGAACCTAACCTAAATCTATACTGTATAAACGCCGTATAAACCGCTCTTATAAACGAAACCTACTGAAATTAAACCACGCTCTGCTACCTAAAAATGTGTCCGCAGTGACGTGTAGCTATTAAAAATAATAAACTTAATAATGAGCTATAATGCTATGGTCTAACCGGCCTAGCAATGCCTAGCATGCGCAACACGACACTTCTTTCTTGCACCCTTCGTTTTTGATGTCCAACAATGTTGTAAGGATAAATGTAATATTATGCCGACACCTACCGAAACGACCGAATAATCCTAATTAACACAATCCAAATAATGTAATACAAGTATACGTAAGCCGCGTGTCCACCGATTTAACGATTTGACTAGTTAAAAATGCATCTGACAGATGACAATCCTTTTCTATTTGTGCAGATTGCGTGGCAAAAGGAATGAGCTCATACAATCTTAGAACACTAACCCTATAGGGATAATAGTCGTGTGTGTACGTATTTGATGTTGTTTTTTTTCTTTCAGCTCTAAAACTAAGTGCCGAAGTGAAGCTTGTGGTTGCCGGTACGTAACTTTTTCCTTCTAATAGTAATTTTACATTTTGTGGTAGTACAAGTACTCGCCAAAGAAAATGGATTCTTTCCTAGGATGATAAGTGAAGGCTATTGAAATTAAAAAAAACATCGAAATTTCAATAAAGCTCGTATTGTTTAAACCTGAACGCACCCGGTTAAATATAAAAATGATTGACTGTAGGCAAATAACTTCTAACTATGAGACGACCAACACCTCAGTCTTCCGGCGACCACGGACCCTGTAAAGGGTTCGAAACGTCAGGAATATTTTTGCTAAGCTAAGTGGTAGACACCTCAGTGGCCGAGTTGCTATAATAATTATTAATCATTTAATTATTGAAACAAATAATGGTTACTTTTTAACATTTTCAAGTCAACGCTTCTATCCTCCGAAGAGTACCAGAGGTAAGGCAGTATACAAAAGCGCGCCCAGGGTTAAATTCCCAGGTCGTCCAAAGTGTTGGAATTTTTAATGGATAGCCCGGGTTTGTGATCACCGACTGCATTTGGCAAGCATTGTGATAAGCCAATATCCGTATATTGTAACGATCACTTGATTTTCTTGATTTCCTTTGCTTAGCAGTGGGACGTAGATAAGCTGATGATGATGATAAATAATTTATATAGTATAAACTTTTTTTTAAAGATATTGAAACATTGAAAAAAAAGGATGCCTCAATTGGGGAAGTATTCTTTATTAAAATTATGTTTTCTGTTTTTTTTAGGTATTGTTCAGAAGGTGACCGATATTAAAGCAGCCCTCAAAAAAATTTCTGACGCCTTGGCTGGTGAGTAATCGAAGAAGAGAGAGTATTGCTTATGATATAACACAACAAGGCTTTCGCACGATTGTGTACGCCTGCAAAATTTATTAAAACTCTGGACAACTGGTGTTCTGAGACTGTCTATGCTGGTAGTGGCTCATTAATAGAATACTACCGACCCATCTCTTAGCTTAGGTGTCGTGAAAGACGACTAACGGACCAAAGACTTGCACATACATCCAACAGCATAGAGCGGCGATGTCACGTCACCACCTGTCACGATTAGCTAACGTATAGCTAAAATTTGTGAATTGTGGTCTATGGCAGTTGACTGCTTTTGCAGTTCTCATTGCCTGGTCACTGACAAACCCTTTAGGGATAACAGTCTTGAATATAGTATGTATGCATATTTTACCATCAAGGTCCATGCCATCGTTGGCATGGGGGACTTTAACACTAAAGTGGGAGTACAGAATCGCGACGAATCAGTAATAGATAGTCTTCTAGAAAGTAATACATAGTTTCAAAGTCAAAGTCAATCTTTTTATTTAATGTAAACCTTTACAGGCACTTATTGACGTCAATACGAATAAAAAATAAAATTAGTTAACTAACTTGTAGTTAAGACTTAACAATTAATCTAACGAACTAAAGTCTGTGCCGGACATCGCGCATTGCTACCCCCTCTGCACGCCGAAACAGGATCGCGTCGAACCGAAATATAAGGCGTCGCGATAGAATTCTGTGTAAACAAACGCATCTTGGTACGAGACAAAATGTCGGGCAAGTGTCTCTCCCCTAGCGGGTCTGCGACCCAAACGGCTAAAACTTATAATTTATTGTTTTTGGGATGAAAGTTGAAAAATGACAAAATCATGATGAATTGTTAACTTAAATAACATTTTAAGGAATAAATGTGATTTCCAATTATCGTATTGATATTGTGTAATAGAAACAGAAAATAACTGAGTTTTTGAAGTAGAATGAAGTAACGGCTGCAATAAGTTTCGGAAAACATTTAGTATTATTGTTAACACTTTTATTCATTTAAAATATCTTTTTTTATAAACATAAGTATAAATAACGTCAAACACATTACTTTGTGTTTTAAAGTTGGTACAAGCACAGAATAACTGATAGTACTACCGTACAGAAAGTTTACTCTCTAACGACTATTACTCGAAATTGAAACTAATTGTGTGACCCGAGCGTTCATATTCCGTTAAGCAAGGCTGACTTGATATTGATTTGACGTCAGGAGCTTAATCATATAACCTCGAACAAGAGAGATTTCTTATTTTAGTTTTACAAAGAGACATGACATATATAGTAACTTACAAGTACCTATTTAAAAGCTACCGCATCTGTAGTAAATACTTATGTATAAGGGATTTCCGAGCGGCACCTCGTGGCTTCCGTTATCCATGGTGGGCGTTAAGGTGTTGATGGAGTCGAAATGATTGCACCAAAATGTGGATCACACACTGTTTTATTAAGAACGAACTTTAACAATTTAAAATAATAAGTGATTGCAAAGATTTAGAAAGATTAGAGCCAATGGGTTTGTGCACGTGTAAACTGTATGGACGCCGTCACCAGAATGTGCTCTGCCGCCATGACAGTCTCACGAACCCAACTCCATTCGGTGTTAACCGCTCTAAAAATAAAACTAGCAAACCAAAGAAACTAAATACATACAGCCTAAGTCTATACAGCCTTAGTTCATACAGCCTCAGTCTATTCAGCCCAAGTTCATACAGCCTAGTCATTGGCAAAATAACTAAACAAATACAATATTCTGATAAATAATCAATTAAATAAATCACACGCCGTTACGGCCGTCCTGCATTCCTCACACGTCCTCGTGTGTTTCGTCCCCATTACCTGTGAACAAATGAGAACTGCTTGTACTCAGTTTTGAGCTCGGTCATTCTGACCATAATCAACGACCCAACATTTAAAACACAATTTCAAGTTTATCTCGACCTTGTAAATTACATAGGGAGGTTTTTCACCCGCCTGTGTGGCTGCACCAGCGCAGCCACACAGGCGGGTTCATTTAGACGGCTGCCACGCAAACGGGTGCCACATAGGCTGGTGCCACGCAAGCGGGTGCCACATAGGCTGGTGCCACACAGGCGAGTGCCACATAGACTGGTGCCACACAGGCGAGTGCCACATAGGCTGGTGCCACACAGGCGAGTGCCACATAGGCTGGTGCCACGCAGGCGGGTGCCACACAGGCAGTTGTCACACTGTGGTCCCACATAGATGCATGCCACACGGGCTCCTTGTTTGACCAACTAACGTAACATCAACTAAGAGAATTACACTTACCAACGCCGTTAACGGTATATCCTGACTCTGAGCAGTTAATTGGCTTTTCCAACCCAAGAAATGCATTCAGCTCCAAAGGAACATAACATTCAGGCATAGCTCGTATACGGTCATGAGCATACTTATATGTTCGATTGGAGTCCAATGCCTTTAGCAAATACCTGTCACCATCAAGCAGCTCGGCCACTCGATACGGCCCTTTGAATTTTGCCTCTAACTTTGTTTTGTTACGCTCATGATTTTCTAATAAAACATAGTCTTCTACTTTAAAATTCTTTACCTTTGCCTTATTCTTATCAAATCTAGCTTTTTCTATGATAGCGTTTGCTTCTATTTCCCGTGCTGCTTGCTCTCTTACTGTATCTAAATCTATGTCGGTTTCATCTGTATCTAGAGCCATCAACTGTAAAGGTCTAGCCACTTTTCCTATTAATAGTTCGAGGGGACTAGCTTTAGTAGTACTGTTATGTGTACAGTTAATAGCTAGCTGGACGTCCGGTAATGCAGCCTGCCATGACTTATGACTAGTTTCAACTGCTGTCAGCATATTTTTTAATGTAGATATAACTCTTTCTACTTGCCCGTTAGCGCGACTAGAACCTGTGGCGATAAGATGTAGACTAATGTTATGTACGATACAAAAATCTTTAAAGTTTTTTCCTACAAAGCACCTTCCTTGGTCCGCTATTATACGTGTAGGGCTGCCGAATAAGGCTACACTTGACTTTAAGGCCTTCAATGCGCTATCAGAGTCGATATTTTTAGAGTGATGCAAGAGCACATACTTTGTAAAAGCATCTATTGTAACAAACACATACTCTTTGGTATCTCTTTTCCCACTAAGTTTTCCCGTTGCATCCATATGTATAGTGTGCCAAGGTTTAGTAACTTTCGGGATTGGATGTAGTTGTGCTTGAACTTTACCAGAATGCGACTTAGATACTCTACACGTTATGCAATTTTCTACGAATTTTCTAACATATTTGTTCATGTTTGGAAACCAATAATGACAATAAGCCTTTTCTAGAGTTTTTTTCCCAACCTAAATGCATTATACTTTCGTGCACATGATTTATAATAGACCACTGAAAGGCCCTTGGAATAATTGGTAACCAAACGCTCCTATTATTTCGTTCAATTTTACGATGTAAAATACCTTGCCTTATTTCGTAAGTCTTGGCTACATCTTCACCTAAATCGTTATTCTGATATTTAGTCATAATAGATTTTATTTCCTCGTCCTTTGCTTGCTCTGCCTGCAACCAAATATCCGATATTTCGGTGAAGTTGACGCGTTTCTGCTCTACTTTAAGGTTTTGTGATGGTAGTGCTGTAAGAGGATTTCTGGATAAGAAATCAACATGCCCCATATTTTTACCCTGCCGGTACTCAATATCAAACTCGAAAGACTGTAAAAAGCACCACCATCTATGGACTCGTGGAGTAAGATCTACTTTGGATTTGGATGCTTTTACTGCATTACAATCAGTAACAACTACAAATTTTTGACCATGCAAATAATGACGAAAGTGCTTCACAGCATTAACCACTGCGAGCGTTTCTAGCTCGTAAGAATGATATCTCGACTCAGCGCTGGAGGTTCGACGGCTATAATATTCAACAGCATGTGATTTACCATCAACTTTCTGCATTAATATTGCGCCATAACCCTCAGCGCTGGCGTCAGTGTGAAGCTCAATAGGCAGATCTGGGTCAAAAATAGTAAGAACAGGTTTGTTCGTCAGAATGTTTATAATATCTTGCCTAATCAATTCTAACGCTGAGGTCCAGGTAATTTTACCCTTACCGGAGGTAAGCCTATATAAAGGAGCTGTCATCTGAGAAAAACCTTGTATGAACTGCCTGAAATAAGAGGCCAAACCAATAAATTGGCGTAGTTGGGTAACTGTTTGAGGTGGTTTCAGCTCAGTAAGTGCTTTGATTTTACGAGGGTTTGGTCTTATTTCGCCTACAGACACGTGATAACCTAGGAACTCAACCTCAGTTTTCAAAAAGGAACATTTCTTTAAATTAAGTGAAAATCCAGCATTAGTTAAAGCTTTCAAAACTTGGCGCAGTCGATCCAACCCTTCTTCTACGGTTCGGGAGGGGATAATGACGTCATCAATGTAATTTACTGCAAAAGACTCAGTCAAAACGCCTAGTGCTTTGTTGATTGCACGTTGATACACCGACGGAGCGTTTCGAAGGCCAAACGGCATGTTTAAGTATTCAAACTGCCCATCCGGTGTAACAAAGGCAGTTCGCTCAATTGACTCCTCCTGAACAGGTATCTGGTGGTAGCCGCTAGCCATATCAAGAGAAGTAAAATAGTTTGCTCCTACTAAGCGTCTTATTTGGTCGGAAATAATTGGAATTGGGTAACGGTCAGGAATTGTATTACTGTTTAACTCACGGTAATCTACGCAAAGTCGGTCCGTACCATATTTCTTTTTAACCAACAGAATTGGAGAAGCAAATGGTGAGCAGCTTTCGCGAATAATACGAGAGTCTAATAATTCTTTGATCTTTGAGCGTACTATTTGTCTTTCTTCAGAGCTCAGTCTATAAGGGCGACGCTGCACTGTGCGGTTTGGGTCAGCTAACCTGATTTCTAATTGCCCTGTGGTCACTCTACCTGTTGGAGTGCCTTCCACGAAATAATCAGAGTGATCGTTAAGTAAGGAGATAAGTTTGACTTTACTTTCTAAAGGTACGTCTGTATTAATATCGTCAAAATTGGTAACTTTCTGTCCTACGTCGCAAATTGATATGACTTTAAGCTTCTTCACTAAAAGCTGACTCTCAAAAATTTCAACCGAAAATCCTAATGAGAGCAAATCTCGCCCAATCATAATACTGTCCGAAATATCACAGTCAGGAACCACGTGAAATTCTAACTCCAAGAAGTACCCCTGTATAGATACAGTCGTCAATAACTGAAGGTTACACTGTATGGTAGACTGGCCTATACCTATCAAAGTCACTAAGTTATGTAGCCTTTTACCAGGAAACCTATCTGCTACACATTTTCTAATCAAAGAGTAATCGTATCGAGCAAGAAATAAATCTTTTAGTTGAGGCCAGGTTACTCCAGGAAAACTATTCTGAGCCAGCCATGAAGACGCTGAGCCCCTAAGCGCTTTACTCATAGCAATAATCAAGCTACTACTCGATAATTGTTTGTCTTGTATGCATAAGCTTACAGTATTGCACCATGCTCGCGCATCACAATCATGATTTTCAGGATTGAACTCGGGAAACGTTATTTAAGATTCTGTTGTATTAGGTTCCTTTATTGCACTAATTAATTCAATCATGTGGCGTTGTTGCATCTCAAATAACATTTTCCAGCGTTCGGTTTCACTTGGTAAAGAAGTATCAATACTCTGACCTGATTGTTGTTGCGGTAATCCCACTTCTGATAAGGGATTTCCGAGCGGCACCTCGTGGCTTCCGTTATCCATGGTGGGCGTTAAGGTGTTGATGGAGTCGAAATGATTGCACCAAAATGTGGATCACACACTGTTTTATTAAGAACGAACTTTAACAATTTAAAATAATAAGTGATTGCAAAGATTTAGAAAGATTAGAGCCAATGGGTTTGTGCACGTGTAAACTGTATGGACGCCGTCACCAGAATGTGCTCTGCCGCCATGACAGTCTCACGAACCCAACTCCATTCGGTGTTAACCGCTCTAAAAATAAAACTAGCAAACTAAAGAAACTAAATACATACAGCCTAAGTCTATACAGCCTTAGTTCATACAGCCTCAGTCTATTCAGCCCAAGTTCATACAGCCTAGTCATTGGCAAAATAACTTAACAAATACAATATTCTGATAAATAATTAATTAAATAAATCACACGCCGTTATGTATATGTTTATTAATATGTAATGTGAAAATAGAAATCAAACAACCATTTTAGTATAGTACCTTGTATATAGCGAGAGTACTATTCTTATTTTTATGAAAGCCGAATTGGTTTCTTTGTAATACGTTATTAGTATTTTAACCTCTCAGTCTTGGAATCGAAATGTCTAAAAATGTTGATTTGGCGGGAAAGGAAAAAAATTTTAGCGGAATAGGAAAAAACAAAATCGAACGCAGTTCATGTTAATTTTTGCGTCCACAATGCATAAAATGTACTATAGAACCGAAATAATCGACCTTGTTTATACTAAAGTAGTCCTAAGTGTATCAAAACACGGTACAAAGTCAAGTGGAGAGCGCGGCCATATATGGCCGCTTGGGGTCTGACGGAATAGCGAGTTTTTAAGTGCGACCATGTTTAGCCGCTTGGGGCTTGAGGGGTAACACAAAATAATCCTACTATTTATAATTTTTACAAATATCTTTGTAAAATTGAGGATTTTGAATTGGTTCGTCAAATCCGTCCTTCGCCCTTTTTGTAAAGAGGTTTGAATAAAGGTATTTTTAAGTCACTTGGAAAACAGAGGCTTCACGATGTACGGAATACTAGACTTTATTAGCTGGACCGGCATTTATCAAATCTAGTAGAATTTTTACTTTTTAAGTTTTTTATAATCTTTATTAGTTCAGGACCCAAAAAATACTTTTGCAATTTCAAAAAGTTAAAGGTCTATAAATCCGGTTGTAAGTTAGGCTCACATAATTTTGCTTAGTAATCATAAATGTTTTTGTTATTTCAATTGGTTGTGTAATAAGTTTTCCATCCTTAGTTATGGCATGAACTAACTGTTTTTTTACATTAAGTCACCTGTTGAAATACCAGACAAAATAGAATTTCTATTGTTATCGAGCTCTAGGAGTCCTTGCCACAAACGAGAGATAATATTATTCTGTGCTTTTTTTTAATAACATTCCACGAAGCTTTGTTTTTATTTAGTCTTTTATTGATATGTCTTAGATTTGATTTTTTTTAAGATCGTCTTGTAACAAATTTTGTTATTCTGCTATATTGTTTATATATATTTAGACTTGCAGTATTATTGTGTCGTCGTGTTGGTAAGCACAAAAGTCATTTAATTCTACTGGCAATTTGTGATTCCTTTAGTTTTCCATTTTGGATATTTTTTGTAAGTTGTTTTAATTTTGCTTTGTGGTATACATAAATTATAAAGTAGACTGTACATATCTATAAATATTTTATATGCGATATTTGCATCTGTTTCCTATATACGTTTGCAAAACTTGCTTGCTCCAAATATTTTAAAAAGATTTCTACGTGTAAATCTATATGTTAAAACATGGCCAATCGGTGGGCCAAACGATATTTACGACTGCCATGCCATCTCTGATTTCACCCAGATGTTAAACCTGACAATTAAATCTGTCATTTTACATTAGTTCAGGTAGGTAATTGGATAAATCAAATAATTTGCTCGCCACTCCGACATATATTTCTTCTATAAACGAACCAATATTTTTTGATGAAAGCTGATAGGGCAGGGAACGCATGTAAGTTGTCCAGTGTGATCTGATATTCCTATATCCAGCACCTTGGTGTAGTAAATCCAATTCGAGGTTCCTAACTTATATTAAAAAAGAAACAAAATGTAACAATATCTTAATTTTTTTTTCTTTAATCGAATATTTAGTGTTATTTATTATTTATGGATAATGATGTCCGGCAAATAGCCGCATCAGGACCTTCTGCAGCAGATGATTCTTCCTAAGTAATTTTCGATGACTTTTACTTAAGTTTTGGGGGTTATCTCCTCAATAACTTGGCGAATTTTAATTTGTTGGTGCTTCAATGTAGCAGTTGTGTTGGTCCGTCCAAGTCCAACGGCGTTAAATCATGTCATACTGTAGTGTTGTGTACTCACCGTAATCATGCTTGGTAATGTAAAAAAATGCTCGACTTACTGCAAATTTTTTATTGTTAATTATTTTTTTTTTTTTTTCATTTTGATTAAAAAACTATTTAAATGAATGGGTAAGATGAAAATGTAGATCTCGTTATCATGATCACGGCTGTATATCTAACTCAGTTTTGACAAACTTCCGACTTATTGTTTCTATGCTATTGACGGCAGTACCTATAGGAACCTAACTGAAATCTATACCGTGTAAACGCCCTATAAACCGCCCGTATAAACGAAACCAACCGAAATTAAACCGCACTCTGCTACCTAAAAATGTGTCTGCAGTGACGTGGAGCTATTATTAATAATAAACTTAATAAAAAGCTGTAATGCTAAGGTCTGACCTGGACACGTGTACTTCAACTACCAGTTCTCTTCCAAGAAATAGTTACCTCTCTTCTTTTTTGCACCCTTCGCTTTTGATGTCCACCGATAATGTAAGGATAAATGTAATTATACTAACACCTACCGAAACGACCGAATAATCCGAATTAACATAATCCAAATAATATAATATACGAAAGCCGCGTGTCCACCAATATAACGAATTGACTAGTTAATATTGCATCTGACAGATAACAATCCTTTTCTATTTCTGCAGATTGCGTGGCAAAAGGATTGAACTCATACAACCTTAGAACGGAACACTAACCTTTCAGGGATAATAGTCGTGTGTATTACGTATTTGATGTTGTTTTTTTCTTTCAGCTCTAAAACTAAATACCGAGGTGAAGCTTGTGGTTGCCAGTAAGTAACTTTTCCCTTCTAATTCCTTCTAAAGTAATATTAAATTTTGTGGTAGTAAATTACAAATACTCGCCAAAGAAAACCGATTCATTCCAAGGATGATAAGCATGGCTATTGAAATTAAAAAACATCGAAATTTCAATAGAGAGGATGGTTGGAATTGTTAGCTCGTAGTGTTTAAACCTGAACGCACCCGGTTAAATATAAAAATTATTGACGGTAGGCAAATAACTTCTAAATATTAGACGACCAACACCTCAGTCTGCCGGCGACCACGGACCCTGTAAAGGGTTCAAAACGTCAGGAATATTTTTGCTAAGCTAAGTAGTAGACACCTCGGTGGCCGAGTTGCTATAATTATTATTAATCATTTAGTTATTGAATCAAAATATAGTTACTTTTGTAACATTTTCAAGTCAACGCTTCTATCCTCCGAAGAGTACCAGAGGTAATGCGGTATACAAAAGCGTGCCCAGGGTTAAATTCCCAGGTCGGCCAAAGTGTTGGAATTTTCGATGGATAGCCCGGGTTTGTGATCACGCATTTGGCAAGCGTAGTGTTATCACCACGCTTGCCGAATGCGGCTTATGCTGATATCCGCAAATAGTAACAATCACTTGATTTCCTGGATTTTCTTTGGTTAGCAGTGGGACGTAGATAAGCTGATGATGATGATAAATAATTTATATAGTGTAAACTGTTTTTCTTTCGGATATTAAACCATTTCAATAAAACTAATATCACAAGTGGGAATTTTTCTTTATTAAAAATATATTTTCTGTTTTTTTCTCAGCTCTTGCTAAGACGGTGACCGAAGTTGAAGCTTTCCTCAAAAAAGTTTCTGACGCCTTAACTAGTGAGTAATCGAAGAAGAGAGAAAATTGATTAGGTTATAACACAACACAACTAAGCTTTCGAGCGATTCTGTACGCTTCCAATATTTATTAAAGCTCTGGACAACTGGTGTTCCGAGACTGTCCATGCTGTTAGGGTCTCGTTAATAGAATACTACCAACCCATCTCTAAGCTTGGGTGTCGTAAAAGACTACTAACAGACTAAAGACTTGCACACACATCCAAAAGGATAGATCGGTTTACCACCTGTCACGGTGAGCTTATGTGCAGTTAACATTTTGTGAAACGTGGACTGTGGCAGTGGACTACTTTTGCAGTTCTCATTGCCTGGTCACCGACAAACCCTTCAGGGATAATAGTTTTGAATATAGTATGTATGCATATTTCACCATCCATTACATCGTTGGCATTTGGGACTTCAACGCTAAAGTGGGAGTACAGAATCGCGACGAATCAGTAATAGATAGCCTTCTAGATAGTAATACATAGAACCATAAAACCATTAACAAAAAGGACTTCTTATTTTATTTTTTATTTTATTTTATTTAGGGAGCTTACAGCATCATTTACAAAAAGAACGAGATAAAATATATTAACCTACAAGCTAATAACAAGCTACCGCATTTAAAAGTGAAACACATTTATAAACATAGGTAAACGAACAAAATTTTTTGCATACCTATGTAGTTAAAAGAGTTTTAACCTGTCCAACGCTAGTACAAAAGAGATCGAAGCGGTTATCTAGACAAAGATAGAAAGATACATAGATAGACGAAAACTTTATTGCACATACACAAGGAACACACACAATGTGTGTGAACACACAAAATGTGTGTCTTCCTTGTGTATACTGTTACGTTGTAAATTCAGGGCCCTGTCTGCCTTTACTTATCTACAAAAGAAGTTCGCAATGGTTGAATAGTACTTACCTGAAATAATTGCTTTAGAATGATCAAATGTCCAAAAACATTAGTCCGTGTAGCTTGTTTGAATTAAATCCATTTTTCTTCACATTAAAGACATGGAGCCTTGGCTGACACATTACAAGACACACTTTTCTTGCATTTTCAATTAAAACATATTTCTAAATCAGTTTTAGTAAGACTTAAACTTACATCTAAAGAGATTTTATTCCGTGTTTACGTTTTGTATTTGACATAACACCATAGACAAAATGACAGCCACCGTAGCGACGCCTAGCGGTAGCGGGGCGAAGTAGCTGTCAGCTTTTAATTTCACATAAAAGATTCAATTTAAAAAAATAGTCGAAACAGTTCTAATAATAAATTACATAATAAATTAATATGTATAATAATTACTTTAAGTAATTAAATTTAATTCAAGCAAATCCGGAAATAGAACTAATTTTTTCTATAAGGACTTTTATCTAGAACATTCGAACGGGAGTAATATTTTTTATATGGATATTGTCTCTGCCCGTAGGGGTTACCAGATAGGAAACTAATACTCCTTAATATTAAGACAGGGTAATTAGTGAGTTAAATATCATAAAACACAATTTTAAATTAAAGAAAAATGCATTTCCCATTGCTAAACGTTAATTTTTTTTTTAGGTCGTGTGTTGTTATTGTTGGCAAGTTCTGTTAGCAGAGGGCGAGTTGTGACAGACGTCATATTTGATGTTTTGTTAGTTTGAAGGAAAATTTTAAAAGAACAATTTCTTATGAATTACCCGACAATGGGAGTATAAATTATAAGCTGGCCTTCGATTTATAAGTGTTTCCGGCGAAAGGAAAGCTGCCGAGTTGCGACGCCTAAACGAGCAATCTCTGGTGTGACGTGGTGCGAGGAGTTGAGATCAATGCACTCAGGAATCCGTGCCACAACCAACCGGTCGTGACACCGCTGGCAGCCACGCGTAGATATAGTATATCCTAGCGCATGCTTCGAGAGGCCCGTCTCGCCGCCAGGATTTAGAGCTGGGCCCTAAAGCCTGGACGCGAGACCTGCCTCTTCGGGGCACCAGCGGCCACCTGCTGCCAGCGAGCTGTCGCCGCACAGGCGTTGACGGTTTTTTTGTACCCCCACTCTGGGTTTAATCGTTCGTTATTCAGGAACATATTTTTACATTAGGGTTTCGAAACCTTAACATAGTATTTTCTTTTATATCCAACTACACCAAGCGTTGGTGAAGTTGTGAAACCTTTGAGGATCTGCGAGTTCGACCTGTGTGAAGTTGTATGGTGACATCGTCTCCAGATTCGGATCGACTATACGATCCTGGCGTCCATAAATATTTATTTAATATCGGTATAACCCCACGGTTCTCTAGAGTATCGGCTTTAAACGTGTGAGAGTTTTGATACGGTTAAACGGTTTAAAACATTTAATTTAATATTTTTATAGACGGAGTAATTTAATTTTAATTTCAACTTCATACTCCGAACGGTATTGGCTTTATCCCGACCCCCACTCACGACCATAGCTCGTACGACTGAGATATTAGCTGGCTGGTTAGGCAGTAGTAGGAACAGTATAATAAAATTTATTTTAAATTAAAATTATCACCCGCCCGCTTGGTCACTTTTGACTCTTAGGATTTTAGTGTGTTTTAGGGGCTGATATAGCTTTGGAATAAGGTTTAGATTACTTTAAACAGTAAATTATAGTTGGCAAAATTAATAGAAAGTTTGTTGAACTTTCATTTGAGATTGACCCTAGGGTCAATTTCGACTGATAGTTTTTATTTGTGATTTACGGCTAAATAAATTAAAAGGAGTAACGTAGATGAATTGTACCTAACATAATATAAGATAAAATTGTGACTAACCCCCCTCTTTTAAATAATAAGAATAAAATAAAATTTATAATTTTATTTTATTGTTGTTGGACAAAATATTTGTGTGTTCTTTTACAATATACTGCCTAGCTGTTGAACATTTTATGGTTTTATTTGATAACAACCCACTGAAGCTTGCATTTGGGATTTTCTTCCTTTTCCCCAAAAGGGACAAAATCGCAAATGTAACAGTGGCGCACTCAACGTGTGTTTTGGTTAGGGATAGTGGTTATGTCTTATGCTGTAACTAAAAAGCCAGAATACCGATAGCGTTCTAGAACCGTGGGGATTATTAATTTTAAGAAAAACCGTCACGCGTGCATTGGCACGGATTCCTCCCATTTTATTTTAATAACAAATTTTTATTCGTTATTATTTTAAAATAATGTATTAATAGTGCATTTTTTTTTAAACGTTCATAACACTTTTTTATATGTATACAAGTGTTAATTACTTAATTATTGTACTCAGCTGAACTAGAGTATTATTTTATGACACAATAGGTTATAGTTGACACAATTTTTATTTGAAAATAAGTGTTTTTTTTTAATGCAAGTGTTTTTTAGTATTATTATTATAATACTGTGTTTGTGGTGGTTTACTACTATTTTCTGTGGATTGTAACTGTATACTTAGGTTGAAACTGCCTATTGAGGAAGCCAGCTTATATTTTAGTAGTTTTTTTTTAAATCCAAAATGGAACGCCCAATTTCGTTTAATTTGCTTCATAAAGACGAGCTTACGTATGAGGTGGAGATTCGAGACGCAGCACCGGCGACAACGGTAGAGGGATTACGAGTTCAGATTAGGGAACTTAGTAAACTAGTTTGCTCAGACGATATCGTAGAGACTACTCGGGATCCTAAAGTAGAATTTCAAATTATTAAAGCCAAATTGGCAGAGGTCGCCGAAGTAATAGGAAAAGATCCTTCAAATTTTAAAAAATTTAACCGTATAAAGGCTTTAAGTTCCCACCTTTTTCATCGCTTGGGCAGGGTAACTCCCCCTCCTGAACTTGATTCCGTATATCAGACTATTGACAAAGAGCTTAACGGTTATTTGTCAAAAGTTGATAATATTAACGCGAGTTTCCATGCGTCGTTTACATCGGCACCAGAGACACCGAACGTCCTTGAAGTTGAACCTACGCCCGAAGTCGTATATTATAGTAAGAAGGATGCAACAGTCAGATCTCTCGACTGTAAATTTAATGGTACCGGTTGCGTGAAAGCTTTCATAGAGCGTCTCGAGGAACTTTGCGAAGCTAGGGGTATAAGCGAATCTTCGTTACATAAATCAGCTCTGGACTTGTTTTCTGATGGTGCTTTGTTGTGGTACCGTGGTATAAAAGCGTCGGTTGGTAGTTGGTCGGAACTAAAAAGACATTTACTCACAGCGTTCGCTCCGCCAGACTACGATATGCGTCTCATTTCAGAAATTACTAATAGGACTCAGGGGCAAACTGAATTGTCCTGTATTTACATAGCGGTCATGGAGAACCTCTTCAACAGGCTCTCTTATAGAGTAGCGGAACCTGAGCGTTTGGCACGGATTAAGTTCAACATGCGGCCGGAATACGCGACGGCGTTGTCAATGTTGGCGGTCAATACCCTGGAGGAATTAAAGGAGAAGTGTAGGCAACTCGAGCTAGGTTTTGTTAGCAAGGCACAGTTCCGCGAACCGCCGAAACCTACCGCTTCTTTTGTTGCACCAGACTTGGCTTACCAAGCTCCGAGGGGTTCTTTGAGAATCGAGGCCGTGCAAGCTGATCCTGCTATGTATTGTGTTCGTTGTAGGGTAAGGAGCCACTCATTATCTACTTGCAAATCCACAGAAGTAGTTTGTTTTCGTTGCGGTAAGAAGGGTGTGAGGACACCTTCGTGCCCCAACTGCAATAAAAGAGCAGTCGGGACTAAAGGTCAATCCTGTCAGAACTGCAATTCAAAAAATTAATTTCCCGGAACTACAGCCATAATTTTATTAAGTCCGATTGGGACAACTATTTAAAATGGTTACAAGTTTTTTTAAACTCTTTAAGAGTAGATTCAGTACGTTATAAGACTAGGGAGGATGGTCGGCCGCATTTAACCGTTTCTATATATAATGCGGATTATTACGGTTTACTTGACTCGGGTTCATGCATTTCAGTATTGGGTTCCGATGTTGGCCAACAGTTCATAAAAGCTGGTGCAACCTTACACTATGATGGGTGCTTGGGCAACATCGTAACAGCCAATGACTCGCGTGCAACCGTGAAGGGTTATTTATATTTACCAGTTACTCTTATGGGAGTGACTCAAGTTATTAAATTTTATATTATTCCTGATATCACCACACCGTTAATTTTTGGCGTTGATTTTTGGAAGGCTTTTAATTTAGCTCCTGAAATTTTTAATAGATTGCCTTTTAAGTATTTTCAAAACTCTAAACACCGTACTTGCGTATCGGAGGTTAGGCATTTGCAGCCGTTTGATGAATTAACACCCGTTCAGAGGTTGAAAGCGGAGTCATTAATAAATGAATTTAAGAAGGTGTCTTTTGAGGTTAAAGGGTTAGGTCGTACCCAACTGTTGCGTCATAAGATAGACACGGGTGATGTTTCTCCTATCAAACAGCGTTATTATCCACTATCACCTGAACGCCTTAAGGAACTTAACCGCCAGCTGGATGAAATGTTAGAGATGGGAGTAGTAGAGCCTAGCAATAGCGCGTGGAATAACCCAGTCCTATTAGCTCCTAAACCAAACGGAGAATGGCGATTTTGCCTTGACAGCCGAAAATTGAATGCAGTCAGCAAACAAGATGCTTATCCGCTTCCCTACGTCTCTCACATCTTAGATCAGTTACGTGACGCTCGATACCTTTCGTCAATTGATTTAAAATCTGCATTTTGGCAAATTGAGCTTGACTCCGCTTCATCTAAGGAAAAAACCGCATTCACGGTTCCCGGACGAGGTCTTTTCCATTTTAAGGTTATGTGCTTTGGGTTGACGGGGGCACCAGCCACCCAGCAACGGTTAATGGACATACTGTTTGGTCCTGAGTTTAATAATAAAGTGTTTGTTTACTTGGATGACATTATAATATGCTCATCGACATTCGAGGAACACATTTCGCTTCTTAAACGGGTTTTAGAAAAGTTACGACAGGCTAAGTTAACAATTAACTTACAAAAATCCTGTTTCTTTCGTCGGGAGTTAAAATATCTAGGTTACAGGGTAGATGAACATGGTTTACACACTGATCCGTCGAAAGTTCAGTCAATAGTCAACTTTCCCACACCTACCACCCGGAAGGAGGTGAAAATGTTCCTTGGAACAGCGTCGTATTATAGACGTTTCATTAAAAATTTCAGTTCTATAGCGGCACCTTTAAATGCACTTACGAGTACTAGCAAAAAAGCCCCGCCTTTTAAGTGGACTGCTGAGGCAGAAACCGCGTTTACTACTTTAAAAACAGCGTTGGTCTCTGCACCAGTATTGGCTTGTCCCGATTTTTCCCAGCCATTTGAGATTCATTGTGACGCATCCAGTTTTGGGATAGCGGGCACTCTGACTCAGTTTATAAAGGGAGAGGAGCATCCAATAGCATATTGTAGTCGTTCACTGAATTCGGCAGAACGCAATTATTCGGCGACGGAGCGAGAGGCCCTAGCGGTGGTTTTTGCTGTAGAACACTTTCGTCCTTATGTGGAGGGAGGTCCTGCGTTTAGGGTGATACCCGACCACTCGAGCCTGAAGTGGTTTTTTAATTTAACCAATCCTACGGGTCGATTAGCTCGTTGGGGTTGTCGGTTATCGCCTTACAACTTTGTTATTGAGCACCGCAAGGGCAAGGACAACGTAGTTCCAGATGCACTATCGCGTGCCGTTCCGGTGCTCGAAATAAAGGTGCCTGACGCAGACACTTGGTTCCAAAAGTTGTGGGACAAGTGTGTTAGTACTCCTAGGTCGTGTCCTAACTTTATTATTAGAGACAATAAACTTTTTCGTTTTTCAAAAAATAAATTCGGTGTGGCGAGTGATTATGATTGGAAACAAGTAGTACCGGAGGGAAATCGTCTGGAACTTTTAAAGAATCACCATAGTGGTGAATTATCTCCACATTTTGGAGTATTTAAAACTTATAAACGACTTGCACTACGTTACTACTGGCCTAACATGTATAAGGATGTAACTAACTACGTGGGGAAATGTGATACTTGCGCCGCATATAAACACTCACAATTGCCAACCCCTGGTCTCTTAGGTAGCGCGAAAGACTGCTCTAAACCGTTTGAAACAATAAGTTTTGACCTCGGTCCCTTGCCACGGTCTAGAGCGGGCTTCACATATCTCTTTGTGGTCGTATGCTGTTTTACGAAATATTGTTTGCTCTTTCCTTTACGAAGAGCTGTGGGTAAGGCTATAGCGCAGAAACTTGAAGATGGCGTTTTCTTGGTTCACGGCATACCCCGTACGGTGATAGCGGACAACGGAACGCAGTTCACGGGCAATGAAATTAAATCTTTGTTGGAGAGGTACAAGGTACCTCAGGTTCACTTTACACCTCGCTATTGCCCCAGCGTGAACACAGTTGAACGTTATAACCGTACGATTATGACCGCCGTATCAATTCTTGTGGAAGATGACCATAGATCGTGGGATGTTAATATTTCGAAAATTCAGTATGCAATAAACACTTCCACTAATGAAGTAACACGTTTTACCCCATTCTTCCTAGTACATGGTAGGGAGGCAGTTAGTTGCGGAGAGGTTTTCGGCAATAATACCGATGGACCGCTCACCCTGGCGTGCGCTTCTCGCGGTGTATATGCGGACCAGTTAGGCGTCTTAGAGGAAATTTTTAATAAAGTGAAAGGCGCGCTTATTAAATCACATGACCGTAGTGCTCGTCATTATAACAATGGGAGGAGGCCCTTAGAATTTGAGGTGGGTGACACTGTGTGGAAAAAGACATATCCACAGAGTGACGCCTCCAAATTTTTTATGGCTAAATTAGCTCCTAAATATGAAAAATGTTTTGTTAGGAAAAAACTTTCCCCCCTAGTGTATGAATTAGAAGGCTGTAGTTCCGGTAAAAACCTTGGTGAATGGCACATCAAGGACTTTAAGTCTTCATGGGAAGACTAAGATGTATTAGTTTTAGTAATTTAACGATCATTGTATCATGGTACAATGTTTTGCTTGTTGTGAGCGGTTGAAAAGTGACAAAGGAGGGCTGTATATGCCCTGTAGTCGCTGCTGTTGTTGGCATTGGTGGCTGTATATGCCACGGTGCTGGAATTCGTTATGTGGTTTATTTTGGTTGCTAGATGGGTTAAAAGTGACGAAGGAGGGCTGTATATGCCTTTAAGTCACTGCACTTTGGGCGTTTGTGGCTGTATATGCCGCGGCGCTGGAAGCTCTTTTAAGAGGAGCTTGATGTTTGTGGTTGTGTTTTTGCGCATTGGAAAGTTTCGACTTTTGGCATGACGACATTCTATTTGTTAAGTTGGAATGTTTTAATTCCTTTTTTTTTATATATTTTAATATTATAGGTTAGATACCTTAATGGAAGGGTTTAATCTCCGGACCGTTGGTGAGGCAACGAGGTGATAGTCCTGAGGAAGGTGGCCATTTATTGGCGGGCGTGTAGGCTGCTTTGATGGAATTCGGTTTTTTTTTGTAGGATTTATTTAGGGGCGGTTAGCCAAACTTTTAGGTGGTGGTGAATTTTTGTTGGTTTGGGTTGTGGGTTTTTTTTTTTTTTTTTTGGTTTACGGCTGCCCAGCCGTGTAAGAAGTTTACTGGGCATTACTTTAAATATGTGCTTATAGGTAGGAGCATTTAGATGTTTGTGTATTGAGGAGGTATCGTTGGTTAGGAAGGGTAGACTTGGACGTGTAGACGATTCTTACATGTATTTATTATTTTATAGCTCTTTGGGTTTCGTCTTTTCCATGTTTGTAAATGGATCAGACCTAACCTGTAGAACATATATAAACGTTTGGTGTATATATTTATTATTTTGTGCCTCTCTGGGCTTCGTCTTTTCCATATTGCTTAATGGATCAGACTTACCCAGTGGGATAACTGTAGGTCTATTTCAGTAACCTGTATAGTTAAATAAGCCATTCACCCCAGCGGATTAGTGACTGGTACCAAAAGCCTTAACGCGAGGCGTCAGTGCGGCTGGTGACACTGTAATAATAGGTTAACTGTATAGCCACCAGTTTTTATGTTTATGTAATAATATCATTATAACCAAAATTAGTGTATTTAATATATATAAAGTAATCAATCATTTATAATCTAGTATTTTGGTAATATTCATATCGAACTCCAAAAGGTTTGTCTTTTCCATATTGCTTAATGGATCAGACTCACTTTGTGAGTCTATTGTGGTGACTTTTCAGTAACCAGTATTGTTAAAAAAGTAAGCCATACACCCCAGCGGATCAGTGACTGGTACCAAAAGCGTGCGGTTGGTGACACTGTGATAATATGTTAACTGCATAGCCACCAAGTTTAGAGATTTATGTAAGAGTATATTATAATTGATATTATTATATTTATTATGTACATTAGTTTATATTCATATAGAAGTTTGTATATTTATTGGGATATACAAACTATATATATATATGGGATATTTGTATATTTAAATATATATATATATATATATATATATGAAGAATTGTCGTACACAAGTCTGCGTTTTGTTGTTTTTTTTACTGTCATAGCATATTGTATAGCTATTTACAGGAAAGTTTTGAGTTATTGTATAGTGCAGCTACACGGGTAGGTTTTCTTTTGGTTGTTTGTGCTTGCTTGGTTGTTTGAAGTGTAGTGTGACGCTGGAGGGCCAGCGTCGAGATTTGCCCTGGTCGGTCAAATCTCTGGTGGTTGGGGAGGTACTGTTACGTTGTAAATTCAGGGCCCTGTCTGCCTTTACTTATCTACAAAAGAAGTTCGCAATGGTTGAATAGTACTTACCTGAAATAATTGCTTTAGAATGATCAAATGTCCAAAAACATTAGTCCGTGTAGCTTGTTTGAATTAAATCCATTTTTCTTCACATTAAAGACATGGAGCCTTGGCTGACACATTACAAGACACACTTTTCTTGCATTTTCAATTAAAACATATTTCTAAATCAGTTTTAGTAAGACTTAAACTTACATCTAAAGAGATTTTATTCCGTGTTTACGTTTTGTATTTGACATAACACCATAGACAAAATGACAGCCACCGTAGCGACGCCTAGCGGTAGCGGGGCGAAGTAGCTGTCAGCTTTTAATTTCACATAAAAGATTCAATTTAAAAAAATAGTCGAAACAGTTCTAATAATAAATTACATAATAAATTAATATGTATAATAATTACTTTAAGTAATTAAATTTAATTCAAGCAAATCCGGAAATAGAACTAATTTTTTCTATAAGGACTTTTATCTAGAACATTCGAACGGGAGTAATATTTTTTATATGGATATTGTCTCTGCCCGTAGGGGTTACCAGATAGGAAACTAATACTCCTTAATATTAAGACAGGGTAATTAGTGAGTTAAATATCATAAAACACAATTTTAAATGAAAGAAAAATGCATTTCCCATTGCTAAACGTTAATTTTTTTTTTAGGTCGTGTGTTGTTATTGTTGGCAAGTTCTGTTAGCAGAGGGCGAGTTGTGACAGACGTCATATTTGATGTTTTGTTAGTTTGAAGGAAAATTTTAAAAGAACAATTTCTTATGAATTACCCGACAATGGGAGTATAAATTATAAGCTGGCCTTCGATTTATAAGTGTTTCCGGCGAAAGGAAAGCTGCCGAGTTGCAACGCCTAAACGAGCAATCTCTGGTGTGACGTGGTGCGAGGAGTTGAGATCAATGCACTCAGGAATCCGTGCCACAACCAACCGGTCGTGACACCGCTGGCAGCCACGCGTAGATATAGTATATCCTAGCGCATGCTTCGAGAGGCCCGTCTCGCCGCCAGGATTTAGAGCTGGGCCCTAAAGCCTGGACGCGAGACCTGCCTCTTCGGGGCACCAGCGGCCACCTGCTGCCAGCGAGCTGTCGCCGCACAGGCGTTGACGGTTTTTTTGTACCCCCACTCTGGGTTTAATCGTTCGTTATTCAGGAACATATTTTTACATTAGGGTTTCGAAACCTTAACATAGTATTTTCTTTTATATCCAACTACACCAAGCGTTGGTGAAGTTGTGAAACCTTTGAGGATCTGCGAGTTCGACCTGTGTGAAGTTGTATGGTGACATCGTCTCCAGATTCGGATCGACTATACGATCCTGGCGTCCATAAATATTTATTTAATATCGGTATAACCCCACGGTTCTCTAGAGTATCGGCTTTAAACGTGTGAGAGTTTTGATACGGTTAAACGGTTTAAAACATTTAATTTAATATTTTTATAGACGGAGTAATTTAATTTTAATTTCAACTTCATACTCCGAACGGTATTGGCTTTATCCCGACCCCCACTCACGACCATAGCTCGTACGACTGAGATATTAGCTGGCTGGTTAGGCAGTAGTAGGAACAGTATAATAAAATTTATTTTAAATTAAAATTATCACCCGCCCGCTTGGTCACTTTTGACTCTTAGGATTTTAGTGTGTTTTAGGGGCTGATATAGCTTTGGAATAAGGTTTAGATTACTTTAAACAGTAAATTATAGTTGGCAAAATTAATAGAAAGTTTGTTGAACTTTCATTTGAGATTGACCCTAGGGTCAATTTTGACTGATAGTTTTTATTTGTGATTTACGGCTAAATAAATTAAAAGGAGTAACGTAGATGAATTGTACCTAACATAATATAAGATAAAATTGTGACTAACCCCCCTCTTTTAAATAATAAGAATGAAATAAAATTTATAATTTTATTTTATTGTTGTTGGACAAAATATTTGTGTGTTCTTTTACAATATACTGCCTAGCTGTTGAACATTTTATGGTTTTATTTGATAACAACCCACTGAAGCTTGCATTTGGGATTTTCTTCCTTTTCCCCAAAAGGGACAAAATCGCAAATGTAACAATACACACCGTCTGGCGATGTATATTTCAAACGTCCATCATCCATAAGATTATACAATTCTTTCGCAACGAAGGCAGGTTCCCCAAGATTATCCTGAACCTGCGCAATTGTATGATGGTCCACTGGAAATAAATCAACCTAAGTTTTATCAACTTTAAGAATTAAAACCATTAATAGATCGTAACTCATTTTATGCTAGCCTTAAATTAAAGTCTAATTAATACTGATTTTTTTGTGTATCAACAATAAATACTTACGTAATTTCAATATTATTCTTTAGTAAAACCTGTTATGTGCCCTAGACTTGACCACTTAAAATCTGTTATGTAATATTTTCAACTTTTTTCAAAATAATAAATAAACTAATAAATTTACTTGTTTAAAAGACAAACAAGTTTACGTATAATAACGATAACTTTGAAATAAAATACTTTTAAAAATAAACCTTCATGTAAAATTTTTCAGGAAAACTTCTTTTGTCAATATTTTGAAAGTATACTTTTTGCACATAGCAGATTTTGGTTTGACAACGACGACATTACATAATCTTAGAGTATATAATCTCATAATTCTAGTATGGGCAAAGGCGGTCTTATCGCTGAAATCAATTACTTCTAGACAACCTTTGTCCACCGATGTTGTAAGGATAAATGTAATATGCTAACAACTACCGAAATCACTGAATAGCCCGATTTAACACAATCCAAATAATTTAATATACGTAAGCCGAGTGTCCACCGATTTAACGATTTGACAAGTTAAAAATGCATCTGACAGATGACAATCCTTTTCTATTTGTGCAGATTGCGTGGCAAAAGGATAGAGCTCATACAACCTTAGAACAACCTTTAGGGATAATAGTCGTGTGTATTATGTATTTGATGTTGTTTTTTTCTTTCAGCTCTAAAACTGAATACCGCAGCGAAGCTTGTGGTTGCCAGTAAGTAACTTTTCCCTTGTAATAGTAATTTTACAGTTTGTGGTAATAAATTTCAAATACTCGCCAAAGAATAACGATTTATTCCTAGGATTATAAGCGCAGCTATTGAAATTAAAAAACATCGAAATTTCAATAGAAAGGATGGTTGGAATTTAAAACCTGCCTGGGACCCTATCATTCAGGTCATTAAACCCAAGCCCAAAGAGCAACACATTGCAAGACCTAAAAATATTGTTAGCTCGTATTGTTTAAACCTAAACGCACCCGGTTAAATATAAAAATGATTGACTTTAGGCAACTAACTTCTAACTGTGAGACGACCTACTTCTCAGTCTTCCCCCGATCACGGACCCTGTAAAAGGCTCAAAACGTCAGGAATATTTTTACTTAGCTAAGTGGTAGACACCTCGGTGGCCGAGTCGCTATAATTACTATTAATTATTTAATTATTGAAACAAAATATGTTTTCTTCTGTAACATTTTAAAGTCAACGCTTCTATCCTCCAAGAAGTACCAGAGGTAAGACAGTATATAAAAGCGCGCCCAGGGTTAAATTCCCAGGTCGGCCAAGGTGTTGGAATTTTTAATGGATAGCCCGGGTTTGTGATCACCGACTGCATTTGGCAAGCATGGTGATAAGCCAATATCCGTATATTGTAGCGATCACTTGATTTCCTTGATTTCTTTTGCTTAGCAGTGGGACGTAAATAATTTTGGGGGTTAAGTTACTCGCGTCAGGTTGAACCTTGAGACCCTACACGTGACCCCTGGGTGGTGCTAAATGAGTGACACCAACTGAGTGATAGAGCCACGCTGCGTTGCAGCACGCATTGGGTCGGCTCGCCCGGCGTAATACCACCCCGTCACGAATTTTCGGCGTGAAACAATGGCACTCTGTGCTGTTGTGTTATGTCCGGCGAGTGAGGGTTTCGGAAACCCCTCCCCCCCTCACAATTGATATGGCAGCGAACTTTAATTTAAATTTACCCCAGGGGGGTACCGACACATCCAGTGTCGGAGAATCCCCCCTGAGCGTTTTCGCTCAGGCTGCCCTACGATTCTGGGGAGGGCAAAAGTCCGCTCGTGTCAAGGCATGCTGCAGGCAGGAGAAAGGCAAAACAATTGGCACCCCCTCCTACGCTTCGCGTGGACTTCTGCAACATCAGGGGAATCCACTCTTACTTGAGCGCCGTCCATTACTACCTCGAGACGGCGAAACTGGCCTTGCTCTTCCTCACCGAGACGCAGATATCCCCCCCTTCTGACATCTCCTACTTGCGCTACACGGAATACAACCTGGAACATGCATTTGTACCACTAGCCGGTGTTTGTGCCTATGTCATGCAGGATATGTGCATCCGTCGCCTTGGCAATCTTGAAGATAGGGACCTTTCCATCTTATGGCTACACGTCGACTGCGGACGTCATCCTCACGTCTACGCGTGTCTGTATTGGTCCCACAGCGGTAACATCGGAACTGACCACCTTATCGAGACCGTTCAAACAGCGACAGACTCCCTTCTCCAACGGATCCCCTCGGCCAAGATTGTGGTATTGGGAGACTTCAATGCCCACCACGTCGAATGGCTTGGTTCAAGCACAACTAACCACGCGGGTAGAGACGTTCATGACTTCGCTTTAGCCTACAGTCTGTCCCAATTGGTAACCGAGCCAACACGGGTTCCAGATGTGGAGGGCCATGCACCTTCTTTATTGGACCTTCTACTGACTTCGCACCCAGACGGCTATCAAGTTTCTGTTGATGCACCACTAGGCACATCAGACCAATGTCTGATTCGCAGCACTGTGCCTCCCACAGAAACTTTAAAACCGCAGCTAGCCGTCGAGTATGGCATTATAGGTCAGCGGACTGCGAAGTTTCTTTGCGTCCTATCCGTGGTGGCGAGTTTGCATGTCCCTGGATGATCCTGATGTCGCCGCTGACTCTGTCGTTGATGTGATACTGCAGGGAATGGAACTTTTCATTCCAAACTCTGTGGTTCCCATTGGCGGCAAGTCCCAACCATGGTTTGGTCGTGGCTGCAAAATGGCGTCTCGCCAAAAGCGACAACATTACCAAGCCTGGGCCAATGCGGTGTCATTAAAGGATCCAAACACCAGTGCGCTCAGAAAGAAGTACAACTTTGCCGCTAGATCCTTTAAGAAGGACATTGCCTAAGCGAAGTCATCATTCATAGATTGAATCGGCGAGAGGCTAGTGCATCTTCCTTCGGGGACGCGTGCGTTCTGGTCCCTCGCCAAAGCTATCTTAGGGAATTTTTGTCAGCCGATGACTGCCTTGCCTATACTGCAAAGGAGAAAGCCGATCTCTTGGGCTTTCTTTTCGCATCAAACTCGACTTTGGACGATGGGGGTAAACTCTCCACCAACCATACCGCATTGCGCTTGTACAATGCCAAACGTTCAGTTTCTGCAAAGGTCAGTTCGTAAGGCTCTTTTTTCCCTTGATATCCATAAGGCGAGTGGGCCTGATGCAGTTTCACCCATTGTACTTCGGACGTGTGCTCCTGAATTGGCACCAGTTCTAACGCACTTTTTCCGGCTCTCTTACACTACTGGCGTCGTCCCGAGCTCTTGGAAGACAGCCCTTGTCCACCCGATTCCAAAAAAAGGCGATCGCTCAGATCCGTCTAACTACAGGCCAATAGCTATTACCTCTTAACTCTCCAAAGTAATGGAGTCCATTACAAACCGCTAGCTCTTAAGGTACCTAGAAGAGAACCAGCTACTAAGTGATCGCCAGTATGGTTTTCGTCGCGGTCGTTCGGCTGGTGATCTTTTAGTGTATCTTACTCACCGATGGGCGGAGGCAGTCGAGAGTAAAGGGGAGGCACTGGCAATTAGCTTGGACGTAGCGAAAGCTTTTGACAGGGTATGGCACAGGGCTCTTCTCTCCAAACTTTCATCATACGGGCTTTTTAAGATATAGTGTTCATGGGTTGCCAGCTTTCTTACTGGGCGTAGCATCAGAGTCGCAGTCGACGGTTCGTGCTCCGACATGAAGCCCGTGAATGCTGGATATTTCTTCTGCATATCAATGACATGCTGCATAACAACAGCATTGATTGCTATGCAGACGACAGTACTGGGGATACGCTCTACACCGGGCGAGCTAATATTTCTCTGGAAAACGTCATAAACTTGTGACTGACACCGAGAACATGTTAAGTCATGTCTCGGATTGGGGCCGACATAACCTAGTCCACTTTAACCCCTCCAAAACACAAGTTTGCGCATTTACCGCGAAAAAACATCCCTTCGTCGTACCTCTGAAGTTTGAGGGAGCTCCCCTTGATACCAATCCGACTATTGTAATCCTTGGTGTCGATATTTCGAGTGGCGTTCAGTTTCGTGGTCATTTGGAAGGTAAAGCTAAATTAACTTCGAAAAAGCTGGGTGTGCTTAATAGAGCAAGTCAGTATTTCACGCCGGCCCACCGTTTACAACTATATAAAGCACAGGTCAGGCCGCATAAGGAATACTGCTCCCATCTCTGGGCTGGAGCACCCCAATACGAACTCCTTCCATTTGACCGCATTCAACGCAGAGCTGCTCGAATGGTCGACGACGTGGTTATTTCAGGTCGGCTCAATCCACTGGCTCTTCGGAGAGACGTTGCGTCTCTCTGTATATTATACCGTATATATCATGGGGAGTGTTCTGAGGAATTGTTTGGCTTGATCCCAGCCGCTGATTTCCTTCACCGCACTACACGCAATCGACTGTCATTCCATCCACATCTCCTTTATAGATGGCGGTCTACTACTGTGCGTTTTTCAAGAAATTTCTTGCCTCGAACTACAGTGTTGTACAGTGTGTACAGTGTTGTTTCTTGCCTCGAACCAGCTCTAGGCGGCGGTATTTCCGGACCGTTACCTATGACTTAGGGATCTTCAAAAAACGAGCCTATTCCTTCCTTAAAGGCCGGAAACGCGCCTGCGATTCTTCTGGGTTTGCGGGTCTCCATGGGCAGCGGTGATTACTTTTTATCAGGTGACTCGCTTGCTAGTTTGCCTCCTTCTGCAATAAAAAAAAAGCTGATGATGATGACAAATAATTAATATAGTATAAACTTTTTTTTAAAGATATTAAAACATTGAAAAAAATTGGCTACCTCAATTGGGGAAGTTTTCTTTATTAAAATTATGTTTTCTGGTTTTTTTTCCAGGTATTGTTAAGAAGGTGACCGATATAACAGCAGCCCTCAAAAAAATTTCTGATGCCATAAATAGTAAGTAATAGAAGACGAGAGAATATTGCTTATGATATAACACAACAAGGCTTTCGCACGATTCTGTACGCTTGCAAAATTTATTAAAACTCTGGACAACTGGTGTTCCGAGACTGTCCATGCTGGTAGTGGCTTATTAATCTATTAATGAGCCACTACCGACCCATCTCTTAGCTTGGGTGTCGGAAAAGACGACTAACGGACCAAAGACTTGCACATACATCCAACAGATTGAGCGGCGATGGGCTCACCACCTGTCACGATTAGCTAATGTATAGCTATAATTTGGGGAAATGTGGCCTTTGGCAGTTGACTGCTTTTGCAGTTCTCATTGCCTGGTCACTGACAAACCCTTTAGGGACAACAGTCTTGAATATAGTATGTATGCACATTTTCAAAGTCAAGCTTTTTATTTAATGTAAACCTTTACATGCACTAATTGACGTCAATACTAATAAAAAATAAAATTAGTTAACTAACTTGTAGTTAAGACTTAACAATTAATCTAACGAACTAAAGTTTGTGCCGGACATTCGCGCATTTCTACCCCCTCTGCACGCCGAAACAGGATCGCGTCGAACCGAAACATAAGCCGTGGCGATAGAATTCTGTGTAAACAAACGCATCTTGGTACGAGACAAAATGTCGGGCAAGTGTCTCTCCCCTAGCGGGTCTGCGGCCCAAATGGCTAAAACTTATAATTTATTGTTTTTGGGATGAAAGTTTAAGAATGACAAATCATGATGAATTGTTAACTTAAGTAAGTTGTAAGTTGTTTTTTTTTTTTTTTTTAGTTTTTGTAAGTTGTTTTAATTTTGCTTTGTGGTATACATAAATTATAAAGTAGACTGTACATATCTATAAATATTTTATATGCGATATTTGCATCTGTTTCCTATATACGTTTGCAAAACTTGCTTGCTCCAAATATTTTAAAAAGATTTCTACGTGTAAATCTATATGTTAAAACATGGCCAATCGGTGGGCCAAACGATATTTACGACTGCCATGCCATCTCTGATTTCACCCAGATGTTAAACCTGACAATTAAATCTGTCATTTTACATTAGTTCAGGTAGGTAATTGGATAAATCAAATAATTTGCTCGCCACTCCGACATATATTTCTTCTATAAACGAACCAATATTTTTTGATGAAAGCTGATAGGGCAGGGAACGCATGTAAGTTGTCCAGTGTGATCTGATATTCCTATATCCAGCACCTTGGTGTAGTAAATCCAATTCGAGGTTCCTAACTTAGATTAAAAGAATAACAAAATGTAACAATATCTTAATTTTTTTCTTTAATCGAATATTTAGTGTTATTTATTATTTATGGATAATGATGTCCGGCAAATAGCCGCATCAGGACCTTCTGCAGCAGATGATTCTTCCTAAGTAATTTTCGATGACTTTTACGCAAGTTTTGAGGGTTATCTCCTCAATAACTTGGCGGATTTTAATTTGTTGGTGCTTCAACGTAGCAGGTGTGTTGGTCCGTCCAAGTCCAATGGCGTTAAATCATGTCATACTGTAGTGTTGTGTACTCACCGTAATCATGCTTGGTAATGTAAAAAAAATGCTTGACTGCAATATTTTTATTGTTAAATTTGGTTTAAAAAACTATTTAAATTAATGGGTAAGA
Organism: Scoparia ambigualis; assembly: GCA_963921215.1. Classification (NCBI taxonomy): domain Eukaryota; kingdom Metazoa; phylum Arthropoda; class Insecta; order Lepidoptera; family Crambidae; genus Scoparia; species Scoparia ambigualis. Next base: position 17,606,003 of record OY992525.1, on the reverse strand, counting down.
TGAAAATATGGATCTCGTTATCATGATTACGGCTGTATATCTAACTCAGTTTTGACAAACTTCCTACTTACTGTTTCTATGCTATTGACGGCAGTATAGGAACCTAAGTGAAATCTATACCGTATAAACGCCCTATAAACCACCCATATAAACGAAACCACGCAACCTAAAAATGTGTCCGCAGTGACGTGGAGCTATTATTAATAATAAACTTAATAAAAAGCTGTAATGCTCTTGTCTGACCTGACCACGTGTACTTCAACTATTAGTTTTCTTCCAAGAAATAGGTACCTCTCTTCTTTCTTGCACCCTTCGTTTTTGATGTCCACCGATAATGTAAGGATAAATTTAATTATGCTAAAAACTACCGAAACCACAGAATAATCCGAATTAAAACAATCTAAATAATATAATATAGGTACGTAAGCCGCGTGTCCACCGATTAAGGGATTTGATAAGTTTAAAATGCATCTGACAGATGACAATCCTTTTCTATTTGTGCAGATTGCGTGGCAAAAGGATTGAGCTCATACAACCTCAGAACGAAACACTAGGGATAATAGTCGTGTGTGTACGTATTTGATGTTGTTTTTTTCTTTCAGCTTTAAAAGTGAAGGGAGTGGTGAAGGGAGTTTTGGATGCCACCAGTAAGTAACTATTCTCTTCTAATAGTAATTTTACATTTTGTGGTAGTAAATTACAAACACTCGCCAAAGAACAACGGTTCATTCCTAGGATAATTATAAGCAAGGCTATTGAAATTAAAAACATCGAAATTTCAATAGACAGGATGGTTGGAATTTACCACCTGCCTGGGACCCATCATTCAGGTTATCAAATCCCAGCCTTAACAGCAACACATTGCAAGACCTAAAAATATTGTTAGCTCGTATTGTTTAAACCTGAACGCACCCGGTTAAATATAAAAACGATTGACGGTAGGCAAATAACTTCTAACTATGAGACGACCAACACCTCAGTCTCCCGGCGACCACAGACCCTGTAAAGTGTTCGAAACGTCAGGGATATTTTTGCTGAGCTAAGTGGTAGGCACCTCGGTGGCCGAGTTGCTATATTTATTATTAATAATGTAATTTTTGAAACAAAATATGGTTACAGTATAGCAAAAAAGAGTAGAAATAAAATAGTGGCAATACTGTATGGAGTTTACGTCATTTTTGACAAACACTGCATACAGTATTAGCACTATTTAATTTCTACTCTTTTTTGCCAAACTGTAATTTCGTAACATTTTAAAGTCAACGTTTCTATCCACTGAAGAGTACCTGAGGTAAGGCAGTATACAAAAGCGCGTAAACTTAGATTAAAACAAAAAGGGAAGATACGGCATGCTCCTACTTGTAGTCATTCAAAATATAGTCCTACTCAACTACTTAAGCAAACACTCCCACACGCACACCTAAAAAGTGTAAATCGAGCGAGCGAGACAAAGCGGTAAGTTTCAACGTCAGCGCGAGGGAATCAGCGAGTAGCGCGTTGACGTCTTGGTCGTTTCGCAACACACGAGTACGTACGACCAATTCCGTTGCCACTGCGGAGTAGCGTCTTTCTCTTTTTCACACAGTAGAATATCCGCAATAGTGCGATGTAGCCTGTTCGCTCGGCAAATTGTGACTGAAGTGAAATTGTGCCTTTAGGCCTAATTATGGCGGCTCACTCATGAGACGCTAATGCCGTATCTTCCATTTTTGTTTTAATCTTAGCGCGTAAAGGGTTAAATTCCAGGTCAGCCAAAGTGTTGGAATTTCCGATGGGTAGCCCGGTTTTGTGATTACCAACCGCATTTGGCAAGCGTGGTGATAAGCCAATATCCGTAAATTGTAGCGATTACTTGATTTCTTTTTTGCTTAGCAGTAGGACGTAGATAAGCTGATGATAAAGATAAATAATTTATATAGTACTTAATGACCCGGTGAATTTCGTATCACCAACATTATATGTTTGAAAAATATGGTCAAAACTTAAAAAGTACAAAATTTTTCGGCCAGCCCATTTAGCCAGTGTCAAGTTAATAAGGAATTGCTTACAGTTGATGATAATGAGTGATAATTTAGGATAACGATTATTGGTTAATGATATTCCCCCAAACCTCTAGAGACTCAATAAAGCTGTAGGACTTAATTGAGATCTCACAGGGATTTCTTCGAAGAATCTGAAAAGTGATGTTGCACGGTTTTGTTTTATTTGCCAAAACTCATGCACGTTAAGGAACACTTAACAGTTATTAATCCGCCATTATTACACATTAATATTCGGCGACATAAATTAAAAAAATAAAACAATACTGCAACAAGACGCTTCACTTTCCCGCCAAGAAGTCCACTTTTACACATTTTTTATTTCTGAAATAGAACTTTTTTGTATTCCAACAAAACAGACCAAAAACATCAGACTTCATACTACAGCTATAAAACAGAAAATTTTCTGAACGCACCTATAAATATTTGACAACCAAGTGTAAATTTTTTTTTTCATAAAGACAAAAGACTTCGAATGTTTCACCGCTAGAATTTTTTTGTATTGGAAAATTAAATTGTCGTTTCTTATGCCCGTTTGCACTAAACTTAAGAATCGCCTAAGTTCTTGCCTAATTTGTTTAGGCTGCTCCTAGTGAAAAATTTGCTTGCACTAACCTTAGGCAATTCCTAAGTCCACTTAGGAGATTCATAACTTTATGAGCTGTTTAGGATTTTACGATTGAGTTGTTTAGGTTTTTTAGAAGTAGTAAAGCATAAAAAGGCGTATAGATAAACCACGAAAAGATATTGTCACGCCCCTCCTCAATTTGTTTTGAATGCGTGTGTGTATATACGTCACATTGTACAGTAAAGCAAAGTATACAGTAAAGTAAAGTACTAACTGCTGAAAAGATGCATGCAACCAATGTACCAAAAAGATGGTTATTGTTATGGATAACGCAATCTTATCACAATACTTTAGCGAAGAAAACACCTACTTCAAATAGCAATGAACCGGAAACGCATAAATGGCTAAAAATAAAAACATACCTACCTACCTATTGACGAATCCATGAAAAAGATCGATCTTTACGATATCATTATAAGGTACAAATAGGACAAAAGGGCTTTTGCTATTGACTTGATTGCAAAACAGTACGAGTGTTTTTTTAAATACTAAAAAAACAAAACCGTCTATTTATTTAACTTTATTATAAATAACAGCAAAACTACAAAGAGGAAATATAACTAAGCAACCATGCCGTATGTGAATGATAATTACATACGGCATGGCAGATCAAATAAATTCGAATTAATTTTGATTTGTGTGCTGACAGCTCGCTCGTTGACAGTACCTAACTTTCAAATTCTCGTCGATTTATTGCTCGACTCAAAGCTCGACCACTCATAATTAAAGGACCGCTCGATGAGGCGGGCGTGTGTCAGTCATACAAAAATGGCAAGAGCTCCCATACTGATAAATTAGTGACTTAAGTTGACTCAACCTATCGAGCGACAGATCCATGTTTTTGTTTATCTTCGGTCTACAGTTGCCATAGTGACAGAATTCACACATCTTCATTGAACACCGATGCATTGTAAATATTATTACGCACACCTAACCATGTGACAAAATTATGTGGTTGATCCTCAGAATAATATTAGTTATTATTCTATGGGTTGATCTCAAGCTTAGTAGCTTATTTATTAGATTGTCAAGACAAGACGTTGACAAATTTAAACAGATTTTGTTTTTTTTAAATAATAGACCATAAACAATCTACCATTCCAATCGTTCGTCATTCTTTCATCATTCACTTTACTAGGCAATTCCTTAGTTTCGTCACAGCTGAGACAGAACTGTTAGTGCAAACCAATTATTTTGTTAGGCTGCTCCTAAGCTTAGGTGTATCTTAACTAAGACAAGCCTAACCCAAGTTTAGTGCAAACGGGTGTTACTGTTTATAGCTTCTCTTCCCTGAGCTTCCAAAAATATTTCAAAATCGTAATTAGCCAAATCGGTTCAGCCATTCTTGAGTTTTAGCGAGACAAACGCACAGCTATTTATTTTTATATATTCGAGTATACATAAACTATTTTACTTAAGTTTGTTGAAACATTAAAAAAAATGGCTACCTCAAGTGGGAAATTTTCTTTATTAAACATTGCTTTCTGTTTTATTTTACAGTTATTAATAAGGCGGTAGCCGCACTTAAAGAAGCCCTCAAAAAAGTTTCTGAAGCCTTAGCTAGTAAGTAATCGAAGAAGTGAGAAAATCGCTCATGACGTACAAAACAAGGCTTTTGCGCGTTTCTGCACACTTCCAAAAATTATTAAAACTGTGGAAAACTGTTGTTCCGAGACTGTCCATGTTGGTAGCGGCTCATTATTAAAATACTACCGACCCATCTCTAAGCTTGGGTGTCGCAAAAGGCGACTAACGGACTAAAGACTGTACATTCATCCAACAGCATAGAGCGGCGATGGGCTCACCACCTGTCACGATGAGCTAATGTGCAGTAATCATTTGGTGAAACTTGGATTGTGGCAGGGGACTGCTTTTGCAGTTCTCATTGTCTGGTCACTGACAAATCCTTCAGGGATAATAGTCTTGAATATAGTATGTATGTACGTCTCACCATCACGGTCCATTAAATCGTTGGCATGGGAGACTTCAACGCTACAGTGGGAGTAAATCGCGAATCGGTAAAAGAAAATCTTCTAGATAGTAGTAGAATCATAAATCCTCAAACAAGATGGACATCTTATGAATTCATTTTTCAAGAAACAACCCTAGAGGATGTGAACATGCAGAGCCCCGACACTTGAAGTATCACTTTCCCGCCAAGAAATCACAATCTATATTAATCTCTATTTCCCTTAAACTTTACCCCAGGTATTGTCTTAAAGCCCTATTTTAATAGGACACCATGGTGGCGCAACCAATTTCCGCTACCAAGCAAATGTTTGCTGCTGTATGTCACCCGGTGATCGCTTGGTTGCGCTAGAGCTGTATACATTTCGTTAGTGATAGCAACTGGTTGCGCCATAGTGTTTGTTGCGCCATTATAATAGGGCCCTTAGTCTCAATACCGGGCAAAGTCTCCGCTCTTTCTCGACTCGACTGATTTCTTGTCAGGGTATGGAACCGTATGTTTGTACCCGGTGTGCATTGTATGGTGGTAGTTCATTATTATAAAATTAAATAAAAGCATCAACTTATCAATCTTTTCTCCTGGACGTCGTAAAAGGCGTCTAGCTGAATAAAGACTGCTGCTTATACGTTCCACAGTAGGCAGAGCGGCGAAGGGCTCACCTGTCACACTGAGCATGTATAGTTTTTTTATGAAACGCAGACTGTGGCAGTTGACTGTCCTCATTACCTAGTCTCTGACTAACCCTTTGGGTATATGTATGCAATAATTTTATCTTTCTTTTTTCAGAGGTAATAAAACCCAAGCCGAAAATATAAACACTAGTAAGTTGACACCTAATATTCAAAGAACATCGTTAGTATTGGTTTAATGATATTACGCATATTTACAAAATATATACAGCGTGTTTCTTGTAAGGTGTCAAGCCGATGTGTGGTGATAGGCAACTATCATACCTATCCATTAAACCTCCATGTACGTTCTACGATTTTTTTTAGTTTTCGAGTTATAATTTTTTTTTCGTTATTTTATGATTCAATGACGAGACGGCTTTAAAAAAATTTTATCTTTTTTTTGGGTTGACTTTTCTTCGATGTTTTTTTTTAATACAATGCCTATTGATTGCACTTTTATAAGTAAAAAAAATTTCTTCCTAACTTTAACCTAAGGTACTCAAAATTAGATCCTAACTTTAAAAATTGGGTTAATCAGAACAGAATGGAATTTTTAACTTAAATAAAAAAATAAAAAAAGATTTTCCATAGCTTCTCACTAGTCTTGAAAACTGCCCAACCAAATATGCTTTCATACTAATGCAAAAAAAGATGTACTAAATGGGACTTTTTTTGCTGAAATCGGTCGTTGAACGTGGTAGATCGGAAATTGTGAAATTTTCATCTATACTAATATTATAATGAGGAAAGAATTGATTGTTTGTTTGTATTGAATAGGCTCCGAAACTACCTACCCGATTTAAAAAATTCTTTCACAGTTGGGAAGCTACACTATCTCCGGGTGACATAGGCTACAATATACTTTTAAAAAAAAAGTCCCATTTAGTACATTTTTGATTCTGATTAATCCAATTTTTAAAGTTAGGATCAAAATTTTAGTAGAAGAAGATTTTTTTACTCTTAAAAGTGCAGTCAATAGGCATTGTATTAAAAAAAATATCAAATAAAAGTTGACCCAATAAAAAGATATAATTTTTTTAGAGCCGTCTCGTCGTTGAATCATAAAATAACGAAAAAAAATTATAACTCGAAAACTACAAAAAAATCGTAGAACATACATGGGGGTTCAATGGATAGGTATGGTAGTTCCCTATCACCACACATCGGCTTGACACCTTACAAGAAACAAAAAATTTTTGAAATGTTTATTATAAGGAATACATAATAATAATTAAATTATAATAGTGTACAAGCATCTTTAAATTCACCGATTCGTTTCACTGAATGTTGATACTTTCTATAAAGTTAAATTACTTTAAAAGTTTTAAACTTATATGATAATATATAACATCATTCTATTCAACATACGTTCATGCCACTTGTCTAAGCCCTCAGTTTGGAGTTCGCGAAGGGTCAGTTTCAAAGTACCGTAAACCGATAAGCATGTATGAACAATGTATAATGTGAATGAAGCGAAACAAGTGTCACAATCGTATCAAATGGAAAGCTGTGGTCTCCGAACAGTTCTTAATCTCGATTAATCAATAATTATTGTAATAATATTCACCTTGCATTATAATACAGTCCGCTTAAATCCGAAATTAGTTTCATTGACCAACCCTCGAAACACTAACCCTTCGGGGATAATATTCATAATTAATGTATGTATATTATTTTTGTTTCAGAATTCATTAACCCTTAATGAACCGCATTCATCACCGAAGAAAACGACGATTGATCCGCAAACCTCACACGAAAACGTTAACAAGGTGATTGAAATTTTGTGAAATTCTAATAAAATAAATGTCTCTATCATTTAGACAATTTTTTATTTAGTACGTTCGGCCTCAAAAGTAGCTTAACACTTTAATACAGATTGTCTTAGGGTCTATATTTGAATGGCAAGTATAGGATGCCACGAAATAAATAAATATTACCAAAAGTACCAGGTCTACATGATTTCTAAAAAAAGGAGGTGGGAAAATTCAATCTCAAAGATTAAACCTACAGAAAGGTTTTGTGCATAGGTTAGGTAATTATCTACTTAATTGCAGCTAACGGCTATGATTCTTGTTCCCGTACCTATTTGAAAATTAAACTAGTGTATTAAAAGACACAGATTATCAAATTAAACAGTCTAGGTAAATTTAGTGATGACCTTATTTCATGATATTTTAATACTGATGATTACGATTAGGTCTTTTCAAAATGGTTTGTGGAGTATTACAAAACCACCATATTTAAATTAAAATGATTTCGTACATGAAGAATGAAATCAAATTCTGAAGCAAATCTGATATATAGTATTAATTTATTTATCAAGTATTTAATTTGGAAAATCTTTTAAAAGAGACTTTGTGTGTTAATGTGTTAGGTAACTAACTAGCTTAAAGGTCACTATACTGTTACATAGGCACGTCATATACTGATAGATGACCAGTCTGAAAAAAATAATATTCTTTGATTTAGAAGCTAATTACCTCTTCAGGTGATCTGTAGTGTTGGGAATCTTCTGAAAACCTTATCGATATTTTTCCTAAACTTCGATATTGTTTTTTTCCGAAAGTACTGTGCCTACAACATAAAGAACAGCGCCCACCACTTTAGCATTATATTTTAGTCCACTGCTTGAAAGTGGGTTTTGAATAAATTATTCACCATTTATGGAATTGAAGGTTAATATTCTGATAAGGCAATAAAGACAGTCAGTTAATAATGTTACATTGTAATATCTTTATAATAAACACAATGATCAGAGAAATAAGTGGGATCTGTTGAATGCTGGCTTCACACCTCTGTTCTATAAGTGATATCATAAGACATAAGGTATTGCATTTAATAGTTGGGTTCTGAATGTGATTAAGATATTTGGATTATAGCAAGCCTAAGGTAAACTCTATTGATTTTATGAGGAATAATAAGAGTATAGAACCTAATAAATAATTTTCATAATGTAAGATGAAATTAAAGTTGAAGATCTATGTAAATTTTCAGTAAATGATAAAGTAAATTCACTTGGTCGGGGCCAAAACAAAACAATGAGATGCTTGGCACGCTAAGAAGCGGCGGATGGGGCTCTTAAACTACCACAAAACTCTTTTATGTATAATAATATCGATTATAAATGATAATAATACCTGCAAGCTAAGCTATCATCCGATTATCTTTGAGTGATTAAGTATTTCTTTCCCGCAGCTGCTGTGATGGATTTAGGTCATAGTTCAGACGAAGACACTGTTAGGCTTATGCACGTCTAGGATATTAGGTATTGATAGTTAGGTTAATAGGTTGGTAGGAAATAATTTAACGCAGGGATAAGCCAATTACTAAACTTTCACGGAAAAGACTAGGGTTACTTAGATGCAGTTGGCAACGAAGGGTTTACTAGACGATCTGGCCAAGATAGTATCATATTATAATATTACATTGCTTCACTGAAGTGTATTACTAATAGGTTTAAGTTACGTTAGGTCTAGTTTAAGGTTCCATTATCAAACAACTACAATACACTATGTTTCTATGTGTATATTGTACTTTACTGTTTACTTTACTTTACTATTTACTTTAATTGGTGTTCGCACCGTTGTATTAAGAACCAAATAAAATAAAATATAAAAAACATCAAAGACACAAACATTAGATATTGGTCGCATAGTCTTTAGTTAAGTTAAGAGATAATATAATATAGTTTAAGTTGAGGGTTAGGGAAGGCGTAATTGCAGGCAATCTTGCACGGCGGTTTGTATAGGTAAATTAGTTTTTAAGAATTAGATTAGTACGTTAAGTTAAGGTGACAGAGGTGGTGTATGTATGTAATTAGGTCAGCAAGAGGCGAAGGTTAGTGAGAGGTTATAGATTGGTGCCGTGACCAGGATTGGAAAGTTAAGATATATTATTATCCTCTTTATTTAACATAATTCTTAAGTTTAATTTTTTACAATATTTTATATAAAAACATATTTACGATATGAAATATTATAAAAAACTTAACCTAGGTTGCCACCGGCAGCGGGGATAGACCCAAGCTATCGGTGGTTAGGGCTGCAGAGTGAGGAACCTCTTGACAATACGTGCCGTGTCAAGGAGTACTGCCTTATTTTTATTATTATTATAGTTTGTAATAGATTTCAGTCAAGCGGTAATACTTTAATTTAGATTTGGGATTTTTCCCACAAATTTTTGCCGCGTGCGTGAGTTTAGAATTGGCTTAGTAGGAAATAGATTCAATGAAGATTATTTATTTCAGAAATATTGAGGAAACTATAATTTGACACTATTTCACAATAAGCTTCGTTAGGTCTTCTAGATTTGATTCATGCACTTGTATTGCGGAATCTTAGCATGTTGTGGACGGTCGCGATGTGAAACGGGATTAGATTTTGTTGTACGAAATCTGTAACAAATAAATTTCGAGGTTAATGATAGAGGTCAAAGGATAAGGCTACAAAACAATAGCGTAATAAATATTATTTACAATACAATACCTTTTTAGGGACGTTGATTGTTGACAGCGTCATTCTATTTCAAAATACAATGAAATTGCTTCAGGTGTAATTCTTGTTATGTTTGAGATTGTTACCAGAAAATACTACAGCTGAATGTATGGTAGTTGAAGATTGTAGTACTTAAACCTTAAATTCTTATCTGGTTTTGATAGAATACTAGGAAAATTGTATAATAATATCTGACGATAAACGCTAGGAGTTTATAGTAACGGTTGTTTTGTTTCTATTCCTGGTGATAGATTTCATATAGGCATAGGCAACTAGTTCATACAGCCTATTGATGAGTTATTTTTAGGATTGTAAAGTTCTATATTGGCGATGTTTTAGATAGGGTGAATTAGATAGACACTTATTGATTTAGAAAGATTTGTAGAATAGGGGGCGGTTTAATTATTATTGCTGTTGTTTTAAGAAAGCAGAGGGCAAGATTGGATAGCAATAACCAACATAATTATTGCTGTATTCAATTATATTATAGAACGGCGATATGCTGTGCTATATTATAAAGTTATGATGCTAACAGCTATATGATAACACTAATAATAATTGTATTTTGACTTATAATCGCTGAGCGATTGCGGTTCTTAATTTTGATGTGCTATTCCACGTATTATGATTTATTTTGTTGATTATGCTTTAAAAAAACCCTGTAGAATTATGCCAATAGCTTCATTAAATATTAATACCACACAATTTACTGTATTTGTCCCAATACGCGACATTTTCTAAGAAGTGAGTTCGTATAAACGAGGCGCGAGTGCTGAGCGTGGCGCTCATTAGGCTAATGTGAATTTGTATGACTATTATTCTTAGAGATAGCAGAGACAAAAAAATATAATAACGAACTGAATATTATTCCTTACGGCTCACGTCTGGAATCCATAGAGTAGTTCTTAGGCCCAGTCAAGGACTATTACACTATTTGTCTATGGTTGGACCATAGACATACGATTTAGCTCGACCATAAACAGTCTAGAAATAGAAATGATTATCAAACCAAAACGGAGAGGAAACTTTCTTATCATATGATCATGTGATTTTGTTATGGCAAACGAAATCACCTGTTATTTTCCATACCTGTTATTTTTAATACCTGCTATTTTCCCATTGAGAGTGATTTTCCTAATACTTATCATATAGTACGAGTATATTAGAATGAAATGACATGGTGATTGAATTATTATTATTATGTGACATATGGATGAGAACAATTGCTCTCCACAAGGGAAATGTCAGTTCATTTTGTAAGTTCGATAAAATCCTAGGAAAAGTAACATAAAATAGTATTTCGTCTCAATAATACACATGCTGATGAGAAATCACAATTACGAGTAATTACAAATGACAAGTAGCAGGGATGTCATGAAGAAGATTAAATTATATGTTTATTTATTGCCAGTAGGACTCTAGTTTGAAAGCAACGTAGAATGGGATGCATAACGTTAACTAATAAATACATCTAGTAGGCGATAAAAGTCGTTCCCGTCTGGAAGCAACTATCTAATATCTACTCTACTGTGCAGTTTACCTATAAGCGAATCTAGATGGCGTTGGGTTACCAATAAAAGATTTTATTTTGGATAATGGTAGAGGGTGCTGACTAATAATAATATGCTTAGTTGTAATACCCTTGCAGCAATGTAAGTATTCGTTACCAGTAACAATCGCTTCTTACCGTACAGTTTGAAATCTTGATAAATAGTTATTTATGTAGTGTTACAAAGGATTATTATAAGCATAAAATGGGGCTGGCGTACGCAGTGGTAAAGCTCGCCGGGCACAGCTTGCTATACCTACTTATCTAATATTATTGGTTGTGAGTTACCTAGAGATATCTAATTCGGAAGAACGGTGAAAAGAAAAGACCTTTACTGGCAGTAGGTGTAACCGGTTAGTTAGGATAGGTAGAGATAGATAGATTATTTAATTCACTGGGTTGAATTTAGCAGATTTGGAAGGGTTCCTTGCACAATTGTCAATCTCCGTTAAACGATTAAGATGTTGCAGAGAAAAGGTACTACTTGCAACATTTTATCAATTATCTATATAGCATTGTGAATGCAAAATTTCAATCATCATCATCATCATCATCAGCCTATAAACGTCCCACTGCTGGGCACAGGCCTGACACGTGGGCAATAGCACGTGGGGATGTTGGGCCATAACCCACCACGCTTGCCTAATGCGGGTTGGTGGGTTTTAACGACTGTCATCTTACGACAACAACCGGGACCAACGGCTTAACGTGCCTTCCGAAGCACGGAAATTTCAATAATAAGGATTTAATATTGAGAATTAAGTAAATAAGGGGTATAGCTATGCAATGCATTCGATTTTACTCTAGTAAATAAGTTTTGGTTTTAAAAAGAAAATTTATGGACCTTGAAATATGTTTATTAGAGAAAGAAAAAAAAAACCAAGTACCCTGTTTAGTAGATAAGTTCACTTTTAATAATAATGAGACATTACTTTGAAATATATTGAGTCAGTCGGGTCGGGAAAGGGCACGTTAATATACATTACGCGGGTCTTAACAAATAATACTGGGCAGCAATTATCATAAAGATATTATAGTAGTAAAATTAGTTCTTGAGGGTTGAGACTTGTAAATGAATATTGACGTAGGGGTGTGTTGGCGGCCTTTTCTATAAAATAATATCAGTAATGTCTAAAAGAACGGTAATTGGATGGTAAGGATAACTGTTATTAGGATGTAGGGAATGTACGGGGCTGAGTGGTCTAGGGCTCTGATAACACAACTATGAATTAATAAAATTAAGGTAATGATGGGTTCTGGTAGTAGGGCTTGAAACAGGTCTACATTCCGGGCTGGAGTAGCAGCATCTTCGAAGCTTATTTCGGGCTTGTACTGTTTAGTAACATAATTTAAATTTAGTAAAATGCCGTATTGGAAATATTTCGTTTTGAGAATACATAGGTAATTAATATTACCGTGGTGGTAGGGATAGTTCAAAGTTTACTCTACCTGACCTGAAGTCATAGCCTATATTTAAATGTCAGAAGAAAATAATAAATTTATTAGTAGTAGACTTTAGAGTCAATAGTAAATTTATTTTCCAGAGGTGGGAACTAAAACCTAGTTCGCACTATACCAATCAAATAGTTAAACTGTTAACGTTGATGTTTGAAACCTATAATAATATTCTAATAATACAATTGTTATTATGAAATTAAATAGGTTTGCTTAACAATTGATAAATAATTAATAACTCAATGATTTGTTTTAGGACAGAATGAATGACTAAATTTAGAAATGATAAGACGAACGAAACGCGTTTTGACTTGTGGCAATGTCAGCGTTGACTGTTACCGTGATATTATCTTATTCTTTGGATAATAATATTAATTGCTAGATTCTTAAATAGTCTAGATTTTTGGCATCTAATATGTACGTGCTGTGATTGTGGATGATTAAATTGGTACTAGGACAGGTTTGACTAGGGTTGTATGCTATTACCGATGTTATGACACAACCTAAAATTCTTATTTATAATTAGATTACATTTGGCTACCCAGATTATTTTATACAAACTAATTAATTGGCAGGTTTCCATATATGTAGGCCGGGACATTGAGTTGATGAGATAGTTTTACCAAAATCATTCATCACAGAAAGATAAAGATATTTTATTTGCAAGTGTGGATACAAGATTGGTGATACAGAAAAAATTAAATTGACTCAGCCAAATTTTACCACTAGGCATGCAAAAATTATGTTAAACATATTTAATTATTATAAATTCTAATATATTATATTAAAAAGATTACTAATCAATTATTAATTGTTGTTATTTAGGAATTCACTTACAATATAATATGCTCAACCTGGTAATAAAATTCGAAGATATGCTTAAATTTCAATGAGACAGTTCCTTCCAACACTTGGGTATTTTATTATAAATATCTGGAGCCATGCAACGTATATACCTACTGTAAGGATGGGCGCAGTGGAGACGAGTAAAACAAAGAGTTGTGCGATTAGAACTGAATATATTAAAAGGGATTACATGTTACATAGGCTATTAGGTAGTATGTTTATTTATACACTACAATACATTGTGAAGCTAGGTTTAGAAGTAGATGGAAGAGTCTCATCCTCAATAGGTCTTAGGTCCTGTAACCATCTGCTTACAGCATACTGATGATTATCTACAATATGTGTGTGTCAAGAAAAGTTAGTAAAAAGTAGTCCTATGTCTTAAGACTAGAATAGATCTGCTAAAACTCTTTTAAGTGAAGGGGTCTAGTTCTGTTAGTTCTATTCTGTTCTATTCTAGTTTTGTGGTGGCGTTTTACCTAGGGTTGTTCTAAATTATAGGTAATTAAATATTAATTGTCTGTAGCTGTCTTCTACGTTAGAAAAGGAACGAAGAGGGAAAGGGGGGACTCACTTTGTTATAGTCAGCTGTATGATAGATAATCCTCCTAGTGAATATTTCTTGTGATTGCAGTAGTAACATAGAATGCTTTGTTCGTTAAGCGATTATCCTCGCCGCAGTTGTGGGTTTGGGATGGCTATGTGAACAAGGGTAGAGAAAATTGGTAATTATAAATTAGAATAAGTACTTAAATTGCAATGTGCCTGACTAAATAGTGCGAAGAGGTTGGTTAACTATGTTAGAGGAATTCTCTATTGCTTAATGTTCGAACTTTTGACATTTTCATTTGTAACTTTAGAATTTTGAATAGTGTATTTAACTAAGCGGGTATAATGAAGAAGGCATGCTGAAAGCGAGGTCTTTGGTCGTCTATGCACACAATAAAAATAAAAAAAAACTATTAAATAAAATTATAGAAGGCACAAAGAGGTTAGGTAGTATGTTTATTTATACACTACACCTCCCCTGGAAGAAAAAAAATAAAATAATACTTGTGCACTTAAGTATATTTTATTTTATAACCTACTAACCATTACCATAATACTAACATACAATAAAGTCCTCTTACTTTTATTTTAATAAAGAGAATATAGATTTTATAAATACAAAATATAATAACATAATAGTGATATAGTAACAACTTTTTTTTCTTATAACACAATAACATGACACAAATAAAATAACATACACTTTATGTTACTTAACTTTTAGTGCGATTCTTATGGACAATTTCGGGTTTTCCGTTTTTTAGAATTTTTACATTACTCCCTAAATCTTCCAATACTAAATAAGGTTCATTATAAACTTTTTCAAATTTATTTCCACGAAACGGGAAATATGTATTATTATTTTTAATAGTAAATATGTATTATTCTTATAGGACATAGGATTTATACTTCTGTCGTATTTAAATTTTCTTTTTATTTTACAATTTATCAAGTTAGTTTTTACATCTTCTTGTGTTACTTGTAGTCTATATTTTAACTCTGATGGGTAGTTGTCATAATTTTATAAAGAATCTACGACATCGCTGTCGAGATTATTTGGTAACATACATGACTTACCGAAGACCAACTCGTGCGGAGTGTATTTCGTCTCGCTGTGAACGGTGTTGTTATAGCTAAAGCACCAATACGGAAGCCAGCTGCTCCACGAACTAGCAATATTTTCAGACTGTATTCTTAAGTACGCACCTAGACTCTTGTGCGTGTTTTCGAGCGCTCCGATAGACTCATGATGGTACGCCGTAGATGACAATTTGTTAATTTTTAGTAAGTCACAAACCTGTTTCATAGTAGTCGAGATAAACTCGGTGCCTCTGTCTGTTGCTATCTCACGTGGGACGCCATACCTTAGAATAAAATTTTCAACAAACGCTCGCGCTACTGTCTCCGAATCTTTCGCATGTAACGGATAGGCCTCTACAAATTTTGAAAGTTTGCATTGCAAGGTGAGCACATAAACATAATTGTTGTTATCCCTTGGCAATGGCCCTGCGATATCCAAAAAAACTTTTTCTAGCGCATAGTTTGATGTACTTGTAATTTCCATCGGCTGCTTGGTGTTTACTGCATGTTTTTGCGTTTTGCATTGACTACATTTATTTACAAATTCTACTATATCTTTATCCATTCCCGGCCAGTAATAAAATTTCCTAATATTATTAGACATTCGCCTAATGCCTGCGTGGCTACTTGTGGGCAATAGATGAAAGTCATTTATAACTACACGTATGTCATCTTTACTATTTAATCTTTGGACATTTCTTAAAATGCACAATCGAAGACCGGTCCATTCTTTATATTTATTTATTTCGCTTGGTATCCCAGCTACGAAATCTTTATTATTGTCATTCCTTATTACACAAAGTTCTTTCATATTTAATCTTTTACATAAACAAACTAGATCTCTCACCGATACGTCTCGCGTGATCGGCGATCGAGGTAAGCTGTCGAAGTAAATACTTGAACTACTGGGTACGTATATAAAATGTTTTGACCTTTCCTTTATTAAACATTCTTGCTCTTATTTAATTAATCTTTTATTATTTGTCAAAGCCAATTCCGTCAAACTCGTCAGTTTTTTAATAATATCCACAACTCTTGGTTGATCAGACTTCGAATTATAGAAATTATTATTTACCGATGAATTTGTCGGTTGCCCTTGCAAGTCCCTTAATCGTCGCGCATGCGCTCTTGTTACTACGTTAACGATATGCTCATTCATACATTTTAATTCCTCTGACGTAATAATTATACGTAAAAGAGCGTCCGCCGCGGAGTTTTTACTACCTTTTATGTATTCTATTTGGAAATTATATTCCTCTAACTGTAACCTAAACTTAAGCAATCTACTCGAGGGGTCCCGCATGCCAAATAAATAAACTAGTGGTCTATGATCTGTCTGAATTTTAAATTGTCTGCCGAATAAATAAGGTCTAAAATATTTTACACTCCATACTATTGACAAGAGCTCTTTCTCAATGGTAGGATAGTTCATTTCGGCCTTATTCAAACTGCGACTTGCGTAGGCCATAGGCCGACCGTCACTATTACATAGAACCTACGGCTACACCTGATGCGTCGGTTTGTAAAATGAATGTGTTTTCTTTTGAAAAGTTAGGATAAGACCGGTGGGGTTACCAATGCTGTTTTCAAAATTTGGAAAGATTTTTCGCATTCTTCGGTCCACACAAACGGAGCATATTTGCAAGATAATTTATTTAGTGGGAATGCCTTTTCCGCGAAGTTTGAAATAAACTAGCGATAGTAATTCGCGAACGCAACGAACAGCTTAACGTCATCACTGTTTTTAGGGGTGGGATAATTTTCCAAAACTTTCGTTTTATTGTGGTCTGGCAAAATACCCTTTTCTGATACTACGTGACATAGGTATAGAAATTCTTTTTTCAAAAATTTGCATTTGGCGGGGTTTAACTTCAGGTTGACTTTTCTCAAACGAGTGAAAATATCCATTAGGTTTTTATTATGATTTTCTAAATTACGGCCTATGCAGACTAGGTCATCTTGGTAAATCATGCACTGCTCATAGTTTAGCCCAGACATTGCTACTGTTATCATTCTAGAGAAGGCACTAGGGCTTGTCTTATGGCCCATGGGAAGCCTAGTCATCTGATATTGATTTTTGCTTGTGGTGAAGGCTGTATATGGTCTACTGTCTTTATGTAAGTTAAGCTGATAAAATCCTTGGTATAAATCAAGATGGGAGAAATATACCGCGCCTGACAAAGAATCTAAAATATCTGAAATGTTCTGGAGGGGAAATTTATCATCTTGTATTTTTTCGTTCAGTTTGCGATAGTCAATGACTACTCGCCATTTTTTAATACCTAAAGAATCAAATTTTTTCGGTACCAGTAGCAATGGACTTGACGAATCACTCCTACACTCCTCTATTATCCCGTCATTTAGCATTCCTTGGATTTGTTTGTCAATTTCGGTTTTTTGTGTCTGGGGTAATCGATACGGTTTTACATATACCAGGGTGCTATTCGGTTTTAGTTCAATAGTTTTCTCGTACAAAGGTGTTGTACCTAATTTATCTCTGGGTAGATGAAATACATCGGGAACTTTAGCACAAATATTTTCTATGGACTTTTGTTCTTCCGTTGTCAAACCATCTAAATTTAACTGAAAATAATAATTTTTTAACTCTTTCTGCGTTTATATTTGACTTACTAAATTGGCAAACGTAATACTCTTCTAGTTTAGACAAACACGGACTAAGATAATTTAAAATGACATCTGTTCCCCTTGTATTTAACAATTTTATAGGGATCTTCCCGTCTTTCTGCCTAGAAATGGTGTTAGCTAAGAAAACTCCTTCACATACTTCCTGACTACTCACTACGCAATCCCCGATAAATGTGGTATCAACGTAATGTGTTAATTCGCTACGAGCTGGTATTATTAAAGAACTACTATAAGAAGTTTGCTTATCCAAAAAACTAAAATTTATTTCTACAGATTTCCTAAATGTCGTATTTAATTTTAATGTGTTATGCTCGTAATTTAATACAGCTTGATGTTTTACAAAAAAGTCCTGACCTAAAATTCCATCTGTTTTGCACGGTAATTTATCAAAAACATAAAATTTATTTTCGAAGTCAATGTTATTAACTCTTAACTTTAAATAAACATAACCATTCGAGATTACTGACCCGCCTATTCCGTTTATTCTAAGGTTTCCTTATGGAATGGAATGTGTAAACTTCTCAATCGTTCTCGTTTAATTACGGATAGCGACGCGCCGGTATCAATTAGCCAGTCGTATCTTAGGTGGCCTATAAAAAGCGATACTTTATTTAGTTTAGTCATTGCACACGAATAATTATTCACGAAAAAAATGATGCAACCGGAGGCATAGCATCATTTTTTTCGTGAATAATTAGTTTGGTTGCTCCGTGCGCTCGTTACTCGAAGCCGCTTCGTGGTCGTGAGTCATACTTTGCACGTTTCCCGGAGCCGGCGCTAAAGTCCTACGATTATAGTTCCACCTACCTCTATAAAATCGGTTTCCGTGATTTGAAAATCTCCGCGGATAACCCTGGTAATGCGTGTTTTGGCAGGAATGTTCTCCCTTGTATCCTCTGGATGGCCGGCTTGCATACCGCGTCCTTACACGTCCACTGCGGCCTGTTGTTATCCTGTTCGAATAACTATTATATCTACGCTTATTATGGTACATGCTTACCACGTCAGCGGAAGTAGACGCCCCTGGAGCAGAGATTTCTACCTCCTGGGCCACCTGGATAGCGTCCTTTAATTTCTGGAAGTCACGGGCTGCTATTATTGTGCTTAACCTACGATTTCGTAGGCCGTCCGCGAAGCGTTTAATTGCGAGTTTTTCATTAATGGGTCGTAAAATATTAAAACTGTCGGTGTTTCCCTCGGACTGCGAAATCGTTAAGTCCACGAACAATTCAGTAATTTGCTTACCGAAATCCGCCACAGACATGTCATCTTGTCTTGCCACCTGTAGCTTCGTATGTATGGCGGTCGCAGCTTTTTTTGGCAACAGCACCTGTCCCATGTCCTTTAACAAGTCCTTGACAAACGAATATGAGCTAGACTGCTTTAATTTAGCTGCCTAAGAGAGACACGTTTTTAATACAAACGATATTAGATTTATTTTGGATGCTTCGTCTAAAGTAGTTTCGTAGTACTCTATCCCATCAATTAATTCTTTCGTATTTCTCTCAGTATCATCCATCACCGACAAAAGACTTAGCGCGGTTTTTAAATCAAATTTAGTCATATTTATGAATTCGTCTTCGCTACTACTTAAGCTTAAATCCGCGCTTGTCTCCGATTCGAAGGGAGAGCATAATAAACTTTGAACCTCGGTAAATAAGTTTGAAAAGTAATCACTGTACTGAATTATTAATTTCTTTTCTTGTTCGTCTTTAAAATCTAAAACCTTACTTATAGTGTCTAAATAGCTGTTATAAAGATATTTTAATTCATTGGCCTATTTAAACTTTTTCTCTAATATTTTACCTTTACGTCTTTTTGGGCCAATTTTTATTATATATTTTGTACAATTTCGGTACAAAATCCCAAAATCCACGAGTTATAGAAATAAAACTACAAACTCTGAACGGAGGCGCATTTATTTTGTCAACCAGTCACGTTAGTACAAACGGAAAATAACTTCGATACCGCGATTCAGAGTACACACAACGCCATCTATTGGCAGCGTAAAGAACTAAAAGACGCCATACATTGGTGGAGTGCGGAAATAAACTTCTTTGTTTACATTACCTTAGACAGTATATTTTTATAGATTTACAAATATGTATTTATTTATTTATTAGACTAAACATACCGCCCACTAAAGACTAGTCTTTATAATCCGCCCACTATGAAGGCAGATAGATACAATTACAAACTATTTTTTCGTAACAAGCCAACAAATGTGATAATAACTACATCTAGTAAATATACAAGGTTTCTTATAACTAGAAGCAGATATACTTTATTTAAAGTTAAACAGTTGTGATTCGGTTACAAACTAATGCGATAGCTAACAAAAAAAAACAATAAAAAGGTTAATAAACCATAAAAAAAACAATTTAAGTTACATACAATTCAGTCCTCTGTAGGCAAAAGACACAATTTCGAAGTTGGACGCTTAATGACGGAATTTTTACAACGAATTGAGACCACGCGCGTGATCTTGTCTTTACCCGGATGCAATTCAACAACTTTGCCGTACAACCACTTAGCTGGAGGTAGATTATCCTCTTTAATTAGGACTATGTCCCCTACCTTAAATCCACGAGTACGTACAGACCATTTGTGTCGTTGGAAAAAGTTTGTCAGGTATTCGGCCGACCACCGTCGCCAGAAACATTGCACCATCCTTTGTGTTAATTGCCAACGCCTTAAAGTGCTGAGATGTGCATGTTGTTCGAAGTTGTAATCTGGAGGCAACACAAGAGGTTGTCCAACAAGAAAATGTCCAGGAGTGAGAGGAGCTACGTCTTCTGGTTCACAACTAGCTTTAGATAAAGGTCTTGAATTAAGACAGGCTTCTATTTGGGCGAGAACTGTACATATCTCTTCGAAAGTAAGAGTGCTGTCTCCGATCACACGCTTAAAATGATGCTTGACGCTTTTGATCCCTGCCTCCCAAAGCCCTCCAAAATTTGGAGAGTGAGGAGGGATAAAATGCCATTCTGTGTCATTATTTGCTAGAACTTCTGCTATTTCGCGAGCAACTTGACTTCTTTCGTCATTGAACAGACAGCGCAATTCACGAGAAGCACCCACAAAATTTGTGCCATTGTCGCTCCAAAGGTGGCTACAATGACCACGTCTGGCGACAAACCTTTTAAAAGCAGCGAGAAATCCTGCTGATGTTAAATCGGAGACGGCTTCAACGTGTACGGCACGGGTGGCCATACACACAAATAAACAGATGTACCCCTTGTACGATCTGTGACCTCGACCCTTTGATACCCGTATATTGATGGGACCTGCAAAGTCCACGCCTGAGTTTAAGAACGGTTTGCTAGGTGTGACCCTACAAGAAGGCAGTTCTCCCATCAATGCATTGCGAGATACGCCTGCATAACGAATACAAGGTACACAGTTGTGAATATGCGATCTAATTAAACTTTTAGCCCTCAATATCCAGTACTTCGTTTGCAAGAAACGGAGCATGAGTTGTTGTCCACCATGGAAAGTTCTTTCATGGGCATCAGCGACTAAAAGTTTAGCCAGTCTTGATTTGTTGGGGACAACAACCGGATTCTTGCTTTCAGGTGGCAATTCTGAGAGACGAATTCTTCCACCTACTCTTAATATTCCATCGTCATCAAGAAACGGGGAAAGGGAACAAAGAGGACTAGCTTTACTAACCGCTCCCTTTGCTCGGAGCGTTCTAATTTCATCATGAAACCAAGCGTTTTGACATTTTTGAATGCACAGGTTTAACGAATCTCTTATTTCAGATGCAGTAAGGTAAGCCAAGTATGTAACATTGGGATCTCGACCTTTTCTTAGGAACCTTTTGCAAAGAGCGACTACTCTGACCAGTTTTCTCAACGAAGAAAATCTACTCCATAACCAGTCATCATCATCTTCGGGAGTTATCGCAGTCGCGTGGACGTGAACTGCTCTTTCTTCTTCGTTGTGATTAATAGAACTTGGTCTGCTGTAGTTAATGGAGTCGCTGCGTAACCAACCTGGCCCTTGTAACCACAGAGGATTATGTAGGAGTTCAGTAGGTGTTACACCTCGCGACGCAATGTCAGCAGGATTGTCCTTTGACTGAACGTGAGACCACTGTGCGTTGTCCAAAAGATTAAGGATCTCCGAAGTGCGGTTGGCTACAAACGTCTTCCATCGACTTGGGTGATCGTTTAGCCACGCCAGTACCACTGTAGAGTCTGTCCACGCACGTAAGTGGGACTTTGGAACACCCAGTACTTCAGCCACCTCTACTAACAAATTACTTACAAGAACAGCCCCACACAATTCGAGTCTTGGGATGGAGACTTGTTTTATAGGAGCTACCTTTGATTTAGCGGTGATCAAGTGGGTCTGGACATTACCTAATGAATCAACAACACGGATGTAGACGACAGCTGAATAAGCGACGTTAGAGGCGTCGCTGAATCCATGCAGTTCAACTCTGGCGTCACCTGTGGTAGTGTTTATCCATCTAGGTATGTGAAAATTTATCAATTTGATTAATTCACTGCGGTACGATTCCCACTGTTTCAGAAGCTCCGGCGGCAGCTCATCATCCCATCCCATACCTGCGATCCACAGTCTCTGGATGAAGACCTTTGAGGTAATTATACATGGGGTGATCCAGCCAAGTGGATCAAACAAACGTGATATCTCTGAGATAATTTTTCTCTTTGTTTCAGATGCGGATGTGGCGGTGCGCGGAGGCAGCTTCACTGAATAGTCAAATTCGTCTGTGGTTCTGTTCCAGGTAAGGCCTAAAACCTTTGTTACTTGATCTTGTTTTATTTCTACATCTCTTCCAGTATCTTCTTTGAAAACATCTAAAAGCTTATCGGCGTTGCTTGTCCATTTCTGTAATTTAAAGCCACCCTTTTCAAGTAGTTGGTTCATTTGCTTATAAACTTTAATTGCTTCAGTTTCAGATTGACAGCCAGTCATGACGTCATCAATATAGACATCTGATTTTACCCTCTCAGCAGCCAATGGATATTTATGACCTTCATCACAAGCTATTTGCTGCAATGTCTTGACTGCTAAGTACGGCGCACATGAAGTACCAAACGTGACAACCAGAATACGGTAGTCTTCTATTTCGTCTTCAGTTTTACTTCTAAACACTATCCTCAGGAAATCAACATGTTTCTGAGCAACTCTTACCTGTCTAAACATTTTGATGACGTCAGCAGCTAGGCATATAGGATGGCTACGCCATTTCATAAGAATATGTCGTAAATCTGCCTGCAGTGTGGGTCCTACCATTAAGGTATCGTTCAGGGAAATACCATTCGCTCCCTTGCACGATGCATCAAAAACAACCCTCATTTTGGTAGTGCTCTTATCCTCCCTAATCACTGCATGATGCGGCAGATATACGGCATCTGGTTTATTCCTTTCCGTTTCATCAGAGATTCTTTCCATGTGTCCAAGGCGTAAGTACTCGTTGATCACCTCTACATATTGTGATTTGATATCAGGGCTGTTCGCAAATTTTCGCTCTAGGCCCTGTAATCTCTTGACGGCGATGCTTCTGGAGTTTCCGTATTTACATGGAGGATCAGCGCTTCGGAAGGGAAGACTGACCACGTATCGACCAGATTCATCTCTTTTGGTAGTCTCTGCATAATAGTCTTCACACGCTTGTTCTTCTTGCGTTAGACGTTTCTTAGGCGAAAAGGGCTCTGGTTCGAGCTCCCATATTCTTCTTAGCAAGTCATTTTCTTCGACCTGTGCATGCATGCTGACGATAACGTTATGACAGTTCTGGCGCAGATCTTCAATCCCTCCAGAAAGGATCCATCCAAGGTAAGTGTCTTGAGCAATTGGACTGCCTTTAGGGGCTTTAATCAAGCCTTCTTTTAAAATATGGCAATAAGTCTCGGCTCCTAACAAAACGTCAATTTTGTTAGGGGAATTAAAATTTGGATCAGCTAATTCAATGTTAGAAATCTCAGGCCAATCTACTAAAGCAAATTTCCTTTCAGGCAAAACTGAAGTGAGAGTTCCGAGCACATGGGCTCTAACCTGAATAGAAAAGGAGGGATCACAACGTGACTGAATGTTAAGCATTACCGTATATTTAGAGGTAAGGTCACCTTGCCCCCCACCCAATCCTGATATAGCGCTTTTAGTAGCAGTCTTTTTAAGCCGCAGTAACTGCACTGCAGCTTCCGATATAAATGAAGCCTGGGACCCTTGATCCAGCAGTGCTCTCAAAACTTGAGACGACCCATCTTTCGATTCAGCTTTAATTAAGGCTGTTGCCAATAATATTTGTGTGTGGACTGTACCTTTCGAAAAATGGGCGGCAATATTAGTGACGGCCTCGCTTTCTGACACAGCATCGGTAGGTCTGTTTACTGCAGTTGTTGCTGTGTCAGAGTGGCTTTTGGGATGCAAAAGGCTGTGGTGTTTCCGGTTACAAATACGGCATTTGGTGAACACGCGACAAACCTTGTTTGAATGGTTGTACCCTAGGCAGTTGAAACATAGCCCTAATGTGTGAACAATGCTACGACGTTTATCTACATCCTCATTGGCAAACTTTTTACATTTGTAGAGCTTATGTTCTTCAGAGCAATGTGGGCACGAAATATTAGTGGTTGCATGCAAAGCTTTTGTATTCGATACAATGTTGGGAGAGACTTTTGGTTTAGGTTTAGGTTCAATAAATTCGAGAGCACGGAAGCGGGTGCCTAAAAATTCTTCAAATTGTTTTAATGTAGGCAAATCAGTAGACGAGTTACTAACCTGCAATTCCCATTGCTTGCGTGACTCAGCATCCAACTTCAAACTGACAACGTATATAACAATAACGTCCCAGGAGCTTACGTCGATACCTAGATTTGACAATTCATGCAAACAATCAGTGGTTACATCTAGCAGTTCCTTAAGTGCGCCAGATGATTCATGTATAATAGTGCGTTGACTAAAGAGGCGCTTAAGAATACAAAAAGATATGTACCTTTTATTATTGTATCTATCGTTTAATACTTTCCAGGTTTTGTCGTAATTATTGCTTGTAATGGGCACATGGCGTATCAGTTGCTCTGCCTCACCTGTCAACTGTGTTTTTAAGTAATGCAGTTTTTGTACGTCGTCAAGAGACGCGTTATTATGGACCAATGACGTAAATAAGTCACGAAACGACGTCCATTCGACGTACTTGCCGCTGAAAGAAGGCAGTTTAATTTTTGGTAATTTTAACACTGAATCACCTTTAGAATTACTGTTATTGACAGGTGAGCCATCGACAGCCTTTTTTACAACCAACTTGGAAAGTGTATCCTGGAGGTTAACCTTATAAGTTAAAAATGTCTCAAAAACCTCTTCAAATGTATCATTCTTCATGTATTTTGACGTATTTAATTCCTCGGTAGTAAAGTCTGCAATCAGTTTTTCATGTTTCTCAATAAAGCTTTGATACTGTCTCTCTAGAATTTCTAATCTCGTCCTAATGTAATTTTCATTTATTCGATCCTTAGGTGATTTCTTAAAGTTCGTATATCCACTCTCAATCTGTGATTTCAAATTATCTAATACACGTAAGTCACTCTCCATTGTAATAAATAATCGAAGTTCCCTAGCGATGAAATTTCAGTGAAGTGACTGGTAGGTATCCCAAATGTTCAAGTGTGATTGTGAAGCGTCGAGTCAAAATTCAAAGTCCGGTCCAATTTTTGCATAAAATTTTCTAAGTGTTTTGAGCGTCTTGTATCGCTATTAAAACCGGCGTGGATTCCCCGTCTCGTTAAAATTTTACGAATTATTCTAAGTCCTAGATCTACTAAATTTTTCTAAGTCAATATTCTTCTAACACTTTGTTTTATTTAACACAGAAAATGTACTCACGGTTTCACTTGCACTTTTTCTACTTAACACTATGACTGCCAAGACTCCTTGCTCATCCAGCTTCCAGCCAGCGCCAGCGACGACAGTGCTTGCACAGCACGGGGCAGCTATAGTTGCTCAGCGTTGGTAGGTGACTCCTTGCAGTAGTTAGTTGGTGGCACAATTTTGTTTATGTCCAGGCACTTCAATTACTTTGCTTTGCATACTAAATCGACTAATTTATGGGGGGATTTGTGCGTCTTCATTCAAAAACCGTCCTTCGGCTCGTAGGACCTTGTACAATTTCGGTACAAAATCCCAAAATCCACGAGTTATAGAAATAAAACTACAAACTCTGAACGGAGGCGCATTTATTTTGTCAACCAGTCACGTTAGTACAAACGGAAAATAACTTCGATACCGCGATTCAGAGTACACACAACGCCATCTATTGGCAGCGTAAAGAACTAAAAGACGCCATACATTGGTGGAGTGCGGAAATAAACTTCTTTGTTTACATTACCTTAGACAGTATATTTTTATAGATTTACAAATATGTATTTATTTATTTATTAGACTAAACATATTTCCTTATTTCACTTAATTTGTTATTTAATTCTTTAATAAAATCTGCCATTCATTTATACAAAATTAACAATAGTGGTACTGATTACACATTTTACATTTTAAATTATTAAATATTAAGCTTACTTTACTAACGTTATGTGGCTAATGTTCATAGTATACCTGGTTTTTTCGAATTAAGACACGAATCAAGACCAATACCTACACCTGATAGCGATTATTGCTACTACCACCAACGTTTTGGAAGAAAAGCAAGAAGATGCCAATCGCCGTGCTCTTTCAACAAGTCGCAACAACAACCACAGCAACATAATAACGTCGACGAAGCCTCGTTAAACTATCAAGAACGTTAGACGAGGCGGGGTCAGACGTTCTAGGTAAATCTTACCGTCTCTTCGTTACCGATAAGAAATCAAAACTAAAGTTTCTTATCGACACTGGAGCAAACGTATCAGTTATTCCAAGGAAGAAAGAGACAACAATGAAAGTTTTACCATTCAATTTGTATGCTGCGAACAACACCACGATAAATCCGCAAGGGATTGGTGTTCGAATAGGACAGCCGCCAAGGCTGTATAACGGTCAGGGCCAGAGTTTATCGCCTTGATCTTACGAATGATCAAGGCGATTTCATGGTTGTGACGTGTGAGTGCGACGAACTGCATGAACAGAGCCATGTCAGCTATGCTAATTTCCTGCTCGCTATCGGGAGGCGAACGCGAGAAGGACACGGGCAGGGCAGCGGGCTTAAGGCCCTTGCCATTAGATGACGACGATTTTAAAGGGTTTTCCGTGGCCTTAGGGGCCTTGGTTTTTACCGGCTTAACTGCCTTCGGCCGCTTGGCCTTAAGGGCCAAGGGATTCGGAGGCTGACTACGCTTCGTCGGAGCGGGAGCGTTCGCGGGTTGAGTCTGGCGCGGCGGTTGGGCCAATGCCGAGACAGGAGGAGCAACTACTAATACAGCATCGGGCGCGGGCGCGGGCGCGGGCGCGAGCGCGGGCGCGGGCGCGGGCGCGGACGCGAGGGCTGCTACCGTGGGCTGAACGGCCTTCGCAGGCTGCTTAACCCCCGGTTTGACCCATGGGTTGCGAGGCGGTGGAAGCGGTGCCGCGGGGCGAAGCGTGATTTTAGAAAGCGCAGAAGGCGCTGGAGCTCGCGTCGCGGGACTAGGCTTAGGACGCGAGGCCGACCTGGCGACCGCGGGCAGACGTGGCGCCTTGGGGCAACCGCGATAGCTCGCGGGGTGCCCCACC
Organism: Scoparia ambigualis; assembly: GCA_963921215.1. Lineage (NCBI taxonomy): Eukaryota > Metazoa > Arthropoda > Insecta > Lepidoptera > Crambidae > Scoparia > Scoparia ambigualis. The sequence goes on along the minus strand of OY992525.1, from coordinate 17,578,403 downwards.
TCGCCACACAACACGCAGCCGGGCAGGTCGTCGGGCCTCGGGTCCTTGGGCCTTGGGCACGCGTCAGTGCCATGGTTGCCCAGGCACTTGACGCACCGAGGACGGTTGTAGCAATTACGGGCCGAGTGCCCGTAGCGCTGGCAACGATGGCACTGACTGGGACTGCCACTCTTGTACGGTACTTCGATTGTGATCCGATCACAGTACATTAATGATTTTATATTAAAAATTTCTTTGCCCTCGGGGGTTTTATCAAGAACTACACGGATAAAGCGCGTCGGTTGCTTGTCGCGCCTAAAAATACGGTGTGCTTCGCGGGCTGGTAACCCTGTGGCCTTAAGGGCCAAAAGCACGTCGGCAGGGTTTGTGGATGTGGGGAGGCCACCTACAACGACGGTTAGTACTTGCTCCTCGGGGAGCGAGTACGAGTGAAACTCTATGTCGCGAGTGCGTAGGAACGCTATTATACGGCGGTGATCTAGCGCGGTCGGTGGAAAGATTTTCATCCTATCGCCTCCCTCGCAGACGGCGCGCGTGAAATTGATTTTCTGCGCTTTAATAGCGCTAGATAGTTTATTCCAATCCTTGCATTGCAAGACATGGATTGGCGGGATATCGCGTTCGCGTTTCGCGGGCTCCTCCTGGCTCGACTTGGGCCTTGGAGTGTTAGGGTGCTGACCGTTGTCAGCCTTGGCGGCTTTCGAAGCGGGTGGTGACGACGGCGCGGTTTTTCGTTGTCGCTTGCCGGTGCGAGATACGATCGTGTAGTCGGAGTCAGACGAAGCTGAGTCCGACGACGAGTCGTAGTCTGACACTGACGGGCAGATGTGGCGGCCTTAGTCGCCACATAATTTATTATCATCACGTATCGGTTAAAGAGTTTGTAAGCACATTCCTAAACGCGTGCAGATCCGATAAAGATATGTCACGGCATCCTCCCTCCAACATCTACGTAGTATTACTGTATAAATAGTCTTGTAAGGTTTAGATAATAAGTTAGTCACAATGTAGTCACTGTAAATATACAACATCACTCTAAGGACGCAGTCGTTATTTACCATCGCCATGGAATCCCTCCACCATCATTACTTCGCTCTCGCCCGACGGAACACTGGTGACCCCGCTCAAGCAACAAACAACCTTCCAACGGAGTACCCCGAAAAAAAACACGTGAGTCATTTGTAATATCTACACATCAACCATGGCAGCAACATCTATTCAGCGACGGACACAACAAAATCTTCAAGATAAAATCACTACGCCGTGCCACTTCGAGCTGCGACTACGTCATTTAACATCATTCTTATGGCTCCCACAACTTTGGCTTCCTTTCCGGCACATCGTAACAAGAACGTTTCATCGACCAAGGCAAAGAAATAAGGTACCCAGAAAAAACAATGTGAAATAAAATGTACTAACGATTTCATAACTGCACACATTATGTCATAAATTGTGCGGCGCAGCGAACGCGCAAGAATTTCCGACGCAGCACTTTTCGCCGTTTGCTCTACGCTTGCGCAAATTCAAGATCACGGCATTAATGACTATACTGCTATACGGAAACAATTTTGTACAGAGTTGTGGATTTTTCTATAGAAGTAAATAAATAAAATCCAAAGGAAAATAGAATAAATGTATGCAACGAGTATTCACCCGTTTAACCGCCTCACTTTTACCGACTGACAAAGTGGTTTGAGGTGTGTTATTTATAATTACGGGAAGAGATATTTAGAAGCATTATTTTACCAGTCGATGGTTTTATGAGATATTATTACACTTCATACCATACATACCAGTCGATGGTTTTATTAGATATTAAGACACTTAAATGCTACTAGCTACCTCCAGTGCGAATTGATTTCTCCGGTTATCTGACAAAGAGCCAAGGAATACGCCAATCTGAGGATAATTATGAAGCTATAATGAAGTTGTACTCAAAATGAAGATATTCAACAAGTTTAAAATGCTTTGATTGTGCAATAAGAATACAGTAGAATAAATAAGCACAAAAATGAACCATGTTAGGGTAACTAATGTAATAATAAGATTTTAGTCAATTTTAATAATATTTTTTAGCTAGGCACTTATTTCCTTATATTAAGTATGTATATTGAATGCAACATGTCTTATCTCTATGTAATTAATGTTTAATCTTAGTCAATTCAAATTTTTCTGTTTTGTTATTATGTATTTTATTAAGTCTAATAGTTCAATTTATTATTAATATGTAATGCGGAATTTAAAGTTCATTGCAAGAATATGTATAATTTAAAGTTGTACTTGTTTATGCCACTTAATTTGTGTGTTTATTATAGTCTTGGTATAACGTGATATAAAAATAATATTAGTAACAATATTATGATGTTGCGAGGAATTATAAAAAATATTCGTGTACGTAAATGTAAAACGACCGATTGTTTTTTAAAAGGTATACCTATAATAAGTATTTTGTTCAAATACAAGGAAACAGCTCTCTTAGCAGCATTCAGCAAGCCAGCTAGCCATAAGGTTCCATCGCAGCAACGTAACGCTTCCTGGATCCTCGGCATCACTCGACGGTCAAAATAAGTACCGTCGCACTCCACACGTCTCGACTCACAGCAGACATGGTAGCACACGCTCGTCTCGAGTCACGTAGACCGGAGAACGCTCGTTTTGTCAATGAAGACTTGAGCACGCTCATCACGACTTAACGTGGATTAGAGCACCACTGGCATCTCCAAGCTGAAGACCTGATGGTTTTTTCATTCCCTTTTTCAAGAGGGGGAGTACTGTGGCGGCCTTAGTCGCCACATAATTTATTATCATCACGTATCGGTTAAAGAGTTTGTAAGCACATTCCTAAACGCGTGCAGATCCGATAAAGATATGTCACGGCATCCTCCCTCCAACATCTACGTAGTATTACTGTATAAATAGTCTTGTAAGGTTTAGATAATAAGTTAGTCACAATGTAGTCACTGTAAATATACAACATCACTCTAAGGACGCAGTCGTTATTTACCATCGCCATGGAATCCCTCCACCATCATTACTTCGCTCTCGCCCGACGGAACAGCAGACATCCATATCAACCGGGTCGATATGGGACGAGGCGGTTTTAGTTACCGGAAGGGTAACATCGGGCGACGCGGGGTTGTCGTGAACGACAACCATCGGTTGCGCAGAAGGCGGCTTAATTGCGACGAACGCGGAAACGGTCTGCGCTGAAGGCGCTGAGGACGCGGACGTGGGTTGTGCATAAGGCACCGGACGGAGTTGCGCTGAAGGCGCTTTAAGCGCGGGCGCGGCGGGTTGCGCAGAAGGCGCTGGGGTTGGTTGCGCGGAAGGCGCTAGACTCGCGGCGGCGGGTTGCGCTGAAGGCGCAGAGGAGGCATTAATTAAATGGATGCGGCTCCTAATGAGCTCGACCGCGTCGGGTTGCTCCAGCAAAGCCGAGAGCTCCCCGACGTCCATTGTGGCGGAGTGCAATGCACACAATGGGTGAGTTGGCGTCAGACCCTCCCTGCTTGTGAAGCAGGGAGGCGTGAGTAAGAGGGGAACCTACTGCCTGAATGGCCCTAGGTGAGTCCACCGATGAAATTCAATTCACCGTTGGGTGTGTACCTAGACTGGTTAGTGTGGTTAGTAAGTTGTGAGTATAACTAGGAGACCCCCCAAGGCCAGGGACTCACAACTCTTCCGGAGTGTTTTCCCCCCAGGAGGGTAAAGAGGGCAGCCGGGTCAGTGCCCCAACTGGCTTCGTTGGCACCGTTAAGTATCCACCAGTTGGCTACTAAAATCGTAGTCTTGCTTTGACGTCTTGGTGTTGTCTATAATGAAATAGAGATCTTGACGTCTTGTTCGAAATGAGCACCAATTGTCGACTTGTCGATAATGACAGGGCGACCCCGCAATAACAATTGCGCCGGTACGCCTTGAGAGCGACGAGCTGTGTGAGCGAGACACAGCGAGAGAGCGGTCGGAGAACCGACCGACAGCGGAGCGAGAGCGCGAGCGCGACACGGACGGCGAGCGGGCGGAGCGAGCGAGACGTGCGTGTGGCACGGCAGCTAGCGCGAGACTGTAGCGAGCTTACAGGCCGCCGCGAATATTTATATGCGGCGCGCATCGACAGCCACTCGACTGCCGCGAGCCGCTTCAGCCGCTGCGTCATGCCAAACGCAGCGCACCCTAGCGTTCATTTATGAACACTTAATAAACTGCTTTGTATATACGCCTCTAGTTGTAGCATGTAAAATTTGTATATATTAGGCTAAGTTTTCCAATAAATTCAGGCAAAGGCAAGTCGTTCTGCAGCCGTCTCGCAACTCGCGCGTGCTCCACTTAGTGTGTTGAGCCGCCGTACGTGCTAAGTCGCCGCAATCGACTACAGCTTCGCGTCGTCCCGCGCAGCCGGTGTGTGTTCCGCGTAAGCGTGAACGCCCGGCCAGCCGTTCGCGCGAAGTGTTACCGTGCACGAGAACAGTTCTCCGTGGTGTTGTCCCGGACACCCACGTCGCAGACATTTCCGTGATCCCCAGTGTTTTTAGCTACATAGCATCACTCAGCCGCGATAAAGGACGCAATACTTGTGCTGGTGTAGTATAAAAACTTTATGTACGACCACCCCCAATTATTTGGATATAATTGGCGGGTCTAGTACACTCCGAGACTTTTTTGATAGCCGGAGCTAGTTAGATAATTGTGCTTTTAGTATTATTTTCCTTGTTTTTATTGTGCGTGTCTCGTCCCTCGGACCTTGACGACTTTGACACATGACTCTAGTGCCGCGATGAGCGATCGCGAGATCGCCCCAGCGGCGCGCCGCGCCTCAACGTCGAGTGGGCAGCTCCCCGAGTCCCAACCGGGACCGACGGGTCGAACGCCCCCCGCGCCCCAGCTCAGCAACTCAGCCACGCAGGAGCCCCTGCCTGGACCCTCATTTGCCTCGGCCGGCGGGATTCATGGCGAATCCCTAGCCGCCGGTGGCTCACGGGTGAAGGACAAGGTGGCCCGTCACCGCAGCCCGGATGACGACTCATACGGGAATGACGATAAGCGGCCCCGTACCGGCCCGTCGCCCCAATCCCACAGCTGGACCTCGCCCAAGGAAGCGAGGCTCAGCCAATTATTCACATCACCGCCCGCCTCACCCATAGAAGGAGGAGGACAAGCCGATGCCTCGGAGTTGGATGACCCGAGCCGGCCCACGATAATACCACTATTCCAAGGGAACACCGACTCGACAGAGTACGCATCACTAGCCCATATATCGGGCGCGATGGACGAAGCGCCCCCGTCGGCATCCTATGCCGATATGGTGCAGGCGCCGCCGTCGCCTCGACGGGCAGACAGCCCCAAATTGACACAACAGACCCAGACGGCCGCACAACAGGAGCCGCTGACTACCAGAGGTTATCCACCCATTATCGTGGAGAACCTACCTAATTGGACGGTCCACTTTCGTGAGCTCGCAACGAAAATCGGATGCCCGCCTAACGCTAGGCCCTTCCAAAGTGGCATCCGCTTCTTACCGCGAACACAAGAAGAGTTCCGGACAATACAGGCCCACCTTACCGCGGCGACGCTAGTTAACTCGGCGGTCAAGTGGTTTTGTTATACGCCGGCGAACGAGCGCCCCACTAAGGTGACACTTAGAGGCCTCCCGGCGGACACGCCCCCTACAGAGATAAGGGTGGCATTAACGGGATTGGGATTTCCAGTCACCCACATCCGCCACATCCCAGCTAAGAAAGGCAGACCCGGCCTATTCTTTTTACAATTAGACCACCTTAACCAACAAGAGCTCGCCAGACTCTACGCGGTGAATTCGCTTCTGTACATGCCGGGGGTAGTTATAGAGGCGTGGCGAGGCAGAGACGGCCCGCCACAGTGTCACCGCTGTCAACAGTTCGGCCATGCGTCGCCGAATTGCCACAGACCATTTGCCTGCCTTCGCTGCGGAGGCGAACACTTGGCAAGGGACTGCACTCGCCCCCGGGAAGAGCCGCCTACCTGCGCGAACTGCGCGAAGTCCCATCCGGCGAACGACCGGCGCTGCACGGCCTTCAAAAAGGCCGCCCGCGCAAGGGGTATGAAGTTTCCGCCCCCCTACCCCTCCAAACCGAACCAACCCACCGCGGCCCCGCGCAAAACCGCACCTACCGCACCGCCCTCGGCCAATATGCCCGAGACCTGCCGCGGGCCTACTTTGGCCCCGCCGGCCAACCCGCCCACCGAGCGCGGCGAGCCCCCCAAGGCGAGACGTCGCCGCCGCCGGGGCCGCCGCCGCACTCGCGCCGCGAGGCCCGACCGCGGCCTCCACACCCGCGCCTGCCGCGCGCGCCCCGGCGCCGACTGAGGCGCCTACAAACGCGCCGACTGAGGCGCCTACAAACGCGCCCCAAGAGGCGCCTATCAGGCGCTCACAGGCGCCCAAGGACCCAAGGGGGCCATTCCCTCCGAGCAACCCCCCCCTGCCGCTACTACCACGGCCGCGACTGTACCCAGGGCAACCCGCAGTAAGCCGACCGCTCAACTTCTTCCCGGCGCAGCCGCACGCAACAGCGTTGCAGGCACGCCCCGACACGCCCCTTGCAACCGCCCCGACCGGAGGCGACGATGTGCGTATGGGGCTACATTATGTAACGACCATGCTCTATGATTGAGCATGGTGACATTGGCTGGTTGGCCATCCTTGCCTCACTGAACTCCGTCCTTAAGGCCCTACAGAGCTTGAATTAAGGATTATCTACTGGAATCCCGGCGGTATACGTGGTAAACTCAACGAGCTGCGTCTTCTCGCCCAGTCGCAGGACGCACATGTGATCCTCCTGGGCGAGACCTTTCTGCGACCGGGGGTGAGCTTCAAGCTGCCCAATTACTACGTATACCGCAGAGATGAAGTGTCGGCGAACGGCCACGCCTGCAGAGGCGTCGCGGCGCTAGTGCGGCGCGATATCGTTCACGACGCCCTTCCATTTCTAAGTTACATCGCAATCCGTACTATCGGTGTCCGTATTAATATCGCGGGCACCGACACACTACTATACGCCGCATACAAACCACCACACGCCCCATTCGCCGCAAGTGATTTGGAGGCGGTATTTACGAGCCCCGCCCCTACACTACTGGCGGGCGATCTTAACGCCAAACATCCAAGCTGGGGCTCGCATTCTACTAACCAGGCGGGCACCGCCATGCTGCAGGCAGCTGACGACCTGGACGTTGAGGTGGTGGGCCCGGACAGCCCCACTCACGTCCCCTCCAACCCGACGTACCGCGCAGACGTGCTCGACGTCGCCCTGCATAAGGGGCTTAATCACCCCTTAACCATCGAGGTGCTGTATGACTGCGACACACAGCACCTCCCCATCCTCATCAAGGTGGGTGCTGGCGCCATCCAGGTGCCGCCCCGCCCTCTCGCCCCCAAAGTCAACTGGGAGCGCTACGCAGCCGCACTCGAGGGCCTTTCGATCAGCGGGCCCCTACACACACCGGAGGACGTCGAGGCAGCCACTGGTCGCTTTACGGCGGCCTTACACGACGCCAGACTGGCGGCGAGCTCTCCCAACACAAAGTCGCAGAAAAGGGATGAGCTGCTGCCCGCGTTGGCCGAGATACGCCGCAAAAAGCGCGACCTAAGGCGCCTGTGGGCGCACTCCCGATGTCCAGCCGTCAAGGCGGACTTAAATCGACTCACCGCCAAGCTGTCTGAGGAAGTAAAGGTATGGCGCGGGGAGGGCTGGGAACGGGTCATTTATTCCGCTACCGGCTCCCCCGCTGACCTCTTTAAATTAGCTCGACAGCTCACCGCATCGCCAGTGCCGGTATACCCACTGCTGGACAGCGTGGGCAAGCGGCAGTGGGCAGCACAAGACCGGGCAAACATACTGGCCAACCATCTTGAGGCGCAATTTAGACCACACCCCTCCGCCGCCGACCACGCCTCCGCTGCACACTACGCAGAGGTGGGGCGTGGCGTCGCCGACTTCATGGCCGCGCCCCCGCCGTCACTCAGCGGCGACGAATTTATTTCGCCGCTTGAAACATTAAAGGCGATTCGCCGCCTCCCAAAGAAGAAGGCCCCCGGCCCGGATCAAATACCGTCCATGGCCATCGCCCGCCTCCCCTGGAAGGCGATAGTGACACTGTCGCGCATATTCAACGCCATACTACGTACTTGTCACTTCCCGCAGACCTGGAAGGAGGGGCGCATAATCGTCCTTCCGAAGCCTGGGAAGGACAAACGCCTACCGACGAGTTACAGGCCTATCACGCTACTCTCACACACAGCAAAGCTGTTCGAGCGACTGCTGCTGCGCCGAATCCGCCCCCACGCTCCCCTTAGGGCGGAGCAATTCGGGTTTCGCAGCGGCCACAACTACGCTCCAGCTCACCAGGATGCTTCACTACTTGGCCGTAGAGATGAACGGCGGTCGCCACACCATCGGCGTCTTCCTGGACGTCGAAAAGGCATTCGACCGGGTGTGCACCGGCCGGTGTGCAGACCACCATCCCGCCATTCTACATACATTTACTGGCGTCCTTCCTGAAGGACCGCAGCTTTGCGGTCTCGGTAGAAGACGCCAGCTCCGGTATTAAGACCATCGAGGCAGGCGTCCCGCAGGGCAGCTGCCTTTCCCCGCTACTGTACGCCCTATATACTAATGACGCACCGACGCTAGAGGGCCACCTAAGAGAGGGGGCGAAGGACGTCGTCCTGGCGCTGTTCGCCGACGACAGTGCATACTTTGCCTCCTCCACAAACGTCACCCTAGCCCACCGTAGACTACAAAACCTACTGGACCTCCTCCCCGAGTGGCTAGACAAATGGCGCATGGCGGTCAATGCCAACAAGACCGCAGCGCTGTTTGTCAGCCGCAAAAGAAAGCTGCCACCGCCTCTACAACTGCGGGGCACTACACTTCAATACACCAATCAAGTAACGTACCTGGGCTGCAAAATTGATCGCGCGCTGCGGATGGCGCCGCAAGTTGACCATGTCGTCAACCGCGCCAGAACCGCGCGCGCGATGCTGCGCCCAGTACTAAGATCAACTCTCCCGCTGCGCACACGGCTTATGGTGTATAAGTCATATGTGCGCTCCCAGCTTACCTACGCGGCCCCGGCTTGGTACGCGCTTACTTCCACCTCGCAGCGAAACCGGCTGAGGGCGCAACAAGCCATTACTCTACGCGTCATAGTGGGGGCCGGCCGATACGTAAGAAACGACGTTATCGCCCGGGACACAAATATCGATTCACTCGACAACTTCATCCGCCGCTTGGCGCGGAACATGTTCGACCGCGCCGACAACGGGCCGCACACTCACCTGCAGGGATTCGCGCCGCTCCATGCGCGCCCGCCGGAACCAACCGACCGACCTCTACCGCGGTCCCTACTGACCGCGGCCGACGACGAAAACGAAGACGCCGACGCTGACGCGACGAGCACCGCGACAGTGCCGCCGACGATTGCGGCGCCGAGACGCCAAGCGCCGGGGACACCAACTGCCGCGCCGCGCGCGCCGCCTACAGCGCCCACACCCGCGCCTACACCGGCGCCACGCATTCGGACGCGGATTATTCCGCGTCCATATTGACTAAAGACATGACGTCAATGTCAATAACCTATCACTCCGCAACAAGCCACCAATAACCAACCAATGCCCCTTAAATCGCGGTCCGCTCGCTGGCGGCTCACCGGGCCTCGGCCAACGCCGAATCACCCGGGGGGTTAGCCGCGCCGAGGACTGCGTAGGGGAATGGGAGGGGATGGTGGCACAGCTGACATGAGCGAAAGCTCTGTAGTGCGACAGAGAGGTCAAAAAAAAAAAAAAAAAAAAAATAACAAATATTAAAAAAAAAAATAATTACATATTGATTAAAAAAAAAATAACAAGAAATGTAAAAAAATATATAAAATCAATCAAAAAAAAAAAACCAAAAAAAAATACAATCAAAAACAAAAAAAAAAAAATGACCCCTGTCGCACTCCCATCTAGACCCGGCGGCAATTAGCGCCGCCGAGAAGCAGCCCGGGTAAGGAGATACATATGTCTCGGGGCCCGAACCGGCTAAGGCCGATGACTTCAGCAGTGCAGTGCAATAAATTCATTCCAATCTCAAGAATAGATGGTGTTATTACTCTCCAAACCCCCATCGGCTAAAAGTGGTTCACATTTGAGCTTCACTTCCTAAGCTAGCCTTTCTAAAAGTTGTGAGAATTCTGCTGTACGGTAATTCTATTTGAGTAAGCCTTATGGAGTATGGACCAGGGCAATAATACTTGACCAATAGAGAGATAATGTTGTTAGCTGTGGAAACAGAGGCTATTGGTAGCATTTCATTTTAGCGTGATCAGTGGATTTCGCGTTACTGGGGAATTTTACAATTTGGACGGAAGGCTGAAAAGTAGAGTAGAATAAATAATGAGTAACCAATTAGAGTTACAAACATTCGGGAGATTACCATATTAATAATGTGTCTTGTGCGAGTGTAAAATTAAAATCGTCGGTCATGCGCGGGCGGAAGTTGAGATTGAAAGATAGAAAGAGAGAGGAGATTTTTTCTCCACGTGTAAGGACGTGAAGTTGGCCATGTAACAAAAGATAGCGAGTGTGAAGTAGAGGCGAGTAAGCGATAGAGCAAGCGATTGGGTGAAGGTAGGTGAGTGAATTTGCGCGGGCGAAAGTCGGGCGAGCGAGGCGCGAAATTGGAGGGATTTGACGTCGCTGTGGGGAAGAGCGAGGCATTAAATTCATGGTCGTCGGGCGGACGGTCCAAATTACGAGTCGCGGTAACGATCTCATACGCGGGAAAAATAAGCGTCCTAGCTGCTGAAGCGCGCTAAGTTATATTCGAGCTGCGATATTAACTAAGATTGTTTGTGAAATTGAAAGTGATTATTAAAGTAAAATTATTGCTGTCGCAACTCGAATCTGTTAACGAAATGAAGTATTTCGGGTTATATAGCGGAAACGCATAACGGTGGCAACGAAGCTATATTTCTTTCAACTAATTTCGATCAGGGGCATTTGCTTGTATTCAATAATGCCAATCAATTACAACGTTAAAGAATACCCTATATTCGAGAGAGTAACGGAGGAAAGGCAAGTTTGTCTCCTTAGTGAAACTCGAAGATAGGTCAGACACCATTTAGCTGGCGGTAGACACGTATAACCCAGTCCAATTTCGAGTCTACCTTCGAACACACAGTGTAGTGTTAGGTTATATATACTGAATTTACTGGCCCGACGGATAGTTTGCTTAGGGGTCAATTGCTTTCAGGGGCAATGCGACTCACACAACACACCCACACAATTAAGTTAAATGTGGCTTGGGCCTAGATTGCAAAGGTGATTACAGTAGGGATTGCTAGTTCGACAGAACGTAGGGAGATTTCGGGTAGTGTTTGGAACCTCGTCAGAGGAGGGGAGTTTTCTTCTCTGGGCAATTTCTATACCTTGATGAAGGTAAGGCCGGAACTAACCGGATGTGCCATGGTAAAGATAAGGCGAAAGCCGATCTAAGACCGGGTGGAGATTGTCTTTTGAGAGTGGAATTTGTCTAGGCTGACGAGGGGACGGACGCTGGTCGAAAACTTACTGTAGGGTAGGTAGGCGTCTCTTATATTGTTAGGTAATTGGGGATAGCACGGTATGTACATACTGTGCCCACATAGACTAGGTACGTAGGCCCGCGAAGCTAGGGCTGGATTAACTTCAACTAATAAAATTAGGGATAATTAAGATATAGTACCTAAATAGATATAACTATGAAGTGATGTTGATTATGAGCACTGAAATGACCAATCTAGGCATGTAAGCTGTTACCGGAGGTCAATAAGACTCTAATTGCTCTCTTCAAGGGGTTACCAATTAACTATTCATCTTAAATAATTAGCAGAAGTGAGGTAATATTGAACCATCATTACTTTGGATTACCTAAGAGTCAAGACTGGTTTCCTATTACAAGAAAACTACTAATAAGTTATAGCATATAAGCTTAACTGTGCTGTGATGTTTGATTTCAGATACTGAAATGACCAAACAGGCATTCTTTTAGCTTTCCCTGAGGTACACACGCTAGCACATCAGCCTACCACACTTTGACCTTGAGCGCTTCAAAAGTTGAACAGAGGGAATCGTGCGAAAGAGATAAATAGCCTATATCAGTCCCACGTCAAATGAGTCGCGCTGCATTGCAGCCGCACACATACGTTATACGTTATTTTGCATGTGTGTATCACGCTCTGTAGAGAAATCGCAAAAAAGAAACAATTTTTTAGGATTAATCTTAGTTATTATATATTAGAATAACTTTGGACTTATTTATTCCTAAAAGCGTTACTTAATGGAATAGAAAAATAAAAATCTTAGCCATATTTTCATATCTATTTTTTATTATAGTGTAATATCTTCATTACCATAGCCTCGGAAATAATTTTTGTGATGCCTTGCCGATGTTGGCAACAGGGCATTTAACTAATTCTGGATTATCATAAATAAAAAGCAACATTTTTAATGTTAAATTAAATTATGAAATATACATACATAGCAAAATGTCAACTTATCTGATAGAAATATTTGCAAAAATGTTTCTATCGGGTGTTAGGGTAGATTGTTGTGATGACGTCGGCTTGGGACGTAAGTGAAATCACTAGAAGAATTTCGACGATCTTTGTGCCGGCCGCGGTGGCGTAGTGGTCAGCGCACTTGCCCGGAAAGCGAGGGACGCGGTTTCGAATCCCGCCTACACTGTCCGAATTTTTTCTAGTATTTTCATAATTCCTGGGATTGTGGTATTAGGTAACACTGATTCTGTCTAGTTATTCGGTATGAGTAACTAAAAAAAAAGCGACGCGTTGAAATAAAAAAATATTTGGAAGTAGCTTATACATATATATTTTTGCATATCCGATAAATCTTAAAATTGATAACGAATAACATACTCGTAGGTAAAATAGCGTAATACACGCTATAACTGAATTTAGAGAATTCTCGCTCGTATTGCGATGTGGTTAATAACCTACTGTATATGCGTCAGACAACAAGGAATTTAACATCCTTGTGTTGGTAGAGACGCTGGGTATCTCGGAGTTTAGAAAACCAACATTAGGAATTAACCCGACCTGGAATTGAACCTGGGACAAGTGGAACACAAGTTGAGAAACCCTACAGCGCTCTGCGCGAATCACATCGTCTAATAAGAAAACTTTTGATACAACAAATTTAAAAATTTAAATTCTCGGTGAGGATTTAATTTAGGGGAGATTCCTAACGTTTAATAAATATATAGTGAAAGAATTTTCTCTTGTCTGTGTGACTCGCCCTATAGCGATCAACTCTACCTCATTATCTATATATATTTTGGCTGCTAGATCGCAGAAAGAAGGGTAAAGCAGAAAATTGTAAAGGTGGCCACTGACGATCAGTTTTTCCCATTAGTTGAACTGTCGTCAGTCCAAAATTTGATCGTGAATGCCGAATCGTCACTCCAGAGTTTTAACTGACGGCGCGAGACGGAGTTTTCCGTGGCTACCATAATCCAAGCCGGCGCAGCGCGTCGCGCCAAACTGGGGGGTTACTCTCGAACGCAAACTCAATCTTAATACAATTCCAATACGATTAATATGTATCGATATTGGGATAAGTAAAGATAATCCCGGAACGCCATCTCGATAATAATTTGTTTAATCAATTACCACGCAATTTAATTCCAATGTGGCGCTATTGTCGCTTACAAAAGTGCCATTTGACATTTTTTAGATTTGTGATTGGAAATTGATTAATGCAATTCTGTTTCAAGAGTAGGCTACTCTCACCTGACCGTGAGTTGTGATCGACTGATCGTTACTCCAATCGCGTCAGTTCGAATTTCTCCAATGAATATTGATCCTTAGAACCAAACAATAAAGTTAAAAATGGATTGTATCGCGTCAGTTCGAACTTCTCCTGTGTTGATCCTTAGAGCGAAACAATAAAGTTCAAAATTGATTGTACCGGCCGGTCGAGAACTGACGAGCCGGAGTGACGCCAGTGAGTGGGGAAATCTGTTTGCGTAAAACCATTTGGAGTGACGGAAGCCACAGTATTACGCCTGGACTGACGCGCAAAACTGATCGTCAGTGGCCAGCTTTAAAAAAACATAATAAAAATAAGATAATAGAAATTGATAAAAAAATCGAAAATCATTTGGACAGTTAGGTGGTGATTACTGGGGTATAAGTATAAAAGACCAAATGATACTCTGAGGCCATAATGTTTTATAAAATAAATAAAATGAAACATAGTGAGTCTTTAAGCACAAGCGACGACCGATGTGGCCCGTTGGCATAGATCCTGCCTTCCAACCCAAAAGTTCCCGGGTTCAAATCCCAGTACAGACAAATGTTTGTGTGATGAACATGGTAATTTTTTACCGAGTAATTTGAACTGAGTCGGTATTTATATGTATTTATATCTATATTATCTACGTATTGTATATGTAAGTGTATCCGTTACCTAGTATCCATATCACAAGCCTTACAGTGCTTACTTTAAGCTAAGTAATTTGTGTGAATGTGGGAAATATTATTTATATTTAAGCCGTGTGAATTCTGCAAAACATGAACTGCAAAATATGAAACTTGCAAAAAGTAAGGAAACACTATAATAGGTCAAGGATCATAAGACCGCCGGCGGTCACGAAACAATTGATTTTCAATTGTGTCTGGTTTTACGGTGCTCAAGAGGTTAATTGTTCATCATCAGCAAATAAACGTCCCACTGCTAAGCACAGGCCTCCCACGTAGACAATAGCACATGGGGTTAATTGGTATGTCCCAAAAAGTGTGGATATAATGATAATTACTTAGAGCATACTTGTAGTTTTATTAATTTTACAGACTTATCCGTGGTTGATTGTTAGTAAGTCTGCCTACATAGGTACCCGGAGGACTGGGTTCGATTCCCAGCGGAACATATCTTTGTATTCTTGTTCCGGTCTGGTCGTGCTTCGGAAGGCACGTAAAGCCGTTGGTCACAGTTGCTGTCGTAAATATAGCAACAAGCCAAGTCAGAGACCTAAATGGCGGCTTGTAAAAACTCTGACACCAGGCCTCACCAGCCACTCGATAAGAAGAAGAAGAAATTTTACAATGCGGTCTTTGATTTTCTATTATCTTTTAAATGTTCAATAGTCAACGAATAACTGTCAAAATATTGTAACAAGGCTCTTATTGAGTTTCGAACTTAAACTTAGAAAAATAAAAACAATAAACTAACACAAATAATCATTTATTATTTATAATCTTCAATATATTTAAACTCTCTGATTTATTAAGCAATAAAATAGTAGGAATTTTAATAAACTTACTACTCTAAATAAATTACACAAATAAGTATTCAGGGTGATTAATTACCCCGAATTTGATCGATACCTATAGCTAATATAATATCAAAGGTTCAACCTATCACATTATTATTCTGATAACAAATACATAGAAAACAAATTAAGAAACAGAGCTATAAGCTGAACATTCTCCAACAATTAAATGATAAAACGAAAACATTTATAAAATTTATTTAAATAAACCATCCAAATCTAAAGTAACTCTAGGGTTATAAACTTAATTCAAATACTTAAAAGTAATTATTAAATTGAAAATACGGCTTATTACGTCAAATGCCGGCTAAGGGATAAAATGAGAGGCGAGAGTTATATTTTCTTAGAACATTACAATTTGACAGGGCGTTTATAACAGACTTCAAAACAAGGGTTAATTATCACAATTCCATAACATAACTTCAAGATTCAAGATTCAATATCATTTATTCAGGTTAGGCCATGTTTAGGTTACAGTACTTATGAATGTCATTTATGCCACCGGTCCGTAAGTCTAACTATGAGGCGGGAGGGAGCCTTGTACTGAGAAGAACCGGCAAGAAACTCAGCAAGGGCATTTCTTTTCTCCCTTTCTTTTACAGCGTCAATTAGAATTGAAAAATGCGCTCCCTATCGTAGAAGGGCACTTTCCATTACAATAATAAAAACATAAAACAACTACAGGGACATAAAAATAAAAAATATATTAATAAAAATAAAAAGTTTAGGTATCAATCAATATAAAATAATCAATGTTATCAATGTCTTACAGTACAGAAAAAAAAGTAAGACTACAACTACTAATATACTAATAATAAAAATATGTTAGCAAGAGCAGACCAGCCTCCACAGGCGGCACCCGTTCACGAGTATAACATGTGAATCAGCCATCGCTTCGCTCAACCATGTTTTAGAGAACGTAACGACCCGACGCACATGCCACCACCGCAGAGACACTTTGAGAGAGCATGACACAATCGAGCAACTCCAATGAAGCAAGCAAGAAAACATTTAGGCAACGTTTTACGCAACATAAGTTTTGAGTAGGTACCTATTGTCTGTAAGACACTGCTGATAAAGGCTATCATACCAGGGTATAGTTACAAAGAAAATGGACTTAAGAAAATATAATGTGATTATTTTATCATTACCAGGCTGTTTTGTCTTCTACATATTCCTTAACTGTATAATAACCTTTCTTAAGTAAACCAGATTTTATATGATTTTTAAACTTATCTAAAGGTTTATCTAGTACAGTACTTGGTATTTTATTATAATAGTAAATACCTTGCCCCAAGAAAGAGCCGAGAACCTTCTGTAACCTAAACAGGGGTATCATAAGTTTTGACTTATTTCTTATATTGAAATTGTGTACGTCACCGTGTTTAGCGAATGAGTTAATATTGCAATGCACAAAAACTATACAATTATAAATATATTGAGATGCAGCTGTAAGAACGCCAACTTCTTTAAAAATATCTCTTAGAGAAGTTCGTGAACTTAGTCTATAGATGGTTCTTATTGCCCGTTTCTGTAAAATAAATATAGTTTCAACATCAGCCGCTGCTCCCCACAGTAGGGCGCCATATGACATGACACTGTGAAAATAACTAAAGTAAACCGTTTTAGCAGTTTCAACGTCGCTAAACTGCCTAATTTTTCTAATGGCGTAAGCAGCAGAACTAAGTTTGCCGGCCAATTTCGATATATGAGAATTCCATTGAAGTTTTGAGTCAAGGGTTATCCCTAGAAAAACAGCCGAGTCTACCAAATCTAATTTATCACCGTTTATCCTTACATCAGTTTGTTCGGTCTTAACATTTGGTAGTGTAAAATTAATGCATTTGGTTTTTTTTTAGCATTTAACTGTAAATTATTAACAGTAAACCAACTGAGTACTTCTGAGAGAGCATTGTTAACATCGTCATAATTTTTCTTAGACCTAGTCACATTAAAAATGAGTGAAGTATCATCTGCAAACAATACAATATCACAGAAGTTTTCTACAAAGAATGGAAGGTCATTAATATATATCAAAAATAAGAAAGGGCTTAGGATTGACCCTTGTGGAAATCCTATTTTTACATGAAAACCAGATGACTTAGTTCCATTGACATCGACAGTTTGTGTTCTAGAACTGAGATAAGACTATCAAATCAAGCGCAAAACCTTTGAGACCATAGTAATTCCAAGAGCGTTATGAGACTCCTCCCAGGCATCAAACGACCCTTAGTAAAACCGAATTGCTTACTATGTAAAATATTATTTAAAATAAAGTATTCCACTAACTGTTCGAGAATATTTTTTTCATAAATCTTACTAAGTGCTGGTAGTATTGAAATTGGTCGATAGTTACTGGGGTCCTCTTTATTTCCCGATTTAAATAAAGGTATAAAAGGTACCTTATTAAACTTCATAAGATCAGGAAAGATTCCTTTATCAATACAGTTATTAAATATGTCAGCAAGATGGGGTGCAATAGAATATATAATATTCTTAATTATTTTTATAGTCATGCCCCACAAATCACCTGTGTTTTTTAGTGATATGAAAGTTTTAATAAAATTTTTGGAGTCAATATATTGAAAATTAAAAGAATCATTACATTTGGGTACATGTTGTTCGAGAAAAGATTGTGCCGCCACTGGTGATGAATTTAAGTTTGAAGTTGTTACCACAGGTATATTTATAAAAAATCATCAAAAATATTAGCAATTTGTGCATCTGAATTGATAAGGTTTTCTTTTACTTTAAGAGTGAAAGTGTTGTCCCGTGGTTTTAATTTACCAGTTTCACGGTTGATGATTCAACTCCTGTATCTTGTATGAAGCGGTAAGCAGATGTATAGAATACACCCTAATATTGCCGAAAGTGCTACTCTGATTATAGCCATAAGGTATTTTAAAATACTGATTACTAACATAAAGCATAATTCCTCTTTTAAATTTGTATTTATTATTTTGATTTCTTTTTTCATATTGTTTTTGTTGTATTTATAATTAATTACTACTGAAGAAAAAAATCAATAATCTGAAACTACCTATAATTAATGGTGGTGTTATTCCTAATTAGTCCTAATTTTTGTACCACCACAACTTCATTACTGTGAGTTGTTTTATGTGTGTAAGCTGGAGACACGTGTTACCAGCTCGCACACGTCGTTAAGATAAACCAGCGAGGTTAGGGTTTTAGACTATAGTCAGAAATTTTGTGCACTACGAACAAAAACACTAACCATTACACCAAATACAGTTGAAACTACGATCATAAAACTGTGTGCGAGCTGGAGACACGGGTCTCTGGCTTGCACAGCTGTATCTTCGTAATTGTTTAAGCTACGGTTATTATATACCTCAATATTTTTTACCGAATTTGTGCATAAAGAACTAAAATTTTCAAAACTTGAACTCAAAAGGATTTTGAGCTACAAACCGATAAGTATGTGTAAGCTGATGACACGTAACACGGGCTAACACATGGTGAATTACTGTAACTGTATAAGATAGCGTTTCGTTTTAAAGATCAAATAATACGTTATAATTTGTGCACACACGAGGCACAATTTCAAGTCACTGGGCCTCTTAGTTTAAAAATTATAAGCCATAAACTGTTTACATAAACATAAACTATTATTTAGAATTTTTTGGCGGGAAAACAGTTTTTTGCTTATAACTTTTAAACTAAGAGGCCCAGAGATTTGAAATTGTGCCTCGTGTGTGCACAAATTATAACGTGTCTTCAGCTTACACACATAAAACAACTTACAGTAACGAGTTGTGGTGGCACAAAAATTAGGACTGAAACGTTTGATTGCACATAATATGCAGTAAAATATGGCATGCTTAGAATTTCTCTATGTCAAATGAGGAAGCTGTAGACATGGAAACTAGTCCATGGCCCACAAAGAGCACAAACGTAACCTCTGAAATACGTAATAAAATCGGCATGTTAATATAAGATGTAACAGAAGTAATAAAAACATTGTAGTGTAAATAATAAATAAATAACTGTGACTTATATTCAAAAATCTAATTTCACAAATAAATTATAATAACAAAGAAATAGATTAATAGAATAAACAGGCTAATAAGATGTAACAGAAGTAATAAAAACATTGTAGTGTAAATATTAAATAAATAACTGTGACTTATATTCAAAAAATCTAATTTTACAAATAAATTATAATAATGAAGAAATAGATTAATAGAATAAACAACAGGCTATTCATGGTTGCTGGATGAGGAAGGTAGATTAGATGTCAGTATCTGGTTGGACCTCCATGTGCGTCCAAAACGGCATCCAGCCTGTCCCTCATGCCAGTTACCATGTTCCAGCATGTCTCTGTCCCCCTAAGTCGCTCCCACGTTGTGTGTGCCTCGCGCCGTAAGTTGTCATTATAACGTATTTCAGAGGAATCCCATGAGATGAGAGCCATGAGACCCCATAGGTTCTCGATTGAGTTTATATCTGGGCTCTTTGCAGTCCATGGCAGGCAGACGATGTCCTCCCGGGACGCGAGCCACTACTGTACCAATCTAGATGCATGAATTTGGCAATTATCCTGGCTCAAATAAATAATGCCTTCTGGATAGTGGAGGCGCACAGTGGGCAGCATGACGTCACGCAGTATTTCCAGATACTGCTCCCCATTCATGCGCCCGCTCACCTCCACTAACTCACCTGGTCCCATGGAGCTCATCCAGCCCCAAAAATTTAATCAAATCCTCCCACTTGCTCGGTTTCGGCAGCGTATTTATCTCCACATACCTTTCATTTCTGCTGCGCCATAATATTTTCCTACCACCTTTATAACTATATTATTCTCCCAGTCAAAGTTGTAAAATTCTAAGCAAAAGCTAACTCTTGCCTCTTTATGATGTTCACGTAATTCAATTTTTTCGCAGGTCTGTTACATTTTTTCCTGGCCTCTTTTAATCGTCTCCGGATAGTGTCCATGGAAACCTAAAACAAAGAAAAAAGTAAAGTAAATTCTTAAAACTAAAGATTTTAACTATACAGTAAATATGTTAAACTTAAAAACTTAATCAGGAATCAGAGGACCAACTTTAGGATTGTGTGTGACCTTTGAGTGGTTTCACCCAATTTATGTCAATGTTTCTTTTTTATATATCATAAAATATCCAACGGTCTCTAAAATTATATTTCTATTAAAAATGTGTAATATTTTATGGTTGGTTAAAAAGGCTGAATATGTATTCACATGAAATTTGGCACACAGTCTGTAACCTGGCTTAAAATAATAGGTATTGGAAACACTGATTGAATTATTTTACTGCATGTGTTTTTGTTACCAAAATAATTTAAACTAAAGTTAAATCTATCCAAAGCCAAATATTTGATAAAAATATATTCTTCGGATCATCCTACTATACAAACCATGTCTATACCTACATAGTAATTAATCAATTTAATTTTTAAAACTTTTTTAAGGATATATAGGTAGTAAACATGCAATTGGGACCCCCCCATTGATTATTATGATTATGCAATAAATAGCTGGCACATCACAACTTTCCCAAATTTTGGAGGTTTTTATTTATGGAAACATTGATTTAACAATTCTAGTACTTACTTAATTGTTTTTGTTTAGAAAAATATATTCAAACATTATTTAAATCTAGCCATAGCTTCTGTTATCAAGATATTTAAATAAAAATATTCAACATTACCACCCTAATAAAAACCATGTTAAATATAACTTTACAGTCATAGTAAATAATAAATTTAATTCTTTACTTAATTTATTTGTAAAGATATTGTTTGAAATAGAGAGGTCAATCAACTAACCGTGCTCTGCTAACCTAGAATGTGTGGTTCAGAGAGGTCATTGACTGTGCTCCCTAAAAGCGAGATAAAACTTATCACTAACTCTGCTACGAGTACCTTTTGATTAATACTAAATTATAATTGATATAAAATAACTTACATACTAGTTTTCCTCTCGTCCGCCGCGCTGTTCGCGGTGGTCCCGGTGACTCGCCGGCCCGCCGGCTGCCGTCTGTGGTGCTGGTAGACCGCGCTCCCGCGCGTCTTCTAGAGCCGGTGCTGATAAGGCCCTAGGTGTCCCAAAACATCCCTTTGACTACCCCCAGAGCTCTTTACCCAAGAGAAATACGTACCGATATGCACAAATCACTCCACGTGTCGCACTCTGACCAAACAACTGGTGTTAGCTAGCCCGCCATGGATACTAATCTAAACTTATGTTCTACACTGTTTCACAACTGTACTTAACTATCACGGTCCACCGATTTTACTTATTATGTGCCCTACATATTAAATTATCATACACAAATTACTTTCTACGCGACCTCGCCATGATGATGTCTGTTCTAACCATGAGAACCCCAAATCTGTATGTCACACTGACAGCCGTCTGTCCAATATTTTTAAAACTACAGCGAAGGCGTACGAAATGGCCGTTTTATTCAATACACACCCCTGCCCCGATCGGGAGGCTCCGATCGTTGGCTCAATGAATCGGTCAAGGAGAGACAGTTGCTGTGGCTTGTCGCGGACTCGAACCGCAGTCCCAAACTCGCCAACTAACAACTTTACAATGCTGCCCTAGCTACAAGCAGGAGGGCTAGTTATTCTCCTACAACAAAATAATAATAATAATAATAATTATAATAATAATAATCTTTATTTGTTTACAAAATTCACATAATTACAAATGTTTTGACCGAAGCCCCCTTTTAAGCTCTTGAGCCTGTTACAGAAGGCTCCACTCTTCCATATCTTTTAGTACATACAAAAATAAAATAACATTTTCCTTAATAACTAACAACAACTTTGAATAACAAAATTAAATAAATAAAGTAACACAGACTTAAGCTAGTTCACTCTCACTCCATCTGTGACTCATGAGTGTTTGACTGTAAGTGACTTTGTGTGAGTGTGTGTAATTGATTGATTAGCCCTACGACCTAGCCTTGGGATTTAAACACCTAAATTATCAGATTGTTGCTGCAAATGACATGGTTGATATGTGCAACTATAATGCTGAGCGATTTGAATCCCTAAATAAAAAGCGTACTTGTTGTGTTGCTGACCACTCTTATAATACTGGGGGTCCGGTATTGGAAAAGCAGGAAATCGGCACAGAAAGGTCTGAGTCTTCGACATGTCCTTGTGACAACTTTTATACACCTGACCACTCTGCCCCGACATCGGACTCTCAGTTCCAAGGGGAAGTTGAAGGCAACTGTTCAGTTGTAGCGTTGCCTGAGGTTGCTATTGACCAGCCTCAATACCACGAAGAAATAAGAAATTCTGCCCACACCCTAGTTTTCACTGATGAGATTGGGAAGGACTTTGGCTCTATTTTGAATAACCATACAAGAGGTTCTGTGTTGAATAAATGTATGCCTGGGGCAACGCTGCAACAGATTGTAACAGAGGTATGTTCTGCAAATGTAAACAGTAATACTTCAATAGTTCTGCTTGTAGGGGACAGTTTAGCCTTGCAAACAAAACATATTGTTGACAGCTTTACGAGATTAAGCCAGATAGACTGTAAGAAACTAACATGGTGTACGTTTCCATATTCAAAGTCATTGAATGACAATCAAAATAATAAAATTTATAAACTTAACAATATGTTACATCACATGATCAGTCGTCACAGTGGTGACTTCCAGCTATTTGATAGCAATTTATTTATTAAAAACTTTTTCTTGACTAAAGATAATATGTATCTGTCTAGACGATGTAAACATAATATAGCTACTCTATTAGCAAATAATATCAACATAGAATGCAATGACAAGACAGTGACCACCACTACCACTAAAGGCACTGAGGCAAACTCTTTTTTAGGAATGTAAGGTTGACTAAAGAGAAGTGTAATAATAATTTTACTTTAGTTCACCAAAATGTAAATCGCTTCTCTGGCAAAATATTACATGTTGAATTAATGCTAGACAAATATAATGTGGACATATTATGTTTAACAGAAACCTGGTTGAAATCTGAAACTATGTGCTTTTCAGTAAATAATTGTAAAGTCGCTAGTGTGTTCAACAGAAACTCTGCTATGGGGGGCGGTTGCATAATTCTGGTCAAAGACTCCATTAAATGTAAAGAACGAAAAGATATAGTAAGTTATTCCGTTGAACGCGTTTGCGAGATAGCTAGTGCAGAGATAGACGCTTTTCTTATAGTATGTATTTATCGACCGCCTTCAGGCAATTTTATGTCTTTCATTAGAATATTAGAAAATTTACTTGACAAGATATTTGCCTGCAATAAATCCATTGTTGTATGTGGAGATTTTAACATAGATTTACTTGCTGAGTCTTGGAATAAGGAAAACTTTATTTCATTGCTAAAATGTTATGACTTAGATTATGTTTTCAATGAGCCAACTCGAATTACACCTCAATCAGAGACATGTATTGATAATATTTTTGTAAATTGTAAAATCAAAAGCAAGGAACTGATAAATGGGGTACCCTCTGACCATAAAGCTCAAAAGATAGAGTTATTTTGCAAGGAAAAATTGTCGAAAAATAAAGTAATTACTTATAGGCCCTTAACTTGTAGTAGATCTGCAATATTTAAAGATAAAATTATTGAGAGACTCTCGTTATTTGATTGCAATGTTAATGAACCAAATAAATATTACAATAAATTATTTGGTGTGATTACTAAAGAATTTGACAAAATATATACAAAAAAAAAAGTTAATGTAAAGGAAAAGACAGTGTTTAGTGACTGGGCTACGAAGGGAATAAGAAAAAGTAGGGATTTTCTTTATGATCTGTATGACAAGAAATCTTTCAATTCTAATCCAGCTTTTCATGATTATGTTAGACGATATTCCAAAATATTTAAAAATGTATGTTTTATTGCAAAGTCTAAATTTATTAGCAACAAAATTATATAGTCTAAAGATAAAGTCAAGACTACTTGGAAAATTATTAATTCAGAGACTGGCAAAGTGAGTAAAAATGAGTCAGGCTTTCTGCTTAAGTTGAATGATGAGCTTATTAAAGATAATCTTAAAGTTGCTGACATTTTTGATTCCTTTTTTGCCAATATACCTATTGAAACAACTAGACATTTAGAATCGTCCTCTACTGTAGCACAAAGTTTATTAAAACTTAATTTTAAGAAAAAAGTACCGATCTTTAATTTTAGAGATATAACATATTTAGACATAATATAAACGTACAAAAGCTTGAATAAGAAAAGAACGGAAGATTTATGGGGTCTCTCTGTGACAGTTTTGGAGCCTATTATAAAAGTAATCGCACCGTTTTTAGCAGAAATATTTAATAAATGTATCGAAGTAGGTTCATTTCCAGATTTAATGAAAAATAGTAAAGTAACTCCCATCTATAAATCAGGTGATAAATTTAACGCTGCTAACTATAGACCGGGTTTCTGTTCTTCCGGCACTTAGTAAAATTTTCGAATCTATAATCTATACGCAAATGAATGCACACTTTAGAATGAATAAAATTTTACACTGTGATCAGTTTGGTTTCACGAAAGGACGGTCAACTATAGATGCTGGAGCAAAACTGGTCAAAAACATACTTGACACTAGGGAATCTTCGCAGGATACAGTAGGTATTTTCTGCGACCTCTCTAAAGCCTTTGATTGTGTTGATCATTCAACTTTAGTTGGTAAATTATTTCAATATGGCGTTAGTGGTAATGCACTAGAATTAATAAAATCTTATCTGCACAATAGAAGTCAGAAAGTAGGTATAAATAATGTAGTATCAGGAGATTCGATAGTCAAAATGGGGGTACCCCAGGGATCTATTCTCGGTCCCTTTCTGTTTCTTGTTTATCTTAATGACCTTCCATTCATGGTTAAGGAAATGTCGGAAATAGCGTTATTCGCTGACGACACTTCTTTGATATTTTCTTTAGATAGGAAAGACCCAAAGGTTGGAGAAGGAAAATTAACGAAACACTTAACAGAGTATCACAATGGT
Source organism: Scoparia ambigualis (assembly GCA_963921215.1). Lineage (NCBI taxonomy): Eukaryota > Metazoa > Arthropoda > Insecta > Lepidoptera > Crambidae > Scoparia > Scoparia ambigualis. The sequence continues at coordinate 17,553,079 of OY992525.1, read as the reverse complement.
TTTCTGTTAATAACTTAGCACTGAATGCTAATAAAACTAAATTTCTTAAATTTTCTCCACCTAATACACGGCTCAGTCATTTAAATATTGAATTAGATTCGGAAACGTTAGAAGTTGTTAATGAAACGTCTTTTCTTGGTATTAGGATAGACTCTAAATTACAGTGGGGTTCTCATATCGAGGGTCTGGCAAAGAGGCTCAGTTCGGCTGCTTTTGCTGTTAAAAATATAAGAAAAATTACAAATCAGTCTACTGCTAGGCTGGTTTATTTTGCTTATTTCCATAGCGTTATGTCATATGGATTACTACTATGGGGAACGGCAGCAAACGTTAGTAGAATTTTCATTCTCCAGAAAAGAGCAGTTCGGTTTATATATCAGTTAAAAGCACGTGATTCGTTGAAGGAATTATTTAAAGATATAGATATCATTACTTTACCGTCCTTGTACATATTTGTAAATATTATGTACGCTCGTAAAAATCTTCACCTTTATACCAGAAACAATGAGGTTCACGGATATAACACAAGGAACAGGAACAAACTGTGTGCTCCGAAGTTTAGACTTAGCAAAAGTAGTAAATCTTTTATATGCAACTCAATTCGTTTTTATAACAAAATACCTGACGACATCACTGCATTGACAGACAACAAATTCAAAACGCACACTAAACGTGTGTTAATTGCGAAAGCTTATTATAAGATCAATGACTATGTTGCAGACAAAAATGCATGGAAATAAGTCTACTCTGTACTAGTGTTTATTATTAGTATTTTTAGTCTATTATTAACTATTCTTTCATTCAATAATTATGAATTGTTGAAATTATTTAGTTTAGTTATTATTAATTTTATTGATGCGTACTGTAACGGTACAGAATGAATGGTATCCGTCCGTTAGTAAGGAATGCATGGGAGTAGCACTAAAATAAATATTAATGCGTAGCACCATTAATAATAAGCATGAAAAGGGAATAATAAACTAGTTCAGAATAATGGTCAGTGGTCTAGCGCTTTATCTTTAGTTTGAATTTCGCGGGGACTGCTCTGTGTGCTCCTTGCGACATAGGCGCCGTCTAGCGTGAGTTATTTACTTGAGCTTCGCATAAGGTTGCTAGTTTGACTTCTTTATTTTGAATTTCGCGGGGACTGCTCTGTGCGTCCCTTGCGACATAGGCGCCGTCTAGCGTGAGTTATTTACTTGAGCTTCGTGTTAGGTTGGCAACGGGCTTTATCTTTATTTTGAATTTCGCGGGGACTGTTCTGTGTGGCCTTGTGACATAGGCGTAGGTTGGCAAGCCGGTAGACATACGGGCGGGCGCCACCTATGGTCGGAATACGGAACTTTTTATAATTTCACAAAATACAGGATTATTGGCTTAAGTGGATGATTATTGAGAGGGAATTGTTAATAGAAGGCTACATTTAGATATTCAAAGATGTAATATTGGCTATCTGACGAGATTTGGTTAGATTATGGAAAAATTTTAGAATTGCGCGGCGAAAGCGGCAATGAGCGAGCGAGAGGTTGAGAAAAAGACAGAAAGAGAGGTCGGATGATAGCTCCACGTGGCGCGACGCGAAGGCGGGGGGGCATCGGGGAAACGGCTAGCGATTGGCAAATCTTAGGCGCGCGTGGCGGGAAAGTTAAGATGCTTGGGAAAAAGAGCGGAAAATTAGCGGACATTCAATTTTGGGACATCGGCGGTGCGGTCCAACTTAAGAGTGCGGTACTACTCATACGGGGAAAATAGTGTCCGAGCTTTGATAGTGCGCTAAGTGATATTCGAGCTGCGATATTAATTAAGATTCGTGAAATTGAAAGTGATTAATAAAGTAAACTATTGCGATCGCAACTCGAATCCGTTAACGGAATGAAGTATTCTGGGGTACATCGGCGGAAACGAATCACGGTGGCAACAAAAACCTATGTACCTTTCAACAGACTTCGGTCTGGATGATCTTTGATTGTATTTAATAAGATCGGCGTTTTACACTATTACGCTAAACAATACACTATCTTCGACGGAGTAATGGGGGAGAGACAGTTGTCTCCCTAGTGAAAGTTGAAGATAGGTCAGACACCATTTAGCTGGAGGTAGACACGTATGACCCAGTCCAATCTCGAGTCTACCTCCGTACATACAGTGTAGTGATAGGAAAATAACACACTGAGTATACTGGCTCGACTGATAGAACATTTAGGAGTTAGTTGCTTTCAGGGGCAATGCGACTCTCACCACACACCACGAATTTAAATTAAATGAGGCTTGGCCTAGTTTGCAAGGTACACAAAAGGGACTGTTAGTTCGACAAAATATAGGCATTTTCAAGTGAGGAAAGTTGTAGGAATCTATAGGTAGGCGGATATATATATGGTTAGTTATTAATTCAGACTAATAAGGTAGGGATAATTAAGTTACGGCGCTAAATAAAATTATGATGAAGTGATGTGGGTCCTAGCTAGGCAAGTAATCTGTTACCGCAGGCCGGTAAAATTCTAATTGTTTTCCTAAAGTTGTTACCAATTAATTATTCATTTTAAATAATTAACAGAAGTGTGATAATATTGTACGATCATTACTTTGGAGTACCTAAAAGTCTAGACTGGTTTCCTATTACAAGAAAAATACTAAAAAGTTATAGCAAATAAGCTTAGCCGTACTGTGATGTTTGATTTCTAATGCTGAAATGACCAAACAGGCATTTTTTAGCTTTCCCTGGGATGCAATACGATCTCATATCGCTATACTCTTCAAAGTATGGAAAATTTTACATCCGATACCTTAGCAAAAATAAGCTGATACAAACTGAACAACTAAAACCAGTTTAGAACCTAGGATAAGTCGTTGAAAGAAGACATTGCAAGCTATGAGCTTCTAATAATCTGAAACATAGAAATAATTGATTGATAACAACCAGCTAATTAGCCTGACAATGGTCTACTAATACCATTTGAATAGACCTCTTAAGATATGTAAGTACTTACTTCTAATAATATGAAACATAGAAATATTTGATGGGAACAATCTAATCAATCAGACTAATACCTAGTACAGTCAAATTTATACTTATTAAAGTGAGTAAAAGATAGCTTCTGAATGTAATTGATTTAATGATTAACAGGGATAATTAACTACCTAATTTACTGCCTACTAGGAGTATACTAACTAATGATAGTATTCTATTTAAGTTCACTTCCTGAAAGTCAAGGATATTGAATGAATTAAACATCCTTAATAATCTTAAGATGTGATAATCTGCCAATGCTGCCAATCCAATGTAGTTATATTGGAACTTTATAAGACCTGTATAATAAATACTAGGAGTAAATAAAAGTAATTTTACCTGTATTAATAGCATTCTACTTTAGCTACCGCCTGAAGTGGCGTTTGATTAAATTATCCACCCTTTACGGAACTGAATATAAGTTATTGCATTGAATAATTAAGTTCTTAATGTGAAAAGGATATTTGGATGATAGCAAGCCTTGAGATAAACTCTATTGATTTATGTGGAATAATAAGAATTTAAATTGCTAACACATAGTTCATAATGTAAAATGAAATTAGATTTTGAGAGGAGATGTAAATTCTCAGTTTGAAAGAATTAAAGCTACAAGCTAATAATTAATGTTAAAGCCAAAGTGGACGGGGCCATAATTAAACAATGAGATGTAATGGCACGCTATGGAGCGGCGGTTGGAGCTCATAAACTTCCACAAGACTCTTATATTTCCACAAGACTTTTAAATTGCACAAGACTCTTATATTTCCACAAGACTTTTATATTTCCACAAGACTCTTATATTTCCACAAGACTCTTATAATTCCACAAGACCTATATGTAAATTGCACCAGGCTTCTTATGTATCATGCTACTGATAATAAATAATAATACCTACAAGCTAAGCTATCATCTGATTACCTTTGAGTGGTTACAAATCTTCCCCGCAGCTGCAGTGAAGGATTTAGGTCACAGTTCAGACGGAGTCATTGCTAGGCTACACATATCTATGTTATGATCTATAGACTGGTAGGTAATTAGGTCAGGAGTAAATAATTTAACACAGGGATAAGCCAATTACTAAACTTTCACGAAAGAACTTGAGTTACTTAAATGCGGTTAACAACGGAGGGTTCACTAGACGATCTGGCCAAAATAGTAGTTATTATAATATTACATTGCTTGACTGAAATTCACTGCAAATAGAATTAAGCTATGCTAAGGTTCCATCTTCATACAAACGCTACACACTCTACAAAACTCCAGACACAACCATTAGATTGTAGATAAATTAGGTTAATTAGTTTTAAGAATTAGATAATAATTTAAGTTAAGGTAAAGCGGCGAGGATGTGTGTATGTATTATAAGCTAGCTAGGCATATAGGTGTGAAAGGCATTAGATTTAGGTTTAGATTTAGGTGTAGCAAATTAATAAGAGGGGGGGGAGGTTACAATTTGGTAAGCCATGACCAGGATCAGAAAGTTAAGTTATAAATTATCATTAATATAGTTGTATTGGATTTCAGTCAAGCGGTAATACTTTAATTTAGAAGTGGGATTTTTCCCACAAATTGTTGTCGTGTTGCGATGCGTGAGTTTAGAATTGGCTTAATAGGGAATAATTCAATGAAGATTAATTAATTCAGAGATATTGAAGAATTATAATTTGACACTTTTCACAATAAACGTTGTTATCTTCTAAAGTTGATTCATACACTTTGTATTACGGGCTCTTGATAATGGGTGAATTATAATTTGACACTTTTCACAATAAACGTTGTTATCTTCTAAAGTTGATTCATACACTTTGTATTACGGGCTCTTGATAATGGGTGAATTATAATTTGACACTTTTCACAATAAACGTTGTTATCTTCTAAAGTTGATTCATACACTTTGTATTACGGGTTCGACCAATATTGTAGACAGTCGCAATGAGAGCTGGAGCTAAATTTTGTTGTACGAAATCTGTAACAAAAAGATTCTCAGGTTAGGTTAAAGGTCAAAGGAGATAAAACTATAAAACAATAATGTAATGAGTATTATTTGAAATACAATACCTTTCAGTTATTATCTTTTCCTTCTTTATTTAATGGTGGATTTCGCCAGCATCAGGTACCGTGCGGCTGTTAGACGTTGTTGTTTTCCCAAAGTATCATAAGTGCACGAAGTACATAGATATAGTTATTATCCGGGGGTCTGGAGTATTAAATTTTAAAATTGTTGAGTTATCTGTGAATACTGAAACCTTTAGTAATTGTTTCCTTGAATACTGAAACCAGGTATCCAATTTTTGTTGTTGACGTTAGGAGCTATGGTAACTGTAGTTTTGTTTCTATTCCTGGTGATAGATTTCATATAGGCATAGGCAACTGGTTCATACAGCCTTGTGTTGAGTTATTTTTAGGATCGTAAAAAGTCGATAGGGTGACATAGTTCAACATTTATTGATTTAGAAAGATTTGTAGAATAGGGGGCGGTTTAATTATTATTGCTGTCGGATGGGAAGGCTAGGGGGCGAGATTGGACAGAGGTAACCAACTTAATTATTGCTGGATTCAATTTATATTATAGGACGGCGATATGCTGTACAATATTATAAAGTTATGACGCTAACAGCATAATATAAAACTAATAATAATTATATTTTGACTAATAATCGTTGAGCGATTGCGGTTTTTAGTTGATGTGCTATTCCACGTATTATAATTTATTTTGTTGGTTATGTTAGAGAAAAAAAAAATTATAATAGTGTACTTGAGTCTCACATCTGAAATCCATAGAGTAGTTTAGGCTAGTCAAGGACTATAACGTTCTTTGTCTATGGTTGGACCATAGAGACAAATGATTTAGCGAGACCATAAACAATCTAGAATTAGGAATGATTATAAAACATGACGTCATAAAACCAATCGGAGAGGAAACTTCCATAACGCGTAATCATGTGATTTTGTTATAGCAAGTGGAATCACCTGTTATTTTCCATACCTGTTATTTTTAATACCTGCGATTTTTACATTGAAAGAGATTTTCCTAATACTTATCACGTAGTAGATTAGAATGCAATGACATGGGAAATGCCGCTTCATTTTGTTAGTTCGCTAAAATCCTAGGAAAAGTAACATAAAATAGTATTACGGTTCAAAATACACGCGTTGATGAGGAATCGCGATTATAAGTAATAACAAGTAGCAGGGATGTCATGTAGGGGATAGAATCATATGACTATTCATTGCTAGTAGGAATTTTGGTTTAAAAGCAACGTAGTTTGGGATGCATAATGTAAACGGATAAATACGTCTAGTAGGCGATAAAAGTCGTTACCGTCTGGAAACAACTATCTAATATCTACTCTATTGTGGGGAGGTTACCTATTAGCGAGGCTAGATGGCGTTGGGTTACCAATAAAAGATTTTATTTTGGATGATGGTAAAAGGGTGCTGTCTAATAATAATATGTATAATTGTAATACTCTTGCAGCGTTGTAAGTAGTCGTTACCGGTAATCATTGCTTCTTACCGAATAGTTGAAATCGTGATAAATAGTTAATTATGAAGATTTATAAAGGATAATTATTAGCTAAAGATGAGGTTAACGTACGCAGAAGTAAAGCTCGCTGGGCACAGCTTACTATACCTACTTACCTAATATTATCAGTTGTGAGTTACCTAGAGATATCTAAGTCGGGAGAGCGGTGAAAAGAAAAGACCTTACTAACATGACTAATTAGTTAGGATAGGTAGAGATAGATAAATCATTAAATTCACTGGGTTGGATTAGCCTATTAAGAAGGGTACCTTGCACAATTGTCTATCTCCGTTGAACGATTAAGATGTTGAAAAAAAAAAAAAATAATAGTAGAAAGAAAATATATATAGTTGACTGGCTTGAAGTCGAGATTTAACTGCAAAATTAACGAGTTATAGCACTGTTATGCTATAGGGATAACAATAGCGTATGTTATCACATCAATTATAAAGGCGAGTTGCGGGCGGATGTCACGTCATAATCAATAGTTAACTCGTTTTATTATTTTAAAAGTTAACGCAAGCTACTTATAAAACAGTGATCGATTTTATATACCACAATTTTAAGTTGTAGGATAATTTTAAACTCATAGTCCGCAGAAACATTCAAGCCGGAAATAAAGCGATGATATTGCGAGCTGAGAATAAATCTCTTAGAGAAAAATTTATTAATAAGTAAATCCCTGATATTGCGTTATCGAGATTACAATACAAAATCAACTATCACAATTCGAATCATACAAGGTAATTATTTAGATGTTATCTCGCGTCGACAGGTACAAAATTTTAATTTAGATGGGTAAAGACATTAGAACTGAAATGGGTTTCGGATGTGTGACGTTCTTAGGACACGTACTGTCTAGTAGCATAATTTAAATTTAGTAAAATCGGCCGTATTGGACATATTTCGTTTTGCGGATATATATATTTAACCGAGGTTATCGTGGAGGTAGGCATAGTTCAAAGTTTATTAAACCCGACCTAGAGTCATAACCTATCTTTGTATGTCAGAAGAAAATAATAAATTTATAAGTAGTAGATTTTAAAGTCAATAGTAAATTTATTTTCCCGAGGTGCGACCTGAAACCTAGTTCGCACTAGGCCATTCAAATACTTTAACCGGTAATGTTGATTATAATAAATAAAGATGTTCGGGATTTATAATAATATTCTAATACTGCTATATTAAAATTGTTATTATGAAATTAAATAAGTTTGCTTAACAATTGGCAAATAATTATTAACTCAAGAATTTGTTTAGTACAAAGTAAATGTCTACAGGTTTAGAAATGATAGGACGAACGAAACGCGTTTTTGACTTGTGGGAAGGTCAGCGCGGACTGTCACAGAGGGATTATCTTGTTTGGATTTTTATTAAATTGCTAGAACTCATAAATAATCTAGATTATTGGCATCTAATATGTACGTGATGTAATTGTAGATGATTAAAATTAGTGCTAAGGTAGGTTATTGTCGAAGTTATGGCACAACCTTAAAATTGTTAGTTAATGTGAACTGCATGTTGCATCTAGATTGTTTTATACAAACTAATTAATTGACAGTTTTCACATATGTAGGCCGGGACATTGAGTTGATGAAATAGTGTTATCAAAATATTATTCATCACGGAAAGATAAAGATATTTTATTTGCAAGTGTGAATACAAAAGTTTACTTCGGTTAGTATTATTCGGTTCTAGTCTAGTTTTGTGGTAGCGTTTTACCTAGGGTTGTTCTAAATTATAAGTAATTAAATATTAATTGTCTGTTGCTGTCTTCTACGTTAGAGAAGGAACGGAGAAAGATAAGGGGGACTCATTTTGTTATAGTCAGCTGTATGATAGATAATCCTCCTAGTAAATATTTCTTGTGATTGCGGTAGCAACATAGAGTGTTTATAGGATGTTTTGTTCATTAACTAATTATCTTCACCGCAGCTGTGGATAGGGATGGCTAAAGTATGTGAACAGGGGTGGAGAAGATAGGTCATTATAAATTAAAATAAATACTTGAATTGCAATATGCCTGACTAAATAGTGCGAAGAGATGGAGTAACTATGTTAGAGAAATTCTCTATTGCATAATATTCGAACTTTTGACATTTTCAATTGTAACTTTAGAATTTTGATTAGAGTATTTAACTAAGCGGGTCCAACGAAGAAGGCATGCTGAAAGCGAGGTCTTTGGTCGTCTATGCACACAATAAAATTATAGATGACACAAGGGAGCATTCTTAATTGGCACTGTTAAATTAGTAAAAGTAGCTTGTTTAGGGTGTTCGAATATTTTTAGTCGCACAGGGCACAAATAGAACTTAGTTATGCGTGTAGGGTTTATTTTGATTTACCTGGTGAAGTAATTGAATCGAAGTTTCGGAACTGTGCTGTAGAAGTGGGAATTACTCAGCACACAATAAAATTAAGTGGTTTCCATTTAGCTTCATTTCCTAAACTAGCCTTTCTTAAAGTTGCGGAAATTCTGCTGTAAGGTGGTTCCTTTGGGGGCGTCTTGTGAAGTCTAAATCAGGACAATTATACTTGACTAACCTATAGAGAGATAATGTCTTAGGCTGCAGAAACAGAGGCCATTGATGGCATTTCATTTGGCGTGGTCAGGGGATCTCGTGTTGCTGGGGAATTTTACCATCTGGACGGAAGGCTGAAAAGTAAAGTAGAATGCATAATGAGTAACCAATTAGAGTTACAAACATTCGGGAGATTACCATCTTAATAATGTGAGTAGTGTAATATTGGGCATTCTAGATCACTTTTCACTCCATTGATCTCACTGACGTTCGATCAATGTCGTTAAAAGTGATCTAGAATGTCCCAATATTACTTTTGAAAATCACTGCCACTCGCTCAGTCAACGTCAAAAAGTGATTTAGAATGTCCAATCGACTTCTCGTGTTTTAGAATGTCTAATCGACTTCTCGTGATCTAGAATCAAATACAACGACTGCGATCTACTTTACACATTTTCAAGGTCTTTCGTTCATAGGATGCAGGAGCTTTTGACAATATGGAATTACAGCACAACTATAAATGAATGTGACTTAGTGAACTCTCAGTACGGAATAAGTGTTGTTTAGACGTAAGCGCCTACACGATTAAAATAGCAATATACCATTAACAGCTACGCTCCTCAGTCTTTCCGAAGGCGCTTGGTCAATTTATTCTATATTGTTTATAATGCCATTTTGTAATATAGTTTCGATTCATCATTGAGATCACATTATTAAACTTAAGTATCCGTCATATACGGTTTTTATTTGCCACCACGCTCCAAGGTGTATCATATAGTTGCATTTGTCAAATTTTATTCCTGACCCATAAGAAAACACTTGTGTATTTTAATCGAATTCATATTTCAATTTCTGTATACAACGACTTCGATCTACTAAACACATTTTCAAGGATTTCGTCTACTGAATGCGAAGGTTTTTGACAATATGGAATAACAGCACAACTTAAACTGGATGGGGCTTCCTGGTCTCCCAGGACTGGATCCCCGAATAAGTTAGTGCTATGAATAACATTTATCAAAGTAGTACCTCGACCCATAGGAAAACACTTGTGTATTTTGATCAGAATCCAGTATGTAATAGTTTAATTTCTGTATACAACGACTTCGATCTACTTAACACATTTTCAAGGATTTCGTCTAATGAATGCGAAGGTTTTTAACAATATGGAATTACAGCACAACTTAAGCTGGATGGGGCTTCCTGGTCTCCCAGGACTGGATCCCCGAATAAGTTGAACTATGAATAACATTTGCTAAAGTTGAACCTCGACCCATAGGAAAACACTTGTGTTTTTAAACCAAACTTCATTTCAGTATACGGTGACTCCGATCTACTCTACACATTTTCAAGGTTTTCAACAATTGGAAGAAAAGGTTTTATGCCGAAACACCTCAACCTCGATCCAAGGAAAACACTTGTGTATTTTGATTAGAATCAGTTGCCAATTGTCATTGTCGACTCTGATCTACTCAACACATTTTCAAGGTTCTCATAAAAAAAAACACTTGTATTTTTTGATCTAAGTCAATGCAGACAACTGTGCAGGGAATTGTTAGTTACCTTATTTATATCAATCCCGCAAACAACAACGTATGCAATCACTACACACACACACAAACACACACACATACATTAACTACGAGTTCGACTTTGAAACTTCCCGTTTCAATGCTAACGAAAACAATTTTAATACGGGTTATTCCCAAGCGCCATCAAAAATTTGTTTGAAAAATATAAGAAATCCATACATCAATTCCTATACTCCTCCAAAGACCAAATATTATAAAAGATATTATCGAATCAGAAATGAGGAGATCCGTAGACGAACTAAGGCAGCCGATATAGCCCGAAGAATTGCTAAACATAAGTGGCAGTGGGCAGGGCATATCGCTCGAAGAACCGACGGCCGTTGGGGCAGATCGGAGTGGCAACCGCGCACCGGAAGACGCAGTGTGGGCAGGCCTCCAACAAGGTGGTCCGACGATCTGGTGAAGATTGCAGGTAGCAGCTGGATGCGTGCGGCGCAGGACCGGACGTGGTGGGGATCCTTGGGGGAGGTCTTTGTCCAGCAGTGAACGTCTTTTGGATGATGATGATGATGATGACCATTTTTTATCACGGAGGAGCATGAAAATTAATATATTTGTATTTTTTCTGGGGAGGACTTTGGGCCATTTTGTTGTGGGAGAATGGGAATAACCTTTAACATAAACACAATTAGAAAGATAAAGCTAAGTCTATACTGTTTTAATAGACAAACGCATTAAACATACATTTTCATAATACATACAAACACAAACATCACGGCGTATTCCCACAAGTGGGATAGACAGAGCAACAAGTAACAATTAATTACGTCATGCTGAAGTCACGTTTAGCAACAAGTGATCAGATAGGATTTTCATAACAGTACCTTTCAAATTATGGTTTAACTTATAAAGCAAATGTCGATTTGAATACGTACCCACTAAATATGGTTAGATTTAATTATTGTGGGAATAATATGAGTACATAAACACCGAAGTTATAAAAATAGACTGCCTCACGGTAATCGAACCCGCGTCTCTCGATATCCGAGCGGCTAACTTGTAACATACCGAGACATTTGTTTAATTTAGTACGTACATCAAAATGTTTAACTTTTACCGTCTCATTAATAAAAATGGCCAAATGTTACACCTCGGTTTAAAGTGACGCTGTCTCGTTTTTGTTAAAGAAGACAGATAGAGACAGCGTCAATTTAATCCTAAGTGTAACTTTAATCAACGTTTATTAATGACAGGGTTAGAGTGTGAGGAACTCGATGAGGTACCTAGTGGTGAACTCGATCTGTGATTGTGGTGGTTATGAAACTCTCGTTAAGACGATCATGAGATGAAATGTAATAGTAAATTTCATGCTTAGTGAAAACAGTCCTAATGTTGCACATCCGGACAATCGTCGTCAGCGCTTTATCGAAAGGTTAGCAATTACACAGGAAATGTAAAATACTTTCGCTGCAAGTTTTCGCACTAATCGATAAACTAAATATTTTGCTTAAAATTTAAAAAAACAGAGGTTACAAACATTGCTTCAATTTTGTAATTACTTCCTTTCTTGCTACTAATAACACATATTTATTTATAACATTGTAATACTTATTTAATTACTTTTGCTTAAACGTACACTCGTTAAAATATAACAGCTAATGTAGTGGTTAGGTAGGTACTTGACTATAACGCGAAAAAGGCTCAGGCTAATGGTTTGATGAATGCAAGCATTTATGTGTACATCGTATAGGTAACGGTTTGTAGTACAGAAGGTTACGCTACCGATTAAGCTTGCTTTACTTAGATAATGTATGTGTTTATAATAAGCCCAATATGTACCTATTTGGTTTGTAATAAAAGCAATAATAATAAAAAAAAAATTTGGAATTAACAGTTTTTACATACGGTGTTATTCTTGAAAGTAAAAACTAGCACTAATAGTTTAATTGTATACAAGCAAAAAAAAAAAAAAAAAGTTGATCACTCCTGCTTAGTAAAATTGCTGTTAAACACTTTTCTCCAATAAATACCCGAAAAATGGTAGTTGTCGTATCAGTGCTTCCTAAGTCAGATCGACCACTAGTACGCCTAAGCTACGCCTAAGTTTTTAATATTTAGTGCTTCGGTACTCTGACATCGCTACGAGAATCATCCAGAAGATATACACCGAAACAATGTTCGTAAGTTTTAAATATTTTTATTTTTCTATTAGCAATGTTGTGTTTGCTCGACTTCGTATATGTTTTGTAAGGTATGTCAACGGTTGATCCCTTCTGCATCTGCAACCGTTAGCACCGCCAAACCGCAGTGGGTGTGCGTGGTGGGCTATGGTCCGTTCTCTCTATGTCATCATCATCATCATCATCAGCCTATAAACGTCCCACTGCTGGGCAGAGACCTCCCACGTGAATAATAGCACGGGGATATTAAGCCATAACCCACCACGCTGGTCCAATGCGGGTCGGTGGGTTTTAACGACTGTCATCTTACGACAACATCCGGGACCAACGGCTTAACATGCCTTCCGAAGCACGGATCTCTCTCTATGTGTAAAGAAGTTATTAAAGAAGGTCTGTAGAGGAGCAGTGACCTAGACCAGCAAATGTTATTATTTAATCGTACTAGTATTTACTGTCATATGTTAAATGTTAATGTCACTAATATTTATTGTTATTTTAGGTCTGAAAGCAAGCAAGTTAAACGCTCTGCCAAGAAAAGCTGTGTGTTAGCCAATTCATTTGACTCGGACAACGAAAGCATAAGGTAATTTGCGTTGATTACTTTTAAATCCTGTTAATATATTTTATGTTATTTCGTATATCGTCAATATTAATAATTAGTTTTTAATTACATTTCTTATCTTTCTAGCTCTAAGAAGAAATGCCTGTACTCGTCGTCGGTGCCTAAGACTTCAACAACGATTGTGAAAAAACAAGAAGGGTCTAGCTCCGCTTTAGACTGGTTAAATGATTCAGAGTCAGATAACGAAGTTTCGCCGCCTCCACGCAAGACAGACCAGACCTTCGACAGTGTACTAACGCGACGAGTACCAGGCGGGGTAACGCGTCGGACTGCGAAGCTCGACGGTGAACTGGTGGCGGAGCTGCGTCTCTACGACGCTGAGGAGGTGCGTAGCCTCACCGGTCTTGAAAGGTGTGAAAAGGCAATAATTTGGGTTCGACTACAAGGCGAAGCTGAGTCTCCTGAATTGTTGACTATAAAAAAATTCATAAAATTAGCCAAATCAAAATTTACTGAAGAGGGGGTATTCTTTAGTGATAAAAAGAAAAAATAGTCACAGTCAGCTAGGTACTACATATTAACTAGTTACACTCTCTTCGGTAAATTTTGACTTAACTAGTTTTACTTATATATTATATGTGTGTTAGGTTTTATACATTTTACTTAAAAACTACTTTAACCTCTTGTAATTTTTTAACACAGTGAAAACAAAATCATAATGGTTAAGACTATATTCTGTTCAACTTGCAACTTATCCGTTAAAAATAATGCTTTCTCTGCTCATTTAAAAAGTATTTTACACAAAAATAATAGTTCTGTAATTGAGAGCGAGGGTATCGAACAAGTGCATAGCGCTCTTCGCGGTCGCATAGCGTCGTACCGTGTTCAATGCGAGGACGTTGAAGAACGTATGCATGTGTTTGCTCCTGCAGATTTTTTATCGCAATTGCGCCTCCGCGTGAAACTTTTACTCTCAGCCCGAATTGAGGCTTATACAAACCTTAAAGTAAATTTCGAATTGTTTTCTGAATTTTTTCTGCATAAGGATGACTCGATTTCAACGAAATCTTTTGCTACTGAAAACATTATCTTACATAAAAGTTATAATTTTGATGCTATGTATACAAACATTAGCCATAAAATTTGTAAAAAAGTTGAAGAATTTGAGGAAAGAGATAGTGGTTGGGCTTACTTACGAAGCTTGTATCTAGAAGTAAATATAAACAAATATAACCCGTTGAGAGCCTCAGGTTACTTAGATTTACCTAACGCTATAAAAAACAAACGTGCATGTATCAACATTAAAAATTCGGATGATTACTGCTTTTTATGGTGTGTCATGGCATCACTTTTTCCTGCAAAAAATAACGCAAATCGAACCACCGCATATCCGCATTTTGAAAGTGTACTTAAAGTTAAAAATATGACATTTCCAGTAGGGTTCACAGATATAAGAATTTTTGAAAAGAATAATCCCAACATAAGTATTAATGTTTATGGCCTTAAAAATAGCAGTAAGGTTGTTGGACCTCTGTACAAATGCGAATTACGTAAAAGACATCACGTCAACATGCTTTTTCTCGAAAATGGAAAACGTACGCATTACTGTCTAATTAAAGATTTAGCTAAATTACTTCGCAAGCAGTTAACTAAACATCATTCCAAAATATTTTTATGTGAGGATTGTATGATATTTTTTGATAACAATCTTAAACTCGAAGCCCACGTTTGCAGTGGTGTAGCAACAATTTTACCTAATCAAGGAACTCGAATACAATTTGAACATTATGAACGCATGCAAGACATGCCTTTCGTTTTATACGCAGACTTTGAATCTTTGTTAGAGCCAGTTGAACCAAATTCTGAAACAAGTTGCACAACGATTACGCAAAAGCATGTACCAGCTGCATTTGCTTACTACGTTGTATGCTCCTACGACAGCTCCCTTAATAAATATGTGTCTTATCGAGGACCTGACTGTGTGAATAAATTTTTTGATAACCTTCTATCTGATATAACTGTAATTTATAATATTTTGCATTCATCGATCCCTATGTTCTTAACAGATAAAGATAGAACCAATTTTGCTCAAGCTAAAAACTGTTATCTTTGTAACAAAATATTATTTGACGACAAAGTAAAAGATCACTGTCATCTTACTGGACGATATCGTGGTGCAGCTCATTCTTATTGTAATATAAAATATTGTTTGCCTAAGTTCGTTCCCATATTTTTTCATAATTTAGCTGGTTACGACAGTCATCTTTTCATACGACAGTTAGGAGAATTATCAGGTAGGATACAAGTGATTGCAAAAAATAAAGAAAATTACATATCGTTTACCAAATTTTTTCGAATTAGTAACGAAGCTATCATACCTGTTCGTTTTGTCGATTCTTTTAAATTTTTAGGCACAAGCCTAGAGAAGCTAGTTGCAAATTTAAATACAAATGATTTTAAACATCTATCTTTTTTTTTTCCTTCTCAGGAACATTTTAATTTACTTAGACGTAAAGGGGTTTATCCTTACGAATACGTCACTACTTGGAGTTCTTATGATGAAGAAGAAATACCTCCTTATAAATGCTTTTTTAGTAAATTGCACAATTGCAACGTATCAATAGTAGATTATGAACACGCAAAAAGAGTATGGCAAACCTTTGAATTACGGAGCCTTGGAGAATACACTGATTTATATCTTAAGTCAGATGTACTCTTACTAGCGGACGTCTTCGAAAGTTTTCGAAAAACGTGTAAGACGAATTATAAACTGGATCCTTCTTTTTACTTAACAGCACCTAGCCTAAGTTTTGACGCTATGCTATTAAAAACAGATGTTAAATTAGAATTAATAAATGATTTGGAAATAATAAGAATGATACAAAAAGGCATACGCGGTGGTATATGTTTATGTTGTACAAGATATTCGAAAGCCAATAACAAGTACTTACAAACTTATGACCCCGCAAAAAGTGATAACTTCCTTGTTTATATTGATTGTAATAATCTTTATGGTTATGCTATGTGCGCTTATTTACCTCATTCAAATTTTAAGTTATTAAGTGAACTAGAAATTTCAAAAATTGATTTTCATAATATACCCATTGACGGGGACATTGGCTATATACTCGAAGTAGACTTAGAATACCCTTTCCATTTGCATAATTATCATAACGATTTTCCATTCTGTGCTCAAAAATTTGCTCCTCCAGGATCTAAAACTTCGAAATTGATACCAAACTTATACGATAAGTTTTTTTACGTCATTCATTTTTCCCATCTGAAAACATGTCTAAAACATGGTTTATTGCTAAAAAAAATACATAGAGTAATTCAATTCAATCAGAGTCCATACTTAAAACAGTACATTGATATGAACACTGAGTTACGAAAAAAGGCCAAATCTATATTTGAACAAGATTTCTTCAAACTTTTAAATAATAGTATATTTGGTAAAACACTAGAAGACACCGAGAAAAGGGTCAGCGTGAAGTTGGTTAATAAGTGGAATGATGAAAAGAATATAACAAAGAAAAGTTTCGGTGCTGAGCAACTAATAGCTCGACCAAATTTCCATAGTGCTACTATTTTTACAGAAAATTTTATAGCTGTTCAAATGAAACCCGAGACAATTACTTTAGACAAACCCATATATATTGGCTTTTCTGTATTAGAAATATCCAAAAGTCATATGTTTGATTTTCATTACTCTATTATGAAACCTTTTTATCGGGAAAAATTAAAGCTTTGTTATACGGATACTGACAGTTTTCTTTATTCAATAGAAAGCAAAGATTTTTATACAGATTTAAAGTTGAATTTCCTTAGATATTTTGATACTAGTAATTATCCATTAAATAACTGTTACGGTATACCTGGTCTTAACAAAAAAGTACCAGGTCTTTTCAAAGATGAACTAGGTGGAAATTTAATTTCTGAATTTGTTGGTTTACGATCAAAATTATACTGTATAAAAACAGTACAAGAGGAGTTAAAAAGGGCTAAAGGTATACAGAAACAGGTTTTGAAAAACGTACATTTCGAAGATTACAATAACGTATTAAACAAAAATACTTTTTTAAGAAAGAAAAACATAATTTTTAAATCCTTAAAGCATGAAATATTTACCCAAGAACAGAACAAGATAGCTTTGTCAGGTAATGATGACAAACGCGTAATATTAAAAAATAAAATATCTACTATGTCTTGGGGCCACTGGGATTATATATTTTAGCAATTATTTTTTTCACTGTGTTTTTAAATTCTATTATTTAGATATATGACTATGATTTAGATATATTATATTAGAGTTATATTATACTTAAGGCTTGAGAAATAAAAAAATGTATTATTATTTATTACCATTACTAAGATTCATTGGTTGAATTTAAAATAATATTAACTTTTTATAAACTATTGTAACCAGTTTTTCAATATACTTAAGTAGGTACATATAATGAATATTTTGATTTATAAAAATTGTTAAAAAATATGTAAGTTGTTGCTTTTGCTCAGATTCATTTATTGTTTGAATAGGAAATCTAACTTAGATTATGAAATGTAATGTAAAATTTACTCTAACCAGCTGTATTAATATACCTAATAAAATATAAAAGTAACCGACTAACTTGCATTTTTATTTAATTTATTATATATCTTTGTATAATAAAACATTGACGGTAAATAAGTAAGAAAATTCTAACGCAAACAAGTTTGAACAAGTCAAATTCAGAGTAGGTTGTACTCTTCTGATTATAAGGTAATATGAAACCTAATTAATACAAATCAGGTCACGTTATTGGCAAGTTAATCATTCTTTAATAATATCAATTCTTTCTTTTTATTTTGCTGAAATGTCCATTAATTACATGTTTTACTACCTATATTGTCTTGCTGTGTCATCATGTACATTAATATAAATGGGTTTCAAATTAGTTTCAATTTCAATTATTAAAGTGAAGGCGTCAGTAGTCCAGCTAGATAATATCAACATGGTAAGTTTAAATAATTTTGTATGATTATAAATTAATTTTATTTGTGTTGTAATTGTGTCGTTATTTGGTGAAAAGTGGGTTATGGTAAAGGACTGCTTTTGCTGTCCTCCTTGCGTAGTCGCTGACTAACCCTTCGGGGATAATAGTCGTGGTTTTATGTATGTAATAAACTATTTTATTTTATGTTTTAGAATACTCAAGAGAACCTGGTGTCGCTCAGCATCAACAAGGAGTTCGTACAACCGTCATCTCCCACTTTTGAACAGAACGCTCAAGATATGCTCGAGGGATTTACAGAGGAGTATCCGAATTGGAGAGCAGATGAACGGCGAGGCGATTCCCCGCTGTATAACAAGGTGGTGAATAATATCACCAAGAAGAGACTTCGAAAAAGAAGAAGTTATCTGAAGCATTCTCATTCTTACGTGATGAAAAGTACGCCGATTCAAGGTCGTCGATTAATTAAGATTGAAGTGGTGGACTTCGAAACAAATCATACTGATCCATTATTATCTGCGCAGTATGTGGTAACAGAGCATATTGACCCCATAATGGATCAAACAGAGGCTATCATTAGCAATATATCAAAAAAAGTTTGTGGATATAGTTATAGTTTTTAAGAAATTCTAAAATAAATATTATTGAATTGAATACTAAGATCGTTTCATTCACCCTTTTTACTTTTAGTAATTAAACAAAAAGATATTTATACACATTTGATTTATTGAGGAAAATACTTTATTACATTAATAACTCAATTAACATTTAAAGTGTACCACTTTTTTAGACACAGAACATTTTTTAAAGCACACATTTTTTTATGGTACTCACAATTAAATTTATTTACATCTACATGGTAATCACTATATAATTTTAAAAAGTTAGGACAACCTATTTCTTCCAACTCCATTATTTCACAATCTTGACATAGCTCGCGAACCCATATTCCTTTTTCCAATCCCTTTACTAATACCTTCTTACTGCTTAAATACGGAACTATTATTCGTCTAAATTCACGGTAATCAATGAATCCCTGACTCCATTTGAGCCCGCGATTCCTTTCTAACCACCGGATTTGCTTCTTTTCTTCATCTGTTAGGTTTTTAAAAGCATATGGTGGCTTAATTAAGAACGTCTGCGTATGGTTTTTAGTTGCTATTGATAACTCTTTTACAATAAAATTATTTTTCAAATCCTTAAATCCTTGCACATCCACTATAATAGTATCGTTATTCATGATAGCTTTTTCACAATGTTACTCAGTGGTTTATATTCAAATATGCAATCGTTCAGTATAAGGCAGTATGCAGCGGTCTGATCAGGTATCTCTTGATCTGTTTCGATTTCTACTCTTACGTCGATTGATCCCTTCAGCATTTCTTGTTGGCGAGAACAGTCAACAACGAATAAAGGAGCAATATCTTTAAACTCTTTTAAACTCGACAACGGTTCTGATCGACGTCCGTGATAATACTGCTGAAACCTTGCATACTGTTCGTATATTAATAAAAACTTGTTGTCAGAGAAATTTATGTTAAGTCCTTCGTAGGGGTAATATGATGAATTTAAAAACACTCTTACGTCACGAACATTGCAATGGTCGAACTCAGCCATTGACATTTGAGCATTATGTTTTCGGTTTGTTTGTAAGGCAATAATAACAAATCGAGGTTTCTCTGTTTGCGATGAAGTTTTAATAGCCCAAGTATGCTTACGTGTCTTGGGTAGTAACGGATATTCATACAAGTCCCAGTTACGAAACGCTAGTGTAATGGCTCGATCTTTTTCTAAATGCTTTAATAAATTAATTCTCTCTCGATCTGACACTTTAATATGTGGAACACGCCAAACGATTTTATTTATTGTTATATTTTCCACTATTTGCTCTTTACTCAATTTTATTGCATTGACATTTGTGTTGCTCCTCAACAGTACTAACTCATGTTTACAGTTAATTAAAACTTTTTCATAATCTTCTGCAAATCCTAATATTTTATTTAATGGTATGGAGACAGAGAAAACTCCGTTTGTAACATTGGTTATTCCTGCAGGAGACCAACCCCAAACTTTTGCACTTTTGGATTCATTTTCATTCAAAGACAAATAAGACTTCATTGTCGTTGTGATACCTGCATTTTTTATTTTATCTATTTCTATTCCATTTAACTCATATCGAATATCTTGGAATAGAAATAACGCAGGATTGTTTACAAAATGCACACTTGTTACCTTTTCTTTAGTGGTACTGTTATATACATCAGCTTTACCTTCAATATACAAAGTGCTGCGTGACGGCAACACATACAAATCTTGCTGATTGATTGGTATTCTTATTTCATCATTATTGTTGAAACTTGTTACATACGGCTTATACGAATGATATTCAAAACTCTCGATACTGTTATCGTATGACGTTGGCTGAGATATATTTAATATGTTCATTTTAACAAGCCTACTAGCTTTAGAAATTCTTTATTATTTTTAGTAACCTTCTTTTTTAAGTCAAACGGTGTTCTTTTACTTATTGCTCTTTTGGAACTGACTTGAACACCTGATGAGGTAGGGTTTTTATTAAAATTAATCATTTTTTTCTAAAATGTAAATAAAGTTGTACGTCTTCTCCACGTAAATTAATCTGTCTATTATCAGCGTCTAACAACCTAATATTAATTGCACTAATTGAACTTTGATTGACTGGAAAATAGATTAAGTTTTTAGGAATTTCAATAATTCTATAACCGGGTGGTACATTAGGCACAAACTCATAAACAATATGGCTTGCTTTCCCATTCACGAATGATCCGCTAACTACGTCACATTCGATGCGTACGATGGTTGTTGCTAAAATACTGACTGGGTACTGAGACTCACAACTTATATTTGCCTTAATTGTGTCGTTAGCAAAACCTAAAATTCTACCAATGGAATTATTTTTCTCGAAATGAACATCTTCTGAACAAAATATTTTGGTTTTGAGAGTATTATTATTACAAGTCAATTTTAATGCAGTGTTCTTAATGTTGCTTTTTAAAAATTCGCAAATATCTTGAAGTTCATATGATCCTTCAGGAATTTCGATGAACTCATTGATACCGTAATAAAACTTATTGTTCCTTTCGTCTATATTAGGAATAGAATTAAAAGTAGAAAAGTATATAAGTCCGCACTCATATTGCCCACGTAATTCTAAAGTTGGTGAATAGTTAGTTATTAATGAGGCTCCTTGCCCAGTTATGGATACAGTGAAAGACATTTTTATACTGTCAAGTTATTTTAATTGTAACCTATATAAATGATTTTTCCAATACTTTCTTAAAAATAATAAACAAAGATGACCACAGTTTACAGTACCGAAAGATTGATACTGTTTGTAATTATAATTTATGTGCCTATCTTTCAAATATTTTATTAATTCTAATGGAGGTTTTAAGTTACCAAAACTGTTAAAATATTCACAGTAATTATTTTCTTTTACATAGGCTACCCAATGAGTTCCAGGATTTGAAGAACTATCTAAATTAAGAATAGCACACTCACTTTTTCTTGGTTTTGAGGGTAACGTATCTCTCATAAAAACGCCACGAAAATATGGAATATCAACTGAGTGCTTTAATATATCTAAATTAGTAAGTGCTCGTTTGGGTAACCGTTTAATTAGTTTTTTGGAGGTTGCAAGTACAAGCCCGCTCCTTTTTTGTGAGACTTCAAATACAACCCTTTTCCAAGTGCAACAGCTTCCATCATCTTGTTATGTCGTTCTGATTCTTGAAGATTTTTTTGAGCGACCTTGTAATCGTTAACAGCCTTTGTTATACCTGCAGCACCCCCAGCGAGTGAACCAAGAGCTGATAAACCAGCAAAGATTGGTATGAGGGGTAACAACCCACCAGTTTTCGGAACAGGAATGCAGCGTGGGAAGCGTATTCCTTTTATATTAGAAAACACTTTTTTTGCAGCTGCATGCGCATATTTTATAGCCGTGCGGTTATCATTACATTTTATTTTTTTCATTTGCTTTTGAATTTTTTTAACACCTTTCATGAATGACCGCACTCCTGCTCCGGCTTTAAGTTTTGCTTTCATTGCATTTTTTACTATCCATGATGCAATCTTTTCTCCTTTCCCAGCATCTTTCGATTTCAATCTTTTCTTTGCCATATTTAAAAGTTCTAAATCGGCGTTTTGTCTAACGTTCCAATCTTTATTATTGTAAGCAATATCGTGATACAAGCAAGCTTCATCCAATTTATTTATTCCTCGTTCACCTCTTAGTAAGCGTTTTTTAAGTTTTGTTCCTGGACCACAAAACTGATATCCAGGTAAGTGTAACTCGAACGGAATGTTATCTATTAAATTGTTGACAATGCCGCTTCCTTCCTTCATTGATGTTCGTAAAGTGACTGTACAACATAATCAGGCGATATTTATATTAAGTCATTAATAATTTTCTGTCAACCCAACTGTTTTCACCATCACTGAGACCCAACCATTTGACAAAGAGTTTGTTTCCTTTTTTCTTTAAAACTTTTTCAATAAGATATATATCGGGAAATTGGGTTCTTTGCAGTTCGTATCCGTAAAAAGATCCTAAAATGATTTGCTTATGTTTGTCTTCTAAGTGGTATGTGACAGGATTTGTATGGTTAACTTTCACAACGTTGAAGATTTCTGTTGACCAGTTGGGAGTATAACCTTTGTAGAATTCACCTTTGTATTTACTAATCCGAACATGATCACCAACACGGTACTTATTTTTTTTCGTTATGTTATTATTTTGTGATTTGATGATGTTGTACTTTACAGTTGTCTGATTTCTTTTGTCAACATCAATAGGTTTAAATTTTGTTATACGATGAACAGTGTTATTATAGCTTTGTACCACGTTTTTCAAATTTTTATTTATCCACTGGTATTGACCGCATAAGCTAAATAGCTTATAAAGGTGACCTTTTAGCGTTCTAATTACTCTTTCAACAATTGCTGCTTTTTTCACAGAATAAGTGGAATAATGGTTAATGTCATATTTTTTCATCAACTCTTTAAAGTTTTCATTATAAAACTCTTTACCTAAATCTGTTTGCAAATTTTTTGGTTTCCGAGACGAATTCAATAATATATTTTCCATTGCGTTGGTGACATTAATTTTATCTTTACTCTTCAAAGGATTTGTCCAAACGTATTTCGATAAAGTGTCAATAACTACTAAAACATATTTATATCCTTTATTAAATTGTGAATACTTTTGAAAATCCATAAGGTCAGCTTGCCATGAATCATCTACTCCTTTTATAATTGTACATCGGCGAGGAAAATTTCTTCTCGCCGCTCTGTGAATTTCTTCTACTATATCTCTTTTACTCATTTTTGTTTGACTTTGCTTGAATCATACGGTCTATTTCTGTTTTTGAGTAAAACATAGTAGACAAGCGATTGGAAGTAGCTGATTCTAAGTTCTGGATGTAAATTTTTACACGACTATTAACTTTATTTATTTCATTCCTTAGATCTTGTACAGTTTTATCCAAATATGCCTTATTTACAGCTTCATCGTCCTTGTCTGGAGATGATAAACCTTTAAGTTTTGATGATTTTAAGTCGTATTCGCCCGTTTCGCACTTTTTTAACGTATCGTTTATGGTATCGATGTATTCAGATAACCTCAAACGTTTATGAATGTGATGACCGAATTTATCTATATTCATTATAATCTCGAAGCTTTGCTTACTGCGAGTATACTGCTTAATTTTCCCCGTGCTATTTGTTTATATTCCATATTTATGATGCCCGCTTCGCGCAGTTCTTCAATTATTGCAACGATTTCATTATCCAAACCCGTGTTACCAGCAGCTTTTGACGCAAGCAGTAATTTCAATCGTTCTATTAATTCATTTGGATCATCCCAATAAACTAAATCTGTATTTGTTTTAACTTTTTTTAAAAGATTGATACCTTTTCCCTGTGGAGGACTCTCAGTACTAGTAGGTTGTTTAGAGAATTTAAATAATGGTTTTATAATACTCATGTATTTAAACCCTTTATTGCTGTTTATTGGTTTGGCAGGATCAAAGTTACGTCTGTGTGCATTAGTATTGATAAGTAGTAGCTTGTAGTTTTCAAGGTCGTCATCTGTAATAACATCTAGATTTGGTACCTTTTTATATAATAGTTCTTTTAAGCCAAGAGTCTTTTCAAAAGTAATGTTTCCAACTTTAAGAATTCTACCGTCATCATGAACGCGAGTGTTTCCAAGCTCAAGTTTCCCTCGCTCATTTCTAATTCCAAAAGGTATGGCATTAAATACTTCAGATGACGTAGACCATGAGGAAGACTCATCTTGATTTATAATGTTTGGTGATGATTGGAGGGACTTAAAAGAACCTTTACTTACATCATGGTTCTTAAAAGGTGACGTAGTTAGGATTTTGTCTGATTTTTGTGGTGTGTCTTGATATTCCTCTTCATCTACACTATTAGAATCAATATATTCTTCACAAGAAGAATACGACTTCTCGCTTTCATTTTTCCTGTTTTTTTTTGATATGGGATCATAAAGCTTTACTTCCTGTAAGTTCTTTTCATCATTTCTATTCGCTAAAATGTTAAGAGGGTCAACAATAGGTTTAAATATTGTTTCCAGGGTAACATTGTTAGAATTTTTAGCATCCTTTATTAAGTCTACCTTCCTTTTAACAGCTGATGCTGATTTTACAATTTGTTCTTTTAAATCTCTTTCCATTTCAATAAATAGGTTTCCTTTCAGCTTTAAGTCACAAATGAAAGTGATTTTATGGCATAATTACAACTGCTTTTGTACATTAATCTAATTCTATAAACGTATCAAATGTCTTCCTATAACATCCTTTGTTTCGTTCACAATCCTTATTTATTACAAGATAATTGAATGGTTTCTTCCAAACAGTTGAGCACATTTCTCGAAATTGTGACCAAGTCATGTCCGACCCTACGTGTTCATCATATACGTGTTTCAAATTTACATCGTCCTGCTTAAATAATATAATTAGGTTAGAATTGTCCCTAATAAGTTGTTTTGGTACTTTTGTATAAGTTTGATTAATATAAAAACAATCGATATTTTTATGACGTCCCATAGCAAAATAATCTCGGATGTGGTTTTGGTTTTCACAAGCAACATCATCAAATATAATAATCGAGTCAGACAAAGCATCATGTGGACTCAAAACTTCGGTGTTGTCATTATATTTATGATACGATGTACCTGCAACCATATTTAATACTTTTTCTAAAAATATGTATTTAGGTTGATACAAAGATTTTGAATAAACATAAAGGTTGCGGAACCGTGGACCATCTGTATGTAGTAATAAACTAATTACTAAGTTTGTCTTTCCACAATTCGAAGGGCCGCAAACAATACAACGGATACTGTTCGGCAATAAGTTGCCATGACGTTTTAACTCATTTGATGATGGTGGGCAAATGCATTTTAATTTTAATGACTGTTTTTGTTTAACAAATCTCATAGCAGCTGTTTTCTTATTGACCACAGTGTTTCGGGAGTTTCAATAAAATGACTTTGAAGCATAGCGCTTAAACATATATACGAGCGAATGGCAGTGATTTTCAAAAGTAATATTGGGACATTCTAGATCACTTTTTAACGACATT